>JAUMJK010000722.1:0-1344935 GCA_033558105.1 Coccyzus lansbergi
GCTGTTGCGTGAGCCGCCCTCCCTCCTACCCCAGGCTCCGCCGCCCGACGAGAAGCTGCGGTCGCTGCTACCGCCTGCCCTCGCTGCTCGGGCAGGGCTGCGGGAGCCTTTCTGAGCCGGCTGTCCGCGGGCTGCCGCCCGGGAACGGGCAGCTAGGGGAGCGCCCGCTGCAGGAACAGCCGCACCACGTGATTTCGGGGAAAGGCGGCAGGGAACCAGAAAGGGGCGGTGCGGGAGGCGAAAACGAAAGCGGCAGGTACGGGCCGGGACGCGGGCGTCGCGCCCCCTGGCGTCAGGCCGAGAGCGGCCGCGAATGAACTCCCTCGGACTTCCTTTGAAGTTTTAGAAAGTGCGCACCCTTTATCAGCCTGGGCAGGCTGCGACCTCCCTGGGCAGGGAGCGACCCCCATCCGTGTGTGCAGGCAGACGGGAGCTGGGACAGGATGGATTTCTTACTTACAGGCATATGGATAAACTTCCCGAAATCTTATGCATATTCTATTGCTTTCCAAGGACTAATTATAATGTTACAATGAAACGTAACAGTTAAAACTCTTGCTAATTTGGAACTGCTCCAGCTCTGTTTGACCTTGGACTTTGAGATAGGAAGAAAACTCCAGAGGTGATCACAGAAGAAGAGCTGTCTGTTCAGCACGGATCAGTCTGAACACAAGATGTTACTGCCTTCAAAGAATGAACAATGTTTGGAAAAACACTGAAAGAAAACATGTTGTCAGAGCGACATTCTGTCTAACTTTCAAAAATGACAATTGCTTAGATGAAACAAAACTCTGCTTTAGCTTAAATCAGAATATTCTGGTTTTTGTAATAGTAACTGCTTGTATCATGACTTGCACTTAAGATAAGGAGATACTGCAAGCAGAGGTAATCATAGAAGGCACCTCTGTTCAGCACAGGTCATACTGAACACAAGACGTAACAGTGTCTGGGAAAATACTACTTGATAAAAGCATGCTTGAAAATCCATGCTATCAGAGAGACACTCTGTCTAACTTTCTTACTTTCAAAAAATACAGTTACTTGGATGAACTTTAGCTTAAATAAAAATATTCCACTTTTTGTAACAGTAACTACTTTTTGTATCAGCAGAGGTTGGGGAAAGACCTGCCAGCACAGTACAGGGCTGTGCAGTGTCTGGCCAGTGTCAGCTTGTGAGCTCCACTGAAGGTACAGGAACTTTAGGGATGCTTATATACCAGAGGCAGCCAGGCATTGCAACCATTCCTGGCATTGTGTCTGTTGAGATTTTTTTCCCCACTGAATGTTTTGATAAAGCGGTTTCCTTTTTTTTCATCTTATGTTTCATTCCACAGGTTTATTTTCTAGGACAGTTACAACTGCTTGGACATGTGCAGTCTTGTTTGTTCTTCTTGCATGCAAAGTGTCAAGAAGGACCAGAAGAATTAAAGTTCAGCCTTTGGGGCAGGTCTCCTGCTACAGGCCTCTACTTGGATCTTTTTCACTATCCTTTGTTGTATCCCATTGCCTCTTCAGCTGGAGAAGACAAGCTTCAGTCCATGGAAGAAACAAATACAGGTAAGGTCTGTTTGGTAAATAATGTGTCACAAAATGCTACTGAGTAGCAGACATGAATGTGGCCGTACATAAAAGCTATAGTAGAAAGTAACTAACAGTTTCTACATTTGTTTAACTAAAATAATTTCAGCCATGCCTCGAGACACAGAGCACAGAACAATTACATATTTCAACCTCCCCCCACCTTCCTCCTTATTTTTGACTTCAATGATGCAAACACAGTGAAAGCACAAGCACAGTGAATAAAAGTACTTAAAAACAGATATTTAATTTCTTCAGGCCGTATCTGACACATCCTTTCCAGCACGTTTTTCTCTCCCCACACCACTTTTACTAGACAACGTTATTCTTGCTGATAGTGGCAGAAAGACAAAATTCTCACTTTTTTATGGAAGGACACTTGGGCTGTATACATTTATCTTATAGGCAACTACTCCAATGTTCCTTTAAAGCAGAAAACTGATTTGAAGTCATATGCCTTTCAATTAAATGTTACGTATACCCCTTACAAAATCTGTTTTAAAACAGTAGTAGAAACTATAATGGCAAAACATGATCCATAATCCTATTCAGTAGCATGAATTATACTTTGTTCAATTAAAGAACTGAGAGTCTTTAAAAGTTTCATTGCATGGGTAGCAGAGAGAAAGAAGGTTGATTCATGTATTGTCTCTGACAATTTTTTACAGTACTTCTCCTGAGGTTTAGATGGTCAAAAGTATAGGGTACCCCTCTTTTTGTATTAAGATTGTGAGAACAGGTTAGAATGAAAAGGGATGCAGTAGTTGATACAAGGTGAAGTTAGGTTTGCCGCTTTAGAAGTTACTGTGTTACTGCTCATAGTTCAGACTTGAGATCAACAAAAAGATGGCAAGACTCTATTTTTGTTGTAGCTTGGAAAAAAAATCCACAGAAGTCCAGGAATTCAGTTTTAAGACAAAATCTGATTTTATTCATATTGATCATATAAATTACAGATGCTAGCAAACTATATACAGAATTCCTTTTGTTCCTCTGGGAAACTATTTATATTATGCTTTCTGACAGAAAATTACTTACGATCCACAACTTGCTTTGAATCACATGAATCACAGAGACATGTTCATTCATGTAAAATCTACTCCCAGGTACAACAGAAGTACCTTGTTACTCTCTCTCCATTCACTTGATTTCAACATGGATGAGAGTGAGTAAGAAAGGAAAAATGAAAGTAAAATTCAGGTCTTAGTGATTCAGGTAGGTTGTGTTTTCATCCCATACGTCTAATTTGTACTGACTCAAGAAAAGTGTGAGGTACAAATGGCCAAGTGTTCATTTTAAGAACTTTGCATACTGCAACCAAATATTCTGCAGACAAGAATTAAATTTTGCACGAGCCTGCATAAACGAAATGCAGAGGCCTTGGAAGTGCCTGTTTGCTATACTATTGACAGACTTTTAGGGATAATGTTGGAGGATAAAAAGCCAACAAAACCAAACAACCCAAACCCAGCAGTAAACTGCATCTGAAAGAAAGAAAAAAAGTTTAAAGGGCTATTTACCAGTTACAGGAAAAGTAGTCATTCTGCTTAGTAAATGAGTCTTAGAGAGGCATATAATATTCTGTCATGCAGCACAAATGGCCCAGTGCTCAGCAAATGCTGCAGCTCTTCAGCAACTGGTTTTAAAATGGCTTCCCAGTCTGTGTTTACCAGATAGTATCCAAGTTCAGTCAGATCAGAATTTTTAATTTGTAGATTTTCTGCTAGTACTTGCTGTAGTATCTGAGTGCTTCATGCACAAATGGATTTACTTCTGCAACTATTTTGTGAGAGGGGTAAGTTTTACTTACTCTCTCTTCCAGTGGCAAAATGCAGACAAGGTTTTTGACACTACAAGTGTGTCTGTTTCCTTTCAGAAACTCTCTTCTATTCCCAGCATTGCATGCCTGACTTCAATAACTTCTGCTGTGGTGGCAGATAAAGATCTATGCTGAAGGTAGTTAATCTCTAGAAAACTAGCAAACCCTGGACACCTATGGCGGATTCGAACAGATGGATGAGAAACTTTAAAACATAAGCTAAAACAATTGCACACAAGATAATGATTGAACAGAAATGTTTAAACATAATAAATCCTAATTACCCCAAACACAAAATATCTTTAGTTATCTTTATATGCTATTCTCAGAAGCAAAATATTTACTTATACTCTTGTATTTACAGCAATTCTACAGATGATAATTCTGCAAGTAAAATTTATCCCTGCTGGAACCCTCTGAAGTCAAACAACTTCCAAGCCAGAAAGGACTTGGCCTTTTATCATTGAGGACATGATTCTGACTTGCAGAGGGTTATTTGTAATCCCTAGGGAGAAGATTCCTGTTTTATACGGTATTGATAACAGGAAGAGACCCAATGACAACATCAGAATCGTTTCCAGGAAATGATGATTTACAAAGATGATGAAAAACCCCATCCAGTTTTCACATGATTATGAACTTTTCCAGTGTGTGAACTTCAGTCAGTTGAGTAAGGAGAACTCAGCTAGAAAAAAAAAAGTAAAAGATTAGTCTCATGGCAGTTACTGCTGTTCATTTAGAAATAATTGCAGATGAAGCCTCCTCTCACACAATGTAACAGCAGTGTCCTTTTGACAATGTAATGCAAACTGGTAAGGATCTGAGGGTCCTTTTTTTTTAGTTCTGTATACAATATAGGAATGCTCCTTAGAAAACACTGGGTGGGAAATAGTTGCATATAGAAAATAGATGAAAACAGAAAAATAGAAAAATTAGAAAACAGAAAAAAATAGAAAAATAGAAAAATTATATGTATCGGTATATGAACACCTATGGTTCTTGCAGGCTACAGATACGTATGTACAGGTTCTTCCTGGCATCTTTGGTTTTGCAATGGATAAGGAAATCTGGATGAGAGAAGCAGAAGGGAATTTAGCAAGGCTGCAGAAAGTATATCTTGCTAAGACTGAGTTACTTAATTATAGGAATTTTTTTCCTGCTGCAGATTTCATTTTTCTTCTCTGCATCTCACACAGTGCTTTTTATTGGCATCTCATGGAGGAAAAGTGTTAAGAGTGCAGATTGTCTGCTTGCTGTGCTTCGTCAGTTCTTCTGCAGAGTAGATTATATTGTGTGAATCTGAGATGATAAAGAAAAATCATCTCTGTTTTCCTCATTCCCATTTGCCAAGAATGGGAAAAAGAAAAAAAGGAATTATCTAGAAATCTTCCAAACCTATTTTCTCCCCTGATTTTTAGCACAACTTGAAAACATTTCTAGCAAGAACCTCCAGAAATCCACCTGCCATCTAGCAGCACTGAAACATTTCTCAAGTACCCTTCAAAACTGCAGAATGATTGTATTAATTAATTAATTAATACAATCAATTAATTCCCAAGCACATTTTTTTGGTACAGTTACAAACCCAAGAGACTGCAATGGTCACAGCCAGTTTGGAAGCTCTGGACATTGCTGGTATGAAAATTACCGTGCATGCTAGAAGTAACTCAAGAATGGTTTGGAGCATTATAATACACAAAAGCAAAGCGATCTATTCTTCTCATTGCTGAAACTCTGGGAATTGCATATGTAGCTCACAAACGCAGCTCAAAGGGCCAGAACTGTTTTCATAGGTATAAACCAAACAACAAATTAGTGGTGACGCATCTCTGGTTGGGTGAGGTAGGTTTTAATGCAGAATTTTCATTCAGGCTTGGTATTTTAATTTTAGATGAAGAACTAGTTTGTCATAAGTGCTATCAGAGAAAAAGAAGAAGCAAAAAAGATATTTTGCTCTTGAAAAGATCTTCAGCTTGGGGTATATTAAAGAAATCCTCTGTTTGTATACAAAGTTTCACTGTGCCTCCAAGTTGTTGATGGGATTCTTGGTTTAGTTTTGTTCTGTTTGTGAGGAGGGATGTTTACAGAGAAGCATTTGATGGAAGGGCTGACAGGCATTTCAACATAGCCATTTTAAGATCATAAGTAATTGAACATACAGAAAACTAAGAACTAATATTAAAAAGGAAACATTCTTTTAAAACTGTTAAAACCAAATGACTGCAGTGTTTCCTGACAGAAGTCTGCTGACAAATCCCCAGAGTTATACATAAGTGCTCTAAGTACTCAAAGCCTTAATCATTCAAAACACAATTTCAAGTCATTAAAAGAGGACATTTAATAGGACATTAGTAGAGTATTTTCCCAATCTTTCTATGTAATTAGTGAACATTAGTTTTACTTGCTAAAAATGTTTTAGTTGAATTTAACTTCTCCTTTTGTTACCCCATGTAGAAACTTGCAGCACTAAAAAGTTGTGCAAGTTTGCTCAATTGGACAGTGTCATGTTCCTTGTGCAGCTCCCCTGAGAGAGCCAAGTCCTGTCTACTATCTACAGAATTAGTGTAATTGTTATGTATTTATCAGTGTAAAGGCTTCATGTGTGCAAGATCTTTCAGCTATGACATTCATGATTCACTGGCCAGCCTGTCAGACAACTTCACACAAAAGAGTGCTTCGGAGTATGCTTGCAGCATTCTGTCCTATTTAGAATAGGAAACATCTGCACCATTGTTTCAGAATGTTATACACCAAGAATGAGCTCTCATGTTTTCCTAACCATACAAGCCGCCTTCTTATAACCAGCATCTGTGCTACATGTCCCATTTGCTTAGTATTAACTTATTAATTGAAAAGCTTATAACATACAGCAGTTTCGATCACTGTGGGACTCAGGTGTTCTCTCAGCACAGCATAAACACTTGGAGACATTGGAAGAAGATCCGATGGAGAATGTGGATCTGTAGAATCATTTAAGCTTAAAAAATAAAAAACAAAAAATAAAAACCAGAAAGATAATCTTGAAAGCAACCTAAGTCCCTCCTACTTGATGCACAGCAGAGGAGTATAGTGAATACTTATTAAGATAGATAAGCCTTTACTTGGGCTTGCTGCTACCTCTTTAAGCATGTGCCAACAACCTGGTGATTCTATGATTCTATAATTCTATATATTTAAAACTGTAGGAGATAGGACCAAGGGAAGAGACGATAAACCTGATTGTAATATCACGAGGCAGTGAAAGATACTGGAGTATTGTAAAGTTGGCATTCAACTTTTACAAATATTTTGCCACATGAAATGGGAAATGGGAAGTGAAGTTCTTTACTCCTATTTGAATAGGAGAAGGGAGACAGGGAAAACTTTGAAACAGTATGTAAATTTAATAAAAATAACACTTGAAGTATAATACATCTCTAAGGATACTTACATTTTGGAGACTGGGATAAATACGGAAGGAACATAACCTTTGCCTCCTCCATCTGAGGGCTTTGAGACTAAACGTAAATATTAGAGAAATTAAATATTGCCTAGTAATTTTATTATTTATTTGAAGTTGATTATCTGCTTTAAGTGTTGCAGACCTGCTTATGTTTAAATAAGTAGCCATAAAAATGAGAATTCCTGAGATTAGTCTTTTGAGTTCAGTCTTAGTCATGTAATTGACTGTCCTCCCTTGATATGAATATCTCAGAACAGTAACCAATGAAAGAGATCTCATTAAGGGTTCAAAAGCAAATATATTGTAACTCTACAAGCTCATTACATCTGGGCCTTTAGATTTCAGTTCTGCAAATGCTTGTGTGGAGTTCTGTCTCTACAGATACAGCTTCAGGAATGTCTTTTGCATGATATTAAGCAAATAGATAAGTTTTTAGAGGATTGGAGCATTAGGCAAAGTTCACTGAATTAAAATAAGGAAGAAAAACATTTCTGGGCTCCAAATACTTTTGAGTAGTGTAGGAATTTAAAAGATGGGTGGATGGGGTGATGAGGGGCATGGTTTAATGGTTGATAGGAATGGTTGGACTCGATGATCCTGGGGGTCTTTTCCAACCTAGCGATTCTGTGATTCTGTGAATCTGAAAGTCCAGAAGAGAGTGTATTATCTCTAAAGATAAAGTTTAAGGGCTTTTTTTTTGTTGTTGAGAGGAGAGAGTGAATTTGATCGAAAAATGGCATGACTTGTAGTTTGGACAAGAAAGAGCAGAGGCCTGAATGTATTTGGAGACATTCTCATCTAGCCTCTTTGTATTTTCCAGTGCAGTTGCCAAGGGTTATATTGCTGGAATAAAGCAGGTTTTCTAAGCTGTCTGGAAAATACAACATTAACTTGAAATTAAAGAGACAGCATACTACAGTGTAACACAACTAAGAAACCTATGGGCAGAATGACTCTTCAGTTTCAGCTCCTTCAAACACTTGAGCACTGAATTTTGTAATGCATCAGTTAGGAAAAAAAAATCTTTTTCTTGACTCTTTCTACCCTAAGATCTATTTCTTAGCTTCTTTCAAATATTGTTGTTATCGCCTCTAATATAACCTCTAATATCAAGGATATATTTACAAAACTAAACTGTCTAAATGACAGGCATATTAAAACAGTTCTCTTAAAGATGCCAGTTAAAGGAAGCACTTTAATCTGTTCCTTCCCCCTCCTACCCCCTTCCTCAAATTGCCTCTTGACTTTGGAGCTGCTTTGCAGAAAGGGTACACACAGAAATGGGTCCCACCTTCATTTGGCTGACAGCTGTAGTGTCTGCCAAAGGCCTTATCTTTGGGAATGTCTGGATACAGATACTTCAGAGGGTTTTCAGGCACATTGTCTGCCATAATAACTTTGTAGTCGCGCAGTATGTCAGCAAAAGGCAGTGCAGATAAGCGACCTTTGTTATAGGGTTCCACTGAATGAAATGTTACGTCACCTGTAAAAATATAAAGGCACTGTAACTGCTGAGAACCAATAGATCAGTATCTGCAGTTGGAACGCTTTTTTTTGTCTTTTCTTTGCAGTTTAGACTGGCACAGGTTTTACCTGTCAGTACCAATGTTTTATAGTATCTTTCTGCACACATGGAAATAAATATAAAGCCTGCACTAAGCAGGGACACCTCCTAATGAACTTATATAGTTAATATAAAGAACTGAGAGGTAGGCTTTCACAGTTTGGTTTGTGTTTCAGTAAATACGGTAGTAAATATATAAATAATTTATAATATTTAAATACGTATCTGGTCCCAAACCATGCTAAGATATCATAGCTCCTGCATTATAGATGAATTGAAGAATTTTAGGTATATGTTATTTTTTAATAGTTTATACTCACCGTTTTCTAACTGATCCACCCAAGTGAAGGTAATTCCACCCAGATTGCTTTCACTAAACCTTAATAAAAATGTTCCTGGTGTCTTGTCTTTGAGCAAAATTCGTTCCTTCTCTTTGCTTACAAATCCCATCACATACCTGAAGTGTAACAGGAAATCATGGGTTTGCTTTTGGAAAAAAATAGAGACTACAATCTGTGCAATGCATCTGGCTAAACTTTATTTAACTGTTCAAAGTGTGGTTACTAAAGCCTTATAAGGTCTTGAGACTATGACAAAAGCTTCACGGGAGTTACATGTGGAGAACGGCACTAAGCATAAAGTACCATGGCATAACATTTCTCATAGCACTTGACTGTACATTGACAGAGCTGATAAACAGATCTAAACCTGCATTTCTAAGAGATTCAGTGGTGTTCCCCATCGGCAAAAATTTCAGAGTTATAAATGAGAAGAGGGAGACAAGTATTAAACTTCTAACAAAATCTCTTCTGCATAGCTAAAACTGAGATTAGTAAAGAAAAAACGACAAAGCAGAGAGACATCAAAGTACAGTTGCTCACCCATCAATCCAAAGAGGAAGAATGTGTTTTTTAATTAAGTCCAGGATTGCTTCAAGCCAAACCCAAAAGGTAAAAGACTTTCCAGGTAAATGTTCCTAATGATTAAGAAAAAGACACAAAACACCAACAAAACCAACACACAGAAGAAGAGAATTGTGAGAGTGTTGTTACTCAAAATCCACAACACGATTAACTTAGTTGCTTAAGAATAATCTAGTTTGTTCAAGTGAGAATAACAAATCTGAACTGTTGTTCTGAGTGATGATTCTCTCTCAGCCTGCCATGGGAATGACTGGCTGTTAAGACATAAACTGGAAGCACCTCATTTTTCAAGGAAAAAAATAGTCATATTAGTTATTTCTTCCTAGTTATGAAATTACTTTTTGAATGAACTGGTGATGAGAATGTTGAACTTCCTTCCATGGTTCTAAATATGTTTAAATAACATAGATAATATGAATAAAATTAGATAACCTGTCTTTCTCAATAACTTTTCCCTTCCTCATCAAAGTTACCCAATATATCAACTGACTTAAAATAATTTAGATCACAGCTGCAAAAATTTACTGTATGCTTTATGAAAAATGCATTGTATGCTTTGATAGCACAATCTGTTGATCACTTACAGGAATATATAAAGCACGTTGCAATGAGAGTTTCTGATTTCTGTAGCTATATAACTAAGTACATTTCTTATTCCAAGCTTTAAATAAGCTTCTCTGGAAATATATATAAAGCTTCTCTGTAATATAAAGCTTCTCTGGAAATATAATTTTTCTATTTAAATTTTTACAATTAATGTGATTTTGCTGGCATACAAATCCCATATATTGCAAGTGGTAACCTTATCTAGTACCATTAAAGAAACAGGTGTATGCACAAGCCTTAAGAGAAAGAAGAGTTGAGTTTTACTTTCAGGACCATACCTTGCAGAACTTTGCCCAGGATAGTTGATAATCATTGTAATTGACTTGTTGTCCTAAGAGGGGAAAAAAAACCAATTCTGAAGCTTTAATTACTCTTGCTGATTACAATGGTGCCTCTCAGCTCCACCATCTCCACTAAGCAAGATCTCTCCAAGAAACCATCAGAAAAAAAGTGACTGCTATCCGCAGAAACCAGTTTTCCCTTCCTGGCTTTGAAAGCAATAACAGTAAAGATTACTCTGTCTTTCACAAATGCTTTTGTTCTTGCTCAGCAGTAGAGGTATCGTTTCACCCTCAGCTTGGAGTTTCAGCTCACAATACATTTTATAATTTTTTCTTCTCCAGAAACAGATAAGAATCTTTTTTCTTCTGCAAGCTATGACCTCTCCCTTCTAGGGTGCAGTGGGATATAAGTGTTCAATAGTTCATCTCATTGATGTTACAGGGCCTCTTTGCTGTGCTGTCACTAGAGAAGGATGGGTCCCAGAATTAAATATACTCACAAGAATGGGTATTTTAAGTGAAACAAAACCCATAAACCCCATAAGAAAGCAAGAAGACTTCCTTTTGATTTCAGTTGCATGCGATAATTTCTTGCTACGAAAACAATATAACATCACAGTTTAGTGTGACTCTGATGCCCTCTTTCTTCAGTTTAGCAGCCTGGAGGTTTAGAAGTTAAATCACTTTGTGGCAAGGATAAGCTGATGTGTGCTTTTCTTTCAAGGTAAAAAATGTCATTGTGGCATTTTTGAAGTCAGCTCTGGAAGTGGAGGTCATGCTTAAGGTCATTACTTGTCCCTACCAAATACAAGAGCCCAAAAGCAAATAAAATCTGTATATTTCTACAATCTTACCTGTAAGTTTCTCTGCCAGCATGTTGAGCTGCTCTGAATTGAGTCCACGTCCGACATATGATGAAAATTGCCAGCTCAGTACTTCTAAGAGCTGACTTAAAGTGGCAGCAGGGGGATTGTTAAAGAAAGACAAATTCTGTAAGAGAATTAGTGCTTCGCTTAGACAGTTAGCAACCATGAAATATTCTACGGGCTGTAAAAGAAGGCTGCAATTACTCAAACAGAATCCAGTAGTGTTGAAAGAGAGGGATATGCAGGGAACACATTGGTGTTACTAATTGCTGGCCCCCCCACCTGCAGCCACCCAGCAAGGTCCACTTGGGTGCCTGGGGAGAGCTGCAAGGGGAGGGAAGAGAGGGGACTCATAGAGAGAATGAGAATCTGTGTGCACCTTGGATGATAAAATATCTTGCTAAGCATCTCATAGTATCATAAGTTAAGACAGTCAAAATATGCCTAAAGTCTATCTAGTACATGTAGATACTCTCCCTGTAATGTTTGGTGCACAGAAATCCCAAACCATTATGTACTCATATAACAATATATTGTTGAATTATTTGGCTCATCTTAGTTTTTAATTTTTTACCTTGATTTCTGGACTGTGCATGTAATGAACATACTGATGACTGGGCAGAAGAATCTTTGGAGTATTACAGAGTGATAATGAAATCCAGGCTGCTGGTCAGTCGGCCTGCTGTGCACACTCCATGGTAAACTATCTTACCCTTTCTCTCCTCCAAACATCTATATGACTGCAACTAATCCCTGACTGAAAGCCATAGAGTTATTGGTAGCACCATTCTACAGTCTGCAAACACAGTAACAGTGATTGAATGTAAAATATGCACTGATCTGGCAGGAGCCTGAGAAAGAAAGATTCTGTTTTTGCTCACAGTTAGAGCCACTAGAAGGTACTACTTGACAGTTATGATCTTCTCCATAGAAAGCATTAGATCCTATAAAATGCATGAGGGAAAGCAGCACTGAAGTTCAGTACAGACCCACCTCAGCACCTACTTTGACAGTTTTGAATAGTACCAGTAATAAAACTGCATCCAAAAAGACAAATTCAAACTAAAATAGCTATGGAGAAGATATATCATGTTTCCTTAGTTTAAAAACTACTACAAAAAAGGAAGACTAAGTGTGAATATGAGATCTGGGCAGGGAACAAAAGGTAAAGCAAACAACATTAAAGTATGGTGTTGATGACAGATGAGAAAAACAAGGCCAGTTAAAGAAGGAAACATGCCCTTCTCATAATGAATATATTTGGTAACCAAATAATAGAAATGTGAAAATGCAGGAAGTCAGTACTTGCAGACTGAAGACCTACCTGAGGATCATTGGTTGATAGATTGTACCAAATAATAGAAGCCCATGCGTTGGGTAGTTGGCTGACATTGGAGATCATCACCACAGGCAAAGAGCTGGTCTGGTGGACAGAATGAATGCAGTATGTAAATGCTGCCAAGGAAAGTGTTAGTGCTGTGTTATGCTTTATTTTCTTTTAGCTCTCTCTTCTTTTCTCTTTCATTCTTCCACTCCTCAAAACACTTATCTTCAGCCTTCAGAGCAGGACCAGCTGTTGGCAACTGGCATCTAGCTTGCATTTTAAGAGAGAAGTAGTGCCTAACAGGGTGTTAAGGACTCAGGCTAGCTGGACTGAGACAGAAAGCCTAACTGTAGCTGCATGACAATGGAAATGGCAGCCTGCAGCTAGAAGAGTGATTCACAGTGGTTCTTACCACTAGGAGAGTTTCTAAATGTCCATTTTAAGCACATGAGGATGTCTTTAGCTTAAGGCTTGCATATACTTTTTCTAATATGTTAATTTATAATGTGTAAGAGGGATGTACTTGCCATTGGATATGGATTTTGTGAATGGATTTGGCCACTGACTTCAATGGATCCTACAGTCTTTGCTTAGTAAGAGGTATTACCTTTGTATAGTGTAACAGAATTACTGCGAGTATTTGAACTTCTGAAGAGAAGGGCTAAAAATGTTACTGTAAACCTATGTGTACTTCTTTCTGTCCAGAAGTTCTGGAAATTTTGTCTGCTTAAGGTTACTGCTGAAGACAAAATCTAGGGTAGATGGACCTCTGGTCTAGCCCCACATGGTTGTTCTCATGTCATCTGCTGGAAAATACTTTTTATTCTTGCCCCCGAAAATCTGGCTGCAATACTCACTTCCAAATTGATAGTCAGTCCATACAGGCAGACTTGTGTTTCAAAGCTGATAGAGTGCAGTTCCTCCGTCACCATGTGAGGGCCCTGGGGAAGTGAGCAAGTCAGAAAACTGTGAACACGCAGGTGAAACAAAAAAACTGTTTGAGAAATGCTGATATTAAATTAGTTCAGAACAATTATGTTTTCCTGAGGAATCTAAAAAAGGCCTTGATACTCTTTAAGCAACATTGTTAAATTTTAGCTTTTCTTCCAATGTGTTTAAAATGTTGCTTTTAAACAGTGTCCATAAGCAAGAATTTAATGGATTGTTCTTTGTCTCCGATAAAGACTGTCTCCAACTTTTCCTAAAGTTTCTTTACACACTCACAGTTCCAATTTAAATAGAGGTGTTAAAAATCAAGAAAAAATTAGAAAAAAAACCCCAAAAGCCACAGCTTTAATGACAAGTGTGCCCTCATCTTCAGTTTGTTGTAAGCCCAGTTAGACATAATACTAGTTGAAGGAGCAGAAACCAAAATTATTAATCCAAAGCAAATACCATGTTAAAAAAATCCTGGTTCTTCTTGAACAGAAGAAAAAAAAAGAAATGAAATTTGCTCATGAATATTGACTAAATTTGTACTACAAGTGTTTTGATTTGTTACAAACCAGCATAGTTTGGTAAAGAATCCCTCCCACTTGGGAAACATCTTTTGAAATATGTTTCCATCCCCAAACTTCAAAGTATAAAAATCTATTTGTTGCTTTCCTTTTTTGTCTGGGTTTTTTTTTCTTCCATCACATATTTGTTTTGTCAGATTTTTTATAAAAGAAAAAAAATCCCAAATAAAAATATTTCCATTTACTGAAAAACTCTCTTTGAGTCAATGTAAAATAAAATTATTCCTTGGGGAAGTGACTCATACAGGACACTGCAACAAAAGATACTATATAAATGAGAGGTTGACACCACAGGAGATCCTCAGGCATTTGAATAGTAAACCTGCCTTGCAAAGGGAAACCCCTGCTTGGAAGTGAAAGCTTTTATGTGAAATATTCAACTATCAAATGAGATAGTATATTTTAATACAGCAAGCATTGATATAGCTCAACCTGTATTGCTCACACAAAGTTGAAAATGGTTGATGAAACTCCTCTTCCCTCTCCTCTCTGTCATGAGTCTGAAAAAACTTAATTTTTTATTATGGATAAATCATTCAGGCAAAAAGGCCTATCTTCACGTAAGGACAAATATCAAATATAGAGAGCTTTCACTCTTTTTTTTTTTTAAGAGGCAAGTCATACCTAACAACAATACTCTTGGCTTACTAAACATCCTACAAACAAACCAAGTTTTTATAGTCATTGTCAATCAAAAAAGACCTTGTTCATGCTAATAATTATTTCACAGACCATGATTTCACCAAGGAAATCTCTGGTTGAGGAAATCGGTTAGCAGTGAACCATATCACAGCTCAGCTGTCCTAATTTTCCACAGCCCTCTGTTTTATATAGTTATAAAGGCATAATGTGTGAAAGTGGGAGTAAAATGCTACCAAAAATTAGAGCACCAACAATTTTACACCTACAGTTTTGCATTTTCTTGTCTCCATGCAAATGATGTTATAAGTAGCAAAGTAACTGGGAGGTGAGGCTGGAGTTTCAGTATTGCTAATCAGGTTGCAAGTTATTCCGTTCAGAAACACCATGTGAAGCACGCACAAGTATCTTCTGCTTTAGGTTTTTGGTTAAAATTCTCCATGCTGATTCCATCTTCACTTTGTACTAAACCACTTCTTGTAAAAACTTCTATAAGTGTATAACTACACCTATTTGGACTGTGATAGAGGTGATTTTTAAAATTATTTTATATTCATTTTGAAACTTGCAGCATTTCTGCCATGCAAAAAAGGTTACTCTGATGTTGAGATACCTTTAAACCGTTAGAGGCAATTTCACTTCCTAGGCAAGCAGTGGCATTCATAGAAGCATCTTATGATTTCAGCTACCTTGGGAGCCACTAATTGTTCTGGTAGCATTGGCACAGGCTGTGTCATTTGCAGCAAGCTTCTGCCTCTTGCTTCAGTCAGAGATTTATCTGCTAAAGAGCAAAGCTAAATTTATGGTGATGATCCATGGCCAGCCTAGAATTTGTGTGTGCTCGCAATTTTCCCCTCTTTGCCTCCCGCTTTTAGTTGCAGGATGAGGTAATCCTGCCTTCTCCCCCGCTGGGGCAGATATACCTTCCCTTTCTGCCAGTGATGCAGAGGGTGGACAGATGGAGGCAGCAGCCCATGATTCTGATTTTGTCCATGAGACCAAGAGCACTTGAGGGAATCACAGTTCGTAGGAAGCCAGAGCAGAGAAACTGGGTGTACGACAGAGCAGTGTGGATAGTGAGTTGCTGGGTAGGGGAAGAAACAGGGTGGTGGCTGGGATATGAGGGGTGCTGGAGGGTAACACAGGAATGGAGGGAGTGCTCTGTAGGATGGAGGAGGTGGATGTAGGGGCAGAGTCCTAGGTATGGATTAGCACCAATATTAATGCTACTAATTTCTGTTCTCCACAAAGAAAGAGTGTGTAGATTTTCAAGCTCTTGTCTAGGAAGCAGGCATTTGCAATACCTGTTCACTCTATGTGGCAGGTGGTATGTGCTTGTTTCTGAAATCTATGTACTGCCACATACCTGCTGGTTTATTAGAGGTAAGTCCTCATAATACAGTGTCACCACAGGAGGGAAATCTACCCCTGCATTCAGAATCATAGAACAACCAAGTTGGAAAAGACCCAGCCGGACCATCAAGTCAAACCATTCCTAGCAAAATGAATGAATATTGCACACTTCTTTTTATACTCTTACTTCAGCTGTTAACTTGGCCAACAGAAAATATATTTAAAAAACCATTCCTACAGGAAAAATTGTTACAGTAAAAATTTAAAAAGCTTATTTTTATCAAAATGTGAATGACTGAATAGATGGCCATTCAAGAGGAACGCATATGTTCAGATTATTACTTCCTGCCTTAGAATCATAGAATAACCAGGTTGGAAGGGACCCACCGGATCATCAAGTCCAACCATTATTATCAAACACTAAAACATGCCCCTTAGCACCTCGTCCACTCGTGCCTTAAACACCTCCAGGGAAGGTGAATTAACCACCTCCCTGGGCAGCCTGTTCCAGTGCCCAATGACCCTTTCTGCCTTCTATCATAACTTTTTGAATATACAAATTTAAGGCATGTAATTAAAATTTCTATGAGTAGTTCTGAAAATTTCTCATTGTACTATCATATGATAACTGGGCTCTGTAGTTGTTACAAGGATAATATCTATTTAAAAATCTAGCAACATATGTTTACTCTTTGTAATAAAATCCAATCTGAAATACCTGTGAGAAAGTAATCAGAAGTAACGTGTAAAATAAATGCACAAACCTCATTTCCTTTGCTTCCAGCACTTGATTTCATTTCTTTGGGTTGCTGTATAAAGCAAAACAATATTTATGTGCTAAGGAAACCATAGACAGAAGTACACATGCAGAACACAATTTGTAATTGTGACATTTTTAGTGTAACAAGGTTTTATTTACAATATACAAATAGACCATAATGACGGCTCTGACACTATGCCTTGGAAAGTCTATTCTGTGAATAGTCTTTTGGTATTTTTAAATAATTTTTAAGAAACTATATTAATGCAATAAATCATTAATTAGGGTTCTTGCAAAATGTGTAAGACAAAAAAAGAACTAAAGACCATCAATCTCCATCTCAGTTTGCAAAACTACACTGATGCACTGCATCTGTGATTAAGCTAAAAAAATCCTATAGTTGAGGGAGTCCGGTCAGAAAGCATGCCTCACTGGGATATTAGAGAAGTTACAGAACCAGTACTATAGTCTCTCAGAAGACAATTATCATAGGTATTAATTTCAGCTGATCTAAACCATTCAATTTTATGTTTAACCTAGACAATGGCGGTGTGTCTTGGTTTTTGGTTTTGTTTTCTTTATGTGTTTTTTTAAGAAGACAGTTTCTGAGAAGCTGAATAATTCAGTGTGATTTCTGGTGTTAATTAGTATTTGCTATATATAGTCTTATTTTATGGAATGGATAAACTATGGAACAGTTTATCCTAGACTAAAGTTTGTGTATAAGGAAAATGAGCATAGACTTGGTAGTAATCCACTTCTCATTGTTTAGTTTTTAGAGAACCTTTTATTTCTTTACCAGAGGAGTATGACAGGACAAAGCAGTCAAACTTACCAAATGTCGGAATTCTACCGACAGGCTTCCATTTGCAGATTCATCCATGTTCATTGCTTTCACATGTGTTCCACACAGAACGAATCTACGATTACTATGGAGGATATCACACTTACATACTCAAATATTATGGTATTGTATAATTTAAGAAATCTAATATTTTGTTTCCTTACCTTACAGTTGAAACATTCCTAAAACACAAGATAGGTAGGGAGAGGGAATAAGTAAACAACAATCAGTAAAATTGTAAACCATAACTTGTACTGAAAAATACATCTTAAGACAGTAGACTTTGCCTTGTCAAAGTTAACTTGTCTTGCCAATATAACTGCAGGTTTTGAACTGAAAAACTGAAATATGTGCTGTCCAATTAGACTTTTTGACTGGCCAGATGCAAGCAGTATATTTTTATCTAGTTGTTTCCCTGCTATTGGAATGATATGCAGGTATTGAAAGCTGCAGTACTATCTAATTGCCCGCCTGCATTCTGGGACAGTACACAGCTTTTGAGAGAAACAGTTGTGGCTTCTCTCCTGCTCTTTCCTCAATGGGTGTTTTCCTTCCTTCTTTTGGGCCAGCCCCTATGGCTATGCAGTCAAGGTGGGTTTTAGGGACCTGTGGAAGTACAAGAGCCAGAGGAAGGGAGGTAGCTGGTATCTGGGGATGGTGGGTGGTGAGGACTCTGATCTTCTTTGCTCTCTTTGAAATCATACCTTGACATCAAGTCTTCTGCCCTATGTTTCATCTGTAACCAAGCTTGCTCTACAGTACTGGGTGTTCCTCAAGATAACTTATTTTGCTGAGAGAAGATGCAGCTACTCAAATGGAAATATTCCAGGCAGCATTAACACTGTTTTCATAAACACAATATAGAGAGAGGTTCTGAAAGGAGGAGTTTATGTAGTAGTCATAGTTTTGGGCCAGGTTACAAGTCTGTGACCTGCCACATTTTTGGGTCATTGGTCATTGGAACAGGCTGCCCAGGGAGGTGGTTGATTCACCTTCCCTGGAGGTGTTTAAGGCATGGGTGGACGAGGTCCTGAGGGACATGGTTTAGTGTTTGATAGGAATGATTGGACTCGATGATCCGATGAGCCTCTTCCAACCTGGTGATTCTATGATTCTACGATTTACAAATTGCAGCACTAGCTTTTTAAGCAAGAGCTCATGTACTACTTGGAGCAGCTGTCCTGAAGGTACTGGACCTATTAGCCCAAGCAGAGGTAAGTGGCATTTCAAAGCTAACAATTCTATAAATACCATTTAAAGTTTTTGTGTGATGCTATTGTTTCAGAGTAATTATTTTTATCTGATTCCTGACACAAATCTTTCTTACATGGAAATCTTGCTTCCAAATTGAAAATATCAGTTAGACATAGCAGCTTTTTCTTAAAAAGACAAAGAAATCTTCCACAATAAAAAAAGAAAAGCATTACTCTGAAGTTTTAACTTGGAATTTATTTTTTTTTAGTTGATTGGCTTGATTGCTCTCCATTTTAGAGCAACTTCTAAAGCAGACAGGGTAGCAATTGAGAAACCTGTGTTATGTCTGTAGGAAGAGAGAGGATATCATCACTTTAAAGTTTCTTACTTGTCAATAGTTGCTCTCACTCTGATCTGGTAATTCAGCTCTGGCAATTTAATTAGCAACCTTCAAAACAGAAAATGTAAGTCAATATTAACACAGAATAAATTTCTTACCGGAAAATATTAGACACCAGTAGCTCCACACTAAAGTATCTGAAATGGTTATAATTTGAAAACAGATTAGGCATCTAGGATTATATCACAATTTACAGGTCTGTATACTCCGAAAATGGAACTAAGCTGTTCCAGTGGAGGTGTTCCATCCTCCCTCCAAGTATGATAAAAATTAGTATGTGTTTGAAGGAATGGATGGAGAGCTAACAAAGAAGTAATAATTAAGACATGGATCTGTATAATCTGTGACTGCACTGTAGGTGTATGTGTACTTTCTTTCATGCATACTTTCCCCACACACAACCTTCTCTGCATTCTTTTTGCTGTGAGGTGGAAATGAGAGGTGAGTTCCTCTCCAGTCTACATCCTTCTCACGAAGTCAGGCAAGGAGCTTGTGGGAAACAAAGTACTTATTGATTCACCAGAACCGCCCTCCTCCAGATACAGACTCTTCTCTTTCCTACCCACAAAAGTGGCTCTGAGTATTCTTATGTTGGCTTGTATGATGTGGATCATTATTTAATTGGTTTGCAACGTCATTAAATGAAGAATTCCAAGCATACAGAACCGTGAAGGTACTGACTGTTGGCCAGAGTCTTCCTTACACTGATTTATGCTTTATTGCCACTTATACAAGGAACAGATTCTGTGGCCTTTCTATCGCCATTCCAAAAAACCCTCTCTGGAGTCAAAAACGATCTCTAACAGAAGTTGGTCTGCTTTGCTTTCTGGATTCTCCTAGGATAAAATGCAGTATACAAATGAAGGACTTTATGTCAGTTTTCCTTTCCTTACCTTAATTTAACAGTGAACTGTATTAACGTTTTAAGAACCATTGGCCTCTGGGGATGTGTGGGCATGCAGGGCTGCCTTTCAACCACAAATGAACTGTGTGAAAAGAAGTGAAACAAAGAGATTGTTAGGAACATGCATTAAAAAACCAACTGTATTGGGGGGGAAGTGCTAGTATCTTAGAAACTTATTTCTCTACATATGCTGAAGTGGGCATACTGCAATACTCGGTCCTCAGAATGATCCAGTTGAATTGTTCCCATAAGCAACAGATATTTGGAATACATTAAATATCAATACAATACAAATTCCATAGTCCTAAAATACCAGGCTGATAGAAGGAAGACCAAGATTCTAACCAGAACCAAAAAAGAGAGCATGAAAATTCACTAAAAATAACAATTGACCATGTTTTGCTTTCAGATTGTCTCTTGTGGTGTATCTCTAGTATAGCTGGTACAGAAGGAAAGAGCAATTAGGATACTATTTTATATCTTACTAGAAGGATGAACTGAGATGGGGCGAAAGAAAAATTTTGTGGGAAGAGAGAAGAGAAGGAACAAATTACCACCTTTACTTAAAAAAACTAAATGATATAAAACCCACTACAATGTTTCTCAAGCAGCATGTACTTGACTCCTATTGAAATAAGCAGATTTTGTGTATTCATCTAGGGTCAGAATTTAACCATAATCCCTTAACTGCTACACGCTTTCAGCTTCTAGGAGTTCTGATGACACCTGTACATACTTTTTATATTGGAAACTTGGTCTTTAAGATCCTTGGATATAAATTTCTTTTTCTTTTTAATGATATGGTCTCATTGTTGCCAATAAATTTGTATCAGTTAAGGAAAAGTTATGTACATTGGCAGTTGCTTACGCACTTCCGGAAAAGATTGTAGAGCAGAAAGCTGACTTTTTCCAGCAGCTGAGGCCTTTGCACTGGGATAGGGTCGCCGTCGTAAGTCAGTCGGGTCAACAGTTCATCTAGTTTTTCTAGTTGCCTTCTAACTTGAAAGAGACTCTCTGCTAGCAGTGTAAAACTACAGCAAGACAAAATACGTTTGCATGTAAACCATTTCCTAGAACATAAAATTGCTTCTGAAGTTATTGTTTAGGGAAATCAGAATTGGTATCAAATGTTGCTTTTTAACTTTGTGTAAACTTGCATCCATTCATCTTTTATTTATGGGGATATGTATCAGGCAAATTACCTACCTTATTTTCAAAAAACAGATATTTACACAACATGCCTCATCAACTGCAATGTAACACTGTCAGTGATAATTTGGGAGAAACAGATACATGTCCTGATGTTTTACCTGCAGGGCACTTCTGCCAATTTAAATTATTTCCTACAATTCAGTAGTTTTGGAAAATGTACACTCTAAAAGTATAATAATTATATGAAATGAGCAAGTTACCCAAAGTAAGGTAGTGTAAAAACAATAAGGAAAATAAAATCCAAACATGCTTGTTAACAGTTTAATAGGGTACATGTATATAAAATCACTTCTTTTTCAGCTATTCTTAACATCACCATTAGGAAAAAAAAATGCCCAGTGGAAAAAACCCAAAAAACACAAAAAAGGCAAAACCCCCTTCTTTCTTCAAACAAAATGCTCTTGGTTGTTTTCCTTCCTTTTTCCTTCTTACTTTTACTTTACCTTTTCCACAGAAGTTTGAAGGGAAAGAAAAGACCAGGACATTGACATTCTTTGGCTGCATTATCTTTCTAAACTTGATGTTATTTTCTTTTTGTTTGCTATGACATTTAGAGTTGCCAGCACAAAGACTACTGCCATTCAATTCCTGTGTAGTTTGAAGTCTGGAGGAGTGACATACCTAGTGAGTCAAAGCATAAAGTGTCTACCCAGCTCCTGCCTAGACAAAACTCCCACTGTCCTCCATGACAAACTCAGTCAACACATTTTTTACTCATGCAAAACTCCCGAGCGGGTACGTTTTATGCATCTGGAACAAATGTCAAACAAAAAATGAGCAACTGCTGCAGCTCAGGCTCAGCAGTTCATTGTAATGTTGTTAATCCTGAATAGCAGATGTTGTCCACCACAACAAATTGTATTTTTAGTTATTTACTTGCTTAACTGCCAATGAATTTGTTGCTGCTGCAAGGTAACTGATCTAGAGGAAAGATCATTTCATGTGCAGCAGACTTCCTGTGGTTTTCAGTAGAAACATGAGCTCGAGGCAAGTTTACCAGTTCTGGAGCTGATCAAGCCCACCATGGAGAGGACCGCCAATGCAGGCAATCTGCTGCCGTCTCTTCCAGTCTAGCAGTTCTTCAGTCAGCATATTGCTCATGAGAATATCGATTTCATGAATCACACGCCCTATTTTACTGAGTACTTCCTGTAAAATAGTAAAAGAGTCACAAACCCACCACAAGGAACAGCCACAAAATTCAGCGATTATCATAAAAGTGCTGATTACATTTCTTTCAGTATCTTTGAAAATAACCATATTTAGCCCCTACAGCTTTAGTCTCTATAATTCATATGTGACTGGATTCATGACCCATTGTACTTGAAATTTATCTCTATGAACTCTGAATCTCTATGAACTCTTCCTCAGTATAGCTTCTTTTTTTGAAAGGGTGAGAAGGATGATTGTTGCGTTCTTTGTGGGCACAACACCTCCAAGTGCACTGGGGTTTTTGCTTTCTTGTTTTATCCATAAAAGGCAGGTGAACTCAAACAAATTGCCTAAATGTATTCTTTTCTGTGCCAGTAAAGAAGTGGTCATATCACCAAATTTGTAAATTTGTCATATTTGCAAGTCTCAGTAAGTGAACAGAGCAAGGTACCATTGATGGATTGTTGGACCTTTCTTTTTTATTATTTATTTTTTTTATTTTTGTCTTTTTTATTTTTAATATTTTTTATTAGTAGTAGTGGTTTTAGTTTCATTTTTTGTTTTGGTTTTTGTGTTTTTATTTCTTTGAGGGAAGGGTTTACTAGATTACATTTACTTACTACATTATAATACTTTCTGCTTATTGTAAAAGGTATATATTACCAACTAAATAATCTGTTCAGCAGAGTACATAAGAGATCCTGTGAAGTAAGGCCTTCACCTCCCTTCTGTGCTAAACAGAGTCATATCCTTGATTGAACTCCTAACAAAACATGTCACTCACCTTTCTCTTGTAGTCTAGTGTATTGAGCATTGCCTGCAACGCCAACATTTCCTGTTTAATGAGGGCGCTGTTTTTGTCACTCTGCTCTGCAGGGGGATGAAAAAGTCAGTATAAACAGGGGGTGTGTGCGTGTACATGCCTATAAGGGGAGGAGGGAAAAATTCTACTACCAGACTGCAGCATGCACTAGTGAATAAATAGACTGCAGACATCACTGCTATGAAATACCGTGTTTCATTTGAATAGACTAACGTTAGTACAAAGTTAAGATCTGACTTTATGACTCCACTCACCAGATGCATGTATGAAATGGAAGAAGGTAGAAAATATATAGACGATACTTAAAAATCTATAAATTTTATTAGTCATGTACATACTTCTTTATTACATACACTACTGAAATATGCTCATGGCACCAGGAGTTAAGACTAAAGCTCTTTGGACTTGATGGGAATTACATGTCTGGCTGAGAGAACAGAGGTTAGGTATTTGAAACAGAGACAGAGTATTCATTGCTGTGGGGATTTTTGCAGCAAAGGAGTACTGATCACTGGGTATTTCCCTCTCTCCATAACTTTTTGCTTCTCTGATCATGCAAGAGTTTCAAGTTTCCCCAAGCTTGCTTCATGCTCTTTCATACTCAGCTCTTCCCCTTGCCCTCCCCTTCTCCACCTTTTGCTCTTTGTGCATCTTTCATGCTACCTTCAAAAAAGAAATTGGTGCCAACTGTGTCTCTGCGAAGCTCTGGACTAACATCTTCTCATTACATCAGCCTGGATGTTTCAGTAGAGGCAGACAAGGAATAGATTTTCATCTCAGCCACAGCCATCTCTCACATTAATTATAAGGTACTGCAAGCTGGCTGTGTTAGTGTAGAATATTTGTTCACACAGGGAAACTTTAAGCCCTGAATGTAAGCACGTTTTATTCAGCAAGTGGTACAGGCTTGCTTGTTCAAAGGAAGATAATATGAAGACATCTTAGCAGACACAAGTGGACCTCAGTTTCTTTTCTGAAAGAGATCATGCAAAGACTGTTGCTGTGTGCAGATCTCAACTATCACAGGCTGGTCAAACATGCATTCAGAGTCCTTACCAGCTGCTTACCACCACCGTGATCAAAAAAGAACAGAAAGCCAAGTTAGAGGCTAAAAAATCAATTTTGAACAACTCCACTGTGAGAAACAAGGGAGGGAAACAAGACCCTCTTCCCCATTGTGCCAAGGAAAGGTCATGTCAAAGGTAAGGAAATTGAAATAGGTTATTTAAATTCATAAAACAACTGCTTTTCATGTCATTATGCAGCTTTGCTACAGAAAATAAATATACTTGCTTGATGAGGTCCTGTTTAGCCTCTTAATCCCAAAAGAGTCATTATGCTTTATGTAAACTAAAAATCCATTTTTAATGTTTACATGGGTAATGCACAAGCTCCCGATATTATCGTCTAGCTGAAGAATTAGCCATTTCCTAGTGAATCTAAAAATTATTATAAAAATGCTTACCTAAACTTTGTATTGTTTTATATCTGAAGTCAAATTCCTCCTGCAAGTCTTCCAAGTATTTGACATCTTGGTCAGTCATCTTTCCCAGTGAAAAGAAAGTAAGATTATTTGGGTGTTCGCAGTGACATAAAAAGGAATTTATTTTGTAATGAACAAATGCATAATGTAGTATTTTCCTTTCCTATAATTTGAAAATCCCTAAGCAGTTCTGAGAACTCTGGTTTAAGTCACTTGTAAACTTTAAAAAAGACAACTGAATTATAAATGCACATTCATAACTACAGATTTATTGCACTCATTCAGAGAGGCAACTATTATCCTCTCTCCAACAGTCAAATAAAAGCTGATAGAACTTAACCACTTCTTGTGGTTCAATTTGCTAGTTCAATGAAGTAGTAAAAAGAGTGAAAGCCTGAGCTAAACTGAAATTATTATGTCAATAAAGTAACACACCTCTTGGAACTTTAAAGCAGGGTAAATGGATAATTTTGCATTGACTTCAAGGGAAATTGGAATAGGCTGTGCGAAGCCAAGAGAGGTGGAGCCAAGGACAGGAGCAAAGCTCAGAAACTTCATTTAGAGAATTACTTAAGAATTTGGGTAAAAAACGAAACATTTTTGCTGTTTTGGCTTTTAGAAAGGGTTTGTTTTCATATGTACTGCAAAAAGTTTAGAAGGTGTTTCCTAGTAAACAATGATAATTCAGAAAAAAGACACATTAAAAGAAGGAAAATAAAACTGTAGGAGTTCATCTGTTTTACTTTCTGTGCTGTTTATAGGAAGCTTTGATTCTGCCAACAACTCACAAATAATCCTTTTTAGTTCCCTGAGACATGCATATTAAGTGTCTGTGAAAATACAAAACTCATTTGCTGAATTATCCATTTTGATTTCCTCTTTATTTTGGAGACTAAACTTTTAAATTATATGTGTAAGGTATGAAATTACATACACAAGGAGCTGGCTGATTTCCGTGTTCAACCTAATTACCTACAAAAACATTCTCGTATCTAGAAATTGTTCTCATTTTCACTGGTGTTTCAGGGATGGCTGCACAACACAGGCAGAAGGAGCAGCATGGTAGGCTGTTTTCTCTGCTTTAGCTCTGCAACTCTTATCGTATAACTTTAGACACAGATAGAGATCTAGTATCACATTCTTCTAAAGCTAGCTTTATCATTTTAAGAGTCTTCTCTTTCTAACTCTTCTTTCCTATATAGGGAGACAGTTATGAGACGAGGCTGCTAGCACCTTTATCCACCATACCTAGAGAGTTGCACTTGAGCAGAATATAGAGAGCACTGAGACTGCTGCAAAGCTGAAACTGGGGCTAGGATAACCCAAAGGGAGCAGGTAATCTGAATCTTCATCCACCTTTGAACTGAATTGAACTGACCTGAACTAACTGGGCTTTCAAGGTCTCTATGGGACATAGCTAGAGGTTTGGCATGGGCCAGCTCTGCTCTGCCATGGTACAGGAGACTCCTGGACAACTGTTACCATCAGCTCCCAGTGTTCTTTGTCCCTCACGTCAGCAAAACGTTTGATTATGTCATGTAGCCCTCAGCTTTACAAGGATCTTGATATGTGACTCAGAGGTCACAGAGGCTAAACTGCTGACCCAACTAAAAGAGCAGATGCAGAAATACATTTACAATCTCACATCTTTTTTTTTGACACAGATGGTATGTTCTTACCACACCAAGTGATTTGCCTGCCACTTACATAGAGATGAGTGTGATAGTTAGAAAATAGGGAGCTGTCACATTGAACCTAGAACAGCTGTTAAATATCTGAGGATTCAGGTATGTCTTGAATCTGGACTGAGGTCCTCAGAATAATGGAAAATGGTTGGTGCAGCTGGTTAGCAGAAGTATTTGTGCTACTCAGGTTAAAGATATTTCAGGTATGTCTGTATGAAAATCATAGCTGTGTAAGAAGCAAACAGGACAAAAAATACCTGAGCACTGTTCTTGATGGCTGACACTTTGTGTTCTACATTTCGCTGCCGTTCTGAAACCACAGAGCTCTGCAGAGACTTTTCCAGTGGTCCCTGGAACACAATGAACAGAGAACAGGTGGATGAGTAATAATAACAACGAGTGATAGTACCTGTACTGCAAGTTCCAGCATACAGAGGTAATTCAGATGCTGGTCTTCAACCAGATGGAACTGGATTAACAGGCAAATATATTTAGTTCTACAGATTCAAAAAATGTGCTGCTTTAACTTTGAAATCCTAAAGGTGAAAGCTTGTGGAAACATTAAACTTTCAGTAAATTAAAGAAACAGAAACATAGATTATTAGATTTCTAAAAAAAGCCCTATGTCATGATACTCATATAAGAATATGTACTACATCCACAGGTGATTAAAAAGAACACCTCTGACTTCAAAATTCTGTTTTAACCATGTAACAATTTCCCCAAACTAAGATTTATATTTTAAAGCTTATTTCTTCAAACAACATAAAAACTATCAAAGCCTTTGCAATGTATCAGATAGAATATCTTTTGTGTTGCATAATTAATATGAATTAATGCATTGCATAATTTAGAATATACACATCTGTTTTGCAAAGAATAATCTCTTTGAAGCCCTTCCTACAGATTAAAGTCTCTGAAGATCGGCTGCAATGTAGAGGTCACTTTTAGTAATATTTGCAGCAGCAGAGCCACTAATGAAGCTCAAACATGAGTTTAAAGGGCAACACTTGGCAATGCCTATGTGCACAAGTGGAATGAGAGGACAGGATTTGGTTCTAAAAGCATGTGAGCAGATTAACATGGCGCAGATTAATGAAATGTAATTCATTACCTGTACAGGCATGCTAGCTGCAGCCAATATTCTTCTTTCTTCTCTTAAACAGTTTGAGATGATTACTGCTATATGCATGGGACTACCGTGATATTTGCCCTGGAAGCATAAGCAAATGCAGTTTTTAAAAATTCAGAATACATGGTGTCCCTCCAGAAATCACAAACGATGTGTTTCAGTGTTTATGACTTAAAGCTTGGTGAGGATGGAAAAGATTCTCTTACTGCCCTCGACCTTTCTTAGTGCTGGATCAGCTGTGCAGTGCAGCATCAGTTAGCGCCATTGTCATAAAATATTCTTACCAACATTCTACAGAGATCATAAAGACACAACTCTGAGATGTACATCATTCAAAGATCAAATTGCTCCACTGCTAACACAGCTGTTTTGAAAGGGCTTTCCTGTCAGCCTATTCTGTGCACGATTTTATCATGTCTTCCATTTTCAATAGGATGCTGCTGTTAGCATGTAGCTCTTCTGCTAACAAAGAAATGTAAGCATATCAATACAGTAATGATGCAAGCAAAAAAGCCTTCTCAGCAAAAAGCAGAAGACTTAAATTTTAATGTCTATGAACAATTTTCCTCCTTCAACAAATAATGTGCCTAAGATGAAGGAAGAAGCAACTATTGCCCCAAGCCAGAGTGAAAAATGTCTCTATTTTTACATCACCATAAATAAGGTGCAGAATTGGTGATGCGTAACTGAGGACCAGGCACAATTTGAACAAATATTGGTTTGTGCTTTATTTATTAGATTGGATTTATTATTATTTATTTATTTATTTATTAGATTTCTTTCATTGTGAAATATTTATTCAGTGTTTCTCAATATCCTTCATGTCTTTTATTCAGTATTCACGTCTCATTCATTCAGATGCGCTTCATTCAGCACTCAGACAGTTTTCAGCCATTCATTAAAATAAATCTAGTACATTTCTTTTCCCACACATTTTCAACATTCAGGCTTGCTCTATTTTCCTCTCTTACTGATTAGTTTTTATTCTCACCATATTTTGCTGTCATTCAGAACTTCATTTATTCTTGCTTTCCCTGAACGTGGAACAGTAAGTTTATATCATAGAATCATAGAACAACCAGGTTGGAAGAGACCCACTGGTTCATCGAGTCCAACCATTCCTATGAAATACTAAACCATGACCCTTAGCACCTTGTCCACCTGTGTCTTAAACACCTCCAGGGAACGTGAATCAACTACCTCCCTGGGTAGCCTGTTCCAGTGATCAATGATCCCTTCCATGAAAAAATTTTTTCCTAATGTCCAGCCTAAATCTCCCCCAGCAGAGCTTGAGGCCATTCTCTCTCGTCCTCTCCCGTCACTTGAGAGAAGAGGCCAGCTTCCTCCTCTCCACAACCTCCTTTCAGGTAGTTATAGAGAGCAATAAGGTCTCCCCTCAGCCTCCTCTTCTCCAGGCTAAATAACCCCAGCTCTCTCAGATGCTCCTCATAAGGCCTGTTCTCCAGACCCTTCATTGCTCTTCTCTGGACTTACTCCAGAGCCTCAACATCCTTCTTGTGGTGAGGGGCACAGAAATGAACACAGGATTCAAGGCGCGGTCTCACCAGTACCGAGTACAGAGGGAAAATAACCTCCCTGGATCTGCTGGTCATGCTGTTTCTGATACAAGCCAAGATGCCATTGGCCTTCTTGGCCACCTGGGCACACTGCTGGCTCATGGTCAGTCGCTGTCAACCAACACCCCCAGGTCCTTTTCCTCCAGGCAGCTTTCTAGACAGACTTCTAGTCAGTAGCTCTGCATAGGGTTGTTGTGCCCCAGATACAGGACCCGGCATTTGGCCATGTTAAACCTCATGCCACTGGTCTCTGCCCAGTGGTTCAGCCTGTTCAGATCCTTTTGCAGAGCTTCCCTATCCACTAGCACATCCATGCTTCCACCCAGCTTAGTGTCATCTGCAAACTTGCTAAGGGTACACTCAATGCCTTCATCCAGGTCATTGATGAAGACATTGAACAGGACTGGACCCAGCACTGAGCCCTGGGGAACACCACTTGTCACTGGCCTCCAGATGGAATTATCACCATTTACCACCACTCTCTGGGCCCGACCATCCAGCCAATTTTCCACCCAGGAGAGTGTGTGCCTGTCCAGGCCAGAGGCTGACAGTTTTCCTAGCAGAATGCTGTGAGAAACTGTGTCAAAGGCTTTACTGAAGTCCTGCAAGACCACATCCAAAGCCTTTCCCTCGTCCAGCAGCTGAGTCACTTTGTCACAGAAGGCAATTAGGTTAGTTTGGCAAGACCTGCCTGCCTTTTGTGAACCCATGTTGACTGGGCCTGATCACCTGGTTCTCTTGCAAGTGCTTCATGATAGCTCTCAAGATCACCTGTTCCATGACTTTCCTTGGCACTGAGGACAGGCCTGTAGTTTCCCGGATCCTCCCTGCGACCCTTCTTGTAAATGGGCACAACATCAGCCTCCAGTCCAGTGGAACTTCCCCAGTCTTCCAGTACTGTTGGAAGATAATGGAAAGGGGTTTGGCCAGTACATCTGCCCACTCCTTTAATAACCTTGGGTGGATCCCACCCAGCTCCATAGACTTATGTGTGTCTAGTTGGGCTAGCAAGGCTCTGACCACCTCCTCTTCGACCATGGGAGCCTCATTTTGCTCCTCTAGTTCCGGGGTTTATACTGAGGCAAAGAGGCATTAAGTACCTCAGCCTTTTCCTCATCCCCTGTCACCGTTGTTCCTTCTGCGTCCAATAGGGTCTGTATGGTCTCCCTAGTCCTTCTTTTATTATTTATATATTTATAGAAAGATTTATTTGTTATCTTTCATGGACTTTGCCAACCTGATTTCCAGTTGAGCCTTAGCCCCTCTGATCTTTTCTCTACACAATCTCATTTCCCTCCTGTAGTCCATTCAAGAGGCCTGTCTCCTCTTCTAGAGCCCATAAATATTTCTCTTCCTCTTGATATCACTCAAGATCTCACTGCTCAACCAAGCTGCTGGCTCTTTTTCCAGAACACAGGGATGGCTTTCTCCTGAGCTGCTAGGATTTCCTTTTTGAAGAGCTCCCAGCCCTCATGGGCTCCCTTGCCCTTAAGTACTGTCTCCCATGAGACTTTGCCACCCAGCCTTCTGAAGAGTTCGCATTCTGCCCTCTGGAAATTTAATGCAACTGTCCTGCTAACTACCCTCTTCACTTCACCTAGAACAGAAAACCCTATCTTCTCGTGATCACTTAATCCCAAGTGTCCTCCTACTGCCACATCCCCTACAAGGCCTTCTCTGTTCACGAACAGCAAGTCCAGGAGGGCACCTTCCCTTCTTGGTTCATTCACCAGCTGTGTGAGGAAGTTGTCTTCCACACACTCCAGGAACCTCCTAGACTGCTTCCTTTCTGCTGTATTGTACTTCCAGCAGATATCAGGAAGACTGAAGTCTCCCACAAGAACAAGTGGCATTGATTTGGAGATTAACTCCAGCTGTTTATAGAAGAGCTCATCAGCTGCTCCTTCTTGGCTGGGCGGTCTGTAACAGACTCCCATCACAAAATCTGCCTTCTTATGGGCTCCTCTGATTTTAACCCACAGGCACTCAATGTCCTCATCACCACAATCATCTCAACAGTGTCCATGTCCTCCCTTATAAAGAGGGCTACTCCGACTCCTCTCCTTCCTTTCCTATCCTGCCTGAAGAGTTTGTACCCCACCATATCTGTACTCCACTGGAACGGGCTGCCCAGGAGGGGTTTGACTCGCCTTCCCTGGAGGTGTTTAAAGTGTGGGTGGATGAGGTACTGAGAGGCATGGTTTAGAGATTGGTAGGAATGGTTCAACTCGACGATCCGGTGGGTCGCTTCCAACCTGGTGATTCTATGATTCTATGATTCTATTCCAGTTATATGAGTCATCCCACCATGTTTCCGTGATGGCAACGACATCATAGGCTCCTTGTCCTAAGACAGCTTCCTGCTCTTCCTTCTTATTCCCCACGCTGCGTGCATTTGTGTAAATACACTTCAGCTGAGCTTCCGAGCCTTCTTCCTTCTTGGAGCAGAGTTCGTTCCCAATTGCCTGGTAACTGGAGTAGCTAGCACTACTTAAACCAATGCTGTATTTTCCTTTGAAATTGCTATATTAGGAACAAAGTCCTGAACAGATCGGAAAGAAATGTGAATACACTGCTTCTATATTTCAACTGTTACTATGACAGTTAACATACATACCTAACACTTTTTACTAGACAATCAAAACTGAATAATTTCCTAGATGCTTTTGCATGAAATCTAAATAATCTGAAAGATGATTTACAGAATGTTTTAATTCAATTGCAAGGTAAAGAAATATTATATTTTAAAGTGGTAATTTTAATAATACAGACATAATTTAAGTGGCTCGGTAATAAATACCATGCTGCTGCTCATATTGTGGTCCCAGGTAAAGACTAAGGGGAAAGAGATGGGACACTTAAAACTAAATAACTGATGTACAAAGTGTTGCCCTTTAGAGAAGCTTTGACTGCCATGACATGTTGGCAATGAAACTAAGCTTTCTAATGTTTCTAGGGTTTCCGAAATCTTCTCAGGATAAATAAAACACATGTGCAACCAGTGCACATCCAAAGCAGTCCCAGCACTGTGCTTCCTCTGATCTCTTTAAAAGCAGTTAAGGGTGGCACTTTATTCCAGCAATCATCTGTACTAGTTACCCTGAGGAACAGGAGTTATGAACTAGACTGTGATTTTAGCAGTTTTTCTAGAAAAAAAACCAAAAAAGAAGCAGTGAGTAGTAGAACCCAGGGCACACCAAGTCTCAGACAGAGTGCTAAGCACTCCCTCCCTGCCTGCTTCTGGCTGGGCAGTGAGGGGGGATTTAACACTAAGGGTACTCCGCTGATTTCCATGCCAAACAACAGTGCCAAAGATCTGCCTACTCACTTCTCCAGGCCAGCTTCTTGACTATAAGGGTAGTCACCATGCTCTCACTGTACATTTCCTTCAGCTCAACTGAACTTCAGGTCCAGGAGTGTATCCGTAGTCCTCTTTATTTGGCATATTCCGAAGCTATCTCTGCACAGCATCAGGATGTAGCTGTGGGAAGGGGCTATGGGAATGTGGCGAAAGGCTATGCTCTTGCTGTAAAAGGTGAAGAGTGAAGTGGAGCTTCATGAAGAAGTAAGGTAATGGTAGGGCTCAACAGCAACAGCTGGAGCAACTTAATTGCTGGAAGGACGGTTGTGCTCCTGACTGTGCCATGCCAGCCCCTGTCTCATGCCAGCCTGACTCCTTAGTGAGCCAATCAAGGTCGTCAGCTGGGATGGAAACCACTCACACTTTTGCACTGAATGAGCTTCTCTTCAGTGGACTGAAACTGCTCATCAAAAGATGAGTTTGTTGTTAAGGACCAGTGCACGTGAAATCAGGAGAGGCTAGCTAGGAGAGGGGAGAACAGAGCTGGCTTTTTTCAGGGGCCGTTAGTTGTGTTGCTAAGCCTGGCACTTTGATGTTAGATATATAAATAATTGTAACTTATTAAATCACAATAATTACTAGAGGTCACAATAACTAACGCATTTGACTTCATCAAAATAATGATGTTCAGTTTTCTCTACCTGTTTTATACTTCTCAGAGGTAATTACACTTCAGAACGAGCTACTCTGTTCCTGCATTATCAATCTACTGCAAATTCCTGATGTTCTGCACTTCTACTTTGTCTTCAATTGAGAACAGAATTTGCTCAAGATGGCTTTGGCTTCTGAATAACTACTTGAGAATTATTTCTTGTCATTGAAAGAGTAGTACAAGCTGGAAAATAAAGGAAGTTTAACTCAAAAAAATGCTTGAGATTAGGGGGAATCTCAGCTTAGTGTGACATGAACTTTGGCAGCTGGGGAGGGAGGATGGATTTTGTAGTTAGGCAAAAATGTGTTACTGAGTTTAGATATTTATGTACAAAAGGTATTAGGTTGAAAAAGACCTTAGGGATCATCAACTCCAACTGTACCTGTCCACTACTGTGTACTTGTCTCCATGCACCTCATCTACCCACTTTTTAAACACCTCCAGGGATGGGGACTCAACCACCTCCCTGGGCAGCTTGTTCCAATACTTGATAATCCTTTCTGTGAAGAAAATTTTCTTAATTTCCAATCTAAACTTACCCTGATGCACCCATTCCCTCTTGTCCTATCACCTATCACTTGGGAGAAGAGACCAACACTCACTTTTCTGCAACCTCCTTTTAGGTAGCTGTAGAGAGCAGTAAGGTCTCCCCTCAGCCTCCTCTTCTCCAGGCTAAACAACCCCAATTCCCTCAGTCACTCCTCCTAAGGCCTGTTCTCCAGCCCCTTCACCAGTTTTGTTGCTCTTCTCTGAACTCGCTCCAGAGCCTCAACATCCTTCTTGTGGTGAGCAGCCCAAAACTGAACCTCGCCAATGCAAAGTACTTTCATCTGAAGTTTCAAATGGAAACATTAGTCTAATCTGTTAATCTTCCTGTAATACCTTCAGTGTTAGAATTTTCTCCTTTCTGTTTTGATGAGGTCTTCCATGTCACCATTTTCAACAAACAACAAATGATCTCATTTGGACTACCAGCATGATGCTAAATTTAAGTAACCAAAGGAAATCAAACTTTCATTCTAAACAGGTGAAAATTTTCTCTGAATGCCGATAGTGTTTCCTCAGGAAACCTTCCTACTGCCACCCAGCATGCACTGTCTCTACTCCAGAGATGTCATTTGTGATAGCCTTTTTCCAGAGCATGAAGAAAAAAAAGACATTTCTGCAAATACAATTTACACGTTATAGTGTGCAGAGTTTATATGTTTAATTTTAAACCAGCCTCAACTATTTTGATATCTTAAGATGCATGGAAAGTGGCTGGGGAAATGCCAGATTTAATTCTGTAAGCTGCAAGATCCTGGAGAAACCTCAAAATGCAAATCATGGCACTTTAAAACACATTGCTTTTAAAAAGAACACAAAACAGCTGTCTTTTAGTATTGGGAATTTACAGCTATTTCTGAGACAAATGAAGACACCTCGACCACAGATTCATTTCCTTACTCTTCTTTTCTTCCCTTTTTTTAGTTTTCTTAAATCCATCTTCTTTTCCTGTGGGCAGCTCCATTACAAAGTGTATCACTCCCAAATATTAGCCAGTTTTGTTTTCACATATCAATGGTCTGTCTGCACTGTACACATCTGTAAATGAATAAATATGCATGACTTGAGTGTTCTAAGTCTGTTTTCAGTGATTAAGGTAGAAGACTAGGTATTAATGACTGTTCATCTTTACTTGTAATATAGAAGGATGCACTGTGAAACCTTTAAAACCCCATCGAAGGTCACCTGTTTTTCTACTTTTTTCTCCTTATTTTCAAGGTGACCTGAAAAGGACTCAAGTAGGTTTAAGTGCTCCTTAATTCTGAAAAAATGCTTCAGAATTTTGTTGGTTTTTAGCTGCTTTTCTATCTTCTTTTATTTTTCCTTTTTTTCCTGTTTTTTTTTTAAACTATCAAAAATACCAGCTGTATTTTTTCGGGGGGGGGTTGCTACAGAAAAGCTTCCAGAGCCTTTAAATTTTGTACAGTGAGGGCTTTACTGGAGGAATGGAACCATTAACTCATACAACTACTACTGTATTTGTTAAAGTTGAATGAATATATGAAGAAGCTAATGGAAGGGAGGTGGGACACAGAGAGACAGGAAACAAGATTACAAAGTCAAGCAAAAATACATTTCCCTGTTGCTTGCCTGTGATGTGCTTGTTTTACGAAGTCTGATACTCAGCATCTTTTTAAGTAGGCAGGCATCTCATCTTTCATGTAATTAAAAAACATGGAGAATTAAATCTTTCTCTATAGTTTCATTTTTGAAAGAAAAAACTTTTAGTATAGTTATGTATTTCAAAGAAATGTAGGGATGGAAAGGCATAACCATACACACTTATTTCGCATTTTGACCTTCAAATATGACTAACAACATTTTGCCTTAGTTTTCTACCTTTGTTTATGCATTGGGCACAAAGTCTAATGAAGACGGTATTAGAATGCAAAGAAAGAGTTGGTCCTTGTGGCATCCTGATATGAGTTTGGCAGTTCTTTTGAAAGTCTGTATCTAAACAGGTCATATTCTTACTAAAAACCCTTTCTCTAATAGAAAGATGGCCCTGTTTTATCTAGGTCTTTAAGAGGAAGTACCCATGACACTATCTATTTAGACTTTTATTTTTAGATTTCCCTTTCCTCTCTCAAAATATATGAGAGAACTTAAAGACAACCTCATTGCTTTAGACAATGCTTATGATGTGTGGGAACTCCTAACACATAAGTCTGCAATGTCTTGTTCTGCTTTTCTTGTGTCATTTAATGCATAGCTTCCAAAGGACTGTACATTTTTTTCAGGGCATGTGCAACCAAATTGCAATAGCTAAAGCCCTAAAAGCACAGCGAATGAGCTGTAAAAACAGAGATTTTTTTCCATCTCCCACTTTGTCCCCAAATTCCACTGCTGAGTGGTTCCTAGTCAAGGAGTGGTATACAGAAACAGCAGATTTCCATGTAGTGCCGCTACGTGAATGATGTAGCAGTGCTTCCAATTTAAATGAGATTTCTTTCAGGATAAAAAAAGGGGTAAAACATCTTCTGGACACAAAGAGCATTATTTACTAATCTCTGAGGCAGACGTTTGACTACAGCTGGGCCCTTAATGCTTCAGAATGAACAAAGCCAGGTGGGAGGTTGTTTAGTTTCTTTGCTTTTTTTTTACTTCTGTTTGTAAGCTACACTCTTTCATTCAAACCTGAATGTTTCATAAAACAAACCTGAAATGTTTCTAAATTGTTAGTTACATTCTTCAAATAATGGAATTCAAAAATATTTTACTGCTAATTAATAACCTTTTTTAGTCCCGGTCAGGCATTTTTAAAAATCTTTACTAGTTGATGTACAATCACCAGCAAGTGATTGCTAACAGTAGGCAGTAAGCTGATTTGGAGTATAGACTTCTGTGCAGAGTTCTCCTTCATAAGCCAAGATTTTTGCAAACAGCTTTAATGGTTGAACTGGAAAACTCACTGCGGGCAAGATGCTAATCAATTTGAATTGCACTGCATAGCAGGAGATGTTGGTTTGAAAAATGTTTCCTACTATAATTTGTTGCTTTGTTGATCTCGCAGGTTATATGAGCACAAAATACATGTAAATAACATTTTAAAATGCACCTTCTGTGTTGTATTAGAAACGTTCTCCATTTTGTTCCACTCTTATACCGTTGTAAGTTTTAACAGGAAACTGCAACTTCAACATCAATGGCTGTGTTTCCATTCTTCACAACTGTTTCTCAGTACACTTTTAAAATACCAACTGGAATGTCCTATTTCAGATCTAATGGTATTTTCTCCATTTTCTTTAATGCACTGAAATAAATAATCTTAGTGCATGTATCTTTCTGGAGCAGTGACTTGCCTAAACAGTCACTTGAACTGCAATAAAAACTTTTATATGTTCATTTTAGTTCTATCTAGAGAAACACAACGATACTTAGTTCTCATTACAGACAGAAACAGGCTGTGCAGCATAACTGCAAACCTGAAACAGAATCAGGAATGCAATTCTATGTCACTGTTATAAGTAGCATTGTGTAAAGATGCTATTTGTTTGCACTACTTGGAAACAGGGTAATTTTTATATGGAAGTATCATAACGGTAATGCACCTCACTTAGGCTGACAGAAGATACTTTCAGATGCTATTCCAGATCTTTTCATAAGGAAGTAGGGCTATGTAGGAGGAAAAAGTATAAATGAGGTACTATTTCCCAGCTTCACAGCGTAGTCATAGTGGTTCCAAAAGCTCATTTTGATGTAATTGGTTGGCGTGAATTTGGCAAAACTGGTGATTCTGCCTAACCCGTCCTTTGTAAGCACACCTCAAGATTGTCATAGTATGCACAAAGACCTGCTTGTTCAGGCAGAATCCCCAGTGCCTGCCCTCCACACATCCTAGGCTGTAACAGGGTGGGGCAGTGGGTGAAGTTCACCAATAGTCATTATGAATATGCATCTTTTACAGCAAAATGTTCCCTAGAGCACACAGAACACTCTTTAACTTGGGTTTCATTGGTAAATTAGTAGAGTAGTCCTTCTTCCTATTCCTGAAATCTGTTATTCCACTTTTAGAAAGGAAGATTTATGTAATCAATTGTTTCCCTCAATACCATAAAAAGTGATGTGACCTAGATTACTTTCAAAAGATATCTTGAGTCTAGAGCATAAGAGACCTTCATTTATGAGTAAGATGATTCCAGGCATTTCTGCTTTTTCCCTAATGTAGTTGTAATGCACTCATTGCAGTGCGCAGCACAGCCAGCAGCTTTTCAGTCCCTGAGAGCTCCCTTGAGCCCACACGTGAGCCAAGCAGCATCTCATGGAGCTACACCTCATCTGGCAGGTGTCTGCTGATTGCTCCGTATTGACATCTTGGAGTTGAAGCGGGAAGAACATCCCTGAGATGGACATCACTGGATTACTCAGAGACCCACAGACATTAACCTGCCAGTGCTATTCCTAAACAGAACAGTGGGATGCTGGAGTATGGTAGCCACCTCTGATTCCTAGGCTACTCCAACCCCCTCCCGGCCTTGGCTCCTCTCATGCACTGCAGCCCAATTGCTCTTCCCAAGACAAACATTTTGGCACACAAGTCAGGAACATGAACAGTGCCTGACTTACATGAATGTCTCTATATTTCACCAATCACTTTGTGTACTAAATCTTCTCACCTATTGCACAGGAGCTTACATCAGGGACGAATACAGTATCACTTAAAGACATCCCTTCTGAGTACTAAGATATAGGCTAAGGTTCATAGGCTAAGGTCATGGAGATTGTTGCATCTGCAGTTTGGCTCCTAGAAGTGCTAGGCCACTCTTCTGAGCTTAAAAGCTGCCTTTTTATGTTTCGTTGTCATGGCAACAGCACAAGCCATCTCCTTGTGACTAATCTGCTTTGCTTTACTCCCCCTAGATTTTAAGCAGGAGAAAGAGCCACAGACGTAATTTCCCCCTTTTCTCCCCGACTGCCTCCAAATATTTTGCCTCCTTATCCCTTTCTAGAACTGCTGCTCAGGGGCATGAGAGTTCTGTAGAAAGATGGACAGAGAATTTAACCTTAGCAAGTAATTGTGCTGTACCATCTCCCAACAAAGGGCACAGCAACAAAAGGCTGCTCTGCTATGAAAATCCGATTTACTGAATAGAGAAGTAATAATAATGCAAGAGGCAAATATGAAGGATTTTAAATTAAAACGTTGATCCTGATTTTAATATAATATGTGCATTTATACCTGATTAATTAATTTATTAATTTATTTACTAATTAATTTATACCTGTTTCTGTGGAAGCAAGAAAAGGATAGAAAAGCAAATTACTGAGAGCTGCTTAGCTAAGTTGCAAGTGCTTTTCCAAGTGCTTATAACTTCATCAAATTGCACGTTTTCTGGTCAACATTTCTTTTTGCCTCAAGACAGTTCTCGAAATGTCAGGAGTCTGAGCAGAGATGTCCTGTTCCGTATGTATTTTTTGCATGGTGAGAGATTAGGGATGATCTGTGTGGCCTAAAAGTAAGGATACCAGGCAGACCTGTCTTCCTGCAAAGACCTCTTCTCTTTGCCCTTTGCCATGCCTAAGATTGCCCAAAGCTTTGTATTATAAGTACAAGGCAGGCAAGTTCTCACTTCTTCCACTAATCCCATTAATGTTTTCATGGAGTAACTAAGATGTATACACAAAGATGTTTTGAATGAAGCTCAGAATAGAATATTTTCTCCATTTTATAACAAAAATTAATCCCAGGGAGATCTTTTAGATATGGTGTGCTTGGCTGTGGTCCTGGTAATTTGTGGACATAATTCTATCTAGATTCAGTAACAGCACCTTGATCCTAACAAATCCTTTGCTGCCTAGCCAACCACTGCACAAGTGTGCATTACTTCCTCTACTAAGCTTGCTCTTCATTTATGGTGTAGTTGTATTTCCAGTTGAATATTAGTCCATCATTTTGACTTTTGTCAAGAACTAGAGGTTGTTCTTGAATAATTTTTCTGTATTCTCTGATTTTAATTATTGTTGCTGTTGTCATAGTATTTAGGAACTTATACCATAGCTCAACATATGACTCATCATACTTGGTGATAAATGCTGGTTTCCAGAATTATCTAGTTGACAAGTATTGTCAATAAAAAATATTGTAACACAATTTGGCTCAACAGTATGAACAAACACTACACTCAGGCCATGTGTTGACAATGAACAGCTTTGCGTGTGTATGCATGCTGTACATGTGTCTGTACATCTGTGTGTGCGGTATAGAGGGGAAGGAAGAGGAGTGAACTGTGAAATTTCAAAGAAGTGCTTGCGCTAGAGAGCAAAGCAGAGATAAAGGTGAGCTATCCTTCAGAGAAAATCAAACCAACACTGTTTGCAGAGTCACCAGAAATGAAAAGATGTTTGCAAAGGCAGCTTTCTCTCCTACTTAGAATCCCAGTCTTTCCTCTATCAGTGTTGCTGACACATCTTGTTAGTTTTACAGTGTACCCTTCCAACCTCCCTTTCTTTAGGTGATATGCTGGGGCAAAAGGGACCATGACACTGTACTATGTACATCAGACATCTTCTTTTGGTGTTGTCTCGTGAAACTCTTAATTACAGGTATCCACACATGTGGATGGTGGGGAGTCACAGAATCACAGAATAACCAGGTTGGAAGAGACCCACCGGTTCATCGAGTCCAACCATTCCTATGAAATACTAAACCATGACCCTTAGCACCTTGTCCACCTGTGTCTTAAACACCTCCAGGGAACGTGAATCAACTACCTCCCTGGGTAGCCTGTTCCAGTGATCAATGATCCCTTCCATGAAAAAATTTTTTCCTAATGTCCAGCCTAAATCTCCCCCAGCAGAGCTTGAGGCCATTCTCTCTCGTCCTCTCCCGTCACTTGAGAGAAGAGGCCAGCTTCCTCCTCTCCACAACCTCCTTTCAGGTAGTTATAGAGAGCAATAAGGTCTCCCCTCAGCCTCCTCTTCTCCAGGCTAAATAACCCCAGCTCTCTCAGATGTTCCTCATAAGGCCTGTTCTCCAGACCCTTCACCAGCTACATTGCTCTTCTCTGGACTTGCTTCAGAGCCTCAACATCCTTCTTGTGGTGAGGGGCACAGAAATGAACACAGGATTCAAGGTGCGGTCTCACCAGTGCTGAGTACAGAGGGAAAATAACCTCCCTGGATCTGCTGGTCATGCTGTTTCTGATACAGGCCAAGATGCCATAGGCCTTCTTGGCCACCTGGGCACACTGCTGGCTGATGTTCAGTCACTGTCAACCAACACCCCCAGGTCCTTCTCCTCCAGGCAGTTTTCTAGACAGACTTCTCCTAGTCCCTAGCACTGCATAGGGTTGTTGTGCCCCAAGTGCAGGACCCGACATTTGGCCTTGTTAAACCTCTGCCCAGTGGTCCAGCCTGTTCAGATCCCTTTGCAGAGCCTCCCTGCCCTCTAGCACATCCATGCTTCCGCCCAGCTTAGTGTCATCTGCAAACTTGCTTAGGTTGCACTCAATGGTCAAGTCCAGAGAATAGCGATGAGGCTGGTGAAGGGGCTAGAGAACAGAACCTATGAGGAGCGGCTGAGAGAGCTGGGATTGTTTAGCCTGGAGAAGAGGAGGCTGAGAGGAGACCTCATTACTCTCTACAACTACCTGAAGGGAGGTTGTAGAGAGGCGGGAGTTGGCCTCTTCTCCCAAGTGACAGGGGACAGGACAAGAGGGAATGGCCTCAAGCTCCACCAGGGGAGATTTAGGCTGGAGATTAGGAGGAAGTTTTTCACAGAAAGGGTCATTGGGCATTGGAATAGGCTGCTCAGGGAGGTGGTTGATTCACCTTCCCTGGAAGTGTTTAAGGCACGGGTGGATGTGGTCTTGAGGGACTTGGTTTAGTGTTTGATAGGAATGGTTGGACTAGAAGATCCGGTGGGTCCCTTCCAACCTGGTTGTTCTATGATTCTATGATCTACAAACTTGCTAAGGTTGCACTAAATGCCTTCATCCAGGTCACTGATGACGACATTGAACAGAGCTGGACCCAGCACTGAGCCCTGGGTAATCCCACTTGTAACTGGCCTCCAGATGGATTTAACACCATTTACCACCACCCTCTGTGCCCGGCCATCCAGCCAGTTTTCCACCCAGGAGAGTGTGCACCTGTCCAGGCCAGAGGCTGATAGTTTCCCTAGCAGAATGCTGTGAGAAACTGTTAAAGGCTTTACTGAAGTCCTGCAAGACCACATCCAAAGCCTTTCCCTCGTCCAGCAGCTGAGTCACTTTGTCACAGAAGGCGATCAGGTTAGTTTGGCAAGACCTGCCTTTTGTGAACTCATGTTGACTGGGCCTGATCACCTGGTTCTCTTGCATGTGCTTCGCGATAGCTCTCAAGATCACCTGGTCCATGAAACAGCACACAAGATCACCTGGTCCATGAGTCAAATGCCCACTTCCAAACTTCTCATACATTCATCAATAAAATACAGTTAGAGATGCATTAAAAAAATCACACCTATGAATACGTAATTTGCGTATTCAAATTTAAGGACATTATAGCTGATCTTGTCTATACTATGTATCATGCACAGTTTGCAGTCCATTAATAATGCTTGACTGTTAAAAACAAGGATAAGTTGTCAGCTGGTTACAACTACTATAGCATTTTTTTCCTGGTGTTCTTACCTACCAATAAAGACCTAATTTTAACAGGTGAAGCTCAGGAACCTGCCTGTGCATCTCTATAGAATATGCAGTCCATACTTCGGCTGAAAATGCATTTATCACCTATGTTGTAAAAATTAGAAATTGTCATTGGGCACTGGCAGAGGCTGCCCAGGGAGGTGGTTGAGTCACCTTCCCTGGAGGGGTTTAAGGGACGAGGCGCTGAGGGACGTGGTTTAGTCATGGATGGGAATGGCTGGACTCGATGATCCAGTGAGTGTTTTCCAACCTGGTGATTCTATGATTCTATGATTTTACACAAGAATCCAAAATACCTGTGTCACAGGTTTCTTAAGACATGGTTTAATTTATTTGCCTTATCCATTATAATAACAACAGCCACTCCACTGCAAGAGTCTAATTATATTCCAGCCCATAGAAATTATTTTGGAAATCAGAATAGACTAGATAGTGCTATAGGTCATAATAAATCTAATAGTGAAAGCTCCAATAGTAAAAGTGCTGTTCAGTGCCTGATGGTCACATATGTATTTTGAAACTGAATGAGTAGCTTTTTGTCTAAATACAGGCTAACTGCTGTCTTGATGTAATGCAGATAGGCCAGCATTAGTGGTGAGGAGAGAATTGTTGTAGTTTTTTTGGTTTGCTGGAAGTATTCTACTGCAAACCTTATGACTGAGATCCTTATCAATAAGAGGTGTAATTCCAGCATTACATATGTCCTTTCTAAAGGCTCATAATGCTTTAGACTCTAAACCTACAGACCTTTGCAAGCCAAGGGAGCAGAGAGACCTTGCTGCTGTAGAAAGTGTGAAAAGTCAGAATTTCACAGTACTGGAGGGTAGTAGGGAAAACTAGTTGGTGCATGTCACAACTTGTTTCTTTTCAGAGGCAGCAATTAAGTGAAACGATAGGTAAGGCTACCCTATATGAACCTTTACTGCTGCTTTCTCTAGAAAAGGAAAAGGCCAGCCCTGGTGCTGCTGCTGCTGCTGTAACTGATAGATGGTGATGGTAACCTAGCTGTACAGTTGTAATGAGGACGCCTGAGCGTATTGTCTTGTTCTGGAATCATGATTCAGATCCTGGTTACTTAAGAAACCACTTAATCAGAAATCACTTGTAACTCCACTTCTCTTATTTTTCTGGAATAATCCTCCTTTACTCTGTGCTCTTCAGCAAGTGCATTGCAAGCTAATTTCCAAACATGCCAGGACTTAAAGGAAATTGTTTTTACATTCTGGCCATTTTCACACTCGCTCTTATGTAAACTTGCACCTGTGTGCCTAAGGCCTTGTACACCAAATTTCACAGAGCATAAAGCATTCAAGTTTCTGTAAAAGATTTACAATAAACTACATGGTGTTAAGAGAAGAAGGAACAGTGAGAGACTTTAATTTTGTAGAGCCTGTAAATGTATACCAGTCCTTCTGCATGAGCATATTGTGATAGTATAACCATAAATCATAGAATTACCAGTTCAGAAAGGACCCACTGGATCATCCGAGTCCAACCATATGCACCATCTTTTAAGCCAGGAATACCCCAATGCAACTGCTTGTATCTGTGCCTTGAAATGCTCTTTCCATGCATATGTTACTATGCAAGAATATCTTTACTAAGATGATAAAGCTCCGTCTCAGCCCTATCGTGGTAAAATGTGCCAAGACCACGGCAGAAGTAACAGAATTAAACTTTTTGCAGCTAACCCCAACAGCCATTAAGTAAATTTGCTGTTTGTGCAGTACTGAAATTATGGGTAGTACCACTACACAAACCAGAAAAGAATCAAAAAGCAACTTTAGTTTAAGTTACATGGTACTGCTTGCATAACACAGGAAGAAAAAGTGATATAAATGGAAATATTGTCACATTTTTAACAGGGCACCTTTAGGGATAAAGAATAGAAAGACATACAGCCACAAAGAGAACAAAATTGGCAAGGCCATGCTAAGATTTTTCCAGACCAGTGTGTATATATATATGTGTCTCAAATAAAGAAAATGTTTTGTAAGCAATATAATTGTTATTCTAGTACTTATGGAAAACACCATCAAAGAAGATTAAAATAACCAAACTTGCATTAAACTCAGATGCCTATTTGTTTTATGCAGAAGACAGATAGATGGTTGGACTTGATGATCCGGTGGGTCTCTTCCAACCTGCTTGTTCTATAATTCTATGATTCTATGTCAGGAAGCAGGTAAATAATGAAGAGGAACTCTGAAAATCCTTGCCTTATATAAATAATTATTAATGAAACATTATGCCACTCAAAATAATTATAATTTTTCAGAAGCCTAACGGAAAATCCTTTAAGCCACTCATGATAAATAATCCCAGTTAAGTATAAAATAGCAAATATGCTAATAACTTACCAGGGTTAACTTCTCAGGGTGCTGCTTTAAGCCCTAAATATGTTTTTTTATTCCTAAGATAGGAACCTAACAATATTTGATGGTAAATATTCAACAGTTAATCATAATTAAATATCTGTATGTGCCTGAAAGGTGGTAACTACATTTGTAATGAACATGAACACCCCTTGGTACTATACAGCCTTATTTTTAAGAGCTGAGTGAGGCTCAGATACACCTAGAGCCTAAGAAGTCACAGCACTATTGTATCTGAGCCAAGTGTATTAAATGACAAGTTATTGTTGCACAAAATAACAGACAGTGGATCTATTATGTTGAATTATCTTGTTGATGGCTTGGTCTTTCCATAGCTGCTTGGAGTCTGTAGCTATAAGTACAGCTCTGAGGTTGGGCACTACCTTTAGAAAGCAGTAAGAGTATGCAATTTGTCATCTGAACAACCTACCTGCAGCAGCTTTCTGATTCTTTTCAGGTTGTGTATCAAGAGAAGATTCTTCTCCTGTGAAACCTGGTCCAGCTGTTCATCCACTTGTATTAGCAAATTCTGTAAAAGGATTGTTGCCATTGCTTCATTGTTAGATGCAGCCTCCCTAAAGAATCAATGAATGGGAACCATGCCATTTTAAAATGCCATAAGAAGTGTCAATCTATCAGTACAGAAAATTATAATCCATTCAGAAGCCTAGGCAGCAAAAAAAAAGTCTTTAAATATATGGTGATTTGCCAATAGTTGGAGGTTTGTGAACAACGGATTTTATGATCCTTTTATTTATATTCATGTAGATATGCAGCTATAAAGACAGGATGAGGATGTTCCTGGCACAGGTTATGGAACCAGCCAGAGGGGTTTTCTAGTCTTCAGTTCAGTGAATATTTAAATATTTTTAGCCTACTTCTCAGAGGAAATGGAGTATACAATTCCTCTCACTCTGTCAGTCACACAGATAAAATTTCTGACTTTGCTGCTCAGTTTCGGATAAAACTGACACTGGTCTTCAAGTCCAAGAGATAGTATGTTCCTACAAATTTCATAGAAAACTGGCAGATTTGTGGAGGAAAGGGATCCAAATTAGTCCCTTCACTGAGGAAAACAGCAGTAGTGACTTGCTCCAGGAAGCAACAGACAGATGACCAGTCAGCAGATATATATCTTCACACCAGGCACCAGGCAAAGGTCAAACTATTTAGGGATACAGGAAGACTCTGAAGCTACTGTTGAAGGGTGTATAACAGACAAAGGACACAAAACCACACAAAACATGATTAACTGGTTCTGCTGCTTTTGGAACATCTCGGTACATGAAGGGCAATAAAATTAGCAAGCAAAATAGAAGATAGATTTTGGACTGCATGTCATTCTTTTCCTTTGACATTCTCTCTCCTTGCCCTCCAATGGCAAACACCTGTTTGAGATACGTCTGGTGAATCTTGCAAAATGAAGATTTATTGTTTCCCATGTTTCTGTAGCCTCATTAACACTGGGTTGTAAACTATAATAACGGATTATATCTCTAGGCAGGTTTTTTCATTAGTCTTGTGTATTTAGCTTGAAAAATTAAGATGCCTCCTGATACAACTAATACAAACTCTTTCAGCATTTAGTTCTGAATTTTCTTAAGATAACTATCCAGTGCATTCAGTTCAAATTTTTCCATAAATTCACCTTCTGGAGAACAGTTTCTGCAATTAGGTGTCTTGTTCCCCAAAACTATATAACCAGCTTTAAGGGCAATTTTGGAAAAATGAATAAATTCATGCTGCAAGAGATAAATATAGAACTTTTCCTTTGAAAACTAATTTGTATTCATTTTTTATGAAAAACTTGTAATACCATTGATTTTCTAGACAATTTTTATTGGGTTTTTCTTAGGTTCATTAAGTTAAAATGAAGCCTCACCTCCAAGCACTACTTAAATACAAAAGTTTGAGAGTTCAACAGGCTAAATCCATGACTGGCGGAATGCTATTCTTGGAGTGCAGGTGCCTGCACAGTTCACAAATGAACACTCTGAAATCTGCCAGATAATGAAAGAATCATTCATGACTGAAATCAAAATAGAGAGCATAAATTTAATCTTACCAGTCTTGGCTTTCTATCCACTGTGCAAGCAGATGCCGGATTTCCATGGGGAAGTTATCATCATAGAACTGGTCTACCTGCTCCAAAAACTTTATTTCCAGTTGTTGAACTTGACTCCATTGGGACATACTGAAAATATAAAAGATTAAACATTTTCACCATTAAAAGTTGCATATGAATTAATAATCCAAAGAGAATAAATTGCTTATTTTCATTGTAATTCCTAAAACATACTTAATGTTCCTTATTATGTCTTTCAAAACAGATGGTACTTGACTAAAGTTAGTGAGTTAAATAGAAGAGAGAGAAAAGTGAGCAAGATCATTGAAAGACGTTCTAGCTCCTATATTTGAATGGGCACTTCTGCTAATTTCTTTTCATGCAAATGTTTTGGGGTACTGTATCATGCAGGGAGATTTACATAGCATCTCTCATCAAGAGGAACTGCTTAGGATTGCACTTGTCAAATCCAGGTAAACCTCTTCTCGTGAAAGAGTAGCACAAAGTAACAAATTTGCTCATTCAGTGAATTCATATCATTCAAATTGTTCCTAAAGCCATAATGGTTGTATGTTACTGTGCTATTCCTAGAGGACCACATCTTCTGTTTGGTGAATACTGTTTGTTTCACAAATGAAATTTTTTACCTAGTTCATCTTTTCAATTAGAAAATTGCTATAGAATTCTGAAATTTGATGTTAAAGGAAAAAAAAGGGAAGTGTAAAATCATATGAAAACCGTAAGACAAACAAAAGTAGCATCACTCAATGATAGGCTCTGAAGTTATTACTGAAAAAAACCTATCCCAAGTGAGTTTTGGTTGTTTACTGAGATACTGGAGTTAGAAGGTTGGTTGTTCCACATTTTAGGTGGGCTGAATTAGTACCTGCTTTTCTCCATGGACTAAAGAGATTATTGTGGGTAAGCAGGCTCTCTACATAGATACCTTGGCCTGAGTGACTCTCCACTTAGGAGAACATTACCTTCCTGGTACCTGCATTCAAGGGTTGCACCACATCATCATTAATCCCACTGGCAAACCCACCATTTTTATTGTGATTTTTTTTTCAGCAAAAGAAAGACTAAAGATAAAACACTGCCTCAGGGCAGGCTACCCCTGGGCAGGCTGTAATTCTAGATACAGCATGCAGATAAAATGTCAGCGATAGGGGTGAGAATAGACCAACATGGATAAGTAGAGAAGAGGGAAGTCCTAGCACCCGAGCCCTGGGATCTTGGTCCTTGAGTGTGCTCTGCCTACACCATGATCCTATCCCAGTGGCCATCTTCCCTTTTGTCACAATGTTTGTTCATGCTAACACACTAAACAAAATCCACGCATAAACTACAAGTTGTACTGCAGCAGATCAACACATTATCTCTGTTTGAACATTTTTGATAAAAATTTTCCCTGACAAAAAGATGAATTTTTTTTTAAGAATATTGAAGTTTTTTAATAGAAAGTTGACCTTTTATAAACGGCTTTTCTGTTTCGCATTGTGAATCATAGTTTCAGAATGTCAACAGTCTGAAGTAGAGAGTGCATCATATTTTTAATATTGTGGTCTTTCATTTTAAATTTTCTTAAGCCAGAGGGGAAAAAAATAAGAAGATGAGGTATCTCCAGGTATAACAGAGTCCTGACTCATGCAAAAGTAAGAGTGAAAGGTTTTAGTTTCTCCTTAACAAAGGCTAGGTGGGATGATTCTGTGTGTGGTACAAAGGACATGGTGTAATTTCAGTGGATATGAACCCAGTGACATTTCCTTCTTCTCTACCACTTCCATTCAGGAAAGAAAAAATATTGCCTGAGCATTTGCTTTGTTTCTTTAAAACTGCTGGAGAGGAGTAATCACAAGAATGTTTTCTCTGACTTTGTAACTATCATTACAGCAACAGAGAAACACAGACCTTCCTCTTGTGATGCACACAAGGAACATAACGCACTAGTAACTCATGCATGAAAAAATAATTAAGATTTGTAAGCCCCACTCACTCTCAGTGGGACTTCTTATTGCAGTTTCTGGAATTCTAGTAATTATGACATCCTAAAAAGATTAGTAAGAAAATATACTATTATTATCTAAAGAAAAAAAACATCAAAAAAACCCCAAAAATGCAAGGTGTCCTGGCTGCAACCCCTGAAGGCCTTCTGCACAACATGCAGGGATGCTCACACACGTAAAAAGCTCATAAGATGCATGGCTGTGGTGTGTAAATGGGATTTTTGTGACAATACAGGGCATCCCAGTGTATGTTTTCCCTGTGCACAAAAGGAGTTGAACAACAAGTTAAAAAGTTCAGGCAGTTGTGGTTTGTTTTGACTCACCCCTGATGGCAGCAGAGGCAGGCAACACGCAACAGCAAGCACTAAGATGCAGTCAGTTGATGTTGATCACTCGATATTTTTGCCATAAAGCAGTACATCATTGAAAAGAGCATGTCTGTAATAGCAGCAGCTGCCATGCTGCTGAAACTTAAACAACTGGTAAATGCTAAATTATGACTGTTTCAAATCCACCTTACTTCAGCACAGAGCCTGAGTGGCAGGATATCGTGTAGCTCTGGTGTGATGCAAAGCAGCTGCAATCTGCCCTAAAGAAAGTCCTTTTGAGTGACTTCTGTTTTTTAGTCATATTTTGTCTTACCAGAATCCCCAGTGACAAGCAAGGCTGTTCTGCCTCAGGCTGTGCAAACCCAAAGCGAGAGGCACGCTCATGCAACCTACCAGCAAGCTGACCGAGTGGTACTGCAATCTGTGCCACCATTTGGTATCAACTTCATAGAGCGATATTGATAACTTGATACCAACTCGGTAAAGCAATATGGATCGCTCAGTATCAATTCTATGAAGCAATATCGATCACTCCATACCAACTTGACAGAGCACGATCAATCAGTCGTTATCAACTCAGTACAGTGATATCGATCACTCCATACCAACCTGAGAGAGTGCTTATCAATCACTCGGTATCAATTCGATAAAGCAATACTGATCACTCGGTCCCACCTCGCCCCGCGGACCCCGCGCCGCCGGCCCCACTCGCCTGCCCCGCGGTCCCGGCGCTGCCCGCGGCTACTCCCGCCCCGCGCTTTAAGCTCCGCCGCCCCCGGCGCGGCTGCTTTCCTGTGCGTCAGGCGTGGGGCGGGTTCGGTGCTGCCGCGGGTGCTGGAAAACGTTCCCCGCACGTAAACAGCGACTCCTAAGCAACACGGGGCTCGGGGCGGGTGTGTTCCGGGTGCTGCGGCCCTCGAGCGGGTGTCGGAGAAGCAGAAGCGGTGACTGTTCTCCAGGAACGAGGTCTTTCGGGAGACTTAAAAAAACATCGAAGTCTTTCCAGTCGGTACCGTGGCGCCCGAGGCTGGGTAGAGGCGCGGGGCTCGCCATGCTGAGGGCCGCGGGGCCTGTGGGGCACTCGTCATCCCCTTCTGCTGTGACAAAGGCGAACCGAGAGGCAAAGGGTCTCCGTGGAGGAGTTTGGCGGTAGAAAATAGAAACGCCGTGTGCTGTTGCACCGCACGGCTTTCCTCGTTTGGGGTGTACCTGGCATGCAGGAAATTCTCTCCAAGACAACAGGCTTGGGCCCTGCCCTAAGGAGTTCCAGAACCAATATCATACCTGTAAATACTATTCTTGCAGCACAGGTTATAGCAACAGAGATGTGCTCCGAGTGTTTTTGCCGTAAAGTAGCACATCGTTGAAAAGAGCATGTCTGTAATAGCTGTGATGCTGCTGATACCGAAACAACTGGTTAAACTATAACTGGTTATAACTAAGTTATGACTGTTTCAAATCCATCTTGCCTCAGCATAGCGCTAGAGTGGCAAGATTGTGTGTAGCTCTGGTGTGATGCAAAGCAGCTGCAGTCTGCCCTAAAGAAGATCCTTTTGAATGACTTTTGTTTTATCGGTCATATTTTGTCTTACCAGAAACCCCAGTCAAGATCAAGGCTTTCCTCCCCGGACCGTGCAAATGTAAAGTAAGAGGAAGCTTATGGAACCCAGCAGCGAGCTGAACAAGTGATATTGCACTCTGTGTACCAGGAGGAATACAAAACCTTGTTCAAGTGAAAAAGCCAGGTGCTGGAGACACAGTTAAAAGGGAAGTATGTGTCCCTACTGATGTGTAATTACACTTCCCAGACAGAGCAGAGGGAGAAATGAAACTGATGTGAGAAGTTTTGATACACGGGTGACTTTCAGAAGATTATATAGACATATCAACAGCTGACCCACGTCTGAATGTTGGCTGGGTAGACGATGTATTCACTGTTACATGTGCTTGAAATGAGATTTGGCCTTATTTTTAGTACCATTTAGCAATCTTTCAAGTGCATTTGTACATAAAGAGCCAAAATCATAACAGAAGTCTGCAAAACACCGATTTGCAAAATTGAGTTGCCCAATGCACGTTTCAGTTGACTCTCTATTTATTTCTTCTATGTCATATCATTGCATATTTGTTCATTACATTTATCAAGTGAGATGAGATTGTTACGTTAGAGGATTTTCTTCAACTTGTTATCGTTTTGCTAAATAACTGGAGTAAAATAGTATGTTAGTTTTACAACCCAGGAACTGAAGCTAGGTGCATGACACCAGAAGAATTCTTCTCTTACTGTTTATGATAGAACTGCCTACTGTCATCTTTTATACATGATAAATAATCTTAGGGATTAACCAGAGTTTTGTCAAGCTTTGTTCTCTACCATTCAGGTAATCTTCGCAGTTTTCTAAGGCAGCTGATTTTCACATGGTTTACTGTGCAGCAGTAAGCTTGTGTGGCTACAACGTTGGAACCTTGAATTAGTAATTTGAGGACCACATAGGAAATAATGTGATTAGTATATTGATTTTATGCTGTCAGTAGGGGGAACTATTGCACTGTGCTTTTTTATTTAGTTTTTTAAATAAATATTGGTAACTATTTTTGGCTTTAGATTAAGTACTCATTCTCTGTGCATCCTAATGTAACTGCTATCTGTATAAGAAGACAGGTATCCCAGTAAAATAAGATAGGTAACAAGTTTCCAATCCCATTTTTGCTTGCTGTTTCACAGCTTATCTTAGAAAATAGGCTATATAGTGGAGTTGATGCTATTAAGATGATACAATGCTTCCTGTTATCTGATGCAAATATCTGTTCAGGCTTGCTTCAAGATGTCATGAAAAAAAAGTTCATTTAGGTGTCATTCCCAAAACCTAAGGTGGTCAGAGGTGGTCAGAGAATGAACCAGAGGTCATTCTTATCTCAGTTTGAGAGATCAGTTTCTGGGAAGGCGGCTCCTATTCCACTCTTCCTTTCTCCCTCTCCCTACCTTCTGGCAGATACAGCAGTGAAGATAAGTTGACTGCTCGGATGGAGAGCAGTGGTGGATCTGCTGTGGGAATGTAGGATGCTGAATATGAGCCATGGCTGTGGAGGCAGGAGAACGAGGGGGTGATCCTCACAGTGAGGGGTATAGGAAAATGAGTGCAGTCACAGTGCATTACAGTGAGGTGAGGGTACTCTTGGGTCTTACAGAAGCTTGTCAGAGGTGGTGGAAGGGACGTGCAGGTTTTTTTGGAGGAGAGGAATAAATAAGCTTGTGGTCCCAGGGCCTACTGAATGTTAGATATGATGGAAACTGCTGTGGAGCATGGCTGAGATGAGAAGAAGTCTAGGTCAGTTTGAGAAAGCCCATGGATAGGATCTTGGAGGAGATGGCAGTGATTACTGCTCAACTAATACATGAGGAGGGTGTGAAGGAGGCAGCTGTGTGGACTGAAAGGAGCAGCTCAGGGGCTAGGAGTGTTTGTTCACAATCAGTGGAGGCATTCAGCAAGGCACACTGGCAAGGCAAGACAGACTGAAATGTTGCTTGCTGGAAGTGGAGGGCAAGCAAGTAAAGAGCCTAGGGTAGCCCTTGGAGGGGAAGGAGCTGCACTGAGTCATGGTCGTATGCTGAGGGTGAAGGCTGCAGCTGTGAAAGAGTACAGATAGGCACAAGCCAGGAAAGGTTCAAGTCATTCTTGAGTCCTGCAGGTAAAGGTTAATCTTCAGAGTGTAACTTTTCACTTCACTAATGTTTCAGCACCAGTCCAGGCAGGAGACTAAAAAGCAAGTGTCTAAATTGCATGGGCTTTTTAAAAGGAAGAAAATGTCTCAAGTAATGGAGAAGGAATTCAGGAGATGGTTATGTCATCAAAAGTTCATGGAGTTATATCTAGGAACACTGAACCAATTTATTACTCTGGTCTCTTTGGGCAACCTGTAATCATGGTTGTCATCTCTTATGTTTGTCATCTCTTATGTCTAGTCATTCTACTCCCTGACTAACCTTTAATTAGGTTACTTGTCATCTATCTTTTGCATAAAGGAGATATTTAACTTGGACATGCTATGCATGCATTATGTCTTATATCTGAACTGTTCAGAGCTTTTCTTCTTACATTGAGAACATGGACTTCTGGTCTCAGTGAGACTAGTAAACACGGTAATCACGAGAAACTGTCTTGCTGGCAGTGTAGTTCCTCCTAGTCAGCACAGGATGCAGCAGCAGTTATGCAGTCACAGCCCTTACTATCCTCTGTTTGGGGAAAAAAAACAGTAACAGCAGTGTTATCCTGAAGTTACATGTTGTAACAAGCTGTTTATGAGTACTGGAAAGAACTCTTAGGTCTGTGTTTCTGTGTAGCTAAAAGAGTTATTGTTATGCTTAGAAAAGATGATGGGGGATTGTCTGTTTGGTAGTTCTCAGTTGCTGAAAAACTTACTGTTTTCCTCTTACAGTAATGAATGAACAAACCATATGCACAGATGTACAATCCCATGTGGAATAAAAGTTACATATCTCACCCAAATTGAAGATTATATCAGTTAGAAAAAGGAATTAACTGTGTAGAGAATAATGAGAAATCAGTAATTATAGAAAATGAAGTCTGACACTGAGTTGGGTTCAGGTCTCTGGTTTTGTGGCAGTATGGTATCTTGATATAACCATCTCTAGTTCTGCTTATTTGGCAGGTGCAGGTAGAAGGACCACTCAGCAATGCAGGAGCAGGTCAAAATGAGTGCCCTGTATCACAGAATCACCAGGCTGGAAAAGACCTCCAGGATCACCGAGTCAAACCATTCCTGTCAACCACTAAACCATGTCCCTAAGCACCTCATCCACCCATCTTTTAAATACCTCCAGGGAAGGTGACTCAACCACCTCCCTGGGCAGCCCATTCCAGTGCTCAGTGACCCTTTCTGTGGAAAATTTTTTTGTGATGTCCAGCCTGAACCTCCCCTAGCTGAGTTTAAGGCCATTTCCCCTTGTCCTGTCCCCTGTCTCTTGGGCGAAGAGGTCAGCACCCTCCTCTCTACAACTTCCTTTCAGGTTGTTGTAGAGAGCAATAAGGTCACCCCTCAGCCTCCTATTCTCAAGGCCAAACAACTCCAGTTCTCTCAACTGCTACTCATAAGACTTGTTCTCCAGCCCCTTCCCAGCTTCATTGCTCTTCTCTGGACATGCTCCAGAGCCTCAACATCCTTCTTGTGGTGAGGGGCACAGAACTGAACACGGTATTCAAAGAGCAGTCTCACCAGTGCCAAGTACAGAGGGAGAATAACTTCCCTGGACCTACTGGTCACGCCATTTCTGATACAAGCCAAAGTGCCATTGGCCTTCTTGGCTACCTGAACACACTTCTGGCTCGTGTTCACACATGAACATAGGGGACTGTAGATAGAGAACTTCTGTCCAGAAGCTTTTTGCTACAGCTTATTCCTGTATCCAGACTAATTCGGGCCTTGTAGAGGGTCCATGCCTATTCCTGCTGCTAGGGAGTGGATCTTTCACAGTGGCTCATAGCATACTCAAAGCAAAACATTCTTCCATCAAGTTGGGTCATCAGGGATTCTCTTCTTTTATTGTTATGTTTGGACAACATGTATGTTACTTCGATGCATATACTATTTATTGTTTTACCTTTTGATGTCATGTTTGCAATTTTGCACTGTGTGGCTTAATGTGTATCCTGGGAAAACTCAGAGCTATTGAATCTCAAGAAGAAAGATTTGGATATTCAGGTAAGTTTTCTCTGTGAAGGATGTACTTCTCTAAGGAGAAAGAAATCTCTGCATCTCTGTCATATGAGTTAAGGCCAGTGCCACTTGGGGTCCTACAGTCATCATGCAAACTCACACACTGACAAAATTAAAGTAGGGAGAAACTATCTGAAAGGACTTAATTCTGCCTGCCAATCTGTCATTGTTTATGGAAAGGGCATGTGTGGAGTAGAAGTATGGGAAGAAGCAAGGGCAAAGAAAATAGTTTAGAAGAACAAGGAGTAGAGGAATTCTGAGGGCCTTGTATTAATTATCTTTTAGTGTAAATAAAATACCTTTTTGATAATGAAACATTACGTATGTGGAATATCGCTGCAAATCTGCTTTGCTTTATGTATCCCTCTGTTGGTAACTACTTCAGCTGTTTTAATCACTTGATATATATAATTGCCTTAACCCTTCCACTTCCTAAATGATATCACACAAATTTAAGTTTTGCTTTTCCTGAATTACTTTGAAGTCAGATTTCCTTTTTTGCTTGTAGTTATGTAGATGGTTAGGAATGCTAGTAGTGCTATTTTAATAAGCTTTTCCACTCAGTGCAGTCTGTGGCTGCTAAGAATACTTTTTTCTCATTTTATACAACAGCTTCCCTTTCAATTGGTAATAATAATTTTTTGTTTGCACAGAAGCTGATGACTTTGTGATAAGTGATTTCCAAAGCAGACTGTGAGAAAGATAGTGTAATCTGAGGAATGCTGTGGTTTTGTTTACATGTTCCTGTGAGGTACAGCCTGGAGGGCAAAATGAAGACTTGGTGGTTCATCTTGGTTAGCGTGTAAGTCAACATTGGCTGGACAAGAGAAAAGAGAATTTTTTCATAGTAAGCTCACTTGGGAATTGTGCTGCCAGTAGTTTTTTAAGTTCTTACTGTACTGTCTTCCTTACCTGGGATCAAGATGACTATGCATAATGGTAATTTCTGAGCATATTTAGGAATATTTTCATTTCACAGTCTCTTAAGTCCTTAGAGGAGTCCTTGAGTTTTGGTAAGCTTGCTAGTGTATGCTAATTGCAAAAATAAGTTTGATGCCAAACAATGACTTCTAAATGAAATAATCAATAATTTGAGAATTAGTAATGGATCGTGCTCCGAGAAGATAACTTGGTTAATTAATTTAATAAAGTCTTTTCACAAAGGGAGCAATTAAACCAAAGTCTGCTTATCTCTGCTTGCTAATACTTGAAATAGTTTATATTAAATTATGGGGTTTAACTCTGATGGTACCAAAAGTACCACTTGATTTATATTACCTTCTGAAATTCCTTATCTTTTTGTATTGTATAACAAAGCACACATCTTCAGAAATAGTGGCACATTTTTCCTTGGCTAGGCAATTGGCAACAAATCTGAAGTAGCTGTACAGATGACTATAATTGTATCATTGTATATCACAAGGAGGATGGCAGTCCCCTGCCCATTATAAATTCATTGTCTTCCTTCTAGAATGTGCAAAAGTGGTATTTGTTTGGATCCTTCTGTTCCTCTGCAGCCTCCTATAACAAATCCTAGTCAGATGGGATTTTTATTTTTTGTATGGAAACCTGCTTTCTCCTAGGTCTCAGCCCTTAGCATGCTGTAGGTAAGAACCCTATGTGAGGGAAAGATTAGCTGCAACCTGGTGTGTTTCTCAGTGCAATTCCCATGGCAGTGGGTCAGGAGGAGCAGTAAGGATAGTGATTCTGTATTTATTTGAAAACTATTATTTTCTTCTGATATTTTAAGTGACTTTTTATAGTTTGCTTCAAAATTTTCAATATGATTCAACTTTTAGTATGCTTGGTTCGTACCATAAATAAAGAAGAGCTTGTTTCCACTGGGAGGTAATTGAAGTGTCTGCAGATGTAGGTCAATATGAAGAACTAAGTCTAAATGTGAAAATTTAGCATTCAAAGTTGTTCTAATGGTGTAAACAGAATTCGCGTGCCTCTCTTGTCTTCACAAGGAGAAAAAAATTATTTCTAGATCTGGCTAACATGAAGTGAAATGCCAGTAGGGAAGAAAGTAATGAAAAAAGAACCTAGGTAAAACCAAAGCTCAATTCTTTTGTCATTCTGTGGTCATTTGAGCTCACATCTTGTGCTGTCCCCAAAGCTGCTCTGATCATGAAGCTTCTGTTGGGTGGGAATGGGTGTTCTCTTTTTGCTTCTGGAGAAACAGTTTTGAGATTCAAGGAGAGAGCACACTGATTCACTGCAGCCTGGTTGTCCAGGCATTTCAGCATCAGTGTCCAAGGACTTTGCACGAAATGGTTATGACATCTGGTGTATGTGCAGTGGGAATTGAAGCCCCACCTTCTTTGCACTTAAGAGGTGAGGACTTTTGTGGTTGTTTGTAATGATGATTTCATTTGGTCTGGAGGAAGTGGCACAGCTTCAGCTGTGGAAGAAAGTACTCTCACCTTCCTTCTGTAATACTGTGAAACAGACTGCAGTTTCAGGATTGCAAGAGTCTGCTGGGAAAGGAAAAGAGAGAAGAGTATGTCTGGGTTCCCTCAGTCTGGTAAGGAAATTAAACCAGGACTCTGAGCCCTGGTGAATGCCTTAAATACTGACTTACTGATTGATTTGCAAAACAGTGTATGGATTTGAAGGGGAGAATGGTGTTGGCAGCAGGAATTCCTCCCTGAGACTGGTGTGTGTTGTGCATTGTTTGAGCTTGTGCTCTGAGTTAGGGAGCGCTAAGATTCTTGTGAAATTGGAGAGTCCTGAATCAGAACAGGGTTAAGGGCTGAAGCAGGCAGCAAGCTGTTAAACAGACCTGGGTATGGGCAGCACAACTTTGATGGCATACAAATTCTAGATGTGTAAAACATTGGGCAGCAATTCTAAGGATTGCATTCCTCAGCTCAGTGCCTAAATGCCACCCCAATTTAATTTTAAATGCATTTAGGATGTTTTCTTTAATTAAAAATGAGGCTAAGGTTTGCTTTAATATGTTACCTTGTATTAACAAACGGCTCTGTTGCTGATGTTTCATACATGTGGTCCAGCTGGGTGGGTGGGGATGGGAAAGAACTACTTGGGTATTTCTGCATCTGTCCTTGTCAGGCCTTAATGTTCTGGGGGAGCATCCCAGAAAATAGTTCTCTGTTAGAGTCACAGTAGTGAAAAGGAATTAACCAGGTACTTTTTCTCTTCTGTCCTAGGCATCTCATAATGTGTTGCTAAACTATGAAAATGGTAGGCACTATGAAGATGCTCTTTTAATGTATGAACAATAAATAATTTACATTCTGAAGCTCTTTGACTCACTTATCATTTCTAATATTTAATGTTACGTTTCTCAATACTCTGAACACAGAATAGAGTTCATTTTTCTACAGTTTGTATGATTAATGCTAAAACCAACATGAGTGAAAATCTCTGATCTTAATTTTCCTTTTCTCTCCTCTAGTGCAGAGTTCCCAGCACCTACCTGGTGAGAATTCATGGCTCTTACATTTCCAGACAGGGAACCCTGATGGTGAGGACATCAAGACCAGAGTTTTTCAAGGTTTTGTTATTCATATGGCCTCCTAAACTTATTGGGAAAAAAAAATCTGTGAATTGCCTGACTTCTTTGAGGGAAAAAATGAATCACAAACATATTGTGAAGTGCTGCCGCCCTAGTTATCTTTTGCAATCAAAAAAAGTGAGGCAAAGCTTTTGACTGATTATCATTTTTCCAGTACTTATTTTGTTTAGTTGTTTTCCATACCTAGGAATGTATGCTTATCTTTCAAAAAAAAAGTCTTATTTTGTATATAGGTGTTTTCCAAACTACCATATCAAGGTTTCTGACCTATTTGTGACCCGGAGACTGAGAACTGCTGCTCCAATAGGTATAGCGGGGCAGATAACCTACACCACTAACATTATCTTTTGTCAGTATAGAAACCACTGAGTTCTCTGAACTCATGAGAACTAAGCAAGAGATTCTCAGTTAAAGTGATGCTAATATTTCTTGTGGTATTCTTTTAAACTTTGTTTTACAAGCTATATGTTGTTGTTTTTTAAAGCACTTTACTGTGAAGGAAATAATATAACACTGTATTTGAAAGCATGGAGCTGCCACACACTGAGTTGTGCCAAAAGATGTGGTACTATTGAAGGTTGTAGTATTTTGTATGGGGCCTGGTTTGTCACTTCTTTCCCTGAAGTCCTAGAAAGAGAACAGACAGTTGAGGGGTTTTGCCCAACCTGCTTGGGAGACGCAATGGGTGCTTGCTGGCACAGCTGTGAGGGGCTGCGCCCCAGGAGGGACCTGCACAAACACTTCAGGGAGGGAGGGAGGTACAGCTGGAGTCTGTATGCTGTATAGTTTGAAGATAGCAACTTGTAAAGTGCCATTTGCTTGTACACAAACTTCTTTTTTTCCTTGAGGTTGTTGGGGCCTGGAGTGCACATCTGGAAGGAGTACCCTGTCTGAGGAAGTGAGTGGTCTTCTCCCTTTGGTTGCTCTCATGTCATCAGCAAGACTGCAGGCTGTTCATCTGAAAGTATAAAAATACATTTCTTAGTATTAAAAGAATGTTTAGAAATAGGAAGTAGCTATGTATGCAGACTGAAAGGGCCGTACTCAGTTGATAAGAAGAGCAATCTCAATGCATGGTGTTAAATTTTGCATACTCCTGCAGCTTGATTCAAATCTTCTGTCTTAAGATCACTATCAATGTTGTGTAAATCATACCATATGTTTGGTGTCTTCAAAAGAAAACAGAGCAAAGTACACAGTAATTAAAGTGGGTTTTTTTTGAAAAATCAGACTTTTTTTCTTTGAAGGTTTATCGTTTTGCAGTTCCGCTGAGAATAAGTATCTTTACATTGTTTTGTGAACTGCATGGTTTTTTATTTTTTTTGGGTTTTTTTCTCAAACAGGTGATCCTAATCCTGAATAGATGTTGGAATCTATGGGGTTTGTGTCATGTCCATTAGCATTAAGAGGGGAAACAAGTATGATGGGAATTCTCAAATTCAGCAGATTATAGCTAGGGGTCAGCAAAGCCTACTGCTGTCCGGAAACTTCTCCTTTCATCAGTCAGAAGAGATACAAGTGTTGATAGGTTGAATGAGGTTCTCAAATGACAGGAGGTTGTGTACTGATGTGGCAGCTGTGTTGTGACTCGGAGGCAGCCATTTTTGAGTTGCATGACTGCACTTGGTTTTTAAGTAATGTGATTATATTGCTTGAGTTCACCAAGGTTAAACAGTAGATAGTATTGGTAAGATACAGAATCATAGAATGGTTGTGTTAGAAAGGACCTCACAGATCATCCAGTTCCAACTCCCCTACTATGGGCAGGGACACTTTCCACTGGATCAGGTTGCTCAAAGACTCATCCAACATGGCCTTGAACACCTTCCAGGGATGGAGCATTCTTTGGACAACCTGTTCCAGTGCTTCACCATCACAGTAAAAACTTCATCCTAATACCTCATCTACCTTCTTTCTGCTTAAAATCATTGCCCCTCATCCTCTGACTGCACTATCTGGTGAAGAATTCTTCCCCAGCTTTCCCAGAGCCGCTTTCTGTACTGGAAGGCTGTTATATGGTCTCCCTAGAACCTTCCCTTCTCTAGGCTGAACAGCCCAAACTCTCTCTCCTTCTTCATAGGAGAAGTGCTCCAGCCCCCTGATCAACCTCGTGGCCCTTCTCTGGGCCCAATCCATAAAGAATCATAGAATCATTAAGGCTGGAAAAGACCTCCTAAGATCATCCAGTTCAACCATCAGCCCGACACCACCATGCTTACTAACTCATGTCACAAAGTGCCATGTCTACTTGGTTTTTTTTTAATACCTCCAGGGAAGGGACTATACTACTTTCCCAGGCAGCTTGTTCCAGTATTCCAATGCTTGACCACTCTTTCAGTAAAGGAATTTTTTCTAATATCCTGATCTAATCTAAACAGATTTTTTTTCTAATATCCTGATCTAGTAGCCTGATCTGATCTAGTAGGATGTCCCTACCCATAGCAGGGAGGTTGGAACTAGATGATCTTTAAGGCCCCTTCCAACCCTAACTATTCTATGATTCTATGATCCAATCTAAACCTCCCCATGTGCAACTTGAGGCCATTTCCTCTCATCACATTGGACCAGCACCCTCCTCACTATAGCCCCCTTTCAGGTAATTGTAGACAGCAATAAGGTCTCCCCTGAGTCTTCTCTAGGCTAAACAGCCCCAGTTCCTTCAGCTGCTATTCATAGGACTTGTTCTCCAGACTCTTCTTCAGCTCTCCTGCCCTCCTCTGGATCTACTTCAGCTCTCAGTATCCGTTTTTTTTACTGAGAGACCCCAAAACGGCATGACTAGCAGGTCCAGGGAGGTTATTCTCCCTCTGTACTCCACACTGGTGAGACCGCTCCTTGAATACTGTGTTCAGTGTTGGGCCCCTCACCACAAGAAGGATGTTGAGGCTCTGGAGCATGTCCAGAGAAGAGCAGTGAAGCTGATGAAGGAACTGGAGAACAGGCATTATGATAAATGGCTGAGAGAGCTGGGGATGTTTAGCCTGGAGCAGAGGAGGCTGAGGGGAGACCTCATTGCTCTCTACAACTACCTGAGGGGAGGTTGTGGAGAGGAGGGTGCTGGCCTCGTCTCCCAAGTGACAGGGGACAGGACGAGAGGAAATGGCCTCAAGCTCCACCAGGGAAGGTTTAGGCTAGACATTAGGAAAAAATTTTCACAGAAAGGGTCATTGGGTACTGGAACAGGCTGCCCAGGGAGGTGGTTGATTCACCTTCCCTGGATATGTTTAAGGCATGGGTGGACAAGGTGCTAAGGGGCATGGTTTAGTGTTTGATAGGAACGGTTGGACTCTATGATCTGGTGGGTCTCTTCCAACCTGGTTATTCTATGATTCTATGAACACAGTATTCAAGATGGCTTCACCAGTGTCGAATATAGGGGCACAAATATAGCTCATTTTAAAACCTACCAGTCTGCCAGCTGGGTGAGATAAAGAAAACCTCTTGAAACTATACCAAAGTGTATTGTATGTTATGAGGTGTGTTTAATTCCAATATGCTGGAAAGCAAGACAAGTCTTGTACTGAGATTCAGAATATCCAAGGAGCTGTTATCCATTAAAATATAAGATCAGTTTCCCTTCTGTGAGCTGTAATATTCTTTATGAATATGGAAAATAAGCTAAAGAGTGTGCTGGTTGGAAAAGTCACTTCAAGCAGGCCAGGAGATTCAGATTTGAATTGCAGAAGATCATTTGGTCTTCCATCAACATTCAGGTTTGTTTATGTCGCAGTATCTGTCAGATCACAGCAGTGTTTCTTCACTGTAGTAAATTGGTTCTTTTGTTCTGGTATCTGCTTTGCTATTTTGGTATTAGTCTTCAAAGAGATTTTTCTAATTATAGTTCTTTTTTTTTATTCCTTCTTTTTTAGCATTTATATCTTAATCTCTAGTAGATATGCTTGTTTGACCTGGAGAAAAAAAAAACCATGATGATCACACAGATGCTTCAGAGCATCAGACTCAATTTTGTTAAGCATTATATGCATCTCTCACCCAAAGTGCTTATTATTTAAAGGTAAACCGGTGTGCAGTTGAATGAGCACTGGAAATGTCGAAGTTGAATAAAAGGTGACAGCATTCAAACGACCAGCATTCAAAGCAGTAGTCATGGTGCTCAGCTGTCTCAGCTTTGAGGCAAAGCTGCTCAGGGTAACTTGGCTTTCAGTGCCTCTGTTTCCCCTTCTGAAAAATGCAAATAGATCTATCTGTTTGGTAAGACTGTTGTTCTGCTTGTAAAGTTCTGGTGCTGTTTCTGCACCAGAACGTTATTGGGATGCTGCAGCCATTATTTATGTTAATGGGTCTTGTGATATAATTAGAACTGCCTTATCAAACTTTTTGCAAGTAGATGTTGTTATTAAAATCATAATGATATACATAAATAGGAATATTCAAGTACAATGTGGGTCACTGTAAAGATCACCTTAGGTCATTATCTGTCAACTTTTGTTCTTTCCTTCTTAATTTTTACTGGGTTTTTTGGTTTTTTTTTTTTTTTGGTGGGACTCTGCAACTAGGCATGAGGGTCCTGTGACACATGGATCACAAACAGCCACTATTTCTGTTGAAATTCACATTGAGAAGTGATATGCAATAAACCAAGGAAATACTGGTGAGATCACACCAAGTAATTGTTAGAAAACTTTTACAGTCATCTTATTAACTAGGAGAAAACTTGCCAGATTAACTATTATTGTTTTAGTGTTCACAGTGTATTTTCTACTGTGTGATTCTGTCCCTCATGGATTCGGAGATTTCAAGCCTTAAAAAAACCCCAAACTCATACAACCAATAAGAATTTGAATCCTGCCAAGATTAGAATTGAAATAAAATATTTTCTTGTATGTAACTGTCTTCATCCTCCTGTGAAATTTTAACAATTCATTTTTTCCTGCTTCCTTCCCATTGACCTTGACTCTATGGAAAGTATCTTTGAGACATATGTGAAAACATGAGTTCAGAGCCCTGAGCAGACATGCATGTACACTCATCACCTGGAATTAAGTACTTTCATGACACGATAGTGTGTAGCATAAATCTGTTTGGATATGTAATTTTAGTTGAGCAAATGTTGCTTGTAGAAACACAGGTCAAGTTGTGTCGTTTGTTTTTAATAATGGAAAAGATGATGCAAGTGCGAATTGTTGAAATGCTGTAATACTGTAGGTGTAGTTTCAGTTGGAAAAACAAGACAGTCAGGACCAATGTCTCTCTTATCTCACCATGCAGGTTATTTGAAGGTAGTAAAAGTCTATTTCAGAGTACATGCTAAAACTTGCCACTACAGTGTTTAAGTGTAACTACTACTATCATATTTAATTTAAAAGAAATATGGAAAAAACCCAGGGCTTCATCAAGCTATGTGCCTGAGTTCCCTTTAAATTTTGTTGAAGTTAAATAAGAGAAAGCTTATCATGTGTTGAGACTTGCTATGTATTTAGACAGTTCAGCTCCTAACTTACTAGCTTTGAGACATGATGAAGTCCATTACCTGTCTTTGTGTTATTCCTCATCAAGAATTGATCTAGCCAGATACATTGGCAAAACAAAACTTTAATCATCTTTCTGTACTGTACTTCCATGGAAGGTAGTCTTATTTGCAGAGACATCACTCCTCACAAAGCTGTGCAGTGAAATAACAATGTCACAGATCCGCTGGTGTATCTAAGCGATAAGTAGTGATAGTTCCCTCCTATAGGCATGTATCCTGTATAATATTGAACGTATTAGTAGTGCCTTCCAAATCAGGAAAGCCAACATGTATTTATAAATCCAGGTGATGTCAAACATTTTGTAGTAGAAGGGGAAGTGCTGGATTTACTAAACCATGTTATTTCTAATCTCTTTTTCATGTTCTTTTCTTTCATCACCACACTAAATGCCCTGAGCTATCTGTTTAATGATTTCAGGCAGCAATTCACATTGTTTATTTCCCTGTGTATATTTGATGTGTTTCTGAAAGTCAATTTAAAAATTGCATGGGTTCACTTGAAAGGAACACAACATTTCCCATTCAATTTTGCCTTACAAGTGCCTCTAGCAGGCTAAATTACCAAAGGCACACTACTTGGAAGGGTAGCGTGGGACAGTAGAACAGATCTCGACAGGAAAGGTGGTATTAACACATCATGGCTCTAGTATTTGATGCTTTGGGCAAAGACTTGTAAGACAGAGAAAAGAAAGCCATGTATAAGTAATATCTGCACTTAGTCACCAAGTCTGTATTCGCAGGTGCTATTTCTTCCGCTTACACATTTGCAGATAATTGAGCAAGGTGATGAACACAGCTAGTTTGAGTCACAGATTTTCAGTTGCATCTTGAACTTTGGAGAGCTGAACTCACTGAAATCTTATTTGAGGCTGAACCTCTGAATTTTCTTGCCTTTACATAAAAGTACCTAGATATCAACAAGTTGAGTATAAGCAAATTTACTAATTTTGTGTTTTCTAAAGAAGAGCTGATTAAAATGTTTAGCTCAAATCTGCAAGGCTCAAAGCTGCTGAAGACACCAAGCTCTGCAAGTGGCAACTACATGGCAGTGGCAACCGATGAGTGCTCTCCTGGACCTTACTGTCCTTCTGCTGCAGGACTGCTCTTTCTGCTGAGCAGTCAGCATGACTTCTAGCCACAAAGATGTTCTTGTACCTTGCATCTGAAATAGTGTGTCACGCCCAGTGGCTCATGTCAGAGCAGTGCAGCTTGTTGCTGCGCATTTCACTCAAAGCCTTGGAGGGAAATTTGTTAAACCTTGTGTTCAGACTTGCTGGTTCTTATTGCTACTGAGCTCAATGATGGCTGAACTGCTACCCTCCCACTTACTCTTCTTCCTTCCCAGCTAAGCAGCTGCAAGCTTTGATTGAAAAAATGTAGCAGCATTTAGAGATGGTCCTGCCAAAGTAACTGTTGAAGCTGTGCCATCTGTAAGGACAAGTCCTGTGCTGCTCAGGATTCAGAGAGAGAAGTCCTCTGAAAAGCTGGCCTCAGCTAACTGGTCCCCAAATATTTCTCCCAGCATCAATTGCTTATGCAAAAGCACCTCCCCCTGCACCCACCACTACACTCCTGATGCTGTAGTAAGTGCTCCTGTTTCAAATTGCCTTTCCCTGGTGCTTAGTGCTTGTGTTTCACATCACACCTTGCTAAGAAACATGTGCTGGTTTCTTTATTGCCTCTCAATTCCACACATGCTTGTGCCTAGAGGCCACTACAGTGGTGCTATTCAGGTGCTTTCTTCTGCCTTAAATGTCACTACAGCTTGTGGATTATCTACATTTCCATATCTGGATTTCTAAATTTCAATCTGTTTTGCCATGGCCTTAGTATTTAGTTTGGGTCTTACTCCATACTAAAACCAGAAGGACTTTTTGCCATGGAAAAGTGCTTGAGTATTAGGCTTTCCATTTGTTAACAACTCTCCTTGTGATAACTGTGGAAATGCTGTTATGACTGGCCAGCAAATGTAGATAGATAAGTTTACAGTCCAGAGATGTGTGCTCTGCTATTCTGCTGTCCTTGTCAGAAGACTCGTTTTTCTTTTAATTGAGCTCCTTGATCAATTTTGAAAGAGAATATTTTAGAGTGTTCTGTGATATAATTGTTAAAATTAGAAGTTTCCTTGCTTAATAAGCAAGAGGAAGAATTCAGGCGCTCAGCCCACCATGCCTATTGCAATATGCTAAATGCAAGAAATTGTCCTCTTCACTGGGTTTATGTTTCCTGCAGAGAGCTGAAGAACAAACCAGCTCAGTAGTTTATGAAATCAAGAGTAAAGCTGAGGTATCACTTGTGAAAGGAAATAAATAATGATTTTGAAGCTGTACTTTAAAAATTAAGTGATCGGTATATCTTATAAAAAAATAGAAAGAAGCCTCCTGCTGGCCAAGTGTGAAGAACTGTCACGATCGGGTCAATCCATGACATGTAGAAGTTGTGGGCCAAAAGACCATCTTTATTGATTTTACAAGATTTTTTATACCCCTTCCTGAGCTGTGTGTCCATGCACGATTTGTTTAGCTAAAGACCGACAGTTCATAATTAGATGACTCCTTCTCAATTTTAACTTCATAATTGGGTGATTCCACCTGCGGCCTGGCAGCTTCCTAATCTTGTTTACTGAGCTCTTCTTGGTGCCTTCCAGCTTCTCCAAGGACACACGGGCATCTATTCAATGCCAATGTTTAAGTTCACACACTCTAACTCCTCGGACCAGCCAAGGTTTCCCACAAAGAACCCTATAGAAATGTTGGATTTGTTCGTTTGTGTGTGCAGAAGATGTTTCTGCTAAAATTGACTTCCAACTTTCTGCTAAGTTCCTGCATGGATCTGGAAAAATCTGCAGGGTCAGAATTCATGGATGTTACAATTAAACACTTCTGATGACTTGCTGAATTATAGGACTCTAACTCTTGATCAATATGCATGATATCTCAACTAGTGCCATACAGCTTGATAAATAGAATTTATATGGATTATTTCTTGATTTTCCTAGTTTCTTGCATGTTTGACAGGCATGCAGTCTATGGACCTTAGGATGCTTTTGATATTTACCTTTCTAGTTGCACAGAAACAAGGTTTCCTTTGTGTTCAGGTAGTGTAAATATTTCACTGCTCAGTCCACTCACAGGTTCATGTGTTTAGTGAAAAATGTAAGTAGTTCAGTTTTATGAGGGTATCTATTTTTAAGCCATTTCTTAGAATCAAGAAAAATTTTGTGGGAAATATAGTTTAGTTGCTGTGGTCATGTTGAGGATGGACAGATTCATGAGTGATAATACTTTGGATGTATTTGATGCAGTCTGGATGTGTTCAGTTGCAATCCTCTTGGGAAAGAGGTGATACGATTTCTCCTAGTAAACAAGATGTCTAAATGGAATCCCTTTTTAAGGAATACATAGCACCAGAGGATACAGCAGGTGTGAAGTACACACTCTTGCAGCTAATGCCAAATAATAATTCTTAAATGATACACTGGGGTGCTATTTTATGTGACTTGCCATCAGGTGACATAAGCTCTCTGACAACCCTTAGCTACACTTGGAATAGGTTGTAGTACTGCAGCCAAGCAGTTAATCAGGTGTAACATGAGGCTTTGACATGATTTACTGCCTGCTGATAGCTTGTACTGGGACTGTATTGTCCTTCTGTATGTACTGTGTAATAGTTTTAAGCTGTCCTTGGACAGGGCCCTATTGTAAACAAGCTGTCTGGCTTAACTGGGATATCCTGTAAAAATATGTTAATAAAAACTGAAGTGATTCTAAAAGATTCTACTCCTACTATTTCTGCTTCCCAAATTATTCCCACCAGTCAAGTACGGCACATGCTCTTAACTCTGAGGCTTTGCTAATGCCTGCTAGTATTGCAATACTTGTTTCAAAACTGATCAGTCACCATATGCCATCTCAGCTGGCTGCTGGTGTATGTGAATTCTCTCCTGCCCCAGCTTATACAATACAGAAATTATCACTGAATTAAAGTTTATTCTCAAGGTGTCACATAATTTTATTAGCACTTAATTTATTGCATATCAATGGAGTGAGTTCTAAGGTAGTATTTTATTTAGGTTAAAGGTGTTTTTTAAATTAGGTAACTTGTGTTCAGTATTAGAACATGATGTCAGATCCTTAGGGCCTGGAGCTAGTAGCCTAAAATATAACAGTAAAGCTTTATAGGTGGTGTAATTTTCAGAAAGAGATTGTGAAAGACATCATTCACTGAGGACAACCTCTACTGGACTTCATGGCTAGGGGTAGATGCTGAAAATGTGGGTTCTTGCAAAATGAAGTGTTCTTTTAAACAGGGGGGTGTACTCCAGTGGGTTTAGACATGCAAAATTTCTTGAGGAAACGTGTGCTGAGAAGTACATTTCTTACAGAAATCACTGTATTTCATAGGCAGGGTAAGATGCTTAGGAGACCCGTAGAGGAGAGGGTGACCTGCACAAAGGCCACTTGTTTTACTAACCTGCAGTAAGCAGAGGGTGATGCTTTGGAGAGGTTTCTGGTTCCTCCCTCTATTCTGGTAAGTTCTCTAACATGTACAAATGCCCTGGAATACGGGCACCAGGATTTTAGCAGGTCCTCAAAGGAACCCACTGTTGGCTCCAGAGAAACGCATCAATTCCAGCTTGAAGTAGCCCTCTCTGACCCCACTCATTTTTTTCATTTAAATCAAACTAGTTCCCAGTTAGTGATAAAATATGTGTTATATTCCTATAAATAAATTCAAGGAAAAGCATCACAGTAAGCAGAGAAGTTAGATATGCCTGTGACATGTCTGATATCTCTTAGCCCATGGAACAGTTATTCTGCTTAATGTGTAGAAACCGGACTGGTTGGTACACTGAAACAGTGATGTAAAAAATGGGTGGAAGCGTAAGGCAGAGGACAGGCTTGCCTGTGAGCAGTTTTTCATGTGTCTGGGTTCTGTGACTCGCAAAGCAGAGCTTGGTCTGCAGCCATGGGAAGTGTTTTGGTAAAACAATTTAGAATATCCTGGATCTGAACTAAGTTAATACTTCTATTCATTCTTTTAACAACCTTAACATACTGTCTCTATTTAATATCCCCCTTAGATTTCTCTAAGGAGAAGCTGTAGGAAGCTGCTTCTGCTATTGGTCTTGAGTGCAGGAACCATGCAAGCTGGATGAAAGGACTTTTTTCATCCTGTATCTTGTATACTGTACTGGTGTCTTATCTGCATGGACTTATATAATGTGATTGTAAAAATTCTGTAGTCTGAATTGCCCTTATTCTGCCACCAAATTACCTATACCTAAGCCTTGGAAGTCAGGGGTTCTTATATCTTCCCTGCCACAAGTCTACTATATCATTTTGAGGACAGAAATATGTGCCAATTCAGAACATGACTTAATTATTACTTAATATTGCTAACAAACATAGAATTGATAGATAAATGTCACCACATGGATCATTGCTGTCTATGAAGAAAATAGATTCATTGTGTATGGCTTGTAGCTCACTTATTTTTTCTTTAAATGCTAGGGAGTCTATCTTCTCTTTCTAATGAGACCTCCAGTTGTTTTCAACAGGCCTTAGTCAGGTTAAGTTTCATACTATTCTTTGAAGGTCCTCTATACCGCTGGAGGGAGTCATAAAGAGTATTTAATGCAGATGGAAATCTGATGTAGTGCACCATCCACTCTACCCAGGAGACAATAGCCCTGTTCATAGCTCTGTTTATAAAGTCATTAAAAATGAAGAGAGTGACTTCAAAACAGCAGAATGAACAGACACGTGCAAACTCCATCAGAAACTCACATTTTGTTATGAACAGATAATTGTTTCCTATAGAGACCATATGGAGCTTGACAAGAACAGCTGAAATGACCTTAATGGATTTAGACACAAGCTTTCCTTAACCAATCATTAAATTGATTAACAGCTTTTTCCCCACCCATAATCAAGATAAAACAGCTACAAGGAAGCATATATAGTGGATAATGCTCTGAACACTTTCCTTGTAGTTGGAAGCTTGCCCATCTGAGCAATGGCATCAAAATATCTAACAGTGTTCTAGAGAATATGGTAATACATGTATTTAGGCTGACCTTGGCCGATGGCTTACAATTCTTAATAAAATCTTGGCATGTTTGCAAAAGATGTATGGCTTGCAAAAATTAAAATCTACAGAATACCAGATTTAATACATGGCATTAGTCCAAATAGACTGTTTTAGGGCATAGGGAGAATTCTCATGTAATTACTACTATGCATATTTTTTTCCTGTTTTCCTAGTTTAGTTTCAAAGCATAAATACCACCCCTCCACACACTGCTCAAGACATTTTGATTATTGAAATGCATTCTGTGTAATTTCTTTACTTAGCCTTGCTGTGCCCTCTGTGAGCATCTGTTTTAATTATGATGAAGAAAGCTTAAAATTTCCAAAATTGGATGCTGGTAGCAATGTGTTTGGTTACTGCTTTACTCCTGTCCTTCCAAAGCAGAAACTCTCCAGGCCATTCACTCCTCATTTTCTTTAATTATTTTTTTCTTTCTTTCTTTTTTTGGGGATGTGTCAAACCTTAAAACAAGAGAGGCATGATCCAGTGTTAGTTTTCATTGGCTTTCGAAGCAATTAATCGGCACATCCTTTCCTCTCTGCCAAAATAGCACACAGGAGTTCCTTAGTAATGGGAAAAAAAAATCTTGCTTTTAGCAATGAGGAGAGAAGGGGTTGGAATAAGACCAGCATGAAAATATTATGGTGATGAATATTAAGCCTTGCAGCTAGCGTTTACAGCCGTAGAGGATGTTTTCTTGTAATCTTCTTGTCTTTATAGTTATTGTGCTGAATAATTTATTCTGTTTGCTCAGGAGATGTCTGTTTGGCATCATGTGAAGCTGGAATATGCAATATTTTCTTCATTTTTTAGGAAGAGTACACAGAAGAAAGAGAATAAGACAATATTTAAGATATCCTTTGCGCCAATAAGATGAATAACCACAGATTACTGCTAGATTTGAAATCAGCTATAGCTAACTGGTTAACAAGGAAAGGGGAGGAGAAAGGAGATATAGCTCAAGATTTTTTAACAGAGATAATGGAAACGCACAAGCAGATGAGCAGGATTTCTCACAAAACAAAGGGAAAAGAAAATCAACTTGTTTTTTGTTTACTTTTAAAGTGCCAGCTGAAAAATGTGATGTCTAAGGTCAGCGATTAGACCTTCTAATTTTTTTTTAAGACAAGACTATAGGTGTGCATGGTCTCCCTTGTTAAAATTACAAACTGCTCAATATTAAATTAAATAAGTGATAGTGCCTCAAAATGCCAACTCTACAGGAGTGCCTGCAGTGAAGACTAAAGCATAACTTCAGCCTGTGAAAGCAATTCTTTTTGCAGTCTGTTTTGCCATGGCTATGCCCTTGGCCATGTCAAAGGTAGATCAGAGGCAGTTTGGGGGCTCCCATTCATGCTGTAAGCTGTAGGTATTCTCCTAAGTTTAAAAGATCAGCTGGCACCTGGGAGCAGACTCCTTCTATTTTCCTTTCACTTATTCAGCTTACATTTCTGTGCATTCTCTAGGAAAATATGAGTTGAGGGGAGCAGTTTCCTCAGCTGTGTCATGGTCTTATGCTGACAAGGACAGGCAAGTTGTGTGTCCTGAAGGAAAAAAATTACCATTTAAGTGATAACTGGGTGCTCTTGTGTTGGATGTGAGTCTGAAAGTGAATTTAACCCTGTGTGAAGCAGTGGCACAATCATATTCTCTGCTTGGCCTTTAGGAAGTTTGTCTCTGTTTTCCTTAAGTATAGAGATACAACTATTATAAACAAACTGCTCTGAAATAGGTGTTTGTTTTGAAATATCTATGTAATGAGGATAAGGAACAATTATATTGGAAGTGACTATTCTGTCACATCTTCACGTGAATCAGTTTGAATCTGAGCTTCATGATGTGTTGTATTTAGAGTGATGGCAATAGGTAAAAGCTTTGGAACAAACCCAGACTTTCCTGAGAGAGTGCTAATGTAGCTGCAGGATTGAGCTAAAAGATTAAGTCCTTTGCCTGCTGCAAAGCTCCAGTCTTACAGCACAATTTTCATAAAACAGTTTATTTGCTGAATATGAATTTCATCACATTTCCTAAAAGTTTGGTTGCAGTGAGGGCTGAAAAAGCAAAAAGGATGAGAGGTTGCATAAGTAGCTGCAACCCTTCTTCCACTCCATTAGGAAAGAATGTGGAAGAGTAAATGAACATTGCTGACAGGAAAGAGTGCACTTGCCCCTTAATTAGTTGAATCTTGCTTGTGGAGGTTAGGGCTTCATTTCTGCATGTGGTTGGAAACATTAATTGGCATTTCATACTCCTTTCTTTGCATATCTTTCTGTTACAACTTTTTTTCTGCAAAAACTTCAAAGGTTAAATTGCAGTATTACTGCAGTCAATAGTACAGATGTGGGGTGAGCCAGAGCAATAAGAAAGGAGTCTACCCTGAGGGAAGGAGTGGGAAGCCCCAGTGGAACATATTGAATGATTCAACAGTGATATGTCCATGATTAATAAATTCATGAGAAGCTGTTTTGTAACAGTACTCAGAACAGATCAGTGAATAAGCATTTGAAAAGCCCTGTTTTAGAAAATTAATCATTATGCAGGGCTATTCTAATTTCATAGGGGACTGTGTATCATTTGAATCCAATATATGAAGTATAAGTTCAAAAGACTTCATAAAAATCTAATAGTATTAGAAAGAGCTTCACAATTGAAAATATTACATAGAAGTCTTTTTTATTTTAAATTAAACACCTGTATGGTTTTGGAAAAATAATGCAGCTGTAGACCACTGGTATAATCAAAACCCAATAAAAAAACTAATCAAAGGATACAATAAACCTATATAAATTCACCTCATAAATGAGGGGAAGAGACTAGTTTTCTGAAGGATTTGTTTTTAAAATCAATGTGATATTTAGTTTCTGTCTTTCAGTAGCTTTTTATTTTAAATCACCTGCTCCTAACATCTACAAGAAATAGCAAAACCATAGCTAGCATTAGTACATCCAGTTGTGTTTGTATCATTAAATTTGCCACAAAGATTCAGCATCTCTTTTAACTTTCAAAAGAGTGAGAATATGCCTTTCTGTTTTCCAGTGAGGTTGTAGGAGAGTTTCCTTTAGTTTCTGGTTTTAAGGACAGCCCCGAACTCAGCATAGTTGGCTGAAGCAAAGTTGCATCAAATTATGAGTGCTTGCTATCTAAAATCCAGACTTCAAGTTCAGCCACTACTACTCACAGTCAGCTCATTCCTTTTGGCCTAATCAATGCTGAACAAATAAAATCTTGCTGTTCAAAAGATTGAGGACATGATAAACTCTGATACCTGCCCGTATCATAGTCTGAATGTTTAAACAAGAGTGAGTTGTTCATTAACACTGATAGCCTTTAAAAGAAATCCTTCCTTACTTCTGAGCTTGGTTAAGGCTTTATGCCACTCAAACTGCACTGTCACAAGATGCACAGCCATAGACTAATCAGGGTTGATATCCCAGTCTCTGCTCTGAATAAACCCTGTTGATGCATTTTTGTCATGGGCTTTGAAATCTTAAAGTGGTAACAGTTGGTGAGTGTTTGTATGAAATGTGCAATGGTGTCTGCAGTGCTCATTCATTCCCTTGAGACCATCTCTGCTGGAAATTCTTCACATGGAGAAAGTTATCTGTTCTTTAAACAAGAAAATGTAGATTAATGTGTTTGGTGGGAAATGTGCTGAATAGGGATCTCCTACAAGCTGAGTTCTGTCTGTAGGCAGAGACAGTTTCTGGACTTAAGCCTTTCATTTTTCTCCCTACAGTCAAAAACATTCACTATAGTCTATGTAGTTTTACTTGAAGTCTACCAGCTTTGTTTGTAATAGAGTCCAGCCTTTTGGAGACTTTTCTATCTTTTCTGGTATACTATCTTGATAAAGTTACCAACCCTAATTCTTGCACCATAGCAAATGTGTTTTATCTGTCCTTTCATCGGATCACAGAAATTCTCTCGTCATGAGTGTTCTTTTCAAGGGCTTGCTTAGCCTATGTACCTTCAGCACCAACTGCTCTGTTGTGTTTTCACATTGTGTGTTAACCTATGTTTCAGCAGCCTGCTGAGTTTTGTGCCCTCGCTGACACATCATTGGCTTTGCAAGCACATGTAGTATCAAGCTAAAGCATTGCACAGAATGATTTCCTGTAAAGTATAGCGTGATAATCATCATCATACATACTATAGTAAAAATTTTTCTTGTCTCTGTTGAGGTAACTGCTAGATATAAAAGGCAGTACGGCAAGTAACTGAGACCAATATGGACTCCTCTCATTCTTTTCGTATAGGTATAAGAAGCAAATTATATGGGGAAGAGCAGCAGGCAATCTTTTCTCTCATCTATTTCCCAGTATTCATAAGATGTAGGGCTGGAACAATCCTTGTGCTCTACTGAGTACCGCACATCTACCTTTCACTGGCTCCTGAGATGTGTTAAGTGCTGGAGGAAAGGCCCCGTTTTCTCTCCTTTCCTCAGGCCCCACGCTTTTCTTAATTCTCTTAAAGTAAAAATAGTAATTCTTCCTTTAAGCAGGTGCTTCAGAGCTCACAGACAGATTACACAGATGAAATGGCAGATTTTTAGCTGTTTTCTCTCTCAGTGGTACTTCCCTTAATAGAATAATCATAGCAACCCTAGAGTCATATGAGAGCCCTTTCATTCTGTGTTATATTAAAACAGTAGATCACTTCCTTTCATGAATGTGCGTTTTCTGTGGGGAAGCTGCTGCATGATTTAGTCCAAAGTCAACAAAACATCTTTAGTTACTTCAGCAACAACGTATCCTACTGATGGTTTCAATTAATATTTGTTCAGAACTGTTTAAAAAAAGTAGCCAGTCTGCTCATTTAGTATAAATTAGAAGTATCTCTATTTATGCACATGAAATGTAACCTTCACACCTATTGCAATCTGCTAGGTAATCACCCAAAATGCCTTGGCACAGGATTTTATCTTATGTACTTTTCTCATTCCCCTTTTTTTATACCCCTTATTGGAAGTGGGCTCAGTACTCAGGTCTTGTGGGACAGTCAGCTACAAGGCTGTGTGTCTGCCTGAGGAATCACAATAGTGATCCTTGTTAAGCACTTATTACAGATTTTACGGAGTATATTTTCCACATTCAATGCCTGGTTCAGAAAAGCCCAGCTCCTCTGCTTCAAGGGTTGCAGGTTGCGAGAAGGGTTGCAGGGAGGATCCAGGGAACTACAGGCCTGTCAGTCTGACCTCAGTGCCAGGGAAAGTCATGGAACAGGCCATCTTGAATGCTATCATGAAGCACATGCAAGAGAACAAGGTGATTAGGCCCAGTCAACGTGGGTTCATGAAAGGCAGGTCCTGCCAAACTAACCTGTTCACCTTCTATGATAAAGTGACCTGCATACTAGCTGAGGGAAAGGCTGTGGATGTGGTCTTCTTGGACTTCAGTAAAGCCTTTGACACAGTTTCTCACAGCATTCTGCTAGGGAAAATGTCAGCCTCTGGCCTGGACAGGTGCACACTCTCCTGGGTGGAAAACTGGTTGGATGGTCGGGCCCAGAGAGTGGTGGTAAATGGTGGTAAATCCAGCTGGAGGCCAGTGACAAGTGGGGTTCCCCAGGACTCAGTGCTGGGTCCAGCCCTGTTCAATGTCTTCATGAATAACCTGGATGAAAGCATTGAGTGTACTCTTAGCAAGTTTGCATATGACACTAAGCTGGGTGGAAGTGTTGATCTGCTGGAGGGTAGGGAGGCTCTGCAAAGGGATCTGAAGAGGCTGGACCACTGGGCAGAGACCAAGGGCATGAGGTTTAACACAGCCAAATGCCGGGTCCTGTACCTGGGGCACAACAACCCTATGCAGAGCTACAGACTAGGAGAAGTCTGTCTAGAAAGCTGCCTGGAGGAGAGGGACCTGGGGGTGTTGGTCGACAGCCGACTGAACATGAACCAGCAGTGTGCCCAGGTGGCCAAGAAGGCCAATGGTATCCTGGCTTGTATCAGAAAGGGTGTGACCAGCAGGTGCAGGGAGGTTATTCTCCCTCTGTACTCGGCACTGGTGAGGCCGCTCCTTGAATCCTGTGTTCATTTCTGGGCCCCTCACCACAAGAAGAATGTTGAGGCTCTGGAGCGAGTCCAGAGAAGAGCAGTGAAGCTGATGAGGGGGCTGGAGAACAGACCTTATGAGGAACGGCTGAGAGAGCTGGGTTTGTTTAGCTTAGAGAAGAGGAGGCTGAGGGGAGACCTCATTGCTCTCTACAACTGCCTGTAAGGAGGTGGCAGGAAGGAGGGAGCTGGCCTCTTCTCCCAAGTGATAGGGGACAGGACAAGAGGGAATGGCCTCAAGCTCCACCAGGGGAGGTTTAGGTTGAACATTAGGAAATTTTTTTTTCATGGAGAGGCTCATTGGGCACTGGAACGGTCTGCCCAGGGAGGTGGTTGATTCACCTTCCCTGGAGATGTTTAAGGCATGGGTGGATGAGATGCTGAACAGCATGGTTTAGTGCTCAATAGGAATAGTTGGACTCAATGATCCTGTGGGTCTTTTTCAACCTGGTGATTCTATGATTCTATTATACAAATAAGCATGCATTTAGGAATAATGCTTAAACATAAATATGGTTTGTGCACTTCACTCGTTACAGTCCCTCAAAAAATAGCAAAGCCTTTTTAGGTGAACCAGTATTGGAGGTGAGGATGGTTTATTACTTGCACAATGAGAATGTTTCTTAATAAGTGAATATGGAATAACAACGTGGATGGTTTGAAGAAAAGACAGATTATGACTGTCTATTGATGAGATCTATGAAAGCAAGTATTTTTTAATACATATTATAGGAGAGCACAAGCATAGGACCAAACACCATGAATATATAGAATTGGATTATAATGTGTGCATTTCATTTGTGTAAAAATAAGAATATATATATTACACGGTATAGCAATCACAGGATAGCTAAATCATGCACAATCAGTGAATGCTGGAAGCATTCCCCTAAGTTGCATTCTGACAGAGAGACCAGTGATTAATCTGATAACATTTAATGAGGTATATCCTTGGATTCACACAGGCAGCAGAATAGCTTTAATAACTGCATTGATGAGGTGTTAATAGAGCATTGTAAAGGAAAGTTGCATTTATATGTTTGCTCTGTTTCTATCTGGGCAGAGCTAAAACTTTGGCTGACACATAAGTTGCATCACTGTTGCCTTGCTTCTTCCAGTAGAATTGCAGCTGGATCACGCTGGTGTAGCTGGAGCTGGATTCAAGATCCTTGCTTAAGAAAGGTTGCAAAAGGCATCTCTTATGAGCACTGCATTCACCTATGACAGAAGCAGAAACACATTACAAACACATGTTATTAATTTTCATCTTGTTGGCAAAAGTTTGCACTCCTAGAGGGTTCACAATGCAGTAATAAAGCTGGAGAACAAAGAAATTACTATTTCCCTGCATATAAGATGTGCATGATCTCCAGTGTGTAGTTAATGTTTGAGGAAGACAGGAAGAACTCGTGCTGGCAACATCTGTCTGGAACGTGCAGTCACATCCACCCCAGTTGGGTTATCTTCCATGGGCTTTCTTGCAAATAAGTTGAAAGAAAAAAATGTCCTTATGTGCACCAAATAAGTTGGTCTCTCTTCTGTAGCTACCAGGGGAAGTGGAAGGCCTTCAGGCTGACAAAATTAAGATGGAACTTCCAGAAACATCTTATTTCTGAGTTTGTAGCCATTGGTTTTTCCATACTGCACTTCTCTCTAATTTATATTGCTTTCATTGTTGCTACCATTCATAGAATGGTGGATAGCCAGTAAAGAGTTTGGCTGAGTAGTCCATCTGCCTGCACTTTTCCTTGGAATCAAAAATATTTGAGCCAACAGTCTAAAACTTATATAGTTGGTTCCTGTTTAAAATTTTCTTTAGGAAAATCACAAAGTTGACTCGTACATAAGTAAAGGAAATATATGCCAAATATATTCTTTATATGTAACTATATGTATGCTGTTCAATATTAGTATTTGTGATGAGACTTTATTAGGTCTTTGTTAGGATTTTTCGGTCCTCCTATTAAAGACCCAGGTAATTCTCTTTTAAACTTATGTTGGCTTAACTGTTGCAACTCCTTTTCTAACACTGTCTTCTGTCAGTTATTTCTGCAAGTCGAATGTAATTTTTCTGGTGTAAATTCAGACTACTTCTAAATAGTGGGAAAAATAATAATAAAGCATAACTCCTCATTAGAAAACTTGAAAAGTATATAGTAGTAATTCCGCATCTTTTCATACTATCACAGGAATGGTCATTCCCAGTCTGCAGCAATTTGTTAAGCCTCAATAGGTGTCACATGGGATTTATTATTATAATATGCTTGGTTTTATTCTGAAAATAAGTTTGCATATACCTACTGTTTGGCTCCAATGCTTTTGTGTTGGGTAGTTTAGTTGGTAAGGGTAGTCACAGTCCAGTATCCTTAATCCAAATACAAGTTTTCCTTCTAAGCAGAGGCTGTGACCACAGAGGACCATACAAAGCACTAGTAGACGTCATCGCTACGTTCATATGTCTATGGGAAGGAGGATCCCCACAAAGAGATGTTACATGTGGCAACACTTGCAAGTCCACCTGTAACACATCACACACTATGCTTGGGAATCCACAAAAATAAAAGCATTACTAAATCAGAGAAGTATAGGAAAACAATATCCATATTACCTGGCTGCAAAGATTTTCAGGCTCTATATCTTTGTATACACAGAGATTGCAGGAGGAATACTTTACTGGTGATGTTTGTCTTTCAATGAACAGAATCTCTCTGAGGTTTCAAATTGAAGATTTTTCCCTTGCTACTTTAGGTGAAGACTAATCTGACATGAACTTTTGAATCTCACAGGATGCCCGGCCTTTCCTTCTCTCAATTACACATTTAATGGTTTGCCTGAGGGATTGTTTGTGAAGACACAGCATGCAGCTTTGTCTCCAAACAGTTTCTTTTTCAAAAGGAGGAAAGATTAAATTGTTAGACTAGGAAAAACGGGACATTCTCCTGTTCCTAACATCAACAGTACAAACCTTTGGGGGTATGTGGGAATTTATTTGGGAAGCTTAGAACTGCAAACCTTACCTCTAGGCAAACGCTTCTTTAAGCTCTTGAAATGTGTTCCACATCTGCAGAATTATGAGGTGACAGTTCAAAAGGTTCACATAACTTTCTTCTTCTTTTACATTTTCTTTCTTTTTCTTTCTTTTTCTATCTTTTCCTTTTCCTTTCAGTTTCCTTTTCCTTTCCTTTTCCCTTTTCCTCTTCCTTTTTCTTCTTCTCTTTCTCTTTCTCAATTTTTTCTTAATTTTAGTGGATGTACTTTATTCTTGAGCTCAAAAGCCAAGACATTTGGGTAGTTCAACTGAATAATCCATACTGAGATGAGTTACTAAGGCAGAGTTACTAAGGCCTCAAGCTCCACCAGGGGAGGTTCAGGCTGGACATCAGGAAAAAATTTTAATGGAAAGGGTCATTGGGCACTGGAACAGGCTGCCCAGGTTGATTCACCTTCCCTGGAGGTGTTTAAATGTCATGTGGATGAGGCGCTGAGGGGCATTGTTTAGAATCATAGAATCATAGAATCACAAGGTTGGAAGAGACCTGTCGGATCATCAAGTCCAACCATTCCTATCAAACACTAAGCCATGTCCCTCAGGACCTCATTTACCCGTGCTTTAAACACCTTCAGTGAAGGTGAATCGACCACCTCCCTGGGCAGACTGTTCCAGTACCCAATGACCCTTTCCGTGAAAAACCTCCTCTTAATCTCTAGCCTAAACCTCCCCTGGTGGAGCTTGAGGCCATTCCCTCTTGTCCTGTCCCCTGTCATTTGGGAGAAGAGGCCAGCTCCCTCCTCCCTGTCACCTCCTTACAGGCAGTTGTAGAGAGAAATGAGGTCTCCTCTCAGCCTCCTCTTCTCCAGGTTAAACAACCCCAGCTCTCTCAGCTGTTCCTCATAAGGCCTGTTCTCCAGCTCCTTCACCAGCTTCGTGGCTCTACTCTGGACTCGCTCCAGAGCCTCAACATTCTTCTTGTGGTGAGGGGCACAGAACCGAACACAGGATTCAAGGAGCAGCCTCACCAGTGCCGAGTACAGAGGGAGAATAACCTCCCTGCACCTGCTGGTCACACCATTTCTGATACAAGCCAGGATGCCATAGGCCTTCTTGGCCACCTGGGCACACTGCTGGCTCATGTTCAGTCGGCTGTCGACCAACACCCCCAGGTCCCTCTCCTCCAGGCAGTTTTCTAGACAGACTTCTCCTAGTCTGTAGCTCTGCATAGGGTTGTTGTGCTCCAAGTGCAAGACCCGGCATTTGGCCGTGTTAAGCCTCAAGCCATTAGACTCAGCCCAATGGTCCAACCTGTGTAGGTCCCTTTGCAGAACCTCCTTACCCTCCAGCAGATCAACACTTCCACCCAGCTTAGCGTCATCTGCAAACTTGCTAAGGGTACACTCAATGCTTTCATCCAGGTCATTGATGAAGACATTGAACAGGGCTGGACCCAGCACTGAGCCCTGGGGAACCCCATTTGTCACTGGCCTCCAGCTGGATTTACCACCATTTACCACCACTCTCTGGGCCCGACCATCCAACCAGTTTTCCACCCAGGAGAGTGTGCACCTGTCCAGGCCAGAGGCTGACATTTTCCCTAGCAGAATGCTGTGAGAAACTGTGTCAAAGGCTTTACTGAAGTCCAAGAAGACCACAACCACAGCCTTTCCCTCGTCCAGCAGCCGAGTCACTTTGTCATAGGAGGCGATCAGGTTAGTTTGGCAGGACCTGCCTTTTGTGAACCCATGTTGACTGGGCCTGATCACCTTGTTCTCTTGCATGTGCTTCATGATAGCACTCAAGATGGCCTGTTTCATGACTTTCCCTGGCACTGAGGTCAGACTGACTGGCCTGTAGTTCCCTGGGTCCTCCCTGTGACCCTTCTTGCAGATGGGCACAACATCAGCCAGCCTCCAGTCCAGTGGAACTTCCCCAGTCTTCCAGGACTGCTGGAAGATGATGGAAAGGAGTTTGGCCAATACTTCTGCCAGCTCCTTGAATACCCTAGGGTGAATCCCACCTGGCCCCATAGACTTGTGGGTGTCCAGTTGGGCTAGCAAGGCTCTTACCACCTCCTCTTGGATCATGGGAGCCTCATTTTGCTCCTCTAGTTCCAGGGTTTGTACACAGAGGGAACAGCTTTCTTTACAATTAAAGACTGAGACAAAGAAGGCATTAAGTACCTCAGCCTTCTCCTCGTCCCCTGTCACTGTTGTTCCTTCTGTGTCCAAAAAGGACTGTATGGTCTCCTAGTTCTCCTTTTGTTATTTATATATCTATAGAAAGATTTTTTATTATCTTTTGCGGACTTTGCTAACCTGATCTCTAGTTCAGCCTTAGCCCCTCTGATTTTTTCCCTACACAACCTCACTTCCCTCCTGTAGTCCACCCAAGAGGCCTGTTCCTTCTTCCAGAGCCCACAAACATTCCTTTTCTTCCTAATGTCACTTGAGATCTCTCTACTCAACCAAGCTGTTTTTATCCCCTGCCGGCTTTTTTTCCGGAACATGGGGATGGCTTTCTCCTGAGCTGCTAGGATCTCCTTTTTGAAGAGCTCCCAGCCCGCATGGGCTCCCTTGCCCTCAAGTACTGTCTCCCATGAGACTTTGCCAACCAGCCTTCTAAAGAGTTTAAAGTCTGCCCTCTGGAAATTTAATGCAACTGTCCTGCTAACTACCCTCTTCACTTTGCCTAGAACAGAAAACCCTATCATCTCATGATCACTTAGTCCTAGGCGTCCTCCTACTGCCACATCCCCCACAAGGCCTTCTCTATTCACAAACAGCAAGTCCAGTAGGGCACCTTCCCTTCTTGGTTTATTCACCAACTGTGCAAGGAAGTTGTCTTCCACACACTCCAGGAACCTCCTAGACCGCTTCCTTTCTGCTGTATTGTACTCCCAGCAGATATCAGGGAGATTGAAGTCTCCCACAAGAACAAGAGGCATTGATTTGGAGATTAACCCAGCTGTTTATAGAAGAGCTCATCAGCTGCTTCTTCTTGGCTGGGTGGTCTGTAACAGACTCCCATCACAAAGTCTCCCTTCTTATGGGCTCCTCTGATTTTAACCCACAGGCACTCAATCTCCTCATCGCCACGATCCACCTCAGTGGCGTCCAAGTCCTCCCTTATAAAAAGGGCTACTCCACCTCCTCTCCTACCCTTCCTATCCCTCCTGAAGAGTTTGTACCCCACCATACCTGTACTCCAGTTATATGAGTCATCCCACCACATTTCTGTGACGGCAACGACATCATAGGCTACTTGCCCCTATGACAGCTTCCAGTTCTTCCGTCTTATTCCCCATGCTGCGTGCATTGGTGTAAATACACTACAGCTGAGTAACCGAGCCTTCAGCCCTCTTAGAGGGGACAGTGTTCCCAATTGCCTGTTAACTGGAGTAGTTTGCACCAGAGTGCCTGTATCTCCTTTACTGCTCCAGGGTACACTCACCCCTACTTTATGTGAGGTGATGTGCTGGTGGTCCTCACTAGCGCACCCTCTCCTAATCTCTAGTGCCCCACATCCAGGTACGCTCTTGCCTAGCCTTGACTTAATCCCCTCCCCCTTCGCATCTAGTTTAAAGCTCAATTTATGAGCTTAGCTAAGTTTTTAGCAAGGGCATTAGCCCCGCCAGGAGACCCACATGCCCCAACCTTCGCAGCCGTGTCAGGGGGTGCATGAACCACGCAATGATCAAAGAATCCAAAGCCCCTTTCCTCGCACCAGGTTCAGAGCCAAGCATTAATCGAGTTCTTTTTTGTAAGTTGCGGGTCCACTCCATTTAGCCTAGGGATGGAGCAGAACACCACCTGTGCCCCAGAGCCCTCCATCATATTCCCAATGGCCCTGAAGTCTTTTTTGATGTCCTTAGCCTTACTGCTTACCATCATTACCAGTCTGGACTACTACCAGAGGGCAGTAGTCTGTCTCATGGATCAGGGAAGGGAGTTTCCTAGCTGCTTCCCTCCCTGATGCCTCTGGTAAGCAGCAGACCTCTCTGTGTAGAGAGTCAGGTCTGCAAATGGGTCCCTCCGTTCCTTTGAGGAGGGAGTCCCCTACAAAAATCACCCTCCTCTTCTTCTTAGTGGAGGATGTTGTAATTTTCTTCCGAAAAGAAGAAGTTTAGTGATTGATAGGAATGATTGGACTAGATGATCCTGTGGGTCTTTTCTGAATTACTGATTCAAATGAAAGAATTGTAGAAATGAATCTTCTAACATGTCCTCCTTATAGCCTAGTTGTGCTAAAGGTGTTGCTGATGTTAGTTTTGGCAAGTGGACTTTTCCAACATTGCCTTTTGAGAGGTCTGAGTGTGTTGATGTCTCTAGGAAGCACTCAGCTGCTAAAGAGAGACTGGTGTGTAGTGCAATGAGGTGGGGGCTAAGCCATCTTCATACTGGGGGTTTCTTAGCTATCACAAGACCATTAGCATGGAACATACAAGCTAAGTTTGGAGACTGTGGTAGCTTCTGTCATGTACCAAACTGCTATCAAGCCTGAGTTAGCTAGAAAGAACTGTATGCTGCCTCCTGTCCTGTGCTTAATGCCAACATTGGGTAAACTCTCCCCTGGGGTGACAACATCTCTAGACCCTCAGGCTCTCTTACGAAGGCCTTTGCTGCAAATTGGAAAATGACATGCTAATTGAAGGCAGGTTGCTACCTCTGGACCAAAAAAAAAAGATAAGAGTCTATTTGGGAGAACAGGGAGACATTATGGCAAAATTGAAAGCTGTCAGTGCTTTGACAGGTGGGCATACAAATCCTGTCTATAAACAATAACTGAGAGGGCAGATGATCAGTCCCAGTACTGTACTAGCTGATGCTTTCCAAAGCACCTGAGGAACATTCCAGCTTCTGGCTCTACAGAGCCACTGCTTGTTCATTTTAACTTGTATGCAGCTTAATTTGCCACAGATGAGTGAAGGATGAGCTATGTTCATGTACAGTCTTTGCTTTCCAGTTTTCCAAACACTAAATTGGAATCCTCTGGACCGCTGGCAGCTTGTTCCTTAGCTTGTGTACAGACAGAGCTCAAACCTGTGGCTATTTTCCATGACAAAGCAGCAAGGGACTATTATTGTTAAATCCCTCTGCTTAGTCTTAGAGCAAGATTTCCTGTTGTTGTATTATTAGTGCTATTTGTTGGTTTTGGGTTTTTTTCTCCTTGGAATGGAAAAGTTTTGTAACTACTGTAGGATGTATTTCCACAGCTTCTGGTATGCACTCAGTCCCACTAATTTAGAACAGAGGTATAGATGGATATTTAAACTGTGTTTTCTTTTCTGTCAAGGAATCGATTTTTTTTGTTGTTGTTGTTTGAGTTACTCTTGCTGACTGAAGTTCTACATTTATGAATAGGGATGATTTGATCTCACATAGTTATTCACTCCATATATTAGAACTGTGTATTCAAACAAATATGAAATATTAAATCACATCAATCAGTAACTATCCTTGGTGTCTGAAAGAAAGATTAAGAAAAATAAGGATAGGTTTCTTTTCTTTATTTAAAACTAATAAACAAACAAAACTATTGAAAGTTAATTTTAAGTTATAAATAATAATATCTGTATTTAAGTACAAATTTGTTAATTATGGTATTTAAATGCATGGTTCAAGCAACTAAATGCATGTGAAAGCACTTTAATCACCCATCTAATTTTATCTAGTAACATCAGATGTTTCTGCATTTCTAGTGAACTAACCTCACCCTAGAGCCATGAAAGCAACCGAGACCAGATTACTGTCCTGCCATACTGCAAATCCTGACAGGCAGTACAAATTATAGTTCACAGTCATTCTGGTTTTGTTCTCCTTTGTTCACGCTCTAAAGTGGCTGGTTCAGCTATTCTTTGCCTCCTTTTCTCAGCAAGGATGGTGAGGAGGTGTTTCTAATGCTTTTCTAATAGCCAGGGATTGTCATATGCAAATCTAAGGACTGTTTTATGCTTGATTTGTGTTTGTGAGTCAAAATGAGTCCCTGAGACTCCACACTTTTGCTCTCGAAGCCTTATCAACAGCTAGTTTCACAGTTGGTTTTGTACCTGTCTTGCTTGGCTTGTGAAACTGAAGGCCTTAAGGCTGTAGTCAAGAAACCACAATCCACCTTGAGGAAACATCCAATAAAACAAAAATGGAGAAAAAAAGGTCACCTGTAAATACACAGCTCTAAAACTGCTTTGATGTGCACAAATGTCTGCCACATCTGCTGGTGAGTTCATGATTCCAGAGCTGCAGAATAGGGATGCAACCACATTCTCATTTTCTCTCTGAAATTGCGGTAGGCTGTTGCCAAAAAAAAAGGCCTCTGCCTATGCCCTTTCAGAATGATATGTTTGTGCTAAAGAAAGCATATTTAATGATTTGGTAGTTAGAAATTCCCCTTAAATATCCTCTAGGTTATAGCTAATGTTCAAAGGAGGCCTGAATGTGTGCCAAATACTGATTACCCCTGATCTCCTATATGGTCCAGGATATACCACTGGGTTTTAAGAAAGGAACCATTTCTTAAAGAAGAGAATTCTTAGTATCTGCCTGATCAGCTGTGACTAGGTGTGTCTTTTAGTTTATTTTAGATTTTGTTTTAATTTACTCCAGATTACAGCAATGGTAATTATGCCACGCTAGGAGATGTAGTAAAAAAGAAAAAAAACAATGTAGATTGGGTTGTGGAAACCTTTGTATTCCACTCACTTGCCTTAAGGAAAAAACCATGTGTTTGGGGACCAATTTTTCCTACTGAGCCAAGACAAAGCAAAGAGTGTAAGATACAGTGACAAGAGCTTACTCACATTTTATAAAGAATGAGAATAGAAAATTGCCCCAGAATAAGGATGGATAATGAGATACTTCCTTCTGCACAGATCTGAAACAAGGGAGGAATGGAGTGCTGAAGGCCAGGGGAAGACTCTTGATATTTTTAGTTCTTTACCTGGAGGTCAAGGCAGCCTCATGAGGATGCTTACTACTATCTGTCTTATAAATGCTAGCAAATGTCACCAGCTGTTACAGATGGGCATTCTTGTTTACAGGAATCTAAGCATCAAATGGGCATGAAGAGTGTATCTGAGAAGCAGCCACTGTTAACCCTTTGAAAGCACAGTAGCAGGACCATGAAAGAAGTTAAACTGTTTTTTTTCCTGTGTTGATTCTTCTCTTTGGATGAAATGGAGAATATAAACCTCTGTGCCAATGTAATGACTTGACATAATTTTAATGTGTAAAGTAGAAATAGATACTTTCTCTGTGAAATGTCTGCAGTCACTGTCTTGAGATGCTATGGTTCTGGGTGCATTGTTGATAAATATTGTTGGCTAGACAGTAACTTCTTCCCTTACAAATACTTGATTTTTTTCATTTAAATTTGGAGTAAAAGGAAGTTGCCTTTTTTTTTTTTTATTCATTACTTGAGAAAGAATGCAATAACTGTGGCACAGAACAGCAAGCTGAGTCATGAGCAAAGCATTCACCTGAATGGAGAGCAGGGTGAAAAGATGGGGTCATGGTGTTGCTCAGGAATGGTTCTTGCCCATGTCTCTTTCAGACCACCCCAAACCTCAGTTATCTTCCTGACAATACCTGCATCAGAACTGCCACTGTTTGCATAGAGCTCAGTTTTGACCAAGCCTTCAGTTTTTCAATGGCAAAAATATTTTGCTGAAACAGCACTGACCAATTCTGACAAAAGTAGTCTTTATTTTTACAGATATGAAAACTTAAGGGCAAAACAAATCCTAGGAGCTAAGCATCTGCTTGGAAAACCTACAGATAATAAAATAGTGATGAATCTATGAATTAGTAGGGTTGCAGAGTTCTAGTTCCTAGAATTAATCTATCTCTAACTTCAATATAGTTAGAGTTGAAAAACTGTGAGAATATACTCTCTATACGCATGACTAGACATACTAGTGTATGTAACTGAAAATACAGCACTGACTTTGAAATAACTAAAGTGTTTTAATGAGAAAGGTTTCTTAAACGTATTTTGTTCCCCATCCAGAAGTGTGTTGTGTGTCTGTAGTTCAGGTCCTCTCCGCTGTTACCTGTAAAACCGAGGCTTAGCTTGCAGCTAAATGGAAGCTTAGTGCCGTTTAGAAACAATCCAGCTCAGAAAAAGCCTAGTTGCAATCATGAAAACAATAACAAAACGGATAATGTGGTAACTGGCTTCTTCGTAAAAAACATACTTTTCACACTTTTACATGCACCTACACCCTTCCCTACCTCCTCTGTGCGTTGGGGAGACCTCATAGGAAAGGGGAGAAACCTCCGCTTATTTTCCCTCAGTTTCGGGCAAGCGAGCGGCCGAGACAGCCTGAGCACAGCAGTTTTCTTTCTCCCCCCGTTCTTTTTACACAAAGGGGCAGTCGCCCTGCATCGCTGGTGGCTTACGCGCTTATCGGGGCCGGGCTGGGCAGATAAGCTGCGCCAAACCCTGCTGTAAATACTTTCGGGTGCTTACATTTAAACGCTGCCACATTTTGAGGAGCTGCTGAAAACATTATTGCGGGAATCTAAGTCGGGGATGTCGGATTTCACCCAAAAATAGGTCCGCTTCTCCTTCCCTTTAGTTTCTGAAGGCTGAGCAGTACGAGAAGGAAGGTGGAGCGGGTGCCCCCCGGGGCACTGGCGGCGCTCGGCGGGGCGCTGAACGCCCCCCCAGTCCCGCCGCTCCTCGGGGCGGTGCAGCCCCCGCCGGGCGGCGCTGCGGGACAGGGCGGCGGCTCCTCCGCCCCCGGCGGGAGGGGAGGGGCAGGGCTGCGCCCCGCTCGGCTCCACGGGGCTCGGCTCCGCTCTCGGCGCTAGAGGTTCGGCTGCCGCGGGACGGCGCAGGTACGGTTGCCCCGCGCCGGAGCGGTGGAGGGCAGGGGTGGCTCTGCGAGCGCGGGAGTTCCGGGGCGTCCCTGCCCGGGGAAAAACTGCGGCTTCGGGACGGCGGAGCTCCGTTGGGTGTCCATGGGCTTTAGGCGGGGACACCGGTGTGTGTGCGGCTCGCGGTGACGGGCGGGATCCCACCGGGATTCCACCCCTCGGAATAGGAACGTGCTCGTGTGCCTTTTTTTCTGAGAGAGCGCTGCATCTGTTTCTTCTTGTCTGAAATGATGGCCGTGTGCGCGCGGCTCCGCTCGGTTCGAAAGAGCGCGGTGAGAAGGGGACCGTGAGAAGAGCGCCGGTATCTCGGAGTAGGGGGATAAATGCGGGCGTCGGGTAACTCAGGAGAAGAGGCTTAGGGAAGGGCTTCCCAGGGCAGGGTCGTTGTACCGAAGAGCTCGCCTGAGGGGCGCGGCTCGCTGTAGCCTCTCGAGCGAGTCCGGCTGCCTACGCCTCCGAGGCTGTCGGGATGTGGGCTGTGGTTTGGGAAGGGCATCCCTTTGTTCCGCTCCTCGCCTGCCCGGGGCTGCCCGGGTGCTTGAAACCTTTGCCATTTCAGACGATGCGATTAAATCAATTGCTGTGTCGTTAGTCAGGACCACTGGCCGAAAGGACAAGCAACACTAATGAAATAAAAAAGCTAAGTACTCTTAAAATGTGTGTTGGAGTAGTAGCAAAAATGCCGGCAAATAAAACTCTCGTTCTCGAGTTTTAGAGAGCGAGCATCTTTTCTCAGGCCTGGGCAACAGGAGGGAGCGATCTCCGTCGATCGTGTGCAACGAGACAAGAGCTGGGACAGCATCTATTTCCCACTTACAGGCATATGTATAATTTTTCCAAGAAATCTTATGCATATCCTGTTACTTTCTAAGGAGTGATTTTAATGTGATTGTAAAAATTCGTAACAGTGAGAACTCTTGCTGATGTGGAGCTGGGTCCAGCTCTCTGCTTGGCCCTGCCTTTGAGAGAGAGACTGCTAACAGAGGTTATCACAGAAGAAGAGACATCTGTTCAGCACACATCACACTGAAAACAAGATGTTATTGCCTTCAAAGAATGAACAGTGTTTGGAAAAAACACTGAAAGAAAATGTGCTGTCAGAGGAATGTTCTAACTAACTTTAAAAGAACACAATTACTCAGATGAAACTTAACTCTGCTTTAGCGTAAATTAAAAATATTCCCCTTTTGGTAATAGCAACTACTTTTTGTATCAGGAGAAACTATTTAAAATATATCCAGGTTAGCAATTACCACTGGCAAATGTAAAGGTCAGGTAAAATGGCTGATTCTGCAATTTTTATGTTGAATCATGAGTTTCCCATATCCGCCTGTCCTATTGTTAATTGTGAATTAAGGCTGGCAACAAGCTGCCTATCCTTCTCTGGATGAATCATCACTTTATCAAGCCCTGTGTCAAAAACAAGGCTTTCCCCCAAAGCACCCAGTGTTAGGGAACAGATACAGTCCAACCCGTCTATTAAAGTGGAGTTCAGTGATGGGCCATTTTTAAACATGTTAAAGGTAATGATGTTCTTCTCTTCATGTGTTTTTATTTCCAGTTGTCCCAGGCGTGAGTTTAAGAAATATTTTTAATTTAGTGTTTAATGCAGTGTGCTGCCTCTGGCTTGATTCTGTGTGAAGGTGTAACACTTGTAGTATTCCAATTATTCCCAGAGTACCATACTGTAGTCACTGCTCATGTTGGTGTTTATCATCCTGTTGCAATGACTGATATGTTAAGTTGCTGCAAGTTCCCCCCAGCCTTGGGAAAGAAGTTCCTGAAAACACGTATTGGTGGTCTTAGATGGTATATTTGATGGACATCTTAAAAGCTTCTGGCTCCATATATTGAGTACTCTGTAAGGTGAAAAAACTCTTTTTTTTTTTTTTAAGAGACCTTGTTAGATTCCTTTTAGGGAGGAACTCTATGAGGAGATGATTCCAGGGTATGGTAGTTTATTTTGGTTATGTATGTTAGCCCTTTCAAACATTATGCAAGACTTGATATAATTCTCTTTAGAAGGGCATATGTACGTTGCAAGCCTACTAGTACTTCTAGGGGAAGGGAAAATAAAACTCTGGCAAATGAGAGGAGGAAGTGGGAGAGAAAAATTTGAACCATAAGGAAAGCCATTAATTTTTCCCATTGTGCAAGAAGCTGCTGGCAATGTACTGGAGATACTCTTCCTCATGGAAGTGTCATGGACTTACTTCACATGATCATCTGAGGTCACGCAGTTTCTCCAACCTCTGTGGGAACAGAAATTCCTCATGTTGGAGTCTGATCTCATTTTCCTTCAGCAGTGGTAAAAGCAGTGGCTTGGGAATCGGAGAGAAAGATGAAGAAAGAGTGAGTGTGATGGTTTGGAGAACTGCTTAGTGCTGGAGAAGGCCAACATGGACATTCTGTTTTTCCTTGTTTTGTTTGCCCTATGTGGTCAGAGCTGGGACAAATGCTAACATATCCACCAAAGTTAAGTGCTCTGTTGGTGTACTAGGCCTATTTAATGCAGCTTGCGTGTCAGACCATCCTATAAATCTTACATTTTATTCATCCTTCTGATTGTTTTAATGAAGAACAAATTGAAATGGAAAATGGTAACTTAAGTGATTGTATGTGTGGGGGGAATTTCCTGAGTTTGATGAAAGACAAAATAAAGGCTTCACTCATAGCTCTGTACTTAGTAGTTTAAATTCTCAGAGCCTTCTAAGTAGCTACTCTTGTTTGTTGGGGGACTACTGCTAAAAAGTATAGGAAAGCTGGAGTAATGATGGCTGGCCTGAGTCTGTAACCTGATCCACAGCTTTTTCTCTTCAACTGGGAAAGGAAGTAACAGCTCCTATTACACCCTTATGTAACCTCTCCATTAGTATCCTCCAAAAAGAAGGAAAACAGAACTTGATTTCTGATGTATAAACCAACATCAAGGCATACTTTGTCATAAAGAAGCAGTACAGAATAAAATTAATTTTCTTTTGTTTTTCAGCTCCTAGAATGAAAAAAGGTAAAAGTAAAGATTTTTATTTTGTGCTGATGGGGTAGTGGAAAGGTCCACAACCTCTTGTCATATGCTGTGACGCAGATGTTAAAGAGGGTACTGAGACAGCAACAAGGGACTTCTTGTGAATGTTTCCTGATGCGTTTAAGCATTAGTCTCACACTCACCCTTTACAGTTGTACCACAGTTTGCTTGTAGATTGTGAAAGCTTTGCTCTTTTGATTTGTATGACTCCAGATTTTGGTGTCTGAGCAAAGTGTGGAAACCAGCTTCCGTATCTCAGTATAGGGATGTTACTCTTTTTCACACTTCCTCATCATTTTTGCCTTTGGTCTCCTGTCAAGCTGTTTTGTCTCTAACCAAGTGGCCTCTTGTTCTTTACTTACCTCTGGTATTTGCCCCCGTCCTTAAGAAACCACTTGGCATGTCATGCTTGTTGCAGTCATGACCTGTGTGTGGGAGGCAGGCTTGATCCTCAGGGACCAGGTAGAGTAGAGCTCTTCTGTCGTTGAGAAGAGGTTTTATGGTATGTGTGGCCATTTTCAGTGACTGCCCATTTTTGATCCTTTGCTCTTTGTTGGAAGAAACTTCTTGTGAAACTAAGCAGTTTATCTCACCTTTTGCTTAACTTTCTTTTAAGTAACTATAGAGTCTTTGCAGTTGCTTGCAGATTTGAGATTTTATACTAATGTATCATCTAGCCACAGGGCTACAACCATCCAAATTGCCTTTTCCCATGCAAAGAGCTAGTGGTATAGCTTTTAGGGAAAACTGTGCAGTTGCTCAAACTTTTGTCTCTCCCAGTTCCTTGTTACTGGGAAATTTCCCACTTGGTATCAGTGAGTAAACTTGTGTCTGTTTATTGGCATATTTTAAGCCTGCTAGCAAAGTCACTGTGGTGATGAAAGTGTTCTAGTGGGAAAGACTGAAGTTTCAAAATACAGTTTCAGAGATAAAGGAGAATTATCAAATCTTCTTTTCAGATGCATACTGGTTGGGGAAGCCTTCTGTGCAGACAGTATAGGAGGAATAGGAGGCCCTGGAGGCAAGGGCAGCATCCTTTCTCGCCAGTGGGAAACATGCACATGCAGTTACACATACACTAATGCTGCAGCCTTTGACATGGAAGCAATCAAGTGGTGACCTATAGTGCAAGCAGCCAGATTTAACATTTCAGCAAACAAACTGAAGGCCCAAGATAAGGACTTGAAATATCCAGAGTCCCAAGGAGTCAGGGTGAGAAACATTTACTGTCACAAAGGTTTTGTCCTTTGCAGGGATGGGGAGAAGGTGTATCTTCTTGTTTGGGTAACTGCTGGGGAGAAGGTGTATCTTCTTGTTTGGGTAACTGCTTTGTCCCTGACTTTGTGCAGTACTGTCCCGGAACTGCTTTGGTGTGGATTACTTTGCCCTTTTCCTCCCTCTGCTGTAGAGGCAGCAGCAGTCCTTATGAGGGTCTTAATGGCAAAAATTCTTACAGTGTTAGGCAAGAGGGTTGTAAGAAGAAAAGATGCCAGGAAGAAAGGAAAAGCATATAGGAAAAGCATATAGAAACAGAACAGTTAATTATGAGAAAAAGGTGCTGAGTAACAGAAGATTTGGTGATGGTAATCAGAATTATTTGCTGTAGGTTTATTTATTTTCTAAATACAGGCAGCAAGGAGAGTCTCATTTTTCCCTATTGTCAGCACAAAGCACTTTTTAAACATTTGTGACCAAAGCCTGGCCAGCACTGGTACAAGTTTACTGAGCCCACAAATGCGCTCTGTAAGCAAGCTCTCTTGCTGTTTGCTCTATGCTTCTTTTTCTGAAATTTTCTGTATTTTTCATAGTTTCTATGCTTTGAAGTGCCACTGGGGATACTTGAATTAGGAATAAGAGTAATTAAAGTGCAGGATTTACTACACTGGAAAGAAAACCAGATACAGAGCAGTCACAGCCTGAAATGATTCTGCTCTTTTATATGCATTTTCTTTATGGAGTCTGTTCTTCCTCCTGTGTACAAGAGCATACTATTTTTTAATATCTTTGAAAAGACTTAGCGTATAAGGTAACCAGGTTTGGTTTTGGTGTTTTTTTGTTTGTTTGTTTGTTGGGGTTTTTTTTTGGGTTTTTTTTGGTTTTTTTTTTCACAATGGAGCATATGCAATATCCTGATATTGTGCTTCAGTCTTTTCCACTGACCTTTGAAAAACCTGCACCTCAAAAATGAAACAAGCTAACTGCTGAGTGATAAAAGTTGCATTCTGTATCTTGGAAAAGTATGAGCAAAGGAAGTTGCACTTACTCGCTCTATTTTAATGCTTTTGTGTTAAAACAATTTGTAGGACAGTTAAGGGTGTCCTTTTAGATCATAGAGGTATCCTTAAAGTTTGCTTGCACTGTAATGAGAAGTTAGTTCTGCTTTTAGGAGAGGTTTTGAAGGGAATGGAGTTGACATTAATCCTCTCCATTGTTCCTCTGCAGAAGCAAATAAGCAGCTTGATGGGAAGGTGCTGGTGATGCTAGCTGAGTGATGAAGAGGTTTCATTTCTTCTGGGACTCTGGAGACAGGTTAACATCCACTACAGCTTCATGTTTGAGGGCAGAGAAAAAAAACCTATTTCTTATCAAGCTTACCCTTATCAATTGTGCAATGAAGAATAAACTGGGTGTCTAACTTGCAGCAGGAATACCAGCTGCTCTACCTTTTAATTGAGAGAAGAGTAAGTTTGTTGCTGATAGAGCAAGTGGGCTTAGTCATGCAGGGTAAGCTAAGGAAGTGCTGATTCCAGGGGAAAATTTGGAGAAGGAAAGGGAGTAGTGCAGCAGATTTAAATGAAATTGAATCCCTCTCGCTCTGGTCATGGTGAGGAAATATGGCTGCCATGATGTACCAGAAATCCTTTATACAGCTTTGGTTAACCCTGCTCAGCAAGATGGACTCAAATAGGAGTGGGAGCCTAAAAGGGCTATTGGGATAGTCAGGAGGATGAAGAAGCCACTCAGAAGAAAACAAGCAATACTGACTATGCTTTGTTTAGAATGAGAACTGTGAGATGATCCTTTCTATTTTCTGGGAAGGATAAAACATATTTAAATTTAAAAATTAAATACAATCCCAGTAGCATTAGAACAATCAAGAAGAAGTAAGTATCACTTGACTATGGATATATTTAGGCTAGAAATTAGGCATGTTGTAGGAACTACTTCTCATAAAATATTAGAAGGCTGAAAAATCACACTCTAGAGTAGTGAAGTAGTCATGACTGTATGATACAGTGGTTTTGGCACTGGTCTGAAACACGCAGAACAGATATAGCTACAATTGCCATTGTTCAGTTCCACAGACTGTAAGGCTGCGGGAGTTAAAAGAGCTCTGGAGATTACCTTCAGTGATCAAAGAGTGCAAGTCTTTGTTAAAACGAAGTTCACTCTAGGAGAAACCCTGGAAAAATCTTTTAGCAAGCAAGGGTAGAGCTGGAGCTCCTCATACCAGATTTCTGACACAGGAAACTTGCCTGCATCCAATGTGAACAGATCTTTTTGCTTTCAAAAACTACTATATTGTAGTTCTCATTGAAACAAAGCGAGGGAAAACTCAGTGCTTGTTGAGTATACGTTGAGTTTGTGAGACTGGCAGTTTTCCTTCTGCTGGAGGCAGTGCTTTCTATTGATGTCTTAGGAAAGTGTCCCTCTCTAAATCTGCCAAGTGTTATATTTCCTTTGGAAGTGCCTTTGTTTATCATGCTGGATGTTAATAAAAAAACTATCTGCTGGCTTCTAACTTTATGGACTTCTGGACCAGAGTGATTACTGTGTGTTGAAATGCAGCTTCTTGAACTGCTCCCATTCTCTGAGATATCTCTTGGTAAGAGATTCCCAGCACTAGCTGGAGATACCATGATTTAAACATTGATGACTTCTATCCTGTTACTTCAGGTTTCTACTGAAAATGACTGTTAAGAATGAAAATGACAAAACTGTGGATATAGTTCAGCACTTGAGACAACCAAACACATCTAACAGTGTAATTTATCTAAGACTCCCCTGCTCTTAAATAGATGGTTTTTTAGCTTAGACTTGGCCGATATCACTGCCTCTTCCTGTGACACTCGCATCCAAATTTTTTTTATTCCTCTCTACTGCTTTTCATTAAAAATAAGAGTGTTTTGCTGTGCAGAATAGGCAGTGGTGGTGAATTTTAGGGTGAAACATTGCACTGTTCTGTTACCTCGGCAGCTAGTCCTGGGAGGAATGGGACTAATACAGGGACTTTCTGCAGTTTTTCTTTTGTGATGGATTGACTTGCAAAGAAGCAATAATTTCCATTTGAAGCTTTTCTGTGCATAGGGAATTTTATGAGTCAATTCTTCTGCAGTGGCTGTGTAGGACTTAGTAAAGTAGTTGCTCTCCTTGCAGCCTGTGTTTCTGATGGGATGCTCCTGTCCTGCCTACCTTTACAGACACATGGAAAAATAGCTATTCCAATATCCTTTACTCCTCTGTACTTTGAATGAAATTTAGCATTAGGCATGTATGACAGAGTAGATACATTTACCAGAAGTACAACTAGCACAATTTGTCTTATTTTTAGAAAATACTAGGCAAAACCCATTCCAGATATTACAAGGAGCCCTTCAGTGAGGTGTCCAGGAGGGGGAAATTGCAATGAGCAACAATAAAATCTCTGAGGTGGTGTTTAACTGACTTTTTCCGTCTGTTTAATTGGAAAAGGACAGTGAATGGTGTGGAAATATGCAGTGCTTTCATCCATGCAAATGTTGGCTTTACCCAGACTTTTACTGCTTGGAAAAGAATATGAGTGCCTGGAAACTTGGACTTTGCTCTGTGGGTAACTCTATTGAATGCAGTGGTGTCTCCCAGCTGCTCAAGGATTTACAGGTGTGCTCAGTTATTGTGGGTGGCTTGGTGGTGGGTAGATAGGGGCACCAACACCTCTTCTGGGATCTGGATTTCCTGAAGCTGCTGATTAGCTTTGTGTTTGTGGTTGGTTTTAAGTCTGGTTCAGTGACTGCTGCGGTGTCTTTCTGTGACTCCATTTCCTTCTGTTGGCAGCTGAGTGAAGCTGTGGTGATACCTGTTCTGTTATTTCATATTCTACATATCTTCAAAGCTTATCACTGACTACTTAACAGGCAGTGCACACAAGCATTTGAGAAGAAGATTAGTGTGTACGCTGGTATTTTAACTATGTTTTATTAAGGCATCTCTTAATACCCACCTTACTGACATATTACAAATTAGTATTTACTCCAGTTGCCCACCAGGAGCAGATTTCTTTTGCCTGCATCAGTGAGGTGTGGTTCATGTGCTGACTGGAGAAAAGCAAGGCTTGCTTTCTGCCTGCTAGCTTGTGTGAAAGGGGGAGTAAAATCTGTATTATAATGAAAGTCGTAATGGAAGATCTAGATTGCAATTGATTGCTGGGTCACTCCCAAGAGAGTGAAACCTCAGTTGAAAGAAATGTTTTGGCTTTGTGAGGGCTGGTTGTTCTTAAGTAGAATTTTGTGAGGATCTGCTACTGGGGAATCTTTAGAATGCAAACTCTGGTGTGGTAGCAACCTACTGGCATAAGACATGCAATAAACAAAGAAGATCCCCCAAAATAAATAAGTTTTACCTGGGGTTTTGTGCCCCTGTTCTGCAAGAGGTGTGCAAACATAACCTTTGGATTGGGCAGGATCCCAAAAAGTTGGCAGAAAACTTTAGGCGGCAGCTTGAAAGATGAAGATAATCAGTTTAAAAAGTCAAGTCCTGCTTTGGATATCTGTTAGTAAAAGCTAATTTTTCTGCTTTTTTCCTTTTTTTTTTTTTTTTAAGGATCAAGGCATTTTCTTTGTGTTCATGGTCTGTACTGTACTGACAGCTTCTCAAAAATTTTGTTCTCTGAAGAACACTGTCCATCTGAAACCTGGCTTTGGATGAAAAGGCAGGTCCTTTGACAACTTTTGGTTTTTCAGTCACATCTTGCTTTTCATTTTAAGAAGAATTCAAGAGAATCTTAGCAAGTTATGTGCCAAAAAGAGACCCCCTTTATTCCTGAATAAAGGATCTTTCTGTAGATGTGGACCTGGAATGATTATAAAACTCTGTGGTTAGACAGTGACTAAGAAAAGCCTGATGTAAGGAATGACAATGGATCTCATTTTGGCTGAAGTCAATGGGAATTTAACCAGAATTTTGGACTGTGAACGGCAGGCCTGTTTCCAGATACATTGAAAATGCCTAAGGTGTTCTCCTCATTAAACAGAAGTAATTACAAAAAAAAAAAAAAAAAAAGTCAGTCACCAGAATAACCATTTACGGAAAGGGCTACTCCACACCTATAATCTTTGAAGTCTGTCAGTATATAAATGAACTTTTGTAGTGTAAAAATTGACCACTAAACATCTTTTGAGTATTTTAAGGCTGTATGTTAGCAGGTGCTAAGGAAGTGTGCTGTAGCAGTATTGAAGGACCCAAATGTTTTTCCCAAAACCTATTATGAGTGTATGACCAACTCAGATGAGTTAAAGCATGGCTGCAGGTCTGTTAGGAAACAGATCAATCCCTGAGTAAAATTACTGGTGGCAGTGATTGTGTTGTGGTTGCAAAATAATCGTCAGAAGTAGTTTGAAAACCTGTACTTGCTGGGATTGTAAAGTAAAAATAGTCAAATAGGTACACCCTGTGGTCTCATACAGCGGGTAGTATCCATACTAATGTTATTCAAATGAGCATGCAAAAGTAGCAGAAAGCAGTGTTAGAGAAATACAAACATGGACCCTCACTCCTTCCCTCAGGCTCATGAGTTAGTCTTTTATTGGGGAAGAGAAGGAAGTCAAAGATGTCTTCTGCATATCTTCCATGTAGGTTTAGGTTATTTTAGGTTTGTGGTGAGGTACTGTGCGTAGTGCGTAATCTCATGATGAAGGATATAAGCAGGGGAACAAGAGACATTTCTCTCACTTTTGGCGGCTTGATAACAACTAGCTACTGCTTAATGTAGATTGTAACCAAGCTGCTGTAAAAATAAAAGAACATCCGCAATAATAGCCAGCAACAAACACCAAAGAACTCCAGCAACAACAACCAAACCTCTCCCCTCTGCATATATAACTGAAGTTTCAGCCACTGTTTATGCCGGCAAGAGATAAAGTCCCAGTGAACATTTTGTATACTTCCTTGTGACCTCTAGTTATTACACTGCAAGCTTTTCTAAACAGCAGTTAAACTTCTCTTGTTAAACTACTATAAGATGATATTGCTTCACGTGATTGCAGCTGTTTGTTCAGCAGTACTTTAAGCAGCCTGTCTCTTTCTTGAAAACTTCCCAGTCTTTAGATAAATGCATGGTGTTTGGTAGCAGGAGTCAGTGGAACGTTCATTCCTCCTGTGGATTTCTGTCGGACAAATCTTCTGTCATCTAAACTGCCGTTACTGGTGTGCAACTCCGTCCTAATCTGATATTGCCAAATAGCCATTCCCATTTGGCTGATGCTGTATGCAAACATTCTTGCACTCCTATTACAAATACATCCCTTAATGCCACATTTTACTTTTGCAGTTTACTGGAACTGTTTGTTGTTAACGATTTAAGGACTCTGGTACACATGCATCATGATCAGTGCCTACAGGAAATAAAAAGAAATTGCACAAGTTGCTAGGTAAGATGTGAATTAGATTAGCTAATTCAAAAGTCCAAAGTTACAAACATTTTTAATTTGGAAAACACTGATTTCTTTAGTGGGGAAAGGAACCCAGAATATACTCAGACATTGGCCAGAGCAAAAGGAAAGATGGAGATTCAGAGGAAGCATTTTAGTTCTTTAAGAACGCTTTTACTACTGTTGTGATATCTATTGATATTCCTGGCTGTGACCTCTCTCTCAGATATCTTAAGTCCATTTTCTTGCAGGAAGAAATCATGGACTGCAACATTGTGGTCTTTTCTGCATGCTCTCTTCTTCAGCACAGTGATGGTGATAGAGTAACACCCGTGAGCAGTCACGGCAGGGCAGGAGGGTGCAGGTTTTCCTAGCAGATAGATAGGAAATGCTGGGGGCACTGCTACCCTATAACCACCAGAGACTAAAAAGTCTGGAGGGAAAGCAAAAATTTTCTTTGGATTATATAAATGCTTTTTAATAGATGCTGCTGTTGGGAAATCAGACTTTGAGTGCAAAGGACGCTATAATAGTTATAGTACAGAATCTGTCTCAGTTTACCTGGTGAACCAGTGCAAGGTGTTTCCAATGAACTTGTGCCTTCTGGGCATCAGTTGGAAGCCAGTGATATGTAGGGTTTGTTGGGCAGCAGAACAGCATGAATTTAAATCCTACCTCTTGCTGAATTGGTGTTTATGATTGTCATGGGCAATGACACTGTGTCCCTAGCTGGTTTTTGCACTGTGGCCTGTCAGTGTCCCTGCTCTGCATGGGCTGATTGCTGCCTGACAGAGAAAAAAAGGGGGATGAGTGGGTAAGCACAATTACAGCCTGGTGGGAACTCAGGATCAGACCTGGAAGATGAAATCCATTTGAACTACTGCTATTGAATTACTAACAATGCAGGTTGTTCCTGTTAACTCTTGCAAAAGAAAAAGGTGCTTGTTTCCTACAGTGAGTTGGTAGTGAAACCAAGGGATTTTTTATTTTTTAATAGTCAGAGCTTGAAGCATATGTGAGTACATCTGTTATGACAGTTTTGATGGTAGGGAAGTTGTCCTTTTGTTTCAATACCACAAAAGAAGAAAAACAAGCCACCTCTGTGGCCAGTGATAATGCCAGAGCAGCAAATATCAAATGTGTGTTAAGGACTGCACATCTGTAGGAAGCTGCAGACAATTGTTGCTGTTTTACTGTGTGAAGGTGTTGTGGAAAACCTTGGACAATTCCATAACTTGCTGTATGCTTATAACAAGGTATTACTTCATTTCCCCCGTGGAGGATGTGTGAACTTAATTGTACAAGGCTTTTGAGGTTTTGTCTGTTCTCTGTATTATCTTCTATTTATAGTTTTTATTAGCTTTTGTTTCAGATTGGTGGTGATGGAACTGCTGTGGCTGTGGAATAGCGTAATTTTTAATTTGCCATCCATGCAGCCAAGAGGGAGAAGAATGATTTTGATTCAGACAGCCTAGCTGGATGGCAGTCCCAGGTGTTGAAAGCAGTAGATGCAACAATCTGTGTTTTAAAAGGTTATAAATAATGTGGGACCGTGTGGATAAAAGCATTTTACAGACATAGCATGCCCAGTTCTTACCCCTCTGAGCATGATGTCCAATGTAAAGTGGATCAAGCTGTGAAGGATCACTGAATATTCTTCATTTTCCTGGGAAGAAAAGAGGGAGATGTGAAATGCTGCTGGTGTTTGCTTTAGGGATAAGAAAGGTAAATGTGGGAGAAGGTGCAAGTGTTTTCTGGGTGTGGGAGAGATCAAGGAGTGCTTGAGGAAGAGTCTGATTTGCAGACTTCAAGCATTAGAAGAATTTAGGGATTTTTTTTCTGAGATAATTTGTTATATATTAATAATTAGCAGCTGTATTCTTTATACAACACTTGTTTTTCTTGATGTCAGCAGATTAAGTTGTTAAAGTCACAAAAGCAGTGGGCAACCAAGTTATCCCGCAAGCTTGCAAGGTTTTCCTTTCTTGTTAATTAAACCAGAGCAGGGATTAAGACTCTGTTTCATGAAACTGGGAGCTAGCAACATTGGGATCGTAGAATGCTCTTGAATCTTATATTGATTTATGAGGTAATCTTTAATGAATATTTTGCAAAGGTGAAGTTATTGCAAATGATTTTGAGAATCCAGTGTTAAACAAGATATCTAGGCGTATTGTCCAATGTTTTTTCATCACCTAAGTTTCTAATATTTTCTAGCTCTCAAGTTAAGGGAAGTATTTTAACGATAGAATGAAGTTAAATTATTGTGGGAGGAAATAAAAAGGTGGAAAATTAGCCTTTGATCATAAAACTGACCTTTTCAAATATATTGATAAATTAGTATTTGTGTACAACTTTCTGATCTTGCATTTAGTAGAAGATATGATGTCTTTGTGTACCTCTTCTGGTGCTTGTCAGCTTGGGAATATGTGAATGTTCTTGATGGCTGGGCTATTCTTGGTCTTAAAATTCCCAAGCAGTGATGCATGAAGTGTGGTAGGTAGTATGTAATTTCACAATGGCAGATGAGATATGCTACTTACAACTTAAATTTTGGGTTGAAATTGCATATTAGGATTTTTATATTGCCTTTTAAAAAAATTCTTTAACTACAAACCCATTGTTTAATAAGTTCAATACTTGAGAAGGACTTTTTTTAAGACTTCTGAAATTATTTGAGCATTTGCTAATGTATGGGAAGTAATTAGGTCATTGAAACAAGACTGGTAATTAAAAGAATTTGTCTGAATGGGATACAGAATTTGAAGTGATAGCTCTGAAAAGTTTTTTGCAAGTGTTTAAAAATATTTGTCCAGTGTTTTTGTTTAAAACAAATGCTCCTTTGTTTGTTTAGCAGAGTTGACTCAGCTTTGGTTGGTTACCATAGTTCGACAATGTTTTTCCATTTCCATGTGAATTTCTAGCAATTCCCAGGCTTGGTTCAGGTTTTGGGCATCTTGTTGTATTATTCCTGTTAGCTGCCTGTGGAGCTGTACTTCTCTTCACTGAATTTGGAAAAGTATCAAACAAGACTTAAGTCTTGATCTAATATCCCTCGAATGTCACTCACTGATCAAAACCTCAAGTAGTATGTAGTATAGATGCTGAATCTTGACTTACCAGAAGGTTTCTGCCCAAAGAAAATGCCCTCATAAGCAACAGAACTACAAATAAATCCAAATAACTGTAGTTTGGAAAAGAAGTAATTTGGTAGCCTCATATCACCAAGTGTGGTACTACATTGGGATATGGATAGTCTTAGAATAGAGGGGTTCATGAGTTAACATAAAGTAGTGTGAGTGTTGTCTCTGGATGAATTCATTTAGTTGGATTCCATTTAAAAGTTCATAGAGTTGGAGAAGTGCAAATAAGTAAGAAAGAAATGTAGATTAGGCTATTGACAAATATAAACCTTGACTTGATACAGTGGACATGTTGATGAAGCTTTTGATAAAACATGGGTTGCATACACTTGAACGCTATGTTGAAATCATCCAAAAAAGTTTGTATGTGTGGTGCCTACTGGAATCTTTATTACTCTTTCTTGCTGTTTTATATTTATTGTATAGTGGACCAGAAGGTATTGTTGATTGTTAACCTATCAGAATTGTGTGGACAACCGGGGTAGATAGTATGATTTTATAATGTTCCTTGGAAAAATATTTTAAAGGAGCATAATTTGATCGATTTTTGACTTTTATTCCCTAAACAGTGTTACTGCATAATGCGAATAATCAGAATACTTTTGAGCTAAATTGACTCTTTTTTTTTTTTCACCTTGTTTCTTTCTTTGCAGGAGAAAATGGCCAAAATGGAGGTCAAGACATCACTTTTAGATGACATGATAGGGGTGGGAGATATGGTTCTTTTAGAGCCACTTAATGAAGATTCGTTCATCAATAACTTGAAAAAGCGCTTTGATCACAACGAAGTATATGTAAGTAGATGTTAAATAACATCCTATGAGGAGATATGCTGTTATTCTTAAAATATGAGTTTATTTATAAGGATACATGTAGACTGAATGCCTGAACATAATCCATTGTATTAAGGATATTTTAAAGCTTGCTTGTGTTGTAGTCTTTCCTGTACTGCATTGCTTAAATTTCATCTTTTCCATCTGGGATATTTTTCCTTTTTCTTTGTCCCTGTTGCACAACATGGCGGTCCTCTGATTTAAGTAAAGAAACAGTTCCAGAACTGATGATAACAATAACTTTGATATTCCTGTTGTCAGAGGAATATCAAGGACATTGCAGTTATAAATAATTCTCTTCCAGGGAAGGCATTTCCAGGATGCTAGGGCAGGTTGATGTAGAAAAAGTGTATACTTGGAATATGCTAGGACTACCTTAAATGTTGCCTGCTAATTTTGATTTGCAAAAAAGTTAGATTTATTACAATGGATGGATTTTAAATGAGAAACAATGAGCTTGAATATATGTGGAAATAATTAAAATCTTTAGGCATATTAATCTCAATAGGAGAGATATTGTGAACTGACAGTTGAAACACAGACTGGGAAGGAATAAACAAATTAGGATTCCTGTTAAGCTTTTAATTTCCTGCTTCATCTCTCTTTGTTCTTTTTTTGTTAAAATGTACACATGTATCTGTTGTACTGCTGAGAGGTATGAACTTAATCATTTGTAGAGACTTTGATACAATTCCCCACAACATCTTTCTCTCTAAATTGGAGAGATAGAGATTTGGTGGGTGGACCATTTGATGGTCCAGGAATGGGTTGGATGATTGCACCTGGTGTCATGATGGAGACTGGTGACAAGTAGTGTCTCTCTGGGGTCTGTAATGGGACCAGCACCATTTAATGTCTTAATCAATGACACAAACAGCAGAATTGGGTGCACCTCAGGAAGTTTGCAGACAATACCAAGCTGAGTAGTGTGTTTGACGCACCCGAGGGACAGAATGTGATCCTGAGGGCCCTGGACAGGCTTTATGAATGGGCCCATGTGAAGATCATAAAGTTCAACACAGCCAAGTGCAAGGTCCTATACCTGCTGGTATCAATATTGTTGGGGAGATGAAGGGATTGAGGGCAGCCCTGACAAGAAAGACTTGGAGATACTGGTGGTTGAAAGGCTGGACCTGAACCAGCAATGTGTGCTAACAGCCCAGAAGACCAGCTGAATCCTGGGCTTCATCAAAAGAAGTAGTACGACCAGCAGGTTGAAGGAGGTGATTCTACCCCTCTGCTCTGGTGAGACCCCACCTGGATTCCTGTATCCAGCTCTGAGGCCCTCAGCACAGGAATGACACGGACCTCTCCTATGAAGAAAGGCTAAGGCTGAAAGATGTGGGGTTGTGCAGCCCGGAGAAGAGAAGGCTGTGAGAAGACCTTTTTGCATACTTCCGGCACTTAAAGGGGGTTTATAAGAAAGATGGGAACAAACTTTTTAGCAGGACCTGTAGTGATAGGAGAAGGGGCAATGATTTTAAGTTAAAAGAGGCTAGACTTAAGACTAGATATAAGGAAGAATTTTTTTTTTTTCCAGTGAGGTTGGTGAATTATTGTAACTGATTGCCCAGAGAGAGATGGTAGATGCCCCATCCTTGGAAACGTTCAAGGTCAAGTTGACCATGAGTTGGAGATGTTCGCACTCACTGCAGAGGGGTTGGAACAAGATGACCTTTAAGGGTCCCTTCCAACCCTAATTCTATGAATCTATGACTTTCCTAGACAGCTCATGAAAGATAAGTATTTTAAGAATAAAGCTGAACTATTTAAGCCGAAGTATAGCTGTGATCTGCAATTTTGTCTGCAGCTTATTACAAACAAATAGATACTTAATTGTAATTTGGCCCTCCTCCCTGCTTTGAAATTTTGGTGTGACTGTTTTCCCTTATTACTAAGCGTTTGAACCTTCATGGTTTCATAGTGCTTTTTAATTTCCATCCTCCATTGTGGGTAGGATCTGTGTTATTTTTGTTTGTTTCTTCTATCTTATGGTTATAGTCTGTGCTTTTGTACCTTTTCTATTATCTGTTGCATCTTCCTTCTGGAGTTGTTTTCCTATTCAAGCATGCCTGTTACTTTTTCTGTAGATGTTTACTTGGCAATATATACAGTTGCATCTATCTGCTGTTGTATCACCTCCACCTACTTGATCCTTAACTTTGGACTGACAATTTAAATTGACCAGAAAATTAAAGACGAGGAATCTCATCATCCGTTAAAACCTTGTTGGAGAAGAAACCAAAATGATCTATGTTTCTAGAAAGAGTTCTTCCAGAATGGTTAAAAAAAAAAAATCTTCCTTATACCAGGACAGTTACAGTTCCAAAAATTTGTTCTAAATTTTCCTTGTTCCTTGGAGATGTAGTCTGCTTCCTTTTGATAACCCTTAGACATTGATACAGGCGGGTACCTTTGCTGCCCTTACTCATTCTGGTCCTAGCAGATCTCCTGCATTCAAGAGCTGCAGTGGCTGCCTCTGCTGGAATTCAGAGGTTACAAGGTTTTACAAGACACTCAGTGTCTTGTAAAATTAACCTGTTACACATAAAATTTAGAGTTAACTCTGCATTTACCTATAGTAAAAGTGGGTGATAATGAATCACCTCATTGTACTTTAGCTCAGGTATATTGTGAGAAGAGAAGGAAAGGGAGAGAGACTCTCTGCTTAGAGACTGAAGAAAACTACTATCTTGCCCATTTTGGGGGTCACATTTGAGTGTTTTATTTAAATAATTAAGGATAGAAACTTATGCTATGAGTGTACCATAGACTACTCAGTTTCTTAAGAAGGATTGCTGTAAGTCCTATGCGAGTGGCTTTCTAAAGATTTTTTTAAAATGCAAACTACTACGGATTGCAAAGTATCTAATTACACATTTCTACTTAATTTAGACTGGATAGCTTTTCCTTTACAGAGATCAATTTGAATGACAAATGGATAATCTGTTTTATTTTTATCTGCTCTTACATGCTAGTTGGCAAGCATGTTCAAACACACAATTATTTGAGACAGTGACAGAGAAGAATGTATTTCCCCAGTACCTGATTTGGTTGTACCCGGCACTAAAGTGCAATGTAATTAGCTGTAGTATGTGCTTTGGCAAGTGATACAAGGTATCACTTTTCTCTAGCGGTGTGGGATCCTTTGCCTTGCAGGTGGGAAGGCCTAATACTTAAACATGGTCTACTAAGAAGTGTGAACTGCTGCTAAAATCAAAGGATTTTTTTTTGTTGATATCCTTTTTTTTTTTTTTTGTTAATCATTCCCTTGTATATTCCCTTGTGTATGTAAGGAATAATATTTCCTTTCAGTATCAGTTGAGTTCTGTTGCCCTGCAAATTTCATGCCACTGTTGCATGTTTTAGAACACTTTTAAAACAGTAACTGCTGGAACTGTACTCATGGTAACAACCAGGCATTAATCAAGTGCAAACTCTTCTCTCCTTTCTCCTTATTGCCACCCACTCTCTTCTCCCCAAACCTCACTCATGGAAACTACAATTTGCATTTCTGTTTTTAGACTCAGATGAGCACAATGAAGCATTTGTTACATCTGGAAGAAATGTTTGCTTTACCATGTAAAATCTGTAGTTTGCATGCTCTCCCGGGGAAATAAAATTGGACTATTAATGAACTACTGCTGGTGCTTGACAAAGCTATAGATTTCTTCATATCTAACAAACTGCACAGGTTGATGTCTCAGGATCTTTTCAGAGGGCAGTAGGAATGGATTTATGCTTTAATGGCTCAGTTGAGGGGTTAAGTTCACCCCTTATGTCAGCGCTCCATTGTAGGCATTAGTATGAGTTGTGTCCAAGTTTAGGAAACTTCAAACTGAGGCCTCGTGAACAAGTTGAAATGTTTCTACAGCAGTAAACCAGGGCTTACTCAACATCAGTTTCTAAGCATTTTTCTGTAGACTGATGGATGTAGCCTGTACATATGTAGCCTGTGCTACGTATGTTAGTTTTCAAATGGAGTTGCGTGTGCAAGCTTCAAAAGAGTTTGTTGTGAGGAATGAGACCTATAACACAAGTAGCTTTGAAAATGCTGTAAAGTTGACCAGACGTTACATAATGGTGTTGCCAGCCTTGATAGGTAAATGTGACAGTCAGATTGAGCCACCAGTGAAGAGTGCCAAATCTCTCCCCATAGCCAAACATGACAGGATAAATGGGCTCCTTCCACTGGAACAGAATACAATTTTTGTCTTTTCTAGTGTGTCTCACAGAAGTTATGTTTGACACTGAATGTTTGATGTTGGAGATCCTAGTGCCATCTCTGTTTATCCCACTGAAATTCCAGATCTTGTCTGTAAGAGCTCCTCTTGCAAGAGCGTTCAGATTGATCCCCTAATGGTCCTCTTGTGCCGTCCTGGCTTTGTGGGGAAGGGCTTATTGGATAACATGCATGTGTTAATTGGAAATAGTAATCTTGGAGTTTAGTCATGTCTGGAAATGTTTGGGATATGTCTGACCAGGAAAACTCTCATTAAAAAGTTTTAATTGTTTATTATATTCTTATTGCAACTCTTAAACTTTTTATTAATAAAATTTTCATGAATTTTTTTTCTCAAAAGTTCTTTTCTGCAAATGTCAGTAACAAAAGCCTGTGAGAGTTTGTCTTTAACTTTACAGAGTAAAGTGTTGCTTATGCAGTTTAGCAAGTAGAAAAACCACACAATATTTATTATCTGAAAGTTTCAGGGAGTAGTTTGTGTGGTTAAAATATGTGACCTAGAGACCACATGGAAAATTTGAAATACATTTGTAAAATTCAGTTTGTATGTCACTGATGATTTTTTTACTCATTCTGTTGAACACTTTTCCTGAACTTTTTATTTTGATTTTTTTTTTTAAGTTGGCTGAAATATACTTAGCCAATCCAACTCAGCAATTATTTTTCCTTTGTATTTTGTGATGCTGACAAGTGGGAGAGGGGCAGCTGTCTACGTGTGTATTTACAGTGACTCACGAATGGTAGAGATTTGGGGTAAATTGTAGCATGTGTATTAGTCTGAAACTTACTTTGTACTGGGCTTGTCTTGTGAGGCATGTGGAAGGGGCAGGGGAGGTATGAGGAGCCTGGAAAAGAGTGGAGCTGTGTAGGCTCACAGGACTCAGCCTTTAGAGGCTAGATACTGCTTTATTCTGTTGCCTTGCACATTATCCCCCACAGTTATGTTGTTTCTTGAAGTCTTCCCAAATTTGAAGAGGTCAACATTTTGTTCCTTACAAGAAAATGTTTGTTTGCTTTTTGTTCTTACAACAAAACAGAATCTTTCTCTGATGTCAGCATTTAATTTGTATTTTCTGCACGTGGAGCTTGTGGGCTGCATTGGGCAGGAATAGTCTCATGGTACTGAACACATGTTGTTTTATCACTGCAATGTTAAATATTTGGCATTCCAGTACAATAACTCGGCATTAGCTGTTTAAGGTACCACCCTTGTGGCTGCCTTTTGGTGACATGGCTATTGTGGTGTGCTTGTTTCACAAACTGCGCTGCTTTCTGTTGGTCTCTATTGGTTTAATAGTTTAGAAGTGGCCTTTTTATTTCTAGTTTGACTTTACTCCACTATGTCTCTCTATATTATTGATTCACCTTTTTTCCAGCTACCTTGCAGTATTTGGGAGTTTACTGAATTGCTGGCAATCACAGTGGCTTTTTCCCTGCTGCACTCGGATCTTGTATTCCAGATGCTGCATTTGAAGAAGAGGGTGGGAGACCTAATTAGGTGAATGAGGACGATTATTTTGGTGTACATTTGCCTTGTGTGGCCATCCCTCCATGTAACTGTTGCTTTTGAGAAGAACAGTTCTTCAGTTCTTCAGTATGTTTTTCTTGAGGCCAGATGGAGTCCTTTGTTGGGTTATGAAGAGGGTTGTTTCCTGCTGTGGTTTGGGTATGTCCTAGCTTTGCTTGCCTACTGGGAGCAGGTCTGTGCCTTTGCTGCTCCTGTAGCAACATGCAGAAGAGTCTATCCCCTGCCAGAGCTGGCCCTGCTCTCTTATACTTCAACGTATTTAATTGTGTTAATCCAGTGAGTCCAGCCTGAAGTGCTCATCTTCCTTTGGGAGTTTGAGGAGTGGCAGGTGTTGTGACTGAGTGCTTTCTTAAAGGCAGAGAGAGAGCCACAGCAGAGAAGCCATCCATTCGCCTGTGATGGGAGCCCAGGGGACTCAAGTTTTCTCAGATCTCCCTCTCTTCCTCCCTTGGGAGATGCTTGTGTTGTTTTGAGTGATTTTCCCAGCAATGTCTCGACCATTTCCCTCTTTGAGGGAAGCTACTGAGTTATAGTAATAATATTGTTGCAGCTGCCACAAGCTGGGACCTTGAAGCCTGCTGCTTCTCCTTCAGATGTAAAGAAGGGCTTGTGTGCCCAAGGCACATCTTTTCCTGTCATAGCTTGTAGAATAAGAAGACGTATTCTGCCTCCCTGTAAAACTTACTTTTGTTGTTATCTAGATAGAAATCCTGTTGGTCCTCTGGCCCTTTTCATCAGCCCACTCTGTTTAACACTTTATAACCTGCCCCAATTCAGGAGTAAAGATTTTTACAGCCAGCAGGTTTGTTGCTTTTTACCTGGAAATGTTTCATGGGAGATTTGCTTATCTCATGGCAGTGCTTTGTTTCCTTTTGGCTTTGTATGGCTCCCACAATGCTGAACATAGTGTTTAGGCACTTATTTGTAGGGCTGTGTATGGTATCTGCATAAAACAGTAATAAAGATTAATAAGGAACACCAAAAATTGTGGACTGTGTGTATGCCATCTGGGCATTTACTCGTGGTTTCAGTGCATGTTACATGAAATAAACGCACAAAAGGAAGACTTAATGGAAGAATGGCAAATAACAGAAGCAAAAGTGTCCAAGTACTCTATAAATGTAGTTTTCACCCCAAAGAACATAGGTTACCCTTGCCTGTAGAGTGCCAGGAGGCATCCCCCTTATGTTTTATTTGTACAGAAATAATGAAAAAATTTGGAATGAGTACTCTCACTACTGTTTTTACCAATGGTTTATTGGCACAGACACAATCTAAAGGTGTCGTTAAAATTTCTCCTGTCTGCTTTGGGCTGACTTCCTTATTGCTTACTTTACAGGTTTTATCTGTAATTCTGTGTAGGAATTTTTCTTGTTTGTGTAAAAACATCGCAGTGTAGTCAGAGAGGTGGATGACTGACATGACTAATCTGCTTCATTAGTAATAGCATTAGAGTCTGTCATAATGATTGTGAGGTTAGCAGCATGTTCACTGAGCAGAGTAGAGATTTCTGTGCCCTCCAGAAACTCAGAAAACTGACAATCTGTACACGTGTATCCCCTTTACAGACTGGTTTCAACTTGCTGTGAGAGTGTCTTTCTCTGGCAAACACTCTGCTCTTACTTCAGGGCTTGGATCTAAAGCAAGTTGCAGTGCGATGAAGAGCTTGTTTGGGGCTGGTGTGGGTTACCCATAGCTTGTTTAGACTGCTGCTATTTGCACAGGGACCTACAGGGTCAAGTCTGTATTGAAGAATATTTTACAAGTATTGTTATCCTTTCTGACATAGTTTGCCTGTATTGTAATTATTTGCTTTGAGGTATAGATGTGCTCTTCTCACTTTGTGTTACCTGTTTGAGCTTTGTTACTTGAGTCATTGTATCAGCCATCATATTAGGTACACGACTATGATACATACTAATGCTGAACTTTGCTTCTCTAGAAATAAGATAGTTTTGTTTGAGCTTTGGATACTATTTACTCTGTTTCTTCTTTTGCTTCTTTTGCCTCCCAGATTTCAAGAACTTATCCAGTGTTTTTCTATGTAGTTTTCTTTGCAGTCTTTACTGTCCTATACAGGTTTTACAAGGCTGCCTGTCATGATTAATGACTCCGTTAAGCAGATATAATTACAAAGTACTGATCTAGTTGCTAGCACTTATTAAAATGAGAAACTTCAGTATGAAGTAACATTGTGATGTTAAATCTGTCAGATTCTGTTTGAGTTTGAGACAGTTCAGAAAACTGAGAACGTGTAAGTACATGTGTGTGCCTTCCTGTTGGCTCAGCTATTCTGAGCATGTAGTGGCACATGCGCTTATGAGCTGGCAAGATCCAAAACCACAACAGTTCGGGCAAAGGCAAATTAAAATGAGTATTATATTAGAAAAATGCTTTTGCATTGAAAAGAAAACAACTACAAAGCCCAAACACAGTTCTCCTCCCTGTGAAGAAAACAGTACTGCCCAAGCCTTGGTTCTAGATTGTTCCAATAAAATTCCATCATACTTCTCTTTGATTTTACGTCACTGTTTTTCATTTCAAAGAATTGTTTTAGTGGTTTAATCTGAAACTGTTCAGTATTATAGGAACCCAGTACATCCAAACATGATTAATACTAAAGAAATGCATTATGTGTATTAAAATTGGTCTGTATACATGTAAGAATCAATATTCTCACTAGCAATCTTTTTTTTTTTAAATAAAATTTATTTGTTTTCTATATCTGTGGTCCAGCATTTGAAAAATCAGTGAACAAAGGAACCTTACTGGGCCCTCAGAATTCAGTGCACTCGCAGGGGACATTAATAATTGAATATTTTAAAGCAGGAGTGATGTGTGCAGCGGCAGTTTTTCTGGCAACCATTGGTCAGAAGCAGTGGGTTTGTGTTTAAAAGTGCTGCCAGAAGTGATGTAGAGTACACTTCCAGAAAGTTTGCAGCAAATCTGTGTAGCTTGTTTATGATTTTAAATTCTGAAGAAGGATGCTTTGCAGAGGATATCTCAGATCCAGAAAAGCTTTTAAAGATACCGAGCAGACTGTTACAATAGACTGGGCTCTGCAGCAACTATGGTGCAGCCGCAATTACCATTGATAACATTCCTTGGCTTCTGCAGCCTCATTCTTCTCTTTTCTGGGCCTCTGTAGTAAGAGACTAACTTTGTCAGGAGGAAAAATAGCTTTATTAATATACTGTGTCCCAGAGTGTGAAATATTCTCCCCTAAATTCTACAAGTGGTCTTTTAAAAGCTTCTCTTCTTGAGCTGACCTGTACTGCCTTCTGCCTGTATATCACATTTCACCACAGTGCCTATGTGTTCTGACTCTAGAGGTGTTTGGGGACCTTTTGCTGGGCTCTCTATAAGGTTTTTGCAACCTCTCAGCTGAAAAGGTGTATAGGCATTTCAGGCAGTTTGCCAGTTTTTATCAATAGCTAGTGGGAGCCTTGCATCAACTTTCTCTTTTTTTTGGCTTTTAAAGCCTGTCTTAAAGCTGCTTGGGTTAGAAAGGCACAGAAAGCTTTGCAAGGCAGACACCAGCTTGAAGTTGTAGTAACATTCTGCCCAAAGTTGTTATATTTGCTTTCAGTACTGGTGGGGAGAAAATAAGTCATCAAAGTGCCTTGGATGTTGCAAGTCCGACAGTACTTGGAAGTGATGTAATGAATATTATTGGCTTTTCTAGTTGAGCTGTGAGTTAGAATTATGTTCCTACTCAGGGTCTTAAACACTTTACTGAACAGGAATGAGTTGTCTCTGTTGTTTTGGTGGAGAACGCGGTTGTGTTGTCGTTTGACTTGAAACTTGAATGCTGTCTTGAATGTGGATGGAATATTAACCCATTACAGTGTTGCCATGAAATGTGACAGATGCTCTAATAAATGATGAGTGTGAGTCCTTTTGGTTCGGGTTCTGGACAAACATGCCAGAGAGGCAGAATTTGCCTTGGTGTGTTATTGTAATAAAGTAGAAATTTGGAGGAAGGACTGTTATTGAGAGTCTCTGGTTAGCAAAACTTGAGGAGATAGCAGATCTTGTCCAAACTTGCATAATGAGACCAGATCAAAGCCAAGAAAGAAATCAAATCTCCTGACTGCATTTCATATGGTCATCACCATAGGGCTGTTCCTCTGGGGTTTCATTTTTTTCCTTAAACAGGGAAAACGAAGGATCTCTCTAGTCCCTGGGGTGCCACAGTAGGATGTCCCACTACTATTGGGCATCCTGCTTTCAGCACTGGAATGTTTCTGTGCTTGTCACTTGCTTAAAAATTTAAGCTATTTATTTTGTTTATTTATAATAGAGTTCTGGTACAAAGACAGATATGTGGGAAAGACATTTTCCAGATCTGTTCATCCCTGTTACATGGGATCTAACAGACCACCAATAGCAAGTAGCCATTAGTAATGAGCTTTGAAATATTGGCATTTTTAAAAGAGAAAGTGTGTTAGTTCTTGTAAGGAGCTTTGCACCAAAAGCAATGGTTTCTTGACATGCTTTGGCTTGGTGTTTAAAATAGCCATGAATATATCTTTGTTTCTATATAGTCGTTTGACCTTTTGAAATATTGGTATTTTAGGAAATGGTCTGTATTTGTGCATGTCTGACAAACAGCTGATTTGAATTTCCAAAATATATCATCTAATCATTACTTGATTATGGAGAGATGGTTCTAAATAAATCTCATTTAAATGCCTGTATCCAAAATTAAAAGTCAAGAATTTAACTTTTCCTCATCTTTCTTTACTTTGGCTTCCCAGAACACTTCAAGGAACTTAGCAATTAAATTGTATGCTATTGTGGTAGCAGAATAGCTGAAAAGGGCAAGTCTTTTGAGTTCCAGAGAATTTCTGTTTCAAGAAATAATCTTTGAGATCTGGCCTTCATTTCTCTTCTGCTGATAATTTTCTAGCACTGATTTCACAACAGGCTGAATTCACAAACTCTTAAGATTTAGGGCTAAACAAGTTAGCATAGTCATGTTTTATCAGGAAAGAGTTGGGGTATCCATGCACTTGTGAAAACTAGAAAACTTCTCACTCTGGGGTATGTAACTCACACCAAGAATATATAAGCTTACAAATTGCCAAAGCCGCATGTGTTGAAACAATAAAGTAAACGCTGTAGAAAGGCAATTTTTGCGTTTTCTTCCTGTTCAGCTGGAGATTAGACATAGATGGAAAACACGTTCCTCCTTGGAGGGGAGGATGACCACAAATCCAGCCTGTTTCTAGAGTACTTGGTCTGTTCTGGGCTCACATGCACAAGAGAAATTTTTTGCAGGTTTTTTGCCAGTTCCAAAGAAGAGGAGTAAGTATGGATTGTTTAGAAATGGGGAGTCTTGGGCCCAGTTAACAAAGTACTGTGTTTCATTGTGGCAGTAGTCAGCAGTGGCTGCTTCCATTTCATTCTGTGGATAGTAAACACTGCAGAGATAAAATACAAGTTTCTGGAAACCTCATACCACTTGTTTTAACACTGCAGTCTGTTTGTTCATTTTAAATGGGACAGAAAATGCCAGGTAAGTTCACTGCTTGCTTATGCATGCTGTGGAAGATAGGAAATCTTGCTCTCCTAGCTTTCTGCTTAGGAACAGATTTGTTTAATATTTAGCAGAAAATTATTTTACGCGTGGAAGACAGGGAATGGTTGCAGCACTTAGTATTGTTACTTTGTAACTGCAGCTTGGGAGGTGACTCTTGCTATGCTGAAGCTCTTGGCGAGTAGCTCTGGCTCCTTGTGCCTCTATTCCCATATTGTAGGGCTTCCCTGTAAGGAAAATTGTGGGGATAAATCCTAATAGTGACTGTGAGATACTAAGATATCATGGTGAAGGAGCCATTTAAATAAAATCTAAGCATTCACCTATGTAAACCCCATTGTTTTCATTGTTTTTCTTAAGTGATTGCTAGCAAGTGTAATCCAAATAACAGGAAATTGTTACTTTTGTGCACAACCTTAATATCTCCTAGGGAGTCCCTGGTTGGAAGACTATGTATCACCTGGTGTTCTCTATTTATTTCATGATTGTGGGAAGAGATACCAAATACTTGGGTTTTAATTAATCTTTGGTCAGTATCTGCAGGCAGAGTGGGATGGGGCTGTAGCATTTCTTGCCACTCAGGTGCATTTGAATGCAGCCCTTGCAGCTGGAGGGAGTTGTAGAGAGCTGCAGGGCATCCAACAGTAAGTTTGATGAAGGCAAGTTAATTGTGTTGTGTGCCAGCGTAGTAATCAGGATGTACAGTGTTGGTCTTTATTCAGCTTGGTAATGAACAGGACCTAACAGGGTAAGATAAGACATTACTATGTGTGCAAGGGCAATGGCAAATATTTTTAGACTCTGGAAATAAAAATTTCTCTTTACATCTGCTGAGGAACTGTGGCAGAACTTCAACTGACTTGAAGCCTAACTGTAAATCTCTCAATTGACAGAAGCCTGTTGGTGGCTGTTAGACTTGAGATTTGTTCCCTGTGTTGTCCTGTGCCTAAGGCTTTGAAGAGATGATGTGAAGCTCCTCCTTGGATGAGGGAGTGCAGTCCAACTCTATCTTTGCCTCTGTGTAGTTTTGCAGAAGTGCACAAGGGCTGCAGCAAAACATCTGTGTTATTTGCCATGTAGATGGAGTCAGTTCTCTGTGAACATATATGCCCTTTTCCCCCTCCAACTGAATTAGTCACAGTGAAACACAGAAATATTGCATGATTGGACTTTCTTTTAAAAAAACATTCTTAACAAGGCTTTTGGTTATGTGGAAATAGCAACTTGGTACCCAACAGTGATTGTTCAGAGAGATTTAAAAGGTATTTCAATGTTTATGTACCTTCATATTCATGTTCATATTCATACTCATTGCTGCAGTTAGGCATTTTGCTTGGTTTTGTGTAACTATCAAATGGAAGGATTATACATAAGCAGCAAAAGTATGTTAAAAAGAAAAAAACTACAGTATTTTTTTGTTTCACTTCAACAGACGTACATTGGCAGCGTGGTGATATCGATAAACCCCTACAGACCTCTACCCATTTATACTCCAGAGAAAGTGGAAGAATACAGAAACCGAAACTTTTATGAGCTCAGTCCTCACATGTAAGTATAGTGAAGAAGTTTTAGTTTTCATTCTGTCCTCAAACAGATGGTACCAGCTGTCTCACTCATCAAAAGCTCTCTGTTGATTAAAACAAACAGCACAAGTGTCACACCTCCACTCCCCCAAAATGAATTTTTGTTAGTTCATACTTATGTTAAGAAGTCAAGATGAGTTACTCTTTCTGTTTCATGTATTTAGATCCTGATATGTGGATTTTGGAACTTTTTCTGTATCTATTAGCAGTAGCTTTTATTGCTGCATTATAAAGTAGTCTGTTTTTTGAGGAAATCTGTTTCTTTCAAAGTCCAGATTATCTTGTGAAAGCCTCTAGGTTAAAACTGTTTGAGTCATATACTGTTCCTTTTGATATCTGAAACTTTTAATTCCTATTTGCACAATGCAAAAAATGAAAAAGCCCTCATGATGAGTGCAAAAACATATTGGGTATGTAGGAAGAAAAAAGCTTGGGCTTCTCTCATCTGTAGAAATGAGCCTATTCTAAGAGGGCAGTTAGAGTGTCATAAATATATAATAAAGATTTTAATGCTAAAATATGTAGCATATATATGGATGCATAGTATTGCAAAATATGATTTGCGTATTATATTGATGCCAAGTCCAAATTTAGGAATAGAAGGCTGGGAAGTAGGTATAATCTTTTATTCTGGCATCTATTTTTATGGGTTCTGTATTGCAAAGAAGTCTAAGGCCTTACCTTGCTATTATAGAGAACTGACATGGCTTGTATTGTCTGGGCCTGGTCAGAATTATTGAGAGTAGTGGAATATGGTTAAGCCCTGTCCATAATAAGGCATGACTTTGATCACAGGTGTGGGTAATGTGGCTTAAAATGAGGTGTCTTGTCTTCAAGGTCTGTCATTTATGGTAATCTTGTTAGATACAATAACCGTGAGGTTGAAGGCATCTGTTTGTCTTCTCTGCATGATGCTGGGATAGTGTTCCCAGTGTGTTGTGAGGTTGCCACCTATAGTAACGTATTCAGGAGGCAGCTTTGAGTAATCAGTGCTGGGATGAGTGTCGTAACATGACCATTGATTTGTGCATCGTCCTTCAGTGTTAGCTTTTAGGTTAAAAGGAAATTATGTGTGAAAAAAAATCCCAGAAGTTGTTTTGTTCTGATGATTTTTTTTTCCTTCACACTTCATCTGTCATTTTTCCAGATAAGCTGACTGAAATGCTAACACCTATTTAATCAGATCGCATAAGCTTCTGGTAGTTGTTGGCCCTTTTGTATCTGAACTCTGGCTGTGTTCAGGTTTTCTTTCTTCACAGTTTTGTCTAGGAAGCACGGTTACTTGTTAAATTAACACAGTTGCTTGCTAAAAGAACTTTCTGCTCTGCTGACTTTATTCAGCTGCAGAAGATTTGCTGTTGTATCATGGAGGATTTTATAAATAAAATATGGGAGTTACAGTTTGTCTGACATTCATATGTTGGATAAAGTACGTAGTAATAGATTGATCTCCACACTTTTCCATCTCTCTTGAGAGATGGTTTTCCAGAATAGAAATGGTCAGTGGTCATTCTTGTCTTGGTATAAAAATGCCTTAACTGTTTTAACTTGGTATAAAAAGGTTTCATAAACATAATTTATCACTAATGACAATAATTGTATGGTCAGGCTGTTATTTCCCAGCAAGAACTTCTGGAATCCAAGCACTAGAAATCAATGGTTTGAAATGAAAAAAAAAATTAACTTACTTCAGATGATCTCAACTGCATAATACATTTTCATGGCAAGTTTGAATAAAGTACAAAGTCATGAAAAATGACTTTCCATTTGTCTTGGACTCAAATGGTCTCTTAATAAGTTTTCTTTATTTGAAACTTCTTCTGTATGGAAATATTGTCTTCTGACACCTGCTAAGTAGACAACATATCTTTGAAAATACAGAATTATGAAATAATCGTTTATTATGATTTTTTTTAACAGATACAGAGTTTTCCTTTGAAACTGTAGAAATATAAAATGATCTTGCTTTAAGGTCTCCTTGCTTCCCTTCCCACCTGTTTGTAGATGCTTATGAGAACTGCAGAATCAAGAGAGTTGCTTTTGTCTCTGCTAAATTTGGTAAACGTATCACCATCTTTAAAATATACTTTTGAAATATTGTGGATGTCTAAAATAAGGATTATGTAAGTTGTCTTATGCAGTCTCTGAGAAGCCGAAACAACTTTTCATACTCTTTAATATACAGTGTCTTGTGCTGTAGCCTAAGGTTTAATGCCAGACCAGTTGTTCACTGATTAGTAGACCATGAGTTGAGCTTACAGAGTGACCATATGGTACTGCTGCAGCCAAGCCTGGACTGATCATCAGTGGGGTGCTTGCCTACCACATTGGTCAGTACAGGCCAAGAACAGGGTTTGAGACAGAGCTGACATCATCCCAGCCTTGGAGCTTCCTAATTCAAGGGTTGACATATCTGGGAGTGGCAGGCCACTGTTAGAAGCAGGGTTCAGGCATGTCTGAGGAAGTTGCTACACTTCCACAGAGACCATGCAGTCTTCATGGTGTTTTTGTAGCTGTTCAGGAACTTTAATGAAGAGATACTGTGAGGCAAGTTCCAATTTGTGATATGGGGGGGAAAAAACCTTGTATTGATTTTTGGAGATGTACATATTTGATGTGTAAATCTCCATAGAGCCATGACCTCTTCCGAAGAACTGATTGTGGGTAAACCCATCGAACCATTTAAGTGTGTGCTTTGGGAAAAGACTTTTGGTTCTATTCCATAATCCTGAGCAAAGCGAAACTCTTAACTGTTTATAAGGAAACCAGTGCATATGACCTGGAAAGTGTGTCTAGAAACAGAATGATATCTAGTGTGTTTTTTATTACAGCATCTCTTTTGTACAAATAATCAATTTTGTTACTACTGCTAGCTAGAAAAATACAGAGAATTTCTTGCAAAAATTTCTACCGGTGATTCGGTTTGATCCAATAGAAACTAGGTCTGTATGACATCAAAACTCTTCCATGAGAATTAAGTGTGCTGTGACCCCTTGGTGTGATAGCTTATATTTTCCAAGGTCTGTCTTTGGAGAGAACCTTCAGGTTTAGGAATCTCAGCTGTTAAGCATCAGCATTTCTGGAGCAGTCTGCCATGAGGCATTCCCAGACCTTCAGCTCTGTTTGGGAGCTCCTGGGAAATGAGGAATCTAAAATATGCTTTGCTTATTTTCCAGTAGTTTTGTATGTCTGTGCTTGAGGTACATCCAAGTGTTTGGATGTGGTGGATTGGTATAGGGAGGATGTGTTTGAGAATGTCAACAATCACAGAAAAATAGCAGACTTGAGGTACAAATGAAAATGGAATGAAAAAGGGAGAAATATATGATGACATGAAGGAAATATTTTCTAACCTGGTTACTCTCTGATTCTATGATACCCATGGGAGGGAAAATCTGTTCATGTGTTTCTTAACCCTAATCTGAAAGACAAGAGAGAACAGGCCCTATGAGGAGCGGCTGAGAGAGCTGGAGTTGTTTAGCCTAGAGAAGAGGAGGCTGAGAGGAGACCTCATTACTCTCTACAACTACCTGAAGGGAGGTTGTAGAGAGGCGGGAGCTGGCCTCTTCTCCCAAGTGACAGGGGACAGGACAAGAGAGAATGGCCTCAAGCTCCACCAGGGGAGATTTAGGCTGGAGATTAGGAGGAAGTTTTTCACAGAAAGGGTCATTGGGCATTGGAATAGGCTGCCCAGGGAGGTGGTTGATTCACCTTCTGTGGAGGTGTTTAAGGCACGGGTGGTTGAGGTCTTGAGGGACTTGGTTTAGTGTTTGATAGGAATGGTTGGATTAGAAGATCCGACAGGTCCCTTCCAACCTGGTTGTTCTATGATTCTATGACATCTAGTCATCTGCTCTTTAATAGTGTCTGCATTTCTTTAATAGTGTCTGTGAGAGTGACTGACACTTTCTGTGATGCTAGTTAATACTTAATTGCAGGCTTTAGGTAGTTGGTTTACTTCTTTCTTTTAAATATTCTTTGGAAACTATGGAGTAAGGCCGTGGGCATATTTTAAAATGGGCAGCCAAACTGTTTCTGGGAGAAGCTTTCTGGTCAGGTGTTTTTGTTTATAGTGTTATACCTGATAAAATTAGATCAAAAAGATTTTATTTTAATAGTTCATTCCTCTCTAAATACACCACTGTTGTGGCACCATATAATAGTTACATTTCTAGGCCTCCTGAATGCTTGTTTTCATAGTCTGTGGCTATTTGCATAGGAAGTTTATCAAACTTCTTTAATTAGTTTGTTGTTTGGTTTTTTTGTTTGTTTGGTTTTTTTGTGTTTTTTTTTTTTTTTTAAATTTTAATGGTTTGTTAGTCTTCCTGCTTTTGTCTTTATCTGAAAGGCAGGGTCAAACTTGTCTCTGACTTGCCAGTATGTGACGTTTCAGCATTCAAACAGTTTGCTACTTGATTTATGCAATCCTTACACTTTTGTTCTGCTCCTTCAGTTGATGTAATTACTCTTTCAGTTGATGTAATTGCTGTTTTGCTTACCTTGTAGGTAAGCTAGACATGAGAGAGAACCAAGCCATTTATCTTGCTAATTTACATTAACTTCCACCAGTCACGAGGGCATCTTTGAAGTGAAGGCAGCAGGAAATAAAGAGCTTATCATGCCATTTATTTGCAACCATCATGCCATATCATTTTCCTACCAGTAACAGAATCCCTTTAAGGCACTGCAGAGCATGCACTTTCTTGCATTTCCTATCTTAAAGTTGAGTCCTAGCTACTACCAACTCTCCATCTTTGGGAGGTAGTGTGACATGGGGCTTTTTGCTCCCCTTTATGTTCCAAAATGCCTTACCTGCTCACTACAGAAGAATAATGGATTATTTTATTCCACTATTTAAAAGAGAGAGTGGCAACCCTACTGCTGATGGCAAAATACAAGCAAATGAGAGTTCTAAGTCAATGTCTATAACTGTGCACTGAAGTATTTATGATGAATAACTGGGAGAGCAGAAAAATACCTAGAGAAGGCTTTTGTCAGACATCTATTGAATTCCATTTAGGCAATTTTGCTGTATGCTTGATTTACTTGTTATTAATTCTTTTAAGTCAAATATTTATGAAGAGATAAAAGTTTTAAACTGAAAGCTTTCAGGTTTAGAGAGACTTAAACTCTTGTATGCAACTTCTGAAAGTCTGCTTGCCTTTATATAGGATACAAGCACAAAGATATCAAGCTGATGCCTATTATAATACAAGAATGAGGAACTTACTAATGTTCCCTATTTCAATGATTGTCACATTGATAATTATTGGGACAAATTATCCTGTGTGTATATGCAAATACTGTTGCAACAGATACAATTTGCTCTTTCTTTTTCAAGTTCTGAGCCAATATAAGCAGTGAACATAGAAGTTGTATTTTTGCTTCTGGCTTTTTTTTTGCTGGTATTCCAGGATTACATGTCCTTAGAAACACTGAGGTTACAGTAAGTCTTTTTCCTCCTTAATTTAAAGCAAATATTTTTGTCTAAAGGGCATAATAAAGCCCCAGCTGTGAAGGATAGTTTTTACCTGTATGTAAAACTAAGCTTTCCCCCATAGGTAGCAGAGTTTTAAGATACATTTTAGCTAACTTTATTTGTCAAAGAAGGGGAAGGTAGGGTGAGAGCCTGTGCTGTGGTTCAGCGTCCTTCATCGCCCCAGTATGTTTATTTTAACATTTGCTTTTTTTTTTCCCCTTTTCACTTTATCCTTTCCTAATTTTCATTTGCAGGGAGGGTTGGGTGTTTGGGATTAAAAAAACAAAAAATCTTTCTTCACCGCCTCCCACAGGTCTGAGTTTTGTTCACCTTGCAGTGTCCCTTTTTACAGACTTTTCGTTCTTATTCCTAATAATTCCTGACTTCTCCAGGGACTCAGTCTTTGGACTTATTCATGTGGCTCAGCAGAGTGCCTCTTTTGGAAGAGATTTATAGTCTAGGGAAGATTATCATTTCAGAGATTAGTTGGCAAAATTAACCTCTGGGCTGGGAGGAAGCATCTATGGCTGACAGAAATCATAAATAGCAATTAGGGAGGGCTGCCAGCATATAATTGTTAAACTTATAGAATCACAGAATAGTTTGGGTTGGACGGGACCTTAAAGGTCATTTAGTTCCACCCCCTCTGCCACGGGCAGGGAGACCTCCCACTAAACCAAGCTGCCCAGGACCCCATCTGACCTGACCTTGAACACCTTCAGGGATGAGGCATCCACAGCTTCCCTGGGCAACCTGGACCAGTGTCTCACCACGCTCATGGTGAAGAAATTCCTCCTTATGTCTAGTCTAAATCTGCCCCTCTCCAGTTTATACCCATCATCCCTGATCCCTCATCCATCCTCACCACAACCATTTGTGAACAGTCCCTCCCCAGCTTTCTTGTAGTCCCTTCGGGTACTGGAAGTTCACTATAAGATCTCCTTGGAGATCTTCTCCGGTCTGAACAAGCCCAGCTCTCTCAGTCTGTCCTCATGTGGGAGGTGCTCCAGCCCTCTGGTCATCTTTGTAGGCCTCCTCTGGACCTGTTCCAACAGCTGCATATCCTTCTTAGAACTGGACACAATACTCCAGATGAGGTCTCACAAGAGAGAAATAGATTGGCAGAACCCCCTCCCTCAATTCATCTTTTGATGTAGCCCTGGACACTGTTGGCTTTTTGGGCTGCGAGCGCACATTACTGACTCACATTGAGCTTCTCATCAGTCAGCACCCCCCAAGTCCTTCCTTGCAGGGGTGCTCTCAATCACATAATTTCTCATCCTGTACTGAAACTGGGGATTGCCCCAACTCAGGTATAGGACCTTGCGCTGGGCCTTGTTGAGCCTCATGAGGTGTCATGCTAGGAATGAGTTGAAAGAAGAAGATGGAGGAAAAAAAAAAAAGACCTACAGAGAATATGGATTTCCTGTTTTGGAAGGGGTCAGGAATTAGTGGAGCAGTACTCAATATCTTGATAATCCCTCAAGCCTGTAGGTGAAAAGGAGATAAAGCGTTATGCTTGCTTCAAGAGTCAGAAGGGCTTCATGCCTGAGAAGGGACCCTTCTTTTGCAGGTTGCTGGCATACCACCCATGGGTTGCTCAGTTTCCTAAATTCTACCCTTGGCAGGAGGTCTCAGAAGCCCTTCTGAAAAAACATTTTTGAGGAAGGCAGTTGGAATGTGGCCATATTGAGATGGCTGTCTGATTCTCTGAAGAGCATTTTGGAAGTGTTCTGTGAATTGAAAGTTTGGAGCATAAAGCAAGATTTCTCTTGCATGCAACAATAAATTTGTCTTTTTCCTGAAATTTGAGCAGAGCGATTTTAGTTGGATAGCACATAATGCAGCATCTCACCCCAGTGCTTCAGAACTAAATATAGTCTTATTGACATGAACAGTAGTTGCTTGTTTGCTGCCGATATTAGATTGTGTGAAATTTTGTAATAATGCATTATAGTACAGGAACTGATTTATAGCAGGGTATGCAGTTGTGAGAAGGTTTAAAAATGCACCTAACACCCAAGAAGTATAGACACTCTGGAAAAGCAGCATATAGATAAACGTTGTACTTAATTTTTGTCTTTAAAATGGTCCAGAGTGACATTTAGACTGGATTCCACAGTTCACTGTTGGTCATCTAAGTAGTGCTGCCTAAATTAAGAAATAAAAAAGCCCTTTAAATTCTTTGTGTATGGTACTGGTGCTGTTATTTTTCTCTGAGCGTTCAGGACATGGGATTTTCAACATGAAAATGTACGATGCTGTGTGTCACTGCAGAGCTATAGCACAGATGGAGTGAAGCCTCCAGAGCTTCCTGCACGTAGGCTCATTCAGACATCAGGCAGTCTGGCAGTGTGGAGTTCAGGTGGATTTTTGTGCTGTTGTGGCATTTAAACACTTCCTAGAGTGGGAAGGGTTATACATAGACTACAGGGCATATAAAAAGCATCAAGACAAAATAGTCTCCCAAAATAGTACCCCAGGAGGCAGAGATGACTCTGCCCTGGTCTCACTCCCCAGCATCTCACTGCTCTCAGAAGCTAAAGTAGTATATACTACCATGACAGAATTATTCAAGAGCATCAAATCCACTGGCTCACAGACAATTTTGTTCTTCGCAGCCATCTCAGTTGGCAGTGCCATCATTTACAGCTCCTGAAGTCCTTCTGCCAGAGGCCTCCCTCTCTGGGTAGGACCCACCTGACTGTGGTAGAGCCTGCTTATCCATCAGTTTCTCATTTCGAGAACCATGTGTGGTCCTAGCTGGTTGAAAAAAAAAAAAGCATTCCTGTGTCCAGTGGACTTCTTGAAGAAGCTTGAAAAACTGCAAGAATTGAGTTTGTAAGGGAAACGCTTAACCAGAGATCTGTTTCAGATGCTTCTGTAATTCTGTAGTTGTTGTTCTGGTATATGAAGGAAAAAAGTCTTGGGGCATTCTTTATGAATTAACTGCTGGCTTAAAGCCTCAACAAAATAAGTTTGTTTTCAGAACTGTTTTCAAATATTTACTCATACCTCTGTACACAGCATACTTTCATATTTGACTTCAGTCACATTGGGGATTGAGAATCAAATGTTTCAATTATCTGTGATGATCTCTTTCTCTTCTTTTTTTATTTTTTGTGAGTGTATTTATTATAGTCTGTCTTTATTTGTAAGCATTAAAAAGGTTTGAGGTTTGGCTAGATTGATAGAGCAAATAATTTGGAGAAAAAAAGATGGCAAAAAAAAGCTTTACTGTATGTTGGATAGTTGGGGATGTGTATTAATGCTCCAATAGTCTAAACTGATGATGATCCCATTTTTCTTATTTTCCTGAACCCCGAGTGTTCTGGCTAGTGTTCTTAGTATGCCGTTGATATTTTTAGGAGAGAAAATACTGAGATTTTTTTGTAATTAATTCACATTGTCACATGAATTGGAATCCTGCTAATTCACACAAAAGGCGTTAACATCAATGCAATATATCTTACTGATTTTGTGTAGGAACTGGGACTTAATTAAATAAAGGAAAATATGCACAATAATTTTTCAGTTCTGTAATACAATTCTCCAAATTTGTCAATACATGACTGTTCTTTGTCTCTTCTTATCAGTTCAGATGGGTTCTTCCAGCTCTTCATTTGTACATCTAGGCTAGAAATAAAACTAGCCTTTTTTGTGCTGTTTAATAAAATGAGGTTCTTCTGATTAGAAAATTAACATGTTATGAGAGATCATGAGTGTAAAAGTGTTTCTAAACATTTCATGGAGATTTATGTATAGCTAGATTTTTTTTAAAGGCCTTGGTAGCTTCATTATTGTTTTCATTAGAGTTTTGGGACTTTTTGCATAATGGAAAATACTTAAAAGGAGGCACTCCTATGTTTTACTTATTAAATGCAGGATGAAATTGAGGGCAGAGAGAGACCCTGTCAGCAATGACAGCAAAACCCTTACAATGCATTGTACGTACATGGACCAGCATTTTTATTAGACCTTTCCTTAAGTGGCAGCATGGTCCTCTCTTAAGAACTAGGATTTCAAATTGCAATTAAGAACAGCTGTCATCCTTTCACTGGAAGTGTCTGATTGTGTTTGATGGTTGTCTTTATTTTGTCTTTTTTTTAGCAGTTAGTAACACACCAGGAAATGCCCATCTGCTATGCTAGAAGCCTTTGTCATGATTTAAGGTACAGCATGGACAAAACTAATGTTGAAAGCTTTAAAGAAACTTCAGTAAAATTCAAGCTCCTGTACCATCTTTAGAAGCAGAACATTTTCCATTCAATCTCTTCATTGGCAACTTTATGTAAAAGGCTCTGATTTCCTCAACTCTGGGTCTGGGGACATTATGGTTAATGTAGTTTGCATTATTAAAGATAAACCTTTTCATGTTATGAATCAGGAAATACATAGTCTTAATATTTACTGTCTAGCACACTGAATAATCTTTTACTTATGTTTTGAATAGATAAGAGAGCTGGGACTAGGGTTTACAAAGGTCTGAACAACAAAGACAGTTTAATTGTGGTAATTTCAGTAAATTAGTTCAAATCTGCATTTTTCCTGTGTACACCATTTCCTACAGAAATGATTTTTAATTGCTAAACCTTGTGGAGTTTGAACTGCAACTGCTCATAATTCCTCTAAGAGGTGGAAAAAAGCTGTATGCAGCTGACATCCTCCTTGAATATCAGCAAACCAACCAAGGCTATAGTTGGTAAAAGAAGTTGTTTCTGGTAATAGGCCCTGTGGGCTGGACTGAAGCCTGGTGTTTAAGCAGTCTGAAGAAAAAGCTTCTCATTTCTTGCTTTGACTAGTCATGGAAAGAAAATTTTGGATATATATCCAAGAATCTTGTGCAAAAATTTGAGCAAATGCCATTTTAAAGACTGAATAGATTCATCACCTGAGCTAACAAACTCTCAGGAGCTGAGATAAACTTCAGTGCCTGCATTGTCCAGGGATTCTTGAATGGTGTTTTATTTGGAAAAGAGAGCTGTGAGGCAAAATATGTTGCATAAGGCTTCTTAACTTCCTAGCAAACTACTTGGTTTGTTAAGAGTTCTTAAGAGTTACATGCAAAATTAAAAAATTAAGTCATACCTCCAAGAAACAATATACCTCTGTAATGACATAGTGTTGATGTCCATCAGAAGTTTTCAAGATAACTTTTATTTGCAATTTTGTCACTCATAAACTTGAGGGCAACTGCATGCTAGCCTTTGTGTGAAGAGCCTAGATTCAAATCTGATGAGTAGCAACTTACTTTAGCTTGCAAACACCTATGAGGATGTTACAACACTCCAATTTCTCCAATATTGTGACATGAATTTGGTGGAGTGCTTGGCATTTTTTTGTGATGGCAAAATGTGTTGTCTTCATTACAGTCTATTGTACAAACCACATGGCTGACATTTCTTTAGCCATCTCACCAGTTAGAGCTATGAAGTCATTCCAAGATATATCTCTTGATATGATGTGCTGTAGCTCTTAGATATGTACAGCATACTGGAGTTTAGTTGTGGTGCAGTGTGCCATTGTCTTGTGATGTGAAACATTGATGGCATGTCCTTTTCTGTGAAGGGAGTATGTGAAACTGGGCACCTCACTTCACTGTTTGACTTCCCCTGAGTGTTGTTCAAGGCCAGGCTGGATGAGTCTTTGAGCACCCTGATCCAGTGAGACATGTCCCTCCCCATAGCAGGGAGGTTAGAACTGGATGATCTTTAACGTCCCTTCCAACCAAAACCATTCTGTGATTCTATGGCTAACAGTAAATTCCCATCTGTACAGAATAAGACAAGCTATAATGATCACTGTTCCTCTATAGGATTATAGCATTTAATCTTCAAAGTATTTAAATTGACCTGTGCTCTGCACCTGAAATAGCAACGGACAATTGTAAGGACCTGTATTTAGACATGATTACTGTTTTAAAAATGAGGAATGATTGATTCTCAGTGTTTTATGTTGATGGAATATGTAGTATTCTTAACCCCCTAAGTCAAGATGAATTACAGTTTTATTGGAGGAGTTTACTTTTAGTGTACTATTCACAGAGTGCAGCAGCATACTCAAAGTGTGTCTTCTTCTGCAGAAAAAAAAATTCTTTTCTGTAGAATTTGGTCAAAGCTGACATGAATTGAACATATGTTTGACCAGTTAGCTTCACTAATTTTCAGACACACACTGTACTAGGTACAGAAACTAATTCAATTTCCTGTAAAATATTGAGAGTCTGGACATTCCTGCAGAAAGGGAATGACTATTTTCTCTCACTTTCCCTTTTCTTCACTATCCCACCAGCCTTTCATTTTGAAATATATACAAGAGTTCAGAGATGCAGTTCAAACCTGCTGTTAGCAGATGTAGGTGAAACAGTAAACTGGGACATTTAAAAAAAATGTTCTCTATTCAAACTCTGACAGAAGCCAAGCAAGGAAAATCAGTTTGCACCTGTCTTTCCTTGCTGTCCCATTCATCTGCCTGACCACTTACTACTCTGTTTGAACTAGGGATTTTGTTTGTTAATGGAATAAACCCTAATTTTTACAAGCCCAACCTCAGGAGCTGAAAAGCTTCAAAGGTTCATGAAGAAATATGAGTCTTTTGGTACCAGCTTTTCTGTTATGCTATGAAACTGCTTCCCTCCCAGGTGGCTGCATGCTTGTTTGGTGCAGTTAGGCTGGCAGTTCAAGGAAAAATCTGGACCTTCTTACAGAAAATATGACTACCAGAAAGGTTCAGTGTATTCTTTTTCAGTAAACCCACAGAGTGTAAGGAGTTAGCTCTTTTAGGCAGTCATTAAATCAAACATGCAAGTGCTAATTTGGCTTAGGAAACAATCTACATCTATTTAAATAGTTTTTTTTTAAACAAAACAATAGAAAACACTTCCTGTACTTCCTTTCAAGTATATCATGACCCAGTAAAATTATATTTTTTTGTGAACAGAAATGTCTTCTCCCTGAAGAAACGTAATATCTTTGTAGTGCATCTTACAGCAAACCTGCTTGCTGTGGATCTGTAAGAAGCTGTGTCCTTTTGTGTCTCTAGCGTGGGGTATGAGGTGAGAGATTGGCTTACAAACTCATCTGGTTAATGCCGTAACTCAGAAATGGGAGATACTCATTCCTGGTAGGCTTATGAGCTGAATATTAGTATGGGTGAGGAAGTGATGGTTACATGGCATCCATCTGGCTGATGCATGGCATGGAGGTTCTTGCTTTCCCCTCCACTCCAGTTTGTGTATGTATTCACCTCAGCTGGCAGCAGGAACTTGCTCTAAGTCACTATTTTAATTCCCTGCTTTAGGCAAATCAAATCACGAGTTGTTCCTGTTGTTTGTCTGCAGCTGCAGGTGTTTATGGTGTGTACAGCTGGCATTGGTCCATGCACATCAGTTCAGTTTGATATGTCCTAGTGGGCTTTCCATGGGTAATGCATGTTACTAGGACAGGAAGCTGACCTGTCAACTTGGTTATGTGCAGCACCAAAACTCTGCCCCCTACTCTGCTCTGCCATCGTGTTACATTACATAGGCGGATCCAAAGTCAGACCCATGCCTGGGTCACTATCCTGATAGTCTACTGGGGATATTTTGTTGCCTACTTATAGGACTGAGCTGATGAATGTGATGTGAACATGCTTACTGGGGTTAATAGTATTTGCATTTATTTTGTAGTCAAGATTGGAGAGTGGCTTAGACATCGTCAGCTTCAGAGATCCTGTTTTCCGTCAGTTGAGGGAAAATAATGCCACAGCTGGGTTCTAGACCCTTGGTAAAAGGCCTTTCTTACTTTCCATCATGCTAATGTGCAGCTCAAAAGAGGTGCCTTGATGGTGTTGAAATAGGCAGAAAGTCATAGATGGTGTTTTAGGTTTTTGGTACATGCTGAGGGAAGACTACTGTTTGTTTTTTTAAAAAATACATTCTTTTGACTATCAGTCAATAAAAGGAAAGTGATCAAAACTGATAAGGCTTTTCCCCTCCACTTACTTGGAAGGGAAATGTGTGCCATCAAGCAAGAGAGAAAAGGATTGGAGCAGACTGGGCTGGGTGTATTTGGGAAAGAAACATTGGCTGGAATTCTCTGTAGGGAGTTTTTTGAGAAGTCCATTGGACATGTCTGAAATGCGCTTCATTCTGAGAAAGACAAGACTTTCAGAAAGACCATCTTTTTTCTTTTAGTCCAGGTCTCAGAATGTTGACCTGAATCAACTCTTCTGCTAAACTTGCAGTGTCTAGATGAGCATTGGAATGTATATTATATTCCTAGTCTACTGTAACAGAAGATAAATCTATCTGGCTTAATATTAATTAGTTCGTGTTTTAAAGGGGTTTGCTCTTGAAAACCAAGAGTGTTTTTGTCTGTTCTCTTTCCCCCCACCCTGTTCCCCCCTCTCATTTCCATAAACTGGGGGTTTACACAGCTTTGAGCTTTATTCTGCCTCTAATAATGTCACAGTTGCTAACATGAATAACAAAGTGGAGAAGGTGTATGCAGGAGGTACCCTTCTGCTGTGTATATTAGCCAGATAGTATTGTTGACAAAACAAGTTTCTGTGCTCACCAGGAATGTAAAATTGAAGAATATAAATAAGAGAAAAGTCTTTCCATCTGTCTTAGCACTCCTTTTTTTTTTTTTTATCCTGGTGTTTAAACAAGTTTTATTTTTTCCTGACTGGCATTTTTCAAAGAGCAGCTGCTTGCCTGTGAAGGTCTATCCTAGCTGATGCTCCATCAATTTAGCAATTACGTTATTCACTCTAATGGCAGGCTAATCAACCTTTTCTTTTCAAATGTGTCATAGTGCTGAACATGAGACAGTTTGTTATTATGGAAAACAGGAGTACACTTTTTATCTTTAATGCAATTAGGTTAAATGATTCTGCACAATGAGTTAATACTATAAATAAGCTCTGACTGTTGTTTTTCCTGAATGGTGAATTTTCCTCTGAGCTTCAATGGGCAGGGGAACATATATAGCGAATAGTGATGATTTACAATATAAAGCCTCAAAGCACTTCATAAAATATGCTTCCACTGCTCCTAGCTCAGGTTATCAAGAATTTTTATACTCCAAAAACCTGTGATTCCAATGTTTTCCCATTGCATGTTGTGAGAGGAATAAATTGCCTGCTGTTACCCTGTTACAGAATACTTCTATGCATTCAGGAAGAAAAGGAAGTGATGCTGTTAATTAAACTTAAAGGAATTAATATAAATTACATTTTATGGAAAATCCTCAGGATTTTGGCTTCAAGGAAAAACATAGTAGAAGAGAAGAACTCCTCCCATGAGCTGAATTTATAACAATAAGAGCAATGTTTTTACCCCAGTGTAATTGTGGTGCAGTTTTTGGTGTTCAAATGAAGCAGAAGCAGTTGATTCTTGGTTTGGAGTGAATGGATCAGAACATTGTTCCTGTCTTTTTATGACTCTGGTGTTTGTTAGAATATAGAGATGCTGTTGTGCTACTGAAAATTGCTGAAACCCTTTAGAAATTCCCCTTGGAGGCCTGTTTGCCATTTCCCTTTGTTAGTTTGTTTGGATTAGGACTTTGTGACAGATCTGGCCATCTGGAGCTATGTGGCTGAAAAAACTGAGCTATAAAAAAGCGGAGTCTTCTTACTGAGCTAGGTATGGGTGACATTTTAATTTGAAATTGCTTCTATACTTAAATCCTAGCTAAAAGAGAACTCCAGTAAATATTTCTGTTTCTTGTGGTAAGAAAATGTCATATTCTTTCATGAAAACCTAAAAATCAAGGGAGAGCTTATTATAAGGTATGGTAAATGACACTGCTGACACACTCACCAGTTAATTCAAAACACATGGTTTATGACTGCTTTTTAAACTACAAAGTATTTTAAAATTTTACTTAGACTCTGCAATTGTGAGGTAGCTCAAAGAATGATATGTGATTTAAACCTATGGTTGCAAATGTTCATTTTACAAAGCCGTCTTTCTTAATGTTGCTAAAGGGGAAATGATAGAAAGGTTCTTTGTGGTCTACAGATCATTAAAATGTGTTAAACTAAAAAGACGCTAAAACATTTTATATGTTTATAATAAATAGGGAATAGCATAAAATTATATTTTTGGAACAAATGGAGTTTGAATCCAAAGGCTTAACTTTTGTTTATTTGTTTGTTTGTTTTTTATTGCGGAGATAAAAGAAAATGATAGATAGGAAGGACTGGGAGTTGTAATGGTGTGCCATTAATGTTGACATACCAAACGAATAGATCTATCTTTTTCTTTGAGATAAAGATCTTTTTTCAGGCTCTGGCATAAATGCGTCTGATGTTTTTTATGCAATACCAGAAAGACAAACACATCTTAGTTATTTAAATGCACTCTTGGTTATGCTTCTTCCAGTTGAATTCTTGGAGAAGTGATTGAAGCGTCAGAGGTTAATTTTAGAACACTTCTACTGGGTAACTTTTGATAAGTGTGTAGGCAAAACTTCTTTTAAAAGGAGTCAATTTTTTTCTTTCATCTATGATAGGTAATAATTGATATACTTATGAAGTATTAGGCTTTGCTAGATTGTGTAGAAGATTGAAGAAAAGGTAAGGTATGCCAAACATTTCTGACTAGACTGGATTAAAATCAACTGAATGAAATCCCACTCTCTTCTCCAACTTCAGAAGTCTCGTTGCAGCATTACTTTCTCTTTTACTGCTGAAGGAGTATGATTTTGTGGTTTTAACTATGCAGTACAAGCAGAGTTAATAAATACATCACACTGGAAAATATTTTGGCAGAGGCTCTTGGGAAACTAAAATTCAGTGTATAGAAAAGATGAATGGTTACTAAGCTGATTATCTCATAACTCACTATATCAACAGAGAAAATACTTTCACTGTGCTTGATGCTGACTTCATTTTCCAGCATGAAACTACTGCCAAGGAAGTTGTTTCAACAGTGAAATAATAGTTGAATGACTGAGAATGAGCCATCCAGTCTGTAAGTTTGAAAAGCACCTCAGAGTCTTACCTTTCTGCTGAAAGCCAGTTTCCTGAATGAAACTTATGGAAACCATGGCATTAGTATTTACGTTCCCTCACGTGACCTATGAATGCCCAGTGTAGTTTTATATCTTTCCTCTTCATTCTACTGCCTTTTTTTTCCCTTGCAAAAATGAATGTAACTTGCTCAGGAATAAGCTCTTCTGAGTGCTGCATGTTAGACTCTTTAGTTTACAAAACTGTATCTGCAGTAGCACTCAACAAATACTATTCACTTCCTAAATATGTCCTGTAAGAGAGTCTGGCAAAATGTTATTTCTACTTTAGTTTGGATTCCGTACAGTAAAGTGGATGCCAGAAGTTGTGTCATGGTCTCTCAGAAGCAGCAGAATATTTTTTCCCCCTTTTACTAGTTATCCAGTACGTTGGCCACATCACAAATTGACTTTGTTGCAGTGCTAAAGCCATGACAGTCTTCTACTGTCTTGTAAACAGATTTTTCACCTCCTGTTGAACTACTGAGTTCAAATGCTTCAATCACCATAGCAGTAGTAAATTTTAAGAGATCAGCCTTAATTTGAGTTCAATGGTATACGATTCAAAAGGAGTTAATGACCTTTGAATGTGGTTAAGTGGATGGCTCAACTGTTCGTTCATGCAGAGAGAAGAATGTAATTCAGTACCTTAAACATATAAGATGGGGAAAAGAACAGTGAGAGAGGTGGGGCCTTTGGTTGGCCATGCAACTAGACAGGCAGATGTGCTGCAGGAGAGAAGAGGACAGGAGGGGGACATAAAAAGGGGGAATCAATGATGGGAGCATCATTGGCAGGAACTAGAGAGTGAGGAGAAAGTTTGATTATTTTTAGCAAAGGAGCCATAAGATATTTATTTACCCATTTTTCCGCCTTTTCGGTGTACCTCTTGCTAGGTATGCTGGTCTCTTGCAGGATGGCTAGGCTGATAACGTTATGCCACCATAAAAACAAACAGGCAAACAGAGCCAAAATCCAAATAAGCAATTATGAAATGAGTCTAATACTGATAAGGGATGAAGAAGTATAAATGTTGCACATGCTTGTTATGATAAATTGGGGACAACATGACATGTTCTTCATAAATTTTTTTGGGAAAGAGAAGCCATGAAGAACAACCTGGGTAAAGGGACAGTGGAAGCAGTAAGTATGAACTAAATTGAATATATATAGGATTAATATTTGAAGCTTTTGGGCTGTGGCAATAGGCACCTCTAAAAAAGGCTCTGTGTGGCGCTCACTATTGCATTGTCTTGTCCATGCTACCCCTAACTAGTTCCAAGACAAAAACCTTGCTTGTCTATAAAGGAACTGCAGTTGCCTGTGGAACCACTGTATGGCTGTGTTAATCCAAACAAGTACTTGATCCGTTTGTAGTTATTGGGTGAATTTGAAGCTCCTGAGCTCTAGTAGAATCAAGTTTCTAAAAAAGGGCATTGAACCTGCAACAGCGATGTAAATAATAAACAATATTCACTTTTAAGTACATACAAGCATTAAATATTTTACTAGTTGCAGTAATCTGACAAAGCTTTTGGTCTGTTGAATGGATATTTATTTCACGTATGTTTATGCCATGCTTGACTACCGGATTTATTCTTTAACTTGTGTAACACAAGTCTGCCTTCTTTGTTTTTTTTTTTTTTTTTTTTTTTTTTTTTTTTTTTTTTTTTACTTTCATGTCCTTGCTTAAGTTTTTCTAAAAGGTTCTGTGATTCTATGATAATGCTTAGTTTTGAGAACAATGTTATTCCATGAACTGAAAGACGAAATTGAAACAAAATTCGCATTACTCTTTCTCTGCCTCAAAATTACTGCTAAAGAAAAATAAAGTATCTCTAAAATACATGCTGCTACGTGGCAACAGAGACATCTGGATTCAAATTGTAGCCCAGTAGTTTCAGGGTCGTGATGCTCTGAGCTGCATGGAAAAACATTATTGGTACAGAAAAGCTGTTCTTCCTATAATCTTCAATTTCACCACATGATATCAGCCTTACTGAGTTAAGAACATACTTATTGGGAAACACTTCTGCATGTTTATGCAGAGGTCCATCAATACCTACATGCTTAAAATAAATTTGGTAAAGTTCTGAGATTTTTTCATACTTTTCAGAGTAGAAATATCAGTTTATGGCATTATAAGATTCTCTTGTTTCCTTTTTCTTAAATGTCTTCAGACAGAGCACTTCCTGTTGAGGCATTGACATTTTGTTTGGTGACAAATATGATATTTTGTTCAATGAAGAAAGGTACCTGAATTTCTGTGAAATTTTGTGCATTTGTGTTGATCCTGCTATCTTTAGAAAAATTTATAGATTGTGCTTGCTGGAGAAAGTCTTCAATAAACCACTGAGAAGAAATATCCTTTTTGCCTCTGTGGGTGTTTATAGTCTGAAAAGTGATTGCGTCACCATTTACAGAACATTGTGGATGGGTTTTTTTGTGTGGCTTTTGTTCTTTTGTTTTGTTTTTTTTTCCCCCCTCTACCTGGATGCAAGAAGAGATTGTAGTTATTGTTGGTAATGGTTTTAAGTAATTCTCAGTTGACTCTTTCTTACTTTGCAGCTTTGCTCTGTCAGATGAAGCATACAGATCTCTAAGAGACCAGGACAAAGACCAGTGCATCCTTATTACAGGAGAGAGTGGAGCTGGGAAAACAGGTAATAAGCAGTTTTCACTTTACTCAAAAACAATGAGTCTTGCAAAGTGATGCTAGTCTGCTGAGAGATCATAGAATTATAGAATGGCTTAAGTTGGAAGGGATCGTAAAAATCATCCAATTCCAAAGTCCTTGCCACAGGGACACTTTCCAGTGGATGAGATTGCTCAAAGTCTCATTCAGCCTGGCCTTGAAGACCTCCAGAGGTGGAGCATCCACATGGTGGATTCCTCCAACAGTTCTCAGGCAAAGAAGGCAGAGAAGAAAGAAACTGACCCCATTTTGTGGGTACAAAGAACCTTCCCTTAAATCCATACACTCACAGCACCTGACACAAAGTGAGTGCCAAGCCGCAGATGCTCCACCTGCTGCACGGGATGGACCGCAGTAACACAGATCCATAATAACTACTCTGAGAGGAAACAGGAGGCTGCTAGGAATACTTGAAAGGATTGGAGAGAGGGAGGGAGGGAGGATGGCACACAGGGTGGAGAAGAATAAGGAACCCATGTGCTATGGGGAGAATGGAGAGCATAAGCCCTCAGTGGGCAATGCTTTATCCTGGGCAGCAGCAGCAACATGGCACTGATAACGCAGAGGTGGAAGGAGATGCCTGTGGCCCTTGCAGGGAAACAGCGACTCCTTTTCCCTCTAGTGAGAACTTTGAACTTTAACTGAATAAGTATCTACCACCAGTTACCAAATCCGCAGTCCAAGGGATATTGGTATCTTTTTGTGTCTGGCAACTGCAGAAAATGAATACTGTCGCACTTATTGCCATAGATACTAACTTCCATAATTGAGTATTTTTCCCATTGTCACTGTGATGTGAGCCCTATCGTGTGTTAATACAATATCCTTATCAGTATGCAAAGTCATATTAAAGAAATGCTGGTTTGTGGTAGAGTATTGTAAGGACCAGAAAACTTTTAGGCTCTCCCTAAGGCAAATATGAAGATGGAGAAAATTGAATGCTCTTGGTCTTCTAGCCTGGAAGACAATCCTTTGATACTTTTGGATGTCTTTTGATAAATAGTATAATCCAGTTTAATTTCATATATTTATTCAAGGAAAATAAATAATAGCTGATTACTTTGGAAAGTTCATTTGTCTTTTGCACGTTGTGCTCAGCTGCAATTCTAAGATTGGCTTGTGTACCAGAACACTGTTTTTCTCATACAAAGCTGAAATTGCCTTGAAAATGATTGCTGATTTTTAAACTAGAATGGCAGAAATCAAGTAAGGACTGCAAACAGCAGAACACTTTAGGTGGACCTTAAAAAGGAAGAAAGCCAGTTATTTTCTGAAATAGCAGTTTCAAACTGAGGTGACTTGCAAAAGAGTGGGTGGGAACACATACAACTGTTTCTATGTAATTTAAGGTATTTTCCCTCTGAGTCTGAGAAAATGTGGAGCTTTGTAGGCATATACTGAGCAAGACTTGAAGTCAACAAAAAGTTGTTTTCCAAGACTCTTGTGAAAATGCAGAGTGTAGGCTTTATCTTTGTTTTTAATTTGTCTGATTGGTGACATCCAATTGAGAAGTTTTGAAATCTTGTAACATAATCCTTTATTTCAGTGTGACAATGTGAAAAGCATATGTGTTCAGTAAAAGTGTGTATTAAAATAATGAAGTTCTGATTTTGTTGACAGATTTTGTCTAGGACTTCAGACATTAGAAAGGAGTGTTGTATTGGTATTGTTTAATGTCTTGCTTTCCTCTGGAGCTATGAATTACCAGACACTTCATATAACTGAGGTCCATCTCTTATTTATGTATTCAGTTGGAAGGTGTAGCAGTGGTTCAGTTTCTGAACTTCTCCATTTGTACAGAATATTCTGGAAGGTTTAGATTTTTAAAGAAATTTTGACCGTTTTGTAGATTTCATAGCCATATGGTACATAATATGTATTATTCCTTCTTTGTAAAGGCAAGTACAGAATAATACAGGACTTGAAATTCAAGTCAGTTATTGACTCTATAACATTTTATGTAACTATTGTTGAAATGAGGCTATGTGCTGAGAAGTCAAGTTTTCGTTGCAGAAAAAGGTTGGGGGAGGATGGGGAGGAAGTTGCTGGAGGAGTTAAGGAAATAAGCCTCTTACTACAGATCCTGTGTACCTATAGTTTGGATTTTTGGTAGCCAGAACATTTGGCATGTATGGGCTGGAAGAACTGGCACTGAACTGTCATCTATTGGAATTTTTTTTAGATTTAATTCCAATTTTACTCTTGGTAGTATATTTTAATTTAATTCCAATTTTGTTCTTCTTTCTCTGTATGTTGTTTATATTGCTACTTGATAGTAACATTGTGCAAGAAGACGTGGTACGTTACCAGAATAAATGGGGCAATTAAATGTTTTTAGATGTTAAGGTGATGATTCCCTTCCTGGTGTCTTTATTGGAAAAAACAGAGTTCCTAATTAAAAAAAAAGGGCCTTTATATTCTTTCTGTGATGTTCAAAGCCTGTCTTGAAGTCATTGGATGTTGTCTTAATGCATATTATTTTACTGCTTCAGTGCTTTCTCCTCTCTGGGACTGAGTAGCTCTACGTAAAGATGTTGACTGTACTAGGAAACATTTCAAATCAAATAATTTGGTAATTCCAAGTCTGAAGGGAGTGAATTCTTAAATATGAGAGTTCAAGGCACAATTAATGGAGATGTGAGTTCTTATGGACATACCTATAGTTTTATTCATTGCTTGCTTCTTGTATTGCAGGTTTTCTTAGTTTTCCTGACAATATGGGATAGTAATTTAATACGAACTTGAAGATTTAATTAAATAGTAAAGAATCAAAATCCAAGGGATAACATTTTCTTTGTCAGTTCTTTCCTGAAATGAAATCCTTAAATTTCTAACAGATCTCTGAAGAACAAGTACTGTTTCTTTATGATCACTGTGGTGAGTTGGTAGGAATTCCAGCTGTTAGTAATTACTTTGTATATCATCTAATTTTGCCTCAAATTTCACTATCTTGCATCATACTGAACATCACAGACTCTGTTTATAAACAGAGTCCTTTCTCACCTGTTCTTTGTCCTCACCAGCAAAAACATAAATGTTGGATGGATTATTTAATAGTTGTTTCTGTCTATACATGATTGATTGTCACCCGTGTGGACCCAGCTTTGAGAGTCCAAAAATCGTTCCAGGCTTTGTTAAAAGTTTTTACCTTCAAATTAGTCTCATTGTTTAAATTAATTCTTCACTTTCTCTGGACATTACAGTTTGAAACAGACTGCCTAATGTTAGGTGATGTTGCTGTAATTAATTTATTTTTAGTGTAATTTAGAGTAATAATTACATATAAGTAATTGTTTTATGTTTACACTTGTGTTATTGTGTATCTGCTTATACAAACTGATTGGATTTTATGTCTTGAAACTTCTTGGGCCTGTATTTTTCAGGCTACATAAAACATTTCCAGCTTGTCAGCTAGGGATAATGCTCTCCCCTTACTGAGGCTAAATGAAAAAGTAGCGGGTAATGTGCCATGTCCACCATTAGCTTCTTTAGCCTGGGAAGGCTGTAGGTAGAGTCTATAGGGCTGCTGATGTAATGGTGTAGATCTCACAGCAGAGCGTGCTCCTTCCTCATTTCCAGATAGTACAACAATGTAGAAGAAAAATGAAATTAAATGTGCTTCCAGTTCTTGCCTGGCATGGTGAAAATGTGATCAAGTCTGCAAATCATTTTATGGTCTGTATGCCAGTACTTATCATTGTTTAATTTTGCTCTCACCCCACAGAAGCGAGCAAACTTGTCATGTCATATGTAGCTGCTGTATGTGGAAAAGGGGCAGAGGTTAATCAAGTAAAAGAACAACTTTTGCAGTCAAATCCAGTTCTTGAAGGTAAGTGTCTCATAGAACATGTTTGAGCATATTACCTCTTTGTGTGTTAGCGTTTCTGCTGGGTTTGTTTGGACAACTGCATCTGTTGCTGTTTCATTGTTATTTGGTGTCCAGAACCGTAGGAGATGTTTTCTGTGAAGACAGCTACAAGTTTTTATTCAGTTAGGGAACAGTTTTCTTGATAAGAACACAGTGTCCTTCATAGTAAGAGAATTGTGTCTCTCAGGAAGGGAAAACTTAGGAAGTTTGGTCATATTTCCCAGACTCCTCCAGCTGCTATCTGAGGGCATGCCCCTTCTTAACACTACCCTGATGATGCTTGGCTGTATCAAAAGACTGGACTTCAGTCCTTCTGATTAATTTCTTTCCAAATTATATTATTGTAGTCTCTAGTAAACAAACAAGCTATGTAAAGCATTCTTTTTCTTTTAGAAAAAAGCCCACAGCAAACCAAACAAAATGAAAAACAGTGAAAAAATGGATCTTAGAAAAAAATAAGACAATCCATATGTGTGCCTGTTGTTCCCTGAGACTTATTGTTCACTGGGTCTAGTAACTCTGTCAGCCTGTCTTCCTGACAATTGCCTTTCCTGCTCTCCCATAGAAGACTTCTTATTTTTTAATTAGTAATTTTAATTTAAAGACATTGGCTACCAGTAACAGGATCTTCATTTTTCCTAGAGATATGTTATGTGATCTTCAAACTGGGCAAATTTTTCCCGTTGTCTAATAATTGCCTTCAGAAGTGCCTTGGGTAGCACGGACTTACTTAGGTCTATTGTGTTGATTCCTGGCTTGTTTTTTCTCACAACTCTTTAAGCTTTTATGGTGCCGAGAGAAATTCTCATAACTCCTGTACGATAATTTTGCATTATGGCCAGATGATATGATATGTAGTGTTTGTAAAATTGTTGAGTGTCAACATTTTATTTATTGTCTAGATATCTTTACATATATGTGAGAATTTGGAGTCTATAGGGAGTGAACAATCTACGTATTATAAAAGTGAGAATTGGGAGGGAGAACAATAAATAAAAAGGTAAGGGAACAAAGAAGTGGTCTGAGAGTACTGGTGAACTGGATGGGTAAAATGTGGTCATTGCTTACAATTTTCAGTTTGTGTACAGTCAGAGACTTGTAAAGAAAGGATGAAATCTTAAAATTTAAGAATAATAACAGTGCTGGATAATGCTTTCTTTGATGATCAGACACGTTCTACTTAAAATTGAATGAGAGGATTACAATCTTCCACTGTTTTGAATTCACAGAGAAGAGCTGTGTTGCTTTTAACAGTGTTCTGGAAGGCAGATTTCAGATGTAAACAGAAATAGTGTGGGAAGTGGGTCTTTCCAACCTGGTGATTCTATGATTCTAAGTATGGAGGTTTTTCTTGCCAAAGCTAGATTGTTCCCCAGGGACTGCCAAGTGTATTTAATTTCTTGCTGGTCCATGAGTCTCTGTTTTAGTGCAAGAAGAACAGACTAAACGTATAGAAGAGTGCCTCATCATTTAAAGGCACCAGTAACTGCCTATTTAGCTTCTCAAAAGGTAGGACACTAGGTTATTCCGTGAACCTGCTGGGCAAACCTGGCTGCTTATATACATTTTAGACAGAAATTATGCATTTCTGGTTAGATTTATTTTTCTTTGCTTATGTAGTTCTATTTCAGTCAAACTGAGGTGCAAGAAAATGACATAAATGTTACACATGCATAATTTATCTTATGGTATTTTTTTTTAAAACTGCTGTTGCCACTGTAAATTAACTTCTAGAAATAATGAAGTAAAGGGAAAACTGAGGAATGCGTCTCATGCTTTATAATGGAACATTTGTGCTTGATTCTGTGTAGTTATAAATGACTCTACTGTTCAACACTGTGTTTAAGAAAATGCAATTCAGAGATTTGGTTATTGAAAAGATGATTTATTGCAGGGCATAAGGATTTTTAAAACAATTCTTTCACTTATCCTTGGCCTTCAGGAGCAACAAACTTTTCCTTTTGGCCTTAGTTCTTTGATCAAGAATAAGTCTACTCATGCAAGTTTGTTGAAGCTGTAAAGCATGTATTTATTTTTGTCCAAAAAACATTGACTTGACTTGATCTTTGAAAATATGTATGCTATATAAATAAACACTAGGATAAATAAAGTCTCCTGTTGGAGAAGGAGGAATGTACTTAGTGATGTATGGGGCACTCCTGTTAGACTCTATGCGCTTTATCAGTGCGTTATGTTTAGAACCTGAATTATCCTCTAGTCTGGGGTTTTGTCCTGCCTGTATTCAAAGCTGGTGGCTGCCCATCAAAGTATAACCCTTAAAAGTCCTTGCATAGAGAGTTTCATTGTCAGAAAACTTGAGCTGAAGAAATTAAAACCAAACTGTTCTAGAAGCTAGCTTGGGTCAAGCTGAAGAGAATGCGTTAAACTTCTGTTGTGTATTTGGACTTACTTCACCTGATTAATGTTCAGCTTAAGCTAGGATAAGTGTATTTGAACAGTGTAAATAAATAAGTTTCAAAACATTGATTAAACTGTCTCATGCAGACAATATTTAAGTGTCATTCTGTAGTTTCCTCAGTTCTGGCCTCCATCTTTTACCATCCTCAGCTCTCGAACTAGGATTAATTTCTTTCTCTAAACTGAAGAGAAATAAATACTTCCTATATTTAAAGTTATTTGGGCAATAAAGCTTTAAATTTGATTATTCAAACTGCAAGGATACACACTCAATGTAGGTGCAGATTTGGAACCATTTCTCCTTGAATGCTTTTCTTTCACTTTTTTTAAACAAAGGAAGTGTTGAGGCAAAATTTCTTTGGGCTTCCACTGGTGATTTCTCATTTGAGACCATTTCTGTCACACTCTATCCTCAGTGTTCTTCCCATACAATGAACAGGGTATTGTTTCTCAGAGGACTGTGATTCTTCTAAATGTATAAACAGTCACAGATATTTTAGCATTTAAATATTTTTTCTTTTGCTGGTAGATATGGTTGTCAGATCTGTTTTTCTCTTTACCCCAGCTTTTGGAAATGCCAAAACTGTGCGGAATGACAACTCCTCTAGATTTGTAAGTATTTTCTTCAAGGCCGAATTTCAGTTTCTTTTAGGGAAGGGTGTTATTTTGTTGTCTGTTTCTGTTTTACCTTGTATCAGCATTGAGGTATCTGTAAGGAGGGAATAAATAATTTGAGGGAGAACTTTCTTCTAGTTGCTTGAGGACCATGCCCGTCAACAGCAATTGGTATTTTATTTTGTATATTTGAGCACGTTCTTCTTTCCTAATGTATTAGTAGTGCATTATTAGTAGTCACCCCTCTTCTAAAAAGATATTTCACTTTGTTAGAAATCTTGTTGGTTTCTGATAGGGGCCTGGAATTCTACTGAGAATCCAAGTAGGGAGTAGAACAAAAAAACAACCAAAAAAATTAGTATGTAACAGTCTGTGACTGGATGACAACTCAATTATAACACAACTGTATTCTTTAATTTTTGGGCATTAGTGGCTTTCATGTCAGTTGTATCTATCTTGGCAAGTCGATCATTCTGTGTTGATCTCATTTTCCATCCACATTTGTTGTTAAAATTGCTAGTTTAGGTTCTCATTGTCTTTCTATGATGTTTCAAACTGTATTTACAACTTTATTTTTTAATATAAATATCTGTAATGTTACTTTATTGCTTATATTATTTATAACCAACTGGTCAAATTCAGGATTTTTTAGCAGGAAACTGAACATGAAATTACAGGAATTGACAATTACCCCCTCCTCCCCTCCCCCATCCATTTATGTTAGAGTTGGGAGATTGACAATGTGAATCTTGGATTCCCCTCCTTAAATCAGAAGACTGAATGCAACTTCATAATTTGCTTACTTGTGTACGGAAAAGTAATATTGCGAGGTGTGTACAGCAGGCAACACAAGAGAAATAAATATACTGGAAAAATGGTGTGTTGCTAGTAAAAGCAAATAGATAAAAACCTGGGATATTGTGACACTGGAGGGCAGCTTTTTGTCCCACAAAACAGGCCCCTCTCCCCTTCCAGTGCTGGTGAACAGAGCAGAGGATCCTCATCCAAAGATCAGGGACAAAACATGAGGTACTTCAGACAAGTTTTTTTTTTTTTAATAGGAAGGGTAGAAAAAAAAATACAATGTACGTCAGACATGATGTACCATGGAAAGCAGAAGAAGATGACAGTGAAGTGGAGAATAGATGCCATTTGCAAACAGAAGTCTTTCTGGGATACAGTGCAACCAATGACTAATTCGCCTTTCAAGTCCTTGCTCATAAATACAAAACTAAAAATACTTCTGTTAACATCCAACTGGCCCAGTCCTTGGGAAATCAAAATTTAGTTATCTAATTTAATTCTTTATCTTAGAAATTTGAATAATCTCAGAATTAACTTCAAACAAGGAAGTACGAGAACTGTCATGTTCAACCTACTTCACCTGACAGCAAGGAGAAGAAAAGACTTTATATTTAAAGTAAAGCCAATCTTGACAAAATACTCAGTAAATTAGAAAATATCTTTGAGGGAGTCAGTGTAAAGTGCCTATTTTTTATGTCCTGTAATGAAAAGAGAAAAAAAACAAAACGCTTCCTAAATGCTATTTGAATAAGGAAGTATAAACATAAGGCTTCTTTCAATAGCTTGGTTTTGTCCTCTGTTAAGTAAGCACCAGAGAGTGGTGAGATCATTTCTGTGAGTGGTTTATGGAGTTCATTTGAATTACTACAAGCAGTTTTTAATCTTTCTAAGCTTCCTTGCCAATGTGAGTTGCACTGATTTTGGCCTTTTTTACACAATATGAGTCTTTGCATTTTTTCACTGTTAAACATAGCTGTTACTACATTAAGCACTTGTCATCTAAATTAAAATGATACAAAGACCAGAGCAATCTTCTGCGATGTGGAGAAGTCAAATGGAAGTCAAAGAAACATGCTGCACCAGTGCAGCTAAAAATGAAATCATGTTTGCAATGACAGTCTGTTAATTGTTGCCTCTGGCCTCCTGAATTACAAGGGAAAGACTTCAGAAGGAAAAATCCATCACTTTTACAAGGCAGGCACACTCTTAAGGACAGGCACTCCATGATTACTAACAGTAATCGTTGCCAACCAGTCCTTTATGCCAAACAAAGTGACTATTCTTCAACTGCCTTGATTCATGCTCTGAGATGATTTTACGCTGAGAAAACAAGTCTTGATGGAAGAGAATTTCTTCCTGCATTCTTCTTTTAATAAGCATGGTAATACCTATATGACCACAAGTATTGTTTGGTGGGTTTTGTGTTCCCATGTGTGTTTATATAATGTGCTTTTTCTTCATATAACCTTAAAACCAGAGCAAATTACTGGATTGCATTACTAACCTGATTTAAGCTATTTTCTTGAAAATCTCTGGCTGTGGTAATGCAATTGTCTTAGAAGCTGTGAATAATTTTCTGTTTTTCTGAATTTGAAGAAGTGGACATGAGGTTGTCAGATGGCTCTTTTAGACTGTAAAAATGACCAAATAATGTCTTAAAAAGTGTTATGAGTAGTTTTTCTTAATCAGAACCTGTAGTGTTAAAATATGTTGTTTTTTCTTTTCACAGGGAAAATACATGGATATTGAGTTTGACTTCAAGGGTGATCCACTTGGAGGAGTTATAAGCAACTGTGAGTATTAGTCTTGGTATCAACATATTAACAGCCTAAAATGTTTTGTTAAAAAAGAAAGATGGTTAAATTATTGAAAAGATGTCTAATCAAATCTCACTCCATTATGTGACAAATTCTGTTGTTTAATTTTATTGGTTTTCGGGTGCTAAATAACATACCTTAGAGTCTGTGAAAACAGACTTGATGAAGTAAGCATGAATGATGAAGGTACTGGATTGTTTTAAAGGAACGGAGTAGAGTGCTTGTGTTCATATATTGTCCCTAAACCTAGTAGCAGATGGATAACGGTGTTTGAGGCTCTTTCTGTACTTGAATACATGGGATCAACTGTAATACTTGATTTGGTAGGTCATGTATTTTCACGTCTGAAATACTCTTAAAAATTATAAAACATTGTGACACAAAGTATGATGGAGATCACCATGAGGTGAGTATGCTTATTAAGAATGATGTTAAGTATAGGGAAGGAAAGTTGGCCTGAGATTTTGTTAATATGTAAGGATGATGTTGTGAAATCTGTAACAATTCAGAAATTTTAACCAACCATCTGTTGGCAAAAAAAGAGGCTGGGAACTGAATGTCAACCGAAAATGCTTTGACTTGCTTTTCTTTTAAGAACTTAAAGACAGCTTTTAAAATAAATTAGTCTTCTGTGCTACAAAAAGCAATGTGTGTTTGGTTTTTTTATTTTTAAAAAGGGATGGAGGAGAGTGGTGAGTGACTATACTAGGTGTCACTGACCCAGCCTTGACCTTTCTTCCCACTCGGCCAAAATCACTGCTGTTTTTAAAGACTAACTTTTGACTTTTTTACCATTTTGCTCATCATGAAATAATGAAAATTGTCTGTGGTGAATTGAACTCTTCAAATATAATAATTTTAAAACACTATGAAAAATTTTATGCATAGATACAGGTTTTGGGTGTTTGTTTTTTCACAGGTCAAACATTTTTTCTTGACTAGGTCATCTTTTGAAGCTGTGCCTGGGAGAACGTGATTTTTGTGATAGCATGGATCTTTAACAGTGTCTGCTTTGAGTTTCAAGTGTTTACAGCTATCTTTTAACTTCAACATTTGGCAGTCAGTGGAATCAGAGGCCAAACACAGTCATTGTATTCATTGATAATTAAATGTGGACAAAAAGGTTCTAGCAGGCTGGCTGTGTTGTTTGTTTCAGTTTTATTTTGAAAACAGATACATAAAAATGAACTCTTCTTCACAGAGTGTTTGTCTTTGAAAGTATCACGCTGAATCATCTAATTAAAATATTTTGTCATATCAAAGGTGACTGAAATAGTTGTTCTATAGTTTATCTGCCCTGTAAATATTTGCATGCTGTAATTACAGCATTACATGTAATTATAATGATGTAATGACATGTGTAGTCAAGGGCAGATATGGTTTTAGATCTTCCTAAAAGATGTCTGTCTTAGGCATTCTCCCTGTATTCTGACATTTAATAGATAACTATTAGCAAGAAGATGAATATAGATTTAAAAAATAAAGACCTTATATCTAGGCCCAGATGTGGTAAAGATGTTACGTTTCGAAATATGAAACACACCATACTGACAGGGTATTGATTTCCTAACACCAGTGAAGTTAGGGGGATTTTTGGGTCACAGCTGTATTTCATACTATGAGTGACTGCAGAGAAAGTGAACATCATCTTTATTTTGATGACAAGGATAATGAAAATAAGCCCCTAATTTTACTAAACTGGTAGAGATAAACAGAGACCCATTAGGCTAAAGGATCTTGTTTGAAATGGTCTAGTCTGTCCTACTCTGAAATGCTGTGAAGCTCTGCATCACTGAAGCTCTGTAGTCAACCTGCTCCTGCCCCTTCAGGTAGTGACTCATGCTACTGTGACATTGCAGTGCCCTTCAGTGACCTCTTACTTCTTAAAGACAAGGGTTAACCTACAAGCGAACCTTTCACAGGGGATGGAGCTAGAAGGTAAAATTATTGTGACAGTGCATACTGGTGTCTGTCCTGTCCAGTTTGCAGTGAACGGAGATGTCCATTGGCCTTAGCAGTAACTAATACATCTGAAATGTTTAATGTGCTCTAAATTCAAGGGTAAATCTTTAGATTAAAATTAGAATGGGAATAATAAAATGGAAGGGACTGTAATGGAAGATGTTTGTACTAAGATTAAGTCAGGACTGGTACATGCCCAAACTGAAGATAAGTTTATGTTTGAAAAGCACAAAATACACATAGACTCATTACATGTACATTACATGGTTGCTCAGAGCTTTTGAGTGTGCTGATTTGTAAGGCATTTGACATATCACTACATCATGATGTACAGCCATAAAAAAGAATTTGAGTGTGAAAGATTTGAGATTAATATAATTTATGCAATCTTTAAGTATATCACTTTGGGAGTTTTTATGGCTTTAGACTACAAAATAAAGATAGATAGTGTGTGTCGTACTTGTTTGACGCTACTTCAACAGCAACTAAAGTGTCTGGGTGAGCAGGAGGGAGAAGAAGTCCCAAGGAGGCTGAAATATGTATTAAGCCTGAGTAGCTAGAGTCCTGCCTTTTTGTTAGTTTTCTGTGAATGTCCCACCTTGTTTGCTTAATGAGTCAGATATACTGAAATCCAGGTAAGGTGAGGCGCACAGTCCTGGTGCTAGCTAACAACCAGCCCATCCATTTGTGGGCTGACCTGTGCATGAATTAGGAAGCCCGAACTACCCTTCAAGTTCTCCTGAATGCTAAATGCTTACTGTTATTGGTCACCTGTGGCTCTAGATATTTCATCACTGTTTTGTAACTAATACCTGTTCCAGGTATGCTGCTGCTTTAACATGCAACAAGTCATGGCATTTACGTGTTCTTTCACTGAACTGTGTACAAGGTGTATCTATTCTTTCTGTTCTCCTGTGGGGGTGTTTACTGTTGCTGCTGTTGCACTGAACACTCTTATGTGCTCAGAGGATTTTTCTAGAGCACTTGTAAGGAAAGGCAGTTGAGGTGTCAGGTAATTACTTACTTTCACCTGGGTGTAGTATTGTGGAAACAGACTACAGAAGCTGTCAATACTATTCTTAGATTTTCACTTATTATACCATGGTTTAGTGGGGATGGAATCAGGAGAAAGATGCAAAAGAAACTGCTAATTCTCTATGATTACAGGATAGCAAGTATTTTATCTAAAAGCAGGTATGTGTGTTTTCAAAGTAATAGATACTAATTGCAATAGCTTGTACACCTCTGAAATGTGACTTTCAGTCCAAAGATGCTAAATCTGTTTTGTAACCCAGGCTACATTTGTGTGCATGCTTGGTTTGTTAGTTTGGTGTACACTAAATTTGATGTTTGAAATAGGTTTTCATGGTACAGTCCAAAATTATTCTCAATTCCAGTTGTTTAGGACTTCTTCAAAAGTAGAGCTCTTGCAGTCCCTTTCCTATAATACCTGTAAACCTTAAATTTTCGGATTTCACCTGGGATTTTCAGCTAAAAGATACCTAGCTTTTTAGCTTTAGGAGATCTTTCCTAGTCTGCCTAAGCTCTTCAAGTGATGGAATGATTAACTGAGACAACAGCAGTGCAGCTGAAGTACAGTATGGGTAATGCCTGCTTTTGAAAAGACACAGTGTACTTAAGGTCTAAATAACAGGAGATTAAGAAAGAGCCTGAAAGAGCCATTTTTTTACCAGCTTTTCCAACAGCATCATGGAGGAAACCTATGCTTATGTAAAGCAACAATTTTTAAGTTACCAAACTCATACTGATAACTTTAAAACTTATTCTTCTTTATAGTTTGTCTGTTCATTTTAAAATATTGAAAGTAATTACCAACTAGTAAAAAATGAACAACCCAGGCTGCTCATTTTAGTTGTGATTACTGTTAGTAAACTCCTTTGCTCAGGGAAATATTACACAAATTTTACAATCAGTCATTATGGAAAGTGATACTCATTCTTGTTGATTCTTTTAATTTTAACTTGTTCCAACATCTCCATTGCTATTTCAGTTAGCACAGTTGCTGCTGTTCAGATAATTGCCTTGACTAAATTAGGAAGTGGTTAAAAAATAAAATCCCAACAAACAGTACTAAGCATTTTGATTAGCTCATTTTAAAACATAGCTTATCTCTTGAGTAGTAACAATGTTATTGATTTTTCACTGTTTTAGTTTGCTACAATTATGTATCATTTTACTCGAGAGAACATTTCTATAACCTTCATGGAAGTAATGGGAAAATAATACTCCTGAGAAGCCACTACTGTATTTTCTTTTTCATCAGTGACTTCTTTTGATTACAGCTGAAGAATAAAGGCAGGAAAATAGAAAACATAATTTAATATGACATGAGTGTAGATGTAAGCTTCTGTGGCTAAAAAATGGTTAAATATTTAAAAAGGTCCTTGGTCATGGCCTGGTTAAGAGACTGTGACTAAAATAAACTTTTGCTGGATTATTCAGAATGTACCAAGGAAGCATCATTTTTTGTTTGTAGTGTTTACTCATTCCTTTTTTGAAGGAATTTGTATTTAGAGAATTACAAATATCCTATTTTGTTCTGCATTTATCAAGTTCATGGGTCAAGTAACTGAAAAGAAATTATGTAAACTTGTACATTACAGTTTGCAGAAGTATTCAACATAAATTCCTTTTTTTCCCCCGCTTTCATATTGAGTTCAGTTGAATGGTTTAGCAAGGTACTTACAGAGATCTCTTGCATTTAAACCAATAGAAATAGAAAATAGAAATAATAATTAATCTTCAAAACTGCGGCTTGATTTTGAGTCATATGAAATCACAGATATTCGACAGTGTTTCCAGGGTGGACCTTTTCAGAACAATTTAATTTTTGTGGTTGATTTGATACATACCACATGTTAAATGTTTCAAATCAAGTAGAAGCATTGTTAGGTAATGCAGAAAGAACTGCTAATCCATAAATATACCATGTATAACAAAATGTAACAGAGAGAGTTCTGGGGCTTTTGCTTGTGTAGGTTTTCATACAGATAAACACCATCTGTCCACAAGTGCCACTGTAAACAGACTTACTAAGTGGATGTGTGCAGAAATCAGATGTGCATCTTTGCATCCTCTCTTTTGACTGTTTGATCCAGAGAATTTGTAATCATCTGGGAGTTAACACTGGTTGTGCAGCAGTTGCTTTAAGGAAAATACATTTGGTTGATTTATTAAAATGCTAATGAGGGCAAACAAAGGGAAGAAGTTTTCTTAAGAGTAGGGCAGATGGTCTAGATCTTCTCTACCAGTCTGATTTCAGTCTGCATGTGAACAGAAAGCGAAACATCAGAGAATGAGCATAGCTTTAAAGAGAATTGGTAGCAGCTGCTTTGTTAAGGTAAATACCTGATTTTCTGCCAGTAATTGCTTTGTGGAGTTTTTTTCCTCAATTACAAAAGCTGAAAGAACATGGAATATTTGGAATATTGGAAAGCTGGCTGTTAACTTGTTAACTTAATTGTTTCTAAACATATATGAACAAGATAATCTGTGTTGAAAAATCCAAAATGGTTATCCTTCTAACATAACTAAAGTGATATATATTCAAGAAACCATTAAATCTGCTGAAGACATTCGTGTAATTAGATAAAGACATACATGCAATATTTTGCCAGGTTATGTAGCTGAGCTTTTATGACAGAATTTTACTGAATTTATATACAGAACATTTTTAAACCAAAGTAAGCCAAACCACATTGCAAAATGCATTGCTTCAATATCCTTTGAAAATACAGCCATTTCCTGAAGTAAGTGTAGCCACCACAGGGGCTGAAGTTGTTTATTTCTTTGAGATTAAATTTAGCTGTGATCCATTCCAGCACTTTGCTGGGGAACCTTCAACAGCCAGTATGACTCGAAACTGCCTGGCGCTCACCTTGCCTTTCTCAGCCCAAATATTAACACCCGGATTGTGGACCAGCCGCTCACTTTCAGTTATGAGTTAAAAACTAGAAAAGCTTGGGTATCTGATAGGCTAACTAGAATGAGATTGAATCACAGTTCCAGGAGGAGAGGTCCAACCTTAGGTGAAGTTGGATATAGAGAGTTTGCTCACTAGGCTGCTAGTGAAAACTGCACCTTCTGGTCTATGCCTTTCTAACATAGTATCAGTTGTCACATGTCTGTCATTTGTAAGTTAAAAAAAAAGACAATAAAATTGAAAAAGTTGAAACGTGTAACCTGCACCATCCTAAATATTAGCTGCTGGCAATATGTGACAGCCATTTGTTTGAGTGTTTTGAGTGTACTTTCATCGGAATGTGCAAAACTTCTAGGTTCTGAAACAGGGCTGCCTTTGGAAGAAAAGGGATTGTAAGGTTATTGAGTTATAACAGCATAAATGTCTGTTCAAACACACTGAAGTTCTGATGTGGTCACACAACACATTAGATTGTTAAGAGCTATTTGTCTTCTTATAGTCTGATACTCTGGTTGTTGGGAGCTCTGTTCACTGTCACCTGCTACACTGGTTACGATTCTTCTTTTGGGCAATAGCATGTTCGTGGAATAACATTGTTCAGCTGGTCTGTAAAATATTTGAAACTTGTCCTACTATGAGCCAACCAGAAGTTTAATAATACTGTCTGAATTTTGTCATTGTTGTCACTGTCTTAGTTATTAGAGCACAAATTAATTTTTGAATCTGTCTGTAGTATATTTGGAGGAGGGCTTCCTAAATCTTGTATGATTTTGTGGGCTGAAGTTTGGGTTTTGGTTCCTATTCCACAAGAAGGGGTTTAAGCTTAGGTAATTACAGTGGACAACACATGCACAATGTGCTACTTGTAGGTAGCAAAAATATGAATACACTCCGTTGCATTCCTGCTTACTCCTCCATTCATGGAGCAATCCGCAGGACAGATGCTTCTTCTCAGGCTAAGCCCCAGCATACCCACAACCTAGTGGCCTGCAGCCAACACAGAGGCATCTACTCGCAGCTGTTCTCCATGGCGGGGCTGGAGGGCTGCATTGAACACTTTCTGAGTTGATAAGACTCAACAGGTTCTGTTTCAGGAGAAATGAAAATCTGAGGACAGATACAGTAGAATACACATCGTATGTTATAGCAACCAGGCAGTCAAAGTGTTTAATAACCTCATGTGTACTTAAATGGGTTGGTGTTCCTTGTATTTTGTTTGTGAAAGCTTGATCTCAATTTTGTGGCAACTCTTCTGAAGCATCACATCCAAGCTGTGGTAGTTTCTCTTTTGAAGCATTCTTCTTGCATGAGTGCAGCTTACAGAGGACATAACCCCAGTCAGAGCAAGCTGTGCTGGGCAGGTAGCATTAGAACCATGGGGAACTCCTCTGCTATGTGCTTGGATGTTTCTGTCTTCATGTAACTGAATATGTATGTAACTTAAGAGCATACAGGAAACTGAATGTTTGCTATCTGAAAAAAAAAAATGGTGTGGAGCCCTTGTGTGTCACTAAGAAAAGAAGGGAAAGAAAAGAAGGGAAAGAAAAGAAGGGAAAGCAGTTTTTTGTGTATAAAAGGAGTGAGTGACACTGATACCTGTCCAGAAGTTCTATTATTGCATCCTCTTCCCTTCTTATGGCGCACCAGGGACCACAGACTTTCAGTGTAGTACAGGCTGAACAGCCTTGGTATTGTCACTGCTGTAGTCAATATGATATAGTCTGAAGTGCCGCAATGTGTTACAATTCAGTCTGGTTGTGCTCTCCGCCTAGATTCCTCCTCTTACTGCTAAGGTTGAGAAATGTGCCTGTCACTAATGGCGGTAGACAAAGATATCTTCTTGTCAAACTATTCAGTCAGTGATGCTTTCCCATTTCACTTTAAATGCCTTATGATGGAGCTTCTGTTTATCATATTAGGAATTATTTCATAGTCTAATGCACCTGAGGATCACTGAGTGCTACATGATTATGCAGTTTAATTTATTTCTTTACTTGGCTTCTGGGTTTCATATACTCATCTTTCAGATGCATAGCCTTTTAACAGTTCAGTTCTTTTCAAAACTTCACCCATACAATTCCTCTTGCCAAATCTTAATTTTGTGGTGGAATTATAAATTGATTTCCATCTTTAAGCACATTGACTCCCTGATCTAAGTTTTCTTTGCAGCTCATAGACTGCAGCTTTTTGAAGGGTACTGGACTCACAGTTTGCTCAAATAACTTATTTGAGAAACATGTGCTAATTTGACATGTTGTTATAAGGCTTGTGCCTACCATTTATCATCTACTAATTAACTGATGATGATATAAAGCAATGAAATAGAAAATGATGGGGGATTATTTTCATCTTCAAGTGTTTTGCTTCAACAATCTTTCCCTGACCTGTAAGATTTTTTGTTTGTTTAGATCTGCTAGAGAAGTCTCGTGTTGTTAAGCAACCAAGAGGTGAAAGAAACTTTCACATTTTCTATCAGATACTGTCTGGTGCCTCGGAAGATCTCCTCTGTAAGTGTTGTCCTAGTACCTTTTTCAGATATGCCTTCTTTATACTTAATGTGCTGTTCCATGCATTGCTTCTTTTGTGGGAAGTATGATATTGATTAATTTTTCAAATTGTTGGCAGTAGTGGCAATAGTAATACCTGCAGTAAATAAATGATTTGGTATTATCCAGACATCTGAGTCAGAATTAGCTTTGCAATATATTATAAACGAAGAAGAAAACTGGTTCTGGATAAAAGACTTACTAACAAGAATGCTGTCGCTAAGGATATTTTTATTTGTTTTATTAGGCAAACTCAAACTGGAACGGGACTTCAGCAGATACAACTATCTGGGCCTTGATTCTGCCAAAGTGAATGGAGTGGATGATGCTGCAAACTTCAGAACAGTTAGAGTAAGAAATAACAGGGTCTCGGTGTAAACCACCAAAGGGCTCAACAGTAATGTGGAGTTCCTATGCTGTTGGCCTGACTGTTCATGCTTGGCTGGGAGGGCCATCTTTTCAGGGTCATTTTAAGTGTGCTACACACTCTTCTTGCAAGAGTATAGTGTGTTTGCACAGGGAAGTTTAGCTACAACTGAAGAATAAGAAGTATCAAGTTTCTAGAATATTCTAGTGGGAATACAAAAAAGACAAAATGAAAAAAATGTAAGGGGAATATAAAGTCCAACTCCCTTGATCAGATCATGAAAAAGGTTATACTGCATAGTTGCTTATGATGGAAGTGACTGAGCTTCCTGAACCAGGTAACGCTGACCAAGTTGAAAGAAAACAGGACTGGGATGGTTTTCAATATGAATTACAATTCTTTTTTGCTTAGTTGTACTCAGGGACAAGAAGAATACAGGAGCCTGTTACCCTGTTTATGCAAATTTTGATTCTAAAACTTAGTAGCTTTTAAAGCAGCAGTGTGGACTGAGAAGATAATAGTACAAGTTCATTTAACTGTGCAGAATTGGAGTGTGCTCTAAACTGAGTGGCTAAAAAAAAGTGATGCATTTTAGAAACCCATAAACTGGATGAAACCTAGAAGTGGACTGGACTGGCATGCCATCTAGGTTACCAGATCTTCTTTAATCTATCTTTTATGTTAAAAAAACTTACTTATCTAAGCGTAGTAATTATATCATAATCTTTTTTAAACAAAAGCATTCAAAAACATTTTTAATTTATGCTAATATAGATAAATGGTGAATTTTGCAAGTACAATCTTTTTAAAAGTAGATTCTTTTATCTCATAATTTAATCTATATCTTTTACAGAATGCAATGCAGATTGTTGGTTTTATGGATCATGAAACGCAATCTGTTTTTGAAGTGGTGGCGGCTGTTCTGAAATTAGGAAATATTGAATTTAAGCCTGAATCTCGTGTGAATGGCTTGGATGAAAGTAAAATCAAAGATAAAAATGGTAAGAAGAGATTAGCAATAATAACTGTATTTCTTTGTATTGTACATATTTTGAGAAACTGCGTAGCAGGGTAGCAGGGAGAGAGTGTGGATCAGGAACATGTTTGTTGAAGAAAGCCTGTTTTGGGAAAATAGGAACTACTTAAAACCTAAAAGTTTTAGGGAATAAAATGCAAATATAGTAAAGGAATCATTATATTTACACTGTTCTTTTTCATACTAGAACTCAAGGAAATCTGTGAGCTGACAGGTATAGACCAGTCTGTATTGGAAAGAGCTTTCAGCTTCCGGACGGTTGAAGCCAAGCAAGAGAAGGTTTCAACAACACTAAATGTGGCTCAGGTAAAAAGCGATCCTGATTTTAAAGGAAAGAATCAATTTAAATGGCAATTTATTCTACATGACAGAACTGTAATCACCCAAATAAAAGCTTCTATAGACTGTACTGAATAAAGCATATGACTAGCGTAACTGGGGTTTTAATTCAGCAGTTTCTAAATGTTCAGATATACTGGGTGTTTTGGTTTTATGTGTAAATTACCTCAAAAAGATGAGGGATAGGAAAATGTTGAAGATAATTAAAAGATGAAAAAGTTCTGCACAAAATGCACATTGAAATTATAGTGGCAGACTGTTTTCGTTTAGAGTAATTGGTTTAATTTCATGTGGGTTGTACACCCCAACCTACTGAGAAAATTTTGCTGCCAATTTATCTTTTTGCAATGCTGCAGAGCCAGCGTGGTTGCCACCTGTGTCTCATCAGCCCAGGCCAGCAGGAATGCGGTTTCCCTGAACACAGCTGTCTAAGTCATTTTGCTTAGGAGTAAAAGGGGGGATGCAATTGTTCAGAGAATATCCGCATGTGGAGGAAATGAGTGCCCTGATTGTGGCTGATGTTCTAACCAGCCCGTGGCCAGGAAGGCAGAGCCACCAGCAAGTTGCAGATGCCACAAAAGTGTCCCAACACCCTGATCTGGCTCCGGTGCCTGCTTAGGCAGAGCCAGTGCTGCCTCAACCTTGCTCAGTTACAGAAAGAGTTTGGGATTAGTCCAGCATTTGTAACATTCTCCTTCTTTCTCCTATTTAGGCTTATTACGCCCGTGATGCTCTGGCAAAGAATTTGTACAGCCGACTGTTTTCTTGGCTTGTTACCAGAATCAATGAGAGTATTAAGGTATTGTTGCTCTGTGCCAGTAAGAAAAAAAAATCAATAGAAATCCTTTACAGTAAAGTAGACATTAAAACTGTGTTTGCCGATTTCATTTGTCATGGTTATACAGTGTTACACATGGTGCAGGTGAATAGCTATATCACAGCTCAGGAAATTACTGTCTGTTCTGGTTTTAAGCTTATGAAAATAGTTGCATTAACTGTATTTTAGGAAACCATACTTATGTTTTAGTTTACAGAATTTGACAGACTACCTATGAGATACACAGTTTTCTTGATTCCCAGGTATGAAATGTACAGATGACTGATTCAGTGATTGGTGTTTCTTTTTTGGTAAAGGCACAAACAAAAGTAAGAAAGAAGGTAATGGGGGTGCTGGACATCTATGGCTTTGAAATTTTTGAGGTAAGATCTTTATAATGGTAAACATTTAACATAAGAGCTTTTATTAAAGCTTGATTGACAATAGTTCATGAGTATGTAATCAGACTACCTGCAATTTGAATTAAGTGTGTCATTTCTGACAAAAAAAACCCACTAGAAAAGTAGGGTGAAGAGAGATGTCTCAGCATGTCTGACAAATGAATCAGAAATTTATGAAAACCAACCTTGTGTTTTTACACAACAGGGAAATAAATATTTATGATAGGTGAACTAAGTATGTTTTGTTGTGACATACAGTCTGAGAATAAGAGAAACTCTGGCAGTGTTGGTTCTGCCCTGAGGCATTTTGTGGCTGCCTTTGAACAAGTCTTGTATCTTTTAAGTAGCACAACAAAACAATATGGTTTTTTTTTTTTGGTCAAAATTATATTCCACTTCATCTCAGTTCACTTAAATAAATATTCTGTACTGATTCCTAGCCAACTATCTGTGGTCAACTGCTGTTCGTTTATGATAGTATTTTTAGGGGGATGGTATTCTGAAACAAAAACAATCAATGAAGAATTTTTAATTGGGTTAGAGAACACCACAGAAAGGGAGTTTTCATAAATCTTACTCTGACAGTTTATTTTAAGAGATTTATAGATCTCAGTTGGAAACCGTATATAGTGTTTAAATTAGAAACTCAACTGGGAAGAAAAATCAGTACAAAATTTGCACCCCTTACCAACTTCCCTACATCCTTCCTGAAAAGGCAGGGAGCATGTTTAAACTGTTTAGAAGATGGGAATAATCCAGGTGAGTAATTATATATGGGAGTGAGGTGTGAGTTTTATTTCAGAAGCATAACATCAAAGTATGTGTAAATCGAACTACCCTTATGAAGAGGAAAACCAAACCTGATACTTGCTTCAAGGGTTAACTAAGCTAAGTTGCATTGTTTGCATTGAAAATGAGCATAGTTATGAAAATATATTGTAAGTGTTCAGGTGGCTGAATGGAGGTCTGGGTGCCTGGAGCTGGTTCTTGGCATACCTTCAGAAAGATGGACGCTGGAAGGGTACTGCTGGCATCTTTGATCAGTACTCCTGTTTTCACTAGCTCTTTCTTTTATCTTTGATTAAGGATAGATATGCAGGGTGAGGTGGGAGATGGAACGTTGCACTAGTGCAAGCCAACTGAATAATTGTGTTTGTGGATTGGTGTTGCAGAAGTAAGATTTTCTCGCATGTAATTTTCTTGTTTTGTAGGAGTTGAACATCTTAGAAAGACATAAGTAAGTAGTTGAATACCGGAAGTGTAGTTTTGCAGAAAACGAAAAAGCAAGACTCTTTTCACTTTCCTTGCATACTGAATTGCAACACAGTTTTCCTGATTCATACAAACTCAAAAGCTTGAAAATAATATGGATAGTTATTGCTGATGCATTTAAATGCTGAGTACTGGTTCTACTGGAAAAGATAAGAAAGGTTTGCCTTGTGACTTGAGGATCAAATTCATCAATACATTCATACAAGATGGGACTCCTCCTTTCATGAGTTGAGACCTATGTTGAGAGCAGTAGCCAAACAGCTTTGTTCAGTGTCATAGAAATAATGGAATTAATTAAATGAATATTAATGGAATTATGTCTTAATATTTAAAATGGGATTCAGGCAGTATGTCTGAAACATGCATGGCTTGTACTATACCATATTTTAATTTAAAGATGTTTGAAACAAACTTGATTGGTTTATGTTTCTAGACGTAAAACAATCCATTAGGAAATTTTGAATCAACTCTATTTCCAATACTACCCACTTAACCATCCTTGTGTTTTCAGACAGGTTAATTGTATAATCAGAAGCTGCTGATGTATTCTCAATTGAATCAAAAGCAAAGATCATCTTTCAAGTCAAAAAACAAATAGTTTTCCATGCAACTCTAGTTGGAACAAAACATGACCTTGTGTTATAATCCTTAAACTGAGTAAAATAATTCTGTAATGAACACTTGAATAAATGTAGTGTAGTGAGGTCAAACAAGATAATGCCTGCCAAATGTTTTTATGTTGAGTTTTCTAGCAAATGATTTAATCTCACAAAAATTATTAAAGAACTTGAGAAATGCTTGCAGAAACCCCAAATATTGTTGGGAATTTAAGTAACAACTGCACAGAAAGTTATTTAAAGTTAATTATATTAAAGTGATCAATAAATGGATGAAATTTAATAGTGTACAATGCTTTAACTCAAGTAAAGTTCAATAATGTCTTAAGATTTATAGCATGAAAAGTGGAATTTGGAGTGTTCTGCTGTGCAGTGCATTTGTAAACTCAATTTACTGATGTGATACATTTGTAAATTCAAAATATTAGCTGAGGTGTACCTGATAGTAGTCATGATACCTATCTAATCATAAATTACTTAAAACCTCTGACTAAAAATTTGCAGTTCTCTTTTGAACCTAATTCTTAACTCAGATTTTGATTTTCACGTCTGTTCTTGAAGATTAGAACTAACACAATCTCTGCAAAGAATGTTTTTGGCAAAAATTAGTTTGAAAGACTTCTTTATCTGTGAACTTGTACATTTTAAACTTGTAAGCTATTTGACATGCTGAAGGTACAAAGGCTTTCTTTAATCATGTTTCTGTTCAGGAAGGAGTTAGGTTTATTGTTCTTGCATGCTATTTGAACATAAGTGTCCTTGTACCTTGGATACAGAACATAAAAATATAGAAGATGTAGTAGGAGTTTATTATATACGTATTATATATTTACACAAGAAGCTTAATACCATTGAAATATGCAGCAAGATATGTGTTTACTGAAGGGAGTTTTGTTTTCAGCTATTTTTTTATCTCCTCTCCTTTAATATTATGCTTACTGCTCAGGATCACTGAAGGAGAAAGCTAATGATATTCGAGTTTACCTGCTTTGCCCTGAGGTCCTCACTTAAAAGTTATTTGACTACATTGTCCAGACTACTCCTGCTTCCACTGCAAATCATAGAATCACTAGGTTGGAAAGGACCCACTGGATCATCGAGTTCAACCATTTCTATCGATCACTAAACCATGCCCCTCAGCACCTCATCCACCCATCTCTTAAACACCTGCAGGGAAGGTGACTCAACCACTGCCCTGGGCAGCCTGTTCCTCTGCCCAAAATACATTTATTTGCTCCAGATTTTTGAGGGGTTTGTTTCATTTCATAATGGGCAGGGCAGGAAATATTTCTTGGACCCTATTCCTGTTTAGGATGATTCCTTAGATTGTCCTACAGTTCCTCTTATAAGAAGAGTAAAAATATCTAAATTTACCTTTGAGAAAGATCCTACCCTCTGCCTTCTGATGACAATAATGGTCTTGTTCTATTATATGCAAACTGAAGTTTATATAAATGAGATCATTTTTAAATCTGTTCTTGCAAGACCTGTTTTCCACTGTAATTTCTACACTTTGCTGTAATTCAAGCTAAAGCCAAATTACAAATTAACTGGAGGTTTCTTGAAACTTAATGATTGCAAAATAGTGGAGCATTGATAATGCTGCCATTATCTGCAGTTTGGTTTCCACTACCATTTTTATCAAGCACAAAACCCGTTTTTCTGGCAAACCCAGAAGCTGTCCAAGAAAGCATGTTTAAGGACTTGGTCGTCTAAAAATACAGATTAGAGGATTTAAGTCTATCAATAATTCTGGGCCTCTGTGGGTTTGGTAGATGTCAACAGCAAGCTTGGCTAAAAGAGCCACAAAATAGGTACTGTAAACCTGAGTTTACTTTTTAATCTATGTCCTTTGTGATAAGCTGTATTCTGGGACTGAAAGTTTGGAAAGTGAAATGCTCAAGTTTTGGGTGGCTCTGTGTGGATTGTCTGTTGACAAGGATTTAGGGGCTAAGAGTGGTGTGCAGGCTATAGGACCAGGTTTGCTGTGTAACATTAATGGATTGAAGCCTGACAGTAACTGCTCCAAGTATGTTTATCTGCAGTTTTGTGCGGCTGCATGCATAGTCAATCAGCAGTCTAGACTCATTTGAAATTGGGCAGAGATAATGATTGGTGGCACTGGGAATTTCAGAACCAGCTTGATTGCAGATTTCCTGGGGTAGGTTTATGGCTGATCCCACTTGATTCCACAATGTCTGAGCAGCATCTTTGGCTCTTGGTATATGTAAAGACGTAGCAGCATCCATCACATTTTGCATACAATCCATTAATAAATTATAAAAATACTACCAACAAAAGAGCCAAACAAACCACCTAGCAGTAAAACCAGGTCCATTTTTCACAGTCCATGATGCACTTTTATAGTGCTTTTATTTATTTATGGCAAGTAACTTATTTCTTGCATGTAGAAGTGCGTTGTAGTGATGGAAAGAAGCTTGGTCATATTCAGTGTACACCGATAAGTAAACAGTCATCTGGACATTGATAAAATGCTAATGCTTTTATTGAGGGAATCTGCTAGAAATATGAAGAATGTAGTTTCATTATGTGAACATAGTTGTGGTAATTATCTGTTTCTAGAAGGTGGTAATCAAATAAGGAAGGAGTAACATTGACAATAACTTTCTGAGATGTATACAACATAAAAAAAAAAAAAAAGTAGGTATTTTCACTTTTACCATAAACCTGTATGACAGCTTGGTCCAATTGCTGAATAGTTGCTTTGTCTTTTTATCTGTTCGTTATATGAAGGAAAATAGAGTTGCAGGGCATGCTGAGCTCTGAGGGATTGCTGCTTGCCCAGACACTCCTCTCTTATGCCCACAATCCAAGGATTTAGTTTTAAATTTTTTCTGTCCTTTTCTGATACCCCTCAGAATATCATATAGTGGCAAGTGGCTATGCCAAAATATGTGTTTCCAACCCTCTGTTCAGTCTGATTGACCAGTCTAGTGTGAAAGAGAACTCAGTTCTTAATCTATAATTGGTCAACTACCTCTGGTGGCAGGTGTGGCAGAGGAGAGCTTTACAGAAGGGGACCCTTGGTGGGACTCCTAGGTGCTATAGAGATTTTAAAATAGAATTAAAGTAATAATTTCTTTAAGTGCTCAGAAGCAGAGGTACATCTCAGGAAGTTAATCACCATTTAATTAATCACATTATAATTTAAGTATTTAGCGAGGCTTATTTTGCAGAATGCAGGTTTGTGAAGTAAATCCCATTGGCTGGCAGTTTCAACTGAGGAAATATTTGAAATGCTGGAGCAAACATGCATAAAAGCTCTGCTTGAAGTTGTGAGAATAACGTTTTGCCCTACAGCAGCTATTCTGTCTTAGTAGAGGAACGGAGATGATTATATAGTAGGTTCTTGCCTCTTCGTAATTCCTTTTGTTCCATGGCTGAGTTTATCAGGCTGAGTTTGCTGAAGTGATTGTACCCGGGTTTCCCTGTGGATCACACATGCATTGTGTGCACTAGATTCTCTGCAGTTCCTTGCCCTTTTAACTACAAATTTGATTTAGACCTACATGTCCACAGCTGATGAGCAAGATAGATTTCAGGGTGCCTGGTCCTCTACCGGTACCAGTAGCATCAAAAAGAAGAGAAGTTGGTTGATCTACACAAATATGGAAAATGTATAATCCCCGAAGCTTTGGCATATGTCTTTCTTGCTTCCATTAGATACACAGAAACACAGTTTGACTGCATATATGTGGAATATTTCTAGTTAAATTATATGCTTCTACAGTTCTTTGCCCATAGAAAGATTTACACAGAAGTACAAAGCTTATTCTTCATTACTTGAGATATTTTTAAAATTAGTTGGATTATTCAAATGTTAGTCCGTGTAAAGAGAAAAGTAAGGGACAAATATTTATAACTTCTTCACTAACTGCAAAAAATTAAAAATATTGTAGCTGGGTCATGTGTGGCTCATTGCTTTTTAAGATAAAAATAGTGTCTTTTTTAATTTTCTTTAATGTGCCTTCCCCATTTCACTGATTTTCATTTCCTAGCATTTATATGAGTTTCATTTCATAAACTCATATGCTTCTGTGTTCATTCATAAAAGACCCTATCCCCAAACACCATAGCATGATATAAATTAAATTTGCTGGTTGGTTTCACCATTCATTCCACCATTCACCTCAGTGAAGCAAGCATATTGGCCTTTTGTCATCTTTACTTTTCCCATCTGGCTTTTTCTCTAGGAGCCTCAGTAATAATAAGGGCCTGGTGGAACTACCTGGGATCACCTGCCTATGTTAGAAGGAGGTCAGAGATTTCTGATGTTCAGAGCAGTGTTGATGCTGCAAAAAGTTACTTTCTGGAGCGATATGTGTTAGAGCAAAACCATCAGTCTCTGTATGTTTTCCCCCCATACTGATCAAAAAGTTAATTTTACTGGCATTAGTACTGTTGATTTTAAGTCTTGTGACTTGAAATTTTGAAGTTTTTTTTTTAATGCTTTCTCTTTTTCTTCTCATGTATTGTTTAGTTGTATGTATAAGTTATTTGAAAAGGTGTTGCTGGACACCTTTTTGACAATATTGTTGTAGACTGGGCAATACTTAGATATTTTTAAGTAGCTTTCAACAACAACAGGTGCGATGAAATACTGAGAAAGACAAGGAAATTCTGAGAAACACCTTTTATAGATGTGATACTGGTGATACAGCAGAATGTGTTGATCTTGATCAACAAAGTGCACTTGATTTGGGTAAAATAGTGGAATTGAGTGGACACAGGAAAATGGAACACTAAAACTAGGATGTTATTAGGCAGACAGAAGGTAAGAATTTATTCCTACATGCTGGTATGAAAAAGTACCCAGTTTTCAGTTTTAAGCAGGTATCTTAGTTGCCTCGGTATTTCTGGAAATAATGGAAATCTGGGTACTCAAAAATGAATTTGAATTTTCTGTGGGGAGAGAAGGTTAGGAGGTAGCTGGTTTTCATAAGAAAACACCTTGCTTCAGATATCTTATACTCATAAATCTAATGCAAGAAATGACACTCAGTATCAGCATATGGGGACATTTCTGCCTGAGAGTAGTAAGAGGCTTTTGGATTCTATTTTTCTGTTGGTACAAAAATATTTTATTTTGTCTGTTTGCTATTGGTATTTTACTGGTATAACAATGTATAAGGAAGGAACATCCATATTTTTTTTTTGAGATGATTCCATGACAAGCATGGCAAGGACCTTCTAAAGAAATTAGGTAGAATGTTAAGAAACAAGAAGTATTTTCCTTAGATGTTCAAGCACCTGTGTGAAATTAACGTAATTGGAGTGGTTCAAAACTAGAACTTTTTATCTTCTCATGTTTGACTTCAACAACCTGAGTGAGTACAACAGTGCAATCTGCTTTTGTATGTAAGCACTGTGTTTTTTCATGGAGCAGAATTTTTTAGAATTCAAAAACTTGCTATTCGTGAAATGCCCAGTAGTTTGAAGGTCGATAAAGCTGTATGAGCAAGGTACCATTATGTGTGAAGTGGAAAAAAAAAAGTGAAGTAGACTGATTTTTGCCAGTGTATTTTTCTACTTGTCTAAATTTATTGTAACACCTGATAAAAATTGTAAAGATAAGCTGAGTGTGGTTGGTTGATCTCTGTCTATAAATGTGACATGACTTTAGGCCTATCTCAGGTGACATTCTGTTTCCCAGCAGCTTTAACTTAATTTGAGAGACAGAATGTTTTTTTTTTTCTTCCCCAGAGGTTATAGTTTGTATTCCACAGTGATTTCAAAGCAATGGTTTGAAATGCTGCTATAAAAACACAGGGATTGAAGTGATACTCTCAGTGTTGAAGTAGTAGAATTACAGTCTGGAAGAGAAGCTAACACTTTGAGAAGTGTCGTTCTTAGATTTTTTTTTTAAATCCTAATATTTCCTAACAATATTTGAATTTACTAATTCTTCCTGAAATTTTTGGTCTGACTGTGCTGCTTCTGTGTTGGCCAAAACCCTTTCTATCACTTAATGAGGCTGGCCAGCAGAAGTAGCAAGTACGGCTGGGTCCTTCCAGCTTGTTTTGCCTGAACAGGTATTAGTGGTGTGCTATTACTGACATTATCCACCCTCTATTTCCTTCTAAAAAGCAACATCAAAAATCCTTTAGATCCCCTCTAGTTCTGTCATATGAATTTCTAGGAACCTTCATTAATAGATTGGGACACAATTAATTTGTGAGCATTTGTCTATGCTTTGTGAAGCCCTCACATAATAAAAAAATTATAGTTTTACAATAAGGAGAATAAATTCACAATCTCTGTCTCATTAAGATTTGACCAGAGGTGAAACACGCTCATTGTTTTTTCATACAGTGTTTCGCAAAACCTGTAAAAGGAAACACCACTTTCTGAAGTGTATTTAATTTACTGACTGTCTTCTGGTGTGTTCAGGGTTAAGTGCTTTGAGAATTTCAGTAATTTCAAATGTTGTTCCCCATTTTCTTTGCTGTAATTAAGTGTTAGCCTTTTGCTCTGTATCATACATAAAGAACAAAATTGCCACTGCTTTTCAGTGGCGTTTTTCCTAGAATAGCAATTTTCAGTGGCTTGGCAATATCAGATAGAATTTCATAGCTTAAAGTGAGTGATTGCTGAAGAAATTTGTGGTTTTTCTTTTGTCTTTCTTTGGCAAACCATAAATATGATAAATACATAGCAAATCAGGAAAGCATCTAGCAATTACTTTAATATGTTGTTAATGACCTTTTAGTTAGATGGTTTAGCTGGATTTGCAGTTCAGTTTCCATCACCTCTTAAAGAAAAAGAATGTGTAGAATATGTGAGTGGTAAGTCCTGCAGTCCTTGTAATCAAAGTCTCAAGGTTTTTTTTGAGAAACAGTCTTTCTGCATCAGGTGGCATGTGCCTAGCAGGATGATGCATTGTGTGTTTCACCCTTCTTTGCCAAGGTGATGTGTCAGCTGGGGGTCTTTTAACTTCAATCTCCAGTATATCTAAAGTGATGGCCTTATCTGAAAGTGTCAAATAAACTTCTTCCTCCAGCACTCATCCTTCTCCCATTCTCCCTCCCTTCACTGGCATGTGTGTACTGAAGGTTGTGTGTATGGCTTTTTGAGACAAAAGATAAATGGTGATTTAGAGATGTGACAATGCAATAATGCTGTTCTGTGTTACTCTGATATGGCACAATCCCTCTGTTAATTTGATAATCTTTTGATAGTTCCTAAAGATACCCTCATCCACAATGAAGTAATGCGTAGCAGTTATGTAATACTTCATATTTTCAGTAATGTTCAAATATGAGTGTGATAAAAATACTGATCTACCTGGTGTGCCAAATAGATGCTAATAGATACATGTTCTGTGTTTTTATGCAAGTAGTATGAGTACTGACTGCAGTTTATGTAATTTCTTTTTGCAACAGAATGCAGTAAGTATGACTTGTTTGCAGTGCTGATTTTGGTGCATGTCAAATTTTAACTTTCTCATCTAGAGCAATGCAAGTTTTGCAGTCTCTGATTGATAAATGCAATTGGTGTGACATCTAGAGCTGTACAAGTTTTGTGATGTCTGATAATTGGTGTGAGGGGCAGTTTGATGTGGCTGAGAAAGCTTGGTGATCATCTATGATTTTGCTTTACCTAAAACTAAAATGATAAAAGTAATCTATGCTATCTCAATATTTTCTAATCTGCTTGTGTGTTTTTAATCTTACTTTAGCAACATTTAAAACATTTAAATGATAACAGTTGCCCTTAGTCATAAAATCCTGTAACGCCATAACTTGAGCGTCACAGGTATTGTATAGCAGACTTGGTTGATAGTGCAAAAAAAGCATAGTGGTTCATTCTGTAAATTCTCAGGCTTTCTAAATAACCAAGGTGTTTTTAATGATTAGTATTTTTAAAAAAAGAAAAAGAAAGGAAGGGGAGGGGATCCCACAGCCACAAATCTGAGAAGAACAGCAGCAGATATCCCAAAATTACTGTTGATTGCAGTTATATCTGCAGATGTATGTTTGGAATTCTTACAATATTAATGACACTTTCAAACACTGGAAAATACCAAAGAAGCTGATGTTCCCTTTTTCTTTGAAAATGGTGTTTTAAACTAGTCCTCAGAGTGGGAACCTGGCATCCAAACTGCTTTTGTTTAAGAACAGAGATGAAGTGTTGAATCACAGCTTTTATGTTACAGTCCTTGCCCTCCCACAGCTTCCAACTCTTCCTTCTTATTTCCCATGCTGCATGCATTGGTGTAAATGCACTTCAGCTGAGCTGGCGAACCTACAGCCCTCGTAATAGTGTTTCTTCCCAACTGAGTGGTCCTTGGGGTAGCTAAGGCCACAGTGCCAGTTTCCTGCTTACTATCCCCAGGTGCACTCACCCCCCTCATGCTTAGTGGTGATAAACTGGCAGTCCTTGCCAGCACACCACCCCTTTGACACTAAAGTCCCATCTCCAGGCACACTCCCATCTGGCCTGGCCTCCATCCCCTCCCCCATCACATCTAGTTTAAAGCTCAATTTATGAGCTTAAGTAGATTTTTAGAGAGGGCTTTAGTCCCCTTAGGAGACAGGCATGTCCCGTCCCTAGTAAGAAAGCCGGGGGAATCTGGAGGTTAGTTGACTGGGTGGGGGGAGTGGGTTTCCTTCTCCAGACAGGAACCTGCTGCCATTCCCCATCTCTCCCCAAGCCTTGCAGCTTACTGGAGCACAGGCGAAGAGGAGCGGGACGTGTTGATCAGGGCTCGTTAAACAGGGCAGTTTGAGTGGCAGTTTGGGCGGGCAGGGAGGGTGCAGAAGGGACTGAGGACAATGGTGGCAGACAGTGCCCTACCTCCCACAGTCGCTGTGCTCCCTAAGGACTGTTTAAATCCCCCACGGTAGCTCCCGGGACCACCCCCTCCCATCAGGCACTGCGTGGGACCAGCATGTGTGTGCCAGCTGTCGGGAGCCCCTTGACCCCCCTGGGTTTTTTAGGGATTTCCCGGCTCAGGGAAGCTCCCCCTGCCTCAAAATGTCCACCCCACCACAGAACTCACTGTCCTGCTGCCAGGTGCTGCCGAAGAAGGCTCCTTAAGTTAACCTTTTGAAGGATTTTTGGTTCATGAAGTATTTTTTAAACTCCCATCATTTCACTGAGCAATTCCATGAGAAGTTTGTTGGCAACGAGGAGTTGGGTTGACCTTTGGATTCAATAATCTCTTAACTCGGGCTCAGCTGCCACCAGAATAGCAGCTTGGGCCTCAATCTGTAGTGAAATAGGATACTTTATTTGCTACTGAATGATCCTGGTTGGAAAAGAACTAATGCTACTATCATAATTTTATTTATCAGAACCTATGGGAGACTACTCATGGGAACGAATTATTGTAGGCAAAACTATTCTTTGTTCCCTGACTCCACAGGCCTCCTTATGACTTGTCCCGAGAAATCCATACAGAGGCACCACAAATACAAACCTACCTAGTTTTTGTCTCTCCTAGTGCGGAAAGGCTCAAGGAAGGATTTGGTCTAAAATTTCCAAAGTAATCTCATTCTCAGTATTACCCAAGCCATTAAATTGCAAAACTGGAAGGAGTAGTTAATAAAGCAGCTTGTTGATGTGTAGCTGCTGCAGTAAATTACTCCAGGTGAGTTCCAGAGTGTTTACACAACAGCAAATTCAAACATACTTTATCTGACAGGACAACAGCTTTGAGCAATTCATTATCAACTACTGTAATGAGAAGTTGCAACAGATCTTCATTGAACTTACCCTCAAAGAAGAGCAGGAGGAATACGTTCGAGAGGTAATACATAATGAATCTTATTGTCTCCCCTTCCCATTTTCCCTGTAATGAAGACATACATGCTGGAACTTCTTTTCAGGGGCTAGGGTTTGACCACAGGTGTGACATGGAGCATGTTTGTATAGGGCTGTGTGGTATTTAGATTAAGTAAAAAAGAAAAGCTGGTTTGGCTTTTGCTTTGTGTTATGAATTCTCCAGGTATAAGCCAGACTCAACTCCTATTTGAAAAAATGAGGATATTAGGAATATCTGAACAACAGCTAGAATCTAGATTTTTCAGATAATCTCATCTAAATTTAGCTCTCTTTCTTTGAAAAAAAAAAAAGCTTAGAAAATTTGTTCTCAGATGTTTGCAATGAAATGGGCTTAATTCCTAGGAACCAGGGGGAGCGTGGGCAGAGCATTGCTGGGACAGGCGGGTGGTGGGAGGAGCCTGGCAGGGTGCCAGAGGAGTGCATGGGAAGCTGACATGGGTAGGGGAAAGGAATGGAGAGTCACTTTGCAGCCACTCAAGGACAGTCATTGTGCATAGATAATGTTAGTAGTAGACGGTTGCATTTCTTTCTTAATAAATAAAATGTTTCTAAGCATATAGAATTAAATTCAAAAGTAGTTAACTGGAATGTAATTTAAATTGCCTAGATGTAAAGCTCTCCTGATTGTTTTCCTGTTCATACATATGTTTTTTTTCTTATAGGGGATTGAATGGACTCATATTGAGTATTTTAACAATGCTATAATTTGTGACCTAATAGAAAATGTAAGTTATAGTCAAGCATTTCTCCTAATAATCTTTTAATACATAGATTGAATTTAGGTGTAAAGTCTGTATGCATACTCACACACTTTGATTTTATAAAACAAGCTGCTTATTGTATCAGTCATCTTGTTTTGTATGGTAGAAGTTCATTTCATGTTCTTTTTTTTTTATAGGGCTATATGTCACTTTGTTAGAAATGCTCAGCAACACCTCTCCAAAAAACCAAAACGCCATGACCACCTAGCCCATAAGTTTTCACATTTATTGCTGTTTTCAACAGCAACTGTCACATGCTGTATTATAAATGGCATTTCTTTTTACTAGAAAAATCAGTGACTTGTTACTGAGTGCTTTAAGTACAGAAAGTATTTGTATCTAATAAGAGGACTTCCTGTGGACTTAGCACAGCAGAAAAGGCAAAATTCCTTAACAACTGGAAAATAACAGTTTTTAAGCCTGAACATAAAAATGTATCCTGGTTTTACCCATAAACTGGCTACTTTCAGTTAAGTTGGAGTTTCTTGAGTAAATGACATGAAATTCCAACATGAAGTTCAAGATTCAGATTGCAGAAGCAGTCTTTCAGAAACGCAGATACTAAAAATCTGTTGGAAATAAGGACAAGAGAAAGAGCAAAATTTTGAGATGAACTGAAAGATGTTTTTCTGGGTAGCAGAGGTCAAACAGGAGAGAACGCTCTTCTTTTCATGCCTCGATGGAAATGTAATGGAAACAAACACTAAAGCTCTTGTCTTGAAACTTCAGAACCAAACTGGAATACTGGCCATGCTAGATGAAGAATGCCTGAGACCAGGAACTGTTACTGATGACACCTTTTTAGAAAAACTGAACCAAGTCTGTGCCACTCACCAGCATTTTGAGAGCAGGATGAGCAAGTGCTCCCGGTTCCTCAATGACACCTCCTTGCCTCACAGCTGCTTCAGGATTCAGCATTACGCTGGCAAGGTACCTGGTGAAGCAAGAAGTATGGTGTTTGGAGAGTGTTGTACCTGTGTGAAGCGTAGGTTTGGTGTAATGGGGATGCTCTTCATTCATTGAGTGATGTTACAGCAATGGAGGATGATTGCTTGAGTCAATATTTGATAAAAAAATCCAGACCTGTCTTTATCTTTTCCATCTTAAGCCTCAAATTTATGATTTAGGCTGGAGGGTTTTCAGAGATATCAGGCAGCTTTAGTTGAAATCAAGGGCAGTACTCCTTTCAGCAAAGCAGAAATATGTCCCATGTGCTTTGGCAGTGAACTGCTTCTGCTGCTGTGTCTCTAGAAATGAAAGTGTTGCTTAGAATGACAAAAATTCACACATGTCTGAAGGCAAGATATTTTGGAAAAAGTGTTCTTTGTCACTGAGCTAACTGAAATCCTTAGTCATGTTGCTGAGAAAGTGGAGGTTTTGTACATTTGAAGGAACTGAGTTTATTTTGACAGCCTGTGTGTTTAAACAGATGGAAGAGAAAGCTATACAGAGGGCTTGCAAATATATTTGCTTTTTACAACATAAGCAATATGAATAAATGTATTTGAGATAGTTTTTGATATATAATTCAGTATGACATTTTATTAATGAAAATAAAACTCATTAAATTTGTAAAAAGAAAACTTAATAAAAAAAGGTTACAAGTAAGTGTAGGGGGGTGAAACAATACGTCTTGTTTGGATCTGTTGTGCTGTTAGTGTCACAGAATATTTGGAAAGTGTTTAATTTTGCTAAGACTTTAATACCTCTATATTTTTTAATGTTTTATCATTCTTACAGTTTGGAATAGCTTGGCAATATGTTCATTCAAAACAGTGCTGGAAGTGTCATACTTTCTGCCTTTGAGGCAGCAATTCATTAACTATGTTATGTGTTTACTAAGAATATTTGGTAATTGCATATATTCTAGCAGAGATTAATACTTAGATACTTCTTTGGTTGTCCAAATTCAAAGTGAAGTGAAAATACCCCATTGCTTTGAGAAGAATTGCAAAGAGGCATTGCTTGTTAGGCAATGAGGGACTTCAGTTGATAGTGGCATGCACTTACCCAGTGGTCAGTGAATTCCTTCTGTTTTGGGAGGAATGTAATTTTTTCATCCTCAGCTGAGAACATTTTGATCTAGTCACTGGACAACAAAAGTTTGATTCTCCTTTTATGAAACATATGAACAGTTTTTTTCAGTAGTGGCATTTATCACACCTATCAGAAATGGAAATGTGTACTCAAAGAAAAATGCTGCTTGACTTCCTAGTCATTTGCTGTCATGTAAAATATGACTATGTCAGTATTATTCAGTGTTCTGCGTACACCGTACATATCATGAAGCTGAAGAATCTGTATTACCAGCCACGTGATTTGTCACAATTCATCAAACTAAATTTTCTGCCCTCAAAAAATTAAAAAAGCCAGTAGCAATCTGAAATCTACATGATATTTTCCTGGATGCCCCCTGAGTCTCCAGCTTCGGGACGGAGCTTTGCATTCATACTCATTCATACTTGCTGTCATTGGACTGTTTTCCTGGTAGAAGTCCTTTAAAATAACAGTCCTCTGAGGACGGCACAGATAGCTGCTGCTGTTGTGGTGTCAAGAGGTGGTATTTTGTATCTTCTTTTAGTTATGCAAATAATGCAAGCATTAGTACTTCAAAGGGAAAGGGTATTTTGCTATTCTGATTTAAAAGAGAGGGACAAATCCCTTTGCCAGTCAAAAAAGGACTGGTTTGGAGTATTGGCAAGTGGTGGTTTATCAGAGTTTTCAGGGAATAAGGTTTTTTTCAATTTCAGAAACTAGAATTTATCAGCACAAGAAACTGCTAGCAGTGTGAGAGAATGTGCCATTCTCAGGAAGCTTGGTCACAGAAATTTTATCTGACAAAAAGTCTTCAAACATCTTTAGCTTATTTTGAATAATGAGATAGAAGAAGAAATCAATTTCTTGCTTCAGTTTTGAACTGGCCTGTGTTGTAGCTCAAAACATGCTCTTATGAGTCTCTTCTGTATTGCCCAGGTTATGTACCAAGTGGAAGGATTTGTTGATAAAAATAACGATCTACTATACCGTGACCTCTCCCAGGCCATGTGGAAGGCCAGTCACTCTCTTATCAAGGCTTTGTTCCCAGAAGGTAACCCGGCTAAGATCAATCTAAAGAGGCCACCTACAGCAGGTTCACAGTTCAAGGCTTCAGTTGCTACCCTGATGAAAAATCTTCAGACAAAAAATCCAAACTACATTAGGTAAATTACCCTGTGACAAAGCTTTGGCAAATTTATACTTTTCAAAGTTATAAAAAGATTAGAAAATCTTGATATCCAGGGATAAACTGTTGAAGGGAATGAAGTGATAGGATGAAGTGGAATGGCTTTCTGTTGGAGGGGGGAGGATTTAGATTAGAAGATAAGAAGAAATCCTTCATAATGAGGATGGTGAGGCACCGGCACAGGCTGCCCAGGAAAGCTGTGGCAGCCCCATCCCTGGAAGAGTCCAAGGCCAGGTTGGATGGGGCTTGGGCAGCCTGGTTTAGTGGGAGGTGTCCCTGCACATGGCAGGGGGGTTGGACCCAGATGATCTTTAAGGCCCCTTCCAACTCAAACGATTATGTGATTCTGTGAATAATAGTTGTTGACATGTACAATGCTGCAAACAAGCGTCACTGTCCATTTTCCTCTCCAGGTGCATCAAACCCAATGACAAAAAAGCTGCACACATTTTCAATGATGCCCTGGTGTGCCATCAGATCCGCTACCTTGGTCTTCTGGAGAACGTCCGGGTCAGAAGGGCAGGTTTTGCATTCAGGCAGGCATATGAACCTTGCTTGGAAAGATACAAAATGTTGTGTAAGCAGACGTGGCCCCACTGGAGAGGACCAGCCAGGTAGGAAAACATCAGTATCCTTAGCTGTCCTGTTCCAGTGTTTGGAACAACTATCTTCCACACTTACAAGTATTTGAAAAGTAGATTGAAAACTAAGCCAGTGTGACTTAAATGTTTTACATGTGTCTTGTTCCTTAGCATCTTGTTGCAGATTTTGGATGAGTTCATTCACTGGGAAAAGTATACTTTTAAGTAGGCTAAACATTACAGTTCCTTGGCAGAGGAGATGATTTTAGTAATGAACTCATCTACTAATGGAAAACATTTTGCATGTGAGCAAGGAGAGCGTGTTGGGTTTGCAATGTATTATACCTGAAAGAAACAAGAGGGGAGAAAGAGACTGGAGTGGAATCAATATGACAAGGAAATTCAGAATAATTGGAAGGACACTTATCTTTAATAACCATCTTTCAAAGTGTAGAAACACCTGTTTCTTTGAAGACAGTCATGCAGTCTTCCTCTCTCCTTTCAAGAATAATTTTGCATAATCATTGCTGAACAACCATGAGTTAATACATCTTGCAAATCAATTGTATTAAATATGTAATTTTAAATTGCATAGTGTTCACATGTAATTTTACAGGTTATGTCTAAGGTAGGCAAATGATCTTCTCTTAATTATTTTACATGTGGCTACTAGTAGCATGATTGAAATGTCTTTCATAATTAATTAGTATCACCAGCTACGATTTAAATCTTTGGGTTATCAAGACAGTGGTGGAAGTGCAGTATTGGTAACAAAGGCATTGTTGCAATCCTTATGAAGTTCTTTGCAATCCCTTTCCTGTTTTTATTGACATTTATAAAATGCAGTTGGTAATGTGGAACTCTAGCATTTGTGAAACTCATACTTGTGAGTGCCCTTTCTTCATTGTTTTTAAAGTAAAATCATTACAAACATAATAGGAAATAAAAGCCTATTGCTGATGGTGTTAAAATTTTCTCTTGTTTCATCAAATTATTCTTAATCTTTTCCACAATTATTCTTGTCTTTAGCTAAATAACCAGTAAGTAAATGTGTTAGATTTTTTTTCCTATGTGAGGCACTGTTTCAGATTTAAATATACTGTCTTATACTTCCCATAAATTAATTATGAATATGTAAACTGAGAAGTTTTAGAGCTGGGGGTCATGTTTGTTAAGCTGGTTTACTCCTTATTAGGGCTGGAGTAGAGGTACTGTTTAATGAACTGGAAATCCCTGAAGAAGAATTTTCGTTTGGTAGATCAAAGATATTCATCCGCAACCCAAGAACGGTAAGTAAAAGATGTCTTCCCCTGCAAAATCAAGCCATCTTTCACAAGATTAGCCTGTTACAAACTATGTAATTCAACAGCTGGTTGCTAAGGACTTTCCTAGATACAGTACTTAAATATATTTGCTGTAGAATATAGCATTAAAAAAGTCACTTTTTAATGTTGGTCCCATTAAAATTGGTGTAAATAGGGACCCTACAACAGCTGCCAGCTTCAATTTAATGTAACTTTTGTGCACTGATTTGTGGCAATATATCTGCCACAAACCCTGTTGATGTATCTGCCAACAGATCTGATGATGAGTAAATCAAACTGTTTCTCAAGGTGGACTTGAGTAAAGGAGAGATTTCTCTTACACTAGCTGTGCTTATGGTTTTTTTTTCTTTTCTTCTCCCATGCTGTTTTTCTTTTAATGACAAACAAAACCCTAAAAAACTCGGCACCCAGCTCTTCAAGCTAGAAGATCTGAGAAAGCAGAGGTTGGAGGACTTGGCTACTCTAATTGAGAAGATTTATAGAGGCTGGAAGTGCCGCACACGCTTTTTGTTAATGAAAAAAAACCAGATTGTGATTGCTTCCTGGTACAGGAGATACGCAGTAAGATAATATCCTTACTAAATGGGGGATTCTTTTCATTGTTCAATCTGGTTTTTTCATATAAGTTTGATATGATATTTCATATAACCCTCATTTGATATTTTTCCTTGATGTGCATGGAGAAATGTTGAAAGAATTCAATTTTTGTTAGTATTTAAGTATGAAATACATGAATAAAAGAAAACTTACTTTCTAGAGACTACTATTAAGTATTTACTTTGTGCTTAAGCAGTTAAAATACTCACCAGAGTCCTTTAACTCTGGGAGAGCAGGGTTTTGTGGCCCAGCTGGTAAGAAGCTTTTTCATTCAGCTCAAATACTGTGCTGCCTGGCACTTACAGTGCTCCCAAAACGTATGGTTCATGTGTAAAAAATGTTCAGTAATAGACATGTGGAATTCAGTCATTCCTAAGGCTTTTTATATTTTTGCCTTATTTGGAACCTTTATATTTGATACTCAAGAATGCTGCTTGGGAGGATCCCAGGAATTTATTTTAATTATAGCTCATAAGATTCATAGTTCACTTGTTACTGATACAGTTCTAAAACAATTTCAAATCTGTTTGTGGACTGGGTATTCTGTGTCATGAACTGAACAACACTCTTTTATGACACTACTATGTCTTTTCATCAGTTAGTAAATAATATTGATGTATATAATAAAAAAGATTTGTTGCTTTTAACTTTCAAAACAATTCTTAAAACATCTCAGCTGCATTTTGTTATTGGATGTGTATCAGGAAAATTGATAAAATATATAGCGTGGAAAGAAAGCATCGTCTTAAACAGCAAGTTGCAGAATTAGCAATCACTGTTTTTCAGTTGACAACCACTTCTGTTTATCATCTTGAAAGCCATTAGTATTTGCTTCAGCTGAAAAAGGGGAGATTTAGATTAGATATTAGGAAGACATTTTTTACTGTGAGGGTGGTGAGGCACTTAAACCGGTTGCCCAGAGAAGTCATGGATGCCCCATCTCTGGAAGTGTTCAAGACCAGGTTGGATGTGGCTTTGAGGAACCAGAACCAGTGAAAGGTGTCCCTGCTGATGGCAGGGAGGTAGGAACTGGATGATCATTCGATTCCCTTCCAACCCAAACCATTCTATGGTTAGAGAAAAGTATGGATAGTCCAGAAAAAGTATGAAAAAATACTTTTTCACAGTAAAAACTCTTTTCTCTGAACTTCTGTGATTGAATGTACCTTTTCTACAACAGCAGTGTTAGAGTTACATTGTGCCCATATGGCTTCGTTATGATCTCATACAATCTTGATGAATTAAAAATGGAGTTACCACACTAGATTGGCACAACTTTTATTATAAAGTAATGAAAAACAACATACATGACCAAGTTCACATTATTGTTGATTTCTTAACTGTGGACATTTACAGGTCCAGCAGCAATTGCCTTAGAATGCAGAATGAAGTCATAGCGAGACCCTCAGAATTACTATGACAATAGGGTTAATTCCTCAGCCTCTTCATGTAGATGGAAGGCACCATTCTCTTAACCCAATGGAACAGTTAGGCACTGTGATTTGGAAGGTTTCAGAAGGAATCCCTTGCATAAACAAAGATTTTTGACAACTCCTTGTGCCGGAGGCTTGGCTTAAGGGTCTGCAGACAGTTGCCTGTCTGTTCCTTGTCAGTCATGGTATGAATGTGACCTAGAGGGGAATCCTTCTGGCTTGCTTATGGAGATATTCATAGTAGTTGAGTGGGCTGAATATGAAGTCTAAAAGCCTTGTTGCAAAGTCTGTCAACTGTTATTCACTTAGTATTACACTGACCACTGATCTGCTAGAGAACTGGGCTTTTTAGAAGAAAAACACTTGGCTGTCCAGGAAATTTATTGTTTAAACTAACATACTTGGATAATATTCCAGTCTATCATTCAGAAATCCATGGGTTTTCCTTTTTCCTGTTCCTTTTTCCTGTTCATCGGCATTTGATATTATAAAGGGACTATAGATGATAGGAGCAGCACAAGTCTGATGAGAAGATTCTGAAAAGTTTAGCCAACAAACCTGAGCATTTGTGATAGTTTGTATGCCAATCTCTTGGTAGGAGAGGCAAATAAAGCTGTTACTGTTAGTATTCAATCCATGTCAATTTTCTGCTGCTGACCATGAACTTAGTATTTCTGTAAACAGAGAGTGACATTGTCCATGCAGCATTGTAGATATGCTTTGTTTGCCCTCAAGTTGAACACAGAATCTACGCTCTGATCTCCTTGATCAAAAACTGTTCACTTTTTACATTTAGTGGTTGTATCCTTAATCATATTTTCAAATATTAGTAATAAAAGTTTTATTATACAACATTTACAATTGCAATATTCTAAGCATTGAATGTTTATTTTCAATACAGCAACAAAAAAGGTATCAGAAGACAAAGAGTTCAGCTGTTATAGTACAGTCCTACATCAGAGGATGGAAGGTGAGTTTCCTGTTACTCCTGGTGAGGAAAGGAACAGGTCAGAAAATGCATCTCAGGTGAACTGAGCCTACTGTCTTTCACACCTTCTGTTCATTGAGCTGTGTCTGTGCTGTAGCTCTTGTTAAACACTTGTGTTTGCCCTGGAGGAGGCGAGTTTGGGATATACGTGTATAACCTGGACTCTAAATCCATGCAAATGGTGCATGTGAAAGGCTGAGAACGCAATAAACTAGGTTATCTTTGGGACATCTTCTGCCAGAGATTTTGGAGATTTTTGCCTTCTTTACATGTGGTAGAGTGTGAATGAGCAAGTCTGGTGTTCAGAACAAACCTAGGTACGTATTTGGAAGAAATAAGTTGTGGTTGGCAGTTACTTTATTGTTAACAGGCATTTCAAAGAATGAAAAGAAATTGAAAGCAGGCTTAAAATGAAGAGCGTGGGTCACCTGGGCAGTACATTACTTGGGTTGAGTCTTCAATTCTGTGTGCTAAGCAGAGGAAGGAAAGCATGCTGTACTCATCAGCTTATACTGAACAAGTACTTTATGGCTGTTTGCTTGTCCTCTGCCTCAGTTTGCTACAATTTTGCTTCTTCATTGAGAGTTTTGTACTTCATGATGGGATAATCCTGCAGCCATTGTAGAGTCCTCAGGAGCAGTGCTGTAAGAAGAGGTAAATACAAGGCTAACAGCTCACATGAAAGCAACTACAGTGCTTAAAGCAACTGCTGCTGTCCAGCTTCCGAAAAAATGTCCCTGAACTCCTGTGTTCTTTTATTAGCCTTTGTCCACTTCACTAAACATGGCTTCCTCCTCTGTTTAGGGAAGAGAGAATTGCCTTTAATTCTAGAATCAGTTTCCTTCCTGTCAGACAGTGAAGGAAGGAGTTGCACTCACTAGCTATAGGTGTCAACAGCCCTCTCTTGTCGAGAAGGTTTTAAATTTTGCCAGCAATGAGCTAGCATAATTCAATTTTACTGGGCTTTTTTTGATTTTTACTTTGTCTTTATTATTTTATTTAAATGAGTTACAAATATCTGTTCAGCCTAGCTAGTGATATGCTGTCTTTTTTCCCCATGAGTGTTATTGGAATAAAACTGGGTAAATGCATGATTTCATCTTGTGTTATGGTTTTCTGTTTGTCATTCGAGAACATGCTCTTTTACAGTAGTACTGCCATGGATAAAAGCATCGTATTACAGCAGCCTTAAGTGAGAGCTGCAGCTAGGCAATTTACTTGTGATTGATTCTTTATTCCAGTCTAAATGGACAAGACATCCTCTGTGGAGGAAAAGTATTGTTGCTATTGTACCGACAGATATATAGATATCTTGGGTGATACAGCAGTTATATCAGAAAACTCGACATTGGTCTAAGAAAACTAGAAAATTAAGGTACTTTGAACTTCCCTCACTTGTGCACAGAATCCTCCCTGGAACAGGAAATGTTAGTCTGTGTAGTATTTATAAATTTATTTGCATGAGGATTTGGAGACATTGATTTTGCCTAGATTTACAGGTTGCAATGCCTTAGTTTAAAATCATTAGGAAATTATAAGTATTTGAATAAAATTATGTTTTAAATTGTTTACAGGCTCGGAAACTTCTTCGGGAACTTAAGCATCAGAAGCGTTGTAATGAGGCTGCCACAACAATTGCTGCGTATTGGCACGGCACCCAGGTAAGAAAATGACAACAAATTGTGCACATATTGTCTCTACAAAGAATGAAGAAGACTCTTCAGGATAAAGTTATCTGGGAATATTTTTGGTGGCTTAAACTACTGATTTTGTGTTTCTTTTTGTTGCTAACATGTTTTAGCTGGTGCAGTCTGGGAAGCTGGGACACGCTTTAATATTTGCTGTTTGTAGTGAATGGTTTCTTTCTTTCCTTCTTTCCTTCTTTCTTTCTCGCATCATTGGGAACTTGCAGTAACCTTTTCTGTCCTAAGCTTCTCTATATCCCATTTTCAAATGCATCACAGGCACGAAGGGAACTGAGACGGCTGAAGGAGGAGGCTAGAAATAAACATGCTATTGCTGTTATTTGGGCTTACTGGCTTGGATATAAGGTACTTCATGCACATATCACATGCCCCCTTCATTACCCAAAAATATCAACATTTAAACAGTAGTAATGTGACAATTAATGACTAATATGATTGACTTTAAAACAATAGAGCATGATCATTCATTCCTTCCATTTTCATTCAAGCCACACTTAATACATCTGACAACATTCTGTATGCCAGTTTTTTTGTAGAGTAGGAGATTCTTTGCATGGAGCCAAGTAGTCATTTGCACTAACAAAAGCCATTAGAGTGGACGAAAACCTACTAGACTGCAGTATTCTCAAATTACAAATTGCTTTTAACTACATGTAAATATGCAAAGCATGATTTGCAGAGGGGAGGAAAGGTTGGGGGGTTTTGATGTGTTTTCCCTCCCCCAACAACTGCTTTCAGTGACGCTGTATTACTGATACAATTGAGGTTTTCACCAGGCTGTATATTCTGCACCCTGAACATTTGGGATGTTCTTTGAAAAGTTTGAAAAAACACTATCAAGTTTTGCTAAATTTTAGTTTTAATTAGTTTAATTGGTTCCCCCACTGTGATTTGAACCAGTGAGAAAATTTCAGTAAATACAAAGCATGGTTTTATGACCTGATCTTTTAGCAGAAAATGATGTTAGTTTGCAATTCTAAGCTCACAGCCTCAGAAAAATGCCAGGAATTCCAGCATCAGCTGTTTGTTTTCAGATGCTAAGTCCCACTGAAAGATTCTTGCTTACCCTGAGCCTGCAGTTGTGGGTTATGTGAACGTTTGAAATGCTGTTCATGAGAGGCCAAAAATGTATTGGTTTCAATTAATAAATTCATAACTTAGATGAAAACTGCATTAAGCAAATACATTAGATTTATAACATCTTCCAATTATTATTTAGGTGGAGGGGTGGTGGTGGAGTGTTGCTGAACACCATGCCACCTAGATGGAGAAATGTACTCAAATTACATCTGGAGTATATATATCGTTCTGTGATTCAATAATGCTGAGTTTGACCCTTGCTATTTAAATACTAATTTCTTAGATTTCTAATGAAATGGCAGCCCTGGGAATCCAAACAAACTTGTACTGCATCTTTTCAGTTCTGGCTTAGTATCTAGGTAGCTATGTAATTTGACAGACACACTGTTTCCTCTATGTTTCTTTAAATGCAACACCTTGATAATTTATTTTATTTTTAACCCGAGTTCCTTTCACCAAAAAATTGCTCTGTACTGCAGAAGTGATATTTACCTCGCTAGACTTAAGATGGTCTCTAGAATTAAAAAGGACACAATACAGAAAGCAGTGCAGTAGCATGATCTGTGATAGAGATCTTCATTTAAATTTTTAGTAGATTTGGATAATTTTTAACATGTTTTAGTAGTTATTTTTATAATTGGTTTACAGAATTTAATGAAATTTCGTGTCCTTATTCCTTAAATATAAATAATCTAAATATAATATTATATGTTAAGACTAAAGATAATGATCTAAGTTGAATTAAGATTAGAAAAAGAATTAGAGTATCTCATAAAAGATAAAACTTGCTATTGGTGTGATGTTTTATTTTTTCTTAGGAGAATATTTAAGACAGAAGTTTTTGAATGTTATCTTCAGAAATTGCTTGCTTTTACCAAGGGGAAAAAAGCTACAGACCTCAAGGACTCTGTTTCCTTCCTTTACACAAGAGAGACAAATACTTAGCTTTTCAGAGTCCTTGTTTGTACAGTGCTGTATAGCAGGACCTTTTGTTCCAGGCAGATGAGTGAAAATGGATTCTTTTTAAGAGCCTGGATCTAATGCAAATTAACCTTTCTAGATATTGATAGATGTAACTGGCACAGGCTAGAACTGCTGTTGTCCAGGTTTCTTTGACAACATATGACTTGATAACTGCAGATATATTGCTAGAGCTGCTGATCCTATAATACTGGAACTCTTTGTCTTACTTGACTTCTATCATCAGATAACTGAATAACAAATGTACTGGCAGCTCTGAAAATGCAAGATTATGTTAAGTTGCCCACGCATGCCTTTGCGGTTAGACTACTTTGCAAATTACTTTCCTAAAATGGAGATGATGGATTAAATGTCAGTAGGTGCCCATCTCTTTGTACGTGAGGAAGGTGCTAGATTTGAGGGATTTACCCCTTCATTCCATAAAGACAGATGTAATTTACCAGGCTGGAGGAATTTTTTTAAGTTCAGAAAGATCAAAATAAAAAAAATAGCCTCCAGAATAAATGCTGGCAGTACAGTACCAGTAATTCATCATTACATACGGAGTTTCAGAGTTGATCCTGTTCTACCCGGACACTTGGCAGTGGAAGAAGTTAGTAGATAGTGAGATTTTAGGAAGTCTTGATTTTCATATGCATCAATTGGATCATGCAACTGCAGGCAAAGTTCTCCATTAAAATCAAGTTACAAGATAGTTACCATGGATTGTGAGGTGTGCAGAGATGAGAAGATGGAAACACTGATAGTGAATAAGAGGCCTGACAAAGTTCTTATCTGTACATGGCACTTAAGCAGCAGTGGAGGCTTTTTCCACCTCCTCTGTGGCTTCACACCAGTTCACACTGACATGTGTTGGGTTTTAAAGGTTAAATGCTATTCTTCCATCTTTCTGCATCTTGATTGTGAGCTGGCTGTTTTGTTTGAGAGAAGGCTTTTTCTGGTCGTTATGCTATCTGCATCGGGCTCTTTTGTTCACTATCTAAACCTTTTAGGCTCGAAGGGAATTGAAACGCTTGAAGGAGGAGGCTAGGCGTAAGCATGCTGTTGCAGTCATTTGGGCTTACTGGCTTGGACTGAAGGTACTTTCTCAAACACTCCTGTCTGTCAAAATGAACTTACTAAAGTGTGGCATCTTACTAACCCTTAAACAAGTGGTCATCTGGGCTCACTTGTAGGGATGATTTTTGCACAGAATTACTTAGCTTAATTTTGTCATGGAATTTACTAAAAAGTTCGAGATCTGAATATGTCTCACAGCAATATTTAGGTATCAGGTTTTTTTGTCAACTCAAAAATATCAGTTTCAAGTGAAAGACAAATGTCAGATTAAAGCTTTTGTGTTATGGTTGTTGACTTGCAAACCTGACCCACATTGGCAAAGAATCTGTCCAAAAAGATTACAAGGATGTATTTTCTTATTGTGACCTCTGCTTGATTGAATGGGAAGTCAGGTGGAGCTGTTTGATTCTCACTGCTGCTCATGTTAGACACCTGATCGTGGTGTCAAGGGCATGGTGTACAGCTAATGATAATGCCTTGCTGTTTCCACTGAGCCTTTTCATGGCATTACGTTGCATGTAGTTGGTGGCAGCCATGAAATCCCAGAAAAATTGAGACTTAGAGGAGTCCTGTTTTCTGCCCCTTGCTTTCAAGTATTGGTTGGCAAAAGAAAATAATTTGTAATCTGGAAAAATGTAGTTCTACTAGACTGTGAAAATGGTGTCTTTAGAGTTTTCAGGTCTGTGACCAAATGATTTGCATTACACAGTTTTCAAGCATAGTTTTAGAGATGCAGTCCTGAATAACTGCAGAAATCTGATTTACTAACAGGAATGTTGTAGACTACAGAGGTATAACAGGTATAATCTGCTTGATAATGCAGATTAAAACCCAGCTGACATGTTCTCATACTTATTCTAAAAATGATGAATTGAGAAAAATAATTACAAAACATATAATTGTATGTAATCTATGTATATTGTCTATATGAAAAATCCAATGCAATATATGAAATGGAAGCTAGAGCTGGAAATACAAAAGAGGCATTTTAAGAAGTCATTTTGCAGATTAGAATCACACTTTAGGTACTCCTGCCAAAGTGGGTCTTTTTTTTACAGTTCTAAAATAAGAGTATGTCCCTCCAGAGAACTCAGAGGCTGTTTTATATCAAACGGCAGCATTTTAATGAAAACTGATGAATCCAAAGCCTTTAAGGCACATTACAGTGAGAATATGTTTCTGCTTGTGGTGTGGTTTTTCAATTTATTTTTTAAATAACGTAAGCAGCAATTCTGTCTCACCTGAAGTGCACAGATTTTTCTGAATAAGAACAGGGTCTGTGATCCCAATATGTAATATACCTCTTACCATGGGCAATTCTTATTTGTCTGCTGGCAATGCATTTTCACCCATAAAAGATGGAGGCAAAGATTTAAAGTTGATAAAATTGATCAAGATTAAACCATTAATTAAAGATGGGGTTATTGTATGATTTTAATAGTGTTTCTGGTACTTTCCAGATTTAGGCTTTTTGGGAATGGCTTGCATTTCTCAGTGCTTGCTTTGCAGCTTCCCTACACCACCAATATGAAGTGTGCATGTATATTAGTCCCTTTGTTCTAAATTAATTTGCACACCTTACAGTTCATGAAAAGTAATACAAAACAAAATCATTAAGGAGAGTCTATGAGAATATGGTGAGATTTGGGATGATTGTGGTTGGAGTGGCTTTGAGTATGTTAATTTCCATCCCTGAATAACACATGAAGAACGTATTCTAATTATAGAACACTAAACCTTATAGAACATCAGTGAATGAGAACTCCAGTCATTTTTCTTATAAAGTGAAGGGGAAAATATTTTGTGCTCTACTTGTATAGAATGAAGACAGCTGAGTGTTGTCCATTTAGTTGATACATCTTAATGAGTAATTAGGGAAAACCCACTTATCTGTGGAATTCTGTCATAGAGAATGGTGATAGATTCTTAATTTCAAAATATTGGCCTATCTTAAAATGCACAATGCTGAGTGTGGGGCAGAAGGCGCGCTGGGATAAGCCAAGTGAACTTTTTTTCCTCTATGAGTTTCCCCTTTATTTTCTGGTTACAGTGAACATGGCAACACAGTGAGTTTGCTATAACCACTAAGTTTGCTCTGGGGTAAATTATGCAAAGCCATGATGTTTTCGTTGGGTTTCACTAAAAACTTCTCACAGGTGTGTTGCAGGCTGTGCCAAAGATTGCAAAAAGTTGGGGGATGTTTCAGTTAACTTGACACGAGCCTGGGCTTCATGTAAAAATGCAAACCCATTGAGCTCACTTCTGAACTGGGTTTTCTGAGGGGGTGAATTTAGGCACTATACTAATTAGCACTGAGAGAAGTACTAAGGGCAAAAGAAGTGCTCTGAAACTTGCACTTACAAGCATGCATAAAAAAAATCAGTATCACCTGCAAAAATGATTCTCAATGATCACCTTTTTGGGTTTTTCCCCCTTTTATAAAAATAAATTTTAAGAGAAAATATGAAGCTTGCTGACATTATCCAATCTTTGTGTCGATTCTCTGCTCTTATCAAAGACCAAAATCTTATTTTCCTTTTTTACTGAAGAATGCTAATGTGAAAAGACATTCATAAGTCTGCTCTGAAAAAAGTCACTTTTTTGTTATAGTGAACTCTGTGTATTAAGAATCTTAAAGGAGAAAAATCAGAAACAGTTCATCAGTTAACTGTGTAATTAATATCTGTTTAGTACCATTTCAGACACAATAAAATATGTATTACTGATGATACTTCTTCCAGTCCAATTTTATGCAAAAGCCTGTGAAAATGGATTAATGCTGTAAATTCAAGAATATTTTAATACTTCACCTTTTCAGAGAAAAGTATTTAAACTTTTCTATTGAATTTGCAAGTGTCTGTACTCATTATCTAAGGGAACTTTCTGACCTCTGGGTCAACTGTACTCAGGAAGTTTTCAGGGAACACTTTGCATGTTTGTATGCTTTTTTAGTATATTTTGCTGTAGAGCTTTCTAAGAGAGTACCTGTGGAAACAAATTCATTCTTTCTATTCACTTTGAGGATTTGTTTAATTTTCAGGTCCGTAGAGAGTACAGGAAATTCTTCAGAGCCAATGCTGGAAGAAAAATTTATGAATTTACCCTTCAGAGACTTGTATGTATAAACTAGATCAAAGCACATCTGCATTTTCTGCATCTCAAACTTTTGTTTTCTAGCAAAAGTGACAGCTGTATTATTGCCTTGGCAGTCTTTGGAAGGAAATGTCCAAGCTAAGCATGTGGAAAAATGACAGCTTAAATATTCTGATGTTGTAAAGAAAGGATAGTAGTAATATTTTGAAAGTGTGGGAATGACACTAACTAAGCATTTATCACACTTGTATGATACCTAAATCTGCATTTCTTGGTATACGTGGCTTTTAAAATCCATTATCAGGTTTATTAAAGCTGAATGTTGCAGTTTGGTATCTGTGCTTTTAATTGCAGAGCATCTGCTTTTCCTTGCTTGTTTCAATAACTCTAGTATTTAAACATTAACAAAACATCTTGCTTCAATTTTATCACAGATGCAAAAGTACTTACTGGAAATGAGGAATAAGATACCTTCTTTATCACCAATAGATAAAAACTGGCCAGTGAGACCTTACCTTTTCTTGGATTCAACTCACAAGGAACTAAAGAGAATTTTCCATTTGTGGAGGGTAGGACATTTTCTGGTTCAGTCTGTGTGGGACTTCATCACATGGTTTTCAATAGTTTTGTGTGGTTCACAAATAGCCTATTTTTTCTTCCTGTTCTAGACAGGGTATTTTATTTCTTTGGAAGATGTGTGTCTTTTGGTCATTGTCTCTGGCCTACAAGGGGTATAACTGTCCTACTTACTCATTTTTGGGGCTAGGGAGAGAGGATTGCTTTCTGCCATCAGCTTTGAACAGTAAAGCAGCATTCCTGTTGCCTCTTAATTGGTAGCTTATAATATTTGTGTCCATTGCCAGGATTGAGAATAGCTCTTAGACTAACATTGGAAGTACTGGGTGGAATTTTTCACTTATGCTTAGCTGAAATTTGGTTTGGATCTTTGGACAGAGAGAGCAGCAAGAATCTCCATAAGTGCTGATGAGACATTTTACTGATCCTGTGGGCTATGTTTTCTGTGAATTGTCAAGGAACAGTCTGTCTTTCCAAGCCTGCAAAATTCATCCTCTCAGCCGTGTTTTGTTCTTTTTCTCTCCTGACATAAACTTCCACAGTCGTAGAAGTATATATATGTTTCTGTGAACCTTTTTCACACAGGCTACCTATGACTGGTGTCTGATAGATTAAGCTCAAGTTAAAATGCAACATGTTTAATACAATGTTTTAGATATTGTTTTTGGTATAACACAGAAGTACCTAGAATGAATGAGAAGAAAACCACCTCTGCTGTTTGTTACTGTGCTGTGGCATGTAGGATGGAGCTGAGTCACTTCAGAAGTATACAAAGAATCTGCATCTTGAGCAATAAGTAAACATTAATTTGTGGTAGTGCCGCTTCAGATTAGATTTGGAAGGATAATTTTTTGTTTGTTTAATATGTCATGTTTTGTAGTGTAAAAAGTACAGAGACCAGTTCACAGATCAGCAGAAGCTTATATATGAAGAAAAGCTGGAGGCAAGTGAACTTTTCAAGGACAAGAAGGCTTTATATCCAGCCAGGTAATGACTTACTCTGCTGGGCTTAAGAGTACAATGAATTCAGTATCCTTACCTAGATTTAGGAAACTAAGCATGATTTTGCTATTTGTCTTAAGCAGGAAAGTGCATTTTACTTGTTTGACAATGTCACTCCATCATTTTACTTTACAATCATGAAAATCTGCATTTTGCTTCTAACTTAGATGTTCTTGCAGCCCACTAAACATTCCTATCCAGAACCTATGATGCTTTGTTGTTCTAACCTCCCATGACCTGTTGACATCATAAAAGTTTGGAGAACTTGTAGGAAGGAGTAACTCTCACCCTTTCCCCTAGTTTCCATCACACTGGTTCTTGCAACCAGTTAAATGCAGAGTGAACCAAGAGGCTCTCAGTGACACTGTCACTCCCAGATGAGGCTCAGCAGGAAGCTATCTTAACTTCAAACTTAGTACATTCAGCATAATGCTCTAATGTGAAGACCAGGTAATTTGACAGTTAGATACATTGGTATATATCATTTTGAAAGGATACTTAAAAAAAAAATGCTTAGAAGTTCATTTCCATTTTACAATCTTTTTCTTTTTTTAATTGGAGATTTTTAAAAATGTGAAATCTCAGCACATAATGTTTCGCTTTCTCGTATTATGGAGGAGTTTAAAAACTGATAAGTTCTTGTTGCTATCTACAGAGCTAACAGTACTCAAAAAAGTGCAGTAGTATCTGGTTTAACTTAAGGAACGTACTTTTTCTTTGCACGCAATAAAACTGATGAAGTAGAGATCTGATGTCCTTGAAAGAAGTTGAATTGCACTTTTTAAGTCAATACAAGCTTAGAAATAATGTTTTTCTTTAAAATGAAAGTCTGGTCCATCTCTGGAGAGTTTTTTAGAAGTCATAGTTTGAGCTGAGCAGGAACAAAGCACTGTAGAGCAAGAAATAAGGTTCAGTAGAGGAAGGAACAGGAATCTACAGGAGTTGATGAGGGCAGTTCTCTTTGGTTGGTTGTGTGGTTTTTTGGGTTAGTTTTGATTCATTTTTTTTTTAGTAAGGTATATACCCTTTTTTCCTGTGATGGGCTCACTGTGTTTCTCTTTCTTCCCTTCAGCAGATCGCTTTTTTAATTGATCTATATCTTAGTTTGTGGTTTGTTCCTTGCTTCCTTTGGGATGTTTTTTTAATTTTGCTGAGAGTAGAGGAAGATGCTGCCTTTGGACTTTTCTAGGAGCAAGCAGGATTTTTTCCTTTGAGTCAGTGTACATCTGATCAGTGTAGAGCTGATTGGGAAGGAAGGAATTTTATTTATATCCTTGGTTTGGTGGTTTTTACACTAAGACTGAACAATGAAATATTATGCAGCAAAGCATAGGTCTGATTTACTTTTATCTGAGACACTCTCAAGTGGTATACGTGATAGAGAGTAACTTGTAAATTCAATTCAGTTTTATCTTGTAAGTTGTCATCGCTTGATTAGGGACAAATTGCATAGGGAATTGACTGTATTGTTGACTATGGTTTCACAATGCTAATTAATAAAAACAAATCACCAAAGCTCCAACATGGTAGAAAGTTAGATTACTTTCCGCACCCTGCATTCATTTAGAAACATTTCCATCTCTTTTTGTCTTGTATTCAGAGCTGGTTAGCTCCTGTTGGTTTTTTTTATTGGCTATGGGGTAGAGGAAATTACTGTATAAAGTTTCCAGTTAGTTAGTGTGATAATGATTAATAGGATGTGGCTAATTTTCTTTGTGCAATATAGTTATTTAAGAACAGAGTGGGACTTGTGAGTACTAAGGTGCCAGTATCTTTCCTTTTCTCTCCCATCTCCCTTTGTGCAGAGGTAGGGTACTGCTATACTAGGGTACTGCTATTCCACATAATATATTGGTTCCTCTTGGGCTCTAGTCTCAGTAAAGCTTTGCCTTTAGTACTTTGACTGTAATTTAATAACTGATTAGTTAGAGTGACTTCCAAACAAAGCAAGCGGCAGCTGCACTCACCAGTTCTTAACTGATGGCAAAGCTCTTATACTATAACCCTGAAGTTGATAAAGATGAGGTGATTTGCAAGCACAACAAATCTTACCAAAGAGCTGGTACATGTTTGAAAAATGACAGCAGATCTTGAAGGCAAGTTCTTCTCTCTTCAGAGTCCATTCCTTTGAAATACTGTGGAAGAGCAGAGACATTGGTCCTACTGAAGTTTTATTTCCTCTGTTTTCACAGAGACTATTGAGCAATCTTAGATCAGAATTGATTGCATATGCAGGGATGTTCTTGTGTCTGATAACCATAGCAATTTGGCCCATTTAATTGGAAAATGTTTTCAGAGCAGGGAAAAAAAAATCCTATTACTATCTTTGGTGATAAATTTCTCTGTTCACCATCACTGTGTACAAGATTCTGTGTCTAATGTACATACCATTTCTTACCCCTCCTCATTCCTTCCTTCCACTTGGATAAAGTGCTGGGAAATAAATCCATGCAACTCAGTAGCAATTCGCAAGTTATTTTCAGCTGACATAGTATGCCTGTATTGCACAAATTAATGCCCACCACCACACTGGGTGAATAGTGGTGCTGACCTGAAGAGTCCTGGGGTAGAGTGCAGGGCACTGCACTTCATCTTAGCAGGATGGAGGACAATTTTGCTGTGTAAATGAACACCATGTTAAAAGCCCTGTTTGCCTCGAGTTATGTATTGTTCTAATTATTCTTTGGGCAATCACAAATTTTTTTTTGCAATGCTGCTGTTTAAAACAGGTAGAAATTGTGAGTAGAAGTTTGTGGCTTATTTAGAGTATCTTTTTGCTAAAAATGAAGCAGAAAATTATTTTCCCTGGCAGAGAATGTATTCAAGCTTTAAGGAAGCTTCTGGGAGCATAGAGTCATTGAAAATAGTATTTGGTGCCTCTCCTAGCTCCACGAAGCCTGAAGCAGAAAAAGGCTGTTTCAGGAGGTTTGCTTCTTCCCTGTAATTCATATTTAACTTGTGTTTCTCTTGATTTTTGTTGGGCAGTGTTGGACAGCCATTCCAAGGGGCTTACTTGGAAATCAGCAAGAACCCAAAGTACAGAAAACTTAAAGATGCTGTGGATGAAAAGATCATTATTGCAGAAGTTGTGAATAAGATCAATAGAGCTAATGGGAAGGTAATAAAATGGAATTCCTTCATCCAGAAGGGTCTGTCATTTTTGTTACAAATAAATTGAGAAGGAGACTTAATTTCTGCTGCTTAATAGTACGTTTTTTAAAAAATGTCCTTTTTTTCCTAAGGGCAAGACTGATAATGTTGGATCTATGTAAATTGGTGGTTTTAAACACCTGTTTTCAGTTTACTTAAGGATTACTAAAAGCTTGTTTGGTTTTGTAGTTTTCAACAACTTTTCCAAACAAAAATGGCATCTTATCCTTTGGAAACAGACTATATTGATTCACAACTAAGTGTAGCCTCTGTACCAACTTTAGATCTTCTGTTTACCAATGGAAGAAAATAAACATTAAGAGTATTGTTCTTTTCAAGTATTTAGAAAAATTAACCTTTCAAGGTTCACACTGTCATTCAAGCTCCTTATTACCACAGTTTATTATGTTTTAAACTTTTGAGTGACATATTTTACTGGCTTTGCCTGTCTTCTGATTGATATCAAAAGCTTTTTTGGAATGAAGAGACAGTGTTCTTGTATCATTTGAATAAAGCTGTTAAATATGCTGGGTACTTTTTCATTCTGCCAACACAGAACTTGTTTTGCATTTAAATGATACTTAGTAAAACAGCAACTATTATCCTCCCTTACTAAATGTAATTGTTTTCACCATATCTGTCTAAATATTAGAAGTAGTAGGTCTCAGCTTCTCAGATGTAGATGCCATTTATGAAATTGTAGGAGTGAAATTAGGTTGCCTGTTGTGGATGCCAAGTTAATTTACTGGTTTAGTTTTAACAGTTATTATTTAAAATTTTACAGGAGAATTTTACAACTGCATGTATATTCTGTTTTCATTTCTTTTAGTCATTATTTTCTAAGGTGAATTTAAGAGCCACATTCATGCTTTAAGAATACTTTTCATTTTAAAATATGAACACATATCCTCCTAAAGAGTAATTCCAATAGATAAAGGGAGAGGAACATAACACTGAAAGTATCTATATGACTTGTATTGTTCTGCAACACAGAATTGGTGATTAATAATAGTAAATAGTGAGGCTGAGTCCTGAATTAGCTATTGCTGAAAAGGTAAGTTGGTTTTCCTGCGGGCTGACAGAGCATTAGAAATGAGGTTATCTTTTTTTCTTAGTTTCTGAATTTCATAACTATAAGCTAGTAACTAAAGGAACTGTTTATATCTAAGAATATATGCCAAAATGAGCTAAGCTTCTCAATCTATAATTAAACATATAAATAAATTTGGGCTGATTTTAACTGATCTGTAGCTTTTACTGAACATCAAATGTTTGTGCTTACTAATGTGGGCCAAGTGGAATAACTCTACGAAATGCTTGTAGTCTTAGTAGATGCTCAGTAAGATCAGTTGTCTCTTTGTGTAGATAATGATTTGTGTTCTTATATTTTCACAGGCTACTTCCAGGATTTTCCTGTTAACCAAAAATAATGTTCTTCTTGCGGATCAAAAATCTGGGAATATCAAGTCTGAGGTTCCACTGGGAGATGTTACCAAAGTGTCCATGAGCTCCCAGAATGATGGTTTCTTTGCAGTACACCTCAAGGAGGTTGGTTACCACTTTATGATACAATAGTATGACTGTTTTACATGCAGTGATATAAAAATTGTTTATTAATTATCTTGTGGTATTAAATTGTAGCAGTTAACCTGTAGGTTTAGAAGTTTGTTGAAATTTACCATATCTGTAAAAAACTTTGGTTTAAAATTATTGAAAAGCCAAATGAGAACCCTTAGTGCATTATGAACCATCATTGTGAAAATCAGATTTCGTCTTTCATTGTAGGCTCTTCAGGACTGGCATTTTCCATTTGCAATACAGGCCTTTAATCTTGTTTGGATACCACGTGGCAGTGTTTTCCTTTTTAGCTGCTTATATAATTCTTCCTGACACACTAGCAGAATATTTCTCTAGTCTTTATGGGATGCTGAGAAATCCACATTATGGAACACCACTGATTTAGTTACTCCATTCTAAAGAACTTAGTTGAGTGCTGTATTTGCTTTGCTGCACTGTCACCATCGCTGTGCTAAAATCATTAGTGCTTGTATTCTGTCTTGGATTTCAAGAACATCCTATACAGTGTCTTTCTCCTTGTAAAACCTCCTGCTTGACTGGTATTTAATATTTTTCTTGTTATATGTTTTGGTAGTCCTAATGACTTTCCTTTCTGTTTCAGGGTTCAGAAGCAGCTAGTAAAGGAGATTTCCTGCTCAGCAGTGATCACCTTATTGAAATGGCCACTAAACTTTACCGCACTACTCTCAGCCAAACGAAACAGAAGCTTAACATTGAGATATCTGATGAGTATGTTTCTTGTTTGCTTAAAAGTACATTTCCTTCAGTGTAACATGCTAAAAAGTCAAGTATCTAATATTAGAAAAATAAAAACACTGTTGTGTAACTAATACTTGTTTTGTCTTAACAGAATACTTGTAAATAAGGATCCAATTTTCAGTGTGTGCTTATTCCTAGTATTCATTTTGACTCTTCTTTCCTTGAAAATTGTTATATTTATATTAGATAAAAATCTTCTTTTCTTAAGGGTGTTTCAAACAGGACTATGAAGCAGAATAGAAATCATTAAGGGATACTACATTTGAGAGAATCATTTTGCATGTGGCTGAAAAGTTCACGTATGCCTAAGAGATGTTTGTCAGCTCATCAGAGTGAAGAGCAGATGCCCAATTCCAGTGTAAACAACCAAAACTGAATTGAAAGATCTTCCTCAAACACACATAACGATGGTGCTAGTAATGTAGGTCTATCAAGCTCTATCTGCTTTTCCGAGAAGGTGAAAAATTATTTCTAAAATTCCTGATGATGGTGTTTAAAGCACCTGATGTTGTTTTCAGGTTTTTGATTGTTAAAAAGCTTTGTTTGGTAAAAATCTTGCATCTCACATTAGTATTTCTTTCAGCTTGATGCAGTTTCTTATTCTGGCATTGAGTAAGGACTGCACTTGCATTATTTGTAGCCAGGGAATAAAAATGTTAGTGGGTGCATGTGTCTATGTGTGAATTCCTAAAGCTTGCTGAGGAAGAGTCCCTTACTTAGTCCACCGTTGTTGTACACTCTGTTGTGCGAAGTGCTCCCTGATTTCAGTTGTGCTGATTTGGTGGGCTTATTCAATTAGAATAAAGAAGAAAATTTGGAACCATTTACCAATTCTGAACTAAAATTTCTGTAGGCAAAAATTGAACATTGTATATGGATGCACTGCTCTGCTTGTTTTCTAGAGTCATGATGGTGAGTGCAGTTTGTATCTGTTCAGATTTGAGAGTTTATTTAAAGGCTAATCTTGCTCTTCCCTTAAAAATTACATTGGCCATTTTCCTTTGTTCCCCTACGAGTTGTGCTTTAATTTGCTCAAGGATGCATAGTTTTAGCCTCTAAAAGATTGTGTCTGTCCCCACTAAGTTTCTAGTTTAATGCTGGCTACAAAGGAATAAACTACTATGACAAAGTTTAAACACTAGTCTGGCCTGCCTGCCTGCCTTAGGTCTGGAAAACAATATGCTTTCTGGGAGTCTTGCATTTGGACTGTGGTTTTGTTTCTTGTCTTGCACATTAAAAATGTTCAAGCATGTATTGCTATTGAGTTTATCCAGACTAAATAATTTCAAGTTGTTTGCTTCCTTTCTAGCAGTTCCATCTCTGTTGATCGTGAAGCAGTACTCTTGCCTCTCTGCTAGGGTTTAGATACAAGCAGAACTAGGAACAGAGGTGAAAATGTGACCTTACTTTGACTATTGTACATTACTTTTTGGGAAGAGAGCTTATATAAGTAAAAATGCTGTTTATCCAGGGATATGTCTAGTAAGAGACATGCTGTTTATATGTAGAGTATTAGAACAGTGGTTCTAGGGAAATGCAGCATTGGTGACAAAGGATGATGACTGTAAGACCTACTTGTGTTTTGCAGATGCTTGCATGGCTGGAAGTGCCATAAAAGTTAATTTTCAGTGTCTGGGTTGTACAGCAGGAAAGCAGGACTGAAGGGCAGCTTGGTGCGGGAGAGGCTATTTCCTCCCCTGAGCTCTCCCATCAGCTTGATTTGTGGTTTCCGGCTGTAGAACAAATTCTTTGAAGTTTTTGGCCTCCACTGGAGGACTTTTTAAGGATGCTAAAAGGGAAAATCTGCTGTATTACAAAGGACTTTTTAGGTCAGCAACCACTGCATGTGAGCCAAAAGGCAGTACTGTTCTGTTTATTGCTTTTAATCTTGCTATACAGATCAGTGAGTTTAAGGCTCCACAGGAGCCTAGATGGGTCCGGATTTTTCAAAAGCATTTCTCTGTATTCAATGAAATTTCTCTTCCACTAAAAAGTGAAGAGTCAAATACAGATTAATTTATCCTGGACTGTAGAATATATCTAAGCGTCGAGACTGCTGCGAACGAAGTGAATTTTCCCAGTTGCTGACAGGGTGCTGTAATGGCTAACTAAGGAGAAATATAAGAGCTACTAAAATACTAGAGCTATGAAATTAAGAGTAAATTAGAAAAAAAAATATGCTCCTGGTGTTGCTATGGAAGCATTTATCATCCCCCATGAAAATGGAGATGTCCGTTTGGATTGATGGTGAAATAGTTGGAAATAGCCCTTGCTCTGCAGTTCTGGTACATTAGAAATTCTATTTCAAACTACTTTCTTTCTAAAGGTATAGCAAACTAATTATTGTAAAAGATCCAGAGTTACAGGAAGAATGCAATAATACTATTTGAAGGAGACTCAAGCATTACCATAACCTGTGGCTTATTATTTTATTCCCTGACTCTTAATAATAATATATACCTGAAAGTGACTTCTCTTGGAGGGATGCTTAGAACCAACCAGAAGACTTCTGCTCCTCACGTCTTGGGGTTTTTTTCCACCTTTAACTGGAACGTATCTTATTCCTTCTCCTAGGTTTCTTGTCCAGTTCAGGCAAGACAAAGTGTGTGTGAAGTTCATACAAGGCAGCCAGAAAAATGGCAACATCCCAACTTGCAAGCGAAAAAACAATCGACTTCTCGAAGTGGCTGTGCCTTAGCTGCAGCTGGTGACTCCTTTTCATGGACTTGCTTCTTTGTAATAGTGCAATTTTATTTGCTTGGTTTTGCTGGTTTTATCACTTTCTGGCACTGTTCATGGCTAATAGCTTTAGAAACCCTTGGCAAACACTTGACCAATTGACTTTTTAACCTTATTATTCATGCCAAGTTTTAACCTTCAAAATGCAGATTTTTACCCAGTGAAGTATTTTTACCGACTGGCATGTATCTGTCATACATGAATCATTCTCTTTGTTTAACAGTCATATCTTAGTGCAGCATACCGTAAACCCACATATTAATGATAAATTACTCATATTCCTTAGTCTAGAGATCTGCTTCACAGTAATCATGAATGGCATTGATGCTTGATGGCCACATGTGCCCAGTGTCTTTTCATACTACCTGTTCTGGTGTTCTGACGGGCTCCTTCCATGCCAATGCCAGAAGAAGGGAGACTGACAGAAAAAAGACAGACACACTAACTTCTGTAGTTAACACTAGAACCTATGTGACTTGATCTTTACTCAATACAGCACAGGAACATCTAATTCTTCAAAACAGAAAGAATACATGAGTATATAAGCAGCTATATGCATAATTGTATAGTTAAAAATACAGAAATTTTGAAACAATATTTTTGATCAGGTCAGATTTTTTTAATGACTTCATACAGTAGAAATCAGTAAAATTAAAGATGCTTGATTCTTTCACAGAATGATACAGTTCATGGCATATTTTCTGATCTGCCTTTTTTAAAAATTATTAGTTAAGATTAGAGCTTGAAAAATGCAATAGTATTCATAACAGAAGAAACTGCTAGGTGTTTAAGCAGTTAGTTATAAAGTGAAGGGTTTGGGCCTTTCTGTTAGATATTGGCATGTACAATGTGCAATAAACCATACATGACGTTTTGTGAAAAATTATTTATAGTACATTTCTGTGTGCAAGAAAGAGGATTGGTGCAGACTGCATAGACAGTGTAGGGGTTTAAAATTTGTGTTGTTAATTTGCAGGTTTTTTAAGTGTACACTACAGTTGTCGATTTGGGAAGAATGCTTAGAATTAAAAAAAAATCTTTAATTTGGGGGTCTGTATATAAATTGATATTACAGTAATAAAACTGTTCTAGTTCTGTACTGTTTGTCACTCCTATGTTATAACCATATTTTTGTACTCCAAACTATTTTATATAACTTGTGTGCCTGATGTAAATGCATGCACAAAAAATACAATCAACTTTCAGTGTAACTGATTGCAGTCCTGAAGAAGAGAGATGCGTTTTTAAATACAAGTAGTTGCTCAAGTGAAGGGTTTATTGGATGTGACTGTTTGATTTTTTTTGATGCAAGGACAGTATTTGTGCAGTATGATATAGGACAGAATAAGACCCTGGGTATATGATGTGCGCTGCTGGAAGTCCAAGCATGAATAAAGGAAAGATAAAGAAAAGTTCAGAGTCTTGTTACTCTCCTGGTGGTAAAGTTATGTAGCACTCAGGGCCATGAAGGTTCCTTTGGGTAATTTAACCTTAACGTTTGCTCTCTGCATTAAAATGGCATTTGCTACAGTAGATATACTAATACTAATGCTTATTCGTCTGAAAAAAACAGCTGGGTTGGGTTATAACACATTTTGCTTTGGGATTAAAGTAAATTATTTTGCTATGACCTGGATGCAAGACAATTGTTTTAACTGGTTGCTTAATATTGCTATTAAAAGTCCATGCACATAACCTAGAAAGGTGGGAGTAATTGAAAGATGTATCTTCTGAACTATAACCAAAAGTTGCCTCTTCCTTATCGTCTTACTTTGAACCCTTTTTTTAGTAATTGGTTATATAGCTAATAGGTTAATTGTTGAGTAAAATTTCACTTATTTTATGTGTGTTGTAATTAGAGATGCTTACAAAGGAAATTGTACTATCAATTTATGATGCAAAATTAGGATACTTCAAATTATTCCATTGCCTTAAGAAGACAGCAGATAATAACATGGTATTTTAAACTCCTAAATCCTATATTAGAACTTCTGCTTGTCAAAGATTAGAGGGTTTGTAAAACTGTTCAGTATCTAGAAAACCTTACCGTAAAAACCACAAGGGCTAATTAATTCAAAATTAATATAAAAGTAAAGAAAGCAAACCTTTGATGTCTGATGTAATCCTCTCATTGCCTGCAGGTAGGAAATGGGAGAGTTTAGATTAAGTGCATCTGGATATTTGGCCCATGAAATTAGGGTATTACAGGATAATATGAGGTCTGATCCATCCCACGCAGATGTGATACACAACTCTTATTTTTTGATCTTTGCAGCAGATCTTGGTAGCTAGACTAGCTTAAGACTGGAAGAGGGGCATAATTCCTCACTTTTATCTCTGTTGTTTCATTTCTTCTTATGTACCTTTACAATTTTTACATTGTGTATTAGCTGGTACTTTGTGATAGTTACTATTTGACACTCACATATTTCTTAATGTGCAGAGCAAGTTTAACTGAATATGAAATATTTAGATATAGTATCTTGATGTTTAGATTTGAGTGTCTAGGACGTTGAAAATAAAGATGTAAGGTCAGCTAGCTTTTTTCTTTTCCTCTGTTTTCTTTTATAACCTTCTATCAAATCGAGTTGTAAAAAGACTATTCTTCCTGTGGTGCTAACTTTACGCATACTTCCACTTGTAAATTTCAATTTGTTATCTTAAAGCTGGGCAATGATACTTTCCAGAACAAAATAAAATTCTGTTCCTAGACTTGTATTTTCTCTATATCTGTATCTTCCTTACTGCCATCAAATCTAAGAAGTGCAGCTGACTGTTTTTATGTTAATTATATGCACCACTGGTATGTGACTTGGAGACACAAGGTATTTTTATTTTCATAGAATCATAGAACTAAAGAATCATAGAATCACCAGGTTGGAAGAGACCCACCGGATCATCGAGTCCAATTCCTTAAGTTGCATCATGTCTTTCTCGGTATTTCACAGTAACCTTTCTCATTGCAAGTCCTCAGCGCAAGTCCTTTCCTGGACATTGTTTTCTCTGAATAGTCTGCAAACTCAGCCTCCCTAATATTAGAATTTGGATGGATTCCCTAAGAACAGTGTTAATAGCCAGACCTACCTGATTTTCAAAAACTGGCTTTCTTGGCCCCTAACTGATCATATTCCACAGGTTTTGTCTTGTGATCTTTTTCTTTCTTTTATTTCTTAACAATTGTATCCATATAAGTATTTTTTGTTCATCATACAAATTGTGGAAAGAAAGAAATTAAAATGTAAACTCAGAAAAAGCAGCTTCAGTTTTAATACAGGTTAAGTTTCATTGCCAAAATTAGAGCATTTTTTCCAAAGACTTCTAGGGAAAACTTGAAGAATCAACTCAAGATTTTAATAGGAAATGAGATAGTTTTCCCCTATCAGCATAACTTTCACTCTTAATTATCAAGATTTTGTTAATCCTGAACAAAATTATTTTCTACAGTCTATAGGAAGTGGCCATATTTATTTTAGATGTTTGCACTGTAGCATGACAAAGATGGGCAGGAGTTAGATGCACATGTCTATGCTTCTTTGGACATTAGACCTTCCCAACAAGCATGCATTTCAAAGACAGAACTGGAAGTGTTTTATGGGGTTGCTGCCAACTTATAAGAATACAGAGAAGTGTGAATTTTAAGTTAACTCTAGCATCATGGACAGATGAATTCTGACTTTTCTCCTATCTAAGCTTCTATCCATATTGGAGTATTTTGTAGCTTACACAGACATTTATCTCTGAGACTGAGGCACAGTCCTTTACCAATGTTTGTAAAAGCCTTTGAAGTGATTAAAATTCTATGGATACTGCTTTTAATCATTTAGTTTAAAATAATTGTCACTGTCTCCCTACCTTGCAGTTAAACCTTAACTAAAGGTGTTGGCAGTAGTGCAACCTTGTAGCCATTCCAACTCGGGATTTGCTAGTTTGTGCTACAGACCTGTCTGTCTGAAATTGTGTGACCTGTTAAGCAGTTTCAGGAGACTTATTTCAGACAGTGTAATCCTTCCTCAAAGAGAACAGCCTTTGCATATCCTTCCCGGTTGCAGTGAGACTTTCCTTTTTATGACTACTTGGAATGTATCCTCCTAGAGAGGTTAGGGAATAAAAATACTTCATTGGCAGAATTTGCTGGCAGAGCAGCACTTTTTTCTGCTGAAACATCACATGTAGGACAGAACAGTGCTTTAAGCACACACTGTATATATGCTACATGGAAAAAAACATTCTCTCTTGCATAATAACACTGACTCTCACTGAGCAGCACTGAATCCCTTGGTTCTTTTGCGACAGATTGATAGGGAATAGAGCATTGTAGTGAATTTACAGTTGTTTAAAATTTTTGTAGAAACATTTTTATGTATGTTGAGGCAGATTTGCATTAGCCAGTCTCAAAAAATCAGCTGGAATGCAAAGAGGAAAAAAGTGCTCCTACGAATTTATTGTTTTTAACAAACATCACTATTTCATGTCTGGCTATATAGTTGTCTGTGGAAAATTAGTGCTAGTTAAAGGACTGGAGCTGTGACACAAATATCAAATTAATCTAGTTATCAGCTAAAGCCAGTTGTAATCCTGTTTCTTTGGACATATGGATGAATTGAGTATTCATGTTTTAACTTAAAATGAGAGTTAGGACAGTTTGAGGCTATTGCAATTAACTTTCATTATGATCAGTTGACGAAAGTAAGTCCTAAAAGATTTTTAGAAACAGATTCTCTTTCTCCTTCATCCTGAACATTGACAGCTGATTGTGATGCAAAATTTCAAAGTACAAAGTACTAAAGGTTTTAAACATGAATGAAAAGAAAACCTGTGGAATCAGTACCTCTCCTCCATAATTCAGTTGATCTCCAAGGCTGTATCTGGCACTTAACCCAAGGTAAGGATCTGTTTACTCTATAACATTCTACTGTTTATGGTCTTTAATTATTAGAGAAAAGATAAAAACTAAATATTCCTCTGACCTTTTCTGTGGACACATGACAAAGTGCTGGGGATCAGCAGGGAGCCCTCCTGCTGGAGTCCTTGCCCAGACTCCCAGGACTTTATTGCTTGCTCTCATCTGCACTCTCTGAAACACTGAATGCCCTTTAGCCTGTTGTCTGAAAGTGGGAGATAGAATCATAGAATCATCAGGTTAGAAGAGACCCACTGGATTATTGAGTCCAACCATTCCCACCAATCTCTAAACCATGCCCCTCAGTACCTCATCCACCCACACCTTAAACACCTCCAGGGAAGGCAAGCTGATTTTTGCTGGCCTGGCAACATCTCTTGATGTTGCAGATCCTTGCCCCACCAGTATCCTGATGCTGGGTGGTTTCAGAGGTGCTGGGTGCTGTTGACCACCCAGGCTCTCATCATGTTCTTATTTCCTCCCACCCCCATTCCCTCCTGCCTCTGACATTCTCTGCAATGATAAAGGGAGACATATGTCTCTGGGGTAAAGCAGCAACATAATCTCTTAAGTTATTTTCTTCCGCTATCTACTACTGCATCTTGGCATCTTGATTTCAGCTGAAGATTCAGGAAATGTTTTATTTCCCTTCTAACCAAAACCTGGTTTTGATAAAAGATTCTTTGTTCCTTTTTGAGCTAACTTGCTAGCTGTATCAGTATCACCAGTGTTTCCTAAAACAAAAAGCAAATCTGAAGCCTGAAACATGAAAAGCTGCTGTTGCCATGTGCTCTGTCTCTTCCTCTAAGACAGAAACCCATTTGAAGTGGTGTTGTTATGAAGTCCCAGCTGGCTTGACTCATGACATGCCGCCTTGAAGCTTGCTGCATGCCTTCTTGTAGCCTGAAAGAAGAAATCTGTTAGAATATGAAATAGGTAGTTTCTAACTGTGATGCCAAAAGGAGTGGACTGATTTATATTCAGATGCATAGGAGCGTTAAATAGCTGTGAATACGCTTCCACACTGTGTACTTCTACTTGCTCACATGCTGCTATAGGTATCGAAGAGAGACCTTGGCATGAGTTTAATCATGAAGACTCTAGTTGGAGGCAATGCTGTCTGATCAAAATCATAGAATCATAGAATAGTTTGGGTTGGAAGGGACCATCTAATGGATCATCTAATTCCAAGTCCCCTGCCATGGGCAGGAACATCCCACTAGATCTGGTTACCAAAGGCCCCATCCAATGTGGCCTTGAACACCTCCAGGGATGAGGCAGCCACAACTTCCCTTGGCAACCTGTTCCAGTGTCTTACCATCCTCATGGTGAAGAAATTCTTCCTAATGTCTAGTCTAAATCTGCCCCTCTTCAGTTTATACTCATTCCCCCTCATCCTATCACCACAAGCCTTTATGAATAGTCCCTCTCCAGCTTTCTTGTAGGCCCCTTGAAACCTTCTCTTCTCCAGGCTAAACAAGCCCAACTCTCTCAGCCTGTCCTTGTATGGGAGTGCTCCAGCCCTCTGATCATCTTTGTAGCCCTCCTCTGGACCTGTTCCAGCAGCTCCATATCCTTCTTACATTGAGGATTCCAGAACTGGACACAAAATCAATGTAAGCTATTAACATGTATTTTTTTAAAATTAAGTCCAAAAGTTGTGTGTGAGCTTGCAGTGGAAGGTCTTAAATGTTAATTACATCTCAAACCTCTTAATATTTTGGGATTGTGGCCTTGTGGTAGCAGGTTCCTCAGTTTTCATGAGCTGTTCTGGGGATAATAAAAGAAAACAACCGTAAACAAGTTTCAGCTGTTTCTGGATACAGCCCATTACTGGTGCAGAAATGTTCTTCCAGAGCATGCTTTATTTGAAAACTGTATTTAGAAAGTGTTGCTGTATTGACACCCTGTGATGTCACATATGTGCTTGGCTCCCAAGCACAAGAGGGCCCTGGGATGTGGGAATTGATCTTACCTGTGTGGTTTTCTCCTTTCTGTTGAGGCAGAGGTAGGATTTCTCAGATTAAGACACAAAGAAGCTGAAGGAAAAAAAAAGGGAAAAGATAGGAGGACTATGAGCCAGATCTGTGCTTCAAGTTTTAGTCACGTCTTCAGGCTCTTCTGTACATGTACAAAGTGGATGAGGAAACCCTTTCAGAGAGGAGAGCATCTTTTCCTGCTGCCAGACGCCGGGGTACTACTTCAGCCAGGGTGGAGTAAAGCCTTTTGCAAACTTGATCTATTTTTGTAGTTCTACTGTGCTAATCCCGGTCCATGGTGTTGTTAGAGGCTACCCTTGATGTGGCTTTCTCCTTGTGCTCAGTTTTCCAGATGTTGCCTTCCCTTGCATAACTCCAGTCTGTCCTACAGCCCACTTTTGCCTAAGACTTGTCTATCCATCTCTGCTTGGGTTCAGTCATGCCTGAGGGAGAATTTCTAGAAACTGGTGGGATGTAAAGGGGAACAGGAAATCCTCTCTGAAGGGAGACCAACTCAAAAGCAGAGTATGGATAAGAGGCGTTGGGAAAATGTGCTTGAACCAGAAGGGATCAGAAGTTTGTTAGTGGATGCTACAGTGCAGCCACTTGCCTCAAAGTTTGACTGTTTTTCTTCTTCAGTCTTGAAAACCCAGGCTCAAAACCCAGAGCTTTGGTCAGAGTGGCAGATGTCTTACTTGTGCATTATGAATGGCTTGTGCTGTTCAGCATGTGGCTTTTGGAGACTGTAGTAGCTCTGTTGAATACCAATGACAACTTTAATTGGTGGAAGATGCATTTGTTGGGATGTGACAAGTAGGAGGTGCTGCTCTCACCCTCTTTTTGGTGTCCTCAACCGGGATGTGTGAATGTTTGTACTTCAAGTAAATGAAAATACGCATGATGTGCAAACAGCTTTGGCCTGGCACGTTCACTGGCTGCAGTTCCTCATTATCTAGGAAATTTGACCACTATCCTTGGAGATAATGCCTGGTCTCTTGTGGAAGATTTTCGCTCCTTTCTTTGTTGGACTTCTGTTTAGGCTTTTGGTTTGTTTGGGTTTTGTTTTTTTTTTTTGATTGTTGCACTTGCAGTGTGACATACAGGTCACTATGACTTTAAGGATACATCCTTTTACTCATAGAAAATATAATTTTACACAGAGGGACAAATTTCCTCATTTTTATTTTTTTCTACAGTGAACTGACTGCTAATGGAGTTGGAAACAGTTCCTGATATTGAAAAAAGAAATAAATTGGATCCATACAGCTACAAAGGAGACTTGTATTTATAGCTATTTCTTTTCTAAAAATGACTGAAAAAGTGAAAAAGTGAAACTGAGGCTGTGGTTTCATGTTTCAGCATGAGCTGAACCAGCAGGCTTCCTACCACCACAGCAGCGTGCTCTGAACCTCTGTCCCCTGCCCGTGGCACTGGCTGCGCCATCCTGGCCCTGTGGTGAGATCTTGGCATGTGCTAGGAGGGTGGAGGAGTCACCCTGCAACAGTTCTCTGCAGTTCTCTTCATTCTCAACAGAATGCAGGGTCCTGTGTGGCCCCATGGGGCTGGACAGGAGGAGGACATGGGGAGCTGTGAATTTGGCTCAGGTTGTGATGCAAAACCATGAGTTTGGATAGTGCTTGTGCTTTCTGCAGCCACAATGGGTTTCAAGTACTTTATGAACTCTCCTAAAATGCATTGAATTCTCCTAAAATGCATTGTGTACCAAAATACTAGATTTCCTACCTTTAAGAGAGATAAGCATCCCCTAATTTTACCAACTGTTCTTTGAAAATGCATAAAGGAGAACAAGAAGCAGATACGGATCCTGTTGCTGTGTCATTGTCTCTTTATAAAACTCAGTTCAAGATTTCTCCTTCTCTCTGAATTTGTTGTTCCAAACTGATATTTGTATAGTTTGGTTGGGGAGTATTGGTAGCACCACAGCATGTGTCCTAGTGTGCACAGTTTTTGGAAGATGCATGGGGAAGCCAGAGGTGCAGGGCAGAAGGTGGTGCAAATGCAGACTACTATATGATTGCACCCAATGCACATGGATTAGTTGGAGAAATTAAAGATAAATGCAAAATTAATGGCTGTGTGAAACCTTCACACCTTCTAGTCAGTGATAAAAAGTTCTCATGGGCTCTGCGGGGGTCTGAACCTCTTCCCATTCTCATGCAGGTTTTTCCACAGACACCGAGTAAAATCATTACAGAGCTCCCAGCTGGGATCATAATGTCATTTCCTTTGCTATTTGCTCAGATTCTTTTCTCATATCTTCCCATTCCTTCCCCAGCCTTTCTGAAGAAATGCTTTGTGAATTTACAATTTACCTATCAATCAGAGCTCTCTGGTGAAAACATTTCCCCAGGCAGCTGGAGAAATTTATACACCAAATACAGAGCTGGTAACTTCAGCAGGAATGGAGCAAAGCATGCACCTCCTTTTGGGGTCTTTGGATGCAATATGCAATGTGCACACTTTGGCATGAGTTCATGCTGGCTTGCCTCCAGGCCAAGAATCACATCTCCCACCCTTAGGGACCTTACATATAAATCACTGCTGCTCAGTAATGCCAGGAATGTGCCACTAGCAATCCCCATCCATGTTCCTCATCAAAGCAGGTAGTGTTCCTTCTCTTTGTGTACTTGCAACAAATACAGAGCACAGATGTATTGTTGGGGCCTTTGAGCTTTCCTTTTCGAGCCCGCTTTCTACACATAGTCTGACAGTAGATGCAAAGTTGCAAGGAAGGAGTAGAAATGTGGGGAGGCAGTGCAGTGCTGGCATGCTTTGAAAGCTGACTCCTTCACTCCAGATGCTCTAAATCACATGAGGATACATGTTTGCGGTCAGATGCTGCTTGAAACCAATTGCTGATAGTCTCCTGAGACAGTTTGTGACAAATTGTATCATAAAGAGACTAAAAATAGCATAGTTATTCCCTGGAAAAGTGAAGTTCCCACAATCCAAGGAGCTGGGAAAATTGTTAAACTTCCTTTGGACACGATGTGCTCTTTTTTGTGTGTATGTTCTTCAACCTTCTATGTGTCTCTGGGCTTCTTTCTTATGACCCTTCCTCTCCTACCAGATGCAAGCAACCACGTTTCCAGTCTCCCCAACCTCAGAAGCAGTTGAACGGATCACTAGCCATTGCTGTGAAAAAGACGACTATTGCACTCCTTGATCCCCATATTTTGTTCTCTGGAGTTGTTCATAGTTGCAATTTTGTCGCAGTAGAACACTTTATTTTAACATGTGGGGCAGGTTAGCACACAAGACATAGATTCCTAACACCAAGAGATCTTTACCACAGCAGACCAACCTTGACAGAAACATTTCTGTACTGACCATGCCTGATCACACCATTGGTTTCTTTCCAACACTGTCTGCTCATGATACTGCAAAGTGCAACATTGCCCTTCCTTCCTCAGTGCATGGACAACCAGGGGACAACCACCCTTCAAAGGTTTGGTAGTGTGTGTGTATGTGTGTGTGTATTGTCTACTAGACAGCAGAAGGCTTGAGACCAGCAAGCATTCCAGGTCTCTTCTGTGGCACTGCTCAGTAAGGCTTCTTAACTTCATGAATAGAACTGGGATTTTTTTGTTGGGATGGTTTGCTATTTTCTGCTTGTGTTGTAGTAATGAGTTGCAAATCTAGTGACAGAGAAAATAAATCATGGGTAATGACAAGTTATGGAAATGTTTGGTGTGCCCAGGGTAAGATCATCTGTGTTTTGCTGGCTGGAAGTTACCTAGCCCTCATCATTTGACAGACACTATAAACGTACAAGTGACCTGAGTCTGTGTACTACCATAAAAAAAGGTCTCCATTACAAAACCCACCCTCTGGGTGTTATTTTTATTTTCTCTGACACTGGAATTAACTATGGATTCTGTACTGTTCCACATGAATTGCAGCTCTGCAGCCACATATACTTATTTCAGATTTTCTTACTAATAAATTCGGGGACGATCTTGGAAATGTGAGATCAACTTAAGCGATGCATTGTGATGATTCTTAGGGGCTGATGATTTCAACCATAACTCAATATAGTGATTTGTTATACCTGACCATTCATTCTGGAGATTAGTGATATTTAAATTTTCAGCAGAGTTAATAACTGAATTAGTCAGCTTTTTAATGTATGCACTTAGGTAAAGTGCTGGTTCTACGTGCCAACATCTTCTCCAATGCTTTTTGATTGATGTGAAATGCCATCCATCCACCAACCCACCTACCAAAACCTCTTTTTCTCCTCTGCTGTCAGATAGGTCATCAGCTGATGCACATTTTTGTGTCTTCCCTGATGGTGGTGGGGCTGTGGAGTTTTGCTAATGAAACATCTGAGGTGTAGCTGTTCCTTGTCTGTGTGAATATTGGAGGCATTCAGCAGATTTAGGGGTAGAATAAAACCAAAGAAATGGAGCAGGGTGCAATGAAAACCACAAATGTTTTAGAAACGCTATAGGCAAAATATGAAAAGGCTACAGCTTTATAATAAAGTTACATTTGTGCTGAGCTGCTGGTCTGAATTGTAGATCCCTCAGGATGTCTTGAGAATAGAATTTGTAATAGATTTAATCTGCTGACAGACAGATGCTCTGTCCCAAAACCACCAGTATAGTTGTCTCCACGAATGTCTTCCTGCCAGGCACTGTCTGAAATAGAATCTAACAGAAAATAGAAAACCAAAGCTGCTTTTTCTGCTGTGAAGAAGAAATGAAATATGTGGTGGGTATGAAAATTGTTACAGTCACCACCAAGAATTTCCTCCCAGGAATGCCCTGGTTATTTTTCTGCCCAGAGTAAAGTATCTCACTTCAGAGTTAACCATGCCCTTGAATCGGAAACTATTACATGACCAGTTCAAGATGTACAGAAGTAACTGTCCTGCTAAACCAGGCTGGTTGAGCTCTGCCTCCCTGTCTCCAACTCCACCTGTGCTACCGTTACTGTCCTGCCTGTTGCTGCACAGCTTCACTGGATGGATTTCTCCCTATCCTCCCTTCTTGGCCTCCGGAGGTTTGCCCTTGCCTGTGCTCAGGTCACTTCTGCACGACAGGTGTTTCCTTCAGCAGAAGTAGTTTCCTTCTACTCTAACAACATGGTTTGAAGACCTGTTGTTTATGAGGACTTGGTTTTGATAATGTCTTCGCTTATTTATATGAATATGACTCTGTTTATTTGAAGGCTGCTAGTATGTCCAACCCTCCAGCAATTTCCTGGATCCATCACTAGTAAATAAACACAGCTCTCAGCATCAGAAAAGAAAATTGGCTGTGTAATGTACAGAAAGCAAAATTACTTTTCCTGATATTTATTCATCAATTCTGATCTGTCCTGGATGGCACAGTTTGATTTGTTTTCTGGATAGGGGAGAAATATGTCAAATAGAAAGAGCAGAAGGTATTGTTACAATAAAGGGACGGGGTGCGTATGTGCATGACTGTGTTTTAGGTGTTCCATGAAAGATATCCTATTAATGAGCTAATGAACATGCAAATTAGGAACCAAGGATTATCATTATATTTGAGACTATAATGCATATTTTGGGGTTTTGCTGGTAATTAATTAGTTCACTGGTGTCCCCTGGGGAAGGCTGATTGTTTACTATGCAAATCTTGCCTCTCCTTTTTTGTGAGCTCCCTTTTGCTTCCATTCACTGAGTTTTACTTTGTGTTTCTGGTGGAACTCAAACAATTTACCAGCCTTCAGGCTGGGGATGCCAGCATCTGAGTTGAAGCTAAAGCCAAGTCAGCTGCAGTAGATGTTCAAGCTATGTTTTCAATTAAGCTCTTAATGGAGATGGCATATTTGTCCCCCTCTGGAGAACATGCTGGCATGACTGTGCTGGGCAGAGCATCATGAAAAAAATTATGTGGCCAGTTACACTTCCAGTGGGTCAATATGGTACATGGAGAATACACAAAATGACCATATGGAGGAGGAGTGGTCAGGATTTCTTAAAGGCTGTCTGGTGGTGTTCAGTTTCCTCAGTTACAATTGACTTGAAAACCATTTAGTAGGACTTGAGAGGTCTCGGCATCTGGTGGGATCCAGCTCCTTTGTAAATACACTCCTGCGAGGGTTGTAAGGTAATCTGCGGATCTGTCAGCTACTGTGGTGACTGCTTCTGTTGCTATTGACCTTGTCTCATTATTGCTGTTAAATTGGTTGCTATGAGGGATTTAATTAGTTTCCTATTTCTTAGCAGGAATCACTTGTATAGTAAAGCACACTGAGAGCTGTACTGCCCAGAAATGCTTCTCAGATGCTAGGTAATACATGGGGCAAACAGATCACCATGGTGTCATTCCTTCTGTTCTTTGTGAGTCCTAGAGAAGATCTCCTGTGGCCAAGGTGCCTCTCATTTGAGATGAGAGATCATCTGAGGCAGAGATGATCAATAACAACATCCGTACAGAGGGCCCCTCCTAACAGGGCTCCTGTGATATTTTAGGTGCTAACGAACATCTGTCAGCTGAGAGAAAGAAATAGCACCTCACTTTTTTTAAGGAATCTGTTGGTTGCTGAGAAGGGAGGAAGGAGAACAGACACTGTACCCGGCCATGTGCAGCTATTTAACTTCAAAGAGAAACATATAACAATGCTCACCCCTGTGCTTTGTCTTTTTAGGCACTTATGTCCTTTTGCAACACCTGTAAGAGAAACTAACAATAGCTAAAATGTAATTGGCAGGTGCAGGCATCTCTTGCTGTCCCACATTTACATGGGTATAGAAAATATGGTTATTTATTACCTTTGCAGTCAAAATCACTGACAATTCTGTGCATCTGCAAGAGAAGGAATAGCTGTCACCTCATAGTAGAATTCTGAGTTCATGGGTCACAGAACAACCTGGGTGGGAGGAACCTTGGAGGTCTCCAGTCCAACATTCTGCTACAGGCAGAGTCAGCTCTGAGATCAGAGCAGGCTGCTCAGGACTTAGTCCGGTCAGCCCTCGAAAATCCTCAAGAATGGAGATTGCACAACCCCTCTGGGCAAACAGGGTTCATGTTACATCCTATAGCCTTCTTGACTGTTGAAAAGGGGTATTAAATGCAGTTAAGAAATTTGGATCCTTTATTCAGAGCATGGAAAAGAATCTCTAGCCATCTGCTTTTATAATATATTCCCTTCCATTCATGTGTGAGAGTAAATGAGATTGACTCGAAGTAGTTTTGAGAACAGGAATTCAAATGTCTTTCCAGGCCATCGAATATTGTTTAATTTATTATAATTTCAAGACAGAGTCATGATCTGACCAGAAGACTGAAGGCCAGGGGAGTTTTAATCTGTAATGTAAAATGAAATCCTCTTGGGTTGAGTTAAGTCACTTAGTCTGCTCACCAGGAGAACAATATTTACCACTTGGTGCTAGTGCAAGGTAGGTAGGTGCTGTGAAAATGAAAATATTATTCACAGAAAGCTTCTTGTCTGCAAGAAAAACTATGTGCACAAATAGTATCACAGAATCATAACATTGCTAGTTTGGAAAAGACTTTTGAGATCATTGAGTCCAACCCAATCTGTCCAGTACTAAATAATATCCCTAAGCACTTCACCTACGTGAAGTAGATCTATATTTTAGCTATTGTCAACCTCTGGATCCTGTCCTTTGGCAAGAACCTCTTAGCTTTTTCTAATTATACTTAATATAATCAAATGGCTCAAACACCAGAAGATGTTTTTCTCCTTTCTCTCTCCTCCTCATTTACCCAACAGACAATTAAGTGTACAGACCTGGAGAGCGATGGACAATGAAAAGAGAAGAGGAGGAGATCTTAAACAGAAGAAGTGCACAAAAGGACTTGGTGCCATAACTTTGTACAGCACGGTGTTTGAAAAGAGAGAGGAGGGTGCTAGGTAGCTGGAGAAAAGGCTTCTAGCACTGAAGACTGCAATTATGGAAAGGTTAATGTATTCAAGCAGGGTGAGGTATATTTATTTGCTAAATTGCCTCCTGAAAGCTTTGCCTTCTCAATAAGGCAGGGTCATGCAGGTATGTCTCGCACCGAACCTGCCTGTGCTGGCTCCACCAAGAAGGTAATTGAAGCAGGTCATTAGCTGCAGGCTGGGCAGCCCAGCTTCGCTGCAGGCAGAAACGTATAGCCCTGAGAGAGCCAGTACAAGTGTTAATGCAGGAATATGTGAGGTGTTTGACTACCCAGCAGTGTTTTCCCACAATTCATGAATATATTTACCTCCAGAGCTCTTTAACATGTAGATTTTTAAACAGCTGACTCCTAAAGCTTATCAAAACACATCAGCTATGACCTAAAATCCTGAAAGCAAATTTTGCTTAGCAGAAGAAGAACATTTAACATCAACATGCAATGAATTCTCTCTCTTCCTTTCACTTGCCTGAATTATTTCAGGCAAGGTGATGCTGAATTTGGACAAATGAGCAGTGAGAAGAAAGCTAAAAGTCTGAAAGATGTCTTTGAAATGATTAACACTCTCCTCAGACTAAATCGGGTAAAAATGCTTCAAGGTGCTTAGCAAATATCCCAAGAAAATACCAAACACCCTATTCCACTGAGCATCCTTTTGATAATCCCTCTGATTTATTTCAAGATGTGAGTCTAAAAAAAATCTGGAAAACAGAGGAGGCCAGCAGGGGGATATAGGGCACGACAGCAGCCAATGACAGGCCTATGGATAGGTTAGTGCTCAAACCATGTAGTAAGCTAAGAGGAGCTAGATGTTGGCATACCACAGAGTTGCTTTATATGGTCTCTGAATGTTTCCCTTCCTGTCCTTGAACAAGGATTAAATAAAATATATTTACTGTATCTTGCATAGTGATCAGGTCCCCATTGAAAGTTATTTATTTGTGCTGACCCTTTGTCTTCAGATTGTACCAGACAAGTATGTTATAAACAGCCTGAGGAGGACTGATTCACATTGCAGAATGTCTCCAGTGGGACTGACTGGGATGTTGATAACCTGGCACAGCTGTTTATGCCTCCCATGGATGCTCATTCAAAGTTCAGGGGCTCTCCCATAAATGCAGGGTGCTGTGATTCACAGCCAGGATAGTGGGGTTCATCTGTCTGAAGTCAGGGAAGGGGCACTTCCAGTGACTGTGTGCCTCACAGGAAAGCTAGAAAGCATTTCTGCTTTCTTGAGAAGGAAATAAGCCCAGGGAACTGGCAGGCTTAGTACACACAGAGACCTTGCGTCCCTCTGGCACTGAGTGAGGCAGGGAGGGATGCCCACAGAGTGTGCCCCTGTCATGCTGCTGGGCACTCCTCCCTGGCCTGCTCAGTGCTCCTTGTTCTGCTTTCCTTCAAAACTGATTTCCCATTGGTGCAAATGAGATGAGAACTGGTTCAGAGTATTTAACTGTGATTTTTATTTTCAATCTGCATAATTAGGCTTGTAATGGACTATTTTCACAGTCTCAGGACTATTCTGAGATGATTAGTGCTGGGCCCTGTGAGATAACTGTGTAAGTAGAGAAGGCGAAGGCTACATGGCAGCCTTTGTGAGCCTCCTGTGGTCCTTTCAAATCACTTGCCACTTGAATCCCAGCTGCTTTTCCAAGCCACTCAAGGGGGTACATCCTTGCAAAACATTAGTCATCTATCCCAACTCATGTTCTCAACAGATGCAATCATTTAGGAGAATGCAGTGGAGAGTACAGTCATTTTATATTAGGTTTGCTTTAACAAAAGAAAATGAAAAGAAGTAAAAGCAGAGGCAATATTGTAACACTAGGTCTGGCACTAGGTTTCTGCTTCCTGGGTTGTGGGGACATACTTTTTGGTAAGCAAGGGCTGGAGCAAGGCAGGAGATGAGAAGGTATGCAGATATCCTTGGTGTGTGGATTGAGTAGCTCTCCGAAGGTTAAGTGGTGTATTTGAAGAGGGATGAGGCTCATAGGATGGTTGCAAAAACAAGGAGACTTGAGCCTTGATGAAAATCTCATTACCTTGTAATCTACCTTCTTTCTTCCTACATCCTTAAGACTTACCTCCCTCTTTTCCATTCCCGGCATATGCCATAACTTTACAAAGCATGTTTCCCCAACCATGGATGACTTCAAGATAGGCTTTCTATCCCTAACTCTGCCTACTTTGGACTTTACCACTGCTATGAAGTTTTGCTTTGCTACTGCAAAGAGAACAAAATAAATCTTCATTCTAGGGGTGGCAAAATTCATTGTAACCTGCATGCTGAAATGCCTTGTTACCACATCTTGTTCTGCTTAAGCTGCTGCTTTTAATATACCCCAAATGTTTGCTTTACTAAATATATTTCCTTCTCTTCCAGCAGAACCATATGCACAGAACCATATGCATGTAAGATGTAGTCTGGTTGTGGGACCTGCTGCCACCACTGTAGTGTTTTAGCTTGTGGCACCAGCAACATGAAGACTGGCAGACCACCCAACTGGAAATCTTCTGTTTGAATTCAGTTGTGATGGAAGCTAGATTGGAGATTCCTTAAAGGGATTTGAAATATCTTATAAAAGCGCATTTAAAATACCAACTCCTGTGTTTAATTAACTCTTTGAAAATGGGACTTGCCAGTAGGGATTTGAAGTAGATCTGGGGGGTTGCACTCAGAGTAGTTGGTAATTTTCTATGTTGAAACTGGACAGCAGGTGTTAGCAAAACTGTTCTCCTTTATCTCTTTCCCATCTCAGGTTCTCTATGGCCAGAGGCATTTCTATTTCATCAAATAACTTTTGGCAGAGATTTGAAATGTTGGTAAGAAACAATGTCTGAAAAATGTAGTTGAATGTAAGGTGTAGATCTCAAACCCACACCAAAATTTTTGGCTTGGTAACACTGTCCCACTGCCTGCAAAGATCCTGCTGTTAATATCACAGAGATCTAAATGATAGTACACAAAACAATGTGGGTTTTTTCCTCTGCAGCAGCGATTTGCAGGACTACTACTTCTCCTCTCCCACCAGTTTAATTAGTTTGATAATGAACAAGTTCAAGGACAAACCAAGATGCATGTGAGAACAGCTTTCCTCCTGCAGTCCTAGGGGTCCTTGTATTTGTTGGAGGTGGCTGCTTTCACCTTGGATAAGCTACCTTGCCGTAATGGGTGACTCAGCCTGTGGCCCACCTCACGAAGTAGCTTCTCTTCTGCATTGATTTTTGGCATGATGTGTGATCCCAATGGGCTTAATTGAAGCTGGAGTTTTGCTTCAGGATTTGAAAGCTGTAATACACGGTGTGTAGCAGCTGTTAACCCTCACTCCCACTCATGGTCCCCTGCATGCCTCTGTGGACTCCAAGTCTCCCCCACATATTGTGATGGGGTGCAGTGCTGTGTGGTAGCACATTTGTGAGATGACAAGAGTGTCGGGTGGATCCCTTCTGCTCGCAGATGTCTCAGACATGACTACACAGGATGAGAAAATATACACAGCTTGAATACACAGAGTGTATATTTTAGCATTTTAAATATCAGCTTAAATATTAGCAGTTTAAATATCAGCTTTCTGGGATGAAGCATCCATTTGGGGATCTATACCTATTATGGTCAGAACTACACAGAGTGCTGAAAAGGAGTAATTTCTGTTGTCCCTAATTACAAACCACCTTTCTTGACTGCAAATACCCACTTTTTTATTATAATGATGCAGGGACCTATTTTTCTAGGTAAACTTTCTGACTTTGTATGGTGTGGTTGGGAACATAAATGCATCTTTCAGATAAACCAGCTTCTCTTGAACTTGGAATTATCTCCCTCTATTTTTATTAGGATTAAATTGTGGAGGCTATGGAGAAGTGTGACCAGAGATCCTTCTGTAATTTAGATTTTAAATGCTTTCATTGCTATAAGGTGACAATCAAACTAAGCACAAAGTAGAAGCAGAGGGCAGCTGGGCTAGATCATAGCATCCACTCCAGAACAAAGCATCCTTCCCACTGCATGTTGTGTCTCAGGCCAGTGTCAGTTCCTTCCTCCATGTGCTGAGTCCTTGGCTCTCAGGAATAGTTGTTTCTGTTTTGTGCTGGTTTTTTTTTGGTTTTTTTTTTTTTTTAAGCTGCTTGAGGATCCTGTCCTCTTTATGGAGCCCACATTTCCTTTCCAGTTGCACAAAGGAGCCTAGGACCACAAAACATCCATCTTCCTGAATACCAATTAAAATATTATTTTTAAGTTTTGAATATATGTTTCATTCTAAAAATCAGTTCTAAAGAGGTGAAAGACTCAACCAAAGACTGAAGAAAATATTTCTTGTGAGCTCACCCTGCCAGCATTTTGAAGTCACTTAAGAAATGAAATTAATTAAATCTGGAAACATAGGTCTATATCTGGTACAGTCTATAGTCTATAGTCATAGGTCTATATCTACTTCTATATCCCTGACTCCTGAGGGCAAATAATTCTCATGTTTTCCCTGCTGTGGAAGTTGTGGGTCAAAACCATACCACTTTCTGATTTCAGATCCTGTTTCTATAGGCAGGTTGGAAGTACAGGACTTCAATGTGCTGTACAAGCACAACTGCCAAGTGTGTATTAGGCTTTTGTCATCAGGCATGTATCATAAGGCCAAGTGAGCAACATGCGTGTTGCATGATGGATTATTTGTTCCTCTGCACAGAGGCTACTCTTCTGACTACGGAGGAAAGTCCTTGGTTCACCCTTATCTCCTCTGAAGAGAATGAAGGCATCACTTGTCAGCCAGGACTTTGCCTGGGGCTGATGTCTGTAAGAAAGTTGAGCACACATGCAGAGGTGCAGGACACAACCCAGCCAAAGCTTCCTTTCTGTTCAGGCCATCAAAAAAACACCCCCAGGTTTCTTACTTCTGAAGCAGGTCAGAAAGAAGTCATTTCCAGAAGTTCCTGTTCATAAACTGCTGTTTCCTCAATACAAATTAATCCTGTTTAGCAATCAGTAGGCCAGATGCAGAAAGTCATTTTGCTGGATACATGTGATTTCCTGGCACTTCTGCTTAGCCTGTGAGTCATAACCACAGTGACTTAGCAGAGGTCTGAGCAGGACTTTTCATAGGAGCTGAGAATTTTGAGGTGGCTAAGAGTAACTGAACCAATGTGGGCATTTTTACAAGGGAAAATGCTTAGACCAGGCATTCCTTCCTCATTACTACCAGAACACCCCTGGAAAATGCTATCATTGCACACTATCACAGGCAGACAGATATGTGTGTAGCTATCTACAGGGGTCAGGCTGATGCTCAAGGGTATCTTTTAAAATAGGAAAGAGAGTTCACATTAGAGACATATTCCCAAAGCCTACAGGTAAAATCCTCATTTATTGGAATCTTCTTTGAAGCCCTCTGTAATAACATAACCAGAAGAGTTGTCCAGACTGCAGTGGAAAAACCATAGCATCAACTATGAACCACGTCGAGATGGTAAGTAGTAACGTGGAGTGCCACATTGCTGGTAATACCCCATCTGCTCAAAGGAACTCACTGCTTTTGGGAGGCTTTCAGCAAGCTTTACTGAGTTAGACAGATTCAGACTCAGAAATGATTCAGTAGATCCTCCTCTAAGCCCAGAAAAAGCACCGTGAAGTCAGGTGCTGCGGGAGTATCCTAGTGGCAGGAGGGTTTGTGCAGTGCCTTGAAAGAAACCTCTGGTGAAAACATGATGGGATGGAGCAGCTGTTGAAGCAAATGCTCCCTCTCCTGTACGCTCCAGGCTAAGCCCCTGCGAGCTGGCTTTGCTCCTATTGCTGCAGACATCAAAGAATCATAGAATCACCAGGTTGGAAAAGACCGACAGGATCATCGAGTCCAACCATTTCTATCAATCACTAAACCACGTCCCTCAGCACCTCATCCACTCATCCCTTAAACACCTCCAGGGAAGGTGACTCAACCACCTCCCTAGGCAGTCTGTTCCAGTGCCCAATGAACATCATTACTGTGCATCTCTATGCTCCTGACCCACAGCTTGGAGTGTGGCCTGGGACTGCTGCAAAGAACTCCAAAGAAAAGCAGCAAGGGGTATGAATGAGAGGGTTTTGGTTTGTCAGGACACGGTCAGGCAGAGGAGGAGGAAAGATATTTGAGCTCAGCTTTTTGTGCTGTGCTTAGATCTCAGAGAAACAGATCCTTGCCTTGTTATCTGCTGGTTCAGCATTTATTGGTATAAAAATGCACTGAAAATCTCTTTTGCTTTCAACCCCTCCCTCTCAAGTACCCTACCTGTGGTACAAATATTTAGGTCACACGAATATGCTCAGTACTAACCTATAAAGAGATGCTGAACATCTGAGCTTTCTGGTACATTATTCATATCAAAGCTGTGTTTGCAGAATCGACTTGTTCCAATTCCTCTTGTAAATGAGAGCAATCAGAAAACAGTTGGCAATTATTGGTTTGTTCAACCTAGTACGTGAGTACAAGGAGCTGGTCTGCAGAGGTATAAATTACTGGAGCTCAGCACCAGGTTTTTCATTACAGGAATGTTTTCTGACTTTGATGGTGTTCAACCTGACGTGCATTTGCCAAAGGGCTGATAGGCTCCTGAAAGACCATTCATGCTGCTGTGCAGTGCAGGGACACCAGAGAGCTAACAGGTGGCCCAGAGCAACTCGCTTGTTACAAACACAGCATAAGCTAATTTACGTCTCTGTACATTCACCCAGGGTTAGTCCTGCCAGGTCTGGAGTGCTCACCAGAGACTAAGCTGTGCTGGGCATCACTTTACACCAAAACTGGGAGAAATGCTGAGCTAACCTTGCCTGGATCCTGGGTGCAGTACAATTACAAAGTGTGGTGTACTCCAGGGGGTATCTCACCTTGCTGAGTTGCTACTGGAGCTGAAGTTCTCCAGCCTTCTGCCCTGTACATAGCTACTAGAGAAGAGTGAAGAAGCGATATTTTTCTTTCTGCGTCATCCCACAGATTTTGTCACTAATATTTAGGTCTTCTCTTGCAAGAAAATTCTGGTTATGCTGAAATTGATAGCTGGGAAATCATCAGTCTGCTATCTGAATATCAGGGTTAATTGTACATGTCTGTGCTGTGCGCTTTTGGGTGGCTGTCCTCTTGCCAAACCTCAGTGAGGCAGTACTATATCAGTGTAATTACTGGACAGAGATACCAGCTGTCAAACAGGATGGCAAGCAGCTAAGCTAACAAGAGGGCAAATAGACTATGCATGCTTTCGAAACTTCTCCTTCTCCCCTGTGATCCCATTGTCCCCAAAGTCCCCCACCCTATGACCCAATCCATCAGGGCAGGGCTGTGGGGAATCCTGCCTGCATGAGGGCAGGAGGGGGAGAGCAGCCATGTAGGCTCAGCATGCCTGTCATTGGTCCGATGGCAGATTGACAGCTCTGGGACAGGGGTTTCACATGTGAACAAATGCAAATAGTCTAATGTAAAGTATAATATGGGCCCTGCCAACACAATTATACCAAAATATACCTCCTGTTAATGCAGATGTTCTAGAAGTCAAAACAAACTGTAGTTTTATATTTTATGCCAGGAGGCTTTAAGTTATAATGTATAGAACAAACCCTGTACTTCAGGGAGCCCTTCAGATTTCTTTAAATACCTTTATTTCACAGAATCACAGAACAACCAGGTTGGAAGGGACCCATCGGATCTTCTAGTCCAACCATTCCTATCTAACACTAAAACAAGTCCCTCAAGACCTCATCCACCCGTGCCTTAAACACCTCCAGGGAAGGTGAATCAACCACCTCCCTGGGCAGACTGTTCCAATGCCCAATGACCTTCTGTGTGAAAAACCTCCTCCTAATATCCAGCCTAAATCTCCCCTGGTGGAGCTTGAGGCCATTCCCTCTTGTCCTGTCCCCTGTCACTTGGGAGAAGAGGCCAGCCCCCTCCTCTCTACAATCTCCTTTCAGATACTTGTAGAGAGTAATGAGGTCTCCTCTCAGCCTCCTCTTCTCCAGGCTAAACAACCCCAGTTCTCTCAGCCGCTCCTCATAGGGTCTGTTCTCCAGCCCCTTCACCAGCTTCGTTGCTCTTCTCTGGACTTGCTCCAGAGCCTCAACATCCTTCTTGTGGTGAGGGGCCCAGAACTGGACACAATATTCAAGGAGCAGCCTCACCAGTGCTGAGTACAGGGGGAGAATCACCTCCCTGGACCTGCTGGTCACACTGTTTCTGATACAAGCCAGGATGCCATTGGCCTTCTTGGCCACCTGGGCACACTGCTGGCTCATGTTCAGTTGGCTGTCGACCAACACCCCCAGGTCCCTCTCCTCCTGGCAGTTTTCCAGACAGGCTTCTTCCAGTCTGTAGCTCTGCATAGGGTTGTTGTGCCCCAAGTGCAGGACCCAGCATTTGGCCGTGTTAAACCTCATGCCGTTGGACACTGCCCAGCGGTCCAGCCTGTTTAGGTCCCTTTGCAGAGCCTCCCTACCCTCCAGCAGATCGACACTTGCACACAGCTTTGTGTCATCTGCAAACTTGCTAAGGGTACTCTCAATGCCCAATGCTCAATTTCCATACAAGCAGAGATGTTTTGTCAGACGTTGTAGCTTTCAAGACCAGTCTAGGTGCTCCACTTTGCTGCCAGCCTGTGGCCAGACCTTATTGCTTAGCATCTTGTGAATACAGGAATGGGCAAACAGCTGCACAAGAGGTAAAACAAACAGCTGCACAAGAGGTAAAAACAGCTATTGTTAATATTTCTGCTTGACTCTCTCATTACAGGTAGTGTAAAGAGTAACCACAATTTTTCCTAGCTGATACTGATGTTATCAGAATCTTCTCACCAGCAATGGGTAAAAAGAGCTCTTTAAACACAAGCTTTTGATGTTTTACTCTGTATTTGATTTTTTTATTTACATGTTGGACTCAATGATCTGGTGGGTCTTTTCCAACCTGGTGATTCTATGAGTCTATGATTCTATGTGTAGTTGCTTTAAAGAGAACACTGGGCTGAAAAAACTAATGTTTGTAGAGCTATATTCCATCTATCTGGATATCTTGGAGTTGTTTCAGGTGCTGAATGCTGGTGAAAATTTTGCAGATGAGAATTCTTCTGTAGTTCTGAGGAGCATTAACTCTCTAGGTATTAGTACCAAAGGCAACGGTCCAAGGTGCAGCTCACTTGTAACAGGTACAGACATTTGTTAGATAGGGCATAGCCAGTAAAGAAAACTGCTCTATAGCAAATGCTCTCAATTTCTAGTGATGTTATTTGCACCTTACTTGCCAAGTACTATTCAGTGACCTATTTAAAGGTAATTGATTTCTGGCCTGTGTGATGTCTGAGCAATTGGAAAAACAGGGCAGATCCCATGAAGTGTGTCAAATCCAAGCTGCCTCAGAGGCTGAATTGCTGTTGTTGACCTTTCCTGAAAAACTAAGCAGAACGTGAGGGTATTTTAGGCACTGATATTAAATGGACCTAGAAAGTTAAAGATACAAAGCTAATTGTAAAGTCTAGTCTCTGAATGCTTTACATAAGTTGTGTGTAGCTGCAGCCTTCCTTCCTTCCTTCCTTCCTTCCTTCCTTCCTTCCTTCCTTCCTTCCTTCCTTCCTTCCTTCCTTCCTTCCTTCCTTCCTTCCTTCCTTCCTTCCTTCCTTCCTTCCTTCCTTCCTTCCTTCCTTCCTTCCTTCCTTCCTTCCTTCCTTCCTTCCTTCCTTCCTTCCTTCCTTCCTTCCTTCCTTCCTTCCTTCCTTCCTTCCTTCCTTCCTTCCTTCCTTCCTTCCTTCCTTCCTTCCTTCCTTCCTTCCTTCCTTCCTTCCTTCCTTCCTTCCTTCCTTCCTTCCTTCCTTCCTTCCTTCCTTCCTTCCTTCCTTCCTTCCTTCCTTCCTTCCTTCCTTCCTTCCTTCCTTCCTTCCTTCCTTCCTTCCTTCCTTCCTTCCTTCCTTCCTTCCTTCCTTCCTTCCTTCCTTCCTTCCTTCCTTCCTTCCTTCCTTCCTTCCTTCCTTCCTTCCTTCCTTCCTTCCTTCCTTCCTTCCTTCCTTCCCCCCCCTCATGTCTTAAGGATTGGTATTTGTTTAAAATATTCTGGCTATGTTGGATTTTTATCTCTTTGGAAGATAAGGATATCCAGTAACCACATTCCTGATGTTCAGAAGCAGCTGTGATCCTCACAGCTGTTTGCCATCAGATCTTGTCCTTAGCCTCTTGTTCAAACAGAATAAACTAGTGAAGCTGGTTGTGGGACTAGGAAGAGGTCTCCTAGAAATTTGGCAGGATGAGAGGAACATCAAAGAGGAAACTCCAGGGATGTCCATTTGATTAACCAAGGTTGTTCAGACACCAAAGAGAGGCCTGAGCCTGGCACGCCCCATTTGCCAGAAACATTTCTTCATGTAAATGAGAATTCAAACTATGTAAAGACATAAAATGGGCTTGTAAACCATCAGAGGGAATGGATATATGGCAATAGGTCATACCACCACCTTTTGGACAGCTTGTGAGTGACTCAGTAAGTGCCAAAGGAGATGAAGAATAGAAAAGGCTAATGGACTGGTTTGCAAACATGATTTTACAGCCGGCACCACCAGGCTGCACCTGCCAAGAATCTCAAACCCAAAGGCAATGTACTAGAGTAGAGTGAAAGACAAAAAGGACTAAGCAGTCTTTAGCAGGTTGGTTGGTCAGAGAGCAGGGGGATTCCCTGGCAGATCTGCCATTTAGAGGCTTTGCACCAAAGCCTTTTTGGAAAGAGGGAGGGAGAAGATGCTTCCTATGCTTCTGTTCTTGTGGTAAGTAGTTGTTACAGCTAAGGAAAACCAGCTGTGTAGCGAAGCAAGCTTTTCCTTTTTGGTGCTGCGATGCCTGCAGAGCAGGGTCAGGTGTGGCTGGTGGAAAGCTGGGAGCAGAGGGGTCACTCAGCCTCTGGAGATCACTACATCCTTTTCCTACTTAGAGGTGTTGATCTTCCTGTATCTCTCTATATCTTTGTTCAGATGGCTCTTTCTCCTCCCTTCTGAACGTTGGGATGCTTCTTCCTTGGCCTGTGATGCAAACACTTGGCATTGTCTTTGAATGGCTGATTCCTGTGCACTTACCAGGGAGTACCTCCAAATGTCCTCATGAGCCAAGGGGAAGGGCTGCACGACATTGACAGGTAGCCAGGTCAAGACAAGCATCTTAGCTTGCTCCTTTTGCCTCTTCTTGAGGCCAGGAAAAGAACGCAGCAAGCCTGCAGAGATACCCCCTCAGCACTGGGCAGCTAGTAAAAAAGATATGGGTAAGAACTGGGGCTCAGTGCTGCACATCTCCCAAGACCACAGAACATTTATCTGCTCTCCTTGTTGTTGCAACATCCACAAATCTCTTTTCATAGGTCAAAGATTAAATGACTGCCATGGCTATTGACTTGCTTACTACAAGTCAACACTGCTTGATTGCTTCTTATTTTTGTGCCTTTAATCTCTGTCCATAGGCAGAGCTGGCTATGGCTGGCTGTTGAACAGGAGGGAGGGGGCTTCACATGAGGTTTTAAGTAAGGTAGAGATTTCAAAAGCTGCAGCAAGTGCATCGTATAACTGGAGTGCAGCTATGGTGGGGTATAAAACTCTTCAGGCAGGGCAGGAAGGGTAGGAGAGGTGGTGGGGTAGCTCTCTATGTTAGAGAGTGCTTTGATATCCTCAAACTTGATTATGGTGATGACGGAATCGAGTTCCTGTGGGTAAAAATGAGAGGAGCCCTGTGAAGTCAGACTATGTTTATCAATTTGCCTTAAACATTTTTGCGGAGGACTACCCACTTCCGGCACCAGCTTGTCTGTCGTACCACACAGTCCAGCAGGGAGCAGTGCAGGAGCAGGCACAGGTCTCCCTCGCTGGGGTGAAGTGTTTGGCAAGGGGAGGAGATGCTGTGGCTGCTGCTGCCGCTACCTGCCCCACTCCCCTGCTCAATTCCAGAGGCCGCTAAAACAGACACGGATAAAAGGACTCGGAGGGGAGGGGTCGGGGCTCACTACCATGCCAGCACTGACCCACACACTTGGATTGGAGCAGCCTGGACCACGCCTCTGGACCATGTGTTCGGGAGATCATCTACTGCATTCGATGTGGTGATATTTCTTCCCTCTCTTTCTCTTTCTCTTTCTCTTTCTCTTTCTCTTTCTCTCTACCTCCCCGCGTCCCCATTACCTCATGGCGTACGTGTTGGGTCAGATCCTAGGGACTTGGGTTGTTTTCAGGGATTCATTTCTGTAACTTTGGGTGCCCCCCCCCCCCCCCCCCCCCCCCACTTCGTGTCTTTGTTGTGCACCCTAGTATCTTGGTGTGTTTATGCTTGCTGGAGCCAGAAATAAATACTGTTTTGATATTCACCCTGGGAGTAACCTTATTGACCTCTGGATTGCCACACAGACAAATGGATCCACTTTCCCCCACTTTTTTCAAGGCCAGATACGAGCGTGCAGCTCATGGATCTGGGTTGAAACAAGACCACAAGAAGTCAGATTTTGTGATGGGAGTTGATTATAGACAACTCAGCCAAGAAGAAGCATCTGATGAGCTCTTCTATAAACAGCTGGTAATAGTCTCAAGATCACTAGCTCTTGTCCTTGTGGGAGACTTCAATCCTCAGGATAACTGCTGGTAGTACAATACAGCAGAAAGGAAGCAGTCTAGGAGGTTCCTGGATTGCGTGGAAGACAACTTCCTCACACAACTGGTGAATGAGCCAACAAGGGAAGGTGCCCTCCTGGACCTGCTATTTGTGAACAGAAATGGCCTTGTGGGGGATGTGACGGTTGAAAGATGCCTGGATAAAAGTGATCATGAGATGACAGGTTTTTCAGTTCTAGGTGAGGTGATGAGGGAGATTAGCAGACCAGTCACATTAAACTTCCAGAGGGCAGACTTTGGACTGTTTAGAAGGTTGGTTGGCAAAGACAGTCCTTAAGGGGAAGGGAGACCATGAGGGCCGGGAGCTCTTCAAAAAGGAGATCCCAGCAGCTCAGGAGAAAGCAGTCCCCATGTTCCAGAAAAGGGAACATGGTTGAGTTGGGAGATTTTGAGGGACATCAAATAGAAGAGGAATGTCTATGAACTTTGGAAGAAGGGAAATGCGTCTTGGGTGGAAGTGAGATTGTGCAGAGAAAAAAATCAGGAGGGCTAAGGCCCATCTAAGACTCAGATGGGCCGTGTTGGTGAAAGATAACAAAAAAAATCTTTCTATAAATACATTAAAAATAAAAGTAGGACAGGGAGAATATTCAGTCCCTATTGGATGCAAATGGAACAACTGTGACAAAGGATGAAGACAAGGCTGAGGTACTTAATGCCTTCTTTGCCTCAGTCTTCAATAGCAAGGAAAGTTGTTCCCTCTGTGTACACACCTAGGAGTTAGAGGATCAGAACAAAGCTCCCATGATCCAAGAGGAGGTGGCTAGAGACTTGGTTGCCCAGCTAGACACCCACAAGTCTATGGGACCGGATGGGATCCACCCAAGACTATTGAGGGACCTGTCGGGTGTGCTTGCCAAACCCCTTTCCATCATCTTCCAGCAATCCTGGCTAACTGGGGAAGTTCCATTGGACTGGAGTCTGGCTGACGTTGTGCCCATCTACAAGAAGGGTCGCAGGGAGGATCCAGGGAGCTACAGGCCTGTCAGTCTGACCTCAGTGCCAGGGAAAAGTCATGGAACAGGTGATCTTGAGTGCTATCATGAAGCACATGCGAGAGAACCGGGTGATCAGGCCCAGTCAACATGGGTCCACAAAAGGCAGGTCTTGCCAAACTAACCTGATTGCCTTTGACAAAGTGACTCGGCTGCTGGATGAGGGAAAGGCTGTGGATGTGGTCTTCCTGGACACAGGAAAAACCTTTGACACAGTTTCTCACAGCATTCTGCTAGGGAAACTGTCAGCCTCTGGCCTGGACATGTGCACACTCTCTTGGGTGGAAAACTGGTTGGATGGCCGGGCCCAGAGAGTGGTGGTAAATGGTGGTAAATCCAGCTGGAGGCCAGTGACAAATGGGGTTCCCCAGGGCTCAATGCTGGGTCCAGCCCTGTTCAATGTCTTCATCAATGACCTGGATGAAGGCATTGAGTGTGCCTGTAGCAAGTTTGCAGATGACACTAAGCTGGGTGGAAGTGTTGATCTGCTGGAGGGTAGGAGGCTTCGCAGAGGGATCTAAACAGGCTGGACCACTGGGCTGAGACCAATGGCATGAGGTTAACAAGGCCAAATGCTGGGTCCTGCACGTGGGGCACAACAACCCTGTGCAGAGCTACAGACTAGAAGTCTGTCTAGAAAGCTGCCTGGAGGAGAAGGATCTGGGGGTGTTGATTGACAGTAATTAAACATGAACCAGCAGTGTTCCCAGGTGGCCAAGGAGGTCAATGGCATCTTAGCTTGTATCAGAAATGGCATGGCCAGCAGGTCCAGGGAGGTTATTCTCCTTCTATACTTGGCATTGGTGAGACCACTCCTTGAATCCTGTGTTCAGTTCTGGACCCCTCACAATAAGAAAGATGTTGAGGCTCTGGAGCGAGTCCAGAGATGAGTGACAAAGCTGGTGAAGGGGCTGGAGAACAGGCCCTATGAGGAACGACTGAGAGAGCTGGGGTTTTTTAGCCTGGAGAAGAGGAGGCTGAGAGGAGACTGAGTTGCTCTCTACAACTATCTGAAAAGAGGTTGTGGAGAGGAGGGAGCTGGCCTCTTCTCCCAAGTGACAGGGGACAGGACGAGAGGGAATGGCCTCAAGCTCCACCAGGGGAACTGGACATCAGAAAATTTTTTTTCACAGAAAGGGTCATTGGGCATTGGAATAGGCTGCCTGGGGAGGTGGTCGATTCACCTTCCCTGGAGGTGTTTAAGGCCCAGGTAGATGAGGTCCTGAGGGACATGTTTTAGGGTTTGATAGGAATGGTTGGACTCGATGATCCGATGGGTCTCTTCCAACCTGATGATTCTATGATTTTATGAATGATACTTAGATTTCTTCCTTACACTAATTTACTTACCTGCCTGTGGATAACCTCATCACAGAATGTTATGCAATCAGAAAGAGACTTAGCTGTCTGGAAGATATTCTAATAATTTTTTGTCCAATTAAGTACTGCAGAACGTGGCCTGTAATAAGGATATGACAGCCTACAGCACACAGTGTTGGAGAGGTGATGGCAAAGTGCTATGGCTATGGTGCAGATGTTTAAATATCAGTAAATGGAAGTTGTCAGAGACCAATTTTATGAGTGCTCTGAAGTCATGTGCTAGTACACTTCCCAAAGATGCTCAGATCACCCCTGAGATCATGGATCTGGTTAGCTCTGGATAAGCAAATCCTGTTCAAAAGTCTGGCAGGGCTGGAGTTAAGGAGAGAATTGGCTAGAAATGCAAAGCAAAGAGCTTCAGAGCTCTCAAGGCTGATGAGAATTTTTAGACTGAGATCTAGAAGACAGTGAAGACAAATTCTAAGTGGCAGGAGGAGCTAATCTTGGATCATATGGCTGGTGTGGATAAGCATATATCAAAGAGGGAGGGAGGTAGGCAGGTACTTTGGCAATGAGGCTGGGAGCAGCTAACAGGGTCTGAAGGTCTGTTTGCTGAACAGACTCCATCTGCCCTTTCCATCCAACATCTCTATCTGGACAGGCTTTTGTATTGATTTAAAGAAACTATCCATGACCCTGAGAGGAAAACTGCCAAAGAAAACGAGGTTTATCGCATGCAGAGAAAGAAGGATGGGCAGCCTGAGTGGGCAGTTTTAGTGGGCAGCAAAGATGTATCTGCTCACACAAGTAGTGGAAGACCTTGCATTACATTTTTTAGTTTGCTTTCCAGAAAATTAAACTTTTTGCTGTTTTCCTACTTGGATGTTTCCCTCAGGGGAATAAATCCACTGAAAGTATAAACCAGGCATTCCCTTGGTTTTACCAACAGTCTCTGCAGAGTGTGGAGGCCAGGCCCACCAGCCTGGGCTGGGCAGACAGGCTTGCCTGTGCTCCGCTGCACACAAGCCATGGAAGTATGTACGATATCACAGTGCCCTCTTGGGGGCAGCTGTTCATTGGGTGTAGAGCTTTATGATTCATACACTGCTGCTCACCACTTTGTTCTAGGAACTCATGCTGCCTAGCTAAGTCGTGGATTCCCCCCCCACCCCCAAACACTGCTCTTATTAAGGGAGAGCTCAAAGAGTTGGCCTTTGATTTTTATTTTATTATTATTTCAGTACAAATCTTTTCTCTGCTGCTGATCTGAACTTTAAAATAACAGAAGTGAGGAGGGCAAGTAGCTCCTAAGTGAAGATGGCAGTCTGCCCTCAGAAATGAAACCTGTATCATTTAAACACTTTCTTGCTCTAGCAAGAAACAAATTGTTTTAACAATAGATTTAATTAGCTGGTGTTTATATTCCTTCACAGTGCGTTTGAGTCCCAGTGCACCTGCTGGTAGACCTGTCTCAAAGCCCTGGTGTCTTCTGCAAAGGAGTGTGAAGAATGACTGATGCATTAAATAAGGACATGGATAAGGATGGCAGCTCTCTGCTTACAGTGGGAAGAGCCTGGAGAGGAGGGTAGTGCAACCAGTCTGTCTTGTCCTCTAGATTTTGCAGTACCTTCTTTTGCTAGACAGTAAAAAGAAAGAAAATGTGAACAAAAATGCAACTTCCAGCAAATATTTGGGATGATCCTATGGAACTGTGACTGTATCACAACCAATATGGCTCTTGATGCTCCATTGTTGCCATTAATGCCCTGGATGCCCAAGACCAAACATTTTACTCATTTTTCAATCACCATTCTGGTCCACTAAAACATGCAAAAAAATGACAAACTTTTGTTCTAGTATAGACCTATAATTTCCCTGCCTCCTTACACTTATAGGATAATAAAAGAACCTCTATTCTAAGTAAGAGATGAAATTACAAGCCTCTGACATTTATGACCATTTTTCTGGCACATATACCCATAAGTTTGTGTGTGTGATTTTGGGTTTGGATTTGTTCTTTTTTGTTTTGGGTTGGTTTGTTTTTTTTTTTTTTTTAATTCAGCTAAAAGCTCATCTGTGGTAAGGATTCAGATGAAAAAGATGTACCACGTAGCAGTGGTACATCTTCAGGATGCTAAAAGCTGAAATCTCTGAAAAAACAGTCTCTAAGACTGATGATGAGGGCTTACATATTTTTACTTTTTCACTTTTATTTCTAGATCTATTTTATTTCACATTAGAACTAATGTTTTCCTAGGTTCCAGGTCTGAGAACTTGTTCTGGGCTCTGACAGTCACTCTTTCATGTTGCTCCTTCTCCCCTTCTGCTTCCCTGTGTCATTATCCCCCTAACGATGATGCTGTTATATCACAACAGCCCTTGAGCATCATCTGGCTGTACTGGGTAGCAAAATTGGTTTGGATGGCAGAGCATGGGTAAATAAATCGTGATGTGAGGAACACTTATCCACCTAGGTGTAGGTAGGAAATGCTAGGAGAGGTCTGTCCTCTTTTCCTTGATTACATGAATTTAACACAAAGGGGGGGAGAAATCCTTGTTTTTCTGTGTACACCTTGCTTTGTGTGCTGAAGTCAAGGTAACTCTTGGCCTCTCCAAGTATGCGCTTTGGTTTCTAAGCTCCCACAAGGTAGGATGCACCATTGTCTTCATTTCCTTTGGTTCTGACTTGTCCTCAGAGAGTATAAATGTATCCATCTCCTTCTGTTTTCCTACTTAGTGTCTCTGTCTTAAGAGGATAGGTAGGTCAATAGCTACTTAAATGGATTCTGCTCTCAACTTGTTGTTATTTGGCAAGATTTCACTGCATGGCCTGAGCTAGTTTGTGCCAGGTAGGACTAAAGCTGAGTATTTTATGAAAGTATCCATATTTTAGGAAAGTATCATTTTTGCGGACAAGGGAAGGGGAGGAAAAACCTATTATTTGAGAAGCTGTGACAGTCTGACTGCATTGACATGTGAAGGAATAACAACTTCTCCTACGGATGTGGCTTAAATTTGTTCAGTTTTGGCCAGCCTGTGGTCCTTAGAAGGATGTGATTTGCAGAGCCCTGCAGATGCCCTGCAGGCTGTGGTTCCAGGTGCAGGGACTGGGGCCAACATGAGCAGGATATCCTCATGCAGAGCTGGGCTAGCCACCCACTCACTGCCACAGCACTCAAAAAGCAAGGCAGGGAGGTCAGCTGCTGCTTGAGATGTCTCTGCCTCTGGTACACAAACACTCTGCTTCAGCAACAAGCTTTGAATTTTGAACAGACACGAGCCTCTCTTGCACATCTTCCCCCTTCTCCCAGGTGGGTTTATATATACACCTGAACAGGTGTATTTAAAGTTTTTGTTTGTTTTTATTTGTTTGTTTGTTTTTGTTTGGGTTTTTTTGAGGAGATTGCATTCAAAATCCACTTTGCTGTCCGTCAAGCCTGGATCAGTAGTTTGTAACAGCAGGATGGTAAGTGGGAGTGTAATTATGGCAACTCTGGGCTTTTCGGGGCTGCTATAATTCTTTCAGTTCTATAAATCAGGCAGAATTGGTTTGTCAAAATAGTTAATGTTGTATTCCTCCTGGATACTTGGGTGTGACAGAGAGGGAGCCATCAGTGTAATCATTAAGATGGTAATTTCTCCTGCTTTCTCTTCCTTCCCTCAGTTCCCTTCAGCATCCTGCATGCATGGAGAGGCATGGCGGAGTAATAAGCCAGGGTTTCATCAGTATCTGTCAAATGCAGAAATAAATAACTTCAAGCAATGTAACTTCATTCAATTTGTATCTGCTTGTGCTGTCCACACCTTGTATTTACATGCTGCCACGCAAAACTCCTTTAAAATGTTAAAGTTTAGATTAACACATAGTCCTGCAGGCTCAATATGTTACAAATGATAACATTTCCTGTGTAGTTTGCTTTGTACCACCTCAAGAAAAGCATCTGCTTGGAGTGATTTATTTTCATTCCAAGGGGACAGAATAGCCTTAGAGCTTTTGCGAGTTCTAGTGGAAAAGCAACTACAGCACTGAGCAGGTGGTATCTACAGTCATGGAAAAACTGTTAAAAACTTTCTTATCTTATCACGTCCCAGATAGGTTTTTGCTATGGGATGCAGACATCAAAAAGTCTCTAGGGTTCCTCTGCCTTACATGGGAATACTAGTAACAACACTGGCAGGATTTAAGATATTGGTCATCTTCATCACTGTTTACTGATGTCAGTGTCACAGTTACTTGGATTGATGAGGTTGTAGGAGGGGTGTGGGCATGGGAGGGTGAGAAGAGCCTGTGACTTGGAAGGAATAGTATGTGGGGTGACTCACACCTGTGGCAGGAAGGGTGACAGCTCCCTAGTCTGTCCTCAGGGCACAACCCCCTGTATTGCGCTTCACTTACTTAAGTGTGAAGTACCTCTGGGCGTATCTCCTATATCTGGCCCATGGGTCATGACTGTGGTGATCATACACATCTCTATGGCATGTCCAAGCCCCAAGGTGATCCGGAGGCAGCAGGCTTAATGATCCCTGCAAGATTTTCTCCGTCTGGACTGGAATTTGGATCGTCCCCTGATAGTGTAGTCATGCTGATCACTATGGCATGAAGATCCAATAAAGGAACACGCTTCAACTAATCACTGGCTGCATAGCTCATAAACCTCAAATGTCAGCTCATAAGCCTGCAAATGCACACTTAGGAGAGTGCTGAAAAACATCCAAGACAAGGACCAGCATGGTGTACTTGTGATGTACGTAGAGAATGAGAATTTTCTGCAATATTGATCCATATTCTTGTAGGCGCAGGCTTATGCACAGGAATATTTCCAGAGCCACATCTCCCTGATATCTCTTCCACCATAATCAAACACATAATCTGCTTGTCCCTCTGTCTTCTCAGTTACTACAGTATGGTTATTTTCTTCAGTAGTCCACTTTGTGGATCAAAACAGAAACGGTGGTAGCAAAAGGAAGCAGTAAGCCCTAAACCAAGCTTCTGTCATCATGACCCTCATGCCTCTCCCCACTGCCTTTTATCTGGTTTGCACCCATGTTCAGTATATGCAGGCATGTGCCGAGACAGTTGGATTGGTCACAATGGGCATATGGCCATAGCAGTCCAGAGATGCTTTGGATCCTGGTCATTTACCAGTTCCTTGAGCAGTGTCCTGTGTATGTTGCAGAACAGCAATGAAAAATTAGGCTATTGATACAGTCAGGTTACTTTCCTGTGCAACATATACATATGAAGTTGGTTTGAAGAACTCGTGAGGACCAGTGAGTAAGCAGATCCTGATCAAGACCTTCCCAGAAGGTGTGGTCAGACTGGATGTAGAACAACACTGCACATCTCTAGGACTGACAGCTGGGATCAATAGGGTGAACTGGGGCAACGGATCTAGCCCCAGCAGGGAGAAAATGAAGTTCCCAGTGTGCACATTGGCAAAGTGTGTACAGGAAATGGGTCCATGCCTTTCTGTCTTTCTTTTTTTTAATATTGAAGAAACACTTGTTTTGTGTGCATGATGGTCAATTTTTCATAAGTTGTAAATCTAATTTAAAAAAAAATAAGCATCAATCATTATTTCTTGAACCAGGTAGGATTCTGTGCAAGCAGCATTACAAGAGGGAGGCACCTGGCAATGACACAAATAGCCTGTGAGGTCCCCCCTCCCACCATCCCTCTATGTAGGTTCCTTGTATTGCTGGGTGAGATACATCATTTCTTTGCAGATTTTATACCTGCAGTTTCTAAGACAGCTTCTGTTTTAGGGAGAATTTCTTGGTCAAAACTGCTAAGAAAAACAGTCTGTTTAGGTAATGAGGACTTGCTTCTTGTGTCTTTTTTCCTTGCCTTTTTCTACGAGGAAAATGCTCTTTACCCTTGTAATGAAAGGACTTTCCCACTCAGCTGCCTTTGTTTTCATCTTGGATATTTTTTCATCATCTCCTTATAAGCAGATGCAGACTCTGACAAGAGAAACTGCTCCTCCTCCAGCAACTCTGAAATTCCTCACACCTCTCAGAGCATCAAACATCTCATATATCAGACTTGCAGGCTTGATTGCCAGGTGCTGATCAGGTATTTCATCCTCAGGCATAGGAACAGGCCCTGGATTTCAAAATCTTCAATTATTATGCTGGCAAATCTTGTGGATTCTCCCTGTGGCTGGCAAGCCATTGTTGGTGTTTTCATGGCAGTGCAAGTGCTTGCTGCAGCCCCTCTCCCTGCTCTTTTCCAGGAAGATCTGATTCTAGGCACTCATGCTGCATATTCATATCTTCAAAAATACGCAGTTCTGTCTAATAATGCTTTTGGCTGCATAATTGCTGGAGCCAGGTGAGAGTCCACTGGGCTTCTGACTCCTCATCTCTTTCATCCAGAACTCGATTAATAACAGTTGATTGTCCTGTCACCATTTTGCTTGCATGCATGACTTAGTCTCTTTCATCACAAATTGATAGTCTTTTTCCTCCTCTATCCAAGCTCTCTTGGCATTAGACAGAGATACTGGTGTGTGGGCTGGGTTTCCTGAGGTAGACATGGGAAGAACAACATGTCCTACTGTCTCTCTCCTGTGCCTGACCACTGAGATATGAGCTTGTTTGCTAAGGTGTGCCCAATGAGCTGGGGGATGATAACACTTGCCCTGGTGCCTGGTTACAAAATGCTTTGTTGCAGCAGTGAACCTCAGCCTTTTCTCTCTGATAGGCCTCAAAGGGAGTTTCACTTCCATGCTTTCTAGCACAGGACTTGTGTGGACACACTGGTATTTCTACCCCCTACCATACATCTCAGAGACAAGCTTCAATTCCTGAAATGATTGAGTAAAATATTCTGTGGAAGTTTTGCTACAAGCTTGCCCAGTCTCTGCTAGGTGGCTGCCCCCAGGGACAGGGAACACCACTGTAAAGATGCCTCTTCTCACCTAGCCTGCCTGCTCTTGCATTTATCCTGTCCTGGGAAAAAAAAGAAAAACAAATCAGCAACTGGGTATTGTCACAGTGTTGCCTCCTGCTTCCCATTTCACTTTGTTCTAAGTGGGCAGATGTCACTTGTTTTCTCCTTTCTAAGGTGACTGCAGTGAGTGCTGTGAGTCTCTGTTAATGCATGGATCCTAAATGTTTCCATTTGCTAAACCTAATGACTTATACCTGATGCCAATACAATTCTCAGTAGCTTTGCATCCATAGGGGAAACTACGTCTTATAGTCAGCCTTTGCTTTTCTGCCTCTGCCCTTTACAGAAACAAGTATTAAATGTCAGTGCCTTTGACTAGAACCTTCAAGAAATGGTATCTGTGTTCCTCTGCCTGCCTAAGCCCACTTGTGCTGCTGCATCCCTGGAGACCTGCGTCCAGTGCTGCGCAGTACAGGGGCTCCACACAGGTTAGATGTACCCACCTGCTTACAGCTGAGCATTTCCATCTCCACAGAGCCTCCAGCCAGGCACAAACATTGCCGCCACAGGAGACTTCAGCTCAGTTGCCTACCCAGGGTCTTGGGAGCAGCTTTTCTCTAAATAGCTAGCAAAGAGTGGCTTTCCAGTAGAGGATATTCTAGCTGCTGCAGGATGGGCTAAGGGAGGACACATCCCCATGGGGCAGCAGAAATGAAAGCTAGCTGAGTTGCAGCAGCAGCAATGGTAAGGGAAGGGTCTGTGAAAGAGTCAGAGAGCATTATTGAGAAAGGATGCTCATGGTTGTGTTTCATGCTGGGAGCCTGCGTAGGGTTATTTATCAGTCTTTAAAGAGTCTGCTCTAAATCTCTCCTTTGGGGAATCAAAGCCACTTCATGATTCACAAGTTTTGTCCTTTATAAGATGTAATCTTCTACCAGACTCTTGCAGGAAAGAAATCCAGAGTGGGTGCATATCTTTAGAAAGCATCAACCTCTTGAACTGAAAATACATTCTCTTTTTTTTCCCTGTTCTATGTCTCTGTAACATCTCCAGTGACCTCTCTGACAGATCCCCAGGAAGCAAAATAAACACTAGGTTTGGTCTGGTTTATTCTGCAGAATAACTACTTGCAAAATCAATGTTGGGTTGTTTTTCTGCTCCTTTGCTGAAGCCAGAAATAGGTCAAGAAACAAATTGGCATTTCTCAGAAAGCTGTGAATGACTGGTGTATGTAGGTGTATTTCAAAGGTGGTGTCTCTCTGGGGTTAATGTTCTTCTGCCTAAAATCCCCACAGTTTCCTTCTGCTAGAGGAAGGAGGAAGTGAATTGTTTACAGCAGAGAAATGAAACCACTTAAATTTCCTTGTACAAAGAGAGTAGGTTTTTAGTAGAAAACATATCTAGTACATCCTCCTATGAAGCAATGCGTCCAACATGCTCAGTTTTTTCATGTTTGACCTCTATAATTACAGCCTCAGCCCTTTACTAATGTGTTTAGGCTGTGTAAGGCAGAAAATCTTCTTGGTGGAAGTGAGAGTCTTGCATTCTATGAAGGCATTTTAGATCACATATGGAGTTGTCAGATTTACTCTAAGTCACACAAAAGTTAATTTGGTCACAACAAGACAATATTCACAGTATTTTAGGTTCACTCTTCAGTAAGGATGTCCCACTTAATTTCCCTTGGAAAATCCCAGGCCTGGTGATTGGCATCATTTTCTGCTGATCGTTCAGATCTTTGCCTGTCTCTTGAATGTTTGGCAGCATTTTCAGTGACATAGGCTGTAAAAAACTGCTGCCTAGGCTTTCACAAGCAGTGGCTGCCTTTGAAAAAAAAAATAGGAGGCTTTGTTTTCTTGTGTGTCATGTGCCTGTGTGAATGTGAAATCAACCCTTCAGGACAGATGCAGTCAGAGTGCAAGGGTGAAAACCCACAGATCATTTAGTATTGCTCTTAATTGTTATGGCAGCAGAAGAGTAATTAGACACATTCAGTGTTTTATTTCCTATTTATATTGTGGTTTTTTTCATATCAGACTGGCTTTCTTGAAAGTCTGAGTTCTTGGACCTGAAACCTGGGAAACACTAGGCAGCTGCCACTGACATACATGGGCTAAGAACTGCTGAAATGTTCCTCTCGTCACTTCCAGTGAGCGGTCAAGTCAAATAGCAAAAGTAATTTGTGGGCTTTCTGCAGCCAAGGTCATAGGAAAGAATTTCAAAAAGTCAAACAACCCATCAGACTGTTTTGGAAAATGCAGATGAAAAACCTGTTTTATTGTAACATCTGAATGAGAGTTGCTCCAAGAAGAAAGCAAAGAAAGCCAGAGATGGGAAACAACTTTCCAGAGCTTTCACCCTAGTGACACGTGGCTCCTACATTGACTCTGTGACAAGCCCAGCAGAGTCCTTTTCTTGCCAGCTTCCTCATAGTTCTTCAGAAGAGATCAGAATAGCCCAGCTCAGATACCACCCATTGTGCTTGTGTTTGTTTTCGGTCCCTCTACCTAAAGATCTCTTTCAGTGTCTCCTGTGTCGGTTGCTGCAGCCTCTTTCCTTCTTGCATCCTAGTTCTCAAAAAGTCTCACTCTGGTCCATAGAATAAGCAGCTAAGTTGAGCCTTCAGCAGCATGTCCTCTTTTCTCCTCTCTTTGAATTCCTGCATGACCAAGGTCACATTTCTTTTCAGTCTCAAGGTCCTTCATGAGTCTACTAATTTTTGAGTTTTGGTTTCTGTGTGCATTCCAGTGATCCAGTTTTCTCTTTCTATTCTGCAGTATCTCTGATATTTATTTTTTAGCCCTTTCTATGGTACCTCCTGTACTATTCTGTCCTTTAGATCTTCTGTGGCACTCTAACAACACCTGTCATGCGGAAGCGTCCATCAAGTGCATCTAGAAGGGCAGATGATTTTATCTTTGACACTTTCAGGGATTTGGAGCCAGACCAGCATTAAAGTAGAAGCTGGTTTGGCTAAAATCAAAACAAACTTGCATTTTTTGCAAGTTGAACAGACCTATGGACTCATGGAACTGTGTTTAACTCTAGACCCTGGAAAAAATGCACCCTACCTAGTTATTGAAAGTACTGGAAGCCTGGTGATGGCTTCAAAAGTAATTTGATTTATACACAGGTCTGATGCTTATTGAAGTTGAATTGTCTGTGATGCTTTTGGAATTCATTGATCAAATGATCAAATTCAGTGTCACAGAGAACCTAATTTCTTAGCTCCATTTGTTTGGTATGGTCAGTGTAATATTACATTCTTTTTCTGGAACCTGTAGGCTGACTTTGTATAACATATGCAAAGATAAAAGCTTTTACCTGCTCTTGTTGTTAATGGTGCTTATTAGGGTAGGCACAAGGAACAGGCAACCAAGAACAAGATCCTGTTGTGATGCACAGTGTATGAACAGAGCATTACAGTGGCCCTGCTTTATATTATGGTCTAATTACAGCCTATCATGGTCAACAAACCATTTTTTCCATAATGGAAACCACACATACTGTGTATTGAATAATATGCTAAAAGATGTTGTGAGAGCTGGAGAAAAAAGCCCTTGACTTTTCATTTATGATTGGTATGTATAATTTAACTATTCAGTTAACGGTAGTTATGCCCATATTGACCTACAGAATTTTAATAAAAAGTAACTGTGGACTGACAAACTTCTTCAAACTCCTGCTGAAAGAGTAACAGATGTTAGACTATCATGAAGAATAGTTTCTGAAAAGGTTTTTTTTCTTTTTAGAAATGAGATATTTCTTTTTTAAAAAAGGAAATTTGTTAATTTACACCATTTTTCTGACCTCCGTTGTGTGTATTTTGGAGGCACAGCCTATCACTTGTGCAGCACGAGGCATCAGGGCATGGGGATTATGACGATGTGATAGGGTACCACACACCAGCTGAGCAAAATGGGCTGTGTGCACTTTAGTCCATCCCAGCAGGGAAGAAAAGCCCCTTCACTTAAAAAGTAGTTAGAATCTGGATGACAAAAGTTCTCATCCTGCCCAGCTTCAGTGTCTTGATGGTATGGGACCTCCTACTTTGTTCTTCACCGCCCTCAACACAGTGCTGATCACCAGAGTGCTCGGGGCCCAGTTCCTCGGTTGAGGACTGCAAAAATAACACTGTGAAGAGGGATGGGGTGGGGAGGAGGGGAGATAAGAAAAACCTTGTGCTTTGTCCCTGGACTTTCCCGTGGAAGCTCCTGTGTGAAGGGATTTTGCCTCTGTTTGTTGTTGCTAATTTGATATTTGTATCAGTGCTGTGGTTTGTCCTTTAAACCCTGGTGTTCTGGGGGGGGGGGGGGGGAAGGGGGGGGAACAAGAAGTTATACTGTTTGTGAACCTTAAGGAAAAGAAGAGTGATGAGAAAGCTTTGATAGCAGTGGAGTGCATGTGGGTAGTAGGAGGGGAATGGGCAAATACTAGCAAGGAGAGTATAGGTGATCATGGGGATGTCCTGGAATGTCAAGATTTTGTGTGCATTTGTAAGTTGTTTGTTAACTAAATGAAGTCACTCTGAAGTGCAGACACTTGGGCAAAATCAGCTTAGCAGAGGTGTCTCCCTGTAACAGCAGCTTTCAGCAAAAGCAAACCAATAGAAAATGCCAGGAGAACTGGCTGTCATGTTCATTTTTCCTGTAGCATCTGCAGCATTGAGGGACTTGCTTGCTAAAACTCCCTTTCTCAGACTGCACCACGAAGCAAGCAGGTCAGCTTTCAGTTTGGGACTTCATCCCTTTGAGGTCAAGGGGAATCTCTGCAGTACCACCAGCTTAACAGATTTTGGAGCAGGCTCTGAAGCTTCTCTTCAGCCAGCTGAACCCTATCCAAGTTCTAAAGCATACTATTTTTTCCTAGTTTCTTGTTTCCCAAGGCTGTTATATGAAAGACAGGGCTCAGGAACTTGAGTCTGAGTCCACTGCCTAAAGTGTGCAGGGGCTAAGAACAGTGGGGAGATGGTGTTGCAGAAATGGTGGCTCCAGGTGTACCTGCCTGCTCTATGCCTCTGCTAGCCCCCTGAAGGGAGAGTGGTCAATGAGGTCCCATAATGCCTCTCATCTGAGCCAACATGAAGTGGCTCTGGCAGCAGCAATAGGAGCTTATCAATGTTGTTTCCTTAGCTGTCACCTGCCAGACAAAGAGAGAGTGTTATGATGCTATTGGGCTGGTGTGGGCAAAATGCCAAAGACAGGCTAGGGTATGTCAGCAATCCTCTGCTCCATCCTCACAAAACCCTGTGTACTGCACTGGTTCCAGGTGAATGTTTCCTCCTTTCCTGTTGGGGAAATGATGTTAGTCTTTTATGTATGCCCAAGTTGGCTTTTAATTCATGTCACACTGAAAAGGAAAGAGAAGGCTTACGTATCACTTGTAAGCACTGGCTACTGCTGCTTTTTCTAAAATTATTTCTGAGGCCTTAACCATTTTATACAGAAATAAATCCAGCTGAGCAACATTAGCATTTAATGTGGAGGAGAAAACAAAGCACAACGCAAAAGACAGACAAGATGGCTGTTCTAGATTGGTATTTTTCTACTGTAAGAGGCACAGACTGTTCTCTGCAAATAACCAAGTACAGCCAAACTAATTGAGAATGTTATACGACTGTGACCATGTAGTAAGAATGATTTAATCTTTTTGGATGAAAATGGGAGCTGACAAGTCTGCAGCTCTCACAACCATAGCATTCAACATACAGGTTGATGATTTAGGTGCTAATTATTCTTCCACTGAGGCAAAAAAGATGACTGTTCTGGGTGGCCTTTAAAAGGAATAGCCAGGCTGTTAGGAAGCTAATAGTCATTGCTGTAAGTCACATCTGATTCAGCTTTATTATCACTTGGAATGAACCTCTACAAGGAAAGCTTGGAGGTTAGAAAGAGCCACTAAGGGAGCTGGAAGTCACTCACTTCAGCAGGGCCAGATTTTTAGGGCAAGATTTCCAGGCAGATTTTAGTGGGAAAGGTGATATGAAGGAGTGCCTTGGCCAAAACTGGTGGGGCTGCTCCTTGGCATATGTATAACTACTGCAGAGGCAGAGAAGAATTTGCTGGGTGGCAACCACCTCTGCCTAGTTCTCCGGGGTGACATACATGAAGGGGAGTTACATGAAGATAAAGCAAAACTGAATAGATGTGTAAAATATGCATAATGCAGAACTGAGCATACGTATACGCTGCAGTGCAGCTGGACATAAGCACAACATGAGCCAAGAGGAGCAGTAATAGTGCACTGGACACCTGTCCCAGGTGCTCAGACTAGAATGCAGTTTGCACCTTCTGGACTCCTTGGGGCTGTGTGCTGTGAGATGCACGTTGCTAGTGGGCTTGTGGATGGTGAGGCAGACCCATGCTGTGCCTCCTGAGGGCCTCCTGGCTTTCAGGGTTTGGTTCTGCTGCCTGGCAGACACCTCTGAGCTCTGTGCTCATCATAGGTAATGCAAGGGATGAAATGGCTGCCTCAAACTCCAGTCCAGCTTCCTGAAAGCCACCAGTCTTCTATTTATCAGAGGGTTGTGTTTCCTTTACTGTATGAGGGAGCCAGCTCAGCCTTTCTGGGTGGCAGAGAAGGGCAGAGGGCAAGAAACCTGGCTGGCTCCTGGGCCCTGATGTCCACTACAACCTCACCTTGGGTTCTGGTGGCACTGAGATCTTAGCCCACTCTGCAGCTCCTGCTTTTTTCAAGTTGTTCTGGTACCTGCTCCCCATGTCCCAGTGTCAGACAGATGAAGACACGTCCAATGTGTTTAGCCCTAATTTAATACTTGTAGGTGAGTGTATTTGCCTCTGGTGAGTATATTTGCCTCAGTGTATTTATGTCAGTGATATGACTGTTCTGGAAATGGATACTGTATTTGCTGTTGGATGTAAAACACAAGTACTGCAGTTCAAATATTACTGAAAAACTCTGGCACATATTGCAGACAGTGAAAAACCTTTGTGTGCATCTACTTTGGGTCACCATCTCTGCGTGAAACCGTCTCATAATGGGCAAGTCCCTTCCATCCTCTCCTTCTATCCTCTCAGGCTGCCAAGAGAGGTTCAGTTCACCCATTGGAAAATGAGCAACCCTTTACATGTAGGTAAGAAATGTAAATTCCCCAAGTAAAAGCAGAAAAGCACAATATCAAACGACCTCACAGCATATTTAACACCTGCTCATTGAAATTACAGAACCAGAAAAGTAATGCAAACGTGCTGCATATCTAGGTGCGGATGTGAACTAACAACTGATACCTAGGAACCTGCCATGCTTAGGGATTCTTAAAAACCAAATCCAGCATCACAGCTTGAGCCGCTTTTTGTTTCTAAAAGTGACACTTCTTTGACCCTGGAACTGACTGATGGAAAACATCACATGGGGAGTTATTTTTTTCCTCTGACTTCTTGGAGCAACACGAGCAGATGAACAGCCAAGCATACTCTTAACAGCTGGGATCTGCAGCCCTGGTATCGCTTCCTAAAATCAGTAGTGGTTTCCTTCATGCCCTCTCTTGCCAAGGTGCAGCCTACCAGGTAATTTGCTGCAGCAGAGTTGAGATCTGCTCAAGGGCTTGTTAGTCTTTGTGTCCCTACTAGAGCTAGAGCAGGAGGTTCTGTCAGCCCTGAGTGCATTTTAAGTTCTTTTCCAGCTTGAGGCATGTTCTTACACTGATTTTCAATCTACCTGAATGAATTGTAAAATCACAGGTGAACACATACCTGTTCCTGGCACATATGCACGTACACTTTGAACACTTAGGTCCAAAATGTCAAGCTAGAGCTGCTGTAGAGCCCTCCAGTGTGGCTTTGCAGTGAACCTTCATTGGCTGTCTACCTGCTCCCTAAGTCAATGTTAGTTGATCACACCCTGATATTTACATTCAGGGAAAGACAGTTGCTGTCAAAACATATTGGTGAATCTTCTGAGAAATTAATACAGCAAATCCTACAAAATCAGAGTGTTGTGTTATTCTTGACATTCCATAGTTCAGTGGTTTCTAAGTATATGCAGTATGCTGCTACAGGATCTTCTTCACAGAGAGTAGTTGCTAACAGGGCTTCAATGTTTCACCTTGCATCCTTAGATACTGAAATGGAAATAAAGATATATCCTTATATTAAGATAAACTTGATTAATGAGGTAGGCCTCCCTAACTGCTGCAAGGCAATGATGGTCACGTGAGAGTCTCTGGGGACAATGCCTTGCTGCGCCTGCTTTCAGGATGAGAGTGCCTCTAGCTCCTGGTAGAGCTTTTGGTCGGTTTAAGTGATGTCAGAGAGTGAGCAGTGCCTTACTCCTCTGCAATCAAGTCTTCTTTGCTCTGCTGCAGCCTAAGGTGAGTTGGCTGTGTGATGAAAGAGGTGCATTGCCCCAAACAAGTATGATCCATCACTCATCTGGAGTTATTGTGCCAAGTTACATGGTGTCCAGGTGGCAGAGCAGAGCAAGTTCTCCTGTGTGGAGAATCTGGCTGCCAAAGATAGTATTGGAGTAGTGTTGAAAGCAGAGACATATTACAGGAGTTTGGATTCCTCACCCTTGTATCTCCTCTCTCATGGGAATTGAAGACCTGAGAAAAATAGTCTGTCATGAGCTGTGAAGGACAGCTAATGTAGATTATTGACCACAGGGCAAAGAAAAGGGGTTCAGAAGTCCCTAGAGCTGTGGGACCCTGGCTGCAGGGTGTCATGAATTATTCTGCTGCTCTGTAGGTAAGTACTGTATTAACCTTCTGCTTATGCAGTTTCAAATCTAAAGGAGTCATCAAATGTCCTGGTTAGGTGGAGAGGGTGGGAGGCAGAAGAAATCAGATGTTTTGTGGATTTTTAGGAGGAGCTTTGGACACTGAAGATATAGCTGAGTAAGTGAGGAGGGCTGAAGTGCAAGTCTATTAAATAATAAAAATTATTAATACTAAGATGTTGTTCTAGTGCTTTGTGATAGAAAAAATAATTAGCTTATAGCACAAACAAATGAAAGATCACAGATGATTAAAATTATAATTAAAGCATGGGAATGACACTGGCACCACAGACACCTCTGCAGACTATTTGAACAGTGCATTAAACAAAGTCAATCTTTTCTTCATAATAATGGTATTTACAGTAACACATTGGGAATGCAAAGCATTTCATTGCAGGCAGCCTGATGCTTTAAAATATACTTATAGCACTAACTTCCAGAAAGAATAGCTATGGTCTCTGTTGAAAAAAAATTATTAATGCTACAGTTCAATTTTCAGATGCCAGGCTTTGGTATAATAAGTAGTAATAAAGAAAATGAAAATGAGGGAGGATGTTGAACAAGGGCTTTAAAAAGAGGATTTGCTATAGAGAGTTTAGAGGAGGATGATTTTGATTGTGTTACCATACTAGATAAAATGAAGCTGGAGGGATTCATAATTATAAATGTCCATGAAAAATAATATAAAGTGGTAGAATATTGTTAGCAACTTCAGGCAAAGTTTTCCTATTTGTGGTCATTATTACTTACCTTCTTTGGATCTAATTTAAAAAATAGTAAGAGAAGATATAGCTGTGTTTCAGCACACAGCAGGAAATAAAAACCTGGGATTCTCTTTTGTTCTCAAGGGCTAAATTCCCTTCTAACTAGATGATTTTTAGTTTAGTTTTGGGGTTTTTTTTGTGAAAAGTGCAGCTTCAGCATTGGGTTACACATGTGTTAGTAGCCTGGGAAACTACACAGTACTAGAAAAGAATAAGGAATGCCATCACTAGCCATGCTAAACTGAGCAATATGGTGAGGAGGTAATCAGGTGCTCCATTTCCATTTTCTCCTTTAAGGATAAGCAGGGAACACTCAGAGATATCAAAATTAAAACACATTAAACCATTCAAAGAAATGTTCAGAATTAATTAATGTAAATCCTTTCCACAAATACCTCTTTATCAAAGAGATTTATGGTGCAGGAGAGACATTCTTAGTCCCTGACACTGAGTCTTGCCAATGACAAACCCAATGACATGGGCCTCCCTCTTCTCTTAAGAGAGTCAAGAATTTAATTTTCCAAGCACATCTACCAGAAAACATAAACAAACTTACAACTAATAGGTGTTTTGGCTTTTATGCAAAGTTGTCAGAAAAATACTGAGTATAAAGAAGACAAGGGCAAGGGGCCTTAATGGACATTCCTTAACCATGCTGGTACCTCCTATAAATATTTTTCTTGTGTCTTCAGAAGGCAGACCTTCCTTGGGGGAAATTAAAAATGCACTATGGAATCCAGCTTTTTTTTGACATCCTTGAAATCTTTTAGCATGATTTTTGAAGAAATTGGGGAAAAAAAATAGGTATGATGCTGTATACAGAAAATGGAGGAGACAGCATGAAAGTGCTGGTAGGAGGTCGTTGTTCTCTGTAGAACAGTGGTGAAAGAAAATACAGGCAGGAGGAATGTTCAATTAAGATAGTATATGGAAGCAAATATTTGACAAACCAGTAAATCAACCAGATAAGGGTAGAATAAATGTAATTCAAAGACTGATTTCTTATTGTAGTATGTTACAAACATCAGAGCACAGGGCTGCATTTGATGATGGACTATTGAGTCCAAAGTTTGAAAAGAGGGAGTAGCTCTCTTTAAAGCTCACTGAAAAATAAATCACACAGGTTATTGTATCATACTTTCACTGGGGTTTTAAATAAGTAGGTGCAATTATTTTGGGTATGAAGAAAATATAAGAAATGTCTGCCCCCAAGGGTTGTTTTTCTCTCAACAAATGCACTGGCAGAGGAAGTCAAGCAGAGACATAAGTATAATAGGATAGGAAACAATGTGTTGGGGAAAGGAGTTTGTGATGCTGCTAAAAGTTCCCAGTACAGAGAAGCCAATCCCAGTGGAAGACTTTCACAGAAGGAAAAGAATCCCTCAAGTTTTACACTTGGCAGTGAAAATGGGATAGAAGGCATTGGTAAATTCATACAAAACACTAGAGTTGCATGGCACTAGAAATATGCTTATGATGACCTCTGTAGCTGATTAGTGCTGTGATGGGAGGTGTTGAGTTTCACCTGCATAGCTCAAGGCCAGTGTAGAAAGCCTTTGCTTGTACTTAAGAGCATTTAATGCTCAGTATGCCATCAAAACTACTTCTGTATCTTGGATGAATAAAGGCTCCATCAGGCCAAGTTTGATGATTCAAAAGAAGATTTTCCCAAGTAATGATTCCTGGAATAAGGACTGGAGGAGTAGAAGCATTATAAAGTATCCCAATCAGCAATGCAAATACCAGCAGAGGGTTTTTTAGTAATTACTGAAAGAATAGCATTAATTTCTCTGCTAAGGGAAGCAAATACAAACCAATGGAGAAATGTCTAAAGTAAAGAAAGAGAAATGTTGCAGGTATGCTTTCACCATGGTATTGGTACATGGGAGGATAAATTAAAATTACTCTTTGAATTTTGAAGTAGTCCTAGTGACTTAGGAGCATGCCAGCTAAGTGCAGTCTAATGATGTACTGCAGAGGGCAGTCCATGTATCTTACTTACAGGGTGCACTTCCAGTCTCATACTAAGCTTGCTCTTGGCCTACCAATTAGCAACCTAAATTCTCTTGGTTATCACTGTTCTCAATTTTTGCAGCTCTTTTGGTTAGTTTTCAAACCTGAGCATTACATGTGGAGGGAGGAAATGAGTGGAGGGTTTTTTTTTTTTTTAAATAAAGGTTTTGAGCAAGCTGTGCTAACTCCATAGCAGCGCAGCAATGTCAGATATGGCTACTGGAGGTACCTCCACTGCCTACATGTGGACCAAATCCTGCTGCTACTTTTCATTTCAGAGGCTGTCAGCAGCAGGTATTTAAAGAAGTGAGTTGAACATATTTAGAGTTTCAGGAAAACAAACCCTCTGTCTATCTCTTAGAAAAGAAAATCGCTGTGGTTACTGCAGTAACCACAGTGATCTCATCTGCCAGCAGACAGGTGCAGTCTGTTGCAGTTGTGAAGCACTGGACATGTATGACTACAGCAAATAGGGCTTGGATAACATTTTCAAAGTCATCCAGGCTACCCCTTTGCCCCAGGGCATGACTGGCTTTACCTTCACCAGGCAGGTGTTTGTCTAACACAGTTTTTAAAAACTCCAGTGATGAGGAAGGGAATGTTTTCCTTTGTCACAGCTGTTGCCTGTTTCACAGCCTGCAGCATGAAATGGATGGCACTTCCATGCAATTTTTATATTCATTGATGTAATTGTAGCTCATGTCTCTGGTTGTTTAATAGTCTGCTTTAATGACCAGCCATTTGATCTTTGTCATCTTCTTTTTAATGTTGTGGAGTCAGAACAGAATCATGTAATGCTGAGGAGGTGCTAAAGAGCAGAGCTGCCCTCTGTCTTTCCATGGCTGGAGAGCACTTGGGCAGACTCAAAACTGTTGTTGTGTTGTAATCCTTGTTTATGGGATTGACTCTCTTCTAAGCTTGAAGCAGTATCAAACCATTCTTGTCTACAACTCAGTTCCTTCATTTTGACTTTTTAATGTGATGCCATCACTAAATAATAAATCTAGGGTAACATCAAGTTGTGAGAATATCTAGGTCTTGAGGAAGAAAGAAATGGTCACCTAAGTAACTGCTGGCTAGAAGGTGTAACACACTTACCAGATGCAACAAGTCAGAGGCCATAGTGTCTGAAGAAGAAAAGAGGATAGATTTTAAAACCAAACCTACCCTCACCACAAGCAAACCACTCCTTTGTTCAAACAGTTTAGCTTCCCATCACTGGCATGCTTTATTTTCAACTAAGGCAGTCCCAATTTTCAGGCATAATAGTAAGCAGTTGAGTAACAGCAGAAGAAATACCATTCCAATGAAAGTCCTCCAGTCCTGTAATACTTTTTTTCTGTTTTATTTGTCAGATTGAGCTTGTGCATCCTCCTTTCACCCCCTACTCCTGACAGTACCTTGGTCCATTGCCCTTAGGAGTGGGTTGGCTGCAGATGCCACCCTATTGCACCTTGCAGCGGGGAGACTATTTAGCTGCCTTGCAGTGCTTTCTATGTTACACTTTGGTCCATTCATTGCCCTAATGTGAGCAGAGCTGATGGGGAAGCCTGGCTAAACAGACAGCTTTGGCTGGAACTCGAGAGAAAAAGGAGCTTATGAAGCCCCTTTGGAAGAAGGGGCAGGAAACTCAGAACAACTACAAGGATGTTGCAAGGTTGTGCAGGGAGAAAGTTTAGAGGGCCAAGGCCCAGCTAGAACTTAAGCTGACTACTGCTGTAAAGGACAATTAAAAGTATTTCTATAAATATATTAGCAGCAAAAGGAGAACTAAGGAGAATCTTCATCCTTTATTGGATGGGGGGGTGGGGGGAACATAGTGACAAAGGTCAAGGAAAACCCTGAGATACTTAATTCCTTCTTTGCCTCAGTCTTTTAATAGTCTTGTTCTTCAGCTAACAAGTCCCCTGAGATGGAAGACAGGCAGGGAACAGAATGGAGACTCCATAATGCAAGAGGAACGGTTAGTGATCTGCTACACTGCTTAGACATACACCAGTCTATAAGGTCAGATGAGATCCATCCACCCATGAGTACTGAAAGAGCAGACACAAGTGCTCACCAAGCCATTTCCCATCATTTACCAGCAGTCCTGGCTAATTGGGGAGGTCCCAGTTGATTGGAGGTTAGCAAAAGTGATGCCCATCTACAAGAAGGGACAGAAGGAGGACCAGGAGAACTACAGGCCTGTCAGTACCAGGGAAGGTTATAGAACAGATCATCTTGAGTGCCACCACATAGTATACACAGGATAACCAGGTAACCAGGCCCAGTCAGCATGAGTTTAGGAAAGGCAGGTTCTGCTTGACTAACTTGATCTGCTTCTATGACAATGAAACCCACTAAGAGTTGTGGACATTGTCTGCCTAGACTTTAGTAAGGCCTCTAACACCACTTCCCATAGCATTCTCTGGAGCACAAGTCTTATGAGAAACGGCTGAGGGAACTGAGGCTGTAGTCTGGAGAAAAGAAGGCTGAGGAGACCTTGTTGCTCTTTATAACTACCTGAAAGGAGGTTATAGCAAGGAGGGTCTTGGTCTCTTCTCCCCAGTAACAAGTGATACAATGAGAGGAAATGGCCTCAAATTGTACTGGGGAGGTTTAGACTGGGTATTAAGAAAAATTACTTCATCAAAAGGGTTGTCAGGCATCGGAACAGGCTACCCAGGGAGGTGGTTGAGTCACCATCCCTGGAGATATTTAAACGATATGTAGATATGGATGAGGGCACTGAGGGTACCCTTAGCAAGTTTGCAGATGACACAAAGCTGTGTGCAAGTGTCGATCTACTGGAGGGTAGGGAGGCTCTGCAAAGGGATCTAAACAGGCTGGACCACTGGGCAGTGTCCAATGGCATGAGGTTTAACACGGCCAAATGCCGGGTCCTGCACTTGGGGTACAACAACCCTATGCAGAGCTACAGACTGGAAGAAGCCTGTCTGGAAAACTGCCAGGAGGAGAGGGACCTGGGGGTGTTGGTCGACAGCCGACTGAACATGAGCCAGTAGTGTGCCCAGGTGGCCTAGAAGGCCAATGGCATCCTGGCTTGTATCAGAAACAATGTGACCAGCAGGTCCAGGGAGGTGATTCTCCCCCTGTACTCAGCACTGGTGAGGCCGCTCCTTGAATACTATGTCCAGTTCTGGGCCCCTCACCACAAGAAGGATGTTGAGGCTCTGGAGCAAGTCCAGAGAAGAGCAACGAGGCTGGTGAAGGGGCTGGAGAACAGACCCTATGAGGAGCGTCTGAGAGAGCTGGGGTTGTTTATCCTGGAGGAGGCTGAGAGGAGACCTCATTACTCTCTACAACTACCTGAAAGGAGGTTGTAGAGAGGAGGGAGCTGGGCTCTTCTCCCAAGCGACAGGGGACAGGACAAGAGGGAATGGCCTCAAGCTCTGCCAGGGGAGATTTAGGCTAGAGATTAGGAGGAAGTTTTTCACAGAAAGGGTCATTGAGCATTGGAATAGGCTGCCCAGAGAGGTGGTTGATTGACCTTCCCTGGAAGTGTTTAAGGCACGGGTGGATGAGGTCTTGAGGGACTTGGTTTAGTGTTTGATAGGAATGGTTGGACTAGAAGATCCGATGGGTCCCTTCCAACCTGTTTGTTCTATGATTCTATGTGGTGCTTAGGGACATGGTTTAGTGATGGCTTGTCAGTGTTAGGTCAAGGTTTGGATGATCATAAAGGTCTTCCCAACCTAAATGACTCTATGATTCTAAATGCTTTTACAGACTTTCATCTCTTAACATATTAATAAAATATATGAAGGGGTCTTTTTTCTTTGGCTCTTAAAAGTTATTTTCTGATTTTGCCAACTTCCACTCTGGGCTTTTCCCAAGTAAGCTCTGTTGTGTTTGTTTTGCCTGGGCTGATTTTGTTTCCTGAAGGACAAGTATAAAGTTCAAAATGACACACAAACTTTGACATTTTGCCATAAGGCTTGCATCTTCCCTGCCTCCCATTCTTCTTCCCTCCACTCTGCTCTTGTTTCTGGATAGAAAATAAATCAGCTTGAAGGCTTGGTATAATATCTTGTGCAGCCTCCATGCTGAATTTAAGGATTTTAATGGTTACATGGATGCCACTAAGAGTTCCCTTCCTAGCCCCAAGAAACTCTGCTGCTTTTCTCATCCTGCTTATTTCTCTACTCTTTATGGAAAGTTTTGTGTCAGAAGCTAAGCTAGTTCCTTCTTGAAGATACAAAAATGTAATGATTGCTCAGAGAGGGTAACTGGCTTTCTTCGTGGACCCATTTCCACACACCAAACTGGATGCCATTTGAGACCCAGAGCTTGCAGGCAGTGCTTGGAAGAGCCCAGAGAGGCTGAAGGCACCATCAGAAAGCATCAAAATGAGATTCACTCATGAAAAGGAAGACAGAAAAAACAGTTGAAGCTAGTGTCCTACATGGGAGAGAGACTGCTAGACCTCTGCAATGAAGAGGAAGGAATGTGAGGGGATTGATCACACGGACTTCAATCTGATGGATCGAAGACATTTTATTGAGTTTAGCTGTTTCTTTATAAGCCCTTTTTAGTTACATAACTGGGTGCCTATGAGGGTATCTACAGTGTATTATTCGCTAAAGGTAGCTGTCCATAAAGCTATTACTAACATATTATTGACTAAAATACTGCACGTGCTAAGAAACCAAGTTACACTAAAATTAACTATGTTGATAGTTCTCTTTAATTGTTTTTCTTTCAGCTGGTACTCATTCCCACTGAACTAGCTGTTGTATTCCTTTCAGCTGCTTATCAGAAGGCTGTCTTTTCTCCTCACCAAACTGGCCTTTGTTTATCTTTCAGTTCTCTGTTTCAAGGCCTTTCTTCTCTGTAAAATGTTCCCACAGGAATGGGTGGGGAGAGAGAGGCAGAAGGTAAGGCCCAGGTCAGGTACCGCATCCAAAATTGGCAGCCTGGCCAGGGAAGCACAGAACCAGGAAAGGTGTTTGAGTGCAAAGCCCCCTCAGCCCCACCCTGAGCCACTGCTCCCACTAGACAACCCAGCAGAGTAGCCCAGCTGGGAATGATGGTCTACTTCCCAAGTGAAGGGATGGCCAGGGAAACACAAGGCTTGACTCACTGAAGCCTCCCTTCCATGCTGTCCCAGTCCCTTTGAGACAAAAGTTCCCCACATGCAGATCAGAATCCCTCAGTTGTTCGGCTGAGTGATGGGATCACCAGGTTTCATTTAACTTTTGACCAATCAAGATCTGAGTGATTGGACTGGTCCAATGCTCCAGAGTCAAAAAACAACAAAAGAAGCCATTATTCCTGCTTCCCACTTAATTTGACTTTGATAAAACAATGGAATAGTTATCACTAAGGTGATGGCGTCAGCTGATCAGTTTTCATCTGGAGTATTTGTGTTTAAATGATAACAGGGCTATGTGAACACACAGCACCTTTTTCTTAAGGTGCTTTCTACCTAATGAAGCATTATATAAAAACTAAATTGTCCCCAGATAGTTTTAGTCAGAAGTATTTGAGTAATACACAGAGCAACAGCTTATTAAAATGGAAGAAGCAAACCAAAGTAATAACAATGAAAGGCATCCTTGATTCAAAATGATATTGCTTGCCTTACAGCATTGACATTTGTGTCAATACCATCTAAGTGGTAATCAGATTTTTCATTGCCTGCAGCAATGTACCCCACTCCCTGGGTATGAAACTCCATTACTCATGGAGATGTGCTCTCTGAGTCTGTGTTGGTGGGAAGATAAATTGGGTGGTGCTTTGCAGATCTGTTGAAGGAGAGGAGGGCATGCACTGAGTATAGATAGAGTAGGATGTGTAAAAGCTACTCCCGAATCTTTTCCCTTGACATTTTCTCTGTGCAAAGCCAAAGAATGGTTCAGAGGCTGTAATTTTATTAACTATCCTGCATTATTTTGTATCATGGTTTTCATTTTAGGGTAAATGAAAGTGTATTTCTATATTTAAGGCAACAGGTTGGAGAGGGTGAGTTTCTGTGATGCTGTAGATTGTACAGACATTTTTACTGGTTTAAAATGGGATTACACTACTAAATATCATAGTTGTCTTGGTCCTGAAAGAACCTGCAATGCTGTCTCTGGAGACCAAAGTGTGCCACAGCTATAATGCGGCCCTCTTGCATAGTGTTGGGGAGGTCACTTCACTTTGGTCTGCCTAGCTTCCCCTGTCTGAAATGCAGGTGACAGTACGGCCTATACCCAGAAGTCACAAGCACTATAATGCCATATTAATGTTCACAAGAAAGAATTTGTGGGTGTGTTTTTTAAAATATTTGGGTTTCTTAAGTTTTGCAAGAAGAGGATCTGCTGCACAAGGCAGGTGTGAGCTGGCTGGACAGGGGGCATTGTGGCTCTGTGCCCTGGCTTACTCTTCACAGCTCTCGGTATGCTCTTGGAAACCCCACTTGCTGTGCATGCAGTCAGCAGGCTGCTCTGTAAATAAATGTGCGATTTTGCTGCAGCCTAGATTACAAGTGTTGGGAAACTTCACTCCAGGGACCTTTCTTCCCAGTAATCCCTGTAATTTTCTAAAGCCTGTTTCATCCCAGTGACTCGCTTCCAAATTGTTTGCCTGTGCTTCAGCCCCAGATGCTGTGTGGGTTGTCTGAAGGAGAAGTGTTTGAGAAGGCGATCTCAGGCATAGAGCATTTAAATGGGTAGCATTTATCTGAGGGGCTTTTTTTATTTAGAACTGCTAATACCTTTGTTATCTTCAGTTGCAAAGTAACCACAGTACTACTTACCTTCTGATACAGACTTATTGGCAATAAAAATGCCAAGTGTTGTTCCTGTGTATAGTGTGACAGAGCTCTACTCTCTAAGACAGTTCGGAAAACTTTGGTTGTCCATAGCAACCTGAAGGCATTGAAATATCAGCTTGCACATATATGGGGGTTTGAAATACTGGAGGCTGCTAGGAAAAGACTCTGCTTTGTCCCTGTGATGATGTTCTCCTCATCACTCCTACCCACCCCATAGAGATTCTGCTATTGTCTGCACAGTGGTTGTTACCAGACTGCTAGTAATCCTCCCTAGGAGCTGTACATTGTGTATGGTTAGAAAGAAACTGGTACCAAGGTAATGTATGCAGGGAAGCCCTAACCAGAGTTAGCCCCTAGCCTGCAAAGATGTCAGTGCTGTGATGTCCACCGTTATAGAGCATGTGACAGAGCTGGAGCCATCACAAAGGACTGCTAAGTTCACTGATCGTGGATGCATTGTAAAAGGCAGACTTGCTTTTAGTTGAAAGTAGGAAAGGAAGAGAGATATCAGAGCCCCTGTCTCACACTCTTGGGCCATAGTCTGGGTAAATTACCTCTTCCCTGTGCCACAGCTAACAAGTAGAATGCAGGGCTGTAGCCCCTGCACTGGCCCAAAGCAGTGGCTGTGTGACACGCCACAACCTTGCAGGATGCCTCCTCTGCTGCAGACATCTTGAATAAACACAGTGTCACCCTAAACCTGTAACTGACCTTCTCAAAGGTTGCGCCCCTCCTGTGCTTTGGAAGATCCAGATGCCAGCCAGCTGGTGCACACTCTGTTCTAGTGCGATGTGTTGTGACAGCTCTCAAAGGGTCACTGCCATGAGTGCTTTATCACTCCCTGTCACCACCTTGCTCCTCCATACACTGCTCTGCTGGGAGCCAAAGCTAGCACTTATTGCTCAGCTTCACTGAGACACTTTTGCAATATTAGAGCATGAAGACATTTTCAGAAGATTCTGTGTTCTGTGCTTTTTGGCAGCACTGTGTCCCTGCTGTAATTAGGTTTGGGTGTCCTCCAAAATGGTAGAAACTTCAAACCCCCTGAGCCTAACCTTGGGGAAACATAAATGAGGCTGTGATCTCTGGGCAACATCCTGGGAGTCTTTTGGCTTCAATGACCAGTTTACATATTCAAAACCTGACAACGCTTACAGTCTAAAGGCTTCAATCTTTTAATCCCTATTTCTACCACTAATCCTTTTCCTGTGAGTAGTCCCTACTCAAGCAAGTAGTGCTTTTGGCTTTGGTGGAGTGTCTATGACTTGCCTGCCTTTAATGTAAACGAAGATTACTTTTGGTATCTGTGGAATGGTAAAAAACTAAAACAGCAGAGTGTGATCCAGGGCAACGGGCTTTACAGATCCAGAAGGTCATGCTGGAGTTTATATTTGCTGCTGGGAATTCCAGGGGATCACTAGCACAGGCAGGCAGATTAATTTCCTTTCTGACTGCAGAATAAACACTGTGTGTGGGGTAAATATTAAAGGAATTTCTGTAACAGGGATGGAAAGGGAGGACGGCTTCTTAGTCAAATGCAGTGTCGAAGGATGTCTGTTTACCTGATGTCCTCACATTGCAGACACTGCTTACTGGAGTGTTTTAAAAGTCAGGCAAAAAGGCCTTAAATAGGGACAGCCCATGCACAAAGACAATGAGCACTTTTCCAGCTTTTTGAGTTTTGTGTAATTGAGGCTACTGCTAATTTTCATACTGTGATGGTTTAACAGTGTCTGTGACTGTGCAACCTGATTCTCATGGGAAATGCTTCTTGGAGCCTAACAAGCACTAAGGTGCACATGCTCCATGCTGCCATGGCAACAGTGGGATGCAGGAGAGCTGGGAGCTCTGTCTGCCTTGAGCTGCTGCACCTTGGCAAGAGAAGTGCCCTTTGGATGTCGAAATTGGTTTAATTACTGGCCGTGGAAACTATCTGGTGTCTAGTGACTGCTTCTTCAAATAAATGACACTTTATGGAGTAGAATTAACCCTTTGTGAGTTGGCTTCCACTGTGTGCTTAGCCACCTAGCACAGCTGTGTGCAGTGGAGGGGAGGCAGTCCCAGGGCTGCTGCAGGACTGAGCACAGCCTGGTAGCATTCAATGCAAAATTGTCAGTCCTGATAAGGAAGAATGGGAAAGCTTCACTGTTGCTGTTCTGGATTTCAATGTCAGATAATGCTTTGGGTTTTTTGTTTTACCCCACTTTTTGCTGATGCCTGTCCCTTTCAATGCTGTCAGGGTGTGTGTAGGGCAGCCTTTGCACTCTGCTGACCTCCAGGCAGGGCCAGCAGCCCTGGGCTTGTGGCAACAGAGTTGATAACCAAATTTTTGTCCCATTGAGAACTCTGGTCCTTTTGCACTTATTTTTTGCCAGGAGAGGAACAATGACAGTAATTTTCCCCTCTGAAAAACCTCATGACTCTGAATGCTGAAGCCACGTTTGCCAGGCTAGCCTTGCAGAGAAGCCCCCTGCCTGAGCAACAGCAGTACCAATGGAAAACATATCTTGGATGCTCCATGTTCTTAATTCTTCTCCATGGCTCAGATTTCCAGCAGGATAGCTCTCCTGTTCTGTGTCCTGGACAGGGAAACCATGAGTCGCTATTGTTGATGAGTTGAGACAGTGAGATGGACATTTAAATGGCGGAATATGGTCCAAGTTAGAAGAATGGGGTCATGAAATAATTTAACTGTCATTCTCATGAAGTACTCTGGTAATCTGGATAGATACCTGATAATGCCAAGATGAATGATAATCAGCTGTTTTTTAAGTTTTCTTATTCCATTTGACAAATAGAAGCAGTTTGAGTAAATTCACACAGACATGACACTGGTTTGCTATAACACTAACCATGGTTTTGTAAAAATGAGTATTTCCCACTCTTAGGTCTTGATATGAAAGAAAGCAAGTATTTGACATTAGCTGCAACTGCTGATTCTGGTTGCTTGGTGCACCTTTAGCAATGAGGTTCCTGCCACTATTATACCTCTTCCTTCTGGGATGAAGGGAATGATGGTCAATAAAAAGCCTGGGGCTATTTACGAAGCCCTTAATCTGGTCTCCAATTTGCACACCAGATAACAGTGCCTGATGAGCTCTCCCAGAAAAGACTCTGTGTGGTCACTGTGTCAGCATGGCATGGCTTTTGTAACATATGCTCCACATGAGCTCTCTGAACCCTTCCCTGGTGTGTGTTTTGGCTGAAAACAGGTGACACCGCTAATTACAAGTTGCTCCACTACCTACTAATTTAGGAGTGCAGCGAAGCTGAGGTGTATGTAGGGTAGTGACCACCAAACTCAGTGAATGTGGAGGTGGGTGATAAAAATTTTAATAAAGAGAGAGAACTCAGAATGTTTAATAGCAGGATTTTTCTTTTTTCTCTTCCTCAGCATTTATAGATACCCCTATTCAGAAATACAGCAATATCGATTGGGATAAATGTATGTAGATGTCACAGTTGTAATTCTAGGAAAGTGAACACACTGTGGTAGGACAAGCCATTTCTTCTTATCTGGCAGGAAAAGAAAGCCAGTTGAGTTGGCACAGATGCATTTTGGAAAAATAAACAGCAGGGAGAGAGATGACATGGTGGTTCTGCAGGCTTGCAGAAATGCCATCAAAGGAGGGAGCTCCCTTGCTCTGCAGGCTTTGAGAGATTGGAGGTAACTGCAGGAATGGCTCTATTTAGCTGAGTTTCCTGCAGGTGGGCAGCCATGGCAGGGGGTCTGCTGAAAGAAGGTTTCTCATAGACTAAACAAAACCCTTGATCTAAGGAATATATCCTTGGTATTGCTTAATCTTCCCTGGGCATTGCAGATGGGCAGGGACTATAAGGCACACATCCCTCTAGTATGCTGGGCTGGCTGTAATTTCACCTTGGTAGCTAGGCTGACAAATGTCACAAGAAGTTCTTCTTAAAATAGCATGTGTGCATTGCAGAGTTTCATTGTAGTCTAATATAAGATTGGCATTCAAAACCAGAAAGGTGCCATCAAGCTTCTGAAATTAACATCTGGTTAAAGCCCAACTTATATGAACGTTCTAAGAATACATGGTATCACAACTTAAAAATGAGCCTGAAGATGGGAAATCTAAACCCCAAAATATGTCTTTAGGTATCTTTTATGTAGAATATGATTACAATCAAGATCTAACTTAATTAGGGAATTGTTAAACCATGTTATACAGGGGTTTGTGTCTCTCAATTCTGCACCACAGCAGCTAAAGCTCAGCCAGAGGAGACAGATGAGTAAATGACAGGATAGACAACAAGAGGATGATGTGTCTCCAAATGATCCTACAAAAGGTAAATGAGCTGGACACAATGTAAGACACCTTGTGGACAAATTCAGGAGTGAGCCTGGAAGTGAAACTCCAGTGCCTGAGAGATCGTGGGCTGGCAAAAAACAGCAGTATGTCACCACAGAGTGAGTTGGGGTGAATACATCAGGTGACAGAAAGGATGAAAAGTGGCACTGAGGGGTTAGATATTCCAAAAGATCAGTCAATTGGGAATGAACACTATTCCCTTTATGAGGGTTGAGGGTTTGCCAGCCAAGCTGAAGTGCATTTACACCAATGCACGCAGCATGGGCAATAAGTAGGGAGATCTGGAAACCGTTGTAGGGCATACACAACAATGTAGTTGCCATCATGGAAATGTGGTGGGCTCACTCATATAACCAGAGTACAGCTATGGTGAGGTATAAACTCTTCAGGTGGGACAGGAAGGTAGGAGAGGAGACGGGGTAGCCCTCTATGTAAGAGAGTGCTTTGATACCCTCAAGCTCGATTATGGTGATAACAGGATCGAGTAGCTGTGGGTTAAAGTCAGAGGGGCCCACAAGAGGGTAGATATGGTTGGACTTGATGATCCAGTGGGTCTCTTCCAACCTGGTGATTCTATGATTCTATATTCTGGATGAGGTGACGAGGGGGATTAGCAGAACAGACACATTAAACTTCCAGATGGCAGACTTTGGATTGTTTAGAAGGTTGGTTGGCAAAACCCCATGGGAGACAGTCCTTACGGGCAAGGGAGCCCATGAGAACTGGGTGGTCTTCAAAAAGGAAATCCAAGGAGCTCAGGAGCAAGCCATCCCCATGTTCCAGAAAAGGAGCCAGTGGGGGAAAAACCCAGCTTGGCTGAGTAGAGAGATTTTGAGGGACATCAAATAGAAGAGGAATGTCTATGAACTTTGGAAGAAGGGAAATGCGTCTTGGGTGGAAGTGAGATTGTGCAGAGAAAAAATCAGGAGGGCTAAGGCCCATCTAGGACTCAGATGGGCCGTGTTGGTGAAAGATAACAAAAAATCTTTCTATAAATACATTAAAAATAAAAGGAGGACAGGGAGAATATTCAGTCCCTATTGGATGCAAATGGAACAACTGTGACAAAGGATGAAGACAAGGCTGAGGTACTTAATGCCTTCTTTGCCTCAGTCTTCAATAGCAAGGAAAGTTGTTCCCTCTGTGTACACACCTAGGAGTTAGAGGATCAGAACAAAGCTCCCATGATCCAAGCGGAGGTGGCTAGAGACTTGGTTGCCCAGCTAGACACCCACAAGTCTATGGGACCGGATGGGATCCACCCAAGACTATTGAGGGACCTGTCGGGTGTGCTTGCCAAACCCCTTTCCATCATCTTCCAGCAATCCTGGCTAACTGGGGAAGTTCCATTGGACTGGAGTCTGGCTGACGTTGTGCCCATCTACAAGAAGGGTCGCAGGGAGGATTCAGGAACTACAGGCCTGTCAGTCTGACCTCAGTGCCAGGGAAAAGTCATGGAATAGGTGATCTTGAGTGCTATCATGAAGCACATGCGAGAGAACCTGGTGATCAGGCCCAGTCAACATGGGTCCACAAAAGGCAGGTCTTGCCAAACTAACCTGATCGCCTTCTATGACAAAGTGACCCACCTACTGGATGAGGGAAAGTCTGTGGACGTAGTCTTCCTGGACTTCAGTAAAGCCTTTGACACAGTTTCTCACAGCATTCTGCTACGGAAACTGTCAGCCTCTGGCCTGGACAGGCGCGCACTCTCCTGGGTGAAAAACTGGCTGGATGGCCGGGCCCAGAGAGTGGTGGTAAATGGCGTTAATTCCATCTGGAGGCCAGTTACAAGTGGGGTTCCCCAGGGCTCAATGCTGAGTCCAGCCCTGTACAATGTCTTCATCAATGACCTGGATGAAGGCATCGAGTGTACCCTTAGCAATTTTGCAGATGACACTAAGCTGGGTGGAAGTGTTGTGCTACCAATCAAGTGGAGGGTAGGGAGGTTCTGCAAAGGGATCTGAACAGGCTGGACCGCTGGGCTGAGGCCAATGGCATGAGGTTTAAAAAGGCCAAATGCCAGATCCTGCGGTTGGGGCACAACAAGCCTAAGCAGTGCTACAGACTAGGAGAAGTCTGTCTAGAAAGCTGCCAGGAGGAGAGGGACCTGGGCATGTCGGTTTACAGCCGACTGAACGTGAGCCAGCAGTGTGCACAGGTGGCCAAAGAATGCCAATGGCATTTTGGCTTGTATCAGAAATGGTGTGACCAGCAGGTCCAGGGAGGTGATTCTCCCTCTGTACTCGGCACTGGTGAGACCGTTCCTTGAATCCTGTGTTCAGTTCTGTGCCCCTCACCACAAGAAGGATGTTGAGGCTCTGAAGCGAGTCCAGAGAAGAGCAACGAGGCTGATGAAGGGGCTGGAGAACAAGAGTTAAGGCTGAGAAAGCTGGGGGTGTTTATCCTGGAGAAGAGGAGGCTGACAGGAGACCTCATTGCTTTCTACAACTACCTGAAATGAAGTTGTGGAGAGAAGGGAGTTTGCCTCTTCCAAGTGATGGGACAGGACAAGAGGGAATGGCCTCAAGTGCTGCCAGGGGAAGTTCAGGCTTGACATCAGAAAAAAAAAATCATAGAAAAGGTCATTGGGTACTGGAACAGGCTACCCAGGGAGGTGGTTGAGTCACCTTCCGTGAAGCTATTTAAAAGATGGGTGGATGAGGTACTAAGGGTCATGATTTAGTGATATATAGGAATGGTTGGACTCGATGATCCTGGGGGTCTTTTCCAAACTAGTGTTTCTGTGATTCTGTGACGAATACATGTCCCAGTAAGTACCTTCTCAGTCAGACTCTCCAAGTGTAAGCCCACATGGGAAGGAGAGGCTTATCCAAACCTGTAAAATGCTTCAAGGATATCACAGGAAAATATTTTGCACCAGGGAATGAAGTACTACTCCTACTCATGTCAGTGGTGAGATCATTTCTAGTTTGCTGTTTGGTAAGAAACAGCAAACAGGGCAATACAGGACATCCCAAGCTGAGAAGATGCACACTTTCCTTAGTATCTCTCATCTGTTAGACAAATAGAATATCCATTACTTTACAATCAGTTCAAGAGGTTAAGTTAATATAACACAAACAATATGCCTGGATTCTTTCCAATGGGAGATGCCACATAGGTATAAAATATTATTTGTTTCATCAGCATTGCAAGATAAGTGGATTGTTTTCCTAGGATTCTGTTTTAGTTTGCCCAAGAACATTTTAACAGTCCATGAAACACAAAAATTCCCTCCTGACAGAGGAAAAATCAGAGAACCCAGCAATATCTAAAATACTGCTGTAGAAAGAGTATGATGAAACTTTGATAATAAACATGTATTGGCTTAAATTCTCACACTGAAGGTATAGACAAGCTCAAGAGATGAAAGAGTGATTACACTAAAGCCTTCATCACATGAAATAAATCAACATAGCAAGAACTATACTCTAGGCTCAAGGTCATCTGCCCAGCAAGGCTCTGCCAGTCAACCACCACCTGGAGTCATATTTATGAGTTGCCTTCAGATGGTTGCCACTCCAGAAACATCTGTTTTTTCACTGTTGTCATTGACACCACTTCCTCCACAGTTAGTCTAATCATTCCAGAAATGTGAGAGAAAAAGAGAACCAAGTTTCAAATTTGAAGTAGTGTCATTAAGATTTTTCTTGCTGTCATGTTCAGCCTTTGGAGGGTATTTTTCTGCAATGACTGGGTGGAATTTTTAAGGATTGGCTCCTCCTGGAGTTCAAGATGCCAGGAACAACCCTCAGATTGTATCAGGTGAAGGTCAGTATCCGCATACAGTAAAGATGACTTACATAAAACAGTTGGACTCTTCTATTTCTTCATAAATTACAAAAAAAGTGAAATATTTTCTTGTATTTCAGTATTGTCTAGCTTGTCTGGGGAATGTAATGAAACTGCTGGATCAATAGATAATACAACAGCAAACTAAATAACCTAGAGGAATTTTTGGTTGTCCAGATTTATAAGACTTTTTAATTTATGTTTGCTTGTTTATCTTAATTCTAATAATTAACTACCTTTTGGTCAAAAATATATTTTATTACCTATTATCACCCTGCAGCAAAAATGAGACTCAGAATTGCTTCAACTATAACCTCAATGGGAAGTAAACTTGGCAGCACCAGTGTCTTCATAGTTAAAAACACAGAAAAAAATATTCCATACAAGAATTTTTAGTTCATCTTTATATATATCTAAAAGTAACTAGAAGAGAATGGAGTGACTTCTTCACAACATGAAGACAATATCTGATATTTTAGTATTATTAAAGCCTTTTATTGGTCAAGGAGACCCAGTAGAACAGAAATAGTTATTTAATGGTAGTACAAGTTTTACAATAGTGGAAATAAACCCAGTCAGCACTTTCTTAAATTGAAAGCAATGGAGGCATCTGATGCGTTGGAATAATTATTTCCTCAGCAGTATCAGTAAGGAATGAATCTCCTCTTTCCTAAAGTTAAGCTGCATTCACTGAGACAACTAGTAAGCTTGAGGTTTTTGTAAGTGTGGTTAACTATGGAGTGTCTGCTCCACTGCCTTCTCAGAGCAGCTCCCAGGGACTGCAGTGAGAACTAAATCAGGCCTCTAAAGGTTAACGTGCCAGTAGGCTGAGATGCCAGGACAGAATGATCAGGGGCTGGTTTTCAGCTGATGATGTGAGACTGGTAACCTGATAGCCTACTGCACTGCTTTCATGCCTGGAGGTTCTGTGGGATCATAAAGAGCTGGAAGGCTCTGAAAGTGCTGATGTCTCTGCTTGTGTAATGCCAGAGCAGCTGGGCCTGTTGTGCTCTGGAGTGTATGTTTTTAAGCTAAGTCTAAATTCAAGGTGCAACACCTATTTAAAAGAAACTTGCAGTGTGGATGGTTTTATTCTGAGCTGCCCTGCCTGGATTATTTGGGAATATCCAGGAACCTGTGTTCCTGCATGACATGTCAGTCATCAGCAAGTCCAAGAGTTCGGAAGCTCTAGGAAGCTGGCACTGTACTGTTTATTTTTCCATTCCCTCCCACACACAACACTGGGCAACAATGTAGACTGCAGTAAAATGGTTCTTACAAATAGGTTATCACTATGAGTTTGGTTTTTTTTTTTCTGTTTTATAATATCCCAAACTATAGCCTGGTTTATTTCAAGTATCATCTCCAGAGATATATTAATGAGAAAAGAACACTTAAGAGTACCCACTTGATTTCACATATATCAGTGGCTTTCAGAATGAACAGTTTTCTTCACTATCCCTTCTGGGCAGGACTGTCTTTTTTTTTTTTTTTTTTTTGTCTGATCAGAAAATGAATGTAGAAATGTAAAAGTTGTGATACAAAACCTCTTTGTGTTGCCTGTGTCACAGTGGCAGCCTTGATGTTCTGAAAGAACATTTTTTTATCTGCTGACCCTTTCTGGCGCAGGTGGATGGCGCAGGTCTTTTCCTGATATCAAAAATAGCAGTGACAATGTACAGCCTATGGAAATCCGCAGTAACTTTTGGTACTCATTAGTCACTGACAAAGCTTTGCATATCAGAATATATCTACAGGTACCACAGGGAGAAGGCAAAAAAAAAATCTGTCATACTCTGAGGTAAACAGCCTGATTCCCTATTAGTCTGTAGGAGGCTGAATTAGTAATTTATGAAGCACTTTGCCACAGCAAGATTTGTTTAGTCCATCTAGGCTTTGCTGGTTTTTTTTTCACGGTTAACACAGAGCTAAACAACTGAGACTGTGTCTACATGTGTTTCTGCAGATACTGGCTTGCTCCATGCCCTGTGCCTGCCAAGTATAAGCCACATCACCAGCAACACGGCTGACTTGTTTGCACAGCACGGAGGGTAGGGCTAATATTCCCACAGTTACTCATCCCAGTACTGCACCTCCCTTTTTCCTCCAGGTGTTGCAGCCACTTCTGACGTGCTGAAGAACTGTGTCTGCCTAAGAGGAATTCTGGGGTCACCCATGGTGAAGTGCTGGGAGGGCAGGGAGGAGGGGTGATGACTACCTGGGGCAGGGTTGGGGTCATCACATCTTCATCCAGGTCTGTGGCAGTGTGAACAAAACACAGATCCTCTGCATAGGAACAGACCTGCAGGATGATCAGGTGTTTGCTGTCTTTAACACATTCCATAGCTCATTAAAATGTGAGAAAGGTAGAAGTCCGTATTGTTTAAGACCACCAACAAACTTTGTGGAAAAAAGACAACGCTGCAGAAAAAAAAAAGTAAAAAATAAAAAGGACCATATAAAAGAAATCTAAGTCCTCATTACAAGAAAAATAATCCAAAACAAATTCAAAGCCTCCTTAATGAACATAAATCCCCTATTTTTCTTTTGAAGGTCAACATTAGATAATGCAAGATTAATACTGAACAGCCCACCGGCCTCTGTGGAGCCCTCTGTCAGACAAGGTGATGTGGTCTGTCTGCATATCTCCTCCAGGCACTGGAGAAGAGGTGAGAAGCAAAACCCTTTCTGGTGTGGAAAGAGTTAAAAGATCATCCTCATCTTTAAAGGTTTATGTTGCTGCCTGGGCAGCTTCATTGGACAAACCCATGGCTAGCCTACAGGAACAAGCTCTGGCAGAGATGAGGCTGGCAAAAGGAGAAGGTATTTGCAAAGCCTATTGAAGTGTTGCCTCCCTTGGCTAAAACCAATAGGAAAGGGCTTGCCTTGCTGGTATTTTCGAGGTTTCTGAGCTACTTCAGACAACCTCCACTGATGACTGGCCTGCACAAGTGACTCTACTCATTGGGGGAAAGGCAGTGCAGAGCTCCATGCCCTATCATTGCCCCACATCATGAATTTCAGTTACGTCATCTACTGATATATGGGGGATTAATTGAAACAGGGAAGTAAAGAAGTTCCATAAACGCCTTGCAAGACTGAGTCCTCACGTGAAAACATCGGCTAAAATGTGTGGAGTCTGGGAAGAAAAGGCAATGTTAGTGCTGCAGGACATGCTCGGAGCTCCCTTGGAAACTATACTGCAAATTCAGAATGTTTACTTTGCAATTTCTATTCTTCTTCCCTGTGGTACATTACAGTGCCCTGGTACTCAGTCAAGCAGTCAGCTTTTTTTAGCTAAGAGCTCCTAGCTCTCTCTAGGCAGAGAAAGCTGCCTGAAATCCTGGCATTGGACTTCCTGCTTCAGGAATCATGCAGATACACTGAGGCAGCACAGATCTGTGTTCCTAAGCAAGCAGCAGGACTAAACACAAGAAATTATCCTCAAGTCCAATAGAGTGAGGATTCTCCACCACTTCTGTCTCACTGACTTCTGGCTGAAGTTCCTCTCAAGCCTGTGTGGCTTCCTCTGGAGTCATTTGTTAATTCCTTGGGGAAATCCTGACCCCAATATCTGAATGTGGTGTGCTCGAGAGGCTGAAGGCACCACCCACTGTTTCCTGGTCTCCAGAATGCCAGACTGGCTGCCAGCTTGTTTATATGGGCACTGAAGTGTCATCAGGGAGATAAGTATAATCAATGTTAAAAAAAAAAAAGACTGAACCTGTAGCTTAATTTAGGACCTTGTCAGATGTATGGTAATGGCCTGAAGTAAGGATTAGTTAAAGGTGGCATTTGCAGGCTTCTGTACATTTTTAATCTCTGTGTACAATAAAATATTAAAAATCAGCTCTTGCTCTTGCCAGCAGATTTCTTGCAGGAAGGTCTACTCTGGGAAAACAGTAGCACTGAATATTGAGCAACTGACAGAAAAAGGGTAGTTTGGACCAATATCTCTTCTGATGTAAGTCCACTACAGCCAGAGTGTGAAATCCCTGCCGAGATGCATAGGCTTTTTGTCAGGCTTGCGACTGCTGAGAACTCTTTTAACAACTGGACCCTGATTTTCTTTGGACTGAAACCTCCTCATGAGTCTCAGTGTACAAACACTTACATCTTGCACACAGAAGAAAAATACCCTGCAGCAAGCAAATGGGCTTGGAAACAGATTTAACTTCATCAGTGGAACCCCTGCTGTAGACATGCAATGCAGGCTAAATTTGGCTTGTGTAGTATGACACTGAGCAAGTGGCACACACATATCCATCTCCCTTAGTGATGGGAAGGCTTTTGCTTTGGCTGCAGTCACACAGTTTACCCGACATGCTCCCCGTCGCTCTTGTGAACTGTACAAGCAAAGTTTTGGTGCTATCCCTCAATATGACCCACTCACACACTTAGTGCTCAATAACATGGCTACCACAGATTATTGCAGGAACCTTGAACACTCACAATGCATCTCCCTCTTCTCTTTTTTTCCATTGAACATTGCTGTCATGGCTTTCAGGTTTCTTTTTAGGCTTATCTGTTTTTATAGGCAGGGTGTTTGTCAGCTTCTGGAAGCTCCTGTGGCTGAAGATACACTCACATCAAAGACCCCTGTGCTTCTCCTGGTTGTGGAAGACTGACTATGCCTCCAGTTAGGAGGTCAGAAAGCTGGTGGTTCCATCACCAGCAGCTGTGACTTGATAGCCTTATGATTCTGAAATAGAAAACCCAAATACATAAATTATAATTCTTGTTTCCTTATAGATTAGAAAGAAGCAGGGGAGAAAAAAACTGCTTTGTTTTTCATGTCACCTTCACAGCCAACAGGCATCTTTCAATCACTGCTTGATAAAACCAAGGACACTCAGGGGATGGAAATTAGAATGAAAATTTAAAAAATACGAGCAAGATTTTAAATTTCTCTGTGAAACAAGCACAGTAAAATTGTTCATCAGGGGCAAGACACTGTAAACAGTGTCTTAAAGTAAATCTGGAAGGAACATGTATCTCTCCAATAGTAACAGAGAAGATGACCAGCTCTGCCTTCCAACACAGGCCCAACCCCTTGTGGATACAGAGGGTGTTTGTGACCTTGCCTTCCTACTCCACATATCAGCCTTTCTGGAGCTCTGTGTCTCTTTTTGCATTTGAGAAGGCAAATAAGAAATATTTCACACAATCATGGAATCGATTAAGTTGGCTAGGACCTCTTGTGATCACCTAGTCCAACCAATTAAGCAGGATGAGCTAGAGAAGTTTGCCAAGGATGATGTCTAGCTGAGTTTCAAGTATATCCAAAGAAGACAACTTCATTAGCTCTCTGGACAACCTCCACCAGTTTTTGAGCACCCTCACAAGAAAAAAACCATGCTTTTTTGCTTCCTTGTTTTCAGATGGAATCCGCTGTGTTTCAGTTTGTGCCTCTTATCCTGTCAGTGAGAACTCCTGAAAAGTTTACCTTCCTCCTACCACCTGTGCTTTATGTCTTACTTGCTGGGATAAACCTTCCCCAAGCTAGGAGGAGGTGATCTTTGAAAGCCAGCCAGCTCTTCTGGACCCTTGCTCTCCAGGATCACATTGCAAGCAGATCTCTGAAGAAGCTGAAATCTGCTCTTCAAAATCAAAGTTATGGCCCTGCCTTTTGCCCCACCCTCCCTTCTCAGGATCCCCAACTCCACCATCTCACAGTCATTGCACCCAGTGCTAACCCCATCTTCATATCCCCAGCCAGTTTGTCCTTTGTAATTATGGGGCCCAGGAGAGCACCCTTCCTTTATTAGCTCCTCTATCACCTGTGCCAGGGAATTGTCATCAATGTGCTCCTGAACTCTTCTGGACCACTTGGGCCCTGCTGTATTGCCACTTCTAGTTTAGACTTCTTCATACCAGCTTTATTCTCAACCTTAATATAAAATAAACCCACCTTCTTCTGTGTTCACTGTTTTTCCCTGTGCTCCCTGCTGCAGGTCTAGTGGCTTCATACTGGTCAGTGAGCACCAGGCAGCCTGGGCATGATGTGTTGCAGAGAAGTCATACTGCCTTCATCACCTATTTCATAGAATCATAGAACAACCATGTTGGAAGAGACCCACCGGATCTGTGAGTCCAACCATTCCTATCAAAAACTAAACCATGACCCTCAGCACCTCGTCCACCTGTGGTTTAAACACCTCCATGGATGACGAATCAACCACTTCCCTGGGTAGCCTGTTCCAGTGCCCAATGACCCTTTCTGTGAAATATTTTTTCCTAATGTCCAGCCTAAATCTCCTCTGGCAGAGCTTGGCGCCATTCCCTCTTGTTCTGTCCACTGTCACTTGGGAGAAGATGCCAGCTCCCTCCTCTCTATAACCTCCTTTCAGGTAGTTATAGAGAGCAATGAGGTCTCCTCTCAGCCTCCTCTTCTCCAGGCTAAACCACCCCAGCTCTCTCAGCCATTCCTCATAAGGCCTGTTCTGCAGCCCCTTCACCAGCTTCATTGCTCTTCTCTGGACTCCCTTCAGAGCCTCACAATCCTGTGAGGGGCACAGAACTGAACACAGGATTCAAGAAGCAGTCTCACTAGTGCCGCGTACAGAGATAGAATAACCTCCCTGGACCTGCTCCCTCTCCTCTTGGCAGCTTTCTAGACAGAATTCTCCTAGTCTGCAGCACTGCACAGGGTTGTTGTGCCCCAAGTGCAAGACCCAGCATTTCGCCTTGTTAAACCTCATGCCACTCGACTCTGCCCAGTGGTCCAGCCTGTTCTGATCCCTTTGCAGAGCCTCCAGCAGATCGACACTTCCACACAGCTTTGTGCCATCTGCAAACTTGCTAAGGGTGCACTCGATGCCTTCATCCAAGTCATTGATGAAGACACTGAACAGGGCTGGACCCAGCACTGAGCCCTGGGGAATCCCACTTGTAACTGGCCTCCAGCTGGATTTAACACCATTTATCACCACTCTCTGGGCCTGGACATCCAACCAGTTTTCCACCCAGGAGAGTGTGCACCTGTCGAGGCCGGAGGCTGACAGTTTCCCTAGCAGAATGCAAAGGCTTTACTGAAGTCCAGGAAGATATATCCCCAGCCTTTCCCACATCCAGCAGCCGAGTCACTTTGTCATAGAAGGTGATGAGGTTAGTTTGGCAAGACCTGCCTTTTGTAAACCCATGTTGACTGGGCCTGATCACCTGGTTCTCTTGCATGTGCTTCATGATAGTTGTGCACCAACTTGCACCCAGCAGGGCTGCTTCACTGCATACAGATAAGCATTGTACAACAGGCTCAAGATGGCCTGTTCCATGACTTTCCCTGGGACTGAGGTCAGACTGCCAGGCCTGTAGTTTCCTGTTTGCAAATATACTGGCTACCACAGCAAGGTGGTTTGGTAGCCCTGATCTGGCATCCTTTGCATCTCTCCCAGCTGCTGTGTTACACTGACAAATGCCTTCCTGGACAGATGTTTGCTTTAAACTTTCTTACCAGTGACACACAACTAGAAGCATGTCTTTGGTTAAGTGTTTCTTAGTGTTTTCTGCTTTTGAGCTAATCACTTTTTTGATTTCTCTGCCCAAGACTTGCTATGCATATTCCTTTTCACTGTTTTTTTTTCTTGCAAAATGAAGGATTCTCCTCAGCTATCCAACAAGATTTGCAGTATGACCCACTTTCTCTTTCTTTCTCTCCTCCTATCAAGTCAGAGAGCTGGGACTGGTTGTGGAGGTTTTCCATAAAATCACTCTACCTGAGGCAGAGCAGCATAAGACTTTTGGCAATCCTGTTCCAGATGTTTCAGTACCCAGAGTCATGATCTCTTTCAATAGCGCACAGTGGCAGAATCCTACTGTGCTTGGTACTGAAAACACAGGATACAAAATTACTCTTTATCAAATGCTGTGAAGAGGTGAGGCAGACAAAAAGTAGAGAGGAAGGCAGAAAAGTCCCATCTGCATGGAAAAAAATTACCATTTTTTGCATAAAAGTATTTTTGCCCAATCTTTGCCAGGGACACAGTCATTCCTGGAGTTTCGTTTTAACTCTTTCCCAAGTGACCAAATTAAAGCCATTCATGTACTGACATACAGTTGATCACTCTGAAGGTTTTAGCATTACCAAATTACAGTTACAGAGTCTGTCAGGTTGAGACCACCAACTGGGTCTGTCACTTCTACTCCCTGACCTCCCCTACCAGCTGCACCAACTGAAGGATTTGGGACAGAAGTGAATTAAGCTCTTTGGGGGCTCAAAGCAAATTCTGCTGTGGCTCATGTTGCTTTCCTGAGATTCCTGCAAGCAGCATGTTTTATTACAAACACCAACTTGCACCCAGCAAGGCTGCTTCACTGCATACAGATAAGCATTGCACAACTTTTGTTGGACCAGAGCTCCAGTGTGGAAGAACGTGCAGCCAAGCATTTCACAACCGCTTTCATCTATGGATTTCTGCTTACAGAAATAGAAAAGCCCAGCCAGCTACATCTGGTTCTGTAAAAGAGAAACAAAGTGCACATACACAGCTCTGCTACCTTTCCTGAGGGGGGAGAACTGAATTACAGAACCATCTGCACATCTTTGGGCTGTTTCGTGGCAGGGAGATTTTCTCAGAGCCTTCCAGTCAAACATATCACAAGGTACTTATTTATTGGTTCTCCACCTCAGAGAAGGTTGGCATTCCCCTCAAAGTTGCCTTTCCCCCATTTCTCTGCAGGTGAGAGTTTAGGGTGCTTTGATGGCCTTTTTAGTGCTCAACAGGATTTAGGCTCACATTTTTAGCACAGAAAACTTCAAAGCCAGGTACTGCATAACCCTAGACTCCCCTTATGTCCACTGAACAGGAGCCTGATGACGTGGCGCAGCCCTGTAGAGTCAGAGGTTGCCATGCAGCACCTTCCTTCAGACCCACACCAGTCATGGTGGTGGTGAGGCACTGGCTGCTCAGGGAAGATGTGGGTGCCCCTTCTCCAGAAGTGTTCAAGGCCAGGGTGGATGGGACCTTGAGCTGCCTGGTCTGAGAGAGAGAGTTGTCCCTGCCCATAGTAGGGGTGTTGGAACTGATGCTCTTTAAGGTCCCATCCAACCCAAACCATTCCAAGAATGATACAAGAAGTAGTTAATATTACCAGAAGTAGACTATTTTGATTCAAGCTCAAGTAGGATTAAGTGTTATCTAAGTAATTGCGTTCTTTGAAAGTTAAGAGACAATGTCCCTCCAGCCACTGTTCGTTATTTGAAGATAACATCTTGTGTTCACTGTGATCTGTGCTGAACAGATATGTCTTCTTCTGTCATCACCTCTGTTTGGAGTTTTCTTACTATCTCAAAGCCAAGGTCAAGCAGAGAGCTGGACCCAGCTCCGAATCAGTAAGAGTTTTGACTGTGATCAAGTTTCATAATAACATTACAATCAGTCCTTGGAAAGTAACAGTAAGGTTTCTGCGAAAATTTACCCACATTCTAATTGGGAAATACATTCTATAACAATCTCTTTTCTTGCTGCACATGGCTGATGGAGATTGTGTTGTCCAGGCCTGAGAAAGAACGCTCACTTTCTAAAGCCCCAAAACGAACCTGACTTTCATTTGCTGGCATTTTTGGCCTCAATATATGTCTATTTCTGCCTCGTGGGCGCCACAATCAGGCGTCCTCTGGGCAACATCTTAGTCCTCCCCAGCCAGTGTCCCGATGCACGCATAGTTCTCCTGTACGTGTGGTTTGTTATCGTCAGAGGAGGCCAGAGCTTCTGGGGAATCACTTCCCAGGAAACCTCTATGACAGGACCCCAACCGGGACTTCAAATGGAGCGGGGACGAAGTGAATCGCTGTCTTACGCCCCCCTACCCCGCTGCCCACGCTCAGGACGCGGGCAACTAAACGACTCAGGAGGGCCACGCTAGCCCGGTAGGTCGAGCCCGGCCCAGCCGCGCCCTGCGGGGAGGGAGTGAGGGGGGCGGGGGAAAGATGGCGGCTGCGCGGTCCAATCAGTGCTCGGCGCCGGCTCGTGCCCGCCTCTTGCCCAGTCCCGGCGCTCCGCGTGCCCCGGACGGTTCCATTCTGCACCGCCCCCCCGCCCCCCCGCCCGGTGGCAGGGTTGGGTCCGCCCAGTTGCTATAAAATGGAACGCGGCGCACATGTGCTCCTCAGTGCCGGCTAGCGCGGGGTGGGGGTGCCTGTGCTTGTGTGGGTGTTGGTTGTGAGACGGGTCGGTGGGGGCGGGAATGCCGCACAGTTGTTGCGCAGCCACTCGGTGCTCGTGTCCCCATCCGTTGTGAGGGCTGCCCGTCCACCTCTTCTTCCTCCCCTACGCCGGGCCCTGCGCCGCTGCCGCTCCCCCGCGGGATGCGGGCTCGGCCCGCCCCGCCAGCCCTACCCCCCGCAGCATGAGCGCGGCGAGCGACACGTACCACCTCATAAAAGACATAAAACCCGGACTGAAAAACTTAAATGTCATCTTCATTGTGCTGGAGATCGGTAAGTGGCGCCCATCACGGCACGCCCCGCCGCCGGGCCGCCCACGTGTGTCCCCGTGGGGAGGGGAGGATGGTGGGGCCGTGCGCCCCCCCTCCTCCCTCCCCCCTGAGCCGCGCTTCTCCCCGCAGGCCGGGTCACCAAGACCAAGGACGGGCACGAGGTGAGGTCCTGCAAAGTAGCCGACAAGACGGGCAGCATCACCATCTCCGTGTGGGACGAGATCGGCGGCCTCATCCAGCCGGGGGACATCATCCGTCTGACCAAAGGGTGCGTACGGGGCCGCCCTCCCCCGCGGCCGCGAGCCCTTTGTCATCCAGGCGGAGGTGCGGGAAGGACACCGCGGGCCGCCTCTGCACAGCCTCCCCGCTGCCGAGGCGGCACCCCGAGGTCTGCTGCCGAATTAAACCACCATTTCCAGCCCAGAACGTGCCTGACAGGAGCTTACAGTCTCATAGATAGCTAGGAAGGGCTTGCATTTTTAATGAGGAGGTGGTGGGTAAGAAGGCTTCTTAGGAGAATACTTGGTTTGGGGCACACGGGAGGGGGAATGCAACAGTCGGTCCTGGTCTGTAAGTCAAGTAGGGAAGTCAAAAGCATGTTCTTACTTTTACAGTCAGTTCTTTGCTAGTCAGCTCCTTACTGGAAGGAGAGAATGATTAACGTATCTCTTGCAGAAAAATTGCTTTTCATTGAAATGGGTTTAACAGAAATGACAGGCAAAGGAGGAGACGCTTCAAATTCACTATAAAAAGTCATATTAAGGCTACATTGTAGGGCATGTTAGTTTGCTTAGGTGCAGTTAATTTTTCAGAGCTGTTGTAATTTTTTAAAAACTCTCCATGTTTGCTGTCTGTGAGAATGCTAGTTTCAGTTTGAAAATCCTTTTCTATTTTACTTAGATCGTCAGTAACGAAGCAATAAGTCACTTTCATTTGATTTCTTGGTGTCAGTTAGGTTACACTTAGAATGCATTGTGCTGTGCCTTTGACCTACAATATTCCAGGAGATGGTGGAGGTACAGCGGGCATGAGGTCCTTTTAAGTTGTTTTTATGAAAAAGTATGCAAAAGGTTACTTGCAGGAGCTGCTGACTGAGCTGCTCTTAAGTTGCTCATTTGAATGTAATTCTTGGGTTTAGAGTGAAATCCAATGACCCTTGCCACCAAAACTACAGCTGCTTCCTCCTATGCAAATATCCTTTACATATGAAATGAGCTGCCTCTTGGCAGAGGTGGTTCTGGGGAAGCCTTCTTGCCTGGAGTGCTTGGACGCTGAGGTGGGTGGAACTAAACCCTGGCTGTGGACCACCGCAAAGCCCTCTGCGGGAATGACATTGAAAGAAATTAATAGTGATATTGTTAAGCACTGTTACTGTACTCAGCATTGTGACTGGCTTACTGTAGCTGCTCTGGTGTTTCAGTTCAACAAATGGGAGGGTTGTTGTATCCCTTCATGTCAGGAAGGGAGTTAACTTATATGAAATAAATTTATGAGTTGACGTCACTATTGCTGGTGGGTGGCTAAGTCATGCCTTCATTTACATGAATTTCATACTCACTTGGGACTGCTTAGAGGGTGAAATGGCAGAAGCTGAGTGCATTCTAGTTTGACTCCTCTTAAGGAAAACTCCCTTGTGCTGGCATACAAGGTTCTCCAAAGGCAATTTTATACTTGATTCAGGCAGGGTTAATTTGAGTGTGAGCCATTGCAAGGCAGGTAAGTTTCAGCTCTGTAGGCTAATCTGACTTTTCAGTGCAGACTAGCACCTTTAAAAGCAGAAAAGCTTAGCTAGGTCCCACATTTAAACATCCCCTTTTTCTGCTGAATTTCAAGCTGTAGATGTGTTCCTCTGGAAAAGCAGATGTGCTGATTAACCTATTTACAGGAAGCTGCTGCAATTAATATTTCTAAATTTGAAGTTAATTCTGGAGTTAAATGCTTTATGGCTAGCTCTTAAACATTTGCATGAGTGGAATACCTTTGTGCTGGAGTTATCAATCCTGTCATTTGCTGGGTCTTGTCCTAGTGAATATATGCTTGATTTTAATTTATTATTTGGTAGCTCTTTTCATTTATGCTCTGCTCCGAGACTATCCAACTAGCTGGTTATTAAAGGTGAAGCATGGAGGGAGTCTTTAAAGTGAAAGGTAGCATTATGAAGTGAGGAGCATTAATCCTGCTTCTGGATGGTAGACTCCTGAGGCAGGCTCTGTAACTGTAGATACTATGCTTTACTGCTGATCCTGAAGTACAGGTTATTGTTAATTTGGTGTTATGGTCCTGTCTTGCCAACCTGACTCCTCCCTGATTCCTCTGAGGCTCTGTTTGTGGCTGGATGGTTCCCTGTCTCAGCAGATAAGGCAAAGGGCAAGAGGAAGGTTTGTTATCTGTGTTCCTGATATAGACCCCAAGAATAAGGAAGTGGTGACTTGTCCAGATACCTCTGACTCCTGAGTGCAATTGCTGGCACTCTCTATTCCTTTGCTAGATGACACACATGTTCTTGTTAACTCCCTTGTGCTACACCTGGGTTTTCAGTCTGTGTTTTTATTTTCTTTGTTTAAATGATGCCCCTCACTGAAAGGAACAATTATACAGAAAATTTTGCATAACTCAGATTCCAGTACTTGAAGTCAAGTGCTATCACAAAGACCAGAGTGCACTTATGCCATCTTGTAAGTGAAGGTTTCTGCAGTCAAGAAGTGATTACATTGTGTTTCAGTGTGTCACTTGGAACGTGATGGTCAGACTTGTGCCTTTAAACATATCTGGTAAGGACCTATGCTAAACAAGTAAGCACTTTATTATACATATTCAGTAGCGGTATTTATATTCTCTAGTGAATAAAGGTTACTCTTCTTGGCTCCTGCTGAAAGCAGACCTGAGAGTTGTCAGTGAATGGTAACAGAGATACTGCTTCTGGCAAGATATCTTTCATCTGTAGGAATAGTCATAAGGGCTGCTCCAGACAGAGCAAGAACATCCAAAATAATTGTTTGCTTTCCTGGAATTGCAAAAGGGCTTGGATCGGCTGAGTTTCCATTACCTTTTGCTAGAAGTAAAACATGCATCTATAAAACTTGAGCATGGTAAAGTTGAGGTCCCTGGAAATTTTAGTCTATTCATGTTGATATGTAATACATATTCAGCTGTGGAAGATAGCATGTTTCTGCTTTCTTTTTCAACAATGGTATTTCTCATTTGTTAAGAGACACTGCGTTGCTTTTTCCTTTTGCCAGGTATGCATCACTATGGAAAGGATGCCTGACCCTTTACACAGGGCGAGGAGGCGAGCTGCATAAAATTGGGGAGTAAGTATTGTGTGTTTATACTTGCAGTGTTATGTCCTTTTCTCAGTGGAGAGATATGGTAAGTATAAGATGAGGTAACTCTTAGTAAATAGAAGATAGGGCAGCAAAAGCCTGTTGATTGATCATGGATAGGGATGGTACAGGTGACTGGTGTGGGTTTTTTATGTGTTGTTGTGGTAATGAGCCTCTGACTGTCTCTGGATTCTAGGCATATTAAGGAAAATCAGCCTTGATCATGGCACAGCTCTGGGCTTTACTTGGGACAAGGGGCAGATCTGTATAAATGACAAGCCTAGCTTATCTAGGCCTCAGCTTGAATTACCACTTTATTTTGGTGGAAGATGTGTATGTATTGTGCATGAGACAAGCAGTGCAAGGAAGATGAAGGTAGCTGCAATGAATCATCTAAACAGAAGCAAGTGTCATTAAACCTTCTTTAAACTGCCCACAAACTGAGGTGGCAACTCCACCTGACTAAGAACAAGTGTGAGTAATGTACTTGACAGACAGTGGGAAAAACAGCAGCAGGACAGTATTTCCGTTGTTGTACAATGTGTGGTGGAAGACCTTGTATTCATCAGGGCTGTGGGACTGTAGGATGTAGGATGGCCTCCATTCAAAAATGCTTAGTGCTCAGCTGGAATTGGAGGGATGATCTGCAGATTTTCTTTGGTGCAAAGTCATTGCCTCAGAAGTGTTACCCAAAGAGTTTATTCTCCACCATGCTGGAGCAGAGTAAGTCCCCATCTAGATGGTATCCCAGGAGGAGGTGGGAGCTCCACTTTTGCTTAACAAGTCCAAATCTTTCTTCTCCTCTGCCATAATTTCTATGTGGTGAGTTTATGGACCTATTCATCCTTAACACTTTTGAGTGGAAAAGGATGTTTTGAATTTCATTCCCTGTTTTGGACTGCTCTGTGCTTATGTTAATTGTCAGTCCATAGAATGGGATTGTGTAGGTGTGTTTAAGGCTTCCCTAGAGACCAATGCAGTTCCAGTCTGGAAGCAGGCTGGGTTACTGTGCCTCAGGTGACCTTGTGAGTGTGTGCTGGACAAGATTACGTAGCTGGAAGAGAGGCAGAGGGAGCAGTTTCATCACCTGTTTTATTTAGACCATTTTACTTCCTAGAGTAAATGTGTACTGGCCTCTGCTTGACTGAAATGCCCTCACCAGGAAGATGTGATGGCTTCATCACAAGAATCAAAGAGCATTTTAATGTATTCTGAACAATGGGGTCTGGATTAGTTACTTTTAAGTGATGACATACGTTAAGAACATAAATTCTTCAAGTTGGGGAGTTAAAAACTTATTAAAAAATGTCTGTAGAACTTCATCATAATCCTAATTTCTCCCCAGGTTCTGCATGGTGTACTCAGAAGTGCCAAACTTCAGTGAGCCCAACTCAGAACACATTGGGCAGAACAAGCTGGTATGTTAAGCTTTTGTCTGAGGCTTCTGGCATAACGTGCTCTTTGTTCTGATACTTCCTACTTGACTGTCATCAGATGTGACTCTTCTGGGAAAAGGGATTTGAATGGTATATAAAAATAAGCCAATAATTGGAGTAACAGATGAATTCCATGTTGAGTCACTGTAAAGAACATGGAGGGGAAAAAAAATGCCCCTTCCTGTAAAAAAAAGTTAAATTTCTCTCTCTGATCCATGTCTTTTTTTTTTTGCATTTCTCTGAAGGCACAGGGTGAACAGAATAATAGTTCTGCATCAAGTAATATGGGTTCTTGTACTTTTGGGCCACTGGGTAAGTTCTTTCTATGGAAGGATGAGACATGCTTAATAGGAATAAAAAAAATTATCTTGCTAAGGGTCCTCCACTCTGGGGCAAAAGTGATCTAAAGATTCTTTGAGATTAGGGTCTGAACCTCTGTGCACATAAGCATGAACATTTCCAGATTTGGTTCCCTAGAAGTGGAAGAGATCAGAATAGTCAAGGTGCCTATATCAAGTAAAGGAACTGGACTAATCCTTAGTTTTGGTGCATTGAAAGATTTTTTTTAGTTTTTTTTTTTACATCACTTTAAATTCTGGTTTTTTTAAACTGCCAGAGACGTTGATTTTAAAAATGACATACTTTAACCTTGTCAGTCACTTTGGCTTTCCTGTCAGGTGAGAATCACAAAATGGTTTGGATTGGAAGGGACTTGAAATATCGTCCAGTTCCAGCCCCTCTGCTGTGGGCAGGGACACCTTCCACTAGACCAGGCTGCTCAAGGCCCCATCCAGTCTGGCCTTACTAGCTCCTCAAAATGGAAGTGGTAGTAATCTGAATTTCCAGTATTTGACCTGGCTGGATCATTTTGTGATGTGTTTAAACATTGAAACTCAAGAAAATGGTGTAAAGATTTAAATCATAGAATCGCCAGGTTGGAAGAGACCCACTGGATCATCAAGTCCAACCATTCCCACCAATCTCTAAACTGTGCCCCTCAGTACCTCACCCACCTGCACCTTAAACACCTTCAGGGAAGAAGAGTCAACCACCTCCCTGGGCAGCCTGTTTCAGTGCCTAATAACCCTTTCTGTGAAGAATTTTTTTCCTTCAGTCTTTGGAATTTGTGATAACCTTTTTTCTGTCTTTTCAGGAAATGGTTTACAAACTGGACCTGAGTCAAGTGGATTTCCATTTACATATAATCATGGCCACTCTTATGCAGGTAGTGGGAGAGGCAATGGACGAGGACCTGTAAATCCAGCACCAGCTAATAGTGTTCAACCTCCTTCTGTTGTCAGTAATGGGAGGGACCCACGCAGAGCCTTTAAAAGATGACTATGCCAAATGTGGTTGTACAGCTTGCTTAAACTCTACACTCTACTTGAACACTTATTGCACTTTTATTTATAGTTAACTGTGAACCAGTTTGTCCTTTATTGTGGTTTTATTTCTATCTTTTGGTCTATGGAGCAAACTTGATGTGATCTATTTCTTGTTTTGCATAGGGAAGCACAGTGAGTCTTCCCCATAAACTAAGGGGGTAGGAGGAGACAGTGTAACAGGTTGAAGAGTCTCAATTAAAACTCGGTACCCTTTGCTAAATGGAAGAGAATTTCAGTTACATGTATGTATATTTGTTTCTGTTGGTCAACCATATAGCCTTAAAAGTTCTTTTATGTCCTGTGTGCACATATGTTGACTTCCATAAGGGTTAGTGGGAGTTCTTCATATTGGAAGAGAAATTAAGGGGAAGAGCAGAGATGCTTTTATGAACTAGGAACTAATATAGCTTGTAAAAGCAATAAGTGTAAGGAAATGGTGGTGTCAGCACCTAGTGGTCTCTCCTGAATTGGAGAATGGGTAACTCAGATGAAAGTTGAAGACATGGTTAGTGTCTTGAAGCTTGACTTCTGATTCCAGAAAGGTGTACACTACTTAAATTCTTCATAAATACCATTATCACTGTCAAGGAAAGCGATAGTGATTTTTGATTTGGATAGAAGCTTGGTTATTCATTCTTGCTTTGCATGAAATAGCAGGAGAGGAAGATCTAAATTCAGACAGTATAGGGGAATACACTGTTTTTAGCTACTCCTTGTGTAAAAGCCCATGGTTACTTTGTGGGACTCTGAATTTTCAGGAAAGAGCTGTTCTCAAATGCTGCATTACCCATCTCTTCAATGAGGCTGCCTACTTCTCCTTCATTAACTTCTCCAAATGAATTGCATATTAGATGGAGCTGTATGTATCGATTGCAGCAGAGATACCAACCAAGCACATACCTAGACTTCTGATACTGTTAAGCTGCTAAGCTTTCCTTCCTCTCTTTTATGTGAAATATGAATTAACCCATAACAAACTTAAGCCCCCTTACCACCATCTCTTGGGGAAAAATAGCTGAGATCACAAATGCCTTGACTCTAGATCCAGTCCAGTGCCATATTTTGGATCAGGTTAAAAAACAACTTGGAAGCTGAGGTATCATACTGCATTCATCTGTTTTAATTCTTATAGCTGACCTCTCAAATAAAAAAATTGCACTAACCATTTCAAAAACAAATCTAACTTTTATTTCTGTCAAGCCATAAAGACTACATGACAAAAGACTATTTCTGAATTGAGTTGTCTGTGTGGTTGTTCATATTAATTGAATCTACTACTGTGTAACTAATGTTTACATGTTATCTACATTTGATAATTCTGCTTTTGGTACTCCCATCATGATGATTTGTTGAAAATTGCTTCTAATTGGTGTAAGTTCCTTGCTTAGTCTGAAATACTGGACTTTTACATGCAAGGAACAGCAGCAGCAAACCTCTGAAAGGAGGTTTAGAGTCCTGTGCCCAGACACCTGATGAGGACTGTTCGCATCTGGTCTGGTCAAGTGCTGCCCCAGTAGCTTCTTCCCAGTGGAACTAGTGAAACTTGTCTTGAACACAAGAGGGTGGTGTGCTTCACAAGATCACCCATGGGTGCTGTTATGAAGAGTGCTAACTGGTGAACCAGAAAGCATAGGATGACTTTGGAGAAATAGTGTAAGGATGTGGTATATGACTCAGGGACTTAAAATTGCTTAGTTATTTAAATAAGTCATGTAGAGTCTAGGTGCATGGACAAACTGTTATGCGGTGTTGCATTAAGACATCTGATATGCTTGTGAGAAGGAAGCCAAGAGGACCTCTAAACCCATGAAGCATGTATGTTGTACCAGAGGTAAATGAGATGCAGGTGCAGTGCAAGAGCTGTGCTTTCCAGTAGTAGCTGTAAAGGCAGCAAGTGAGCAGTGCAAGTGATGGCATCCTGGGGATTTTGGGGTATCTCCACCATGGGTCTCAAATCCTGGTGGTCTTGGCTTCCCTACAGCATAAAAAAGGTTGAAATAGTTGGGAAACCTGTGTTAGTGTGTACTGAGGTGCCTAATGTTTGTAGCTCTGTGCATTTGAGATTTTATTAAGCTAATAAACAGAATACTTGTTCACAAATTCCAAATAACAAGTGAGATGATTACTGCTAAGTGGCATAAGATGAAAAGCTTGCTGTCAGATGGATGGTTGATTTGCAGTTGGGAAGAAAAAAAGCAAGTGGCTGGTCTTCATGTTTTCAAGGTTAGTAGCATTCCTGTCTCCTTGTTTTTTATGTGAAACTATTCTAGATTATTAATGGATTTTTACTTCTTTGCAGGGGAAAATCTGCCCTCAAAAGTCACATGGACTTTAATATAATTGTAGTAACTTTTTGAGGTCATCTGATCTTCCAGTGAACCTAAGGCAAGAAAGTTGATTCCCTTAGAGGTATTGGTCAAGATAGTTCTCAGCCTGAAGAGAAATCTGGGAGCCTGCCTTATATCTGTTTGGATGATTATCACTTCAATGTACAGAGGCAGAGATGTGTTTGTCTTTGTAAACAAGCAATTGTCATGAATTACTCTGACGTTATAAGGCAGTACATGGGTGCTTGGAGGTTAAGTCATTAGGGAATGTCTTTACAGGTGTCTTCCCAAGGTATTAAAAAGTAAGGCTGCTGCTAGGGCAGTTTCATTCTGGGTGATGCAGATTGTCAAAGGAAGAAAACCTCTGCAAGGTGTTCATGTGTCCGGAAACAAACTGCATGGTGCTGAAGTGTACCTGAGTAATTCTGGTAACACCGAGTCACAAGACACAGCTTTCATCACCTCACAACACCTCATCTCTTACACAGTCTGACAAAAGTACTGATAGCAGACTAGTGGTGTAGCAATGAAGAGAGTTTTGCTGTATATCTGCTGAGGTCCTCCATGTTTTCCTTCTGTTCATCTTCAGTGTGGGTCTTTCACCTTGATCCCAAGAGTCCTGTACCATGAAACATATGGTAGTCTCATGCAAATGGGATGGTTCCCCAAGGACCAATACTGGACCAAAGCATATGAGAATTCTTGTTTTCACAACTCCATTAACTTTAGTCTTAACTTGAAACAGGCATGTTAGTCCTATGCATTGCAGTTGTGCTGTTCTTCATCATCCCCTGATTTTGAAGGCTCTCTGCAGCTTTTGTAAAGCTGCTGTGGGCTGTATGAAATGACATTCCTGTGTCTGTGTGGTCTGCACAGGTGAGGCCCTTTGCATTGTTGCTTGCATGTTGGTCTCATTCCGAGTGTGTGCATGTCTCTGGGCATGGGATTATCTAGCAGAAAAATGCTTTTCCCTGCAGACTGCTAGTGTTTTTCTAATGACCTGGCAATGCTATGGTTGTTTCACTGCCTTTGTGTTCATAACCCCAAAGCACATGGTCTTTTCTTGTTCTATAAAGCAGTATTTGGAGACTCCCTATGTGCATTGCTAGACTAGGAATTAATAAAATCTTGGGGTTTGAGTGTATCTGGGGAAGTTTCCTGGGGAAGCTTTGTGTCTAGTGCATTCTCAGCTGTGAGGTTGTTCCTTTGCTCCTCTCATGCATCCACAGATGTGCTCTTTCAGACCTACTGTTTACTCTTGATCCCAGTGCTACTTTGTGCTGCCTAGTGTGGGCTCTGCTTGTGAGGGGCTTCAGCAAGGAGCGCTGCTTTATCACTGTGGTTCTTGGTAGCAGCTAGCTCTTGAGATAGAGTTGGGTTAGACTTTGGGAGTTTCCCCCATAACCCAGCACCCATTATGAGGAGGCTGTAGGGCTGTGATTCCTTGTCCTGGGTCTGCTAATGATTGCAGTAGAACAAATGATTGTTGTGCCTAAGTTAGGTGCTCCCCTCACTTTGTGATGCTGCTGCTTGCACCTGGTCCTCCTGCCAGGGAGTGTCAGCATTCCTGGGGACCTTTGGCCAGCCTGGGCTGTGTGCCCTGCTTAGAGTGGCCTGGAGTGTCCCCCAAGGGTGGGTTTGCCACTAACTGCAGCCCTTCTGCACTGTAGGGAGGTGTGGGCTGGAGCTGATCCTGGGCTGTATGTAGGTGCTGGAAGTGCTGGGCAATATAAAGCCTCTGTTCTAGGCTGCTGTGTTCTCTCTGCCATTTGCAGGGGCTTGTGGCCTCCTTCAGAACAAGAGCTGTAGGTGCTGTCTGAGGAGCTCAGAGGGACTCTGCCAGCTCCAGTGGTGTGGGTGGCATGTCAGCCGCTGCTGGTGCTACCTCTGTTTTGTTGGTTCTTAGGGCTACCAAAACATCCAGACACTACAGGGCTCTGTGCCTAGCTTTGCTGTGTGCTTTTCTTTGCTCCTGCATAATTGGTGAGACTGGAGTTGGCTGAAGGGGAAACCACTCACAGGGATGTGGCTTCAATTAGAACAAACAAAACAAAGCTGTTGGAAGACACATACCAAACTAGGGGCACTATTTGAGACTGAAGTTTTTGATGAAGCTCTTCGGGAATTCATTCAGAAGTGAACTTTCTGATTTCAACCTTAATCATACTAATTCCTTTATTCTTGATTCCACAGAATTTGACAATGTTGTGGCTTTTTATAAGGATTATGCTTTTAAATCTATTCTGTGATGGACATTTGTGTGTTTATAACATGTCTAAACATACACAGCATCTTTTAATTGGGATGCAGAAACCCCTTAAACTGTTGACTAAACTACAAAAGATGTAGTTCAAAGGGATTAGAAATAAGTTTGGAAGCGCCTAAGGGGATGACTTGAAGACTTCATTTGGCTTTTTAATTTCTTTAAATTGCTGATGCTTTTTTTTCTTGGGGGGAAAAAAGCAATGAAGTTACAAGAACTTCGTCTACATCTGCCCTCCCCCACCCCCAGCTGATAAAGACTGCCCAGATTCTTACATTTCCCAGGGACCAATACTGGCAAAGGAGTAAAACATCAGGATTTAGCTCAGAAAATTCCTGTGCTGTACATGTACCTTCAGAACTAAAGGCTTCCGTACTGTACAAGTTTCAATGGGATGGTATCTGCTTTGCAGGATGGAGAACTCTAACAGTGCAGTCACTACAGGGCTGACTAGCTGCTATGTGTTAGATAAATTGGAATATAAAAGACAAAATCAGCTTTTAATGTCATTAACAGACTCCACAGGAGTGCAGTTGTATGTTGTAGAGCCCTCTACCAAGCTTTCTTCAGGTTCATGGCCAGAGACTGAAATGGTCTTGCAAAGTACTTGGGGAAATTTGGAGCATGCTTGCCCAGCTCTGCTGTACACCCTGTGGGGGTGGCCAGGAGATACCACTGAATTCAGGCATGATTTGATCAGGTCTTCTGCAGACAGTAGGTAAAGCTTGATTTTTTTTATTTTTTTTTTTATTTATTTTTTTTTTACTGAAGAAAAAGAACACATCCTGGTGGATGGGAAGTGCAACCATCAGCAACTGGTTTTAGAACTGTTGCTTCTGCTCTGGTCACGTCCTGCCCTGCATTCCCATGAGGGCAGGAGTGGAGGGACATCGTAATCAGGATCACTGGAGGGTGCCAGAGCAAGGTCTGTAGCAGAAAGCTGATGGTGCCCTGGAGGGCTCTGGCTGGTGGATGTGGTACCTGTGTGGTGGCTAAATTTTTTAGAACAGTTGGACAAATGCCTGTCATGATTGACTTGGGAAAGCAGGAGTTCATTCTGGCATGAGACAAGTATGAAGATGCATTAAATGATCTCCTGTAGCTGTTTCCACCATTATTTTCCATGATTTATGCATTAGCTTAATTTTTGTAATTTTCTCCTTCCTAGGTTGATTAATACTAAATTTAATTTTCTGTAATCAACTTGAGCATGTAACTTGGAGATGAGGTTTAGGCTGATTGCAGTAGAAATCTACCTATCCTGACTAGCTTGAAGAAAGCAAAACTATTTTTATCTCTAAATTATGCAATATTTTCATTGAGCTCTGCAGCCTACTTATATTTAACCTTTGAGTGGAGTGCTCTATTTTTCAGATCACCTAGTGCAAACTTTGTAAATGGGATTTTTAATTATGAGAACCCCACCTGCATGCCATCAACCAAATTATTAGCGAGGCAGAGAAGGATAACCAATAGACTTCACCTGAATATGAAAAATATTTAAATGCCAAGAACAGAAGTTGCTAAGAAATAACTTTAAACACCAGGTGCTAGAGGAACAAATTAATGATATATTTAATATTTTATTTCTAGAAATAGAGAATGGAGCCATGATGCAGACAGACATTTCTGTGTGCAACAGCAGTGCTTGGCTATGCAATAGGACTAAAAAAAAAAATCAACTTCATCTTCTCTTAAAAGAAATTGAAAAGATTAATTTAGTTTAAAAAAGCCTTAGGGAGGGAAGGAAAGAGAACTTGATCTACTCTATACTATATGTAAGACTCTGGTGAGCTTTTCTTGTATTGCTGCTTATCAGACATACAATGTGGTTTGGGGTGACCTTGAAGCACGAAACCCCAGCACAAAAGCCACTCTTGAAAGCCTTTTGCTAGTACTTGCAATCTAGTTTCATTTTGTCTGTGCTTTACTGCTGGTAGGGCCCATTGCTAGGGACAGTGAGTCTAAATGTTCTTGCTGAGCTTATTTTTCCCAGTGGTGCAGGGAATCAGAAGTAATTTCTAGAGGAAGCTGGACCAGAACATCGGTAAGTCAGTATCATGAAGCAAATAAAAAGGATGTATCAGCTTGGGAAAATTGCTGCAATAAGCTTCCTGTAGCTTTTTTAGCAAAGTGGATTTGCAGAAGCCGCCTCTGCAACTTCATCAGTGCTGTAGCTGAAGGATCAAGTTACATAAATCTGGGACTTTCTAGTAGATGCAAATGGCTGGAAACCACATTGGAAAAAAGGTGCTCTATTGGGTTTTTGGTGGCCATCAGACAAAAGATGGTAGTAGCCTTGCATTTTTGTGGATGTGTTTCAGCAGTCTATTCACATGGCTAATTTTCTTGAGTGTTAAGAGCAAATAGATCCTTTAGAGTCCCTGGCTGTTTTGATGTCTGAGGCTGGTGGGTGACAGATGTTAACACAGGCTACTTCTTCACTCCAGGCATGAAGGTGGCCACTTACAAATTAAGTCAAGGCTGATGTGTGCAGTGATTTGCGTGATGTGCTAGCCGGTGATCAGAAGTAATGCCGTGTCAAAGGGCTCTAGCTGTCTGCAGGGTTCTCTGCCGGTGGTGCATGGGAGGAGCTCTCCCTGGTACTGTAGGTTTAGGTACTGCAAGTGTTTCCTCTTACTCCAAGCATGTTTGGTTCACTCTGATCCTGAACTTGCAAGATCCCTCCTGTGCAGCTCTGTGTTTTCTCTAACTACCATCTCTTTCCTCTGGTCTAGGAAGCCTTCACTAGCAGCCACAGATGGGGCTGACCTGCTGTCCTACCAAACCTTCCCCTGCCTGTTTCTCACCTTGCTGCTTATGCCAATACTCAACTTCTTTAATATAATTCTGATTTGTCTCTGACATGTTATTACTCATTGGGTGTTTGACAGGTCTATCTCTTATTATTTCTGCTTGTTCTGGCTCATTTCTGTATGACCAAAGTAATTTGCAGACCGGCCCAATTAGAGCCTCTGTTGCCCTACCCGAGTGGATGTGACATTGCCTGCACTCCAGGATAACAGCAATCCTCCTGCAATCCCATTGATCGAATCCTCTGAGGCTGGAGAAGGCATTTCATGCATCATTGTAACAAGTTGTTCACAACTCCCTGTGCACTGTGCTTCAAATTCAGCCTTTCAAAAGACTTTGATAAAGAAGAAAGGATCATTTTTTCCTTGACTGCTGCAAATGAAAAAGCTTTTCACTTGGGAGTCGTGGGTCATATTTATGGAAATAGGGAGAGCACTTGCAATATTTATAGTGGTTACAGAAGCGATTGAATCTATCTTTTATTGATATGTGTTTACATGCCTACAAAAATCTTATTGCATAGTAGTTGAGAGAACTTTATTTAGATTTAGTAGTTTGAAGTAATTTTTTATTGCTTCTTTATTATCCATGGAGTGTGAGATTCAATATTTCAAGTAGGACTGTCACCAAACAGCCAGAGGTTTTAAAAAGATTTTTCTTTTACATAAAGATAAATGTGGAAGCCACATTTTTCAGAGGCACCATCTGTTCCATGTTGACCTTAATTTTCTGGATGAGTGCTTTTCTCCAAACGTTTTAAGTCTTGTCTACAATTCGTTTGGCTGGGAATGTTTAGGTTATTTGTTGAACAGGAAATCAGATATTCAGAATGCAAACACACCATTACATTGCAAATTATTCCCTTTGTATAATTTAGCAAACTGCTTTGTAAATACTCTGTACACTTGCTGGAGTAGTTCTGCATCTCTGACAGCTGGCAAGTAGCCCCTGTGTGGAGCTGGATGTCTTTTGAATGTCACCTCTTGCACTGAGAGGTAGGGTGCAGGACATTGAGAAAGAAGTGTGAAGTACCCTTTTAATGGGTATTTTGGGGGTGCAAGTGTAGGATTAGTGTTTATTGGTTGGGGCTATGGCCTTGGAAGGGTTTGCTGTTCAGGCTGTCTAAACAACAATACCTGACCCTACTAAAAGGTGAACACTAAAATAACTATGCCTATGCATACCTATATGCACTATTTCCACAGAGCAATATCTTCCCTTCTACCCTCAAAATCTTCATGCTCTCCTTCAGCTGAAATAGGCTTATAGGTGATTTTTGCCTTCCTTTGCCTTCAGACTTATTTCATGGTTTGTCCAGACTCCTGCAGCTTCAGAGGGTCAGTTGTCTGTCACCCTGCCACCTTCAAAGACTTTCAAGACATCAAGTCTCTCTGATTCTTCTGCCCTGTATCAGCTTTGTGGGCTCAGCACCTTGCTCCATCCTAAGCTCATCTGACCCCTCATCAGCCCCACAGAAGCTTCTTGGCACTGTTTGTCCCTGTCCCTGCTACAGAGCTGCAGCTAAGACCCGAATAGGCATCTGTTATATGTTCTCTATCGATATGTGGTCAATCTGGACCCACTGTAGCAGCCATTTTAGTGACAAAATGTACTACTGGCAAGGATGGTAATGTCTTTGTGGCTTTGGATTGCAAGTGGGATTGTAATGCTGCCATTACATTACTTTTCATAATGTAATAGATCCTTTTGTCCCTCTTGTGCTGCAAGGTTTGTGATCTAATGCAGAAGAGATACTGAGAATTTGTTTTCCCCTCAGAATATGGATTTGGTAATAAAACTAATGGTATGGTAGTAATAAATGATACACACCAATATTTTTTTGTGTGTGTACTTCACAGTGAAGAGAAGAAAACTGTAAGGACTGCACTTTCTGGAATTAACCAAATGATTTTTTTACAACTTTACTATCTAAGTGTCTAGTGAAGCCCATTTTAAAAAGATGCCAAGATGTGGATGAAGATAAAAAACCTGCTCAAACCAAGACTGCAGTATTTCCAAATACCAAACCCCTGAGTCTGTCTCACCAGGCTGATTGGGTTTGGAAATACCTATTGCTACACTAATTGTTGAGGGAAGTGAGGGAGGGGAAGGCAGAAGGGAAGGGCAGCTGCTGGACTTGTTGCTCACAATAGTGACTGTTTCTGTCCAGAAAACCATGTAGTGCTTTTCTGCTGAGTAGTTAGTGGGTTCTAGTCATTAGTGGTACTGGCATGGTACATACTGCCACCAAAATCCCATGGAATGAAGGCAGTATGCAGCAGGGTGGAGGCAGTTGGGCTGCATTGTCTGCTGTTCTTCTACCCACTGTGCCCATGAGACCAGGACTCTGCTGGGAAGTGGAGATGTCAGTCTCTTGTTTTAACTCTAGGCTAGCTCAAGCTACAGGGATCTTTTTCTAATCTGTGCTATAAAATAATTACATTAGAGTGGGTAAGTTTTGTCTCTCCTGCTTAGGTCTAGTATCTAGATTTATATTTCTGTATGCGAGGACATAAGACTGATACTGGAGAAAACCAAGCCTACTCTCCCTCTACCACCAAATAAATGATTTTCTGCTTTATGAAAAAGCACTGAGTCTTGCAAATGGAAAATGAGAGTGGTTTGGGTTGTTTTGGTCCTGTTTCGAGGCCATGATTTATAAAGTAAGTCAAATTGCACACCTGTGGATTGGGGAAGAGTAACTTATTGGAAAAAACTACAGCATCAAAACTGTCTCTAGCATCTGCAGGACTGGCTCTTTCAGAGGGCATGATGACTAGAAGGTCAGCATTTAGTTATAACTGTAATTAATCCTACTTTGTTCTTTATTACTTTTTTTAATCTACTTGGCAGTGACAGAAGGAACTGCTGAAGCAACCTGTTAAAAGCAAGACTGTTCAGCAGAGCAGGAAGCCATTCCTGGCCTCACCCAGGTGTGGGCAGTTGGGAAGGTGGTCAGAAACAGCATGTTGGACTGGGAGCAGAATTTAGGACTTCAAATACCACTCTAGAACAGCTTGAAACCTTTGAAGTATTGAAAAATACTGTGCATTTGATGTAAAATTCTTGGGTGAGAGAGTCATATCCCAGTTGCCACCTGCCCTGGTAGCATGAAGCCCACTTCATGGGGCTTCCATTCAAGGCTCCCAAACAAAACCTGAACATCCCAAGACTGAGCCTAGTTTTGCAGTAGGAGTGTGTTGGAGACTAGGGCAACAGTGGGGTACAGGAATTAACAACTGATGTGTCCTTTTATAATGCAAAACATAATGTGTGGTAACTTGATCAACAGCTCAGGAGTAGAGAGTGCTATTTGAGAAGAGACTTTGAGTGTTCCACTTGGATTCCCAAACAGAAGAAACCTGCAGCACAGACAATGGTGCAGAGATGCTTTGGTAGCAGTGCTGTTGCAATAAATTCACTGCTTGGAACTGGGCATCTGGGAGAGATTCACTGTAGCATCTAGTGTATTAAAAACCCCTAGAATAGTGTACAGGTACAGTTTGTGAGCAGCCCCCAAATGATGCTAATTGACTACACAGATGGTTCTACCTTAGAGCAGGCTGGTGCTTCTGTGCCATAAATGCTTTTCTCCGTTACCCAAGTGGCATTAGTACTTAGGATATTTTAACCACATCTGAAAGAGAAAAGGATATCCCTTTTGCTGGTCTCAGTGGGATCAAAGAGCAATGCACTCTCACTATAGCATTGGTGTGACAACTTGAAACCAAATATAGTCCAAAACATCATTTGTTGGTTCATCCGAATGCAGACAAATAGATTTCCCACTTATTATGGAAATAACATTGTTTGCTTGCCATCTGGTTATTATACTTTATTTCCTTTTATTCCTCTCCTCCTTAGATAAAATGAAGATATTGTGATTAGCAGCTAGAGTAAAAAGTGACTGATTTATTTATGAGAGTTGCTGTTTGCCAAGTACATTGCTGTAGCAAAAGTGCTGTTTGTTATGACATTGTACTGAGTCACTTGTTGATGCTATTTGAGGGAGAGAATTTAGTTAAAGAAACTGGGACAGGATGTTCATTTTATTTCAGTACTTGTAACCCTGAGTCATTTCTGATAGCTCGTGAAATACAGCAACTCACATTTTAGATGGGGCTTCTCCTCACATAATTTGAGGATGCTGTAATTTGATAGAGGACGGAAAAATACACAGACTTGATTTTATGAGAGGTTTATTTTAGTTGTTGCTCTTTGTTGAAATACTCTTAAATTTTGTACATCTGTAGCACTTTACCATTGCTTTAAATATTTTGTAGTTTGGGTGAAACAAGAGGTAGCACATAGTGGTGTAGGAATTAGGATTCTGAGGACTCTTTCTCAAATACATGAGTTCTAGCTGTGGAGATCAGTTAGACTGCGTCTTGGTTGGTTGTGTTGGCTGCCTTATGTTTTGCCTCTGCAGCAAAGATAGGAAGTCCAGAGGCATTTAGTTGTGTACATGGGAAGTGAGGAAGCAAAAGTAACATTATTGCTTATGTAAGAAGTTGAATTCAAATTTTAAGTGAGACTTTGGATATAATTTTATGCTAGCCTGTTCATCTATGGGACTGTGATAATTATGGTGACTATCAGAGTAGTATGAACTATTAAATGTGCGTCATTATTATTTCCTGTATGAATATATTAATAATGGAAAGATCCTGAAGTTAAGCGTATTTCCTCTTAGGAGCACAGAGACTTTTCAAATTAATTTGCATATATCACTTCAGCTTCACTTCATGGTAGCAGGCAGCAAATCTTTAAAAGTACAGAAGACTTATTGGCAGAAAATAAAGAATATTGACTCTATTTAAAGTTATGGGAAGAACGTATGTAGGAAGAATGTAATTATTAGATTTGTAATTCGACCAGGATGCAGAATATGGCTTTCAGTAAGGGAAAATACTATAGTGTGAACCTTGATGAGAGGATGTAAGCATGTATTTTCTCTTTTAATGTGGATGCATACACGTTCAGTAGTGCAGTTAATGTGCTTGGTACCAAGTTGACAAGCTGGCTAGCAAAGCAAAATGATATCCCTCATCTTCTGCAGTTGTTAGTTTTCTTTGGTGATCCTGCAGATCCAGGATAGTCAAATTTGGTCTGACACTGGCACAGCAGTGTGTCTGTCCAAAGGCTTCTTTTGCCCCTTCACCTCCTGGCATTCCCAGGAGATGTGTGTGAACTGGTAAGCAAAGCAGCTAAGAAGGCTCCATCACCCCTTCATAGAAAAGTACAATGAATACAGGGAATGAGGGTAAAACTGTACATTTAAATTGTCTGCAGTCAAGCAGTGAAATACATTCATCCCTTCTGGCACTGTTGCTAATTTATATTTAAGGCAATATGAATTTCATGAGCTTTTTAAAAAATCATATTTTAAATTCAATTTGCTGTCAAGTCATTTGATGTTTTGTGTAAAGTCATTTCCTGTAAACAGGTTATTGAATATCAAAAGATTTGTCTTATGCATAATTTTTTGAAAGAAATAATACTGTAATAAAGATGCGAATGTGGCCTTCATGTGAGTTGGTGAGCACTTTCTGGATCACTGCAGTTCTCTGGTACTTGCTTTGTCACAGTCAAAGCAGTGTCCTGGGCAAGGAACACTCAAGAAATAGTCAACAGCAATAGTACTGTTTTCTAGGAAACAGTAGGTCATTCTGCAATTAAGCTGGTATATAATATATGAAGAAAGATATTTTCCAAATATCAACAAAAGAAGAAGAAACCCATTTTGAAGAAAATGGGTTAAAATATCTCAAATCTGAAAGACCTTTCAAGCTGTAGAGCTTATGTTGAGTAATTTACTTGGTGAGATTAATAGATAAGCTGAAAAGCTAAGATGCGTTTGTTAAAAACTGTTGAAGAAACAACCGCTATATTTTCTTGGCATGGGATTCTTACCTGTGCTTGGAGATTGCTGTCATTTGGCAGTGCTGCATTGTGTTAAACTGAGCATCAAAGCTGGTATGAAGGTGAATCCTTTGCAAAAAGAAATACATTGGCCTCTGGATACCACCAATTTATCTTCCAAGTTCTGAATAATGTAGTCTGGTTCAAAGCATATAACATACAAGGGAGCTTGGGCTCCCTCAAAGCTATGATGGATTCCTATCATAGTAGATCAGGCCAGTAAGGCTGAAACAGATTTTTATTTATTCATTTATTTGAATACGCTCTGTTGTGAAAGTGAACTTATCCCACCTTTCTTTGAAAACTGCCAGAAAGTTTCAAAATTTTTAATCCTTTGTGTTGTCATTGCATTTGATGCATCAATGTAGCATAAACACTGAAATGGTCTTTGTTATCTTAAAAGCCCTTAGCATCAGCTGGACATTGCACTGAGTAGAATGGAATTGCACCTTAGGCTTTCTCAAGCAAACTGCCTTCTAATGGATACAGGTTTGAAACAGTTTTATACGTTAATATCATTTGAAGCTAAACTTTGAAGTTCCAAGCTTCCAAATTTTACTGAATCAATGTTTTTTCCCCAGCTGCTGATTGCTCTAGAAGGATTTGTGTGTTATTTTGAGGAGGGAAGGAAGATCCACCTAATTGCTAAGCATCAATTACCCAGGAAAGTAGAATTTCTGAGCCTGAGGCAACTCAGATGAAGCCACTGAAGCATTTCGGAAACAGCATCATCATATTCCACTTCTGAACTGCCACGTTGCCCCATCTGAACCCACCCTGAGGTTTGCTGTGTATGTCTTGTGCCACTCACCTTCCCCATCACTTCTGGAGTGGCTCCAGATGTGGTACCTGTGGCCAGAGCTTTCTCCTTCTGAGTCAGAGGTTTTGAGCTGGGTCCTTCCAGCTGCAAGCCCATGGGCTGAGGTGATGGCAGCAGTGCCCACGTATGTATTTTGCTTCCATCAGCTATGTGTGTTTCAGTGTTAATGAGGTTAGAAAAGACTTGGGAGCTGAAGGGGTTGCAGGGAAGGAGATCAAAGCAGACTCATGCTGTGGGGGTGGGAGAGAAGGATGAGTCCTGTTGAGAGCTGAAGGAAAGCACTGTTACTGCAGAAGGTGGGCAGTGATGGTCACCACCGGCAGGGGAAAGCAGCAGATTGTCTTTCCACTCCACACTGTGCGTTTTATAGTTGTTTTGGCAAATTCTTGCCTGGTGGATATTGGCTCTATTCCTGTATATTCAGTGGAACCGATCTGACTTACAACTTGATAGGGTTGTGACCTAATGTGTGTGTCTGACAAACAGGTTCCTTATGAGGAATGGGAAGATGGTCTACAAATCCTGAGAGTTCACATGGCAGCATTTTTCCATGTCCCTTTCTGAAGAAAATTAAATGAATCCTGGAGGATCACAAACACCTGGACTTTGTCTGAAAGTGCCGACACCATTGCCTTGATTTGAATCTCGGGAAAAATTCAGAGCAGATAGAAAGTGGAGCATTGGCCAGGGAGAATGGGGAAAGTGGGAATAGCAATCAGCTTTCCCCAGTGAGTACACAGCTTTGTAGGAGTAGGAGTGTAATGTGTGCTAGTAATGCTGAAGCCTGCAAGTTAAAATTGTTGTAATATGAAACAAATCCACAATACCCACAGCAGGAAGCTCAGCATATTACGGTGGAATTAATACACTATTTCTGTGGTCAGAACATGGACCATGCTAAATAGCGGCTAAATCATCTGGGAAGAGCCTATCCAGAGACCCTGTATTCCTTTTGAGCTCTTGTCTAGGAGCGTTTGACAACTTTCCTGCTCTGGGGTAAAGCAAAAGAAAATCTTCCCAGCACCCTTGTGAGGGGCAGGGCTGATATCCATCTTGGTTGTGACAGCTCTGCACTTCAAGAGGCCATTGTGTCCTCAGGGTCATCCAGATGCCTCCTCTGCAGAGACCATGGCCTGAGGGCAGCAAGTGGTGGTCAAAGGTGAGGAAGAAATAGCATTCTTTGGTCTCTGGTAGGCATTGTGCTGATTCTCCATCATGTTCAGCACTCATAGCTGTAACTGGTACTCAAAGAAATCACTACAGATGTCAACCACCTGGGACAGCTTTTCCAAGTATCCATCGCACTCTGCTGCACACCGAGGATAAGTGATGCTGCGAGAAAGTTTTATACAACATAGTATTTCTGATGATACTTATGTCTCAGTGACCACTGTGAAGTGTACAGGAAAGACTTAATGGTGCGTAAGTGCCTGGGAAGTCTGTGACCTATGCAAGTGATGGGTATTCCTTTGGGATAGGAATAAGCTGTATGGAAAGAATAAATTAAAATGGAGTAGTCATTGTCTTTGAGTTCTTGAAACACAGAGGAAAGGGAAAGAAAGACTATTTTCAAGGAGAGAAAGCTCTCTGTGTTCAGGGAGGGCTCTTTGTGACAAGGAATCCAGAAAAGCCCAAGCCAGAAGTGAGGAGGCACAGGATCTCCCCTGCAAAGCAGTCACTCAGTAAGGGGCAGCAGCACACCTCAGCCACCCCGGGGCCTCCAGCTAGCTTCACCCATCCTGCTGGGATGGGTGGATGTGTAGGAGGGCAGAAGATACAGTCAGGTGAGGTGCACTCTGGTGCCTGACAAACAGCTGATAAAATCAAACACAGCTTTTTGAGGCATATTATAATGTAAGATGCTGGAAGTACAACAATGATTTTCCACACTGAGGAGCACTGCTGAATTGCTGTATCGGTTTTCTGGCCCTAAACCACTGGCTCTGTCGCGTCGATAGGTGGTGCAAGTTTGCTACAGTTTCTGGAGAGCTGGAGCCTTTTTTCAAGGATTGCAGTATGTGTGTTAGGCTGATAGTTGGACTCGAGAAGGAAAATCTGAATCTTAAATATAACCACTCTCAATAGCTTGGGCAGTGCCAAAGGAGCAGAGGCAGTGTCATGCTGTGTGTGCTACTTCCATAGGTGCTCAGGGTCGTGCCGGTTTAGACAGGTCTTGCCGCAGAGGAACAGGCTAAATAACAGTGAACTCCCGAGGGTATTGACCAGGTTGGTGGGAGTCCCTGCTCAGGGGCTCCCCTGCACATCATATACAACCTGACTACTGCAGCCAAGGGGGCTGAGCCTTGCAAACAGAAAGTGAGTTCATGGAGAAAAAAAGCTGCAGCAAGGAGGACAACAAAGCAATTAGACTGTTAAATCTCCATGTTCTGTATAGCATTAAGCGATTGTGATGGAAAGTGAAAACCTTGCTGATGTTGAGCAGAAATGACAAAGGCCCTGGTGTCGGCTAAAGCAGCTATGACTGCGGAAAAAATATAAGAGGATCGAAATCAAAGCTGTGTGTCTAACAAGTCCTTGCACCCTGGTTATACAGTTGCATAGTTTACCGATCAGACTGTAAATGTGTCCTGCAAGGTTTGTAAATGGTTGTGTTTCTGGTCTGGGAAATCTGGTATAAATCAGAAAGGCAGAGTTAGTGGTTTGCAGGAGCATGAGACTTCCACTGCCAGAAGAGCTCTATTCTAGTGTTTACAGTGGTTAAATGTGGAGGTTTGGAGTCTAAATTTATCATATGGAACTATCTGATTCAGTTTTTTTCTTCAAAATAGATCCCTATGGATAGCTGCTTGCAGGTCCCCTCAATAGCATGCTCAGACCCTTCAGTGTTTAGTGTAAGGAGACTATAAAGTCAAGGAAAGAGAAACGCTAAGCAGTGCAGTCTGTTTGCAGGAATATTTTCTAAAAGCGTTTGTTTCCATGCCCTGTAGCTGGCAGTCTTCCTGCTCACAGCTGTCCAGGGAATGATGATTTCTCTTTGCAGCGGCTTTCAAGGTTTTTAACTGTGTCTGTTTCACATTGAAACTTAGAAAAAATTATTTTGGACCATTTTCATCAAAACGAAAACATCTGGTTTGGGTGTAAAAATAGGATGTGTGTTCTCAATGCAGTGCACATTTTGCTTCTGCTTGTCCTGATGTGTAAAGGTATAAGGTGCCATTATTGGGTATTCAGGTCCCCACCTCAGGTCACTGTGGCACTGACCTGCAAACCCCTGGTGTGTGCATGTGCCAGCAAGCACCCCGTCCAGCCTCCCTGCACACCTTCCCAAGCAGCTTTAATTGAATGCAGTGTGTGTTCAAGCTGAAAGGCTTTCTGGAAAAGCAGTATGCTTCAGGGAAATGTTGCTTGGTTAAACATGTCTCAAACAGCAAGAATGTTACTGGAGATGGGAGTAGTGGAGATAACAGGGTTCAGACAGCTTTTCTGCTATGTTGTCACTTTGCTACATTTGTGGATTAATCAAGGCCTTTGCCAGATAGGATGGAAGAGCAAAGTTAAGGCAGATCATGCCCTCATATCTCTGCATTCATTCTCCCTCCCTTCCTGTCTGCCTTTCTTTGCACTACAGAGTTTGAACTGGGTGATGGCTTTCTCCTGCTGAGGTTTAAGTCAACCTGCAGGAAAAAGCTGCAGTGATCGCTGGTCATTGCAGCAGGGGAGCAGCCCTTACTGTCATCCCCAGCTCCTGTGCTGAGTGGGCAGCTCCTGCTCTGGCCTGACACATGCTGCTCTCTGCCAAGCAGGATGGGTCACCTCACCTAACAGCCCATGATTCTCCCTCTGACAAAGGTGGGGATGATGGCAGCCTCCAGTGAAATGCAGAGCTCATTTGAGATGGATGGGGGAAAATGCTTCATTAACATCTTTTGCTAATAATCCTCGGTTAATGCAGTTGTAGTGTTGTTAAAGGCTATTGCTGGACAGGATTAAGGAAGAAAGACCTGTGAGACGCAGGATTGGTTGTGAGCTATCTCCCTGTATCTTTTAATCTCTCATGCGGTACAGCCTCATGTTTTCAAGTCTTCCTTTTGAAATGGCAGATAGAAACATATTGCTGCTGTCTGGAACCTTTAATCTTCAAATGGAAATAAGCTTTTCTTGCAGAAGTAGGTTGCTTTTTCAGATGTTTTCAGAAATGCTGATGTTGTGCCTTGGTGATCTGGCTAATTAAAAGTGAGCTCCTGTCAATCAAAACTAACTTTAATGGCTAAGGCAAAAATTGTGAAGTGTAGCTCTAGTAAATCAGTGTTAGGGAGAAATGTGCCTTGTTTCCTCTATCTGATTCACTCAGGAAGGGTTTAGATTTTTTTTTTGAGTTGATATACACAGACCTTTCTGTTATCAATGTTACTCTTTTCATTCTGTTGGCTGCCCAGATGACCAATGCATATTTATTCAAAAAACTTCATGAATTGCTGAAAGTTTAGGAAGGGCATTGTGAGGTCTTTCCTTGAGGTCTCTCCTCAAGGTCTCTGCTGGGCTGAGTCCAGCTCTGTTCAAGGCACCTCCTCCTTCCACCCCTCCTCCTTCTCTTCGTGCCCTCTGCATCCTGGACCCTTGGGAACACCTGGGTTTAGCAGAAAATACATTTTGCTCCCTGTAAAAATTGGCAGAACTGAACCTGTAGCCCCAGGTTTTCTACCCTGCTATCATCCCTGGAGCTGTGGTATTCCCCAGGGCCTCTTTGCTGTCAGAAGTGTTAGTGTACCTGACTGGATGATGCTGAATCTCACTGGCTACAACTGGCTGAGTAGGCACCTAACTTTGGTCCTTGGTTAAGCACATACAGAGAGGGAAGTATTTTTACTCCCTCCCTTACACCCTTTGTGTGTATTTGACTTTGAAAAATCTATTTCTGCACCAAATAGCTCAGTTGTTACAGTGAAAGATATTCTGAATATGGAGCTTGACTTAGAAGCACACACTTGAAATGCTTATTTTTTTTTTAATTCTTTTGAAATGCTTATTATTCCTGATAGTCAAGGTTTGAATGTAATAAGCATACAGTGTTAGGGCAGTGTCAACTCTGTCCCTGGCTAGCAAGCCTGTTTTTCTACAAAGACACTAACCAAAGCAAACTTGCTTTTATATATGAAAATTCTCAAATGTTGGTACAAAGACTCCAGGTGCCTTAATGATTAATTAGACTCAAAATGGCAAATATGACCGCCTAGCAGCAAAAACTAATTGCATGCAAATAATGAATTAACTCAACCAGAGTTAACTCAAAAGACCTCGAAGCAGCTCAAGGATTTTAAAAAGTATTTCTTATCCCTGCCCCCTCACAAAATTCACAAAAAAACCCCTGACCTTCCTCAGAACAGCCTCATATAGAGACTCTCTTTCACTACCCCATCTTTTCCTGTATTTGCTAACACCCTTGCATCACTCTTTGTCAATTAAACTTTTCAATGGCAGTGTCCTCCTGCTCCTGCCTGCCCCAAGCTCCTTCCCCTGCTTGACTCCTGTTATCTCTGGCTCTGCTACTCCTGTCCTTCCCTTCTTTTTGAAATAATGTTCTTTTGTTCTGCCCATGTGCACATTCTTGCAACCCACAGTACAGCAGCATTTTCCTGCTTCATCAGTTGCTGCCTTACCCCTTCTTTCCATTCTTGCCTTAAATGCTTTTGTGCGTCCATTTCTTCTGCCTATCTGCAACCTCAATGCAAGCTAAAAATCCTCACCTGGGAAGATGTAACTGGGGTAATTTAACTGTAGACCGGAACACATCAGGATAGGCTACCACAGGCTCAATACCTTTCACCAAGTGCTGTAGAAGTCAATCTTTCCTATTACTTAATAGTTCTTCAGATTAAATTTGACACAAGCACAGTGGCACCACTTTCCTTCAACATGTCTGACTTTAGCCTGTCTCCTTGTAGAAGCCCTGCAAGTTAGCAAGGATCTGTGATAAAGAAGAGCTGATATAGATCCTGCACACGTTTACAACGGAGCCTCTTGCCTTCCCAAGGTGGAGACCTTAAGAGAAAGTATCTGCTAGGGCAATTAAGGGTGTAAGAGCAATGGAATGCATTCTCATAACTTAATCGTATGCTGCCTTTTTCTCTGGTCTGCTTGTAACATCTTCCTCTTTCTGCTTCTGACGCGTGGGCTATCCATTTAATGTAACAGCTGTTCAGCTCCTGACTGAGTGATAGGGTTGAAATACCTGTAGACAAATGGAGAACCTTTCAAATTCCTTTCAAAATACACCTGGAAACTGTAATTTCAGTTCTCAGATGTAAAGCTCAACTGCCTGCCACCCGAGGGAAGACACCAGGCACAAGCTTCCTGAACAAACAGGTAAATGGCACAGATATGAAATACAGCCTCTATGTTTAAAGACCGCTATGCTTCATAGTTTAGTTCTTTTACTAGGGAGTCTCATGGTAGTTGGCATTGTCCTTAGGGCTCAAGCTCCCAGCCTTGTAATCAGACTGCTTTTGTTAAATAAAATTGACCTGAAAGCATGAGGGTGCTACACTGTGTGAGACAATTGGCTTGAAAATGAGCAGACAGATAAATAACCCCCCAGTTTGAAGCCTGTTGGCTTTAGAGGTCATGATTTCTTTGGAGGAAACAAGGATTATAATTTTGGTGTGCTGTTGGCAACTATTCACAGCTGGTTTTTATTTTTAAGGTGGCACCTGAAAGAATGTTTTCCCCTGGATTTGCCTCTTGGGGATATTTGTCAGGGTAGAAAGGATAATTTTGAAAAGTCTTTTTGTTTTGTATAACTTTTGAAATGTATTTTCTTAGTTTGGAAGATGTGGACTTTTATCTGAGCTGTTTTGAACATGGCTCTTGACACGTGCACTTTGAGGAGAGCATACCTTGATTAAAGATCCCTCACTGCCAGTGAAGGTGGAGGCAGTCACTTGTCTTTTTTTGGTCATGGCTCTCACCCATATGTGTGAAAAGAATTTTCCCTTTGGATGATGTGAACACACGTATTAAAATCTTGTGCATGCTTCGTGCTCTGGTGAATCCCCCTCAGACTTGATTTTTTGATAGTGAGAAAAGACAATGTGTCCAAGTGAGAAAAGAGAATGTGTTCAAGTGAGGAAGAAACCAAATCAGTGCTATATATAGCAGCTCTGAGCTAGGATGAAAAATGCATAAAATAAGCACCCTTTATTTCCCACAGGTCCTGCAGCAAAGCTGAGAAAGATGTGCCTTACTTTCCTAAAGAAAAAACAGGATTATCTTTTAACAAATTTTCTAGAGGTTTTCGTTTAAAAAACATTTGACTTGAGTTGCAAAAAGTCAGATATACGTTAATTTTATCATCTGTTTAATGAAAACTAAAGCAAATCTGTGGACAAAGTAAAAGACTAAGGTTTAGCAGAAACTTGGCAATGATTTTGAGAACTCAAAATCCTGCAGAACTGTGTATTTGGATCATGCTGCCATCATCCACTGATGAAAAATCTCCAGAGTCACCTTCTCAACCTCTTGCTGCATGTTATATATTTGTCACTCTACTGCATATTATGAATTCACCTGCTTCAGATTTATGCACATATAAACATTATAATGAGAAGGAATTACTGCTGCCACCAGTGGATGTGCCTGGCTGGCTGCCAGGGAGTTCACTGATTGCTGGGGAGATGCCAGCTTTTATGAAAAACGAGTATTCTTTCAAATCACAAAATTGTTTGTGATTGAGGGGGAATTATGAATAGCTGCAGTGTCTGCGATGGCCAAATAAGTTTATTCTGAAATCAGTACTTGGTGCTCTGATTGGCAAACCACTCAACTGCTATTGAGGATTTGGGGCCTGATTTTCTGGTGCACAGGGGACTGCCAGTTGGGACTTGGCTTATGCAAACCAGGTCTGGCCCTGGGAGACCCTTTGCTGGTGCCTGGTGACTAGCAGACCCACCACGCTGCTCTCCACCGTGAAGTTTGCTTCCTTCCTAGGGTGGCTCCTGCTAATGAGTGAAAAATCTTTGAACTGGAAAATATCTAGAAATATTTTATATTTCATGGAATGATAGAATGATGTGGGTGGGAAGGGAACTTAAAAGTCCATCCAGTTCCAAACCCTTCCACCCCCAACCCGCCATGGGCAGGGACACCTCCCACCAGACCAGTCAACAGTCCCACAGTCCCATTCAACATGCCTTGAACACTTCCAGGGATGACGCAGCCTCCCTGGGCAACCTGTGCCAATGCCTCACCACCCTCATCATGAAGAATTTCTTCTAATATCTAATCTAAATCTTCCCCCTTCCAATTCAAAGCCATTCCTCCTCGTCCTTTCGCTACATACCCTTGTAAAAAGTTGCTTTCCTGGAACCCCTTTCAGCACTGAAAGTTGGTCTGAAGTTTCCCCAGAGCCTTCTTTTCTCCAGGCTGAACAACTCTAATTCTCCCAGCCTGTCCTCAAAGACGAGGTGCTCCATTCCTCTGATCATCTTCAGACCCCTCCTCTGGACTCTTTTCTTTTTTGGTTGTGACACCTTCTGCCTTTTACCATGTGGGATCCTTCCTTACTTTGGCTGCTTTGCTTTGCTTTCTTTAGTTTGGCTAGATTCGCTTTGCTCTCCGGTGGCTGACAGTGGACATTCAAGAGACCCTGGTGGTGGCTGCCCTAGACTGATCCCTGACATCAGTGCCCTCCAGGGCTGGAGCTGCCCATAACCTCAACTCTTCTGCTCAAAACAACTCCTTGATGGTTGCACTCAGTAGTTAGTACTTGCTTTTAACGGTAAACAAAATATCTACTCATTTAATGAAGAGCTGTACACTTGTGATCCATATTGCCCATATTGCTTTTAACATCACTAACTGGAGGAGATAATAGATAAAATTGGTTTATTTCCTCACCTTGAAATACAACTGAATTCTTATGAAGAGAGACCCTCTGCTGATTGTTCTTTCTCTAAATCCAAATAATTTAGTTTCAGAAAAAAGAACTCAAAGTAACAAAAGCTTCCTTGGTAAGAGGTGAAGCATTGAAATTAATTTATTGAAATATATGTAATTCTACCCCAAAATAATGTTAATGTTTTTAAACTCCTGCCAGAATTGTTGCACCTCAGCTCTTCAGATCTGTGGCTACTTTAGATGCCTGTTGTTGATCTTGATTCAATTGTTGGTTTGTTTCCAGTTGCCCATTTGTTTTCAGAAGGTAATAAAATATAGTGAGATGGGTAAGACTGGGGAATTGTTCACTAGCTCTGTGGGTTGTTTTCTTCTCAGATGCTGCAGAGGCAAGATGTGTTGGCAGTGTACAGGACGGCTTGAGCAGATGCATAGAAACACACCATCTTGCAGAGCCCCCATAATGGTGGCACGTGGCTTTCCCCATCTGTCTCATGCAGGCGTGGGGACATCACCTCCTAGTCACTCTGATTAAGCAGCTGGGACTGCAGGGTGATGTTACAGTGACTTTCTCCTGAGACACTGTAGGTGTCACATGTGAGAGTGGGAAATGGCTTCTAAATGTACAGCTGCTGCATGTCAGGGTGACTTATTCGTTGGAAGTGGATGGGTTTTTTTCATTGGCAGATGGGATTTTTAATGTGAAAATAAGAAAAATCTCAAATAATTATTTAATAGTGATGAAGAAAATATTACTGAAATAAGGGCTCTTGTTGGTCTTTGCCCTTGCCGCAGCTGGGCTCAGCAGGTACTCGTTGGCCACGTTTCCAGTTTCAGCATGGTTCAAGGATATCACTGAGACATTTTAATTTCTAGGTGAGGAACTGACAGGAGAACATGAATGCACGTAAAATATTTCTTAAGAAATATGTCCTTACAATACTGTAAATGGATTAGTAATTAACTGGTACTTCATGTAAGATAGCTATAATCTAAGCAGCTTAGGTCAGGTAAGGGTTCTGATGCTCTGGTATGTTTGTAGTTCCTGATAAATCTCTTAACTGTAAGGTTTGTGGAGTGGGAAAATGGAAGGATAAAGGAGAGCAAGCATTGAGATGTATGAATTACAATACTTCAAAAAAATAAAAGCAACCACTTAAGATAAATGCAATAGAAAAAAGAAAGTGAACTGATAGTGCACAGAAAACCAGTTTATTAATGCAAGTAGGAGCTCTTCCTTTCCCTGCTGTGCAAACACTGCTACCCTGGTTGAGCTGATTTCATTTGGTACCACATGCTTGTTTCTCTGGCTATGGTGCTAGCCAAGGGTGACTGTTACCCATGTAGGAGTTGGCCTTGTAGATATCTGATGTTAGGTGAGAGTAATCCCACCACATGTGTCATATGCTTCATAGTATTAGGATTAGATTTTGAGTAGATCCTTTTCTCCTATTTCTGAGCTTTAATTACCATTGCAAGCATCTGCTATTGGCTGTGCACCCTTCTGGCAAAATTCCTGAAGCATTACAGTTTGTTGAGGATGAATTCTGGGAAAAGTTGGGAATTTCTGTTCAAAGCTTACCCAAAATCTCATGTCTGATGCATTTTTTTGCATAAAATGCTGAGAGTTTCGAGATAAATTTGATTTTTCCTGCTCTACTACAATTGTAGGTAACCACAACTTTGTGGGTTTTGTCCCTCCTACAGACACAGTGTACTTGTTCTGTTGCTAAGCTCCAAAAACCTCCAGCATTATCCATTTATTGCTGGAGTAATTTTTTTTTCTTTTTTCTTTTTTTTTTTTTTTTCAACTTTTTAATAAGGAGGGTGTTGAGGATTCTGTAGCATATGGCTTTTGCAGCCAGAAGTCCAGATGCAGTAACTGGTGTATTCAAATGGTGAAGAACCAGTTTCTTGGCTGTGGCAGAAATGATTGCATGTGGCTTAACTGAAGATGGGTGCTGTGCATTGAAAGATACATCCCTGCCTGCAGCTATGAAATTTCCAAAGCAGGACTGGGACCTGAATATGATTATAAAGTGAATCAGAGTATAATTACAAATGCAGGAGGGGATGTGGGAGTGCAAACTATGTTTGATATGGTAAAATCTTCAGTGTGTTGTAGTTCTCAGGCTGATGTTCTGCACCCATTGAAGATTTCCAAAGTTGGAGCTCTGGAGTCCCTTTAATGTGAAATATTTATTTTTACATTATAAAGGAAATAATGGCCTAGGAAAAAAAAAGTAGGGAAAGTGCTCACAAAACACCAGGATTAGGACTGTGAAAAATTGCATAGAGAATTGCTTTCAGGACCACATTTCAGAGCAAAAGTGGCATGAGTTCTAAGATATGACAAGCAATCACCGGCTCCTCTTAGACTCTACAGGAACTGCTGGGTGCTCAGTGTGTGTTTGAAAATGAGACCACTAATTTAGGCTTCTGTGTAGGAACTTAATGGCCTGATCTGAGCTATCCTCTTCAGAAGTTTTGACTGGATTCACATAAACCCTTCAAGTCAGAGTATATAATTTCAGACTTTATGTGGCCAGTCAGAGACTTAACTCTTCTTTTACATTTCTAATGCAGAGATTGTTTGTAGTCCAGGGAGGAAGGGGAGGTATTTTTAAGCAGTGTTGCTCTGAGGATTGGTCAACCACCTAAAATTCACTGGCTGTTCTGGCTCCTGCAAGCTGGGGGTAGCAAAATTCTGAGTGGGTGCTTGATGATGACACAGGGACAAGCAGACATGGCAAGGTGCTGACTCCTACCCTCTCTAGTGAACAAACCCGGAGGCTTGCTGCTGCAGTGGGTCTTCAGAGAGTCTAGTCCCACCACCTTGCCCAGGCATGTCATTCCTGGCAGGGATTTGTCCAACCTGCTCCTACCAGTGTTCGGTGGCAGAGACTCCTCAACCTCTCTGAGCAATCTTGCTAGTGCTTTGTGGTGGCTACTGTTAAACAGTAGCCTCAATTTCTCTGATGCTCACTCTGTAACTCTCTTTGATGACATCTTAGTTCCTTACTACTCCTCCCTTCCTTTAGGGAGATAACACTGAGATGATTCCTTCCTAGTTTTGGAAGTCCTCCTTGTATCTGACAGCTAGTTATGTTTTCCTTCAATCTTCTTTCCTTTGTGCAGGAAGGTAAAAGAATTATGGCCAATTATGGCATGCTGTCTTGTGTTTCTTTGACACTCTTGGCTCTCTCCAGTTGACCCATAGCTTTCTAAATGCAGTATTTCAGTCAAAGCCTAAGGACTGCTGGGTTTGCTGTTATTGTTATTCCATGAGGATTTCCTATAGATACTTCATTTTATGATGTAAGTCTTCTTGCAGCAGCATAATTTTGATTCATGTGCATTTTATTATTCCTTACAAACATCCTAGAAACATTCCTGTGCCACTGCCTTGCCTTTACGTGTTTTGTACAGATGCTTATCCTGACTGAGCGTAGGCTGAACATGAACCAGCAGTGTGCCCAGGTGGCCAAGAAGGCAAATGGCATCTTGGCTTGTATCAGAAACAGCGTTGACCAGCAGGTCCAGGGAGGTTATTCTTCCGCTGTACTCAGCACTGGTGAGACCGCTCCTTGAATCCTGTGTTCAGTTCTGTGCCCCTCACCACAAGAAGGATGTTGAGGCTCTGGAGCGAGTCCAGAGAAGAGCAACAAAGCTGGTGAAGGGGCTGGGGAACAGGCCTTATGAGGAACGGCTGAGAGAGCTGGGGTTGCTTAGCCTTGAGAAGAGGAGGCTGAGGGGAGACCTCATTGCTCTCTACAACTACCTGAAGGGAGGTTGTGGAGAGGAGGGTTCTGGTCTCTTCTCCCAAGTAACAGTGGACAGGACAAGAGGGAATGGCCTCAAGCTCCGCCAGGGGAGGTTCAGACTTGACATAAGGAAAAAATTCTTCACAGAAAGGGTCATGAGGCAATGGAACGGTCTACCCAGGGAGGTGGTTGACTTGCCTTCTCTGGAGGTGTTTAAAGTGCAGGTGGATGAGGTACTGCTGAGGGGCATGGTTTAGAGATTGGTGGGAATGGTTGGACTTGATGATCTGGTATGTCTCTTCCAACCTGGTGATTCTATGATTCTGTGATAACTGCCTGAAAGGAGGTTGTAGAGAGGAGGGTGATGGCCTCTTCTCCCAAGTGATAGGGGACAGGACAAGAGGGAATGGCCTCAAGCTCTACCAGGGGAGATTTAGGCTTAACATTAGGAAAATATTTTTCACAGAAAGGGTCACTGGGCACTGGAACAGGCTGCCCAGGGAGGTGGTTAAGTCACCTTCCCTGGAGGTGGATGAGGTGCTGAGGGTCATGGTTTAGTGTTTGATAGGAATGGTTGGACTTGATGATCCTGTGGGTCTCTTCCAACCTGGTTATTCTATGATTCTATGATTTTTCCTCAGTGACTTACAAACTGGGTTATGATTTTAAGACTTACATTTTTAAGGCTGTTTGTTCTTCTGATTTGTCAAGATCATGTTCATTCTACGCTGTCTTCAAACTCCCTTAAAGCTTTTGTCATCTGCAGAATTAGTAAGCATGTTCTTTTCCATCATCCAAATTATTTATGAAAGTGCTCAAGTCACCCAAGACAGATCATCATAGAAAATATCCTTTCAATTTGACAGTGAACCACTGATACTGCTCTCTGAGGACAGAATATCTTCTCCACTCTAGGTCATGTTTCCTTCTTTTTTTATGATCCTATCTGCAAGGCAGTGTCAAAAAGCCTTGCTGAAGGCTAAGTATGTGTCCTTGCTCCTTTTTTTCTTAAAAAAAAAATGGATGATCATGCAAATTTTATCCTCTCCTGCTATCTGATCTCATTAAAGTAGGGACTATCTTGATGGACATGCCAAGGCAGAAGTGACAGGTATAGGGGATTTTCCTTTCCAAGTTCCTTTTCCTTTGAGTCTTATGGCATCTGTCTGATCAAGTTTAAGACAGAAGAGTGCATTCTCATGTTAGTCAGAGTATAGGTGAGTTCTTTTCTTTTAGTTCCTTAGGTGTAAGTCTGTACAACATGTTGACCAGGCTGCTGGTATACAAACCCAAGGTACGAGTGTGTTGACTGGGCACGCTCTTGTGTTGCTAGCCTTGGCCTACTAAACAAAGCCAGGAACCTTGGGAGCTCAGCACCACGCTAACGGTTTTAGTCACTTTCAACCAGAACTTGAAACACAGACAGAAAACGCACCACGTCGGAAAGCTGCCGTCTCAGCAGGGTTGTATTAAAAGGGGATTTAATGAGGGAAATGCTGCTGGGGGATGGAAAGCTGCCGCAGACCCACTGCCAGAGCGCTGGGTGTGTTTAGCCCTTTTAGCTGCTGCACTGTGGAGGCCCTGAGGAAGCCCCAAGCGAGCCATGCCAGGGGTGCTGCGGGGTGGGGCTGTGGGGTGGCCACAGGGCAGTCCTTTGGGTGGCCATGGGTCAGCCACGGGGTGGCCATGGGGTACCTGTCAGGAAGCGGTTGTGGGGTGGCTGAGGGGTGTGCATGGGGTATCTAGGGGGTGCCCATGAGGTGTTTTTGGGGTGTCTTCAGGGTGTCTGGGATAGCTGTCATGTGTTTGTTTGGTGTCCGTGGGGTGTCTATGGGGTGCCCACAAAGTGTCCTTGGTGTGGCCATGATTTGTCTGCAGGTTGACCTCGGGGTGTCCATATGCTGGCCCTGGTGTGTCCTTGGGGTATTTGTTGGGTGTCTGCAGGGTGTCATGGGGTGTCCACAGGGTGTCTGTGATGTGGCTGAGGGATGTGCATGGGCTGTCCACAGCAAGTCCATAGAGTGGCCGCAAGGCAGCCTCGGTGTGTCGGTAGTGTGTCTGTGGTGTGTGTGTAAGGTGTCTTTTGGGCGGCCACAGTGTGTCCACACAGTGTCCTTGGGGTGGCTGTGGAGTGGCTATGGTGTATCTGCGCAGTGGTCTTTGGGGCACCCTTGAGATGGCCACAGTGTGTCTGTGGGGTGTCTATAGAGTGGCTGTAGGGTGGCCTCAGCATGGCTGTGGGGTGGCTGTGGGGTGTCCACCATCCCTCAGCCTAACTTGGGGTGATGCCTGGTGAGCCAAAAGCCAGCTGGAGGCTCTCAGTGGAAAGGCAGCCTGGAAACGCCCATGGCTGCTGTGTTGCTCCCAGAGGGGCAGGTGCTGAGGAAGAGAAGAGGCTGCAGGCCATGCTGAAGCAGAGTGAGGAGGGAGCTCAGGGGGTCAGGCTGGGCTTCTCCAGCTGCAGGGGCTGTGTGCTGTTTGCCTGGGGAATGGCAGCACAGTCATTTTGCGCTACTGGACATGCAATAAAGATTATTTGTAGAAAAGATGCATGTACTCAACATGCTGTGATTTTAAGCACAAGATCTGTGGAAGGAAAGCAGAATATGTACATGAACATGTTCTGACTCCAAATTTTCCAGGTCCAAAAATTGCTGTCCTGAGATGCTGGCAGCCTGAGCTGTCCCAAGGGCACAGTACCGATCTGTCCTTAGCTCTAGTGAAACCAGGGTTTTCTCCAAGCATTTCCAACCTGTATTCCCTCTTGGATAAGTGACCTTGAATATCTGTACTGGTAGAGGAAGGGGAAATCCTGTGAACTGAGCTCCACCTATAAGCAGAAAAGAAAATGCAGAGGGCAAACTTCAATGTGTCCTTGGATTTTGTGTGTGCTAAGCAGCATTCCACATAAATTAGTGGTGAATCATAATGCAGTGACAAATTTCAGTCCCCAGAACTGCCCCACTTCCCTTACTTAACTGCTGGCTGCTGCCTTCCTTTATTCTAAGTGGGTTGCCAGACCATAATAGTTCAGTGGTTCTTGCATAGACAACTTGAAAGTATGGGCTGGGGAAGGGAAAAAAGTGGTAATTATTAAAAGTGGGACATAATTCTAGTGCTGTAGTAAGAAGAGATTTCATACCATGAACATTAGTGGCCACTAACGGGAAGCATCATGTATAAATAACATTCCCATCTGGTTAAGTATTTCCCACCGAAAAATAATTCTGGACTGCATGCTTTTTCCTGAAGCAGACGCTGTCTTCCGCTTTGGCCCAATGTTTTGCCACCCAGTCATGTTTTCCACTGATAGTACATAGTGAAGCATGTTAAGCATTTTGCACCATATTCTTATCTTAATTGATATTCATAATTCTCCACGTCTTTCATGGGGAGGTGATGGGGAAGAAGGCAGAGCTACGAATTAAAAGCACCTGTAAATGTCAGGAATACAAAGAATGTTGATTTCTACTAGTTTCATCTTGCAAAATATAATACAAGCTAAGCTGGAGAGTAATGCTGGTTGTTTCATCTCCTGAGGCACTTGACTCACCTTTGTGCTATCAGAGGGCAGATTTTCAGTTGAATTGAAGTGCAATAGTGGAACTAGCAATAATAATAATTCTTACTTTTGTATTGTTTCAGTAAGTCGTGCTAAGGACCTGTTCCTCAGTTCCCTCTGCTGTGCTTTCAGGGTGCGTTAGGTGGATCTGACATTCACAGCTTGTTAATCACTAGAACCCCAGGTAAAAATAACTGGATACTTTAAGTGCTGTAAGATTTTCTACTGACACATAATAACACACTGCAAGTTCTTCTTAGCTCTTGTACTGTGTGTGCATTGTAGTAGTTTCATCATTGCAGCATAAAGGTGTCTTCATCCAGGTTGAGATGGAGCAGGAAATGGGGTGGATGTTTGAATCTGCAACAATGGCCCTGCAAGCTTTTGTTACATTTGGCAATTTCATCCCAGCCCATTTTATTTGGCTTATTCTGCGTGGGGAAAAATACAGTCCTTGAAAGTGCAGTCTTGAAGCCACACAAAAAGGAGCTGTATTGTAAGGAGCGTTACAGACCTCAGTGCGTCTCTCAACGGTTTCGCAGGGAAGTACAAATGTAAATTTTATTTGTTTACTCTCAGATTCTGTTCCTGCTTTGGATTCACTTGATGTATTCATTTGATTTTTTTCACTTTTGAGTCACTGTTATCATAGCAGAAAGACAGACGCATTTTGGAAACTGAATTTCAGATGGTAAGATTCTTATAAAGGGAAGGGCAACAATGGTGAGGAAGAGGAAGATGGTTTTTAAGGTTTTTATTTACATATCCATTTTGGCAGTAAAATCAGGAATTACGTAGTCCAATTTCTGCCATGTATACTCAGGGTACTCTTTTCTCTAGCCATTACAAAGCTATGATAAAGTAGCTAGGCTTTGTGGCCTTCTGGGGAGCAGCTAAGAAATCTCAGTGGCTGTTATGTTATAAGGCTCTTCAGTGTTAGTTGGTCTTACAGGGCATTGATTGTCAGGTGATACTCTTGTTGTTATAGATATGATAAACCTTGCCAGAATTTGACTGGTATGCAGCTGCATGGACTCAGATCAAATTGAGAGCTAGTTAAATGCTGGTCAAAGTTCCCATCTGGAGATTCAGAAAAAATAAATCAGACCACTTGATGCCTCATAAGCTAATTTTCTTTACTTGAAAATATGAATCAATTGGTTTAACAGGCAATAATTTATTAAAGGGAATTAAGTTCCCCTTGCTAGTACTGCTTTCATCTAACCACGTGATCCTACAGAGCAGATGCTTGGATTTATTTTTCCCATAGATGCAGTTATTTTGCTTGCCTACAGAGTAAATGCTGATCTTCATCCTGCAGGAGATCTATCCAGGGGCTCTCCAGAGTGGGGATGGACCTCCTAAGCAGAGAACAGTGCTGTCTGAGTTGCGGAAATACATGATCACATCACCTTTTTGGGGTCTCTCTATTGGAGACCACTTCCATATTGCATAACTTCATTTAAATAAAGTGTTTGGCCAGCATCCCTGATGAGGCCTGACTCGCAACTCTAAAGCACTGGAAAACACTGCAGGTGTTGTCTGTGCATTGTTTATTGCGCTCCTTACATTGACACTGCATGACATAAATTTGTTCCTGAATATGCAAACTCGGCTGTAGTTGTACTTGTTTTAGATCTAGGGAATGCCTATATTGGAGGGAAAGATTTATATGTCAGGCATGTCTTTGAATCACAGAGCACTCTCGTATTAATAGTTCCAGGTTTTAATATTGTTGTGACACTGTGCTGAAAAATAGATGTATAGATCCTCACAAACACTGATATGTGAAAATTTTCCTCTAAGCTGAGAAAAGAGGCTAATTTATTTTTGCTCTATATTCATGCCTTTCAGCATCATGAGTGGCAATGTTAGCCACAACTGATGTCACAGAGTCCATGGCTAACAAGCAAGAAAGAAAATCAGTGTTTTCACAGTCTTGTAATGCCCTGTTTATTTATGTAATAGATTGAATGTCATGCAAAGTTTGAAACTGTGCTTAGCTTTTCTCAGCTTTGTGATCTGTCTTGCAGCTTGGTTCTCTCAGCTGCTATTGCTGCCTCTTTAATTTGTGCTTTGATTTTGAAGTAAATTCTTATCTGCTGGTTGTGGTCTGTTTGACACATCCAGCTATGAAAGGAAACACAGACTGTTGAGAGCTAGTGTGATAATACTTCTGTCCCAGCATAAAGGAACTTCATGATTCTTGGAAATGTGTGCAAAGCTGCATATCTTGAATTCTTGTAAGCACCAAGTTATTAAATGCCAGTGTCACCCTGATGTATTTTGCACTTGATTTTCAGTGGCTGTGAACTGATGTATCTGTTTTGGTATCAGTGGAACCATATGTGTTGTCAGAGAAAACTTCAGAGCTATGTAGTTCCTGCAGCTTTGCAATGACCTGGTTTTACTGGTGTTTTTTTTTTTACTGGTTTGCTGGTTTGTTTTTTTTTTTTTGCTTCTGCTTTGCCTCCTGCTTTCTCATGATCTCAGTGACAGAAATCTGCTCATTCAGTGGCATAAGGCTACGGGGTAAGTGTTTTGCCAGAGCTGTGATATACATAACCAGCTGTTCATCTTCTGTAAGTGGGGAAGAAAATCACCCAGAGGAGCAATGTCTCTCCCTGAGGCATGAGCTGACATGGATTTATAAGGCTCTGGCAGACATAATCAACCTATTTAGTTTTCCCAAAGCAGGAAGTGAAGCTTTCCTGTGGGAACAGACCTTCTTTACCCTTAAGCGAAATAAATCTTGCTTCCTGGGTGATTCTATTAGACGGGAGTCAAAAGCTAGAGTCATTCTGCTTTGGCTGCGGGAAGCTTATTTACCTGCCTGTAGAACAAGATCTGCTGAGGATGCTCAGGGCTTTCTTTCACCTGGCAGGTATCACAGTCTCTCCTAAACCTTTGGAAACAGCTTTCTAATGGATACTTTCCTGCCTGAGGAAAAGACAGTACTCATCCTTTCTTTCATGCTACCTTAGGCTAATTTTCCTGAAACAGATTGCTGCTTTTTCCTTAGCTGTGACCCTCATCGCCAACGACCCATTTCAGCAATGCTCCTGTGTAGATGGTAGTGTTCTGATGCAACGAACACTGGTGAACCTGCAGAGTGATTAGAAAGCACACTAAATCTATGGCAAATAGTGCAAAAGTGAGCTGTGCTGTTCCCAATTCTGGTGTTTTCTCGTTTGAATTGTTAGGAGAACAGCGAAGGCTGAGCAACAGGGCCAGGAGCGAGCCATGGCACAGGAAAGCACATGCGCATAGCAGTGGCCCTTGAGAGGGAAATATTCTCCTTCACCTCTCATGAGGTTCTGGAACACAGGAACTATTCTGAGAGCAATGCTGTCTGCACCTCAGATTGTTTGGATGCTTGCTTATCACTGTGAGGCAAGTGCCTGGATGCAATCCTCTCAGGGGAAATCTGTTGTTGTTTCCACTATTTACCCTTTATTGTGGTAGTATCTGAGAGCCACAGTCATGGTTCAGAGTCCCCTTGTGCAGGGAATCGATTATGAACAGGACCGGGATGAAAGGGGACAGTTCCTCAGGGACAGGCTGAAGTTTGGTATTTTTCTCAAGTTTTATGGGAAAAATGCATTAGTTTCTAAATGAGTGACAGAGCTGTTGATATTTAGGGCCATTGTGAACAATATAACTCCTTTCAGAGTTTTAGTTCAGGATGTGTGCAGTGGAAAGCTGAGTCTTGAGAAGAGGTACTTGTAAGCCAAGCTCTGAAAGCATTACTGCGTTCAGGTAGCACATTTCAATGACACATTTTTAGTCTGTTCCTGTGGTTTCAGAAAATATTGAGGTAAAAAACAGGTTTGAGAAGATGTGGAAGTCATCTTCAAGGGGTGAAATATCTGCTATCTAGTGAGAGTGTGGTAAATGCCTGTCGAAACTTTCAGTGTTTTCTGCTAAGTGTGACCTTTTCTCACCCCTCTATTTTATTTTGCTGTCTGATTTTTTTTTTTTTCTTTTAATGAGAAGCAGCTCCTTGGGAGTTATTATAGATCTACTTCAAAATCTCTTTGTAAAGCACTGGGATTTTTTGCTTGTCTAACTCATGCTGAGAAGTAGTGCAGTCCACAGGAAGAACCATTAATTTCAAGGAACCATTCAGCATTAGTAAGGCTGATTAGTTGAGAGTATTAGTTGAGAGTTTTTTCAATATTGAAATTATCAAGCAATTAACAATTTTATGTGGATTTTTACTGATTGTCAGATTTTTTGACAAGTGTTTTAATTGCTGACTGGGATAGGAAATGAGTATTCATGTCCCTTGTTTTGCTGCCTCTCTGCTTTAGAGAGAGGAGTAATACATTATCTCACTGATGAAAACAATTAATGTGTTGTTTCTTTCATTACTGCATAATAATGAAGTAACAAAATGACGTTGAAGACCCGAAGTTCTTACTAGAGTTCTCAGGAGGGAGAGGAGTACTGTGTGTAGCTGAGCTGGCATAAGAAATATCTCATTTGTCATGTGCTAGGGGGTGATTGAAATCTCCCTGTAAGCTACTCTATTAGATATGCTTATGCAGTACTGAAAAAAATGCAGTCCATAGAAGAAAATACCACTGCAAGCAAAACCAGAATATAGTAATATTCAAGTTGTAGGCAGTGTTCTACTTATCTGGATGAGAGCCAGCTTTTTTTATGATACTGGCATCATGGTTTGTTTAATGTGTCCTTTACCAAATCCTAAAGCTAATATTTGAGTTAGTCCTCCATGAAGGGAAACAGGAACTGCTTGAGTGAGAATTAAGATACTGTGTTATTATACTCCTCAGAACAGTATCTAGGTACTTTACCTTGAATCTGAAGAAATGTCTTGCAAATGCGTATTCAATCTGTGTTAAGAGAAAGTTCTCTTAAAAGACAGTTCATATAGCGGAAGTATTTAGTGAAGTTATAGCAAAGAGGGATCTCAGTTTTAATGAAATTCAAAGTGTGTTGAAGTTGATTTGAATCCATCAATTGACTCTCAGGTCAGGCTATTAGTCCTAAAGGTAGTAAAGAAACCGTCTTTTGAAAAAACTCAAATAGGGCTTCTGCATTCCTACAAATGATAATGTTGTCATCCTAACCTAGTTGTGCAAGCGAACCCAGTCCGTGATACTCTTCTACTGCACAGCATAGACAGAGCTTACACATTCATTCCAAAACTGCAACCACATGTACAAGAGTAGAATTAAATTCCCCATACTGGCCTCTCACTCAGTTTAACCATTTATGATTTGGTTTCTGAAAATGGCACTTCTGAATACCTGATGTACAACATAAGGACTTTTATTGTATCATTGGGATAAAGGTAAGTAAGTGCATGGTGCAACAACTGATTCCAAGATGCCACTGCTGATGGATGTCAGGACCCCACTGCTCCCCTCACCACCACCACCATAAAAAAAAAAAAAAGAGAAGTATAGTTAAGTGGCTGCAAAGTTTAATGTGGATTAGTAGGAGCCTGGTGAAAAACAATCTGATGCTGCAAATAATGGTGGTAACGGGAGTGAAAAATGGATGGAAAACAAGCAAGAAATGTAGAAGCAGCCACAGCAATGCAAATTGGGAAAGGAACAGCAACAAAGATCACTGTACTAAATCCATTTAAGAATGAAACTATAATATATATTAAGCGTAGCAGGCTTTTCCTCACCAGGCAGTATTCATGTAGCATTCAAAGCTAACAAGAAAATCTGAAAATATCATGATGCTATGTAAAGAGGATTATCATGCAAAAGAAATTTCTAGTATTCAGGAAAAACCCCACATTTCTTACCAAGTGCAAGTTTTGACTATCGATGTAAGAACAACTGTTCACGCTGATAATTACGAATATTTGATATCTTCAGGTTCTTGCCAGACTCGCAACAAGTTTTGTCAAGTTAAGTGCTGGGAGGAAGTAATGTAGCTAGAACTTGCTGAAATGCATTAGGTCGAGAAGAGGAAGCCCTATTTCCTGATAAATAACTTTTTCAGCTAATGCTTTTTTCCCCACAGTGTTTGGCAAGCTGCATTGTTGAGTGAAAATCGAATTTGGAGAAAGATGGTAGAACTCACTGAATAATACATAATTTTAAATGTGTATCTTCTTGAATACCATGAACCATGGGAATGTCAGAAAAACATCTTACCACTACTTCCACCTCATGTCCCTGTGATTCTCAGGACAGCAGAGCCATGGTAGGAGAACTGCTGCTAGCAATTCTGACTGTGAGCTTTGCTCAGCGCCCCAGTGGATTGACCTTGTATCATGGAGGGACGGGCATGTGCCTTGCTGCTGAGTCCACAAGCAGTATTTCATGCCACTTTCCACAGAGCATTTAGTCCAGAAGAAAACCACTGCAGAGTTTAACTGATCCCTTCTTTTCTCTCATATCGGGGCCTTGTACAAATAAAATAAGAGCAGACACCAAGTGTTTTATTGTAGTGTGATGATTGAGATTTATAGACCCAAGAATAATTTTTCAGATTGTTCCAGTAGGATGGCATTAGGGGATTTTTGCCATGCTTTCTGCTCTAAGAAACAAGTCAGAAGAGTTCTGAGTACGCTATTTGTTCCCCAACCTCAGTAAAACATGCACTAGATATTTTTTGTTTTCTAAATTCTAGTCTTTATGTCTATTTTGTTCCATTACTTGGGGTAGGCTAGGCATTAATGGAGTGACAACGAAATAAGCCCCCTGCAACCACAGGCAAAACTCTCTGGCCATGCTGCCTAACAGTGTTGTACAGGCAGAGATGATCTCCCCTTGTCTGTGTTTTGAGCTGTCCAAGCATCATATGGATGCAGTTAGTGCAGTGCCCTGTTTGAACTAATAAGACATGTGGCATATTAGCTTGGGGCAATGTCTGACATTTAACATGTCTTCCAGTTGGCTTGCAGCACGGGCAGAATGAGCTTGCATCTGCTTCAGTGTGAACATTGCCTCTGCCTGAAAAATATTGCGCAAAAATGCATGTGAAATAGTTGCAAAGTGATTTTGTGAGATCTTCATAAATTGAAACACTGTGATATGAAATAACTTTCTCAAGCTGCAGCTTGAGTAAGTCTCATATATGTTCAAGAAGCACCAGTTCGAGTTCACATTGTCCCTGATTTTCTCTAAACATATTTGGATTTTGTTAGTTTCCCACTGCTGGTATAGATTTCAACTATGGTCACATTATGTGACAGGGGCCTGACTGCTGGATTTTAGTTTTCCAGGATAGATGCTGAATGCTGCGATAACATAGGCACTATAAGAAATGTCAGGTGGAAAACCTTTGAGGAACTTTGTCTTTATTGGTTTACAGAATGAATTATAGGCATGCAGCTGTCTTCAGAATTAATGGGATGTGGATGCCAAATAGTTTTTTTAGAGTATTGCACATTAATCCTTATTCTAAATAGTAAGGATGGATATACAAATGTACATATAGAAATACATATGTCTTATGTGCACGCATATATATGTCCACATGTATGAGAAACAGATATGTCACTGTAGAGTTGTGTGGCAAAGACATGATACAAGTCTTGAATTTCCACTGTCACTTTCATCCTCAACACATCTCTCCCTCCTGTGTTCTGTAGAAGGAGAACTCCTTTTCAAGCACTGAAGTTTCACAGCAGCAGACAAGTAGATGAGGAGGATTTTCCTTCTGCAGAGTCCTAATCCATGTTTTCCTTCCATTGGCTCCAATGCTCATCATCAATTTGTCCTTTTGTTTCCCTCTTCTGCATAGAAAACAATTCAAGTATCGCAGATGTGAAACCCCCTGTAACTATTAACTTGCATCCTTTGAGATATTAACAGGAATTTAGAGCAGAGCATTTTATTTTATGAGAGAGTTATACAGCAAAATGGAGAGCTTCTAGAGTGGAACAGGAGAAAGCTGCTCATGATCTGAGGGACACATGGTAAGAATGAGACTTTGGCAAGTTTGTGCCAGCATCAGAGCAGAACCTGGCCTCTGCTGTGCAGAGTGGCAGAAAGGCACCATTAAAAAAAGAAACTGAGGAAAGCCAGAAAGAACAAGCTGTTTCTTAACAGATACGTGAGAATGGAGCAACTCCCACGGGAGGCAAAGTATGAAGGAAAAGTGTCCCAGCCAGCGTGGCTGCCTTGTGTCTTAACATAGCAGACTTCTTGGCAAAGCAAGGAGGTGAGGCCTGGTGGAGGAGGAAAGCTGGATTTGCTTTCCCCAAAACTTGCTTGCAATAGCAAAGAAATCCCACTGGCTCTGTTCCAGCAAACCATTAGGATTCTATTATCTGGTAGTGAAATCCAGGTGCTGGAAGTGCATTCCTCAGTACTGTTAGCAGATCCTGCCTACCCCTTGTCTACAGGTGATCCCTACTCAGTGGGGAATTAGCTAAATGTCTGGACAAGAGGAGACCCTGTCCTGCTGTTAGCAACATCTGTCCCTTCCCTCCCTAGACTCCCTCCCTGCAAGCCCTCTTGGAAACAAGTAGGTATGGGAAATGTATGGTGTTGTGAGCATACACTGATGAGCAGGATCCAGCCCAGAATTATTTTCTGCATATGTGCTGCAGACCTGGGAAGAGGCTTCTGCAGGCTCAGGCTGTGATGGTTTGAAATGTGTGACTAAGGTGTTGGTTTTGTCTATTCCTGACTAACTTCACACCCCCAAAACAAACAAAGAAGTCCAAGCAAAACAAAATTCAAGCACAAGAAAAAGCATTGACAGCATTGCACAATAAAAGTCAGTTCTAGATCTGGGCATTGCCTCTGCAATACAGAATGGCAGGTAGGAAGATGACAAAATATTTTGCTTTTTCCTTGCTGTTGCTATCTATCTTTTACATAGCAGTTATCCCACAGTCTTTTTTTATTCTTCCTTCCCATTTCCAACCTTTTGAACACTTGACCTTGTTTGCTCTTGTTTTTCCTTTTTCCCTCCTGTTTTGTTAGTGCTTCTTGGTTCTGTCCTATCCTTTGCTTTGAGGTTTTTGCCTCTGTTCTGGATATTGTGTTGATATTTCTTTCTCAGTAGCCTTTCAGCTCCTTCCTCCCCGTTCCCCACCCTTCCCACCAACAATTTCCCTCACACTCTCCCTCTGTCATGCACATACCATCATTCCAATTCTTACCCACATTTTCCTATTTATTTTCTCTTCCCACACACTACTCCCTGTCTTAATTCCTCCCTACATTCCCAGCTGAATGTCAGCTATTGTATCATTAAGTAACAAAGAGAAATGATTAAAAAAACAGTCTGAGAGATTTGATGTTAGGATTGGATTTGTAGGATCCTGTCAGTCTATTTCCTTTTTAGTGAAAGATTTTAAAGCAATTCCAAAATCTGTAAAAACTTTTCAAGGTTCTCACTATATTTGAAACTGGATGTCATGTATATTACATATATGTCATACATAGTGTTTTAGAGCTACTGCATTACAAGTTAGTGTCTAAATTGAGATCTCCATGCCGTTAAACCTAAACCAGAATGGCATACTTCCATGTGCTGCAAGTTTGAAAGAGGTATGCAGTGGCTTACAGGGGATGCAGTCATTCTTCTAAAGAGCTAATGCCTGGACAAGCAAACAAAAAACCCCTTCTCTTCAAGTTTATGTAGGACCTTTTTACACAGGTCTTGAATGACTTATCACCTCTTAATGTTTTCTGTCATAACCTGTTCTTTTGATCTCTATTGATCATCAACAGTAATATGGTAAATCCTGTAGGAAAATGAAGGCTATTTAAAAGAAGTAACAGTGCAGATAGCTTTCTTTTTTCCTGACTGTGATGGTGTGGAGGTGACAATTGACTCTGAAAATGCAGACAGCTTCTCTGTGTTCACAATTTGTTTACTGCTAGTCAGATGTTCTCACTGTCCCTTTTCTCATGTCTCTCACAATGCTGTGCTGAGTTGTAATGATTCAGGGACCAGGCGGCTGGTTAATGCAGCTCATGTTGTCACCCTCACGGGGCTCATTTGCCTACAGGCACGTCATAAGAAACAAGTAATATAAGGGCATATATAACTGTAGTTGCCAGTGTACTGAAAAGATGCTGAAGCTCACTTTAAATGAATAGCATAGGACATCAGGAGCTAAGTAGCTGAGAAATAAGATACATTTTCTTGGATGGAGTGTTGTGTTTTTGCACTTAGGCTGTGCCTGGTACTTGATCTAAATGAGTTATATATACATGGTATGCACTGTAGACATTCCCTGAGTGCTATTTTCTCATAGCACTGTCTTGCACATTTTCAATATCCAGCACAGTGCACATCACCCGCTCTTCTGCACAGCTTAAGCCTGGTGGGAGGGAGTAAAGAAGACAGGACCAGACTCTCCTTGCTGGAGCTAATGGCATAGGGCATTACAATTCTGCTCTCCGTGTTCAGGAATTTGAAGGGGTTTTTCCTCCCCCTAAATCTTTCAGGAGTACAAAAGTCTGTAGAGTGTGTTATACTATGTTAGTTGGTGTTCTCATCTTTAGCTGTGTGCCTGCACAAGCCTAAGCCTGTGCATCCTACTTTATACTGGCAAAACAAGAGCAAAATATGTATCCTTTGTGCTGGTGCAATCTAGGTTTGATTTAGCTATTGGGGAGCAGCAGAGCAACGAAGGATGTGAGCTCATTCTGTATCTCCATTTTGGATTATGACCAGTGACTGAATGTGGGTGTCTTTGGTTTTGCTAACCATTTTTCCCAATTCTGTTCCAGGAATGGACACTATGGGTTTTCTGAGTGCTTCACACAAGCACACAGCAAACTGTGTTGTAAGGGAAATGTAGGAGACAGCCACACCAAAAAATAAGTCTTGCAATCTCTTGTGATGATCTTGTGTGGTCATTTATTGAGATAGTCTAAGGAGCTGTGTGTATAAGTTGTTCCAAAACCAAGTTTTCACTGAAGAGTGAAGAGTAAAGAGAATCATTATTACTGAATTTGTGCTGTATTTTTTAGCTGCTGGAGACTATGTGTCAGAGAGTTTAAAGCTACTGACAGGCAGAGAAGCAATGCTAGTTTGCAACCTTGCTGCCACCTAGTATAATATGATTTCTAGTTTGGATCTAGAGCTGTCAGACCCCAATTTACTAACCATGTTTGGAAGGACATGAGTTTTCTTGTAGAAGGTCAGCATCGTTTAAGGTTATTGAAAGCAAGGAAACCTGTTCCACCTGTATAAGGAAAACAGTGCTGGGGAGTTTTTAGTAGCCACACGATAATGAATAATGACTATATGGTACTTTTTGTAGTGTTTATCTGTGCCTGACGAAGAGAAAATAATGAAAGTCTCCTCTTTCTGCCTATGAGTTCAAAAGAAGGAAAATCAAAGCTGTTATACCAGAGCTATATATCAGCTAATATATTTTAGGAATGATCATAATTACAAAAAAGTCCTCCAGAGAGAAACTATGACTCATAGTTTATGTTCTCTTTAGTGTTGCTATGGAAAAAGAGGTTAGTGCCAATGGTCATACAGCAATATTAATCTCTGATCTGAAAGAAAAATAAATAACAATCTCTAGCTTAACCCAAAGCAGAGTTATTCTCAGTTACTGCAGCAGACTCCATTAAAAGGGATAACCATGGAAGAAAAAAAAAATTACATTGATTATCAGTTCTCAACACGCAGTTAAAGAGAGTTCCATTCCCATAAGTGAGTTGGTTGAGTGAGAGGAAGGGGGGGAAAAGCATTTTGATCAAAAGGAGGGCAGAAAAGATCAGCCACCAGCGACAGCTGCAAGTATGCTGATTAAAATTTCTTTATGCATGTAGTTAGACTCAGCCTGGCATCGATGCTGGTTCAAATGCTGATCCTGAAACAAAACTCTGGCAATGGACAGTTTAAAGTGGTGGAAAGAGGCTATCGGCCTTTCCCCCCTTTTTTGGGAAAGCGAGGGTTGTGCGTCAGAGTGTGGTGGATACTTATGTGCTGAGTCAGCAGCCTTTGGGCTGCTCTGGCAGTTGTTTCCTTGCTGTGTAAAATCTGTGTATTTTTCCTTGTTGAATTTTCCAAGCAAAACCCTAACCAGGACTGGGGCCAATCAGCTGTCTGTTTGCTTTGTTCAAGTGGTGAATCTTTTTCTTTGCATGCAGGAAAATATAAGACATCTTCCCCTTGACAGCCAGAGTGAGCATGTTTGGCTTGGGTGCATCACAGAAAAACTTTTCTACTTATGTACTTGACTTTGTTTTAAGGAGCTGGAGCTACACTTCATAGAATCATAGAATCATAGAACAAGCAGGTTGGAAGGGACCCATTGGATCTTCTAGTCCAACCATTCCTATCAAACACTAAACCAAGTCCCTCAAGAGCACTTGCGCTGTTGTATATGGTTACTGACAGAAAAGACCTTGCAGTCAGAACTTAGCTTGGAATTTTGCTCACAATGCACCCTGCAAAGCAGGTTATAGCCTTCCTTTCTGCCACACTGTTGCATCTGCCATGCTGATGGCAGTAAAACTTTTTATTCTGATGATGAACTAAGCAGACTGGATTGGGGAAATACACAAATCTCAAGTCCTGCATCTATGCACAAGACTCTTACTGATGGTTACAGGAGTTGTACATGTGGCCCAAAAAGTATCATATTGCTCAGGGAGTCCTTTGAGCCAGCTGAAGGCTTTTCACTGATTTTCAGGGTTGGACTGGTCCCTTGGTGAACAGTTTGCCCTCTAACAAATTGCCATTGCTTCACTAATTCGTCTGAGTTTACTTCTTTTAAGTGTATGACAGTCATCATGTAACTAGCACTACAGCCTTTAACAACAATTACTTCCCATTGCATCAGCGTAAAGGCCTTAACAAGTGTATTTTGCCTTCCAATCTTTTTTTCTTCCCTCTTTTTCTGTCTCTAATTATCAAACATGTTTCAGTCAGGCCTGTATGTGGGCTTTCACTGCACTCTCTTATTTGACAGTGAAACGGTCCAGAAAGCCTGTATCTGTGCTTTTCACAGAGGAGCCAATTCATGGATTAGCACGTGGGGGCCAATAGGATGCTCTTTGCCTTTTCTCCTAACAGGGAACAATGTCAGCTGGTTTTCTGGCATTGAAAATTTAAGTATTGGCAGCTGCTGAGTACTGCTAGTTTAAATATTTATACCATAAGGGCTCTGTCACACCCTCTTTCTTTGTGTAAAGCTCCCACCAATTTCAGTGGAGGTCAAACTCTGAATCCATGCAGCAGCTATCAGGTCATGTTTTCAAATGAATAATGGGACAAGTGGAGCTTACAGGCAGGCGCTGAACCCGTTATCGTGTCAAGAAGGGTAAATAAACAGTTTTTTAAAAAAACAATTGTGTAGACAAATCTGTCAGCACAAGGATTGAATACCCATGCATATGCCTGACACCTGCCACACTGACAAGACGCAGGCACATACTTCAGATACTTTAAAGAACACAGGACTGCTGGTGCTGCAGTCTGTCTCCTCCCTGCAATGCTAAGCTTTGCAGACTGATGTTTTCAGTCAGGACTCAAGAATGGAAGAAGGTAAGAAATATCTTAGGGGACATTGCAGGACAAAGCTATAAGACAGCACAACAGCAGACACTCCCATGTTCCATGAAAGTGTTTTTCTCTTGCAGAGCATGCTTTCTTATGTTTGTTAGGATTTCAGGCCTACTTGTCCTTGTAAATGTGTGACTGTGATGGAGAAGACGTTTAATTCTAGTCCTGAAATTGATGCCTATGTGAAATGTATCCTTGAATTAATTCTCACAGATGCTCAGTTTCTGCATTTCCAGTGATTTTACTGGATAGCACCATAATGCTCTTAAAACGCTGCATCTGGGATTTGTTTCAGCATGTCTAAAACTGGATAAAGCATGGCTCAGGGGTATTGTTTGAATTAAAGCTTAGCAGGACAAACAAACTAGGCATATCTGAAAGTGAAATGTAAACATGATGCTGGAGTTCCTGGTTAGTGCTTGGTGGCTGTGGGAAGTTGACAGCTGTTACATAAAGGTTAAACGTACATTCTTTGGTCTGTCAGTAAAATTAAGCCTCCTAAAGACTATGTGGCTCTCTAGAAGACAGGAATTTATCTGTGTGTATAAACAGAATATACACTTCAATATAAATATGCTTTCAGGACTATTTAAAGTATTAGAAGTATGCTGCAGTGCAATAAAAAAATGCGGATAGAGCTAGCAGATTTAGGAAAGCGCCTGACTGCATTCAGATGTGCTACAGATCTGACAGACATCTGGAAAGCAAAGTCTGAGCACTGGTGTTTGTGTTGCTAAATAACAGCAGAGGATGAGAAAGCAAAGAGTATTGGTACAACAGGGATATGAATTCTAAGGTCTAACTGACCTCAGAATTTCATCTTTGCCAACTTCTCAGACTGCTTCTCACAAAGACTGACATGACTGTTTTATGTTATGCTTTTATTTGCCATATTTGTAGTTAGTTACAAGTAAAAAGGATTGAAATCCATTGTAGTTAATACAAAATAAAAATATAGCTGCACTTTATGCCATGGTTTTCCTTACCAACAGTATCTCCTGTATGATACCATACACTTTAAAAGCTTAACTCTTAATAGTACTCACGTACACTAAACTCTTATTGACTAACTTCCAGTGTGATTTACTGGTTACAGATGATACCCGCATGGAGTAATATCTGTTAATCATTCCATAATGGTATTTTTGCTCTAGTTTTCATTTCTCCTGTAATTTGTGACTCTAAATACAAGTTGAAGGAAGCAACCTTTTAGTGCAATGTAAAGTACGAGTAGAATTTTATATATATATATATAAAAATAAAAATGACCCACTGCATAAACAAACAAGGATGTAAGGTAACTGTTGTGCTTCCCTTTCCTTCCCTCCCCCTTGCCTTTGTCAACTGACAGGAGTGAACATTCATGGTGAACAAACTACCCTGTACCCTCTTGTTTTCAATGAATTTTGAAAAGCTACAGACTTGTAATTTTGAGAGCAAGTACGTGGTTTTGTTGAAAGTTATTAGCAGAGAATCAAATCTTGTGGCTTTGCAGACTCATCCTTATGTAAACTCAGCCCTGCCATGAAGTTCAATCCATAAAACGTTCCCTTTAGACATGCCTAAGAGTATTTCATCTTTTTGAAGAAATTGTCCTTACATCCCTGTAATTATCTAACTCTTCTGTGTAGATATAGCTCTATATAGGAAAGAAGTTGTAAAATGACAAATTATGCTAATTTAAAAATACTCTGAGAAAAAGTTGTGCAGGTGTATGTTTGCTAGTATATTTCTATAAAGACTAAGAATGAATTAATTAGTGATATCTGAGTATATATTCTTTAAGCTGGGAGTACAGATGGGGACTTGTTTTGCTTTTTTTACATTTCATAGCACTTCATACTTTCTTTAGGCTATAAACTATCTCTATGTTTCTATCAAATTACTTTTTTTTTTCCTTTCAGTTTCTGATCCCTTAGAGATACAGTAGCTGATCACACATTCATGCTTATCAATAATGTGTTTCCATAACTGGTAGGCTGAAAAATATCTTTTCATTCCACCTGAACACAGTCATTTCTTCTAAGTGAATAGTGAGAGGCTTCTGACAAAAATCTCTTCCCCAGTGAAACTGATGGAACAAACTTTCCAGCTTCATCCTTCAAGTACTCTGATCTTCTAGGCTTACAGTATCTTAAAGAAAAACAAACTACATGTATGCCCAGTTACTAAAGCTGTTAGTATTCACAAGATTACTGCACAGAAACCTAAATGAAATGTTCTCATTGGTATTTCTACATTAACATACAAAACTACTCACAGTGCTGTGAAATACTGACAGGTAAGAAAACAAAACAGAAATGTTTGGATTTTGACTACACTCCACACTCTCCTCTGACCTAACTAGAAGTAAGGCAGCTGACCAGCTTTCTTTTGCTGGACATACTCTTTTACTAGTAGTCTTCTTACATCAACTGACAGAATCTCTAAATTAATAAACATGAGTGACTTGGTCTAAAATGGAGCAAGTTGCAGCCTGTGTCATTGACCTTGTTCACTCTGTGTTCCAACACGATGCAATAAATTACCACTGCAGAGAAAAGGATGGAAGAAACTGAATCACAGCTACCACCGGTGTAGCAGAAACCAGTTACTCGCCCAAGGAAAACTGCATATCTGGAAGGCAAACAAAGACTCGGGTTGATTACAGTGTTTGGTCTATCTGCAGGACAGCTGCTTGAGTTGTTTCTTCATCAGATTGTTCTGTTTCCCCACTGACTGCTTTGTTTCTTTCATCATATAGTTTCTGGCTAGAAACTTCTACAGGCATCTGATACTCTTCATCATCTTCAACAATGGACTGCTCAATGCTGTTCATCATGGCGTTCCCTTCCACTCTGGCTTCCTTCTCTAGAGAATCAGCTACTGCTTTTCCCTCCTCGGTCAGCGAGGTGGTAGGTGTCATATCCGAGTGCATGTCGACAAATGACATTTCATCCTCATTCTCAGCTTGGTTATTGCTTGTATTTTCTGTTGGTCTGTCCTCAGCTTCAGTGGGGCTTTCTCCTTCACGGGCTTTCTTCATGTTGAATGTGACAGGAGATTTGAAAGTCGAGCCTTTTGAAGAGGAGGATTTCTGATGATGTACAGTAAGTGATTTCTTGATCTTTTCTCTCCGTTCAGGTGACACAATCTTTGTGCCGATCTTGTTCATCTTCTTCTCGATGTTTTGGCGGGAAAACACTTTCTTGAGGCTATCAACCTTCTTGAGGCTGGATCTTTTAATTTTCTCTGCTCTTGATTCTTCTGTTTTCTCCTCTGCGCTGTCATCCACATCATCTTCCTCGTGAAATATTTCATCATCTGATCCCAACTCCACTGTATGCAAGGTTTCTTCCAGTGTTTTGTTCTCATCCACAGGCTCCTCTTTTCCTTCTGTAATGCTGGGAATCGGCTCTTTTGCAAAAACACTGGCAGGGATTTCATTTTCCTCCTGAAAGAATTGACAATATTTGAGTTTCATAGTTCACAGGACACAAATTTAATAAACAAAGCACAACCCTCAACAATTACTTCTTCCCCTCCCCTGATGAGACGAAGGATGCTGAAAATTTTGTCTTATTTCAGTATATTTAACCAGTAACAAGCCACTCAAACCTCACTGAAGCATTATCTGGTACAGTTTAAGACTAATGAGCTGTCAGCTATAAAATTTCTATTTCAGAGTGACTCAGAATGTATACAGAATGGAAATCCCATACTTGGTCATTTAAATTAGACACTCTTGTTAAAGAGTTCATCTGTAAAGTTGTACACCTATGCCAGGGGAGAAGGGATGGGATGGGTCAGGTCATTGTATAATGTCTTTATCAATAGCCTGGATGAAGGCATTAAGTGCATCCTTAGCAAGTCTGTGGATGACACTAGGCTGGGTAGAAGTGTTGATCTGCTGGAGGGTAGGGAGGCTCCAAAGGGATCCAAACAGTCTGGGCTACAGACCAATGGCATGAGGTTTAACAAGGCCAAATGCCGGGTCCTGCCCTTGGGGCACAACAACCCTTTGCAGTGCTACAGACTAGGAGAAGTCTGGCTGGAAAGCTGCCAGGAGGAGAGGGACCTGGGGGTGTTGGTTGACAGCGACTGAACATGAGCCAGTAGTGTGCCCAGGTGGCCAAGAAAGCCAATGGCATCCTGGCTTGTATCAGAAATGGTGTGACCAGCAGGTCCAGGGAAGCTATTCTCCCTCTGTACTCGGCACTGGTGAGACCGTTCCTTGAATCCTGTGTTCAGTTCTGTGCCCCTCACCACAAGAAGGATGTTGAGGCTCTGCAGCAAGTCCAGAGAAGAGCAATGAAGCTGGTGAAGGGGCTGCAGAACAGGCCTTATGAGGAACAGCTGAGAGTTCTGGGGTTGTTTAGCCTGCAGAAGAGGAAGTTGAGAGGAGACCTCATTGCTCTCTATAACTACCTGAGGGAGGCTGTAGAGAGGAGGGAGCTGGCCTCTTCTCCCAAGTGACAAGGGACAGGACAAGAGGGAATGGCCTCAAGCTCTGCCAGGGGTGATTTAGGCTTGACATTAGAAAAAAATTTTCACAGAAAGGGTCACTGGACACTGGAACAGTCTGCCCAGGGAGGTGGTTGATTCACCTTCCCTGGAGGTGTTTAAGGATGAGGTGCTAAGGGTCATGGTTTAGTGTTTGATAGGAATGGTTGGACTCAGTGATCTGGTGGGTCTCTTCCAAGCTGGTTATTCTATGATTCTATGAGCCAGCAGTGTGCCAAGGTGGCCAAGAAGGCCAATGGCATCTTGGCTTGTACCAGAAATGCAACAGCCAGAAGGTCCAGGGAGATTATTCTCCTTCTATATTTGGCATTGATGAGACTGCACCTGTGTTTAGTTCTGGGCCCCTCACCATAAGAAGGATGTTGAGGCTCTGGAGCGAGTCCAGAGAAGAGTAACAAAGCTGGTGAGGGGGATGAAGAACACACATTATGAGGAATGCCTGAGAGAGCTGGGGTTGTTTAGCCTTGAGAAGAGGAGTCTGAGGGGAGACCTTATTGCTCTCTACAACTACCTGAAAGCAAGTTGTAGAGAGAAGGAAGCAGCTGACCTCCTCTCCCAAGTGACAGGGGACAGGACAAGAGGGAATGGCCTCAAGCTGCACCAGGATAGGTTCAAACTGGATATTAGAAAAAAAAAAAACCACACACAGAAAGGGGAAATCCCCTGGAAGGATTTAAAAGACGGGTGGATGAGGTGCTGAGGGGCATAGTTTAGTGATTGATAGGAATGATTGGACTCAATGATCCTGGAGGTCTTTTCCAACCTAGTGATTCTGTGATTTTACAGACTTCTGTACAGACCTACAGAAGTCACAACCCACAGAGCTTTTGGGTTCCCTAACCAAAGACTGGGAAAATCTCTGCAGAGACACTGGGTGCATCTGAGAGGCACCTTAGATGGCAAACGCAGCTAGTGCTCCCATTGTACTTCAGAGAAATGTCTATTGCTGTTAAAACTGGATTGTTAGTACTGAGAAGCCATTCAATCTATGATGTTTAGAGTAAGTGCTATTTCCCATCCATGCACATCACATAGGAAAAAAAAAACGTAAATTTGTTTGGTAAATTGGTAAATATTAAAAATAGAGACAAGGCAAATCCTTGAAAAATAATTTTAAGTTTATGGCATACAAAAATATATAGACACTGCACCATACTCAAAACACTAGTAGTCACTTCTAGCTATGAGAAAAATTCTTTTTAGAAATAGTATCAAGAAAGGGCATGACAAGAAAGATGGTATCTGAAAACAAAACAGGCTGAACAGGGGCAGAAGGTGCAACTCATAAGGAAGGCCCTCTGAGATTACCAAGTACAGCAGCTCTGCAGCACCTAGCAGCAAAGAGGCACACAACAAACACTCTGTTCTGCAGTAGATTTCACAGGCATCAGTCCATGTAAAGAAAACGAGGCTCTTTGCACACTACCTTGTCTTTTCGGAATTGTCATGCCTTAGATCTGTATATTTTCTACTACCTTTTTTTGTCATTTTCAGAGAAAGTGCATGCAACGACACCTGATGTAATGGAGTGGAAGGATTTTTTTTATTTCACACCCCTCCCCCTCCTATTTATCTTTAGATACAAAAAGCAGCAAGCGCTGAGTGAAAGGATTGCAACAGTCTCAGATCTGTCCCTAGTGGGCCTGAGTTTACAGTTAAGGGGAAAAAAGGCCACATACACTTCGAAGTTCATGCTCATTATTTCAGGGCTCAGCATACACTTGTGATCACTGGAGAGAACAGTGTCTTAAGTTGAATTTGCTGTCAAGACTGTATAAGGATGTCTTTATGAATATAGCACAGTACTTTGAACATCGTTGTTTTTAAAAACAAAATACACCCAACTATTTTATCGTGCTTCTGGAACTCAAGAATATGCACATGGGCAGGTATTTGATACAAAAAAATACCCAGTGTTTAAATATACACAGTACATAATCATATATTCTGTAATTTGAGCAGGTTGATGAATATCCCTCAGGGACATAAAAATGAAAAGTATCAAGAAACTGATGCCTGTTTAATAGTTTGTATGTGCTTTCCTTCTACAGTTTCTGCACACCTTCCTAGACTAGCAGCCTCCATCAGACGCACTGGCACAGACAAAGCTTTGCCTGCAGTGGAGCATCTAATAAAACCAGCTTTCTCCAAGCCCTGTAATATTTCTGCAACTATCTGCAACAGTGATCAAGAAAATATAACAAAGAAAACCTGCACTAGCCTTAACTGAAAACAGCTGTAACTGCAGTACAAATATTTATATTTTCTCTCCACTGCAGTTAATGAAATGTGGATTACATGAGTGGGTGCAGTGTTAAATTATTCCCTAGAGCACGAGAACTCAGTATAAAACATAATTTACGTCTCTTGTGCATTCTTTTCAAACCTAGGTAATTGCATACAGTTTTAAGCATCTTGGCATTCAGGTGCAAGTGCCTGAATGGCACAGAAAACTGATTTTAATGAGTAAAGATGAGTAAAGACAGTGCAGTCTGAGGCGTGGGCCTGAGTGGATTCTTTCAAGGTCAGTTTAGCTCTGTGTCTACAGTATTCATGTTAAACCGAAGTACTGCATGCAGTCTCTAGAAGAATATGGACATTATTTAATTTCAATTTTTATCAAATTTATGACTGAGTAGGAAACAGACTGTCAAGTTATCCAGATTTATAAAAAAAAGGCAAAAAATTATACTACATAATAATGAGTTAATGATGGAATTAAAAGCAGATCCTAGGTGGTCTTTGGCTATCAGACTGTACTGGCATTGGAGAAATCACCTCTCTGTCTACGCTTCCTGCACGGTCCCAGAAAACACCATCCTCTGGGCATCTATTACTCTGCTTGCAAAATAGGAATGACACGCTATCCTAGCTCACACTTCTAAAAGACCTGAGGATCACAGGAACTATTAAAATGCAAATGAAAGTAAATTAAGTAAATTGCTGTGGCAATAACAAAGGTGGTACAGTAGGAATGCTCTATGGTGGAACAGACATTTCTGTTTCAAATACAGTTACTAATAACACAGTGTAAGTGGGCTACTGGTAACTTCTTTATCTAACATTTTTAAGACACCTCTGTTTTGTTTTGATACCTTTTCAAGCAGGCTGGTATTTCATTAGGAAGACTAGAACAATACACCGAAGAATACCAGGCGCTACAAACAATTTTTCATGCCAGAAAGTAGAACTTTGATCTTTCCTTCTTGATTTAGTCTAAAATTCTGAGAAAGAAATACATCTTTTTATTTTCCATGTCTGAGTTCAAAAACATTACTTGCATTTTCTCAGATGAGCTTGACTGTAGGTAGCTAGCTCCTCTGAATTAATTTTTCTGTGTAGGAGCTGAATAGACTTGTACAAGTTATCACACAGTGCAACAACTCTTGCTAATCCTAGTAATACTTGCAAAGTTAAAATCAGTACCTTTCCTGTGGCTCTGATCCATCATTCTCTGGAGCTTTCTATAGTTCAAAATCTCATCCCTGTCATTTACCAGAAAGAAAGATAAGAACCACAATAGTACACTACAAATAACACTGGACAACCGGAGTGAACAGGTAGTTAATTTAGCCAGGAATGCTGAATCTCTGATGCCATATAGGGAAATTGATGTGCTTTAGTTTGGATTTTTGTTAGATAAGTGGTAAGAGGCCATGGCCTTCAAGAAGGGGAGGTGGTATTTTCCCATGCAAACAGCAGTGCAAGCTCCTCTGTACCTTGTAGATGCTGTTCTATTCCTAAATGATTACTACTCTAGAACTTGTTTTGCTACACAACATAGGTCAAAAGATTACAAATCCTTCTAAAACGAGCTACAGCTCCACCTAATTTCCTTTGGACAAATACATGCTTTTCAGATCCGAGTGTCACCACAGAGAGGGAGGAAGGCAGGGAGCAGGCTGGAACTACAGGCAAGGAGGAAAAAAATTGCTGGCCACCCCTTTGCACATCCTTTGCTGCCTGGGGTGTTGTGGGTTTGGCTGCAATATCTCCCTGAGCTCCCACAACACAGCTTGATCAAGTTCCAAGAGCCATGTAAGATATTCTTGTCATTAATCAATATAAGAGTATTATCCCTGCAAGGCTCCAGTAAGAAATTTACTCACTAGGTATCAGTTTGTATTATCTTCTGTTTTCCTCGCTTATTCATTTTTGAGTTTGAAGTTGCATTTTCTAAAGATGATTGCAGCAACCCAAACAAGAAGATACAACTAAATCATTAATTTCCTGTGCCCTCCTCTTGCTTCATTTTGTGATGAAGCATTTACAGAGAGCAGTATCTGCAAGTGGCTTGAATATCAGTATGCGTAACCCCAAGCTCTAATTTTGACTAATTTTATCTGTCCTATTCACTTGTAAGCATGACATTTAATTGAAAAATGAAACATGAACCTTTTTTATCTTGCATTTCGCTTTCTCAGCTAAAAAAGCAAACAAAACCCCCACCAAACCAGAACAAAACAGAGGGAAACAATGCCAAAGCTTAACAAGGATTTTTAAAACAGTCACTTCAGTGTTTTGCTAAATTGCTGTGTCACTTTGGGCATGTTTAATTAACTTTTGCATCCTCAAATACTTGGAATTAAATAAAAATATACAGACAAGGAATAACACAGTCTAGGGAGGGAAAACTAAGGGCATACTCTTGGAAAATACATAAATAGCTAAACTTTTCTAAGCACAGTTCATTCTCAGCCTCTACAGCCTCTCTGCTGTTGTGTGGCAGCACAGTCTCATAAAATGCAGAGCAGGAGCACAAGTCACGTGTTCTGGCTATGCCCAGAGTGCCAACCAAGTATCAGGGAGTTTGAGGCATGCAGTGAACACAGAACTGAATCACAAGCCTATTTTTTTATTATCATACAGAACTACCCTCCTAAGCTAGAAAAGCAGGTGCTAACAAATCACATGCTGTGTCAAGTCTGGGATTGTTTTTTTATCAGTGCAAAAGAAGAACCCCCTGACTGAAGAAACATCTTGCACATTCAGATTTGCCTTTTGTTTTTACAGAAATCTGGCATCGATATGGCTTTGTTGCTGTGACTTCTTCCTGCAATTGTTTTTTCATGGATTCCTGCTTAGGGCAGAACAGAAACTGAGCCAACCTTCTGTTTTTCCTTCTATACAATTACCCGAACAAGATGGTGGCCCTGCTGACTGACAGGTCATCCCACCTCCAGTTTATCAAGAGACCCCACAGGGATATTGTCAGGAGATGGGCACACAGGTGATCACCTGCCCGGGCTGGCAACAGGGATATGGGCACAGCCTGGTGAACACTCACCATCCCTCAGGGTGTGGCTGCTTCCCCGGTGGAAAATCCCAGCTCCTCCCAGGCTCTGTCAGAGAAAACCCCAGGGCTGCCTGCCTGGGACACCCTCCCACATCCTGGGGAAGATCTGCCTGCTACACTGATTTTTCCAGCCAGCCTTGCTGCCTTTTAGCAACAGCCCAGAGCCAGGAGCAATTCCCTAGTTGACAGCTGAGTATTTCTTACTGAATTCAACTGCAGTCTTTCTTTTCTAAGGCTTGCATTCCTGATTTGTGTGGGCTTGGGATAGTTAAGTTCACATCCACGCCCCATGATGGCAAGGTATTCTCCAGTGAGAGGGGGCACAGAGTCAAGCAAATCCTTGTAAAAGCAATGAAGAACAGATCTGCTGTCCAAAGGTACCAGCCTGGGGATGGGCAGTGGAGAAGCAGGGGATTTTCTTTAACTGTATAAACAGGTCTTAATTTTGCAATACTATTTAGCATGGGAAAACAAGCAAAGCCAGTCCTCCCCTGTTGAGACACAGCTTCATCCTTCAAACCCTTCTCAGCAAGTTTTACCGTTACTCTTACCCAATGCCTGGAAATCACTGCCACCAGGCAGTGGTCATGGGGATCCCTAGTGAGGTCACATTACCTGCCATGCCCACACACAGCTGTGTTCTTGTCTTTCTTCCACATATTATTTCTAAAACACTAAAATTTGGCTTCTTTGGAGGCAGAGCTGTAGTTGCAACAAGGCCTTAATTCTCACACTTGTAGGTATGGGAAAATGTTTCCTGGGACCAAGCTGGTACACCCTACCCTACAAGGAGTGTTTGAGGTCTGAACCTGGAGGTGGGAACCAGTCAGCAACTGGGAGATGACAATGTTTGGACAGTAATGGATCTTAAATTACTCTGAGAAGTCCAGAAAGCGCACGTCTTTTAATTTACCCAGTCTCTGGAATAATTTCCACATTCCTTCTAGGGTGGAAACCACTATGTTCAGTACATGCTGCAGCCCCTCCTTTTCTGTCTTGGCAAACCTGGACAGTAATTTGGGAGAACAATGAGCACGAGGTGGGGGCTTCCTTTCTGGGGGAAGTGCCTGTGCACTGACCAGGCCTGCCAAGTTTTTAAACCAACTCCTGCTCTGTTTGTTTAAATAGAAAAATACCCTAATAACCCAGGGAACAGAATTAAGGACTGACAGCTGCAACACCCAACCAACAAGTTTACTGTGAGGAGCTGGTGAGGTACCAGCCCTGCCGTTCACTCTCCTTCCTTCCCACAGATTTTGTGGAGATCTCTCTGGTTTTTTTTTAATTTTAATTTTTTTTTAAATGTAAAAGTCATGTCTTGCATTTCATTAAGGCTCACATAGTGTTCCGTCCAGATCATTGCTTAAAAAGGGGAAAATATGCGAACTGCTACCATCACTGGATGGACTCCCAGGAAGCTGAGTTTTTAGCTGAATTTTTAGCTCATCCCTGAATGAGCCAGAACAGCGTGAGGCACAAAGAGGGGTGTGAGATCCAGCACAATAATAGCTACAGCGCTGTCCCGCTCCTGCTTCTAGAGGGCAGATGCACAGCAGTTTTTAGGAGCACTGCTACAAGTTAGCAAAATGGGCTCTTTTGTCCATTTTCCTAAAACGGGCCCTTTCTTCAAGTTTGCTTAAAAAAACCCCTGCCCAAAAACCCCCAACTTTTCCCCTCTCATGTGCTAGGAGTTAGTAGAAGACAGCCCTTTTCCCTTTGCTAGAAATTAGTAAGTGAAGTCTCTTTCCTCAGATTGGCTAAAAGATGTTTCTTCAAGTTTGCCAAGTGTAAAAGAGGATTTCTTCTCCACAGTTTGCTATAAAAAAATAGCAAAAAACCCAAAAAAGGCTCATTCCTCATGTCTGCTAAGAGTTAGCAACAAAATAATGGGCTTTCCCCCAAGTTTGCTAAGAGTTAGTAAAAAAGCTGGCTCTTTCCCCAGGTTTGCTCAGAGTTGACAAACCAGGTTTTTTTTACCCCAAGTTTGCTATGAGTGAAAGTAGGCGTTTCTCCTAAGTTTGTCAAGAGCAGAAATGGGCTCTTTTGCCAAGTTTACTAAGAGTTAGTGAAAAAGACTGTTTTCCCCAAGTTTGCAGAGAATGAAAGGAAGTTTTTCTCCCAACTTTGCTAAGTTGGCAAAAACACAGTGTGTGTGTGTGTGTTTCCCCCACACCCCGTCCCAGTCCGGTAAGAGCGGTAAGAGTTAATAAAAGCTTTCGCTAAGTTTGGCAAGTGTAAAGAAAAAAAGCTCTTTCCTCATGTTTGCTAAGAGTTAGCTAAATAGTAACGTGCTTTCTCCTTCCCCCAGCCCAAGTTGGCTAAGACTGAAAGCGGCTTTTCTCCTATATTTAAGGGTAGCAGTGGGCTCTTTCAAGGTTGCTAAAAGCAAACACGACCAATCTTCCCTCACGTTTGCTGAGACTGAAAGTTTATTCTCCCAACTTTACTTGCCCATAGCAGGAGGGCTTGGAGTTAGATCTTTAAGGTCTCTTCCAACTCGAACCATCCTATGAAATTAGAGAAAAGACAACTTTTCGCCCCTCCCAAGTTTACTAAGAGTTAGTAACAAATCAGCTCTTTCCCCAAGTTAGAATCACGGAATAGTTTGGGTTGGAAGGGACCTTAAAGATCATCTAGTTCCACCCCCCTGCCATGGGCAGGGACATCCCACTAAGATCAGGCTGCCCACAACAGAAAGCGGCTCTTTCCCTCGGAGCTCGCCCCGCAGCGCTGGGGGCAGGATCGGTGCCTCTCACCTGAAAGATGAGCACCTTGAAGCGGTCCCTGCGGAGGAGCTGGGCGTGATGCTGCTCCAGGCGTCGCACCTGGTCGCACTGCCTCTCCAGCCGCTCCCTGACTGCCCGGGTGTGAGCGCACACCTTCCGCGACTTCTCCAGCAGCTTCGCCACCGCTTCCCCCGTCGCCCCGTGGCTGCGGCACAGCTTCCCCAGGTCCCCTTGAATGCTCCGCACCGCCCCTTCCAAACCCCGCTGCCTCTGCTCCATCTGCCGCTGCTGCCCTTCCACCGCTTCCAGCATCGACACCAGCTTCTCCAGCAAAGCCAGGACGGTCAGGGCGTTCACCTGTCCCCCGACCGCCTCCGGCGCCGGGAGCGGAGGCACCGCGCTGCCTCCCGCCGCCTCCCCCATGGCTGCGCCGGGACGGGTCAGGGGATGCGGGCGCTGCTCTTTAAGGGCTCAGCATTCCTCCTCCCCCGGGGAGGTTTCGGAAAGAGCCCGGCCCCAGCCCCGGCCCGCCCCGGGAGGCCCTTAGCCCTTGGCCTCCTGGGGCGGGCCGGGGCTGGGGCCGGGCTCCCTGTGCCTTCCCCGCCCTGCATCCCCGCCCTGCATCCCCTCCCTCCATCTCCCATCGACCTTGATTTCGCATCACCTCCCTCCCCACCGTCCTGCATCAGCTCCTTCGCTTTCCAAAGTAAAGGGGGTGTATTCTCGCCCCACGCTTACCGAAAGGCGGGAGCCACCTCCTCGCAGCCATCAGTAGATGGCAGGAGATACCGCGGGATGGGAGGAGAAGGAGGGGCTGCTGGAGAAGAAGGCGTTGGGAAAACGGGAAGAGGGTGTTGGTGGTGGTGATGGTCCGGGAGAGTTCGTACATGCTGAATATAGACTCCTGGCGCTCCTTCCACTGAGGAAGCACCCCATGCAGCACTAGACTGGATTTCTTAATGATTAAAATCATCATTCTCCTCCTTCTCATTATTATTATTATACAATTTTAAATAATAATTTATGTGATTATAATGACTATCCCATCCTACTCTATTCAATACTGTGCTATTTGTTCTTATTGTTCTTACTGTTCTACTTGTTCTTACTGGAAAAAAAAGAACCCACTGGTGTTGCGTGGGGGTGTTTGCTTGGTGGAAGGAGTGCCAGGAGATTTCTTTCACCATCTACAATGTGGAGATTAGCTGGGCATTCTTGCTACCGTGACTTGAGTCACTGGTGTTTCTTTTGTAAAAAAATTGTAGGGCTAGAATGTGTTTTGGGGGCATGACAATGAACTGGATGTGGTGGCAAAGGGACAGTGTTTTGAAGCATTTGCAAAGCGCCAAAAGGAGCTACTTGGCATGAAAAAATATCAAGCTGTTTATACAGAATAATACATAATGTCGCCAAAGGTCTGATCCAAAGCTGTCATCATCAGGGAAAATAGTACAAAGTTTCGTGGACTTATGTTGCTCATCCCTATGCTGACATTCTCAAGCACATTCTATTTTTTTTTTATCTTTTATTCTTGACATTTGCCTGGTAACAGGATTTCTTGCTGCAAAACAGATGTTTCTAATACTTAGGTGTACAGAAGTCTAACACTTGAGTAGCTGAAATATACTATTTTCTAATACTTATGTCTATAAAATTCCTCCACAATTTTTCTGCATCTTACAGATTAAAAACATCTATTTGGAGTTCAAATGACCATGATTCTCACCCCTTTTTTTGTACGTGGAAACCAAAATTTTTTACTCACTTTACTATGAGAAGGAATAAAAATTAATGACGTAAGTATAAATCAAATGAGTGAGCGATTTGAGTCACCAGATGTTTGAGCCCTTGAATATTCAGCAGCATTGCTGTTAATATCTGATTTTTCTTTGTCCTTGCTTTTTTCAGGCTGCCACTTCTTTCTCAAGTTGTGGGAGCTTCAAAAATGAATTTGGTAAAGTTCCCTTATGAAATAAATGAGTCTGCCAGAGTTGTTAACAAGGAAAGTATGCTGAGACTGTAAAATATGCAGGCTTGGAGGGGAGTGGACATATTTTAAAGGGAGTAACCTAAACAAAACCCTTCTGTTTCTGCTGGTTCTCCTGGGCAGCACTACCTGATACGCCCTCCCCAAGACATTCGCATTTTGAAAGGTGTGCCACTGTCTGCTCCTCTTGGTACAGGACACTTCCCAGCTGGCTTGCTTGCCCCTCTGGGTTTTTTTGGCTGGGATGTTGTTGCCCAGGTTGAGGAGGAGGCATCTTTGCAGAGAGCTGCAGCTCATGTTGTGCTGGCAGGGTCTAACATGCCATTGGTGGGTGGGTAGATGGGAGAAGGGCAGTAGTTCAAGCATTCAAACGTCTCTGTTCGTAGCAGAGGCACTATGTGCAGCAGGGGCGTGAGCAGCCAGGCCTGCACCGGGTGGCAGAGGGGAGGGATGTGAAGGGGCAGTTGTCTCCAGCAGTACACCTCCTGACTTTTGCAATCCCAGCAGCCTTCTCCCTTGCAAAGCCAGAAGAGCAACAAGCCCTGCTCTCCCTGTCTCAGCTCAAGTCCTTCCTCAGCACCTTTACCTGTGGAAGGAGCAACCCAACTCTGTCCATGCCCACACATCTTTCCTGTGTCAAAACTACATTTTTTTTCTCCCCAAATTATTTTTTCTTCAGTTTTGATGAGGTTTGAGTTTTGATGGCAAAGCTGTGGCCTGACTGTGGTCTCAGCTGCTGGACAAACTGGCTTTCCAGCCTGTCTCTGGTTTGCACTATGGAACTGGTCTACCTGAGCCTTTCTGCATCACCCTTCTATTGCACACAGCATGTATGAATAATGGAGAAAACAGGCACACTGTCTCTTCAATCTAAATAAACATTCTCATGACTCCTGTTACTAAGCTGCCTGCAAAGGTTCTGTAGTTTTTTGACTGTTTAAATCTCCCAGCCCTGTGTGCAGCCCAGGAAAAAGCTGCAGTGCCCCATGGTAGCTGGCACAAACCCCAAAGTATAGTTTCCCAGTTAGTTTTCTGTAGGGACTGAGGCAAGGACCCTGGTTTTGGGGTGACAAATCACTTTATTAAGCAGAAGCAATCCCTTTTATACCCCTGCTTGTTGAGGCAGTGCTTTTCCACTTGCTCAAATAGCTCAGTTATGCTTTCCTGTTTTCCAACTTTGCAAAGTCTGGTTTTAGCCCAATTATCTACAGCTCTTGGCAACAACCAGGGTCCTGTGATCTCCTTCCTCCTGTATCCCATGGTCTCCTGCCTGCCAGGGCAAGAATATCTTTATTGTTTTTGGCTAACAAATCACCGCCTGGACCCACAGTTTTCTGTCCTAGTAAAGCAAAACCAAGGTCAGCAGTGTTGATGTAGATGCACGGCCCGCCAGCTTGGGTTGCTGGAGGTTCCATACGGTCCATTGTGGCTCAGGAGGTGCTGTGTTGCCCCTTTGCTCCCTGTCTAGCCTTACCACATGGTTTTTCTACTTTGAGGGAAAGGAGGGGTGATGAGACCAAGAATACAATAGCCCTGAACTGGAACCTCTTCCAGCCAGCTGCTAAATTCCAGCTGCAGGTTTTGACACTAGCTGTCAGCTCTGATTACCTGTTGCATTTGTAACAATGCTGTCAGGCTGGCTGAACTGCCAGCACTTGGAGGAACCAGACTTTTTGTGCAGGTTTTTTGTTTCTGTTGTATTGATTAATTTGGCAGAATAGTGGAGGATTTTTTTTTTTGCCAAGTTGCACTGTAGATTTTACTGGTGCAAAACTTTCTAGAGAAAAACATCTTACATTTATTTAGAAAGAAGAAACATTAAAGGGATTTAATTTATCAGGGTCATACAATGTAAGTCAAGAGATCTTTTCATGTAGAATCAATGTGCGTGAATTATATGGGCAGAAATTGGAGGTTAACTCACTCATTAGTCACATGATGCTCAGGATAATAAATGTTTGATGCCGGAGCATTACTGATAATTTATTAGTCATGGAGTAATAGGCAAACTAATATGAGAGGAAAAGATGGAGAGGGGAATTAACAGGGGAAGGAAGAATGGCAGGGACTGTACAGGTCATCCTCAGCTTATTGAATTTCATGTGAAGCTTCCATTGACTTTAAAGGTATGGTGTAAAGGCCATCCAACTGTTCAAATGCAGGCAGGCGAAGAGCTGGTTAATGAAAAGAGAAGAGGGAGGAGAGCCCAGCAAGGAAGGGTGAGTGCCTTGGGCTGAGGCTGAAATCTGCTCCCAGGGCTCAGGGGAGAAAAGAAAACATACACAAGATGAGAAGTGATGCTACATCTTCTGATGCAGGGACTCAGAGCATTTTCAGCCAGTGAGTGGCTGAATACATGAAACTTGGTCCCTTTTTGCTAGAGGGCTGCTCTGAGGGCTGGTCCATGGTCACAGGAACATTTCCCTCCTGTCAGTCTACTCCTTCTGTCACAGTGACATTTGTCAAACCATTGGAGACTCAGCCAGGGCTGGCTGAAACTGGCCAAAACCTTCTGGAGAAGTGGAGGCCGAGCTGGCCAGTTCATTAAGCATGCATGGTGATTGAGTGAGTTTTGTGTTATTAGGCATTGTGGCTAAAACTGCTGAAGGGATTTGTCCCAATAGAAGGCATTTCCCCCACTTGGCCACTGGCTGCTCCTTCCCATGGCAACAGTTGAGAGAAATTAGTCCATCAATCCTTACCATAGTCTTTCAATGTTTTTTAAAATAAAATTGTATGCCTATAATGAGTCAATTGCCCTGGTAGTACCCAATTTATGTTGTGCTGTAAAAGCATTAGAGAAGAAACATAGCAGGTTAGAGAAACAGTGGCTGCTTTACTGCACTGCCTTTGGCACTGGGCAACCATTTTGGACTTGTTCAACTAACACAACCCTGGTGACAGATGCTGGAAATGCAGCAGATTACAGATGGCCTCTCCTTTAGCAACAGACTCATACTTAAGTTTTAAGAAGGTATCTCAGACACGATGTGGCATTTTGCATGTAGGAGCAAATGCTGGGTCAGGGAGAAGTCTCTCCCTGATTCACAGCTCCTGGGGTGAGGGAGACAATCTAGGAGTCTGCAGGCACTATAACAAGAACACAGAATATTTAGCATGAGGTGAGCAAGTGGAAACCCACCGGTGGTGTATGAGGTGGATTGAGATATGGGTGGCGTTGGGGCCCTATGACTTATGCTGGGAGAGAGGGAGCTGGGTGAGAAGGAGCTGTAGAAGATGCAGTGGCAGCAACCCCAGGGCACTGGCAGCCTTTGAGAAGAGGAGAGAGGCTGTGAGTGAGCTACAGGCTGGAAGAGGCTCAAGAGACCACCCCTCCTGCTCCACTGTCCCTGAGGTACACAGGAGGACAGGGTATTGTATCATCCCTGCATGGGCTCTACTTATCCCAACAGCCTTCCCTGAGGCAGGGACCTCCCCAGGTGCTGAAACTGTGCAAACACAAGTAACTGCCTTTGGAGAGCCAGTGTGTGAGAATGGGAAATCTGGAGAGTCACTGCAGGGAGAAATTTTGATATTTGGGGAAAAAGAGAAAGATGAGGCTGTATGGCAGAAAATGTATCATCATAAAGGAATATGAAAGTGCGATTTTGCTCTCTTGTGCAAATGGTATCCAGTGGAACTTAATATGCAGTGAAGAAATCCACTTCCGCTTTATTGGCCAGACTAAATCATGTTATGCACAGGAGACTTCCTTTTACTGTGTGCCAAATAGTAATAATTCTGTGCAGATTTGTAGAAGAGGAAAAAAAAAAGCCACATAAAAATACCATATGTGCCAGGCATTTCCTGTGTATTATCTCAGATATTTCAGGAGCATAATAATAAACTACTTTTATTTTTTTTAGTGAAACCCAAATTAAGTTTATGTGAAAGGAGAAAGAATAGTTTTCTTAGCTTCAGATAAAAGAGAATATTTCAGCTGCTCAGTTGGACTTTTTAGCAGCTTGGACAAAAGTGAGGTCAGGACACCAGCAGATACAAATTGAACAGCATATGGCCAGTCAGACTGGACTTGCCAATTTATTGTATTCATCTCACGAATATGTGGGGCACAGAGCAGGATAAGCAAGTCCATTAATATCAGAATAAAAAAAGATACGGAGGTGATATTAAAAGGACATGAAAAATGGGAGGGTCTGTGGGATGGGCCATACTCACCTACAGGGAACTAGTGCTGCTTTTGGAGCATAGAACCAGCTTCATCCTTAAAACCTGCTACCTCAGCCAAGCCTTTGTGGTGAGTGTAAAGATCTGCAAGGTCACAGGGACTAGGGAACCAGAGCATGGGAGAGGTTTTTTGTTGTTGTGATTTGGTGAAAGCCCTTTCCAGCTGGAAGATGAGCTTTTAGGAACTGTGATGAAAATGCTCACCAGCATTTAAAATTTCCTCTGAAGGTGCCAGGTTCTTTGGAAGAAAATGCTGGGGTTTTTCCAGATTTCAGATCAGAAACTCTATATGAAAATGGAGCTACTGTTCTCTTTCATTTTTGGATATTTGTAGAAAAAGGGAAGGTAATTTCCAGTGGAAGGCAGAGGTAACCCATCTGCTTTCTTTTTCCTCCAAGGAATATATTCTTAAATATTCAAGGAATAGTTAAGAGAGCAACCTTCTTGGAAAGAACAAGGGTGATCTGCACCTGTGAAGACTGGCAGAATGTTTTCATGGTGCTCTATGGAGTTTGCTTGAGGTAATGACTCTTTCTAAAGGTGAGGAGAATTTCTAGTGGTTGGTCAGGGATTATAATCAGTATTGTGCCAAAAAGGAATCTGCCTCTATCTGGCATGTTCCTTGGAATTGCTATTATTGCTCAAAAGCTGAAAGAAGACCCTTTTCTACTTTGTAATCATATTGTTTGGATGAAGGTGATAATGAAATCACATTTAATGGAAGCAAATAGAACATTAATTAGGTGAAAAGCAGGTGAATTGAAGAAATCTGTTTTCTGCAGATAACTGGGGAGACTTGAGTCACTTGCAGTCTGGTGACACACCGTCATTCATATCCCTTGAATCTTTTATTTGGGAAGATCGATAACGGACCTGGAATCTCGAGAATGTCTTTCCCTCATTGCTGAGGCATTTGTCATGTGCCATGCAACTTCATGTTATCCAAATGACATTGCAGCAGATAACAGTGTAATGCAAAGCCAAGCATGATAAATATGACATGGCATGTCCAAAACAATGCTTGCTTTTAGTAGATCAGTTATCCTTTAAAAGCTGGTATTTAGGTTTGTCCTTAGATAATTCAATAGCTCCTATCTCTGGTAGGAATGATGTCCACCTGAGTTACTCTTTCTAGTGAGTAGTGATGGTGGAACAATATGGCATGAGAACGATGAAAGAACAGCTGACTCTGGATACACACTCCAGAGCTCTTTTTTGATTACCTGGTCAAGGCGAGGCTTATGGGGCTGAGCACGATAATGATGTGAGAAATAGTCAAATAGGATCTGCCCTAGGCTAGCCGGTCTCAACGATAGCACTAGCCCACTGCATCACTCTTGATTTTTCTCTATCCTTCTTATCCTCAGGTTACCACTAGAATGCCTCTGTTAAGGTAGTGGAAGAAGAAGGAAAGAAAAACAACCCCCTAAATATATGGGAAGTTGTGTGAACTAGGTAAATGAGGAACTGATGAAATCCAATTATTAAAACACAAACTGGGACTTAAACTTTGACCAGTCAGTTTGTCATGAAAACTGCATCTAGTGTGACCTGGCAGAGCTGCAGGGAGAAGGCAGCCTCTCAGCCTTCTGGGAGAGCTGGGGTTGGAGAGCCTCTGAAAAGTGGGGATGTATCCTGACCTCCAAATGTACTCGCTTTTCACAGAGGAATAGGAATATTTTGTAAACTATTTATTCTTGTGAAAGAAAAACAGAAATCTAGGCTGAAAGGATCTTGGGTATTTGACACTATCTTCCCTCCTTCTCTCTCTCATTCTCTTTCTCTCTTCCCTGCATTCTCCCTTTTCTGTCTTACATATGCCCTATGCATACTGCCCTATGTCTGCTCTTGATGGTAATTATTTTCAGCAACTGGAAACACTTATTAACTTAGTTATATAAAAAGCTACAGAGTTTTCAGAACTCCTGTTGAGGTTAGAAGAAAAATAGGAGATTAAATCTGTACAAAGCAACTGTGGCATAGTATTAATACCTTATTTATTATTGCATAGCTATTAAGTGGTTTTATTCAGAAGTATTGAATAAGCAAAAAGTCATCTACATAGGACACAGCTAAAATGTCAGGATGCAAATTAGTTTGTTCATGCAGTGAGCAGTGAGGATTTTAGACCTGCTCTCTTGCGTGCTGTCATGCTCTAGGTTACAGGCGGTGAACCCACATTCAAATCAAAACCATGAGCAGGGTGAACTTGGTTTTTAACCCAAGCGGAGTTCACCAGGAGTTGTTTACATGTATTGGCTCCAGAACTGAACCCAGGATGCTGTTCAGTGTTTCAGATGATCGTTTGCTTGTGCCCTGCAGCAGCCTGTAACTCACCCTGGTGCTGTGTACCTCCTCCAGCTGTCATCCAAGAGAGTTTCCTATTGCCTGCTCCAGAGGTACAGAGGGGCAGCTGCAGCTGTGAAACAAGTGTATGACTTTTCCCTGTAAAGATTTTATTTTTATTTTAGGTTGTGGATCTTTAACTACTAAGGTCTGACCCTGTCCACAGGCTTCAGGCTATGTTGCTTGGCTTTCTTGAGAACTTTTAGACAGTTACTGCTCTTTATGGTTGTAGCCACATAAAGGTTACTCCTGCTGTGAGAAAGGATGGTGAAACAGTTGCACTGAGTGCACTCTGCCACTAATGATCTCTGCTGAAGCCCATTTTGTTTTACTGTGTCGAATGTGTTTGAACAAGCTCATGGAAGAATTTTCTGTACTCTGGTTGCCTGCAGAAGTGGTGTGGCAGGGAAGCTGGTGGGATAGCCTTCTTCTAGGCTGGCCTCCTGCTGTGCATCAAAGCTGGATGCTGTTCCTGAACAGATCAGCCCTGAGATCTCTGCTGATGCTGCCAACGCAAAGATCAATTAGTCCGTGTCATGTGGGGTGCTCTGAGGAGGAAGCCATTGCTCTGCAAACTGGTCTGGACCTGCAGAGCCATTTCATGTCTGTCGCCAAGGAACTATCAAAGAGTAATGACCTTGTCACTAGTATGCAACTGAGATGGATGCGAAGTGATGACCCAGAAGTGTAAGACTCCATCCTATAATAAGTCCTTCAAACCAACCAGCTGCTATGCCATTGCTTTTCAACTAGCTCTCATCCTGATTGCTTACCCACATAGTGCTGCTTGAATAATTTCACAAAAATTTCTCAAAAGTGGCATATAAATCAGTGGCAACTTTACCTATCCCTGTCTGCACAATGCCAGCTGTAGGCAGGTCCCCAGGTCCCATGGCTTCCCCTGTAAAGGGAGATTCATCTCTTCTGCTCTTCATCACTTAGAAGGAGAGAATGGCGGGAGTTCAGGGATTTATGGCAGAGGGGGAATACGTGGACATCTCTAGCTTAGTTTTTTTCTTAGCATAGAAAATTTTGGTAGCATAGACTAAGTGTTAAAGGGATATCAGCCCTCCAAAAAACACCAAAACAAAAATTTTCCCCTCTGAATCTTCTTGACAGCACTGCAGATTGCTGGAAGAATGACTGAGAAATTTCATCTTCTTCTGGGGAGTAATTTTTCTCTTAGGTTGCTTTCTCCACAAAATCTTGCTTTCCAGCTCCTTCATTGCTTGACAGGAGCAGCAGCCACCAATATTGAATGGGAGCAAGGAAGAACATGGAAGGGGAAAGTTGTGGTTGAAGAAATGGAGCATCAGGATTTGGTTTTTTGGGTTTTTTTTTTTCCTCTAGATAAACTCTCTTTTTATGAAGTTCATAGAGTCAAAGAAAAAGATCAATTGACATTATGCTTTAGTAAAGTATGTCCTAAAAAATAATGAAAAAGCCTGTTTCCTGACTGCTAAACATGTCTGTACAACCTCAGAGCTTCACTAATAATTCTGCTATGTTTCCTAGCACTAGGCATCATAGCAACTATTCTGCAGTGTTTTGCTTTACAGTGCTGCAGTGGGTTTGTTTGTTTGTTTGTTTCTGAATGATCTCTAGGCATCTGAGGATACCCCAGTGAGTTAAGGCAAGCAAGATGCTGTAATGTTATTCTTAATGCTATTTAGCTTTTAACCCTCATACACAGAAAGCAAAAAAGCTGGCTGTTGTAAATTAGCTGCATGTAACTCAGAGAACTAATATGAATGGAAATACTGGCTTCTTTAGCTGACTTGTGATGAAAAATATCATTCAAGAGACTCAGAAAAATATCTTCTGCTCTTGGACAACACCCAGATGAATGGGAAGCATATGAGAAAAAGCAGCCTAAATTCTGCATTCAAACACAGCACTCTTTCCATCCTCTCTCTTTCTCTTTTATTTTGAATGCTGATAAACATTTCCCCCTTGTTTATCATCACATCAGTCTGCAGTTTTGTGTAGTGCAGCAGCACATAATTCAAGGTAGCACCATCTAAAGAAGCAGTATGCTTTAAAGCTGTATAATTTCCCACTTTAAATATTATTGGGCCAGACAGCAGGTCTGCACCTTCTGCAGCTTTAATGAGGTTCAAGAGGACCAGGCAGGCAGAGTGTGACTCTCCACCTGAATCCTCTCTGTGTCATTTGCCATATCTGCATTCATGAGAATCCTGCATCCATGAAAGCTCTCCATCTTGAGATGTAAGAGTGTGGGTGTTAATAAAAATGAAGTGGTTAAGAAAAAAGAATAAAAAAAAAAAGGTTCTGGACAAGTTGTGTTTAAGGTATTTGCCATAGGGATGATGCAGGAGTGTTGTGGTGAGTTGTTGGGTTATTTAAGGAGTTAAGATTCAGATGAAAAAGAAAACAATCAAATTTTCTCCACTCTTTACCTTCAGCAGGTATTTCCACGTCTTCTCCACTTACTAAATATCATAATATTTAAAGAGTTAAGAGCTGAATGGAGGAACATATGGAATGTTAGGTTGCAGGAGATTAAAGAACCTTTTTGAAGTCTAACTTCCCGAATAATTTCTCTGTTGCAAAAATTTGATTGCCTTTCGAATAACCCTGTTTATAATGCATTTACTGATCATTATCTTGTGGACTTACATCCTGTAATGAAATCTTTTCCATCGTCATTTTGAACATGGTCTTTCAAGAGCTGTTGGACTCAGCCATGGCCATGGCTGGTGTGCAAGGGTGGTATCGCAGCTCCATCTCACCCCCCACCACCACCCCTTTCCTAACACCAGCTGCTTCCCTTCCTATCCTTCTTTTAAAGAAGTGTTTCAAGTGTTGTAATCCGTGTCTCACTTGAAATTGCTCTTGACTGGCTGATTTCTTTTTCCTCACAACTCATAGTTAATTAGGAAAAAGGCTAATTCCACACTTTCTAGTACCTTCTCTCCAATATTATTCAAACAATAGTTATCTTTCCCTGTCATTCTGTTTCATTTATCTCTCCTGTGAAAATGGCTTTTCAGGATTAGTCAGTTTCTGATCTTGGTATTTTTCTCTGTTGCCTTGTACTCCTTTATTTAAAGGCATATTACCAGTGTCACTTCATGTGAAATCCATGTAATTATTTTTTAGGTTTGAAAAGTTTTTGCTTCTAAAGGGCAAACAACAAATTGTTGGTAGTCTTTCAAGGTGCACTAAAACATGTGGGAATTTCCAAACACAGTGGGAAAAGTTTCACCATCAGCAGTGCAGAGTGTCTAGAAGAGCTAGCTGGCGTCCCTTGACACTTGCTTTGTGGAGAATGACTGTCATCTGTAGAAGTTTTTCACAGCCTAATTTTATGAGCATTTTAAAGATATCTTTCCTTTTGTTACAAAGAGAGACTACCCAGGTAAGGCTAGAGTCTATTGTGTGTGCTCCTCTAGGAATATTCAAAGTAAGAAAAAAAATTTAAGAAAATGTCAAAACCTTTTTCAAAGTACTTATTTATTTCTGGATTCAGGAGTTTGTTTTCTCATCAAAAGTATAAACCATATTCAGCACGGGTTTACTAGCCGACCAGGAAAAATCTTAGTTGTCATCAAAGGTCATTTGGTGTCACCAAATTCTGCTGGCTATGTCCAGGAAAGGCAGAGGCCATGATGTGTTCTTTTACAGATCCTCGCTATAATGTAGCTGAATTTTCTGTGTGCTAGGAGCACCAGGGAGCAGTGTAGTGCAGTCAGTGAGTAGTGCTTAGTTTGGGGGCAAGCCACCAAACGGTGGCTGACAGCCAGCAGATCATTGCAGCTGGCTTTCACGAAAGATCTTCTGGCACAGGGTATTTACTTTTTATGACTGATGCTCAGTAAGCTGGTGCCTTTCTGCTGTTGCTTTCAGGGAATGACTACAAAAGGTGGTGCAGGGGCAGGGATAAACTATCTTTGAGACTTCTGGTGGAACGAGAGCTTGAGTACAGGGTGGTATGTCTCAGTTTGGTCAGGGACAGTGTTGTGTAACGTTGTTGGTATTGCCTTTCCACTATGTGGTGATTAACTTGTTTTGTCATCAGAGAATGCCAATATGCACCAGGAGGGAAAAAAATCAGCTAGAAACACTAAATAAATAGAGCAGCCAAAGGTACAGGTTTGTGGAAAGGCAGCTTAAGCCACTAAGAGGACCATATGTGTTCTAGTACTTCATGAAGAGTCAATACTGTTTTCTCTGATGTGGATGAATATCAGGGAAGCTCTGGCAATGAAATGTAGAGCACCGATGTTATAAGCGATATACAAATACATCCTGCATCCATTGATCCAAAGTTTAATATTCTCAAACTCTGATGTGTAAAGCACACATAGTTCCACCATCCTTCCAGTCCCAGGAGTTCTCACAAGGGTGAGATAAGGACAAAGTCAAGAATTTCCTTCACTGCCTTTCTATTTTTGATAGGCGAGGGCTGAAAGTACTTCAGCTGTTCTGCTGAAGAAATGTTCTTGAGAAATCTTAATATTTCTTATTATTCTTTTTTTTTCTTACTTTATTCAAGATATTATGGCAACATTAACATGGAGCAATTTTAATACTGAACAAGCATGCACTAACAGTTGTGTAGACATACTGCCAAGTACTCTACAGCTATCCTTGATGGAGAGGATAGGAGTGTACAAGGAGAACTAGGAGGATTGGAAAGTGATTTAGAGAAAATCTTGAGCCTGAAATTTGAACTAACTAGAAAGGGAGAAGCAAGGGGACTACTGGCAGGAAAAGAAGTTCCAGCTCTGGTGAATCCATGGTTATAGGTAAACAGAAGGTGAGAAGACGTGGGAGAAAGAGAGGGGAAGACAAAGTCCCTGCACTTGCTTTTACTGCTCAAAGCAGTGCTGTGTCACTCACTGCAGCAGCTATCTGCCCTGAAGTCCCCAGGCTACTTTTCCCAAGCACTAACCTGGTAGCATGGATAGAAGAATCATGCATCTGAGTGCCTGCTAGAAGATGGTAGTAGTAAGTGTTTGTTTGGGGAGCCCTGGTGAGGGACTCAACATTCCTACTGTCTGCTATTGATTGAAGCCAGAGGTGAGGCACCATGTTGGCTGGATCTTTGGAATGCTGTGGCTGGGGGGAGGTCCTGTGTTTTCCATGTAGCCTCTGATGTAGCAGCTGTGACTATCTTAGCAGGTGACATGTGTTGAGATGAAGAAATTCAGTTCCCTGGAGGAGAAATGACAATGGTGATTTGTAGCCAGGCTTTTATGTGCCATTTGGTAGAGCAAATGCATTTAGAAAATAATACTGTTGAAACAGCAGAGTGGTCTATATTGTATTCTTGTCCTCCGAGGATTTCCTTTCTCCCAGCTTTGAGGAAAACAGGAGCTCAGGCTGTCCTGTAGGCATGACCCCAGCTCCACCTATCTCTCTGTGCAGTGTGTCCTAAAAGTCATTCACCCTCTTTTGAAATTACTTCTTCACTCTCTAACCTTGGGTTTTGACCTTTAGGTTTCCACCCCTGGTGTAATAAGACTTGTCAAGTTCAAGGGCATGGTCTATTGATGACTCCAAAATGAAAGGTTTCTCACTTGTCTTTTGAACTTGTGCCAAGCAGTCCTTCAGGTTAGGGCTTGGCCTTGGCAAGTGCAGCAGGGGAAAACCAAGTGATTACTGGTGTTTGCAGAGACTGTGGGTGGTGATGGGCAGAGTGGTCCTATGCCAGTCTGAAAGACAAGGGGACAAAATTAACCTTCAAGGTGGTTAATATATTTATGTTATTTTTAACCAACTTCATAATTTTCTCACTTTCTTCATGCTACCTGTGGTTTTAATGCTGCCTGCAGGCATGGGGAAAATTGCCTGGAAGCAGAAGGGATGTGAAATAAGGGGAAAAAGATGTGATTTGAGACCTCCAGCCTTTGTTGGTGTAGGGGACAGGGATCAGTGTACTTGAGTTGTGAAAAAGTACTGCACGTAAGTGTTGAGCATGCTCACCCTCCTGACCATGCCCTTCTTCTGCACAAGCTTCTTCTGCAGCAGCTTTTGTGATGACTGCTAGAGTTATTTTTAATATAGGTGAGGTCTCTGTCATTGTGTCAGTCCCGCATGGGTCCAGCTCCTCTAAATTGCTGGGGCAGGCTGGATCCCTGCTGGCCCCGCTGAGCTACATCAGCCTAATTGGGACTCCCAGCAGGGCTGTGCTGTGCAGAGCAGGTGGTGTAACCGGGGCACCCTCGGCAGCAGTCCTGCTTTAATGAGTTTGTTGCTGTTTCATTAATGAAGGAGTGGCTGGGATTTCGTTTTCCCCCTGTACTGGTTTTCCAGACCGCTTCTTGAGAAAGCAGACCAAATTCAGATGAAAGCAATACTACAGTATTCTAGATAAAATTGGTTCATTTTTTTTTTCTTTTTAATTTCCTTTTAACCAGAGTAGAGTCTCTGAAGACATCAAAAGCGATACTATCTGCATATACAGTGGTACTGCATTTGAAACTATTTGCCCTTATTAAGTAATGTAGATATATCCCTAAAAGATATTGCTATTCTTGGCTGAGTAGCATCACATATTATCAGGGAGGAATAGGATTTTGAGGAGGAGGGGGCTTTATATAGGCAAAACCTAACAAATACATGCAAACCCTACCACCTAAACCATGTGTGGTTCTTTGAACGCATTTCCTATAGGATTCTGAAAGGTCTTTTGTGAAGGTAGCAGCAGCCAGAGACTGTCCTCATGCACCACAAATGTCTGAGAGAATGAATGGTAGCAAAATACTTTGCTTTTTGGAAACTGGGGATGCCTTCCTCCCCAGTCCCAGACAAGAACACAACAACCAAGATACAGATGAGTGAACTGCTGAGTTGGTCTGAAGAGCACAGACTCGACCTGCAGGCTGAGGGAGCCTGGGGTCTGATGGGCTGGAGGATTAGCCTGTTCATCTCTTTTGCTGGCTTTCAGTTAGGATTTAGTTAACAATTTCCTGTGTCTGCATCAGCAAGAAAAAAAATGGCTGTTCCTGGGATTCAGAAAGGTCAGCAATAGGCCAAAGATTTTTAAGCACATGGTTTAAGACTTTTAATGTGTTGGAAATGAGTAGCCTGGAGTCAAATCCTTGGCATCAGAAAAAGTATGTGAGAAGCTTATAGCTAGGACAGTCTAATTCTATATATGTGCATTTGTAAGCAGTGGGAGGAGTATGCACTCCATTTTGTGCTCTCTGCCTGTTCCTCCATGCCAAATCCACCTTATTTGCTGCCCCCTTTCAAATCAGCAGTGAAGCTTCTGGGGGCTCGGGCACCACTGGGTCTTGCTGGGTGCATGGTGTTTGGGAGAGCTTCTCCCTGGGTTGGAACTGTCCTTCCCACGATGCTGCTGGCTTCCAGCCCTGGACAGGGCTGCAGGAGCCTCTCTCGGTACCTCTCTGGCAGCACCCCATACCTGGGAGGCAGGGGGGGTCTCATGTTTGTATCCAGTCACAGCCCCCTGATTTTTTCAACCCTGGCTGTGCTTTGCCCATCTGCTAGTAGGTGCCTGCTGTGACATGTTTCTCCTTTGCAGGCAGAATGAGCACCTCAGATTAATGTTCTGTCTAAAAGCTAAAAAGAACAAGAAAAAAAGGAAATAATTTAAAATGTTGCATTAAAATGCCACTCCGTATCTGAAAGGATCCATTAAAACTTTTATAGTGGTTTTTACATTTGTTTCTGCTGTTTTACATTTTCTTCTAGATTCAGGGGCTCCTTTTCGTATAATTCGGCATTGTAATAAACATTTTGCATTGGTTGGCTCTGTGCTAACAGGGACTATTTGCTGTGCAAAGGGAAACATGGAGCTTTTACTGAGAATAGACTGCTTTCTTTAAAAAAATACCGCTCACAGGAAGCTAGCCCAGGAGCTGTTCCTGCACTGTCTTTCATAAAACTTTCATATTTACTTTGAAAGAATTAGAGAAGTGCAGCTGGGCTTCACCCTCAGGTTCTCTGCCTGCATTTCCTTTGTCAAAGGCCCAGTGGTGGGGGGGCCAGAGGGAAGGTCTGGTACTGGGAAAGCTGCAGCATCCTGTGGCCAGGGCTGTCCCCCACCTCTGCCTGGTCCCACCACACTGCTCCCAGTCCTGCTGCTTCCACACATGCCCCTATTGTGGCCGCCTGGCCACCCATTCTGCCTCTTTCCCTTTCTTCACCTCCTAGTCCAGTTCTTGCTGTTTATGGCCTTTCTGTTAAAAAAAAAATCTAAAAATCTGCTGCAGATGAGTGGAAGAAAAACTTCTAAGACTCGGCAGGAATTGGGCAGGTGTCTCCCTCCTCCTCCAGGCTGTGGGTGAAAAAGAAATATCTTCCACATGCTTAGATTTATTTTGGAAAAGATTTTAACTCATAAGTTCAGGAAGAGTATGACACAAGCCCTGCTGTCTGTGGTGGAACCCTGGGAGTGGTGAGATGTGCCCTGCATCCCTTTCAGCCTATCCCCTCTGGCAGGGCCTGGGGAGATGCTTGCCTGGCTGTCTGTCCACTTGAAGACCTAGAGGTCATCTGCTGCAGGTGCAGCTTTAACCCAGGACTGCTTCTAAATGAAACCCACTTATCATGGCACATTGTGCATGGGAGATTGGTGATGCCAACTGTTATGTTGTTACTTTGAAAATAATTTTACTTAAGACCTCAAATTTAGACTAGAGCCAACTGTCCTGACATGACTTACCTGGTTAGGCACAAATGAACCAAGGGAATGCCTTGTGTGCCTTGTATTACTGTCTCCTTGCCTTGCATATTCTTCTTATGTGTGCATGGCTTTACAGAGCCAGCCAGATGAAATCCTACTTGATGCTCACCTGGAATTCCTGATGACAAGACTTGACAATGCATTATTTCATCCTTTGCCTTTTCTCTAGTTCACTGCTCTACCCCTTAAACCAAAAGGTATTTTTGATTGCTAAATGTTTGCAATGAAGCCCCTGCGTGTGAGTCAGTACATTGGGTATAGCACAGCTGCCTGGATGGGCACTTCTTGGGAGTAATAACAGTTTAACACCAGCGTTGCTGGGGCGGTGCTGCCCCTCAGTGCTGCTCCTCACCTGGCTCATCTTCTCACTATATTGCTTTGTTACTGTACCTGCTGCTGGGGCTTTCCTTCCTTTTCTCCAGCTGCTTGGCATTGGCGCACCTGAGCCATATAAACTGAGGGCTGACTTCAGGAATGCAAATAGTATTCCCTGTGCATTCACACCATGCCTCTAAAACCGTTTTCCTCTTGTTCCTTGTTGCCCTGGAGGATAATTACTTCAAAGATCAGCCCTGTTGCCTGGTATTTCAGTTTATCTCATTACCATTGTGTTTGCCAAGCCAGCCAGCTTCTCCAAAAACAGAATCAAGTTTGCTGGCAGTGATGGCTGGCTTGCATGTTCACCCTCTCCGCTGGCTGGGATGCTAATTTTTCCTTGATTGCAAATCCTGCATTCATCTTTTGTGAATTAATGGTGCTTACAGACACAGCATAATGGCTTTAAAGCCCAGACCTGAGCCTGTGAGCCCCTCTCCATGGGCTGCCAAAGGCAGGGTTAATGGATGCTGTTAGAATGTTTACTTGCCACATTTTTGGCCAAGGGGAGCAGCTGGCTGTCTTGGAGGCAGGCGGGAGCATCAATGCTGGAACTGCTTGGCAGTCAGCGCACTGAGGGGAGGAGCAGAAGGAGGCACAGAGATGCAGGTGGATGGATGGGTGGATGGACGTGTGGACTGCTGCAGAGATATACGCACCATCACAGAGGTCATTTGTCACAGTGCCAGCTAGGTGCAAGAATAGAGATGAGAGCTGACAGCTTTTGGCCTTAGGGACTTTCCTGGGCTTCAGGAAGACCATACATGCCTTGGAATACCCTCAGGGCAGTCTTAATATAATCTGATTTTCCCCTTATAGTCTTGGGTTGATTGGAACAAACTATGTATAAATTTTTTTAAAGCCTTTGATGCAAATTGCTGAGGTGGCAGTAATGTAGTCACAACCTGAACAGAAATTTGTACCTTCATGACTTGTATTGGTGCTTCCATCATAGTCAGAATAGGGCACCCAGCTTTGGATTTTTTCTAAATATTAGTTTAATGGCCAAGAATTATTCTATTGTTTTAAAGTTTCCTAAAATTAGACAACCCTCACCCCTCAAAAAAAGAGAAAACCAGCAAAGTCTCCAGCTATTAACCCAGGGCTGAGCAGCACCTGCAGGTATGGGTGACAGGGGGTGAATAGCTACATCCCTGGGTTTTACATTGCTGTTTAGGATAAACCTGCTGTAAGTGAGGCTATGGCTGTTGCTAAGCAACAAGTGATGATTGCTATAGCCAATATTCCCCTCTTAAAGGTACATTTGCAAAGAGTAATCTTTTGTGTGCATGAAATTAATTTGCAGATGTGTGGATTTATAGTAGTTAATGGCAATAAACTTTGAAAATGCTTCAGTGCAGTGTTAAAACAGAATACAATGTGTCAGGAAGATATTGCGTAGCAAAAACATTAATCCCTCCCCTTTAATTAATTGGAACTTAAAGCTGGGATATCTTACCAAAATAAATTAACAGTAAATCAAGTTACAGAATAAATTAACAAATTAAACTGGGTTAGTCAGAAAGTTCAAAAGAAACAGTGTCTGTGAGCTGCTTGAGCTGGAAGGGAGGGCTCACATATGACAGTGTTGTTGTTTGCGCTCTGCTTAGACATGTCTGATTTTCAGTGTTTAGCATCAGACTGGACCAGCTCTAAACAGGAGTCAAAACTCTACCATGGTGCACTGCCCACTGACGTCAAAACAACCCTACCAGGAAAGGACTTCGGCTGGTTTTGTGAAGAGTTGCTGTATATTTGCAGAGGATAATGGTCCTTTTACAGGCCATCACAAACCTCTCTTTTTCGTTTTCTCTTTTTTTTAAGCTTCTTTTCTTTCTCTTGTTTTTCTCCACATTTGAGGACTTCACTTTGTCTCCTGTGTCTGCAGAGTGTGCTCCTACCCTTGCTCCACAGAGACACAGTCTCAGTCCAACCTGTGGATGCAGTGGCTTTCATACCATTTACCTTGGCCACTGCCATGAATTTTGGACATGCACAGAGCCATTTGCAAGGCCTGGACTAAGATGCTACTGGCTTTCAGAGTCTCCCGGAGGGACGAGCATGACAGTCCCACTGTGCTGCAAAATTTCCCTGTTCATCTTCAGGCACCCTGGTCTCTCCCTGCTGCCATGACATGGCTGGAGAAATGCTCATCTGCTGGCAAGTGGGGAGAAGGGGAACCATGGCAAGGTACTTTAACTATGTTACATTCAGGTAGTTCCTACATCTTTTCTAATTAAAATAAAATCATCTTAGGAGTACTGAAACGAATATTTGGTATAATAGATTCAGAAAGTGATGAAAATGTTTTCATTAAATAGCGGGAGAGGGAGAGAGACCCTGCAAGGCATAGCATTTTATCTCAACTCTCTAATAACATTAATAAACTCTTTAATCTTTGTCACATTTATGACTTAATGGCAATCCTTAAAGACATGACAGAAGAGTAAGAGCTGACAGGTTCCTTTAACCTATAAGCATTCATATTCTTCCTAGGATTTTGATTAAGTAGAAAATTCCTCTGTGGTGGGCTTTATTCTCCATGCAAAGCTGTGCTCCACAGTCAATGTGAATGGCAGAAGATGCTCGACCCTGGCCATGACCTGGTGGTGCCAGGGGATGGTGATGGCATCTCCCTCCTTCACAGCCAGGAGCCAAGTGGATGCTGGCTCCTTCCCTGCCACCATCTTGGGCTGTTTTTTGTCATGCCCAGTGTGACCAACCAGTGATGTTCCCTTTGTCCTGGGTACCTGCCTGACAAGATTTGCTTGCTTGGTTACCTGGGGCACTTCAACCCTCCTTTCCATGAAAAGCATGTTTAAAGTGATTGATGGTGAGCTTTACATTGTATTCTCCTCTTTCTTTGGGCTACAGAGCACCGAATAATAACCCTCCCATATCTTTGTTCATTTAGGCATAGTCTGTGGTGATCTATAATTTCAAACAAATTGTATTTGCTAAGAAACAGCACTAAGAGTATTGTTTGATTGCATGATGAAGTAGTCTGGTTGCAGATGCCAGACTGAAAGTTGTCCCTGCATGCTTGGTGTTGTCCGGTGCTCCATAAGAAGCAGGTGTGCAGAGGAGAAATTGTATGTCATCAAGTAATTAGGAGGCTGCACAATAAGACAGGGACTGCTAGGGACATAGCATAACCTTTTATTTTTATTTATTTATTATTTTATTTTATTTTATTTTATTTTATTTTATTTTATTCAGACTCCCAGCAATCTGGTATTTACTAATCTTTGAGTCCATGACTATAAAAACTACTTAATGCTCTTTTAATGCAAAGTTTTGCATTCGCTCTCACAGGGATTTTCCCTTTCCTTTCCTTTCCTTTCCTTTCCTTTCCTTTCCTTTCCTGTGCAAATGCAGCTTTTTTTCCCTCTGTTTCCAGAGTTTGGACACAGAATATTTAGCCCTGCAGCCACTGACCAGCATTCCCCAGGTGGAAGCAGAAAGATGCTCTGGGGTGAGTCCAGAAAAAGGTTGTCAGGACAGCTTGGCCCTTTTGGTCCCTTTGGAACCTCCTAGTTACTCTGTGCCCCTGGATCTCTTCCCTGCTTGACTCGAGGGCATAGCAGGATCTACTGTGCCCAACGCCATAAACTCCACATGGTACAGATGGTCTTTCATACAGATTAGGTTTGGTATCATCTGCTGCAAACATAAATACCAGCTCAGTAACTTCGCTGTTGTAAATGACAAACTGAAGCTTCTTTGGTTGTTTTTCAGTCAAGTGTCAGTAACAAAGTAAAAAGTCACCATTAACCCTCTCCTTTATTTGCATGGTTTTGATGCTTTCAAAAAAGACAACACTAATGTAGCACAACAAGAATTTTTAAACAAAAGCATTTCATTAAAAAACCCTAATAAAGATAAAAGCAAAATAAACACTGAAATTAGAATTCAGAGTAAAAGGGAAGAAAGATTAGTCTGCACTGGTGAAGTAATGAAGGTAGTGGCTGGTAACAATTTTTAATAGCACATTAATGCTAAATTACTTTGGAATTTCTGCAGGAGTTGAGATGACATCCACATAAACACCAAATGAATTCCGAATGATTGGTATTATCATAAAGAGCAGCAAATGAATTAATAATGACGGAACACTTACATTAAAACGTTATGTTTGGTAATCTGTTGTCTCTTCTATGCACTGCACAATTCATTTTTAGCCAACTATGACCCTTTCTTTTGTTTGTCTTTTAATTTAAGAATACATATATTTATTCTTGCACAAATGTTATGCTCCTGTACTGTGTAAAGCAGGACTTGGACTAGTCCATCTTCGTAACAGTTTTGCATTGGCATCAGAAAATTTAAGAGATAGATGGGAAGACATCTGGACAAGAGACATATTGCTGGGAAAATGACTATGACTAATAAGAACCATAATAATAACGATTCCGCCTTGATGGCCCCACATGTGCAGAGACCTCAGGGCACCCTTAACAGTGTTTAATAAACTAAATGGCCCACGCAATATGTCTCTCCCTCCCATGGAGAAGCCCAGCAGGAGAGGGAGCCTGAATTCGCAATCCGTGTAAGTCAGTTGTGAAAGATGAGTAAATAGGAGGCTGGAGTTGTTTTGGGTGCTGGGCAGGGCTGTCCTAGGGGTGCTAAGGAGGAGCTGAGCTGTCCTCCTAAACCTGCCCAATGTGGACTGCCTGGGGTGGTGCCACAGTGTGTGGAAGGGGACACGGCAGCAGCAGCATCACCTTCCTGTGGACAGTGTCCAGTCCCTTCCCCAGGCTGGGCTGGGTGCGCACTCTGATGTATTAGCAGTCAGATGACATTCAGGGAGCACAGTCTCACTCCGTCCTACAGGCCAAGTAAATATCATTAGTAATGATATTAAATCTCAAATTGCACTCCTGCACTATGGCAACCACTCAACAAGCATTTGGTCTTGCTGCTTGTTTCTAACAATTACTTTCATAGACTTTGTTTCTTAGAAAACTGTTAACTGTCCTCTACATGGCATGCCATGAAAATAGAAAATAATAAGAAAAGTCAACCCAGCTTTCAGAGAGAGCTTGTAAAGCTGCCAAAAGGCCGTCATGGCAGGTTTTCTTTTTGTTAGGAAGGTGGTGATGTTGGGTGCTGTGCTGGGAAGCCAGGCAGGACAAAGCTTTTCTGGCCAGTTAGCCTGGGTGGCTTTAATGCAACACGTATTCAAAGGCAATCACCTTGCTCTTGTGTACAATATCCATCTCATAAATATGCATGCACATATACATACATATAAAATTACATTTTTAAATATCTATGTGTGTTTTATATATGTATATACATGTTTATATATGAGTGTGTGTATATATTACATATGTGTATATATACACCCCCCCCCCCCCCAAGTGTGTATATGTGTGTTTTCACACACAGACACACAAAATGCCTCTTAGCTATTGGTTTGTCTTTACTACAGACCTTGCTGGGCTGTCGCAGGCTACCAGTGGCAGTGGCGGGACGCCCTTCGCTTCTGTGACAGAAGCAACATATAATTATATTACAAATTAACTTGCAAATGCTGGTAGAGATGTACTCCACAGGAAAAAAAACAGGAGTTTCATCTTCTCTTGTGTCTTGTAGCTGGTCCCTCCAGCACAGTCTGCATCTGTTAGGATCTGTGCCCTGGGAGGACTAATCATTTTTATTAACCATTAAACAGGAAGATCCTTTTTATTTGAAAATGTAAAACATGCAGGAAGCACTATCTATAGCCTCTAATTCAGGTTACATTAGACGGCTCTTCCTCACCTCTCGGCTCATCCTTGATCTGCTGAAAGCTTTGTCGCTGCCCCTCTTCTCCATCAGGGGTGATGCTCTGTTGCCTGCATTTGCATTTAGAAGGTGGATTTTATCTTGAATAATTACACTTTATTTCTGAGTGACCTGATGTAAAGCAAGCCTCTTTTAAAGCATCTCTCACAGCAAGTTTATGAGGTGTTACTACATTTTCTTAACATTTTTCACCTTCCAATCATTTTTATTTTGTGTTGGGGTGGTGATGGGTGAAGGCACTGTCCCCCCTGAAAAGCCATTCACAGGGCAGCAGTGGCCAGAGTCATGCCTGCATCTGTGGGATTTGGTCACTGGTGGGATGGAGACCTGCTTCTGCTTCCCTGTGAGGAACAGCCCTGTGGGGCTGATAGCTCCCATGACCTAGGGAAATGCTGACAGGAGAGGAACTGAAATCAAGGTGCTTGCCTTGGCTCTGCTCTCCCCAAGCTGAGTAAAATGGGCCTCACGTTGTATTTACAAGGCTGTGGCTGATGCCACCTAGTTAGCGTTATAGAACAGATTCCTCACATGCTTTTTTATTGTGCAGCTTGGCGTCTGCTGTGTGAGACTGTGGAATATTTTACTGCTTTGTGGCTCATGTTCAATAAAAAAAAAGGAAAACTTGACTAAAATCCTGCTTTTTTCCCCCTCTTTAAATGCATCTTTGTTTTCAACAGCCCTCCTGCTGAGAGAAAACTGTTAATTAAACTGAGGCTAAAATAAATTAAGCCCATCTAATATGAAAACTATTTGAAGGCTAAGCATCAGCCTGAAATCTAGCTGGGTGAGAGCTGGTTGTGCCTGCCCTTCCTGCTCCTCTTGCTGTGGGCGCTGGAAGAGGCTGCTGGGGTAAAAAACCAAGATTTTTTAGCTCCCATGTCAATTAGAGTACAATTTAGCAGCCAGGTTGTGGTCTATCCAGATCAGAAATACAGATGGATTATTATTAATAAAATGTCTATAATGACCTGCTTGTAATGGCCAACATATCTCCATCTAAGTTTCGGTCCAGCTGAGGTTACTGATTACCCACCAGCCACGGGCATTCCCGCCTCCAGCTTGTTTTATAAACCTGCAGAGTGATGTCTGTAAACACCTTGCAACCCACCCCTCTCCTCCCCCAGCCACCGGTAAATAAAAGAAAGTGCAGGCCTGGCTGAGGCATGGTGCCTCTTCTGATGTGCACAATGCCTATTTTAATGTGTGGTAATGAACTTTGCTTTTAATTCAGGGTTGTAACTTCCATCCCAATGCAACACTGGGAACTGCGGAAAAGCTGCATGCATAATAAGGGGTGAAAGCAAGGATGCGGCACGAGATGTGTCTGACGTTGGATGAGAGTGAAGATAGCCTTTAATCATTTTGTTTTCAAAGAAGCTTTAGAGAGCTCTTTGAAGATGAGGCTTTTTGAGAGTTGCTGCTGGAAAATAAGGAGGCAGTGATACCCAACGCCCGCCTTCTTCCCACATGGTTAACCTGCATGTGGGACACCCACTCATCCACCCATGTGCACATATGCATTGCTGCCTTCAGAACACAACCCTTCAGACTGCCACTCTGTAAACTTCTGCAAAGCTGAACTGATCTTGTGCTGCTTGGGGAGGAGAGACCCTGATTCCTACAGCAGTAAGGGAAAACTGCCCCAGTGCATTTTCCTTTGAAGTAATCACGGTTCTTCAGGGTGCAGGGGCAGGCAAGGTAAGGGACCAGCAGCTAGAACAGAATGTCAGCCTCTCTTTATTGTAACATTTTTTTAAATGATAATAGTCTGTATATCACATCTTACTACCAGTGGATGAAAGGGAATGATAATGAACATCTGACCAGACTTTATTTTAAGGAAAATCATCATGATGAAGAGGCGTGGAAGCAGTGCCTGTCCTGTAGTGTGGCACTTGGGGTGGGAAGTGGAAAGAATCGTGTGTCACCCACCTGCTGCAGTCAGCATGTACCATACCTATGCAGGCGGCTTCTTTATGGGCTGGGATCTGGCACTATGAGCTTGTTCATCTGCATCCAAAGGCTCCAAGGGACTGAATATCACTGGACTATCCCAGGCTCTGGAGGGCGGGTAAACTTTGTTAAATGTATCATACACAAAATAGGCACATGCCTTCTTGTTCCAAAAATGCCACAGGTTGAGAGCAGAAGCTTTGGGGAAGGTGTGGCAGCAACCCTGCTCTTACCTTCAGCAAAGTCGTATTGCCTTAGGAAAACAACAGTCAGGCTGGCATGTGGCTGCAAGTTGTTGCTGGTACGCCGGTGGTACATGCTATCCCTAACCTGTTCTGAGTGTGGTATTACTTTTCTTGCCAGGAGTTTTATACATCCAGGTCTTCTCTCATGGGGTTTAGATAGCAAATATGTGTTAGTATGTGAGATTATTTACAGATGCCACAGCACTGTGAGAAAAAAAAAAAGCCTATGGACAGCCAAAATAAATTAATTATCCCACCTTGATAAGGAACAAGCCCACGCACATTGGCATGACAAAGAGACTTGCTCTTGCTGGTGTAAGAGTGCACTGAAAAGTGGACAAATGGTAACACATCAGCATTTCTCCACGTGGCTGAGAGTAGAGTTGCTGGGCTCTGCCTCCACATGTGGCACTATACCCACGGCCGTGGCTTTGCCTGGCCAGGTCCTTCTGTGCCCAGCCCAACTCCTTTCATTCTGTGAAGTTAAATTGCACAAAGTATTTCACATTTTGAGCTCTGACTTGAACAAATGCTATTTCCAGTCCCTTCAGAAAAGGGGAAAAGCAACCTGAAATCCACACCTCCAAATTTGCTGCTGCATTTGGTATAAGTTCTGCAAATATTTTTTGTAGAAATCTCCATTGCTGTACACACAACACCAAGACACTGTTGTTTTCAGACTGTGTGCCCTTACCAGCACATTGAAGGTTAAGTTTGAAAGGCCCAAAGAGGTCTGCTCTTCACTGGGATCTGTCCTCTGTGCATTAAAACCAAAATCACATTCGCCTCTCTGCCCTGTGGTCTGCAGCAGGTACTTAAAAATTTGCTCTGTTTTTGGAGGTGTGAAGGCTTTGTGACAGGCACCGTGTCTGGCGATGCAGCTAATAAAACCTCACAAACACAGGCTGTTTAGGGATTAAATGCGGTGTTGCGTGGTAAAAGCAAGGCAAATAACTTTGGGAAGTGTGTTGGACTCCTCTTTTCACTTCCGAGCGATGCTATGCTATTTTAGGCCAGGCCAAGCCTTGCCTTTTTTAATTAGGTTTATTGCTATAGCTACGTGTCTGCGTTAACATTTGATTTTTGTACCTAATGTAAGTGACTTAAATAAACAATCCAGATCTGATAGTCCCAGTGGGGGGGACTGACATTTGGATTCAGCTGAAAATCTAGTTTTGAGGCTTGTCAGACTCCAACACCTCACTTGGAAGGCAGAAAGTGCAGGGGGGAGGCTGCAGTGTATGGCTACATTTGCCACTTCCAAACTCATCCTCAACCCAAAGCTGAAGTGCTCCTCAGAGGCACTTGCTGCCATCACTGCATCAAGTGTAGCTGATGGAGGGATCTGAAGAAGGACATTATAATGCTGCTTAAGTATCAGTTTAATTAACAAACCTTGTAAAGTCTCATTAGAAGTCCACCTGTGCCACTGACCTGTACAGCCCAGTATTGTTGTGCCTGGTTTCCTTTCTAAGCTGTATCACCCCTGCTGAGCTTGTATGTGGAAGACAAAACTAGCAAGGACTGGGACAAAGAGTATTTTACAGGGGGGTTGAGCATGGAATTATCTCTGTGGTCCAGTGAGTCAGGATCACATCTCCTTGCTGCGCACTCCTACCCCACACCATCACTCTTCTAATCTGCCTCAGCGACTGGAGCACTGGGAGCGGCTGCACAGCCCCTCTCCCTCTGCCTCACCCCAGCCCACAGCTCCGGGAAGCAGATGGTCCCTGCAAGGCCAGCAGCCCAGTACCGGAGAGTTGCCATGCGCCGTTGCCTGTGAAAGCACCACACTCCCACTCCCATCAATCAGCACAGACCAGGTGCCTGGAAGCATCTCTTGCCAATTGCCTTTTATTACCTTTGAGAAGCCAAGAAACCCAGAACAAGACAAAAGCTGAGACCGTGTGAACATCATGCAATGGATTCACTTCAAAGCAGGCTGGCAGGGGAGACCAAAAGCTGTGTTAGAGTAGAAATATCGCTTCACCAGTCTCTTAAGGCCAGATCAGCTAGACTGTCACCAGTGGGGTTGGTGGTGACTGTTGTAAGTGATCAGACCAGTGCTGAAGCAGGAAATGGAAACACATTTATGAGCCATCATCCCAGGTGACCCCCAGATCTGACTCTGACCCAAATGCAACTTCTTACATGGTGATGACAGTGAGAAATAGGAACTCCTAATTCTTGTCATGGGTACTTTCTGCCTAGGCAAAGTCTCTTTGGAAAGGAGCAGCATAATGAATAGAGTTACGAGGGGGGTTTACTTAAATTGTGTTATTTACGTGTGACTAGTACTCCAGTAGTCAGGTAGTGGAAAGGATGTTATCCAGAATGAGTGAAGTTGCTACACTCTGCCCTTCAGTCTCACTCTGTCATATTCAAAATTCATGGCACAAACTAGAGCTTCTTGAAAGAATGTGTTTTTGAGAGCTTCAGCTACCATGGAAATAACTTTGCATCTTGTCCATCATGTGGATGTGACAAAATGAATGCCCTTATTTTCCTGAGATATAGCCAACATTTGAGTTCATTACATTTAATGGAGTAGGGTCACGCATAAAGTTATTCATAAGGTATTTTCTGAGCGGTTTTCACCTTCCCTTTGAAAAAATAAATTATATCAGCATGTTCGGGAGGTACAAATGGTGCTGGCATTTCAGCTGTTATTATGTTATTGAATTTTTTAACATAATCATTTTCAATCAACAGTAAGAAGCAATTTTTACTCACTCCAGTGACCAGAGTTGGAGATTCTGCAAAGTGTTCTTGTAGGGTTCACTTTGACAGACACCTAATTCCCTCCCAAATCGAAACACCACCCCTGACACTCCCATTGCAATTACCAAGAATTTCCATTTCCCCTTCGGTTAGGATATAATTTAGAAAGCAAAGACTTCCTAAACTATGGGAGAATAGAGATAGATGGTATGGGAGAAGGCGGCTGATGAAATGTAGTTGACTCCGGATCTGAAATATTTTATCCCTCCTCAATGTAGGTTAAATTATTCTTCACCTTTCCCACATCCATAATTGTCGCTGATCTTGGACCAACTCAAAACCCTACTACTGAGTTCAGTAGACTCAAAATTGCCACTAGAACTGGAAAAAGAAAAGAAAAGAGATTTGTTAGTGTCTATATACAATATCCCAAGACTATACACAGCTATGAGATACAGCAAATTTAAGAAAGGCAATCTTTTTCTCATCACTGAGTATTTATTATATATAACAAATACATGAAAAAGAAAAAACTATATTGTGTGATATAAATAGTTTATTTACATTACAGAAAAACATCAAGACAATGTATACTATTTCAAATATATCCATACATAATCAAATATAGCTGTAGTACATGTTCTCATTGGTGTAGATTACCACAAATGCAAGGCAACATGTGTAGATCTTGTCTTAATCTTTTGTCTATAATACTGTATTTTGTAGTCCAAGCTCTCTGCAGTTAGTTTTGCCATTGTGGAAACATGCGCTCTTTAAATTAACCTTGTCGATGCTCTTGTTGTGTTGTCTGAACTGTAGTGCCCTGTGTTTTGCTTCTGTCTGTGGATTCTGTTGCTCCGGGGACATTTCCTGGAAAAGAGAGTTGCGAGAATACACAGCTCTTAACAACATATCTGCTTGAGAGGTGGTGAGGGCAGCAGTGGACATGAGCGCAAGAGAGAAATCCTCTGGCCCTCAGTGTGTTTTCTCTTCAATGAAATGGAATGAACCTCCTAATGACAATAGTGCCACAAAAAAAAAACTAAACCCAAAACATAATGTAAACAAAAATATAGCAAAGGAAATGTTAAGATTCCTGCTCCTTACTAGTGAGCAGTGGCAAATCTGCTGCGTTGCAGCAGCCCCAACTACACCACATCTCTCATTTTTAAATAACTTATTTATTTTCAGCAAGGCATAGGTGGAAGATTTAGGATGGTCTCATGCTTACCTGCTTGGCATCCCAGGTCTGTGAAGTATTTACAAAGTGGATGTGGCAGCTGCCTTTCCGAGGAGCTAAGCATCTACAATCCCTATTAGTCTCCATGGAAATGCTCCATGCTCAGGTCATTAGTGAGCAGCTACTTTACTTACAGGTGCCTGCACTGCGTTATGCTCCTCACATGGCTGCTTGGCTTAGTGTAGAAAGCAATCACACTGGAAAGACTTATTTTCCTTTGGATGGCTGCAAAAGCAAAACTCTTATGCCTCAGGACCTCACAGTGCTTCTCATCAAGGGCACAGGATAGGAACGTTTGGACTTGATGATCCGGTGGTTCTCTTCCAACCTGGTTGTTCTATGATTCTATGATTTCAACGTTTTACCTGCAGCAGCGTTGGCTATGGGGACTGCTATGAAGTGTTTCCCACTAATGGAAATATAATAGTGTATTTCTGGTTCCCTCCCCTGAAAAGGCACCCTTAGAGAGAAACCATGGAGAAGTTCAGCCCCAGGTGGAAGCTGCAGGAAGTTCTAAGCAGCTGAAAGCTGAGGGCCAAGCAGAATGACAGTAAGGGTGACCAACATCCACCAAAGATGCCTGTACTTTTTTGCATGTGTGGTACCAGTAGGAAAACTGGTACCAAAAGAAAAAAAAAGCTACCAAAACCCAACTAGCAATAAGACCAGTCCTTTACCCAGAGTGACCTAATTAACTTTTTGCATAGGAGGAGGAAGAAACAGCTATTCCTAATTTGTCCGTGTGTTTGTCCTCTTCCTTCAGCTCAGTTTTAAGCCTGTGTGCACCTCTTTCTGCTCTCTGCATGGGCAGCTACACAACAGCCTGAAGCACCCTCTTGGAGTTTAATAGAAAGTCCCATGATACTCAGACCATACCGACATGGAAAATCCCTTTGTAATGGGCTAACTTGTTTTTCTGCTACAGGGGGACTTTCAGTGGCACCTTATGAAACTCTACGGGTTATGCACTGGGGAGAGCCCTCCCTCTCAGTGAAGTGAGCCTTCAGCTCTGTGTCAAACAGAGTGAAATGCATTTTTACTGACCACTTAGAATAAAAAAATGCCATTTTTTCCCTCTGTTGAATGGGAGTGATACTATAGTTCTGTAATGCCAGCTGAAAGGCTAAACAAGAGCATAAGGACTTACAATGATCAAAATGCTGAAATACAATTATATAAGTGTCTAACAAAATATGGGTCAGATTGTCCTGACTTGCCTCACTTGCAAGCCAATGGGACCACCCCCTCATGAGAAACTGTATGGTTGTGTGCCTCGTTCCTTTCCTGGAAGCGGTAAAGTAGGCTGCTATCATTACTCCAGGAAAAATAAGCCCGTGTCTCCATCTCTCTTGGAGGTCACAGCAGAGCTTTCTTTATGAAACTAATGCAGACTTTAGCTGGTTTGCAATTTCATGACAAACTCGTTATTCACTGTGTGTTCCTAAAATAGTGATCAAACTTTCTGAGTGAGTCAGGGAGCTGTTGTTAGCAAACACAGGGTTGATTCACTGAGCTGCATGTCATGTGCACACTGACAGTCCTGCAGCCCTTACTGTCCCCAGGCAGCCTCTTCTGCCCATTCTGCTGATGACTGCACAGCAGGACCTTGCAGGGCTCCACGGAAGACAGCACCAACACCTCAACTCACTGAAAGACAGTGTTGATAAATCCTGCAGCAGCAGCGGTCAGCCACATGGGCTGACCAGACTAGCAGGGGTTCCTCCTGAGTCCCAGAGGATGAGGACTTAAATAGGAAAGCACAGCCCTGCTTTGCCCCAGCACTCAGCCATGCAAAGCAGGGCTGGGGAATCTGGCATGGGATGCCACAGTGGACACAGCTGGACTGATTTGGTAGGAAATATGGAGGTACCAAGTGGCTAAGGGATGACCAAAAGGGTAAGCAATCCTAGGGGATGCAGCTCTGCATTCCCAGACAACAGTGGGTAGTGACTGCTCTAGCTGGAGGTAAGGAGATAAGCATGTAAAAGGTGCTTTCCCCAAACTGACACAGATTGTATCTAAACAGTCACTTAGTCCAAGGTTGAGAGAAAACAATTTAAACATAGACATAACTCCAATTATATGATTAAAAAATATCTTTCAACCAAAACTGTCCATGTTTTAATTGCATAATACACTATGCTATCAATTGATGGAAGCCTAGGAAGGTCTCAGGGCCATGAACTGATACCACGACTGCTTAAAGCAAAGCTACTGAATTTACAGGTAGATTGTGTCTGAAGTACATCTGGATTTCCTAACAGGGGTGTTGGCATTTAACCAGCTTTTTAAACTTAATCATCTGCTAAAACTGAGTGACAGCTTTTCTTTGGTTCTTAACTCTTTAATCAAAAGTTCTTTGTACTACTCTGTGTGTGAGATGCTTTCATTTATGAACACAGCAGTTTTATCAATGTAAACTAGTTACTGAAGCATAGGCTGACTGCCCTCCCTCCACTGAAGCTTGCTTGCATGCTTGAGTTACTCACAATGTGATTCATAGCAGGTAAAACACATTATACATTCATTTTTAATCAAGTTATTTCTTCACATAAATAAGACTGCTGTGACTAAACATTAGGGAATCACTAAAAGTACAAAGCTATAAAGAAAACTGCTGAGAATCATAATGACACTAGACCATACCTATATTATTTACCATCCTCCTTCACTTTTATCATTGCTTTTCTTGCTTATCTCTGATCTAAAAGGGACTGTGCCTCACAGCTCCACCTCCTTCCCTTGGTACCTCTTGGCCACTGGTCCTCTACTCATGCAGCCGAGCTGCTTATTCACATCACTGGCACTAGCAATGGGTAGCCAGGTGACCAACCTCATCAAGGAATTGAGCTACTTAAAAACAAATAATCAGTTTTGTTGGTTGAGTTTTCAGCTGAATCTATCCCCTGTTGTGCGGCTACACAAATGCTAATGGTGCTACAAGAGCACTAACAGGACCAAGTGCCCAGCAGCAAAAGGAAGGGGCAAGGGCAGACCTGAAGGGATAAAGCTAATTTATCCAGATTAAAGTGTCTGTGCAACAACGGCCCTAAAAGCACCTGGGAACTGCTCAGAGCCTTCCAGCACTGGAGAACATCCTGCAGATTTGTACCACTGTACAGTTATGATTTTAAGAGCAGCACAACAGAAATGATAACTAAAAGATTTACACAGCTCAAATGCAGATTTTGGACACAGTGCACCAAGTGCATTTGGTAAATTAATTAGATGAAACTGCACTCAAATGAGTGGCAAAGAATTTGACTGTAGCAGTCTCCAAGTGAGTGAAATTCCCCTCCTTTCTCCAAGAAACCTGGTAGGGTGGTTTTAGCAGTTCAGGGTGTGGAGTTCAAACCAGTAAAGTCAGGTTCTCCAAAGTAGATGACTTCAACACCTCAATTATTTATGCATATGCTGCCACAATGCTTTCTTGTCACATGGATTTCTCTTAGGCCACTTATGAGTACACTTTTGCAAATGTATCTCGAATCATTACGCTGGGATGGAGGATGCTCTGCTGTAATTACATGCATTACAGAAAAAAGTCAAAAGATCACAAATTAACTTGGTTACAAAGTGTGCAGGAACGGTACCATCTATCTATGAAAACAGCATGGTAGGTAATTTGCATTACAGTACCAGATCACTCAGAGCACAGTCTTCACTCTTCAGTGTAAAGTACTTTCTGTTAAGGTGACCAAATGAGTCACCCAACAAAATGATACAGAGTATTTGTTCCATTATTAGTTAATATACAATCTTTTTTTTCTTACTAAAGACTACAACCATAATCCACTGCCTCTTTTTGGCATTTACTGTTGAGCTGATGGACTCAGTCTGGCCAAAATGGTTTAGGGTTAGGGTTAGATGGTTTTGTTTGATGCCTATAGGTCAGAGAAAGATCTATGACTTTTTTTTTTTATGTCTAAAAGAGTGATTTATTGGTGTTGTTATCTGAATTAATTTAATCTTGTGACTTCTGAGAGAAGCCTGAAGATGCCTGAAATTCAGAATTTACCCCAAGCCCTCCCAGAGACAGTAACACTGTTAAGTGGGGAAGCAGAGTAGCACATGTAGAAGGAGAAGGATGGCATTTACCCCTCTCATTCTGAACTACCGCGGGTCTGTTACTTCCATTCAAGAAACCCTTTCCTCCACACTACAGAAAAAATAAATAAGTCACATATGGCTTGGTGTACCGCCATCCAGTGAAGACCTTAAACATGCACAGTACCTTTGAACATGTATACAACCCTAATGAAATCACTTAATCAAAGGGATTGCAAGCAGGCTTAAAAGTTTGTATGCTTTGCCTGATTAGGACTAAGGGCATGGTCCCCTGAGGAAACCAGATGGAGATATGATTAGTTTTATTAAGCGCTGATCCAGCTGCTGTATTTATATTCCCCTTATTGATATGAACAATATTTGTCCAAGCATCTGAATACAAAATAGAAGCTTTCATTTGCTGTAGGCACTGTTGTTACCTAAGTTTGATTAAGATAGAAGTAAAAATTTAGTTATAATAATGAAGCAGCTCTGGCTGGCTGGACCAGACAATATCTTGTTTGTTGGTGAATTAAACAGCTTTCGTTATCGGTAATGTCACTGCAGAAATCTGTATAATCAATGCACAAAGTTGGAAAAACAAAAATCTTTTCTTTTTCTATTGCAAAGTACCAGAGATACTGACCTTGTAATACAGAGGACTACAACACAGATGATAGCAATCTGGATGGTTCCAATCACAGCTGCTATTAAGACATATTGAAATCGTACTGGACCTGGAACTACATATAAAACGCTGTAGTCCTTTTTTTCACAGTGTTGTCCAGTATAGCCAGCATCACATCTGAAACAAGAAAATACTTATTTTTGTTCACTTGCTGCTCACAGAGAATGCCCTCTCCCAAAATCTGGAAAAAAAATATCAGAGGTCTAGGCTTATGTGTTTTTTTTTAAGATGGCCCCTGGCCAGAGAGAGCACTGGTGCCTTCTCGACCTCTCAGAGGGAAAACTTAAGGTCCTCAGCGTCTCTGTGGAAGTAAATAACACTGTGATAGTGCCAGGAAGTACCCAGGGGACTGGGACTCATCTAGCATCAAGTGGAACTACTTGCACATTGTGAGAAACCGTTTAGTTTCTGGCACAACATATTTTCAATTTCTCCCTTTCTTTGGGGAAGTGGGGGAGGTTGAAAAAGCCATCTAGTTGTGGCTCCTTAGGCAGATTACCCTTAAGGAGGTGATAAGCAATCATCCAAGCTCCATATGAAATGTGATTAGATGTTCCTGAAAGTGGATGCATCATTTACATTTTGTCTGGTTGCTATAAAAAACCCTCTGTTGATGCTGCGACTATCCACCTCAATGCCGCCTGCTGCGCTGCTCAGCAGTTCCCATCTTGCAGCCTGACATCTCTTTCCTGTGACTTTAGGGAACAAATGGTAGTTTTCCCATTTTAGCTCTTGCCCTGTTTCCCCTAGAAAGCCCAAGCAAGATGAGAAAATCAAGGTCAAGGACAACAGCAGCCATAAGAGACTGAGCCTGATTGCTTGGGCTTCTCTCAGAAGTGTTGGTGGGGCACTAACACTCATGGGTTAAGCCTTGATCTGCCACCCTCTTCCACTTCTACATGCCCATAGCTGCCAGCCGCTTGAGGAAAGGACACTTTCCAGCTGAATGGAGAACCTAAAATGTAGCAGCTGCAAAGAGCACAATGTGCCCTGGCTGCCTGTGGGACCTGGGATAAGCTGGCTTGATGATCTGCCCTGGGGGATGAGTCTGGTCCATATCTTTGCGCTCTCAGTTCAGTGTCCCAGGAAAAAGTAATAGCCCTTTTCATTGCCACCGGACTGCTGGTATGACTTAATAAGTAAAATCCCAACTTCTGCAGGGAAGCATTCACTGCAGAAATGTGCTTTCACATCCTCCCTATCCTAACCTCATCCAAAGTCCCTCCTGCATGAAGGACCCACTTTCACCCCAGCTTGCTGCCCCACAAGCACCACTATGGCAGGGATGTATCATTGCTGGCACTCCTCTTCTTCAGCCTGAGAAGGCTACCTAGTGGCTGTTTGAGCTCTTCGTGAAGTGCTTTAAAAAATATACCTAAATATAGCTGAAGGTTACTGAATATTTTTACAATTAATTAATATTGTGCATAACTCAATACACTTTTGCCACATAAAATGGGGACTTTTTTGAATAATTTACGTCTAATGGGTTTTGTAGTACAAAGGGCTAAGTTTACCATTATTTTCCATAGTTTATCTAGAGTAAGTAATTTTGTAAGTCAATATTTTCACATGCGTAGCCTTTCTTCCTTGGTAGGAGAAGGGTTACCTGCAAGATGGTTCCAGCATGTTGGTGGAGTGCTCACACTTGCCGTGCATGCAGAAGCCATTGTAATGTTCTGGACAAGGGATATAGATCCCTCTTGCACTTTCTTCCAGTTTATTTGCATTCTCTGTGAACACAGGTGAAGGCAACATTAACCTGACAATGTACAATAAGGTGAAATGATGAAAAGAACTCAACATTCAAAACAAAGGAAAACCAGAAGAACAAGATGTTAAAGATGTTTATGGGAAGCAAGAGCAAAGGCTTGCACATCTAATTCCTGTCAAGTTACTGCAAATGAGACAACACAAACCCCAATTTGACTACTCAAAATCCCTTTACAGAGTAGGAAAAATGCCTAATCATTTGTTATGCCCTGTGGACCATCTCTTTGCCCCTAGGCAAGGCTAGGAGGAAGTCTCAGGACATTTCCATGTAATATACCATTACAATACATTTGGTCATTCAATACAACATATTCAGAATGAGAATTTTATGGCTGAAGTAAGGAGCAATTCAGAGTTCTCATCGGTGCTGCATGCCTGCGCCCTAGAGCTCACTGGCCGCCTCCTCATCCCACAGCATGGGTACCTTTAGATTACTTTGACTTTTTGTATGTCTGTTTCTTCAGTTGTTTAACAGTGACTGAGACTGCAAATCCTGGAAAATACATCCCTCCAAGTAGCTAGGAAAACTGAGGCTTCATTTAGCTTTGAAAAAGATCTACATTTTACACCATGGGCTGAAATGCAAAGTGTTACTTACAATAAACTCATACGAATTTTGTAAGTCACCGAGGCCTTAATTACTGTGAGTAATTTTGGCAAATTCTTCCATTTAACAACACTTATATATCTCAAATAGTAAAAAACTTTTTCTCTGTGATAGTATTATCTAGCCACAATTAATAAAAAACATAAGTAAAAAGTCTCATGATAGATGTCTGAGGAAACATAGTTTGCAAACAAATAAGTCGAAGCATTTGTACCTTCCAAAGGAAGTCCCACAGCATCATGAAACAACTGCAATTTGTGTTCTGCCTCCAAGCAGCCACGCTGGCAGTAGGTAGGCTTAGGTATTATCCCACCTTTGGGAAAAGTGTGTGCGGCAGATCCAAGATTCAGATTTTCGTAATGAATTTCTTTCCCGTCACTGCTGTCCAAGGGGAGTTTTAAGAGTCTCTAACAACTTGCACTAATAAAGTTGCTTGTATCAACCTTATGTTAAAACATGTGAGGACAAGCTCCCAGAAAATGAGAATGACAAGGCAACCTCTGCAGCCCTTTAGACAGTATTAACTTCTTTATCATAATTAGGACTTTCAGGACCTCTGCACTTAGGACTGTTATTGCATCTTTTTAAACACATATATAAACACAAACCTGCCTGCTTCTCCTGCTTATATTGGATTATCTGTGCAAGGCTGCCATGAAGGCTGTTACTGACAACATAGTGCAGAAGTGGGCATCATGGTGCGGTGATGATTCTTGGTCTCGGGGCTGACAGCTCTCCCTGGGACAGCACAGCCAGGAAAGGATGACGAGGCATGATTACAGGCATTGTATAACCTCCTTTGAGAGACTGTCCAGGAATTTCTGGTACTGGAAAGTGGTGGGAGCAGAAGGTCCATTTGTTCTCACCCTAAACTTCAGTAAAGCTTACGACACAGTTTCTTAACAGCATTCTGCTTCGGAAAGTGATTGCCTGTGGCCTGGACAGGTGAACGCTCTCCTGGGTGGAAAACTGGTTGGATGGCCAGGCCAAGAGAGTGGTGGGAAATGGAGTTAACTCCAACTGGAGGCCAGTGACAAGTGGTGTCCCCAGGGCTCAGTGCTGGGTCCAGCCCCGTTCAATGTCTTTATCAATGACCTGGATGAAGGCATCGAGTGCACCCTTAGCAGGTTTGCAGATGACACTAAGCTGGGTGGAAATGTTGATCTGCTGGAGGGTAGGGAGGCTCTGCAGAGGGATCTGAACAGGCTGGACTGCGTCCAATGGCATGAGGTTTAACATGGCCAAATGCACTTGGGGCACAACAACCCTATGCAGAGCTACAGACTGGGAGAAGTCTGGCTGGAAAGCTGCCAGGAGGAGAAAGACCTGGGGGTGTTGGTTGACAGCCGATTGAACATAGGTCAGCAGTGGCCCAGTTGGCCAAGAAGGCCAATGGCATCTTAGCTTGTATCGGAAACAGTGTGACCAGCAGGTCCAGGGAGGTTATTCTCCCTCTGTACTTGGCACTGGTGAGACCACTCCTTGAATCCTGTGTTCAGTTCTGTGCCCCTCACCACAAGAAGGATGTTGAGGCTCTGCAGCAAGTCCAGAGAAGAGTGACGAAGATGGTGAAGGGGCTGGAGAACAAACCTTACAAGGAATGGCTGAGAGAGCTGGGGTTGTTTAGCCTGGAGAAGAGGAGGCTCAGAGGAGACCTTATTGCTCTCTGTAACTACCTGAAAGGAGGTTGTAGAGAAGAGGGAGCTGACCTCTTCTCCCAAGTGACAGGGAACAGGACAAGGCGCAATGGCCTCAAGATGCATGAGGGGAGGTTTCAGGCTGGATATCAGAAAAAAGAAAATTTCACAGAAGGGGTGATCGGGCACTGACAGAGGCTTCCCAGTGATGTGGTTGAATCACCATCCCTGCAGGTATTTAAAAGATGGGTAGACGAACTGCATAGGGACATGGGTTAGTGGCAGATAGAAATGATTGGACTTGATGATCCAAGAGGTCTTTTCCAACCTGGTGATTCCACGACTTTAAACATTTTTAGCCAAATATCACCCTCTAGGTAAGGCACTAGATACCAGCATGCAAAATATATACATAGAGAGAGTTATCATCACACCAGGACTTCATATATGTTCTTTTCCCACCTGGAAATCTTCCTGGAACAGAAAAAATGTACATGACATAAATATGCCACCTATCAATGGACTTGCCCAGTGGACACAGATGGATTTTGATATCCTCAGGACTTGTTGGACTCCATACACATGTACTGATCACCTGTGCTGTGCCCCATGCCCAATGGTTTCTGAATATGCTGGACCTCTGAAATGGTCCACATTCAAAATATTCCTGTACAAAAAAAATGCAGCAAGAAATATGGGATCCTTATTAATACATTTTTCTTCCTATCATGGAAGATATCATGCCATTTCCTTAAAATCTTCCATTATCAAGAGGAAGTTTGCTATCTTTCTGAAGAAAGGGAGACTCCTTTGTATGTGTATCTGTGTTTCAGTGCATCTCTCTGATTCTTTCTTCTTGGGTACTAAGACATCTCTGCGATGTTCATATCCCATCCCCAACCAGAACGAGAATCCCTTCTCTTTTAGATGAGCCAGCAGTGTTGCTAAAATGGTGGGATACCATTTGGCGTCTTTTTTTTTTAAAGGCATGCTTCAACATGTTGAGGCAAATTGTTACTTTCAGGACAGACTGATCTGCCAGGACTTGAAATGGGGACCAGGACCTCTCCCAGACTTGCAGATGCTCTCACTGTGTGTAGGCTGTAGGGCTGGTAAAAAGAGGAATGGTTTTTCCTCCTCCTGCTATCGTGTGGGTAGAAACTGTGTTTTCTTTAAAAATGTTTCCTGCATACTTTAAAGTAAATCTAGAATCCTGTAGAACTTGTAATTACACCTCCAAGTGTAATGCTATAAAGGAAAATGCTTTACTGAATCAAAAATGAGATGGCCCAAGCTTCGCTAGCACTTCATTGGATAAACACAAGCATATGACTTGTCAGCTGGCTTGGAAAAGACCACAAAACATCTGTAAAAAACTATCTGTAGTCCCTTATTTTGACTGATGACTCCTCTAAAAGAGTTAGAAAATTGAACATAAAGTAATAAAGGATGAAAAAACTTTATTTAGTTTGATCTGCCATTTTTGTCATTTTAAAGACAGAGCGTGATGAGAGCATAGTTTACTTCAGACAAAGAAGTTCCCCTCCTCTTCCTGCACCTTCACCCAAAATGATTCCCTTGCCTCAAAACAAGTTATTTTTCTCATTACAAAAAGCATCTTTCAGACTCAAAATAGAGACCTAAATTCCAAGATATGCTTTAGAAGATTCTCTATGTTAAAACTGACTGCTCTCATTCCTGAAGGATTTCAGCACTTTTCAGCAATCCAGCCACTGATAAGATACTGTCATGAATGCATCACAGGGTTTTCTTACTATCAAACAAGAATTATAAGTAATTTCTAAAAAGAGAGGTTATGAATAAGAAAAATGTTTAAATTATGAATCAAATAAAGTGTACAAAGTTAAAAAAGGAAACCCAAATGAAATAAATGAAGACTTCCCCCTTTAATATTATTTTGGATTATTTATAATATAAATTCAGCACTGCAGGCAATTCTCACTAAACAGATTACACTATCACCGAACTAGGGAGCCCCTCTTGCATCCCAACCTTACACCTACAGAGATAAAAGCTTAAATACAAAGCTACCTACTTTTTTCCAAGCACAGCAGACAGAGCAACAGACCAGATAAAATTCAGTTTCAGTAAAGTTAAATTCAGTGGCTCATCTTCAAACACAGACTTGCTGCACTGTTGTTCGCAACTATCAGTGAAACTTCCATTTGCACCAAAAAAGAGGGATTTGTACCTTTTTTGGTGACTAGAATTTGAGACAGAAGCTGTAAAATCTAAAGATAATAAGCTCGATTGAGTAGTTTACTCTTTCCTGTCTCTGGACACACGTAATTCCTGCCACATTTCTCAAAGTGCTTCTTCTTTTTTGTTGTGAAAAAAAATATGCCCTCACCCTCCAGACCAAATATATTCAGAAACATTTTCCTTGAGGCATTTTTCTGATAGAAAACGTCACTTTGATGAAGCCAACATCTTTTGCAAATCCACAACATTTTTTGCATCTCTAGCCTAATATGACATTTCATATTGTTCACATCTTTTGTAAGTGTCAGGACATGACATGATAGCCTATCATATAAGATATACCAGTCAAAACAGATTATTTTTAAATGCATTGAGGCCAGATGCTACTTCATGTAGACTGAAACAGCTTATCTTCTTTCTTACTAGAGGAGCCTCCCAGCTGAGCACTTGCTCCCCAACCCTTCTGTGGATGGCAGGGAGATGCTGAGATGATAAGCTATTTCACCGGGATAAGAAATTGTATCCTGAAAAGTTGTCCAGTTAGCCACCCGGTCAATGCTTTTACTGATGGATTATCTTCAGAAATGTTAGATAAATTATTTAAACCCGTCTTTTCCAAATTCCTTAATATCTATGTCTGTTCCTGTTCTTCATTAAGAAGCCCTGGAAGAATTATTTAAAATATATTTTGCATTGTTTTTATTTTAATTTCTGGTTTAGTTATCTCCCTTTTCTTCAGTTTTTAGAAATCAAATGTGCACCACTAGGATTCTCAGGTAAATATCGCAGCAAAGGCTGAAATTCAAAAGCTGAAACAGTCTTCCCAGCTCTGTAAGTGATGAGAATAACACAGCCACATTCTTCTCTAGGCAGCCCGCATCAATCCCAAGCTCCCAGTTGAGCTGGTGTGGAGCTTCTGTTACACAAATGAATGTATAGAGTAACTGTTGACAAATGAATAAATCCATTACTGTCATTGATGAGGATTACATGAAATACTGTCTGAAGCGCCCCAAAAATTCTTTCCAGACATAAGTTCTTGCAATCCACTTTGGAGAAATTAGATAAAAATCTAGGCAAAAATAGGATTCTTATGCCAAAAACCTGACTGCCAGGCCATTAACAATCAGTTCTGAAGGGCTAATAATTCTGTTATTCTTTATGTTTGATGCAGTAAGGCTTTCTAGGTGATTTCAGGCAAGCAACTTAGAAGGCCATGGCCTGTAAACACACGTTAGCATTTCCACTGTTGTACAGTGCGTAATGTTGGCATTTATGGAAATAGTAGCTGCTCATGTAAGAAAATATCAGCTCATGAACAGCGTTAACATGTTGTGTACAATCATCACTGACTGAAGGAGGTCCTGCAGATATATTTCATCAAATAAGGGATGTGATGGTGAATGATGAGCAGCGGAAGCTATTTTGATGCTTAACTGATTGGAAACTGTGGTTAAGGAGAATTGACTTACATAATAATTTTATCTTTTAATACTGCTGAGGTCAGTAAACTTTGCAGCTGAAAGCTCTTACTGATATTGAAGTAGTGACTCCTTATGCATCACTTTTTCAGCGGCCTTATGAAGGGGGAAAGGGATTCTTGGATCAAATGCATGACCTTAACCTTCTCAGTCCCTTTTGGACACGTGTCCCCCAACTCCTTTTAGCTCCCTGGCAGGTCCTTCAAAGATATGCTGCAGAGCATGGCACTGGAAACTTACTTCTGTTCTGCACGACAGAGACTTGGTGTGGCAATTCTGATTTGAAATAAGAACACAGTTCAAGAGAGTATCTGCCTGTGGAGCAAAGGCAGAGGATGCTCTGGGTTTTGTGGAAGAGCTTCAGTGACTGACTGACTGGGAATCAGAATCCTGTGGATAAGCCTAGTGACAGTCTATGTTACTCATCTACAGACTTCACAGTCTACAGCTGCGGCTCTTCAAGGGAAAGAGGGACCAAGGGACTTTTCTTAGCCCTGAAAAGTCAGGAGGAATGAGGTGGCAATGGTCTTCCTACCTCTGAATACGCAGAATTGTTTAGCAAGTTTTCTGGTACTTCCCCCTCTCTAACAGTATCTAACAAGAACTGAGATCCCACAGCAACTTATGAGGTTGAAGTCCTTAAGTAGAGTTCCTACGTTCTCTTAATGAAGAACCATGCTGATAAATCCCAGCTCAGACTCAGCTTTGATGAAAGAAAAGAGAATTCTCTTGAGTTTTTGCTCAACAGCTCTGGACACCTTGCCCTTGACAAAGCTGCCAGCAGCCACGCTGCCATCCACCACCACAGCCATGCCTTGTCATTAACAGCTGCTCAGATCTGACCTATTAATTATCTTGACACAGTAAGCTCCCTTCTTTTAAAACTTTTCTCTTAGTCTTACAAATACAGAGTATCTCTTTACAATGAAGAAAATGTGTGCAAGCAACTCGCCTGAAAATTAGTGTTTGGGTGGGCATTGGAGTGAAGATTCAGAAGGAATGGCTTACTGCCGCTCAAGGGAGAGCTCACCAGCCCACTCTCCCTGAGAGTTAGGGGAAAGTGAGACACCAAATGTCAGCTGAAAATGTCTGGCACCACTACGCTGCAGCCCTAGCCTAAATTCATCCTGCAGCCACTCCAAGTATGAACTTCAAACTACTCTTTCTATATAAACTGCACAAAAATACCATTCCTGTTTTAGCTAGTTTACCTAGAGGAAAAAAATAAATGGAACTTTGAGAATTAAATTACATTCACTTCTTTTCTCAGGCACAATATAGGCTTGCTTGACACAGTAATTTATTAATTTTAAATGTCCCTATGCAAATGAGTTCTCCAGAATAAGATAACAGCCACTTTCCTTTTTAAAAATAATCTAGCGCTTTTATGTTTCAGATGATGGCAAGATGTCCTAGTGCACTCGGAAAAAAAAATACTGTGCTCTGTCTTTTCCAGCAATGTATCATAATTATTCAGCTTGCTGCCATAATTAATAATAGAAATCAATGAATTAAGACACTAATAATCCCCAGATGTTTGAATGGAGAACAGAATACTTTCAGCTTGTCAGCATATACGTGTGAGCTCTGCTATAGATGTTAAAGCTATCTCTGAACTTTTGAAACCAAGTACTTTTATTTACAGCATCTGTGTATCTTCCTTATTTGAAAAGACTGTTTGAAATTAGGCAACTTGTTAATCATTTTCCTGTATATAAAAGACCATCTGTTTAAGTGACAAATAAACGCAGCCTTTTTTTTTAACCTTCATTTGTCTCTTCTGTGACCACGATCCACTTGTATTTACCCATGTTATACCATGTTAAACAGAGATGGACACACCATCCCAGTGTATGACAATATCTCATCTCCTTTAGGGACTCCTGCGTGGATCTGCAGAATGAGGCAGAGGGTGTCTAGGAGGGATGTTGACATAAGAAGCATTTCTATGTTCAGTGCCATTTTCCAGGGCCACCAGAAAGAGGATTTGTAACACTGTGAATGTGATGGATAAAGCACCAGGAGCCAGACCATGCTCCCTACTTCACAGGTCCAAGCAGCACATGGGAACACATGCTTCTCCCTAGCAGCAATCCAGGTCTAACTCACAGTGACACAGCAGTATTAGTTAATTCAGTTAAGTGGTGATTATGGAACAAAACTCCCAACTTGACTGAGTGGTGTCCTGATGTTTCTGCTTTGTGTGCTACTATGCAATTTCTATTATCAAAGGAGCCTTGCTAGTGCAGCACTGGAGAGTGACTTATTTATATGTAGATGTGGCTATATGACATTTCCAAATGCCATACATTTGCATATGAAGGTTCCACTTCCCCCAAGTAAACAGAGTCTGCCTCCAAAGCAGTGCTTTCACTCAATTGGAGCTTTCTGAGAACCATCCTCCTTAAGAAGCTTAAAAATCCTGGAATACCTCAGTTTTATAACTTAGCAACGTTGTTATCAACAGCGTCTACAGACAGTCTTTCAATTTATAGCTGTGCCTTTTACACTAAACCAAGCATGGAGAGGAAGACCTCGAGATTTTCATATGAAACAACTACAGATAATCTGCAATACAAATCAATATTTGCAAATAGGCCTCAGACATATGATGGAAGCTTGCGGTCATCCTAAAAAAAGCTGTGGGTCACATTCATTAGAGCTATGAAGATGGTATTGATTTTTGTCACTGATCTTTCAACTGAATAGAGGAGCAAGAGCTTGTTGCAAAAGCTGCTGCAGGAGCTTCAGAGCTGCCAGCCTAACATGAACCCACAACCTTATGTAATGCTATGAAAGCCAAGTGGACATTATATATTCAATGAAAAAGAAGACTGAAGCAGATGGTATGTGGGCAAAGTTTCAACCTGAATACATTGCCTTCCAAAAGCACTAGGTAAACATCCCAGTTTCATGGTAGGAGCTAGACCAACACATTACCTGCACATTAAAGAGCTGCCTGATACGGGAACTGAGGTAAGTATATGGAGGATCTGGAAGAGCTTCCTGTGGGCAACGTGTAATGGAAAAACAAGAATCCTAACAACTTGCATGTATCACCTAACGTAAGTAGTATATATTATGTCTAATACATAGATTGACTCCCATCTTTGTACACATTTGCACTGAGATACACAGCCGAGGGTGTAAGCTGAAGGAAGCAGTCCTTCGGCATCAGCAGGCAGTGTGGGAGTGCTGATGGCGTGCAGAGTGGATAGTGGAGTCACCAGACATCAGCTATCCCCCTCTCTCTTAGCTCAGCCCTGCTCCACAGCTGTGAGCAGGCTTCCTCCATATCCCTGTTATCCCATTGGCGGGCAAATGCTGAGGTGAGGATGAACTGCCACCTTGAGACCCTGCTCTGCCTGCTGTTGGAGGACAGCAACACATACTTCTCAATTGTGACAAGAGGCACAACAGCCCCAGGGAATTAGCTTATGGAGTGTGGTCTGTGGTCTTAGCTTATGGAGCTTCACCCATCCAGCACTGCATTTCTAAAGGACTTCAACCTCCTCCCCTGCCGACTGGTAGATAGCATCAAATATGACAAATGGGACGAGGTGCCAGAAAGCTGATAAATACTTTGGATGTGGTCCTAAAAATAGTGAGGAGATATTTGTACTCTTCTGACACTTCTCCAGGAGTAGATGGATATGCATGACCTAAGTTTTAAGACGGGTGTCAAGAATATTGATGTGTGGAGGGAAAAAGATCATTTTGCTGGCAACACCCCAGGGGACAGTCGTATGACTAATGATGTCTCCTGTCTTCCAGCCACAGGAGTGCAGGGAGGGGGCTTGGGGAGGTCTATGCTTTCAGTGTCCATCCAGTAAAAAATGATTTTGGTTGCCAGTTCAACATTGCCCACCTAGGATGTACCTCTTCTTCTGTAGGGATGATGAAATGGAAGAAATGGGGTACAGCATATGGTAGAACTCTGCTTTGTTGGCTCACTCCTGGCTCACACTAGGGCAGGCTGTGACTGCTATGTGGTTCTAACGGACTATATAGTCATTAAACTGCCTAAGGGCTTATTTCATAAATACAGTAGGGTAAAAATGCAGTCTGGTTCTGATGGGAGGAAAGGAATAGTTATAAACAACAATTTTGGTGCAGATTTATTCTGGAGAATTAGTCAAACAGCACACTGCAGTGCCCTAAGTTACAGCCTTGCAAGTGAATTGTAGAATCATAGAATAACTAGGCTAACTCATGCTCTACACACAATCAACCCCAGCATGTTTCTAAGGGTATTCTCTGTAAATTTCATTTAGGATTTCTGAACCACCTCTGGGAATGTGGAAGTCAAACTCATGTTTTTCCCTCTTTGCTCCATTACCAGCAATAATGTAGGTTCTAAAGGTCTCATATTCACACATGCAACCCCTACTGTCCTGAAGTTATTCCCTCTTTAGCACCAATGCAGGTAGCTAGTACTGATGAAACTGGTGGCTTTACCAATTTTTAAGGACTACATTAATAAAAATTTCTTTTAAGCAACTTAACTGTGGATTAAGAAAGCACGTTTTCATGTTTGTATGAAGATGCACTTATCTGTATCTACCTGACTATATTCAGACACACACATTTCCTGTAACATGAAGCTGCATTTCCATCAATCGTCGCCCTGTCTCTTCAGCTATGGAAGTGGCTTTTACTGGCAGAAAGACTGGGCAGGAGATCAATGAAATAAAACAGGAGCTTCAATTTGAGAAAACATTGCAAATAAAAGCATACCCTAACCCAATTACCAGGCTGTCCCCCAATTTCCAACAGGAACTCCGGGTCTGCTTTCTGCGGAGATCAATGGATTGGATAGAAGCAGCATTTGAAAAGGTCTCAGACTTATTTTTAGTCTGCCAGCACAATGTTATGAGGATTTACTTTTTGGTCGTACATTTCATACAAATTCAAAAAATTACAACTGAAATCAAGTATGAATGGCAAAACTGTCAGAGTGTTTTGACAGGAGGCACAAAGACGGAAAGGTTACCCAGGTACGTGACAGCACAGACAAGTAGGTCAGGGACGTCATTTTGGCTACAAGGCATTTCCTTCAGTCCTTTTGAAAACCTGAAGGTTTCACAGCCCTAGTTTTGCAGTAATTTTATATTCAGTTTTGATTACTATAAGAAGTGGGGCTTTTGATTCTTTTTTTTTTAGGGGTGCATGTCAGTAAGGTGCTGCCAAGCTGAAGTGTGACACCCATTTGGCTCTCTTCCCTCCTTATTTTCCAAAGTAGTGTCTGTGTTTGTAGAAACATGCCACTTTAGAGAATTCACCCAGAAAAGTGAAGAAAGAGCTGTAGAATCTGAGGGAAGTGTGTGTAAGAAAATAGGAGACTGAAATAAAAATATGTGACCCCTATATATGGTATTTTGAATGATTTCTGAATCAAATGCCTGTTGAATCCCTTGCGCAAATCTTAGTTATTTTAGTTGCCCGAACATGACCCTGAATGGCCCTTGACTACTAAGGGGTACATCTGTTGTTGGCTAAAAGCATGGTTTCAGCCAGGCCTTTCATTGATTTTATTCGGATTAGTCAGAAAAGTAAATACATTTCATTGGCATGTTGCAGAACTGTGATCACTCCCCTGTACAAAGCAAAGCACTACACTTGTTGAGGGATGAAACCTGCTTAGTTTGCCTCTATTTTTATTAACTTGTCTCCTGAGTGCCACATTGTAGAACTGTGATGGTAATGAGTCCATATAGTCTACAACTTTCCTTTCTGTATCTGACCAGTGTTAAAACCTTTTGTGGTTGTTCAGAGGATCAGTTTTTAGCAGACAACATACAAGAAATTCCTACTCAGCAATCAGGAGCTCAGTACGTTTCCTTTCCCATACATGGAGCTAGAAAGACATCTCTTACTATTCCAAGTTTTAAGTACTGGAGAAAAGAGTAAAGCAATATAAAAAGTCACTGCAGCAAAAACTGCTCTATTCTTTTACCTAATATAATACACTTCGTTTCTCATCTGTCATGAAACTTCGCAACAGCAGGACAAAGCTGAAACTTATGCATGTGCTTGGTTTTGCAACAAAAGGGTCCAATTAAAACTGAAACCTTTTTTCCTATTACTCAAATGCCTACCAGGCAATAACTGGCCTCTTAGATGCAGAGAGGAGGCCACCCATGCTGCAGGACATACTTTGTGCCTTTAAGTAGCCTTAGGAGCTGAAAGAGACCCCTCCCAGGTGCACACACCACTGAAGACACGGTTATGGAGCTGTCACTTCTGCTTGTATGATGAATGCAAACTCTTCCAGAAGCACAATGTCCCAGCTCAGACTCTGCCTTCTGAAATAAGGCAACGGCAGATGGGTTCTCATTGCCTTGTGATGGTCATCTCCCATTCAACTCTTCTCTTCAGACATCATGGCTCCTCGTGTCTAAACACTGATGTATTTTGGCATGGCAGGACACAATATGAGGGCAGATCTTGCCCTGCTATTGTTTCCATGAAGAGCAGAAGAGCTTCTCTATACCACAGAAGTCTTCAGATTCATTGTTGGTCACACAGCCCATTCTAAAGCACAGGTAGGAAAGAACATCTTTTTCAGAAACGAACACCTGCGTTTACTATTTTTATATGCCTGCACTCATTATTGTTTTGCAGAAATGCCACAGAAGTAAGCATTTGGGTAAAAAAAGGGTTTGGTATTTTATCTCAGTGCTCACTCCTAGAGTTAATACTCAAAATGAAAGAAGCTAAATGGACAAAAAAGGTCAATTTCAGGAAATGGAAAATTAACTAAGAGTAAAAATATATGAGAAAGCCATACAGAAAAATCACAAAGTCATTAAACTCAATGGCTATTCTCCTGCTAGTTTCAGTGAGGCCAGAATTATACCTACTGCCTCTTTAAATCTTATTCATCTTTATAACAGTATTTTAAACTAAACAGCTGACATCCTACTGCCCAGCCAAGGCCCTTTAAATCTATGAGATGCAGGATGGAAAAAACTTCACACTGCCAGATGTGTCTAAAAACAGGCACAGTTCTTGTTGAGGCAATCTGCAGAGGAAAATATTTGGTGTATGCCTGACAAAACACTAATAGTTTATCAGTTTTGATATTATACACTAATAACAAGCCTTTCCATGGCTACTTCATTTGCAGTGCAGAGACAGGCTAGACTTATACTACTTGATTTTAGAATAGTGTTTTTTATTTAATCCATTCCCATCCTAGCTAGATGGAAGTACACTTCCATTATTAAATGGAATTGTAAATGACATACCCTGGGGAGGGGGAATTTTTGATGTACACCTGACACAGCTTTAAACAACAGACAAAATAAAACAGGGAGATTAAAACCATAGGGAGGATTTTAATTTTTTGTTTTCCCTCTTGAAAAATATTATGTAATGCTGTCTAAAACGCCTAAAGCTGGTGGTAGCAGCAGTAGGCAAAGAAGTGCATTTTGATTCAGCGCTGATAGCATTCTGAAATGCACTGCTACTGGTTCTGTAAAGCACAATTTTGATTAAAGCTGCTGTATTTTCAGGAAGAGAGTTTCAAGCTAATTTAAAACTCATGGGTACATGGTAAAATGACAGCCCAAGTGTGTAAGAAGTCACCTTGCTAAGCAGGTAAATGCTGAATTTCAAACCTGAATCTTTAAGAGTGCCACTTGCTCAGTGGTACTGGTGTGCACCACAAACTGCAGAGGCCAGGGTTCTCCCAAATGCAGAGAAATGCTTCTATGGAAAGAAGCAGTGGAGATGACATGGTTGATACACAAAATGCAGCACAGCCCACAGCATTTCCTACTGCCTACAAACCATTTCCATTTTTGTTAAGTAACAAATTTCTGTCACTAGTGGTTTCAAGTGTCTCAAACACTACATTTAGAAAAGCAAAAAGAATAGGTACATCGCATTGCTTGAACAATCACTACAAGATATAGGTTTTAGCAGATGTAGTAAATGTAAAGAAGCAGAATCATCAGCAAAATAAAAATGAGGCTGTAAGATGTTTATCTTTGTTTTATTTACTTAAATCTATTAAATTAGGCAAAAATTTCTACTTGTCTCCATGTAGTCTAATTCTGAAGGTCTATTAAACATAAATACACCAGCTCCTTCTTTCCTTCTCCAGCCATATTTCTCTTCATTCTACCAGAAGCATTTATACTTCCTGAGTCTAGGGGAAAGTCTTTGTTATCTTAAGGCTCAAGTTACCATTACATGTGTCTAAATGATCAAATTATCTTGTGTTTGTATTGTAATTTGGCATGATGATACTCCTTCTGGAAAAGATGATATTTCAGTCAGTTCTAAGTAGCAACTCTCCTCACTATACAACTTATTTATTACAACTGTCATATGCTTTCATCTCATGATATTTTGATATCTAACATTTCATAAAGAATGCCAAAACATCCCATGAAACAAAATTCTGAAGAAATTCAGTTCTATGAATATTTCAAAATATATTTTTTTTACATTTCAGGCTAGATCAAACACAAATATTTAAATGTAGATGTTTCCTGAAAACGGAGATATAGCATCTCATTATAACTTTAACTCTCAAAACCTTGGGAAGGCTTGGTAACTCTTAACAGAAAATTTACAGAAACTAAGCCTAAAACAGAGTTGCTAGGCATAAAAATACTCTGTGGTACTCCTTAATATCCATTACCTAATTCAAACTACCCTTATGGATGGCAAACAGCTGCTGTGCACCACCTCAAACAGCATCCTTCAAGGACAATTCTTCAATTAATTAAAGTGCCTGGAGCCCAGAGGAAGGGTGAAACTGAGGGTGAGAGAAATTCCTCCCCAAATCCAGACAACAGGATTAATTTTCCCAGTCTATTCCTTGGGGAAGATTAACAGAATCTTGTCTCAAATACCCGTTTAACTTTCCTTTTTGTAGAGGAGGCAGGTGGGCTGAGATGGGCAAGAAGACATTATCAAGAGGGAAATGTCCTCGCCATGATATCAAAAGGCCAAACACAATTGGTATCTATCATCTTTCTGGCACATGGATGAAGTGCAAGGAGTTACTGAACAATACCTAAACCAACACAACAGCTGACACAGGGTGAAACCAGACCATCGCAGCAGATCATTGGAAAAGTCACGTGTATCGCCACCCTATGTCAAAGTATGCAACAGACTGTACCTGTATATTTTTGGTGGTCCTACAGGAGAACCCCACAACTTCTGATATGAAGTGGGTATGTAGATGTCTGCAGTAAATTTAAGTATAGACCTGTGAAATCCACTTTGTGGCCTGACTCTTCCTGCCTTGTTGGATGGAGTTAATACAGAGGCTGGTGAAGGGGCTGGAGAACAGAACCTATGAGGAGCGTCTGAGAGAGCTGGGGTTGTTTAGCCTGGAGAAGAGGAGGCTGAGAGGAGACCTCATTACTCTCTACAACTACCTGAAGGGAGGTTGTAGAGAGGAGGGAGTTGGCCTCTTCTCCAAGTGACAGGGGACAGGACAAGAGGGAATGGCCTCAAGCTCTGCCAGGGTAGATTTAGGCTGGAGATTAGGAGGAGGTTCTTCACACAGAGGGTCATTGGGCATTGGAATAGGCTGCCCAGGGAGGTGGTTGATTCACCTTCCCTGGAGGTGTTTAAGGCATGGGTAGATGAGGTCTTGAGGGACTTGGTTTAGTGTTTGATAGGAATGGTTGGACTAGAAGATCCGATGGGTCCCTTCCAACCTGGTTGTTTTATGATTCTATGACCTCTTATTTATTGCTGGTATATTTCAAAGGAAGGTCCTGTAAAAGGAAGTTATCTCATCTAATAAGTGGCAAAGATACAGTAGTAACTAGGTGCCACAATGTGATTTACTCAGACATAAAATGACCCATTTTTTGATAACTGTAAATCCTTTCACAATGACAGAACCTGCATGATCTGCAGGGTGCATATTTCCCTTGTTCAAGGCAGCTGAAGAGTGGTTGTAGATCATGTTGCTGGATCATCATTTCCATAAATCTCTGAAAACAAAGGTTGGAAAATACATATTCTAGGAGTGGTTTTACTAGAGCATAACAACTGGCATGACTGCAAACTATGAGTGTTTTTCCAAGGATTCCTTCCTGCATTCATTTCTCCTGGCTATTCCTTGCTATTAGAGGTCTTATTTAGAAAGCAGGCAACTTGAGATATCAAGCACAAGTCAAGTTGTGTTGAGTTGTAGGGATCGCATCTTTATATGTAAGCAGGAAAGTGTCTTTTCCTCCTGCAAGATCTGCCTCCCTTTGAGCTTACCCATGCTTCTGATCAAAGCATAGATACTGAGCGGAGGACAGAAACATCAACGGGTACTGAAAGGCTCAGATTTGCTCAAGAAGATGGATTTCTATGCTCCAAATAAGGCAAAACATATGCAAATTATACATTATGGACTGGGACACAAAAGGAAGAGTCTACAACAACTACATGAACTCAGGCCTGCTTATCTCTATTGCACATATAACTTCTGTTTTTATCCATAACCTTTAACAGAACAAAATGTTACAGAGGACTGCTTACATGGTACTCTAAGGGAAAAAATGACCAGTAAGATAACACAGTCTTGAGAAAGCGGAATAAATGGGAGCCAGCATTTGGAGGAAACTTTATGAATTTTGCACAGTTCTGATGTAAACCCCAGATGGAAAAATATACTTACAGTATAACTGCATCCTCACCCCAGATCTCGATGAAGATTTACACCCAAACAGGACTTAAATACTTCAGGGATGCTGACAACAATAACATAGCCTGGTACAATTTTGTGGGGTTTATGCCCCTGCCAATATTGGTGTTACAAGTTTCTACTTGCTTTTCTTATTGGCTTCTCACAGATCAAAATCTTTGCCTGGACATACTGAATCTTCAGGCTACCAAGCTTCTATGTAAAAAGAAAAATGTTTATTATGGGAAGAAAGCTCAAATGAATTCTGCAAATTTTGATTTGCATTCATTAGTGACTCAAGTAAGTGCTAAGCTTTAAAGGGACAAAGAGAAATGCTGGCTTTCCTTAAGCTACATCAGTCTAGGTAAAGATAAAAAGATGCCTAGCAGTTCACCTGAGACCTAATTTAAGTTTTAATGCTAACAATTACAGGTTCCATGAGCGTGACACTGGAAAATCATAAGTAATGTAAAGGCACGATTTCTCTCATTATAAAAACCCCAAACCAAACAAAAAAACCCCACAACAAGGTACATTTTACCAAGTTTAGCATATGCATTTCAAATTTGAGGGAGAACTCCCATAAAGAGTTGAGGTATTCTCTTGATTCTGACAGACTAAATAAGCAATATTTTTCTCTCTCTATTGCTTGTTTTAAAAATCTTTATAAGCATGTTTTCATTCTGCATGCTCCTCGGGAAAAGACTGTTAGCAGTAAGTGCTGTTAAATCACAAGGCATGGCACTCCAGAGTCCCGCAGTGCCCTTCGTGCCTTGGAACTTGTTTGTGAGGCTCCTGTGTGACCTCTGTCTGAGTTTGTCCATCTCCTTTTGATGTAAATTTTAGTAAGATAAAGCCTAGCAGGTTCTAAGCAGATATTTGAGAATATTTTATAGAAGACAAACATTTAGGGTAGCCTATACTGCAGCACCCACTGCCAGGTAATTACATTAATGCCATGGCGTTCATACTTCAAAAATAAAGCATTCAGTCCTCCCGATGACAGAGAAAAACACTGAGGTGTGACTTTCTGCACTCCATCTTTTAGAAACCACAAGTTAAATTCCTAAAAGAAGCAGATGCAATTTTTTCATTTAAAAAAGCACCTGGGACAAGTGAAGGTTTGGGGGCCAACTGCGTTGCTGCAGCTGACAGTGCTGGCTACTCTGACTTCAGTTCAGAAGTAGCTGACTAAGATTTATTAACCTACCAATGAGTCTCTAGCTCTACTTTTAAAATTTTCTTCTGGATATCAACAACAGTGGAGATGTTGCAAGGCAGCAGCAGAAGTGCTGGAGACCACCATGCTATCAGCATACGGTGATCTCTTTCTTGCCATTGAAAATCACTAAGCAGAACCCCAGAAGAGGAATAGTTATCTGTATTTTACAGTACCCCATAAATTAAACTAAGTTACATACAGTTATTATACCGTACTACTTTGTGTGAATGGTAAATCTGAGCTTGATTTTAGAAGCCTCTAGGTTTCATGCAATAAGATGAGACATTTCCTCCATGCTACTTTATGAAAACTTCTATCATGAATGCCTGGATCAGGCAGGCAAAACAAGACCAAAATGTATTTTCTCTCGCCTTTGTTAGTAAATTATTTTGGAAGTGGAGATTGGCTCTGTTCTTACATCACCTTGAGTTTATGGGCTCCAGACTTGCACTATTCGTAGACTTCCACAATTCTGAACACCAGACATTTTAAAGGACATAACGGCACTTGAGGCACAATATGGTCACATCTCTCAGAGTGCCCTCATTGCCTTCCTCAGGTCACAGGCCAATTTCCCCTAAACTGTATAGCCTGAAATATAATCGACAGTTTTTTCTTTATTTTCTAGAGCTCAACTGCTGCCTTTTGTGGACTTCTACTGCTAATAAAACTTACATGTGTTTTCATAAAACCTTGCCCTTGTAAATGCAACTAATGATTGCATCACCATTTTAAAGCCCCACATTTTTAAAGGAAACTATCTTCTTCCACTCCCGAATGCCGGGAGCGTGTGTGCCTGTGTGTGTTGAACGCAGGTGGAGGCCACAGCTAGACAGCATTCATGCTGCCACACAGCTGTCAAAATATTAAAATGTGGTTTTTTCAGTTTTAAGTGATTTGATGGGAAAACGGGAACACTTCCTAAATAATCTATTTGTTTAATGTGACAACCTCTGACTTGGAGTCTGCGGAACCGAAAGCCAGGCAAATCTGCATATGCAAGGATGCAATTTCCCCAGCGTTTTACAAAGCTGCAGATGAGAAATGGTTTCTCTCTAGCTGTGATGGATGTGTAGTGCTCAGCTCTGTGTCTCACTTGCTAATTCCATTAAGAAGAAAGGAAAGCTTAGTTCACAAAGGCAGTGCAAAACTGCATGATAGTTTATATCCCATAGCTAAGCTCTGGGACTTTATTATTCTTTACCAGTTAGGACATGGCTGGCATGGTAGTAGACAACAAAATTTAATTTAAAGGGACAATGTCAAGTGGTTTAAACTCAAAATTTAACCTACTTTGAAAATGTTATGATCTGGAGAAGAAATGTAGTTTGAAGTTCTCATATTCTATTCTTGAGTGGGGCTGTGGGTGATGGGGGAAGAAGTAGGGGGAGAAATAGTCTTTATAGAAATCCAGTGCTGCTGTTCTGATTCCTGGCGCCTCTCCAGGCCCTATTACAGACAATGAAGATGCCTGTGACTGGATTTGGCGGGCTCTGTATTGAGCCTGTGAAGAAATGGATGTATCACACCCCAGTGGTTCTCACATGTGCTGGGTCAGTGCACCACTGCCAGTTCTCCACATTTTCTCTGATAGACAGTTTGTTCTGCAATTCAAAGGGATTGGAAGTTAATGATGCGGAGTGGTGGGCTTTCATAAAGTTTTTGGGATAGCTTTATTTTCTCAAATATAAATACTACATTGTATTTATTTTGGAGTTCAACACTCTTGGACTTCTGAAGAGACTCTTTGAACAGTCCAAGGTTCTTTATCCTTGGAGTGGGGAATTTGTGGTGGCTCTCGTGACCTTCATTCCAGAGCTCTAGCCCAGCCAAGGGAAGATGATGTGTTGACACAGATGGATTTTGCCCTTTTTAGTGAAGCATTCAGTTTGCTTGGGTAACACAGCCATCTGCCGGATTACTCTCCTGAGCAGCTCCGGTAGTGCCAGGAAGGACCCAGTGCCAGAAAGCAGTCTGAAAAAGATCCAAGACTGTCATGTAGATTTGAAATCCCATGGGAAACTGGGGTGGGGGGGTGGGGTGGGGAGCAGGGAACAGAGCAGCCATGAGCAGACGTGCAGCATTTTGTGCTCATTAGTATTTCCTGGGCACAGCAACAGTACCAGTAAGAAGGGCCACAGCACTGCCTGCAAGAGAGTCCCCAGTCTAGCCATGACCACAGAAAGCACCATCTGAGGTTGCTGCCAAGAGAGAGTTTACCGCTGTTAAGCAACCCAAAAATAAGACTCAAACAGACCATTTGTAGGTGCAAGTTTTTCACCAAGGTAGACTATCGGGGCTGAAAATGTCTTCTTCCCCTTTCCATCAGCTTCGCTGCGCTGCTGGTGTTTGGGTGCTGAGATTTGATCTGATCTGTGTTCATACAGGGAGGTTTGTCTGGCTGAGAAGATACTACTTAGGTCTGTCAGATTTGTCAATGCCTTCACTGACAATTTTCATGAATATATAACATTGAAATATGGCTCATCCATACTGACTTATTCTTTATATTGCTCAAAATGGCTTGAAAAAAATCCCTGTAATTTGATAATGAGAAAGGATAAAATCAGTTATGAGCATAATTGCTAATATCCAGATCTTAAGAAGGGGAATATAAAAATTGAAGAATAAACTAAAAAGGCAAATGAATAAACAAGATGAAAACTCCTTGATTGCCTAGACTCTGAATGCAAAAATGCCACCAAACCAGCCAAATTCTTTATGCATACAAAGAGGAAATTCGAGAAAACATCAATCATAGGACTTTCAGCTTAGATACCACATTCCAAAAAATACATTACACTTAAAATATTTAAAAATGCTCTTTCATGGAAATTACAAGATAACGTGTATTTCTATTGGATTTGAGGGAAAAGTCCCACTGATTCATTCCTGGACTAAACCCAAATCTTATTTCATAAACCTCATCAACATCAACAACCTGACATTTTTTTGAAGAGTGAAAATCCCCCTAAGGGTGATAAATACTTTAGGGTTTCAGAACAACAAGAGACCAGAACTGACAGAGGCACAAACACACATGTGTACAGACATGTATTGCACACACAGCTATGGCAAGAATGGATGGGTGAAACTGGAGAGGCGGACACTACTACAGAAGGGCCACCTACAGCTCATTCTCCTCATGTCTGCTTTGCTGAAAAAGGGGACACTGACTTTTGAGTGTCTCTGACATTAGTCAGGCATTTCCAGTATTAGAATAAATCTTGTCAGTGTAAAGTAAGAGCCCTTAGAAAACAAAGGCAATGTAAACTTAATGTGAAGAGGTACACTCCAAAGGAATGAACACTCTCAGTTTTGCAAACTGGAAGATTTGTGTATTATTTGCAAGGATCAACGGGCTTGATGGAACAGGAGGAAGCAAAGACAATGATTGAACAGTTTCAACAGTTCAATATGAATAAAATCAGCTGGGTGTTGGGACTTGTGGCTGTTCACAAAGCTGCTGCCTTCCTGGGACCCCATGTTGAGCATGCGGGGGTGTTTATGGAAAAAAATTGCATCACTCAGCTGTCACAAGCTCTGCAAAGAGCATTTGGCACTGCTGCATTAGCATAGACAACATCAATTATGCCCATTGCTATTTCCTCCTCTGGGAAAGTCAGTCCACACGAGTCAGTGTTTTTAAAAGCATGTACTGCTCATGGGCTCGGCGATTTTTAGTGCCATTAAATAGTAGAGAACAAAGGTATTCTCTGGAAAGGCACATATCCCAGGGATATTACTTCAGAGGCAAAACAGCTGAGGAACTGCTGCTTTTTCACACAAAGCTCCCCATGGTCAGGGCAGCATTTCCCTTCCGAGCAGATATGAAGGTAAGAAAAAAAGTAGCACATATTATGTCCCTATAATAGTCAGAATCAAATGTTTCAAATCAAATGTTTCTGTACTTGAAAGAACATGAGGACAGCATGGAGCTTTCTGTCTGGCAGACAGAAGCCTGAATGTCTAGTGAGCTACAGTTTTATACCACTGTCTTCCTTTTGACCACTGTTTCTTTGGAGTTGTTATAGCCTTTTGATATAGTGGTCTAGTTTCCCCTAGGGTCTCCTGCCAGGGTTATACCACAGACACTTGAGGACACAGTTGGCATGTGGAATGCCCTGCATTAAGTTGCAACTTTTACCCTACATGATGTCACCATATTTTAAAATGAAAAATTTAAGCACAAATAGCAGTTAAGTGAAGACACAATGTCAACTGGTGCAAGCCAAGTGGTTCAGGTTATATCAATGGATGATACCCGATGGACCCACCCAGAGGACACAGTCACTGACCTCAAGAAGCACACTGGGGACTGAGCCATACCAGGAGCTTTGAGAAGCTGTCAGCTAAGGTGTAATGATGGTGCCATCTGTGCCAAACAGGTACCTACTGGGACTCACTGCTGATTCAGGATGTCTCCATTCCTCCTGCAGCTCTAGAGGAGTGAAGTGCTCTATCTCCCCACCATAGGCCCCCATTGTCTTTCCCTGGACCATCTGTTCCAGCACTTACTCTGACTTCTTAGCTCTTAGAGACCATCTACACTATAGACATGCTCCTCTGCGGTGCAGCCCTGCCCTCCCTGGCCAATAACCCAGTTTCCTTCCATGTTTCCTACTTGACTCCCAACTCCTGACAATGCTTTACTGCAATCAATTTTCTTCTACCCACTATCTCTCTATTCAAGTGTGGGCTGCTATATCAACTCTCTCCTGAGCAAGTGCTGTTCTCTTCCTCCTGCCCATTTGAGCTGAAGGTGACTTTTATGCTCCCCTTCCTCTGTGACCCATGACTTGACTTTATCTTGTCATCCCTGTGATCTCCTCCTCCATTATTCTCAAGATGTCTTTCCTCCCTTTTCATAACAACTCAGTTGCTTCATGCTTAAATGTGCTGTCTCCTGTCTAGGTGATGTGGGTCCCTAGTATCCTAAAGCTAAACCAACATACAGTAGTAGAGTAGGTAGCACATCTTTTAAAAAGGGGCCTTCATCTTGACTTGGTGGTGCCAGCACTCTCCTGAGTTCTCCAGTAAGGAAGGTAAAGGATTTAACACAACAGTATTACTCACCTTCATTTCTGACATAAAATACATCATTTTGGCCTGCTTGGCCATACCTCCTGCCCTCCACAGGATACACTGTCATCCCTTGCAGCATTTAAAGAAACCTGACTACTGCCTCTCAGATAAAAGCTGAGAGTAATCATGGGTTAGAAGGAAAGAGGTCAAAGACTTTTCTCTCTTTTCATGCCTCTCTGCACCTATGAAAGGGCTCCTTGTCAACAGGAAATAGCTAGACCATGGCTTATCCCGGATCTTTTTGAAAACTATTCCAGAACTCACTTTCCACAGAAAATTCTACACTCACTGCTTTGTGCTGCAGCCACCTCCAACACCTCACACTCCTCTGCCTTGCTGAGCCATCATTTATTCATAGCTCTATGTTTTAATCATCATGGACCACTTTTAAGTAGGAACAGAACAATCCTTTCTAATGGCTGAGTACCCTATTAAAGTTGCACAAAAGGCTTTCACAAGAGATGACCAGCCAAATCAACAAACACTGAGGGACCCAGTAAGAAATGTTAAGATGTTAAGGGTTAAGGAACGGCAGGTCTTGACAAACAAACCTGATCACCATCTATGATAAAGTGACTACTGGATGAAGGAAGGGTTGTGGATGTGGTCTTCCACAAAGCCTTTGACACAGTTTCTCACAGAATTCTGCTACGGAAACTGTCAGCCTCTGGCCTGGGCAGGCGCGCACTCTCTTGGGTGGAAAACTGGTTGGATGGCCAGGCCCAGGGAGTGGTGGGAAATGGAGTTAACTCCAGCTGGAGGCCAGTTACAAGTGGTGTCCCCAGCGCTCAGTGCTGGGTCCAGCCCTGTTCAATGTCTTTACCAATGACCTGGATGAAGGCATTGAGTGCTCCCTTAGCAGGTTTGCTGATGACACTAAGCTGGGTGGAAGTGTTGATCTGCTGGAGGGTAGGGAGGCTCTGCAGAGGGATCTGAGCAGGCTGGACTGCTAGGTTGAGTCCAATGGCATGAGGTTTAACAAGGCGAAATGCTGGGTCCTGTACTTGGGGCACAACAATCCTGTCCAGAGTAGGAGAAGTCTGTCTGGAGAGCTCCCTGGAGGAGAAGGACTTGGGGGTGTTGGTTGACAGCAACTGAACATGAGCCAGCAGTGTGCCCAGGTGGCCAAGAAGGCCAATGGCATCCTGGCTTGGATCAGAAATGGTGTGACAAGCAGGTCCAGGGAGGTTACTCTCCTTCTGTACTCAGCACTGGTGAGACTGCTCCTTGAATCCTGTGTTCAGTTCTGGGCCCCTCACCACAAGAAGGATGTTGAGGCTCTGCAGCAAGTCCAGAGAAGAGTGACAAAGCTGGTGAAGGGGCTGGAGAACAGGCCCTATGAGGAATGGCTGAGAGAGCTGGGGTTGTTTAGCCTGGAGAAGAGGAGGCTGAGAGGAGACTGAGTTGCTCTCTACAACTATCTGAAAAGAGGTTGTGGAGAGGAAGGAGGTGGCCTCTTCTCCCAAGTCACAGGAGACAGGACAAGAGGGAATGGCCTCAAGCTCCACCAGGGCAGGTTTAGGCTAAACATTAGGAAAATTTTTTTTCATGGAAAGGGTCATTGGGCACTGGCAGAGGCTGCCCAGGGAAGTGGTTGAGTCACCTTCCCTGGAGGGGTTTAAGGGATGGGTGGTTGAGGTGCTGAGTGGCATGGTTTAGTATTTGATAGGAATGGTTGGGCTCAATGATCCGATGGGTCTTTTCCAACCTGGTGGTGATTCTATGATTCTATGACCTGTGAAATCATCAGCTGGATTTCACGTAAGCCATGTACAAGCTGCTCAAGTAAACCTAGCAATCTGCACTTCCTCTCTCTACTTTCAAAACACAAAACTATCACAAACCTAAGGAATGAATGCATCACCTGATTGGTTTTCCCAATACCTTCCCAAAGGCTTTAGTTGTCAGTGCAAGCTGTGAATATCTGCATGCACGTGCGTGTGCAGATACACATTCAATTTCTAAGTCAATCCTCCCAGGCAAAGTGTGTAAAAAATGTCTCCCAAAGCTCACTAGTATTAACGTGTTTTTCATTCCAAATGCCATATAAGCCTATCGGGTCATTATATTTTATTGTAGCTTCTAAATAAATTTTAATCATTTATCACTTTAAAAAACCCAACATTTTGAAAACCTTATTAAATTCATAGTCAAACAGAGACAGATAATGTTATCTCTCATGGTAGTTTCAAGCTATCACAGGTGTGCTATGCTCTGGATTGTCACTTTCTGGATTTTCACCTGTCATTTGTGACAAAATTATGCACCATCTAGTGCATCGATTCCATAATTTCCAATAATGTCTGCTAATCCTGGCAAATAAATTGCAACATTTATTTCCACTGTCGGAACAGGCATTTTATGGCCAGAATATCTGTACCTTGATAAAAATGGAAAAAGCCCATTTCTTAACAAGAAATAGAGGTTCTAGCAAAAGGAAGAGTAAAGCAAACATGGTGTTTTCTTAAAGCAAACCAACAAAATCATGTAGAAATGGAGGACAATTTCCCTTAGCAAATGGAGGAGAACAGAGACTTACAGAGTTCCAGTGAATTGTGATTCTCACAGCATAGGAACCATACCTGCATAATCTGTTCTTGCGTAATGCCCATCTTCTGATTTTGTAGTTGTTGTAGTATTATCTGTGTGAAAAGAAATATGTTGAATTGCTTGGGGACCCTGTACTTGATAGAGACTACGGCCCAGGCACCTCTACCTGTGCAAATGTAGCTTTAGTTGCATGCACGACATCGCTGCTGGTTGCAATGATCCCCTGGGCCTGCCAGGTAAAAACAGCAGGACTGGACTTCTTGGAATGAAACATGAAACATCTTCCATTAAGAAAACACTTTTTTTTTCTCCCTAGAATGCATGATAACAGATTGTAGCTGGGATAAATATATCAGTATAAAGCAGTAGTTGTCATTTCTGCTCTATTTGAAGTAATTGGGGAGTTTTAATATGTACCCTGAAATGAACTGCCATCTAGTGTGGTTAACTTTAAAGAGACAGGAATAAACTAGAACGTGTTTAATACACCTGCATAGTATGGCCTTGTAAGTAAATGTACAGAGAATTTCCAGGTTAGAAGCTAAAGGCGGGGGGGGAAGCTATTAAGAGCCTAAGCCTCAGCAGACACTTTATTTATGGGAGATATTTAAAAGCAAATTTTCTTCATTTTTATTTAGAACAAAGTAAAGTTTTTAAAGTCAACTTGGGGTTACACATGTGATGTAGTAGCCCATAAGCTAGGCACACTGAAGCATGATATTCACAGAGAAACACCACAAGTTTTGAGGTGCCATTGGCAAAATTTCCTTCCAGACACCTTTGGTATCTTGTGCACCCATTGCCAGTCACATGAAAAACAGGCACCTGCAGCATGTCCGGGAGCATGTCTCTAGCCTCCTGAGATTGTTTTGTCCTGCTCAAGTTAAGGGAGCAATAAAGGGTCTGCCCTGGATGGCAAAATGTATGAGTGGAACTCCAACTGCTGTGAGGAGGGCTGAGCTCTGGGCAAGCTGCTCTGAGCAGAATCCAGGTGCCTGATTTTAACAGCGGTGCAGGGCTGGACAGTCCCTTGCTGCTATGGACTGGGTGTAGGAAGGGTTACGTACACCACTCCTGGTGTTTTGCTTGGCATCTCTACTGCGGAGGACTCTGCCCCCTCCTCCAGCCTGCATTCTACAGCAGAGAGTGTAACGGAAATGTAAGAAGTGCCAAGTAAAAAGTCAGCTCTGGTCCCCCCTTTTACCCGAACAAAAATTGAAAGCATTTTTTGAAATGAGTTTTGTTAGAAGAGTTACCTTGACATCGACCCAGAGACATGACTTCAATTTTCTCCTGTTTCTGACACGATGCCTCTTTGATTTGACATGCATTATCATAAGATTTCCCATCGGAAGCACAAAGAGGATTGAAGTTGGTTTGAGAACAGTCAATGTTGCACACACACCTGAAAAGATAAAGAAAGCAAAAAAAGAAGAGGCTAAAATGAGGAAGTTTTTTCATGACATCATAAATATGTCTCAGAAATAGAAGTGTTTGTATTTTTCTGACTGCACAATGCAAATCAACAGAATGAAAGTGGAAAATTCTGTCAAGAGGTCATCTGTATTTGTCGATGTAAATTATATGCAGGGAGAGGGAACAGAAAATAAAAGCAAGCAAAATGAAAGATAAAAACGAGTGGCATCCATGGAAAACTATGCCACAGCATTATCATTTGTAATTTCTTGTAAACATAAGAACACCTAAGCAGATGTGCAAGTAATTCCAGCTGCTGCACCCTCTTGCAATTCAATAAACCACAAAATTCACTTCTGTTGAGGTGCTGCCCATTGTAACATTGTATAAAAGTGTCTTTGCATTGATTTATGATTTAATTCTGATACTAATTACAGCATCTGTAGGCACTGTGATCTTAATAAGAGATGTGATACTGAAGCTTCCTGCCAAGACTGAGACTGACATTAGTGATGCAACTGCACTCTCTATGCCTTGGGGTGGTGGGATCTCCCTCAGCAACTGGACATGGTAGAGCTACTCAATATTAGAGCCAGGGGAATGCTGTTTTTAGGAGAGACTTTCTGCTTTCTGAAGCACTTGAATAGCTCAGCAACTAATCCAGCCTTACTTATATGCTACTCAGGAAGGTCAGCATTCACTCCTGAGTTGGCTATATGGTCTGTGCAGCTAGGGCAATGGCCCTGTCCTCAGGGGGCTTAGGGCTATCTCCAGAATCCCACTGACCCAGCCTGTGAGCACCTGAGCTGCCTGGAGATGTGGACCAAAAGAACTAACTTCAAAAGTCTGGTCCAGGTGTAAACTAACATACTAATGTGGACACGTTCTGAGTCCAGGAAGCCTCACCTTTGCTCATAAGATGAAGAAAGGTAATTACTTCTACCAGTAGCAGGCTGCAGCCTTTTTTATTTTAGGTTTCCCCTTTTTCATCACCATTAGCAATGTCAGACACCTGTGGGTATCGGGAAGGGAAAGACAGGCTAATCTTCCATCCCTCAACCATGCCATGTTAGCAAACAGTTCAGCCTCAGCAATGCTTGCATTAACATTGATGCATTCTTGCTTGCGTACAATGCCAGAGGTCTAACCTAGCAGCTGTTCCAGCTCTTCTAAGCACGTAATTGTGCACATGCTATCTAAACTCTCTCCAGCTCCTTCTGACATATAAGGCAAAGAAATGTGACTGATGTTCTATCTCCTGCCCACTGGTTGAGTTGAACCTCACAGTGGTAATTCTACAGCTCTGCTTTTGGAAAATTAAGTAATGGAAATGCTGGCCTCTAGCTTTGCTGCTGGGTTTAAGAAAGTGTTTAAAAGTCAGTTCACCTCCCATTCACAGCAGACATCTGGATGTCTTCAACCACTGGAAGGCGTCTCTGGCAGATATCCCTCTATAGAGGGATATCTGTCAGAGAAAAACTTCAGTGAAAATAGGAAGCATAGGAAATTAAACAACATGCATCAGATTTCTCCAACCCCTCCTTGGCCTTTGACATCCGCAAATGTGACCAGGGTGATGAAAATAGTGGAACCAGCACTCTTCTTCTTTTAGACGTTCTTTACATTGGATATATTTGTTTTCTGCAAATGTTCACAAAACACAAGAAATTTCAGCTCAAAAAGATGTCAAAGGTGAAAACCCATGATTATAAGTTAAATTACATGATTTCATAACTAGTGGAAGAAGAGTCTGGCTTCTTGTATAACTACTTCCCTACAATGAAGAACACACAGAACATAAGAGAAAAATCTAGTCCATTTCCTAAGAGCCTCCTTATCAGCAGAAAAAGAATGTTCTGCTTCACTGAAATATTAACTGTTGTCATTTCTTCCTGTAGCATTTTCCAGCTTCCCACCTTAGTCAAACTCACTTCATTAGGAAACACTTACTGCTAAAGTAATACTAATTCTTTCCACGTAGTTCCAGCATTTGCATTTCAGATGGGATACAATCAGCCATATGTTCCTTTTTTTGTAATAAAACAGCTCAGAAACAGCTTTACTTTCCTTCTTTTTGCTACAAAAAAATGAGCATAGGTTAATATATATTATGTCGCAAGTCAAGAGAGAATTGAGTCAATGAGAAAATTAAAAGAAAAGGGTGCTCTGTAGGGTAAGTCTAAGGAACTTCGGTGCAATTTTAAAAATGCCCAGGGGACACAGGGACCTGTGTTCAGAGTTAGTCACTTAAGAAACATTTTTAAAGGTATTTAAATGCTTAAAGATGCATGCAAACACATTGTGTGGGATTTTGAAGTCTCAGAGACCTGCCTCCCACTGATTTCAAAGACTGTTTCAGAGTCCATAAGACATTTATTTGCATCTTTTGATACCTTCCAGAACACAAGGTCCAAAAATGACTTTTCTGACCTTCAGAAGAAGTGAGAATAGAACCAAGATTTTCCTCATCTCCCTTCTAAAACCTGAATGGTGAAGCCAGGTTTTCATTCCAAACAAGATCCTTGTGGATGCACCACATGAGCACCATGAACCACACGGTACTTGTGCTGATGTCATATTGCTCATGTGTGAGGGGGAGCAGGAAGGCACAACTTTGGGATGGCATCATTTGCTCAAGACTTACAGGATCTCCTGTGTGAAGCCCGATTTTTCAGGATTAACTAGATGGGTGGTGAAAAAATGCTACAAGAAACTCGTCACCCCCATTTCCTTGGTGCATCATCCATTCCTTGCACAGTTTTCACTGGACAGCTTCTACCTTGCATCTGAAAGTAAGTTTCTTATTGTTTTTACACTTACATACTCCAATCCAACTTTAAGGCTGCACAATTAAGTAAACATCAAATACATGCCAGGAAATGCTAAAGGTAGGAATGCCTCAAGAAGATTAATGTGCCTGGGTTGCTGACTCTGTTTAATTTATAGTGCTCATCTTATCAGGGAAAATGACAGTATATTCAAACAGAGATTTTCAGACTAGAGGAACAAACAGTTTGCCACTTCAACCATTCCCTCGAAGTCCACAAGAATAAATTAGAGAGAAAAAGGTGGAGTATTTACTCTAAACATGCATGCCCAGACACATGCGGTCACAGAGCATGTATCATCCTTAAGCAAGATCCAGTTGCGATGTTTTAAACACAAAACAAATGGCCCTTAACATATCTGACTGAATGAAATCCTGTAGCCATAGGTAAAGGTGTCTTCACTTCCTGAAGCATTATAAAGGCAGAAGTGGGACTGTGTCCTATTAAACAAGCAGAACCAAACTGTGACATTCCCACTTGGCCCCCAGTGTGTACCTTAGGTGAGAGTCCTGATGGTGTAAAAGAATTTAGATCCAGTTGGACACAGGAACCCCCTAACCAAAAGAGAACCTCGCCCCAACACTTGTCATGTCCGAACCCTCCTCCCTGTGCCTAACTAGTACCCAGTGCTAGTGCTTCCCCTCTTGCACTCAACCTGCAAACTGGCCATGTCCAGGCTCTGATGCATCACCTTCTTGTTCTTTCACATGTGACAAAATTGGAGTAACCTTGTCTCTTTTGGTTGTTGGCTATAATGGTCCTAGGCCTCCTCCCAGTCCCCGCCTGCACTGGGCTGGCAGAAAGCATCTTGCAGACATGTGGCTGGTTGGCTGGTCGGCTGCCTGCCTGCAGCTTCCTGGTCCCCGAGGCACTTCAGTATGCCTCTAATTTTAAGTAATTTGATCATTTGACCATTTTATCATCCTGACTATGACTTCTGATTATAGTTGTATCAATAAATCTATTTGGTTTCTGTGTTCCTATGTGTAACACTGAAGAATGCTTGGCAATATAAAGGCTGACTGAGACTTCCTCGGGCTAAAGAAGCTGTGAGAAGGTCAATGAGGTCTCTCAGGGGGTCAGAGGATGAAACTGTACCCATGAGTATACATAATATACATGTCTAAGCCTTAACTATGCTTTCTGCAGTCAGAAAAGCAGCTTTTAAAGCATCTGTGAGGAAGGAGTGCTTCCAAGATGTCAGCTGATACCCTGCAGTTCCCCTGAGAAAGCAAGAAATACCAAATGCTGTTCCACAGGTCTACTGCATCTTTCAAGTAATGGGCTCGTACATTAATTGATTAAAATTCGGGCTGTCACTGTAAAGAATCATTAAACAAGGCTCACTTTCTTATGTCTATTCTTTCAGGTCATTATGATAGTCTCTGATGAATTGCTCTTCCTTCATAAGCTTTATTTTGTTCCATTTCATATGGTGAAAATCTTGGACCAGCTGAACATCCAGCAATCCACTTAGTTATTCTGGTGATCATGAAAGCAAGAAAAACAAAACAAAGTGAAAAGACTGTCCAAGACACTAACCCTGGCACCTCCTCAGGGGATTTTGGGCTAACTTCCCTAGGCACATCCTGCGGAACTGCTGGGTGACATTGCTGGACAAGCTTATGAGAACATCACACCCAGGCAAGACTGGAAAGTCTCTGCAGACAGAGGTGCAGCTCTACTTCTGGAGAAGCCCACAAGGCTGTCTGTGGGAGGGCTGGCAAAGTTGTACTATCCTGAGGCAGATAAGATGCTGACAGACACCGCCTTGTACCTCACTACTGACTAGTGGGGCACAAGTCACTGCATTTGGACTTTGAGTTTTGTCAAGGCAGTAACCGCAATAAATGTGCTAAACAGAACAAGGAAACCCATGTGCATTTTGGGACTAGTTGTCACTATTTCATCTGCATAACGTGCTTCTCTCCTTCTCAGGGAAATGAGAGAAGAGCACAGAAGTAGACCAGTAGTTATTTTCTGTACTGACATTTATAATGAAAAATAGGATGCCCAGATCTCAGAAAAGTCTATGACCCAGCAGTGATGTCAATCATAGAATCATAGAATAACCAGCTTGGAAGAGACCCACCGGATCATCGAGTCCAACCATTCCTATCAAACACTAAACCATGCCCCTCAGCACCTCATCCACCCGTGCCTTAAACCCCTCCAGGGAAGGTGACCACTTCCCTGGGCAGCTTGTTCCAATGCCCAATGACCCTTTCTGTGAAAAATTTTTTCCTAATGTTTAGCCTAAATCTCCCTTGGTGGAGCTTGAGGCCATTCCCTCTTGTCCTATCTCCTGTCACTTGGGAGAAGAGGCCATCACTCTCCCCTCTACAACCTCCCCAATGTACTGCACCAGGCTACTTGGCCAAGCTGAAGCAGCCAACTTGGCTTTCTGTTGAACCTGTCTCTGTAAAAATTAATGGGTTCAGTAAACCAGGCACGGGTGAGCACACCGGTGAGCACACAGGCTCCTAAATCCCCATTCTTCTGGAAATAACATACAGTATTATTTTCTGGGTAAAGAGAGTACCTTTGCCTGCAGAGAGTATGCCACTGATTCATGGTTATGAAGGACTATCCCTGGAGGGAGGAACAGCCTTTTAAGGAGGCATCTCAATAAAACGAGAGAATGGTTCTTTGCCCATGAAGTGTAGAGGAATGCTATAGTTATATTTCCTTAGTTCATGAATAAAGTATAATCATTAATGACACACTGATAATAAAAATAACCCCAGTCCATGCTTTATCTCTGCTCCTAAGACAACTATTCAGTCTTTGTTTTCAGCAATGTATTACTGAACAATAATTAAAAAAAAACTACACTGTATCTATGAATACATGAGGAAGGTTTCATATGTAGCTCTGATGGGAAGGAATGAGGATGAGACAATGCTTCTAAAAGAGTAGTTTTATTGGGAAGAGAAACAGGCACATTTTTGTCACAGTGACATGGCAATGCCAGTTCTTCCCTATTCAACATCTTTTCACAGAATCACAGAACAACCAGGTTGGAAGGGACTCATCGGATCTTCTAGTCCAACCATTCCTATCAAACACTAAACCAAGTCCCTCAAGACCTCATCCACCCGTGCCTTAAACACCTCCAGGGAAGGTGAATCAACCACCTCCCTGGGCAGCCTATTCCAATGCCCAATGACCCTCTGTGTGAAAAACCTCCTCCTAATCTCCAGCCTAAATCTCCCCTGGTGGAGCTTGAGGTCATTCCCTCTCATCCTGTCCCCTGTCACTTGGGAGAAGAGGCCAGCTCCTTCCTCTCTACAACCTCCTTTCAGGTACTTGTAGAGAGTAATGAGGTCTCCTCTCAGCCTCCTCTTCTCCAGGCTAAACAACCCCAGCTCTCTCAGCCGCTCCTCATAGGGTCTGTTCTCCAGCCCCTTCACCAGCCTCATTGCTCTTCTCTGGACTTGCTCAACATCCTTCTTGTGCTGAGGGGCCCAGAACTGGACACAATATTCAAGGAGCGGTCTCACCAGTACTGAATACAGAGGGAGAATCACCTCCCTGGACCTGCTGGTCACACCGTTTCTGATAATTAGTTAATTAGTCCTATGCAGTTTAGAAACCTGAGAGCATGGTTGGTACTACCTCTGTTTATTAAACATTCATTTTCAGACTTTGCTGGCCATGGGTCATTTGCTTTTTGGAACCAGAGCAACAGAAAATTTTGTCTGTGATATCTGAAAAAAGTGCCTAATGAAATGACTAACGTCTTCAGCCAAGTGTCTGGTTGATTACAGGGTCCAAACAGCAGAACAGCAATAAATCTGCCACAAAGAGAATCGTCAGTCAAGAAAAAAGGCATAAAACCAAACAGACAGGGAAGTGAGAGCTAAAAATGTGAAAATGCAAATCTAGTGTTATTTTTACTAGTCAGAGCTCTGATATTTGAGTGCATATGCTAATTTGGTCAAGTGTGAGATCCCACCATGTCTCAGTGAACATTATTTTACAGGGAAAGCGATGTTTGGTTCTGCAGTCATTTTAAACATGTTACATATTTTCTCGAAGCAAAAGTAAAAAAAAAAAAATCAAGGAAAAAAACCAACAACATTTTGCAGCATAAAAAAGCCCAAAGCCTTCCCTTTACCATAAACCAGCATATAAATAAAAACATGGTCGTTGTACATTTATGGTATTTCCACCAGGGACATCTTTTATCTTCCCCTCTTCTGACTAGAAAACAATGATCAGAAACTCAGAATTTCTGGTTGGATGTCAGTGTGGAACTCTCTAAGCCCCCTGCCCCTCCAAGTAGGACATTAAATGCCCATTTAAAGCTAACCTGGCAGTACACGCCTGCATAAAGAGCCTGGCGATAAGTCCCAAATGCTTTCTTTATCATTTGGATTTCTGCAAGGTCTTTCTTTCTGGTACACAGGGCATCTTTGTAAACATTACCAGCAGGCAAGTTGAAATGAAGCCAGGCTTAATGTAACACCTCAGCATTCAAACATGCATTGTACTGTGGTTCCGCTGTGTGTCAGGAGGCTGGTGGTTCACTTACCCAGGCAGCTTTGGGTATGTTTAGTATGTTTCAACACAACACCATGCAGAAAATCTTGAACTAGCTCTAAGCAGGGACTGACAAGGTTAACTGGGCTGGGCAGACCTGTACTCACATGCATCCAGGAGTTCAGCTAACCCATTCAGATTGTCTGTGCGCTGACACATTGCGTCTTACCAAAACACACTGATATCCCTTCACTGAGCAGCAGCAACTGGCCACCTCTGCTACCTGCCTTGGCACTGCATTCAGTCATCCTCAAAACTACCTACAAACATAGGCAGCTAAGCGGGATTGCTCCAGGGAGCTTGCATGCACCCCTGTTTCAACATCAGTGTCAAAGGGACCATGTAAACACCAGCTTATTTCTATGACTCTCAGCCTATTTACAAGTACACCATTAAGCTTTACAGTAATCTCAACACAGCCCTGTAGCAATAATGACCTGGTAGTATTATACCCCTTATATAGAAAAGTAAATTCTAATGTAAAGTCCTGTAACCCTTAACAGAAAGTCACCAGGGACTTTTGGTAGCTTGGCGAAGCCCAGGTACACTACAGTGGTCTCTGCAGCATGTGGAGCACAACCCAAGAGGATGGCACCAAAAGATGCCTCTAGTCAGGAGACAAAATGGCCTGGCATCATTGCCTGGTTTCATGTAGAGTTGAATATCAGGTACACAGACACACAATTATATACATAAAAGAATAGTATATAAAAATATTCATAATTCAAACGGGCACACATTTTTCTACATTTTCTATGAATCATACCTTACAACCCACCTGTGCTTGCCAGGAGATTGAAATCTCATCACCACACTCTTACGAACATCATTAAGAGTCTTAAAGAACAGAGACGCTGCACGTCTCCTTCAAAACAAACTTTGCTGTGTTTTTGAGGCTGATGCAAAACTTTAGCTGCAGTGCAGAACAATAAACAATACATATTTTATAATGGCAGCACAAAAATAGCACACGATACTTCTTTCCCGTGTCTGCTAGTGCTTCTTTTTTGCTTTAAGATCACAGAAGAAGAAAAGGCACTTCTTATTTTGAGTGCTTTCCATTCAATGTTCTTTATTTATTTATCTATCTAATTTATTTTTCTTTTTTGTCCTTCACAGCCCAGCTTCTGCACTAAGGGCTTTAACACATCTACTTTTCAGAGTCGCTTCCCTGGGATATTTTACCTATTTTGACTGTTCAAATGTTTATCTTCACCAAGTGTAAAAGGAAAAAAGCTTGATTCCCTCAGGGTGACGCAATGTTTATGCATAGCATTTCAATAGCATCCTGTTATTCAAACAATTAGAAATCACAGAGACCATGCATAGAATTATCAGCACACTGCACTGAGATTTTTATTATTATGTAGTGCATAATGAAAATGATTTGAAGGACCCCAAAGCATCATAACAAAAGGAAGTGCTGAATAATCAGGTGGTGCTTGAGGTTTTTTGGACTGCAAGGGACCAAAATATTGTTTGCTGGACATACGTCAAGCTAAAATGCACTAAAATCGTGAATATATTTATTGCTGCCCTTCCTTGCATACCACATGCTACATAATCTGGGAGGGTAGCTGGAGAGCAGAGCCAAGAGCTAGGGCAGCTGTACAGCTGCCACACTGCTGCTGCTACTGCTTAATAGCATGGAAAGACTAGCATGCTTACAAATATTTATGGATTTTTCAGAGCACATTTGTTATAACAACTCATGGAGGTTTTTTTCCAAAGTTTTGTGGACCACCCCTAGAGGCACCTCACCTTACAGCAGCGAGGAGAGCTGTTTGAGTGTTGGTTTCTTCCTGGAGCCAGATCAGCTTGGTGAGGGCCTGATCCCATGCTCCATCAGTTTTCAAGACTTCATCCTGGAGACAGCAGCTCATGAAAACTGCTTTAATCTGCTGTGCAAGACACTGCAACTTGATTCCTAATTCTCCTTTTGACTTCTTTGCCCTGTAACTTTCTTTTCTAAGTTTTCAACAAAAAACATCACAAACTTCACCTTTACTTCCCTCTTACAATTCAAAGCATCAATTATAATATGACCTTCATCTGGCTTCCCTATGTCTCGAGTGCCATCAACAGCACATTGAATTGTATGCTAACACCTTTAGGGCAAAATAAATGTCTCATTTGATTTTTTAAAAAATATCATTCCTATTTAAAAGGTATTAAGTTGTGTAAAGAAGTCTTTGCTAGACTGAATTCAGCTTTAAACCCAAACACAGAAACCAGAGAATGACAAGGCTGACAACTGCTTTTGAAGAGCAATGGAAAAATCCTCATGCTAGTTGTGTGACTAGAGAATAAAATTCTAATTCTGTTCAAATGCCAATTCAAGTGTCTGCAGGTATCTAATGCACGAAGTTTATTTAAGGCCCATAGAATAAAATAAATGCCTTTTTATGGTTTGCCTACACTTGGTGTCCTTCACATCTCTATGGTCTGTGTTAAAACAAAGCTTTGCTGACTGTTTCTCTCCCTCTGTAAACATCTGAGGTTGTCCTTCAGGAACATTTTATCGCTGTGTTCCTCAGACTGCTGATATTCTTAGCTCCTATCTTGAAGCCAGCGGGATAATAAGAATTGTGCCCACGAATGCCAACATTTCACCCTGGTCAGTGAGAATATTGCAGTATCTGGTGGAAAACCCAGGGCAACCATCTAGCTGCAGGTCACAGTACACAGCAAGGCCCAATCCGCTCATGAAAAACTACAGTACCAGCTGGAATGGGATCAATAGCAAATTCCTGATAATAGCTTCATTAACTATACAGAAGTTACTTTTGAAAGCAGATTCTGATTTATCAGCGAGAGTAAAGGGATGACAGCCCTCCTGCCAGCAGAGACCAGTGCATTGAAAGCTGTGTCCCATGCAGCACGTGAGCCAATCAGTGCTGGTGGTGATGGCAAGGTGTAGAAGTGACCTTCCTAAAACTAGTGAGAAGAAAACAGTGGTAAAATAATTCCTCTTTGTAAAGACTGCACATGTGCAAAATCACACTAACTGTCTCCATAAACTGCTCTCCATTCTCAAACACATGTGCCTCCTGCTTCTGAGGAGACCTGCCTGAGGCAGCAGCATCTGAATTGGCTGTGTACTCCAGGCTATCCTGCTTGGTAGGCTGACTTAAATTACAAAACAAAATGCAGCTTAGCTATTTAGCAAAATTTTAGGAGGATACTCTAGGCTTTCCTTGCGGCCTTGTTTGCACCTCATGCAAGATAACATCATGTCATCCCACACAGTGATGAAATGACAGCTCAGCCCATAGGTATGAGACTGGGACTGATGCAACCCTAAGCAAATCACTGCACATACAAGAAGGAGAGAACGACAGTAACTCTCTTTTTCCTCAAAATGTGAAGGTTTGTAAATGAAAGCTGTTGTATAAAACTAGATTTTACTAGTGGCTGAGGGTGCTGCCTCGTCTCTTGCGGTCTCACAATGACAACAGCAGCTAGCTGCCTTGGGAGCAAGCCCCAGGGGAAAGTACTGCTACCATGGAAAGGAAGAACAGATGAATGAAATGTGCTGTCTCAAGGACACATCCTTGCCAGGAAAGTAATAAGATGAGAGTCACTCTCTTCATGCCTGGGACAGGGATCAGTGGAATCCACCTGCAGCTCCTGAAAGGGATGCGCCACAAGCACCACCTCCTGGCCAGGATGTATGTCCCTGGGGAAACCATGCTCCGCCATATGGGAGAGCTTCCTTATAAAACTAGCAGGTTGAGAGGCAGCAATTAAGCCTCTATATTTGGGCATGTCTCATACAGGCTTTTAGCTGCGACTTGCATGTGGGAAAGGACCGGGGCAGGAGACGGCCACCATAGGGAAGGGACACCTGCCACCCTGCAGGGGCTTCTGAGAGCTGAGGTCAGTCCTACATGTCAGCTCCTATTGAGTTTTCCTCAGGCTCATATTTAATGCATGGGATGTATTTTTAATGCCTTAAATGCGTGAACAAATCGTGGCCTTGATGTTCCAACACGGGTATGTGAAGGAGCCTCCGACCTTCTGCAATGGATGCAGTTTTAATTTAATAGTTAACATAAAGTGGCATGAAAGAGATGAAGCATTCTATTAAGACATTTCATAATAAATGGGAAAGTGCTTTCCTGGTGCTTTACATAGTTATTCTCTCTGCTGATCTGTTTAGCCAACACATGTAATTCTGAGCTACAAAGTTGTATTCCAGTTTTTGTAAACATACTTACATAAAACTCAATAACAACATGGTCGGTTTATTGCTAAGATGCTAGTAGGAAATTGGAAAAGGTGTAAATACAATTCATTGCTGGTGATCTCCTGCCCCCTGAAGGCATTGTAAGGCTCCAAATCTTGCTCAGTTCACAGCATCATAAACCCAAAGCAATAAATGTCACTCCTTTCTTGATTGTGCATTAGGCCAATTGGAATTTTATTGCGACTAAATAGGCTGTCATGAAAGCATCGCTTACTTTACTACTAGGGTATGATTTTGGCTAAATGGGGGGCCAGAGTGGGAAGGAAGCTTATTTTTAAATAATACAAGGGGAAAAGAAAACAGTGAAAAAAAGGTGCAAAAGTGCCTGGCTCTCCAAGGTCCCTGCACTTGCTCTTTCATGCTGTAATGCCCTGATGTACACAGATGATTATGTGTCAATGCACATTAATATTTGATGTGCATTATCATATTATCCCTTATGTGCACTTTCACAGTCTGGTGAGCCCAGGCTCTCCCAGCCATGGGGCTACAAGACCAAGTGCTGGCTTTGCCTTCAAGCACTTGTGCACAGCTCTGTCCTTGCAGAGATGAACGGGATCCTTTTGTATGCCTCCTACACAGCAGTAGGAGCCAGGCATGATCTTTACATCAGCCTGCATTACAAGAACATCACAAAACAGACAGCCAAGCCATTCCTTCAAACGCAAATAAAAGTGTGCACTCAGAAGGCTGCTATATTTTCGTACCTAGGACTGAAAACTACAGTCACAGCTGGTGTCAGGAGAAAAAAAAAACCCAAAAAAATGCCTGGGTTCATTTCTGCCCCTGTTAGACTGGGCACATAAAATGGTTGTTCTCAGCCATGCTGTCACATGTATATATTATAAATGGAAAATTCCTGAAAACAGAGAGGGATGCTCTTGCTGTCTAACACAATGTCCAGCCATGCACAGATCAGTGCTATCACAGTCCACAGCCACAGCCCTGATGGCAGTCGAGCTGCTATCCTGCACATCCTTCAGCTGTCCCTGCCATATAAATGTTTAATTCACCTGCTCCATGCTGGGCGTGCCATCTCAGACTCCAAGCCAGGCAGTGGGACAGCAGGTGAAGAGGACCTCCCTGCTGCCTTCAGGCAGTGTGCCCAAAACTTTATCCAGGCCCCTGTGTGTGGACAACCACTGAGGCTCCTCTCTGCTCTCCATAAAGAGCAAAATGGACTAGCTGCAAGTCAGCTTTAGGTTTTCTCATTGTTTGCACAGCCCTCTGTCCTTTCCCAGTCCATCCCTCCATCCTTTTCAGCCATGACCACTTTCTATACTTTGATGTCTCCTGTCCACACCCTCATACTTAACATAGGGGTAGACATCGTGGCCATGGAAACCTACCCAGAAAGTTTGGCTATTTTGAAACACGCTTAATATTTTGGCAGCTTTTTTTTCAACTCTAATGTTAACAGACTAATAACGGTGAAGACAAATGACAGCTCTGCACTTCTTATAAGCCTTCTCTTAAGTTTCAGATGAATTTGTACCTTGCTCCTGCAGGAGTAGAACACTGTTATAAGACAAGAAAACCCCCAAAATCTCCGAAGTTATTTTTAGCTTTTCACAGATCAATATTTCCTCTGAACCAATTCAAGGAGTCAGTAAGCCAAATTCTGCTTTTATCATCACAATTTCCAAGTTATTCCTTTGCACTCTGTGAATGACTACATGTCTACACTTTTAGAGTCTGTTCTCTCTTCTGCCAGCAAAAGGCTCCACTGGCTACTGAGAAGTTACTACACGGTTACGATACTGGGAGAGAACTTATATTTGACTTAAGTCAGTGGAATAATTTTAATTGACTTTCATAAGCTGCAAGTTCAGCTTCCAAAGTTCCTCCAAAATTTGGATCAGCATCTGAGGAGGCACACAATGAAAAAGAATCTATCAACTCTATGACTGTGTAGGGTACTATTCCCTGGACACACAACAGGTTTTGCTGTAATTTCAAAATATCTTTTATTATTACAAACCCAAACATCAGGGATTCTAGTTTTTTGATAAGAGACGTATGTGTTGTATAGGGTCCCTAAAAGACTTACTTGGCTGAGTAGCACAGATTGAACACAATGTGGGTTTGCATTTATCCGAGAACATTTAGAGCCATGATATATGGTCTATATGACAGACTTCCTCAATATATAGAGAAAATATAGCCAGTTTCTTTGTGTAGGCTGAATTATTTACCAGAGTGTTCCAAAATGTACTGGTAATAAAACACTCTGAAGTATAAGTAACTCCAGACAATCTTGGCTTATGTTAAAACCAAGTCTTTTAAGAGTGTTATTAAGAAAATAAATCCTGAGAATCAGGGAAGACAGGAATTTGTCAAAAGAATATAAACCCCTGAAGGATTACGTTGACTCTGTGGATGGAAAGGTCAAATTATCCAACCAACAACCCTAAGGAAGCTGCATATCAGTCTCACTTTAAAATTAAATAGGCTATTGTGGCACAGGATGAAGGATGCAAAGATGGTGAGATGACTTTGTGAGACTTGCCTGACTGGGAAAAATGGCTGCTTTAACTAGAACCAAACATAGAGTAAAACGATTTAACTAGGTGGCCAAACAAGTCATCATTTTTCCAAGCATTAACTTTCTGGCCAAGCACTTTCAAGCAGCACATTCATTTTAGAAATACAATGTCTCATTCCTGCCTCCTCCTCAAAAAGACTGGGCCGTACACTGCTCTTAGAGAAACATCCTCTGAAAATAAAGCTAAATTCTTGTACCCATGTCTTCCCATGCTCCTTCTGCAGATTCATTACTGAGAAATGGGAAAACCACTGTTTTTTTGCTTGATTTAATATCTTTTAGATGTCAGCGGGGAATCATCCTCTGGTTATAGCTTGGCACAAAGTCAGTTTTTCACCTGAGTTAGTTTTATGTTGAAACTGCCAGCTGAAAGAGTCCTACAATATCTCAGTAGCTTGCCAATAGGAAAACCTGATTAAGAACTGTAGCATTCATGCAATGCTCACCTGGGGACCTTATTTTCTGGCTCTTATAGAATGTCTAGACACCAGTTGCTAATAAGCCTGAAGCTTTCACCTAAGCTGGAACTGCTGCAACTTTGTTCTTGTTTCAGTTGTGAGCAGTGATTCAAGCTACAATTTTGATTTTGCTAGTTTTCCCTTTTTTGTGCCTGTTCACGAGACGTTTCTTCCCACAGCTCAAATGAAGGAACATGTCCAGGTTCTCTGCTGAGCTCCCACATGCCAGGCAGCAGATCTAGCTGACCAGTCTACTGCAAAAGCAACCAACCTGGCCCTTTCTTAGAGCAGGTTTATTCATTAAAATGTAACATACAGATAGACAGGTAGGCATCACCTTCTTTTTTTCTAATGTTCTTGATATTTTGTCTTTTGTAGCAAATCCTTCATTGACAATTTTACAGTTGCTTAGTCTACTTCTTTACAGTATTGCTGACAGCCCATTGCACGATATCTCTATCTTAACACAGCGTCTCAGCAGTTATACTGGAAGTCAGCTACTTTCTTTTTATTTCAAAATCCTTAACCATAAAAATGCATCAGATGAAACATTAACAGTTAACCTAACCAGAACTGGGCTAATTTCTGGGCAGGCACTGGAGGTACTGTTATTAGGCTAAGACTACGGTAAGTAACATTAGCTTAAGAGGGTGCAAGCTGATTGGTCATGTCCTGCTGTGCAATGCAGAGCTGCGATGCCTTTACTTTCCTCTGTAAACTCTTGCCTGAACTGCTATCAGACATCACAACTGAGCTCCATGTGTAAATTTATGCAGTAGCAGCTTCACTTCATGCCTCAAGTATGATCTCAAGTTAAAGAGAAATTTAGGCAGGACTGTGGGTTTTTTAATTGTTTGGTTCCATTTCTGAGTTTATTTAAACTACAAGTTTAATGAGTATGTTTAAGTGTTACTTATAGCTATGAATGAAGATCTATTCTTTATATAAAAGAGAAAGGAAAGCAGCAGAAAATGGCAATGTATGAACTGTACAATCTACAGGACATTGTGGATGTTAAAGAAGCTCATTGTTTCTGCATCTGGAACAAGTAGGTCACACATAGTTTTTATACACACTGCTGAACACAAAGCAGCCAATATCCGTGTAATGTATGTGAGCTTTCAAACTACCTTTTAGTACTTTGTAGTAGTACAGCATCTTGTTTGCAGATGCTCTGGTGGAGAGCAACTGATTGAAGGGAGAAGGGACCCAAAGCTGACTGACCTAACTGCTGTGTGGATTGAGAAGCTGGCAAAATCGTTAGTTTCTTTTATATGTTTTCTCACAATACTATAATAAAGATAAATATTGATTGCTAGAACAATATTGATTGTAGGGGATGCTGCTGATGGCAGCTGCATGATTTGCACAAATATCTCCCATGTACAGTGCCACTTATTTGCATGAGAAGGCAGTTTCACCACCCTCATGTGTTGCAAACCGTTCAGTTGCCTTACAGAAGCAATATATACAGTGATTAGCAGTGAAATATGAATTGAGGGACTAAAACAGTTCATCTTCTTAACATGTTTTGCATGTGTGGTTGTCTGCTGTGGCTAAGTGGAATTTATTGTCCCAGCCACACGAAAGCAGTACAGGACACAAGAGATCTCCTATAATTGTGTTGTGACATCATCACCTCACTTGGGAATGCCACCCAGCTGCACAGCACACCTGAGACTGATGTTTCTTCCTTCAGCCACTGATCCAGACACCGAACATACCAAGCCTCTCATTCAGACCTGGATGCCTTCCTCTGAGCTCCTGGCTTCGGGTCATCGGGGACACAGTGTCCCCAAAGAATGGTTTCAGCTTCTTAGGAACTGAATCAGCCCAGTGGAATCCTTGTCCACTGGTGAGAAATGGAAAAGGCCTCTCTAGCGTGGGTCAGGCTACTGAGAAAAGTCACCTACTACAGGCACGGTGCCTGTAACAGAGCACAAACCCCTACAACCAGCCAACGGGGGTCCTCAGGGTGTGTGGGACCAAATTATGGAAAGCAGCAGGGGTATTTATGCCCCTTTTTCTCATTGGTACAAAGCCCTGAGTGGCCTATTCAAGGTGAGGTACCTCCTGCCAGGGATGCTGCTGCCTCTCTCCTCTGTATACAGAAAGGGAAGGCAGAGGAGCAATCTGTAGAGATGGCCTTCTCACCTCCTTGGACATGGCAAGGCTGTAGGGAAAGCACTCTCTCCCAAGCATGTTAGAAATCTTTGCATATTCGTCTTCTAGCTAGGAAACTAGATCTTGCTCTGAGCAATCCTGCACTTTGAGACAGCTGCTGGTGGACTTGAAATTCAAAGGAAAAGCATGCATATTTAACCCCAATTCATCATTCTGATTTTGATTAACTCTCTATGTCAGAGGTTTGCAGGCTTTAATCTTGTTTTAAGAAAATATTCCTGTCCTCTCTTCTCACTGTTTTCCAACAGGAAATTCAATAGAAGAGTTTCTCCTATTATTTATCTCCTTCCACTTACTTGGACACATTGTGGACCACTGAAATAGCTGCCCAGTATTTTTCCAAACCATGCCTTGTCCAGTGTAGAGAGTGCTCTTATTTTCGCAGTGGCCCATAAGGAGTTTAATACTGGAATCCAGTTTTCTGACGTAGTCATGCACTGACACTAAGCCACTTAGCAGATGAGCACGCTCCATTTGGTGAGTACTATATTTATACTGTAAGTGAGTATTTCATAGATACTTTTTGGAGGATCTTACAAGTATACCATGGTCCACAATGTTATGCTTCATTCCTCATTTCCTTTTAAGTATATCTCTCGGGGTGTTATGTTGAGTAGCCCTGCCTTACAAAATCAATTACTCCTTAGCCATCTCAGAAATAAAACCCAAAGTAAGCAACACCAAATGCCTGATTTACCAATAGATTGCAATCCAGTGCTAAAGAGCATAGCCACTGCCCTGCTTTAAATATTCATGAAGCCCACCGGTGCAAAATGCATTAAAGGTGGGAATAATGCCAGTAATACACGATCCTCTTAGTGACAAGAAGCTTTCACGTATTAAAGTAGTAGGATGTTAAAGACTTTCAACTTATCAGTGTTTTGTTTTTAACCTAGAGAAAAAGATTCACTAATGGAATGCCAAATTGCATTCACTGTCACCATATGGCACTGCAGAATAGGATAGTAATACATGCGTGCTTCACCATGCCATGGAAAACCTGTTATTAAAAAAGAAACCTGGGTTCTTTTTTGCCTTTTCCTCATACTTTCCAGAAAACATTCACACACACATCTTGCCCCTTTGAGTAGTCTTCTCTGTGCCAACACCCCATCAAAATCCCAGGAGTATGGCCATTGACAGATTTGTTTTACACAAATCAAAAGATTTTAAAATAATGGCGACACAGTACAACAGCACAATTCAGCTAAGTGATGACTGGCTAAAAAAAGAAAAGAGTTAAACCAGAGACACAGGACTGCAGAATAACAGACTGTAGCAATGCAGAATAATGTTAGTTGTTGCTTTAAATCATCAGCAGCCCAACCACATCTGCTGTCACACCTGTGCTCTCATCTCTGATCTACTCTGGCACCCTAGAAATATTAGGCAAACAGCCAGCCTCATATCTCCAGCTCTCTGTGGTCTGGTTCTGCTATCAGTTTGCATCCCCCTTACCTGGAGTGGATCAGGCATTGACCCTGCACCTTCGAACCACTTCTGATTGACAGGGGACACTGCCAGTGCTGGACCCATCACCCCACAGCAACAGGTCCTGGGACCGCTGGGACACACTGACCCCATTTGGATTTTACAAACCTTATCAGTTAGGTGAGCTAGCTGAAGGAGCCCTGCTTAGAGCTGAAATTTGATCTGCATTAAACCAGTGATCAAATAATAAACTTGGTTTTTTTCCCCACTTATTCTACGGACATTCTCTGCACAAGAAATCTTGGCGGGGGGGTGTGGGGAAGGGGGAATATGTCTATCTGCTGCCAAACATGGAAATTCAATTAATGTACATTTGAAAGAGGGATCTAGGTCCACCATACATAGTCTGCTTTTATTCTAGAAATAAGAATAACAAAGAGCTAACACCCAGAAGGCTAATTTTTCAGAAAGACATTTATCCAAGACGAATCAGGGGGCAGGGACAGGAAAACAGGGCTCTGTTACGGCATATGAAGTTGTTTACTTCAAAGCAAGCCTTTAACATGCTTTACATGGTCTTTCTATGTCTGGTTGGAAATCTGCTTTCCTGCCTTTTAACAGTTTGTCTGGCAGCATCTTCCCAGTAAATGCCCTTCTCTTTTCGCCCCTAGAAGCATCTTTCTCCGCAGAAAGACTGCCTGTCAATAAAGATGGGGAACTTCAGCTCCTGTAGTCATTACAGTGCTCTGTGTAAGCCAAGTTGTTTCAAGGGGGAAGAATTAGATAGTGCAAAAGGTGCAGTGGGAACATTATTGAAGTAAGTTGTTTCAGGCTGTTTTGCCAAGCTATTTCTGGAAAAAAATAAACACTGCTACTCAGTGCTTTTGATTAATAATGTTATCTTGTAGCTAATTTCATTCCTTGCCCCTCTCTTCTCCTGCCTTCCAATTTGGAAGTACACTTAATTATGAAAACATGAGCACTAGACTGTGAATTTTGATATATTAATTTTACCATGATTTTGTTCCTCCACTGCACTGCCAAAACTCTCAAGGACAACCGGTCGAGGAAACAAAGAAAATTGTGACAGTCAGTGAAATTTCCCTAAGCAAATTCAGAATTAAGCAGTTTCTTCAACACAAGTCTCAGTATGTTAGTGCAAACTATAACTATGATGAAGCTTGCCCCTGTTTTTCAACATAATTTCTTCTGATGACTGGAGCCAGAGCAAGGCCTCTGTAGTTTGTTTACTTAGTGTATTTTTTAAAGATTACAGCCAGAGGTTATTAAAAGCCTACCAAGACAAAACCAAAATGAGCACAAATGGATGACCATGACCATATTCCTAAGCTTCTTCACTAAACAGCAGAAATGTTCATAATTCCATGCCTGACTAGCAGTGCATGGATGCCTTGTCTTAATGCGGTCAGTTCCCCAATGCTGGACCCAAATATCATGTTCACCACTCATTCATTGACTCCATTCCTGCTGTCCAAGTTAGAGTCCAGGCAATGTTGCTTTATTGACATCTTACTGCCCAGTCTCTGTATCCATCTTTTAGCTACCAACAACCCACAGAAGCATCATTTGGACAACAGCTATAATGTTTGCACGATTATTTTGTTATCTATCTAAATTTGTATCAATTACTTGGACAGAAATACAAAGCTTGGCATTAAGGCAGTGTGAGAAGTATAGCTCTGTGAATAGTGGCTTTTTTGATACATTGGCTCTTCCAAAATCACAAATAAGTAATTAGTGTAAACTTGATTTAACATACGTTTGCATAGTTTCTAAGCAAAAGGGAAAAAAAAAAATTCTGAGTAGCCAGAATAGTCCCCTCCAGCTTGTGCAGGTTTAAATTAAAAACAAACCTGAGTACTTTTGAAACAATTTCTTAAAAATACAAAAAAACCCAATTTCCATTGAGAAATTGTCTAAATGTATACTCTAATTATTCCAAACATTTGAGGGTTAGGTCTTCCACTTCAGCAACTTGGAAAAAGTGAGACAGATTTCCCAGCATTTCTAATGCCACACATGAATTAACATGATGATAATACTAATGATACTTTTTAACCAGAAAAGCTTTTGGTCAATTATTTTTCCCAATTCTATTTTTATTGAAGTATAATGCTGTAAACCCCCAGATGGAATAACATAAGTTATAACGGCAATAAAATGGATTACTGTGTTTCTAGACTTTGTCTAAATTGTGCATGCTCCAAAATTATAAACCAGACTGGTTCTATACATTTTTGTTCAGGGTAATAACTACCTCAGCTGCTGTGTGATGAATCTCTGGGTGCAGAAAATTGAATATCTATTATTTGTAATGCTTTCTAAATCACAGTACCTTTAAATAATACAACATTCATTAAAATATAAGAGTAGACCAAATTACTGTACCAAACATCCTCTGCATCTTCGTCACACTCTGCCCCAAACTGGCAAATGTCACAGGTCGATGTCTCTTTTTGACTGGTTTCACCTGAGCCTTCATTGACTGTTTGATGGAAAGGAGAAGAATATACATTAGCAAAGACAGCACTATAGCAAAGCACTTCTCTCTCTCTCTCTCTCTCAAAAAATCTATTTACTGTGTCAGCTTAATGTGTTGCTCACAAAGCTGACAGTTGGCCAACAGACAGTTTTCTGAATGGGGCCAACACAGAGATTTCCATATTGGTCCATGATAAATCCCTGAATTATAGACTTAAAAGGAAAACTGGAGAAAGATCCTTACTCTTCCTTTTCCACTTAAACCATGACTGCTTCAAACTGCAGTCTGGGAAAGCTACCACCAGAAAGCCTCTCTGCTTTGTTCCCCAGGAAAACAATGGAGGTGTTTTGACAGCATCACGTGCTGCCTTGTGTCCCTTACTGGTGAAGGTCTTGAGATGGACCCAAGGGGATGCTTTCCTTGAAAATGTTTTGAAATTACTTGCCGCATAAAGCAATCTAGTCCATTCCAAAGGCAAAACATTTTTCTCCTCAGAAGTACAGCTATGAACCCCAAGGACTAGTTATCTCTGGCAGGAAAGATTTAGGGCTGTCCAGAGAAGGGGACAATCTCCAGCATAGGTTAAATTTGGAACCCAGGAAAGTCAATGCCACTGTGACCAATGTGTGCAATTGTGTAGGGTTTGTACCTGGTCCTTAAGTCGAAAACATGAAGAGAAAGTAAAAATACAGGTCTTAAGAGGACTGCAAAAATATATTGATGGGCTGAGTACTGAAATAGAGAAAAAGACCACTAAGAGAGGCGCCAGGAAGAGACTTTGTTAAAAATTCCAAAAGAAACATTATCTACATTTGTATTAACGTATATAAGCGCCTTTTGGTATCTTGAAAGATGTTGCTTTCTAGCAAGACACTGTACCTAGCAATATCCTTCTGCCAGTTACAGAATAATTATACCTTTTAAGTATTACTTAATACTTTTAAGTATTAATCAGCTTTGACTGATGTTGTTATTTCCATAAGCAGCCTTTGCAGTGTCATCCTTTCATCTCTCTCCTTCACTTGGAGACAGCAATGTGGTGCGGGCTTACTGTGCATTTGGGTTCAACATACCAAAGCTGATAGACAAGCTAGCACGTGTTGGTAGCCCCAGGGGCACTGATATTAAACATCCACTACATGAGACCACTGCATGAGACCGTTTACCTGGGTCTTATCTGTTAACCAAGTTCTTACTAGAGGCTTTCAAGTTAGAGCAGTCTGACTTTGAATAGGCTGCTTTTGTTATTTGCCTAGGAAAGGACAAACAATCCAAGGCTTTTACAAAGCTTATGGAGGGGAAAGGGCTTTTGGCCCTAGAAAAACAAGTATAACTCCAATACTTGTTTTTCAAGAATTACATTGGACAAGTTATTTAACCTCTGTCTTGTTCCCACTGTGTAAAATGGGGATAATATTGCTTTTTACCAACAGATAATATGGAAACAAATATATTAAAAGATCATGATATGTAAAAACTACAATGATAAAGACTACATCTACCCAAAGTAGATGGTTTGTACAAGATTTTTTTTTCCAGAGGCTTGATGTATTCAAAGGAGGTGTTGGCATGTTTAGGCATCATGCCGTAGCAATCTATTAGTCATTCTTGAATTTAGACTATATTAAATTCAAAATATTCACCTATGAGGAGCATTCTGATTATCCTAAAAGGAAAAGAAGAGCATTTTGCTCTGTTTGTAGAAGTCTATTCACTTTTATATCCATAAAGCTGATGTACATAAAATCAAGGGGGAAATTTGGAAAAAAATGCTGGATTTTTGTTCTGCTACATTGTCAGGCTTTGTAGGGTGGGTCTGAGCTGTGCCTTTTCTGTTTCCTTAAATAACTGATGAACTCTTTAGGCTCATGTTTTGTAAGAGCCAAAGTAGAAGGGTGGACAAAGTGTCCAAGTGCCATGCCCTCACACCAGCATGTGCCTGTGCTGCGTGTGTGATCCTGACCTGAAAGCACTGGGAGGCTCACACTACTGTACAGCTCCTCCCTACTTCTCTGCAGCTGTATCCAGGCCTGCAGTGTTTTACTAAGTTTCATTTGCTTTTTAAATATAGAAATCTCTTCTACTAAGGAGATAACTTTGACAGTAAATCTTGTCAATCTTAGCAGGAGATTTCCAGTAGTTAAGCTATTAGACAGGACATGTAACAAATGACTGTATGCAAAGGACAATGGGACCTATGAGCAGAAGAGCTTGCCTCACCTACTAGGAAGATGACAATTACTCCAGTTCAGGAAGGTAAGATTCTTTATGGAAAAGAGAGACAATTTGTTTATGTTGTAATTCTGAAATCACACCCTTTATATTCCCTTTTAATTAAAAACATATGACCTATTTTTTTTCCTCCTTGTATTGTTTCTATTTATAACTGTCCAGCAGGTGTGGTTTGCGCAAGGACTTAACATGGTTCTACATCAAGAGTTGAGTTAAATTACTACTTAAGTCATTAAAGGAAGGCTTTTGAAAGACTGTGTATGCTGAAGATTTAGAGAGAAACATCCACACTAAAGCACAATGTGGTTTTTAATTTCTAGAAAATAATAGGTCACTTCTTCATATTTTCCTGAAGAAACCCTGCATCCAGTGCTCCACAGTCAATGTGCTCGTCATTAAATATCCAAGCACGCAGCAGTCTTGATTAAAAAAACAGCTGTTTATCTCTCTCTCCTCCCCTTGCCACCCTCCCCCGCCCTCCTTCAGCACCCACAGATAATATTATTCTTCACGTTTCCTTAAGGTGTGTTTTCTCTCCCTGCACAAACATACGCTCTGGCACATGCATCCATACCCAGGACTGATACACACAGGCACTTGTTTTTTTCCATGCTGTGTTGATAAGTGCTTTGATAAAGCTGGACATCTTAGAAAGAGTTATTTTCCCAATATTTCCTGCTTCTTTTTAGCTCGAGGACTAGTGGATGCTCATTTTCTGAGGTGATTTTCTTTTTTTTTCTCTTTTTTTCCCTCACTGCAGTTCCTGATTTGCACTTGCTTTCATACCCCAAATGAAAAAAAAAATGCTAGCAAAAATAATCTAGCTTGTGGATTTCTCTTCTAAAAACAAATGATGATTTTCACATGCACATTAAGTAGATCTCATATTAGCAGTGGTTGAGGTTTAACACTAAGACTCTGTAGGAATGCAGAAGGGCTCCAGGGAGGCTAAATGCTGGAGCCCACTGCTTATTACTCATACAACTGAGAAATTTTAAGCCGCAAGTTCCTATTTGTATTAGTTAGATTAGCAACTTCCAGAGTTCAAGGAAATGTGCTAACATGGGTTAGAAGGTCAGTAACATTATCTGAAAGTCACTTCAGAGACTATCTCAATCTCCTAAGCGATATAAATTCTTTATCTGGGAAGGCACTACACACAATTTACAGAGTCAATGGGCTGTGGTAACCACAACAGTTCCTGTTTTAATCATTTGGTCCTTTTCTGGCATTCTCACTGTACTCAGATCAGACAGTTGTGATTTCTTTATTGCTAGCAAGTTCTACAAGAAAAATAAAAACACCCACAACTGGTTTTGAGACATTTTACTTTGTTTCCATAGCTGAACAATTAGACTGAAAGTGTCATCCGTACATTGGTCTGACTCTGTGCTTATCTCCTATAATACCTGGAGAAAACTAAGCGTCTCAAACTGTCCCCCTCCCGTAGATACCTCTACTTCTCTTCACACTTCAATCTCTTTCAGTCAAGTCTTCTGTAGGTGCAAAGAAACCCACTTCGTGCACACAGTGGCCCAGATTTCCACAAGATGACGATTAATGATTTAGCTGTTTTAACAAATGGACATCAAAATCTCTGTGCTTGAGCTTCCAGTTAATGTTTGCTCAGTCTTCCCAAGATGTTCCACAAGTTTCAAAGGCAGGATGGAAATAAACTCTTCGCTATTTCCAGAAAAATAGCTCCAATGAGGTGGTTAGGAATACGCAGAGCAGCTCACACTCTTGATCTGAGATACAAAGCGTCATCTGTTCCCTAAGTGACACAAGGTACATACACATAACTTGCCTGATAGACTATACTCTGAGGAGTAAATGGAAGTGTAAAGAGTGCCTCGTGAACCATGACAGTGAGAGACAATTAGGTGGCAACACTGGCTAAACACAAATCTCTCAATCTCTTTTTGCTAACATGCCTCTGATGATAGCAGGGCAAACTCAGGAGAGTCTCAGTTCAGTTTTCATGTGTCTTCATAGGGCTACTGACACTATTACAACAATCCTTATTCAATATATTTTAACTGTACTGCAGAACACAACAAAGAAGCAGTAAAAACCATAATCACCATATACTTGAATATACAGAAATAATACTAGAATGATTTGTTATAAATATAATTGTAATCTGCAGATTTCTCTGATATGTGTGTTCAGTTGTGTGTTCATATCAACCCCTCATTCTGACTTGACTCATGATGGCAGAACCCTGTTGCTATTGTTGAAAGAACTTCAAACAAAGCTTGTTCTAAGTGATCCTAACAGGACATTCTATGTCTTTAGCTACAAAATCTAAGTAATAGCAAAACCATGTGGAGATAAGGTTTGATAGCTGTTTTGTATTTTAGAATGAAAGACAATGGGTAAATTAAAATGTGGAGGAGGAGAAGAATGCTCTTCAGAGCAGCTGAGGTGATCTGTCCATATGCTTCAGTACTAACAAGAGTGCTCTGGCAGGTGACAAGGTGAGTGGATGAAGTGAGAAAGCTCTGAGAAATCAGGGCATAAAAGCCAGCAGAATTTACTAAATGTGTTGGAACAAACACTACCTCCACCTCTACCAAACAGCTAAAAACACCTCATGAACTCGACCAGTAAAAGCCCAGATGCTGCATGCAACTTCACTCTAATCAGTAAATCTTTTTTTCCTGAAAGCATTAGCTCAGTCAAAACCTGCGAAGTGAGAAAAATGAAGGGTGTGAAGCAGGGGGTCAGCTCATGAATGAGCTTTCTAAGTCTGGCAGAGGTACGGAATGGAATTATGGTCAAAATGAAAAGAAAATGGTCTGACGCATCAGCAATTAATCCAGACTCTAACATGCCTTGTTCTGCCTTACTCCTGCTGACTGGCTCTATCTCAATACATACAAATTTGCTCTCTCTCACATGTGCAAACACACTGAGGAAATTACTTATCACATGAGAAAACAAGTGTCTCCACCCAGCTCAGGATGCAACTCAGAACGTCTTAACGAAACCTGAGATACTCTCATTCATGCCAACGGGCCTTTTATTGGTTTCTCCAGACCAACAAGGCCCAGTCCTTAAAAAAGGCACCTCTCCATTATGGATGGGCAGGTTATTTAAACAGTGCCAGGGTTGTGCCATGCCTGCGCTGGCTGCTCAGGAAATCAGACTGCCCTTCTCTGAGTTTATGTTGCTCCCAGTCCCATCATGGGTACCCCACATTGCCATTCTCAGCCAAATGCCAGAAAAGGTTAACGAGACAACTTCAGCATTATGCAAATATCTAACAGGGTGTTTTGAGAGGAACTACATGCATCCAGCCAGCTCAGACTGCTGATAAAACATAGTCTTATCTTCTCACTGAAGACCATGTAGAAACAGCGTAGCACTGCTCTCATGCCAGTCAGACTCAATTTGCAGTGTTTTCTAGCTCTCATATTTGTACTGTGACTCTCAGGTTATATTTTTCTTAAAATCACAGCCAGTGGATTATCTCAATGTTAAGAATCTCAGTTCATATGCACATTTGTTTTGAAAGATACATCTAAGCTTTAGGGCTGTAGAGAAAAAGTTTGTCAGTATAATACATCCCTGAAACTAAAGTTTGTTTTAAAAAACTAATTTGTTTAGGGCTGATTCACGGGTTTTCAGTCCTATGCAATTCTGAGTTGACGTTGGACAGGAAGAAAGCACTTCTGAAACAGCTCACTCTTGTGCAAGGAACAGTGTCAGTCTCACCTACACCTTGTGCTGAAGGCTCCAATTCTGCCCTAGATAGTCCCATTAGTGCAAGAAAACAATGTCTGGTCCATACTGGGACCAGTACTATTTAATATCTTCATCAGTTATATTGACAGTGAGATTCAGTGCACCCTCAGCAAGTTTGCAGATGACACAAAGCTGAGCGGTGCAGTTGTCACAGTGGAAGGATGGGATCTCATCCAGGGGGACCTGGACAGGCTGGAGAAGTGGACCTGTGAGAACCTCATGAAGTTCAACAAAGCCAAGTCCAAGGTCCTACACCGGGGTCAGGGCAATCTCCAATTTCAGTACAGGATGGGGTATGATGTGATTGCAAGCTGTCCTGCAGAGAAGGACTTGGGGTGCTGGTCAATGAGAAGCTCAACATAAACTGGCAATGTATGTTTGCAGACTAGAAGGCCAACTGTATCCTGGGCTGCAATAAAAGAAGTGTGGCCAGCAGGTCGAGGGAGGTGATTCTGCCCCAATATTCATCTCTTGTGAGACTCCACCTGGAGTACTGTATCCAGTCTGGAATCCTCAACATAAGAAGGAGATGGAACTGTTGGAACGGGTCCAGAGGAGGGCTACAAAGATGATCAGAGAGCTGGATGAAAGAGTTGGTCTTGTTCAGCCTGGAGAGGAGAAGGCTTTGAGGAGAATTTATAGCAACCTTCCAGTACTTGAAAGGGCTACAAGAAAGCTGGGGAGGGACTGTTCACAAAGGATTGTTGTGATAGGACTAGGGGCAATGGCTATAAACTAGAAAGAGGCAAATTTAGACTAGACATAAGGAAGAATTCCTTCACAATGAGAACAGTGAGGCACTGGCACAGGTTGCCCACAGAAGCTGTGGATGCCCCATTCTGGGAGGTGTTCAAGGCCCCCAGTGGATGGGGACCCGGGCTGCATGATCTAGTGGGATGTGCCCCTCTGCCCACGGCAGGGAGGTTGGAACTAGAATATCATTAACGTCTTTTCCAACCATAACTATTCTTTGATTCTATGATTCTAAATGTCCTGAGTTCACTAAGTAACTAGGATAAAAGCTGTTTCACATTATTACTAAGCGCTGCTGCTCTCTGTAGCTCCATCTTTAGTTTTTACTTCCAGTCTTTCTTCCTGCCATGCTTTGCTCTCTTTTGGCTTCTTTCCTACCACCTCTAGTTTTTCAGTTGCAATTGCCCTGTAGATGAGGTGCTACTGCTGTGAGGAGAGGCACGGGCCCATGCAAAGCCCTACCCTCTCACTTTGCACAGCTCAACATCTTAGAAACCACAGAAGTCTTCTCCAGCAGTAATTCAGTCTGGGGCCTTGGAGGCTTCCCCTGGCAAGTTGGGCAACCTTCACACCCTCTGAACCTCCTTTATCATGGCTAAAATTGGATGGGATGGAAATAATTTCACAGGAACAGTACTGATACTCTCCATCTATCTAATGGCAATTCCTTCCTTTCAGCAGGCCCAACTGGAGGCCTCCAAGAGCACCTGGGTATCAAGTCATGACATGACCCCCTACAGTCCTCTATAGTGACTTGCCTGTATTTGTACAACTATGGCTAGGAGGGAACAGACTAAATTCTTATTCAAAGTTTATTTATTGTAAATAAACACCATTTGCTTGTTTCTGTCTCATGAATATGCCTGCTGTTCCTATGATGCATCTGATAAAAAATTAAATAAGATTAGTTGAGGCCAGTTTCTCCTAGCAAGTATCTCTTAATGGCATTTCAAAAGTAATGGTTCATTGAATAAAACCCTATTGTAAGCTTTCTGAATGCTGACATAAAACAGCTGTGATTATTGCACTCCTGTGTGCCCCCCTACAAAATGTGATGTTTGCCTGGTGCATGAGGGATGCCAACACTGCAGATTTATGAAGGTGTATGATGACCAGCATTGACAGTATTTGCCAGCTTGAGGAAGAGGAGGCTAATTTAATTTTGCCAAGAGCTTCCCCTCAAACAGCTTTTAGTAAAAAGCCAAATAGCATGTGGGGCCTATTCATCTCTGCTGTGCATTAATTTAATTTTAAAGTGAAATCAATTCCTTGCAGGAGAATTTTTAAGGAATAGATTGTTGTAAAAACATGCCTGCAATGCTGCCAAAGCTTTTGTGGCATCAGTCCCTGCTCTCATGTATTTCAATATGCCCAACAAACAAAACAACCAAGTGGACATGCCCACAGCTGCATAGATTCATTGCAACAGGTCACTGATCAAGGCCATTATTAAATAGCCTGGAAGGAGATTACTGTAGCCTAACTCCAAGGATCAGAAGATTTTTCAGGATCAAGGAGAAGCAGAAAAAGACGATGTCTGATTCCTCCTTCAGGCTGACTCGCTTGTTCACACAGATCATTAAACTTCTGTGTCCTGGCAAGGGAGATGGGAAGATGCAGTCCAGGCAACTGCCCCATATCATAATGCTTTTCTTTTTTGTCAGGAAAACACCCATCATTGCTAAATTGCAGAATTACAGAATCACTAGGTTGGAAAAGATCCATGGGATCATCTAGTCCAACCATTCCTATAAACCATTAAACCACGCCCCTTAGCACCTCATCCACCTGTCTTTAATATACCTCCAGGGCGGGGGACTCAAGCACCTCCTGGGCAGTCTGTTCCAGTGCAAAATGACCCTTCTGTGAAAATTTTTTTTCTTATGTCCAGCTTGAACCTCTCCTGGTGGAGCTTGAGGCCATTCCCTCTTGTCCTGTCCCCTGTCACTTGGGAGAACAGGCCAGCTCCCTCCTCCCTACTACCTCCTTTCAGGTAGTTGTAGAGAGCAATAAGGTCTCCCCTCAGCCTCCTCTTCTCCAGGATAAACAACACCATTTCCCTCAGCCGCTCCTTGTAAGACTTGTTCTTCAGCCCCTTCATCAGCTTTGTCACTCTTCTCAGGCACATTCAATCACCTCAACATCCTTCTTGTGGCGAGGGGCCCAGAACTGAACGCAGGATTCGAGGTGTGATCTCACCCGTGGCCAGTGTAGAGGGAGAATAACCTCCCTGGACCTGCTGGTCATGCTGTTTCTGATACAAGCCAAGATGTCATTGGCCTTCTTGGCTACCTGGGCACACTGCTGGCTCATGTTCAGTCGCTGTCAACCAACAGGCTGAGGTCCTTCTCCTGCAGGCAGCTCTCCAGCTAGTCTTCTAGTATGTAGCACTACAAAGGGTTGTTGTGCTCCAAGTGCAGGCTCCCTCCTGTGGACTGCCAAACACTCTCTCCCTGCAGACCTGCAAAGAACCTCAGCTTCTTTGGGTTCTACAGAAAAGCAAGGTCTCTTTCTTATGCGTTCTCTTCCTCCTGTATGTTTTGGCAGAAGCTGCATCCCATGATGCAAAAATAATCTGATGGATGGAACATTTGGACTATATACATGCTGTAACACTGCATTTACAGCAAATTGTATCAAGCAAATACTGCACTGGTTATAGATTCAGCTGGAGGAATGTTAGTCAGTAATGACTTCCTCTGCAGGGGAAGATGCTACAGTTGGACATAAGCCACAGAAATTATCCATCTACATTTTCTCTGACCTCTGTCAAGAATTCATATCCCACCTGAGGTTCCAAGTACTTCTATTCATTCTAGGCAGAGAGAAACATGGATCACTTAATTTAGAGAAACTCAGTGAAAAGAATAAGACAGGTTCCAACTCATCATTTCACAAAAGCTACAGTAAGGAAGTTCCACATGGATGATATGACTTTCTAGCGCTTTCTGCAAAAGTGTGCTTTTGCCAGATTCCTATCTAGTTGAAAGCTTAACAGAAGACTTGAATGTGAACCCTTACAGCTACTCATCTTTCAAGAAATATAATGAAAGGAACAAAAATAAAACCTAAAAGAGCTGTCTCACATCCACTTGGTAACTACTTCAGTTTTAAGGTCTTTGTCACTTTACTATTGATTTAAGTCTGTGTATCCTTTTGAATATTAGTATGGCTAGCAAGATAGCAACATCATACATAAAAATGTTCTTTATTCCAGAACAGATGAAACTCCCTGTGCTAAAAGAAGATTTAGGTATCTCTGAAGATTTCTTATCACTGTGCAACATAACTCTCTAATGGTTCAGTGCCTTGAAGGGTCATCTGAGATCACTTATCACATAAATCAAATAGGTGGCAGGCTATAAGAGTGGAAGCCTATAGCAATTTCATGTGTCTGCTTACAGACATCAAATCTATCTTTTAGGCAGACTATAGAGGAGATAATATGCTACTCCATTTAAGCCACTGAAGAAACCCAAATCTGGGTATTAACCAATTTTAGGAAGCTGCTCCTAGTCTTGACTATATCACAATTATCTTGGGAAGTGACTGGTTTTACATCCTAAAATGTAGACTGCTGACACTGGTCCTAGTTCTATTTTAAAGTAAGGCTTCTGTAGTACACTTTGGCAATGAAAGGGAGCATCACAGTGAGTGAAAGTCCAATTTATTTTATGTCCCATTTACATAATCAGTGTAGTATAAAGTGGTTCTATTCTAAAACTGATCTGGGTCTACCTTTCAGTGAATTCAATGAGAAGAGCACAGTTTTCTTTCTCTACTCTACTTTTCTTACATATTATGCTCCTTTCTGTTTATTTCTGTGGTGCTAATGCAGATTACACACATGTAAGTGAGAGCAAGAGCAGTCCCAGAGCTCAGAAGGTGAGAAGACAAGTGCCAAGCTCATGCTCTGCAACAGAGCTCATCTGTCTCTTCCTCCATCAGCTCAGTGGTCAGCCTGTATGCAAAGGGCCATGTCCAGTCCCCCTTCACAGCTCCTGTCCCTTCTGCAGTAGCACTCTGTGATCAGCAGTTGTCCATGCTGAGTTGATCCTCTTAACCTTGCACAACCAAGGCTCATCCATGGGTTTGTGTCTTTCTCTGTAAACCAGCATTTTCATTTAAAGAAAAAAAATCTCTCTGAGAGGCAAAAAAATTCCTACTGACACATGTAAAGGTATTCCTGCTCCTCAAGGCTGTAGCTAGGCAGCCCTTTGGCTGCTGCTTGTAGCTTAAGGTGCACAGGAGTGGGGTCACTTAAGGAACTTCCTAGAAGGTAAGATGATGGCAAACTGCAAAGTTTCCAAGTCATACAGTGGGAGATATAATATTTATTCAACAGGTCCTATGTTTCCTATAAACCTATTCTTCAACAAACACGAAAGCAGACTGCATCAGTCACTGCTGGCCGTTTTCACACAATTCAGATGAGATTTCACGACAAATCAGAACAAATCAGTTGAACTGTATTTTTCCTTTTTATTTCCATTGTTAGTGGAAAGTTGAGGTACCATGTGAACAGCATAATTTCTGGTTAGTTGTACTCTTTGGTTTACAATTTTTGCAGTTGAACAGTCATGTTCACAGTACAAAACACCATGACAAATACTGGCAGCACTGCTCATTATCTTAGCAGAAAGGCAAGGAAGCTCAGGAGTAGCACAGCCAATTGTGGATGGGTGGCAAAGATTCAGGAGAAGCAGCCTCCATGGGCCAGGTCTGTAGATAAACTGAGGATCTGTTTTTGTGCTGCCACCTAAAATTTACATGACTGTGTAGAGAAAATCCTCACAGTCTAACTAACAGGACAATTGGGTTGAGCGTGACACATTACACTCAACCTTGATAAAAGCAGTGAGAAGCATGCATTTGAATCCATTTACACTAGAATGATGTTGCCCATCGGAGCATAATTTTACAGATGTGTTTATGATATAGGGGGAGCCATATGGCATGAAAGGTTTAAACATTTAATCTCACTTAGCATCAATACACTGCATATACAGAAAATTGGAAGCCCAGCAGGAAAATGCCAGATTTTATTCTCACTTAGTTGTGATTAACCTTTATGAGCTCTCTCAGAGTTTTGTCACCTGCGAAGTCATTCAGGGCAGGCAGTCTGTGAAAGCCCTCGACTTTCTGCTCTGGCCAAGATCTGCAGTCTCTGATCCCTCCGAGTGCTGTGCTACCCAAAACGTGGGCCTCTCCTACTTAAACAGCAGTGCAACCTGCTCCATAACTTCCTCCAGAAACAGAAAGTGTGGAACTACGAGGAGTGAATGACCTGCACGGACTGTCTCTTCCCCTGCCCTTCCTGCAGCTGTGCTTCCTTGCATCGCTCAGGTGGGTCCAGTTTAGAGCAGCCTAACTGTGGCAGATGGATGCAAAGCAAATAGCTGATATTCATCACACTTTGGAAATACACTCTTTCTCATTAACATTGATTTCCACACACAAACACTTTAGCTATATTCACTGATTGCATTACCATTGCAGAAGTGTAATTAACAAATTAAAAGGGAGGACTGTGATTCAGTTTAATTTCAGGAAAATCTTTAAATTAAAAAAAAAAAGTCTGATGTTTGAGAATTGTCCCCCTCTGCTATTCATTTTAGTGCTCTGGACATGCTCTAAGAGAAATGCTTCCATAAAAATAAACATGTCCTGAGTATGCTGCAATACTGGCAAACACAGCTACTTGAAGAAGTATCAACGAGACAAAACACAAACAAATGAGAGAAATCCTGACAGATGCTAAACCAGGTACAAAATTGCAAATGAAAGTGTACTTGAGGAAGGGAGAAAATGCCAGTTGGAAGCTGCTCAGACTGATATGAGACTGCCAGCTTATTCATGAAAACTTATGAAAAACAACACAAAATACACACATCATCAGCTGAGGTGAAAGCCAAAGTCACAAATATTTGTGGAAGGAGGGAAGGTAGAAAATCTTCTATACTTGCTGCCCTTCCAGATGGTTGTATGACAAAAGAAACCAGCCCCACTAAGTATATCAGTGTTTGCAAGAGCAGGCAATTTTGACTGCTTTTCTCTCCAAAACACAAGTGAGTTCACCTGGAAGAATGGAAAATGATATCTACTTCTTCTCCAATCTCCTATGAAAAACACCTTTTAGGTGATCTAATATTATGAGAAACCATAATCATTAAGGATTGATCATACTAATATAATTTTCTGGATGGCTTATTAACCTACTAAGACATGTTTTTCTCTACTTCCCTTCATAGCGACAGCAATAATTAGGTAAGGACATAGTAGCAAAATTGATCATAAGCTGCTGCCAAAGGGGACAGAGAATGTATCATGGACATTTAGCATAATGTTCTCCAAACTTGAGATGCATTAATTATATTTAGTAATATAGCTATTTTCTCCCTTTGATAGAAGGAATCCATTAATGTAGATGCAGTATAACAGAAGCTTATTTTTTCTCCTATTCAAAAAATGGAATTTTCTTTTTTCTTTAAAGTTTATAATACAACAGGAGATGGGACAAGAAAACATCATGGTCTCAAGTATCATGTCATTTTCTTATTTCAGTCTTGACTACCAGTTTCCTCGTGAAAGCAGTTCTTTAAAAGCAGAATGGCCACAGAGCTCTAGCTAGAAAGCAAAGAAGTGAGTCATACTGTCACCTCTCATACTATAATCCCCAGAGACGCTTTCCTCATTTTTTGGGTCAGCTTCAGACAGCCTTCCCCTGCCTGTCACCCCTGGTCCCCAGAACAAAGCATCCACAGCTTACACTTAGGCAGCACCACTCAGAATATGTGTGTACTTACATGCACAAATTTTATAAATTTATAGAGGTGACTGAATAGCAGCTGCATTCTGTGATCACGTTAAGGTGCTGCTTCCTTGTCCGTAACATCAATGGCAGAAGCATTACCAACATTCGGGCTGGAGAGTGAAGGAGTAGCCATGTGAAGCATCAGTGCCTGCATACTGCCTGTCACCTTCCTGACCTATGACCCCAGTGCCACAGCCCCAACAGCCACCATGACCCTTGAAAGAGAAACTGCCAGTTAAATGATCGCCCTGGTCACAGCTGTGATGTGTGGAGATAGGGACTGGTGGCCACCCAGGACAGGGGCTGCCAGCTCCACCTCGCAGCTATATGAAACCTGCAGTGTTAACTTTCCTGCACCACTCTGCTAGCGCAGGAAGCGTGTGTAAGCACAAGCATGACAAAGGCATCGCAGTGATGATGAATTTTAACATATTATTTAAAATGCCAGCGACCAGCTTTCCCTCAGCTCTCCCCCTACGTGAGCAGTAGGCAGCTTTCTGTAGATAAAAGCATTACAGGGAGCTGAAAAGAGTTGACATTACAAATTTGGCACTCCGATGGCATGCTGCACAAACAGGGAAAGGGAGGATCTGCCAATGTGAGAACCAGAGATAATATGAAAGGCATAAACCTAACATATTGACCTTATTTAAGTCCAAACAGCTTAACACTAGGATACTTAATGCAAAAATGACAAAAACATTTTTTATTCCACACACACATCAATGTTTTCTTTAAATATGCAATTCACTTGATATCTGCAATCCCCTCTTTTCAGATGCAAAATCCAAAATAATGATTATATCAGTCATTGCTTAATACATTCAACTGTGGCCCTGATTTTCATGCATGAATGGTCATTTACGTATCATTACCCATCATGCCATCCACTCATATTTTTCTTTCTAAATAGAGTAATACATCTAAATTTGTCATTTTAAAACAAAAAATGCTTATAAAGGGGACTTCCATTTCTTGTTATCTTGTCTGTGCCCTTATCAGCTAATAGACTGGAATATTAAAATGAAAAATTCTCAGTGTGTGTGACAACTGCCACAGTGAGAAGATCTCAGAGAAGAGGCAGTTATCAGAGGATGTTTTTTTCAACTGTAGAAACACAGATAAATATGAATAGAAAAGCCAAAGCAAGCCAACCACAAGCTAAACCCGTAATTATTGTACGTTCTTCTGTTTTCATAACACAAGCCCTTGTTGGGGGCAAAGCTAGTTCCATGTTAAGGAAATCACTGCAGACATGAGGTGCAGTTAGAAGCTTTGCATTAATAAATTATAATTTTTTCAATTAATATTGCCCATGCTCACAATAAAGGAAGGATTTTTCTTCCTACTCCTGCTACTTTTAAAGTAATTTTCTGCTATGTTTAATTAGGAAATTTCTCTACAGAAGGGAATGTGATAGAAGATTAATTCTCTATTTCCTCACCCACTGTGTCAGTAGACTCAAGTGGACACTATAAACCCCAGTTAAATACGATAAGGATGATCAAGCACGGAGCTCCTTTCAAGAGGTCGCATCCGCAGACTGCAGATCTCATTTCAAAACAATAGAAACAAGTTAGAAAATGGTAACTCTTCATAGTGCAATGCCACAGAGGAATGATTTCAAGTGCTTCATGGTGCGAGGGTTCACCATGCCAGCTGAGAGGGTTCACTATCACAGCTAATGATACCAAATGCTGCCGAGTGACAAATAGCATTTCAACAACTGCTCATGTTTCGAGTCTTTTTCTCCAGCTCACATCCTATTTTACATTTTTATGCCAAGTATGAAACAGCAATTAAACAATAAATAACAAAATGTTCAGTGCTGGACAATACAGCAAAGTGAGTTTTTTTAAGGAAATAGACAAACGGGGCAAACTGTGTTTGTTTTTAATGAACAATGAAGAGAATGAGTTATTTACCCTCAAGACATAAAATCCTATGAATTTTCTATTGCTGCCAATGCTGAGTAAATATTGGGTTAATGATTTTTTAAATTGAAATCCAAGCCGGAGTGAGAACAATTATTTAGAGGAATATCAGACCTACAAGCTACTGGAACATGGAAGATGCTATCCTTTGACAGGGAGGGTAAGCAATTTTCACAAAAATTTCACTAATGAAGTGGCTGAACATCAAAAGGGAAAAAGCATGAACAATTTAGAATGGGAAACGCAGACATGTTGCCTAGTAGAGAATGAGGCTTGCTCATTGATGAACTAGAACCAGACTGTTTTAAAACAACAGAAGTTGGCAATACATACCTCCTGGGGACAGGAAGGTCAGCACAGGACAACTGATGGAAAAAATGTACAATGCAGAAGAAACTTCACACCCAGTTTTATTCTGGACTTAAAGAAATAAATCCACATTCTGGCTAGACTGTTGCCTATTTATTACACCCCTTTTTGTCATGTGATTAGACATTCTATTCCTACTCTGCTTCATGTTGTTTTGGATTCATGTAGAGAAATGTACCAGCAGAGCATTTAAGAAGGGGAGGCCACCTTCACAGACTCCAAGGGAGAGCTGCAAGGATGACTTGATTCAGAAAACACAACTTCCACGGTGAGCTTAAGGGAAAGGAATTTTTCTGCTTTGTAAAAGAGGAGACTGGCAAGAAACTACTTGTCTGATATAAAAAGGAATGTTCAAAAGGCTGCTATAAAAAGAAGGATAATCAATTGTTCTCCACATCCACTATTTCTGAGACAAGAAATAATTGATATAATTTACAGCAAAGGAGATTTAAGTTAGATATTAGGATTTTTTTCCCCCCAACTTTTAAGAATTATCACACACTGGAACAGGCCGCTCTGGAATGAGGCTGATGTGCTCAGATGTGGCTTGTGAGACTGATCCATGCAAATCTCAGCAAGGGACAGCCTAACTATAGTTGTTCTCAACAGACTTGTAATGGATTTATGAGTTGAAGCTAATTCCACAACTATACATTTACAACTATGCCATCCCTTTTCTGCATGTTAGGCAATGGCTGGGCTCCATCCTGTGCACAACTCAGTCTTTACCTCTCTAAATTCCCTTTGAAATCTTGGGGCATTTTTTTGTAATGTAATTTAAACATATTGATGTCAGTTTGGTGTGTGATATCTGCCTACATATAGGGTCAGGATGTATTTTTGCATAATCTCTAGAAGTTCCAAACTTCTGCAAATTCAGAGGATTTGCTTGCATATGGGACATTTCAGCTTTTCTTCTGATCCTGAAGAGGTAGGAGAGCCAAATGCATCTTCTCCCTTCCTTAGGAGACAAGTTTCTTTCTTTAGACATGGTGGTTTGAAATTATCTGTTCTAGTTGACCAAATTTTTGTTTCATCACAATAAAATACCTTTTAGAGAAAAGTCATAGATCTCTTTAAAGCAAAAACATTTTAAAAAATGTTTTAAATGGGTTGCAAAATCTATGATAATACAGAAATCCAGGTGAAGCACTGTGTTCCCCAGTGTGATTTGCAATATGTTTCTAGTGCTACCACTATAGCTGGTTTCTGTGTAGGCAGTGCCTGGAGGAGCATTCCTGCTTCCACTGTGGTTCCTGCCCAGTAGCCTGCCACTCCTACACCAAACTGATGCTACTCATCATGGACCATGCAGTGTCTGTGCCCTCAGAGTCAAGGGCAGAGGGAATGAAGCTCCTCATATGGACATCACAGCTGGACATCTGGAGGAGCCCTACTTTTGAACAGAGCAGACTGCAACCCCTTGAATGCGCGTCAGGAGCCTCAGTGTCCCATGTAACAGCCAAGAGTCACGCATTGCAGAGGGTTTGTTACCATATTTGTTCTGCATCCCCTAGAGCTGCACTTTCTGTGTCACATCTGCCAGAGGCTCAGCACAAAACCTGTCCCCTCTGTGCCCATTTCCAAGGATTAAGCAGCTCTTTCACAGCAAAGCCAGTCCTCAGAGGTTCCCCAGGCTCCGCTGTCTGCAGCTAGCACCCACGCTGTGTAGTTGCCTGGGTGCACTTGGGTACACTTTTTTTCCCTCCTTTGTTCCTTTGTGAGCAGTCAGGCCTGGGGCAGAATTACAGTTTATTTGCACAGTGATAACATAGCCTTTCAGAAAGGAAATATAAAATGATGAATCAGAGGTCCAGACATATCCATCTGTCACGTCCAATAAGCATGTGTATGCCGTATGAGTGCCTGGTCACTCTTGTAATTAGCTGTTAAAGCTGAATGGGCAATTTTCAGCCAGAAGTACATGAAATGCATGAACATTTTAATGATGCACAGAATAATTAAGAATATCACATGCACAGTTCCTGATCACCTTAAGGTTTTCCCTCTACTTACTGTTGGGGAACTCAACCTCTTTATTAGAGTAAGTGGGTACAGCTGGAGTCAGGAAATGGTGAACTGAATAAATCACAGCAAGACAGGCTCTTTTAAAATGCAACTTTTCCTTCCAAAACCTCTTACATAATGATGGGAAAAATGTCTGCAGCGAATTCTGATGAAGAAAAAAAAGACCCTAATAAAAAATGTGTCCTATGTGACAGCTGGGAAAAATGAAGGGTCTGATTCAGGTCCTGTTCGAAACAACAGGTCTCTCTCCATTACCTCTGCTAACAATCACATTAAACCTTTTAAATTTGGTTGAGCATATACAGCACAGAGATAATAAGCAAGAAAGCTTAGTCTCTGACATGGCAGCTAAGCATCAAGTAAGCCACCTGAACCTTGATGCAATGAATCTGTATGATTGAATACATATAGAACACATACAGGTGGTATGGATGCTATTTCAGCAGAGAGCAAACCCCTTGTGTCTTCCACCCAAACATGGGAAGAAGGATCTGGACAAGGGAAAAAAAATCACACAAAGTGGCCAGAACCTATGAGTGTAACCAAGCAATGCAAACATAGTAAAAACAGTGCAACACCATGTGTGCATACACAGAGGCAGAAAAAAAGGCATGCAGCTCAGTGTGTTGGGGAAAAGCCTATAACATTATCACATATTAAGTATTTGCAATAGAAGATACAATGTTTTTCTTGCTCAAAACACTGTGTCAATATGCCTTCATGAAAACACCCAGGATAATCTCCATCCATCATATGCCAGTCTGAAATGCAAGAAATGCTGCAGTCTGAGACATACAGAATGGTGAAGGAAGAGGAAATGCCTCCTAGCTAATGGAGGGTAGGTCATCTTTCAGCTCCTCTTAGGGGGATGCCCACTTGACTTCAGCAGAGCATACCTGATTCCTAACAGGTTGGGATCAAGCCCTCGGTGTTGACTTTTCTTATGAAAAGTTAATTACCATGTACTAGATGTGGGCACGTTTCTTTGCAAAAGCCTGTTCGGACTGGAAGTGAAACCATCACCTAATCCAACCACTGCTTTCATGTTCTTATATTGAGTTGCTATAAACTATCCCCATGGTATTTTGTTGTAATTACATGCAGTAAAAGGAACAACTGGGTAATTCTCTCAGACTCTGCAATAATATTTCCACATTAAAACGTAAGAGCAAGGTGTACAGTTGTGTCTGTGCTTTAACCACAGGAAGAACACAAGACTTCTCATTTGAAGGGAAAGCCTCATGTTAAAAAGCTCTCTGCCAGCTACCAGTGGTCCAGGGCTGACACAATTTAGGCTGGGTGCCTGCCTCTGCTTATAAACCTGTTGACTACACTGCATGGTTTTAAAAACAACCGTGTGCATCTCCAAAGGCTGTTTATCCTCCCTGGCACCCCCAAGGTGTGCACAAATGAGCTTTTACAGAAGAGACCATTTACATGTCGAGAGAGGTACCAGAGAACCCAGCTTTCTGACCGTGGTCCCTGTGCATGCCATGGATTGGGATTAATGGGCTGCCAACCCTTTGCACTGTTCTCAGGCAGAAACTGCAGATTTTGGGGGGGAAGGTGGTGTTGGATTGGATGTATTTTACCTCCAGAGGGTTGTCTTCCATGTTGAAGGATTTTCTGTCTTTCATGAGCTTTTGTGCTTCATTTAAGCACTAAATAAAGCACAAATAGCCCACGGGAATAAAGTTTACTCTCTACCTGTCAGAATAATTTTCTACCTGAATTAACTTGTGAATACACTTCAAAAAAACCAGACACATCTTTGCTGTAGCATGGCTGTTTGCCTGCTTTATTTACCAAACTTTTTTTTTTAATGTCAGTTTTCCATTTTGTGTGTGAGTCCAATCACATTACTGGTCTGATGGGGTGAAAAGTAAATGCAGTCTCGGACTCTGTGTGGCGTATGTGATCTGGTTTATACAAGTCCCTCCTCCCAGGCATGACTGCTTAATAGTGCTCGTATACAATCTGTGCCTGCCCAGTTTCTTAGCACCTGCATGCTTTGCAGATATACTTGCAATGAATTCTTGCTGTATGAATTGTGAACCCTCTCTCACCATTTTGCATTAGGAAAGGCTATATAAGGCTTCCAGCCTTGTCTGACTGAGCAGGAGGAGGAACTTTCAGGATACCCCATCACAAACCTCAGAAAGCTAAACTTCAAAGAGCAAAAATGGAAGAAAAATAAATAGAAAGAAAAAATGAATAAGAAATGTTTGTTAACTACTGCCACTTGAGATGGAGACAGTAAAAAATGACAAGGGGCTATCACTGAACACACAGTTTGTTTGAGCTGTGTTCAGAGAGGCAGGGATCGTGTTAGTCCTGTTTTGAGGGGTGGGAGCGCCCCTGCCTGCAAACCTAGCAGCCTTGATGAGATGCAGCCTTCTAGATGGAGGTGATTAATCAAACTCACCTGAACCTCCAACACACCTTCAGATAAGGCTTCTTTCAGCTTAACAAAAATTGGCATCTGTGTCACATCTCTCACTTCAGAATTTCAACAGAACCCTCCCGATGCCGACTCGTGCCTGTTTCTTGGTGGAAGCAGCAGTGAACTCCCTGCAGTGCCATGGGAAGGCAGCAGCAAGCTCCCAATGCCTCTGCTATTGGCTTGGGCCACACTTTTAGCACCAGGCAGCATCATCTTTCTTATCAACAAATGAGCTACAAGTGATTATCAGTTTTCATTTATTTTTTAAAGTTTATTTTCAGTTTAAATGCTTATAGGTGACCTGTCCAAGGAGGATGGCTTATGTTTTCGCATTGCTGCCTGAGATCCAGACTGTCCACCAAATCCCAGCCATCAACAAACTGTAGCTGATATCCCATTTCTAAGATAACTCTGGATGTATGAAGTTTGCAAATGGCCTTCCTTATGGGAAAGCAGAACTATTCTTCTACCCTTCAACGTTTCGATGACAGCAGCAGTCACATGCCACAGATAGCTGCAGAAATTGCAAGAGGGTTGATGGGTGGCAGCAGGAGGCTATCTATCTGAGAGGATCCCAGCTGTAGCACACAACCAGCATCTACCAGATGATCTGCCTGGCTCTGCATTACTGCTTTATTAATGAAAGCAGAAATCACCTCTTCCAGTCTTATTAGCAGAAGTAGTTAAATCAAAGTGGTAACAAAGCAAGTGGGGAAAACATAGCCACATGTTGCACTAGTTCCAAGAATGATGCTTTAGAAGAACAAAGACCTCCAGTGCCCTGACAGTTGATGCCTGAGCTGGCTGCAAAATGGGTGAACCTGACTGCCAGCACCATGAGCTGGTTTCAGATTATAAACTCACAAGGAACTCCCAAATCCCACTGATGCATCCAACCCCCCGCAGCAAAGCACGAAAGGTGGTTCACTGTCCTCTCAAATTACCCGTATTTAACACTCTCAAATAAGCCACAGTCTATTTATGTCACATCCAACCTCTTGTCTCGATTTGGGTTCACCTTCCTCACTATTTCCCATATCGGGGTCTTTGCTAACAGAGGCATGGCGCCTGGCTGTGTAGGGTTTGGGTCTGCATGTAGCTAGAGAAGGCAGGGGATAGTTCTTCTCAAAGGTTTCCTCCCAAATTGCAGATTCCTAGAGTGGTGTTTCTTTCTTCATATTTCCAAAATGATATCTTTTCATGAGGAGCATTCCCTAACATCTGAGGACCTACATGATCTTGCACTGCACCTGTCTGCTTCATAATGCTGCTGTTTTCTTAACAATATTTCTCTCCTAAAATGAAATTCACACACATTGCACTGTCTGAACAGTAAAAGACTTTTCAGGGGATAAAATATAATTGCTCAGTGTAATCTCTCTGCATTTCCTGGTAATTACCCTCAAGAACAGTGTGCATTAGACTCTCTGCTATCGGAAGTAGTGTCTTGAGCCTTGTGGTCAGATTTTCTAAAATACCTTCCATAGTATGTGACCTATAAGACATATGTGTATATTCTACTTAAGTGCATTCAGTTTTGGTCTTGGATTTGCATCTGATCAAAGGAAAAATATCCATAAAGCTATTCTCTCACACTACCATTATTTAGAACAAGCTAAGTAAAAAAAAAAAAAAAAAAAAAAAGCCCCGTATACATTTTCTATTGGCTTCTACATCTTTTTTCTTACTCACTTTATTCTTGCCCTTCACAAAATATATTTATAAACAAAAGTCCATGTTTAAACCTGATTTTGCAATTTAATCTTTAGAGAACATCTATTTTCCCTCTGAAAGCATAAGGCTTTTTTAATGGTTACTTCTTATTTACAACCTAAATAGGTTTACAGAAGTTACAGTTCATCTCAGCTTTCAGTCACACATACCTGTAGGACAGGAACATATCTTCCCCCCACTTCATACAGCACCATCTAAACCTACTGATCGTCCCTGTCTCTCTGGCAGATCTGGAATGGGTTGTTCTTGCTCAGAACCAATTCCTGTCCAAATACAGGATCTGATGCTGAAATATATAACTTCTATCCAGCAGCACTACTACTTTAACTTTTACTTTGAATCACACTATTTCTGATCCTTCTAAAACAATGGCAAACTAAGAATCTGAGTAAATGTCATCTAGAATGATTTCTGTTCTTTCACCATTGTTAATGCAAAACCATGCACCTGCTTTATGCTTTCTTCTGTAATATTTAGTTCAGAAAACTATCAAAGCCAACAAGGACGATAAGCAGTTGAAAAAATGTTATAATCAGCTGCAGAAATCCTTGCCAGGCCACAAATACCATGCTGTTATGAGCTACTCTTCCCTCTTACTACCAGTATCTGAACAGATGAATCTGAATAGTCCAACCAGTTGAGCTCTAAATCACATCAGAGCTATCATTAAGAAATGGAAAAAAAGATACCAGTCCTTCTACAAGACATTCAATTTCCTGTAGTCTATCCACATTCTCTCTTTGCTTTTGGCTTGAGATCCCAGAGACTTGACTGGAGTTCAGCCATTTATTTCCGGAGAGTCTCTGGTCACATTGTTCTCCTTTTTTATCTTCTGGAACTGGCCTCATGCCTGCAGACATCCCCCAGCACCTATACAATGTTTCAGTGCACCCTTCTCTGGAACGCATTGTGCAAATTGCCAAACCTTCTCAAAATGCCCTTGTACTGTGCTGCTCAGGCTGAGCAGCCACAGCCTTCCTATCTCCCTGTGCTTTCCAGCAAGTCCGTAAACCAGTCCTGCAATCCTGAATAGGCCTTATGACACCATGGCTTCTTCCTTAATTGCTTCCTCAAATCTTAAACATCACTATTGCTTCTTTAGAGTTAGATGGGAAAGAGCAAACCACAATCTCCACTGACTACTTGGAACATGAAAATTGTGACACATCTGTTTTTTCACACCTCTTAAGTACACTTGTAATTTATAGCAATTTTGTACCTTTACTGCACAGAACAGGCTGAGGGGTAAAGATAATGCTTTCATGCTATTGCTGCTACAGTTTTCTCTATGCATTCTAGCACTAAAACCCATGCCTTAATTGGGTTTGGGATTTTAGGTGCTGAAATTATTGTTCCTAGGACTAGGAAGGCCTTTGTAAGCTTTAAAGGTAATCCCTCTGTTACCAAATGAAGAATCTATCGGAAAAGCTCAGAAGATAAATAAAGATGTCACCTATTGATATGTGATAGCAGATCCCACCATCATCACACAAGAGCTAAATGCCATGGACCCACACCAAAGTGCTCAAGGGGTGACACTAGAGGTGTCCTTTGAGCACAAGGACATTTATGGCAGGATGGCTATGCTAACACATTCTCATTTACTGGTCATTTGCTCTCAAAGCTGTTGAATGGCAGAGGACAACTCAGCAAGAGCATGTCAAAAACACCTACTCCCATGCACATGTTAACCACCAAGAGCAGCCCAGTGAGTCTTGAGATATAGGAAGGAGGTGGCTTTGTAAAGGGCAGCAGTGGTTGCTGGATGCTGGAGGCAAGAGAAAGGGAGAGAGGATGGTTTTGATGGCCATTCAGTGTCTCACTGGCTCTTAGTTGCCTTTTTGGCTCCCAGCTTTCTATTGTGACTTATCTTGCAGTTATAGGGTCCCACTGAGCATCTTAAGTATTTGTATCTAGCTATACAGAACATCTTGTAGAGATAAAAGTAGCACTGTCCACATTTCACATGAAGAGACCTCTGCAGGGAGGCTATGCTGACTCTGCTTGCTGTGTGGACACTACAGCGTTGTGTGCTTTCACTGCCCAACCATGGCCTGACGGACTCAGCTTCTAAGCTTTCTGGGGCCACAAACCTGGATTTTCTTACTTCACACATACTGAGGGCAGGGGCTCAGATTATGCACTATATGCCATCCTTATGTAAGGACAGGGCCATTCTTATCACAGTCTTTGGGAGTAAAACTCTGAACTCAGCCTTGCATACTCCGACCACTGGAAAATTTCCCTCTTGAAGACAAGCACCCTAGAGTGGAGCAAAGGGCTTTGTAGAAGACAGGGTTTGCAGTGATGAAACACGGTAGATGTTTCACAGATAGACAGAAGTAATTACTATGACAACACCACATGATTCCATTAGAGGCAGAAAAGCTCTTTTCAGGAGAGTGGTATGTTCTATAAGGCCTAATGCAAAGTTATCTTCACGGTTACAGTTGGAGGATTCCTGAAGAAAAATAGGTAGGTGTGTAGATAACTAGAAAATTGGCCTATACTGCTAGGGCACACAGAAAGCCCAGTACAAAAAAACCCAAAGAATACCACAGCCTCCATCATCAGGCCAGCTATACCAAGATTTGTGCTTTGCTCATCTAAATAAGACCATGTATATTCACATGTTAAAACTACATATTTACTTACAAAATTCAACTATGAAGTTCATATTTCTGAATTTTACATTTCTAAGGAAATCCAGGATACTGACAGCAATTCAAAAAAAACTATAAGCAAATACATCCAGCCCTACCATAGCAACATAGTCTAGGTAGTGGTTTTGCATACTTGGTGTACAAGTGACAATTAAGAGGGCCAAGAGCAAGAGTTAGTCATGATATTTAACCTCTCTCTCCCCACCTCTGTCTGTGATTCATTTCACATACATCATCATTTCATGAAGCTAGGTACATAGTTGATATGAAGAAGGGTGTGTTCTATATTTGCTTAGGTAGGAAAGGAAAGCCAGTGCATTAAGGAAGGGGGTCTGGCTAAGTGTGAATAAAACCTGGTTGCCACTGCATCTATTGGCACATGATGTGAAATCAGATATTCAGTTGTGTTCCAGGAGACTGAAGAGGTCATCTCTTTGTTTCATAAACTGCCAATGTTTTCCCTTATGCCTGCCTTCTTTGGTTTCAACAGAAAGCAGCATGATGGATGGGAGAAGGTGTCCTTGCTCCTGAAAGAACCCTGTAATGGAGGCTGTAGGCAGGCTGTCCCCTCTGCCTGTCACTCCCAGCAGGGCAAGGCACTTTAAAATATCCTCTATGACAAGGGTCACATTCACTACAAAGACATCATTATCCTTGCTCCTTGGGCCATGATTGCTACACCTGATGGTTCTCAAAAGACATTTATAAGCTGTCTCTGATAATATAAAACAGCCTGTTGAGTGGCAATGCTCCACAACACAGGAAATAGTACTGCCTGGAAAATGCCCACACCTCTTCCTCTGGGCTCCATGTAAGCTCTCTAGAAAGATATGCTGCTCAGACACATCAAATACTGAGCAGGTTAAGTGCCTATGAAGAGGGGCCATAGGCTCATGGCAAAAAAAGCTAAGTAAACTTCCCCAGTCTGTACACATGAAAGCTTGAAAACTTTCAGACTTTCCAGATGAAAGGAGTTTTCAAGCATCTTCCCTCTGAAGAAACTGGCAGAATAAAGACTCTGTCAGAGCACTCCAGCTTTCTACTCTCAAACTCCTCAAAGACTACAGGGAGCACTGCATTTCCTTTGGTCAGCTTTGGATCAAGCCATAAATGCCAGGGAAAGCCATCCCAAGAGTAGCTAGTGCAGTCTGCCTGTGTCCCCCAAGAAAAAATCAAGGAGAAGTACAAAGAACCATCTGAAGGGAAAATAATTCTGAATTTACACTTGGGCAAAGTACAAAGCTTTGTCTTTGTTACCCCTTCTCCCTAGGCAGATGTTTTCTTTCCTCTTTCACATTCACCCTTGAATTCTCTGTTTGTTTTCCAGGGACATAGGCAGGTTTTGTCTCTCCTGGTAGCTATTACTCAGAGAACGATAAGCATGTGATCTTCTCCTTCAGGTGCCTGCAACTTTCCTTAATGTTTCATTACAAGCACATACAGCTGGCTTGCAGCATACACAGTGCGACTTAAAAAGAACTGTAGGTCGAAGTATCTCATAGCAGAATATTACTGCGGATTTAGCACTAATTCCAGCTTTATTCCTTTCCTAATTCCTGTATCACATAGCCTTATCTACACAGATAAAGCCCCTTGAAGCGCGCTTGCTTTGATGCACGGATGGAAGGCTTCTGTCAAAAAAAATGTAAGGTCTATTTAGAAAACAATCACTGCTATATTTAGACTACAGTCCACTCCAAACTCCTCCGACAGGTTTCAGTGCAAACAAGGAAAGGCTTCTTTTGGCTGACTACAAAAGTTACTTTTCAGACAACCCAGTAGTCTGAGTGATGAATTTCAACCTCTTGCAGTATTTCCAGCACGGCCACAGTCTCTTAAAGCTAACACCGCGATTATCAACAAGGTATCTGCACACCACACAGCTAATTCCCTGACTGCCTCATAGTATCACTGCTCCTGAAGGGCATACTATTGATCCATAGGTAGATTATGCTAGTTGTTTGGCTTTGGAAAATATGCATGGTCTCTCCGGCACCCTTGGCTGTATTTAATGCACACTCTGCTGAGGTTTACAGGAGCATTTCAAGCCAAATCATAATGGTGCAAGGCAACTTTTGATGTCAAATCCTGTTTGATTTTACAGCTGGCAACAAAAGAAATTTACACTTATGGCAGACAGCAACTTTCAGCCAGAAGGATTTCAAAGCACTTTATGAACTATCATTCAAAACAAATAACATTAAATGAAGACATTTCTGGGTTGAGATATAGAAAATATTGAACAGAACTACTCAGCCGCTTAAGGTAAAAGGTGAAGAATATCCCATCCAATTGAATGCATGCAATGCAATTTTAGATAGGCAGTATGCAATTACAAAAGCTGGAGTCTGGCCAAGCCACCAAGGTTAACTACTCTACTTTTTCAAAAAGTATCATGGGATTTTTCTAATGACCACAAGTTAATGATGTCGTGTCTGAAAGTCAGCACCTCTCCCCTTACAGTGACCTTTACAATCATTTAATTGCAACGGCCCAATACAAGACCCAATGAGAAAATCCCAAATCACCATTCCCACCATCTCAGAAATTTGCTTCTCTTAGAAAAATGAGGTTGGAAGGGATTAAGTGAGTCACTAGGTCCAGTTCTCTAGAATCACAAGAAAGACCACATATATAATCAAATCACTGATATTGTTTCTAGGAAGTCTAATACACTTTCAAGACTTATTTCAAACTTATGAACACCATAAACTTATATCTTTCACAGAAGGAGCTACAAAGACCTGGGATAAATACAGCTTTGTAGGATCCTTCAATACTTCAAAGAATAATATGTATAATAAAATTTGTGGTAACACGCAGTAGGTATGTTCTTGGACAATGCAATAAAAGAAGCTATAGTAACTACACAACACATCGGATTGCTATGGACTATAGTAGGAATAGTTGCATGTATTACTTAAGTTATAAAGGGACTCTGGCAACCTATTCTTTATTAATCCATCAAATCACAGACACTACTAATTATTATAATTAGTAAGAAAATATCCCTGTATGACACAATGAAAAAAATTTTCCTAAGTCGTTAGGACTATCAGAAAAAAACATGCATGGCAAGCCAATCTTAATATCATTAACACAACAGGTACTGTATATTCTTTGCATGAATTTTGTTATCTTCAGATATTAATTTTGGGTTGCAAAACTTCAGCTGAAAAATGACAAAGAGATCACCTACAATTTTTATTTTGCCACATAGGCCCTTGGATTTATTTTGCCAATCCATTTATTTTAAACGAACTTGTAGACCATTCACTCAGAGGAGCAGTAACCTGTGCTTTCAATTGCTTCCTAGACAAATAATTAGAAATAAAATGTAGAATTTAATTTTGATTACAAATGGTACTTTAAAAAAGAAGAATGGAAAAACCAGAAATTCCAAAGGCCTTTATAATCCATCAAGAACCTGAGTGTTGCTCATGCAGACTAAATCATCAGGTATTACTTTCTGGTGAATACACATAACATTCTTTGCTGTCAAATATATAAACTGCATATGTCAGTAAGCCTTAGAAACCAGCAGTATGAACTACCAAAATCAACAGAGGTTTTTATGTTGATCTCTGTGTACTTTGACCCTCATGTACCAGATTATAACAGCTTATCATCCGCAGAACGGCACTTACACAGTTCATTGTCTCATGTCCCTTTGTTGAGTGTTGATCTGATTATATAAACGACATATTATGATTGACCTTTCAGAAAGTTTTTGTTTATGCTTTTCTTATGCAGGATATTAGATAAAAAAATCAATTAGGTTCAAAAAATCTAGTATCCTAAAACAAACAAAGGCAAAATAAATCAGGCTCTGAGAATTTGGGGCAATGTCTCAGGTGAAATAAATTACAGTGTTCCTCTGCAGCCATGAAGATTACAACTGCCACCATTGAACTGAACACCTAGCTTGGAGGATCTATCTGGTGTTAATTCATTAAATTCTAAGCAAACTGTACAATAGCTTCACTGTTACTTTTAACACTTAGCACATTATACCGTCCTTTGCCAACAGTTACTTTTTCTTGCTGCCAACATTAAACTTGCATCCCTAATGAGAACTTAACAGGACTTAGATTCACATCAAGTTTGCCAGAAATTTCAGATTGTGACACAATTTAAGGTCATTTGTAGATGGTTCTTTGAGTTCTCCTCATTTAATTGTTTACAGATGAAATGGTAAACGCAATCTTTGTTCTTATGCTAGCTGCAAGTGAGCATACATTTGTGAATATCTGTTAAGAATTTTTCATCTGGGAATTCATTTTGTGCAGATAAAAAAGCTATCTTCTGGTCCTAATACTCTGATCTTTATTTGATTAAAAGGATTCATTTGGATTCATTTCCCTGTGATACTGCATAATATCACGGTGCTCTGTTTTGTGAGATCTCTTTAGAGGTCACTTGCTGGCTCTCCTCCGAGTCCCCCACCTAAAAAATACCATTGTGGGCACACAGCTGAATTTGCTCATGGTCTTGAAATATGTGAAGATGTTTAAGTATTCAGGCAATGCAACCAAGCTATATTCAAAGGTCTTTTCTGTCATCCGAACTAAGAATCTAAGACCTGATGTTAATATTAATCAAAAACGGTTCATGGATGTAAGTTCCTGTTGAAAACAGAGGAATGCACATAGTCTCTTAGTTTAGATCATATCTTTGATGACTGAAATATTTTCCAGCTAGAGGGACCAAACAGAAACAAAAAGAGATCAAAGAAAATGTAGTCACTAGGACTGCCTTTTCTCCCAGCAAGGAAGGTTTTACAGCTGTGCATTTGGAGAAAGAAAAAAACCACAAAAAAACATTTATGTACCTTGGTATGAGTGCAACAACTCAGCAATAACCAAACACATAAAAAAGGAACACACAAAAGGCTTTAGGTGAAACTCTGCTGTGCAGATTGCTTGTCTGCTTTTCTGGTTCACCCTCCAGCCCTCTATAAATGTAGTTTTAGGCCTCAGAGATAGAATGGATCATACTCGGGCTTTGCCCACTAAAAGCAGCACTGACAGTTGTCTTCAGACATTTGGCTCTCTATACTCAAACCAAAACGTGAGCACAACCAAAGGCAGCATAGACATAGCTGTTGTGTTTGGTAAATAGACGGATGGATGGATGGATGGATGGATGAAAAATGAAAGCAGAAGTTTGACTGCAAATATAACATGTTTCTTCAAATAGAAAATGTTCTTTTCAATCAAAATGTGTCTTTCAACATAATTCTGCTTTAAAAGGGAACTGCCAGAGTTTTTTTTCCTGCAAGAACTGAAATTTGTTTTCTCATTTAGGTGACTCTAACCATAAATTTTTGCAATAGTGTCAAACCGATTGCAAATAACTGATGCTTTAAGGGTTTCTTCTTAATGACGTCCCTGCCATCCCTAGCTGTTACGATGTACTTATTCTACCACCGTACTAAGAGTAGTTGAACGGGCACAAGCAGTAATTTAATCAGCATTTTTCTGGGATTTCCCAGATTTTTCTGGGAAATATCTGGGCTTAAAACTATGCTACATATTTTCTTAGTGTGGTAATGCCAGTAGGACTTGAACTTGTGTATCTGTATACAAAATGAACATGAAAAAGTACTTATTTTCTTGAAAGATCATAATTACAGAATTTTAAACGGAGCAAGGCAGAAGAATAAAGGTCTTTATATGCAAAATATAAAATTACCTGGAGGTGGCTGAGAATCCACATTCGTTAAAAGCCTCAAACTCAAAATCAGATTTTTTTTTTCTGATCAAGACACTGGAAGATTTTTTCTTAAAATTTAGAACAATAACAGAAGCTAAACTGCAAGTACAACTTTACACCTAGAAAATGGTGTTACTTTTCCCTCTTTCTTTTTCCTAAGCAATAGCCTCTCTTGTTTGTGGAAAGTTTGCTTTGTTTAGCTTTCCAGGAATTGAAGACCTTTCTGCTTCTGATCGCACTGAAGTGGTTTTGGCAGCAAAACCTCAGAGCAAACAAAACATTTTGTCATTGCACCTCCCTTCAGACATGTGGTTGGAATTAATATGGCCCCTCCCCTCATATCTCTGAACAGTCATTTGAAAAGGGTGAAGTGTGTGTGCTATATATTTCTGTGTATAGAATCAGAGAATAGTTAGGGTTAGAAGCGACCTTGAAGATTATCCGGTTCCAATGTCCCTGCCACAGGCAGGGACATGTCCTACTAGATCAGGCTGCCGAAGACCCCATCCAACCTGGCCTTGAACACCTCGAGGGATGGGGCATCCACAACTTCCCTGGGCAACCTGTGCCAGTGCCTCACTACCCTCATTGTGAAGAAATTCTTCCTTATGTCTAGTCTAAATCTGCCCCTCTCCATTATAGCCATTACCCTTCCTCCTATCACCACAAGCCTTTGTGAACTTCCCAAGCTTTCTTGTAGCCCCTTCAGATACTGGACGGTTGCTATAAATTCTCCTCGGAGCCTTCTCCTCTCCAGGTTGAACAAACCAAACTCTCAGCCTGTCCTCGTATGGGAGGTGCTCCAGCCCTCTGATCATCCTTGTAGCCCTCCTCTGGACCCATTCCAACAGTTCCATCTCCTTCTTATGTTTAGGATTCCAGAACTGGACACAATACTCCAGATGAGGTCTCACAAGATAGGAACTGAGGGGCCTCCCTTGACTTGCTAGCCACACTTCTTTTGATGCAGCCCAGGATACAGTTGGCCTTCTGGGCTGCGAACATACATTTCCAGCTCATGTTGAGCTTCTCATTGACCAGCACCCCAAGTCCTTCTCCACAGGGCAGCCTTCAATCACATCATCCCCCATCCTGTATTGAAATTGGAGATTGCCCTGACCCAGGTGTAGGACCTTGGACTTGGCCTTGTTGAACCTCATGAGATTCTCACAGGTCTACTTCTCCAGCCTGTCCAGATGACATCCCATCATTCCACTACAGCAACTGCACCATTCACATTGGTAGCATCTGCAAACTTGCTGAGGGTACACTCAAAATCTTGCTGTCTATATCACTGATGAAGATCTTAAAGAAGCACTGGTCCCAGTATGGACCCCTGAGAGACACCACTTGTCACAGATCTCCATCTGGATATCAGGCCATTGACACCTCTCTGAATATTGACCATTCAATCTGTTTTCTTACCCACTGAACCACCCACCCATCAAATCCATCTCTCTTCAGCTGAGAAAAGGATTTTGTGAGGGATCATGTCAAAGGCTTTACAGAAGTCTAGACAGATCACATCTGTCAGTTGACCCATGTCCACTGCTGCGGTTACCCCATCATAAAAAGCAACTAAGTTGGTCATACAGGATTTGCCCCTGGTGAAGCTGTGTTGGCTGCCTTTAATCACCTCCATGTGCTTTAGCACATCTTATAGGAAGATCTGTTCCATGATCTTCCTAGGCACAAGAGGTGAGGCTGAGAGGATGGTAGTTCCTAGGGTCATCTTTTCTACCCTTTTTAAAAATGGGGACTTCTTTCAGTCACCAGGGACTTCTCCTGATTGCCATAACTTTTCAAATATCATGGAGAGTGTCTTGGCAACTACATTGGCCAATTCCCTCATTACTCTGGATGTATCTCATCAGTTTCCATAGACTTATATATGTTCAGATGAGAACAATGTTTCAAAATGTCAACAGAGCTTCTTTACACTTCAAGACTATGCAAAAAACCAACCAACAAACAAAAAGCTGTCAGTCTGTTAAGAAGTACTTCAGACACCAAGTTTAGGTTAATAATAATAATACTGCAGAGAATGGAACAAATCCCAGAGACCGCTCACTTCCCCAGGAAGAAAGAAACAATCTGAAGTCATACTGACTGATCAGTATGTTTTGAAGCTCCTGCTGTCTTGCATCATACAGTGGGGCTCTTCTTCCACTCACTGTTTCTTTCTTCTAGGAGTCATCTTCTAGGAGTCACCTTATTTGGGATTCCATTACTTTCCATGCCATCTTTGCCGAGTTCTTTCGCTTTGAAAAAACAACCAAGACTCCTGCCAGTGCTAGCTTTCTCAAAACAGTATTTTGAACAGTCCTCCCCTTTTTCAGGGTGCAATATGGTTTTTTCATTGTACCTCCTTCAACAGCATGACACTTCTTCACTTTCCCCATGCAATAATCCTAGGCATCTGGTGTTCATCTCACTCCCTTCTCATCTCTCTAGTTCTTACAAACTTTACAAATTCTTACATCCATTGTGTTGTTCTTTTCATGGAAGATCGATAAAGTCTAAAAAAGTTCTAAAAACCTTAGTGACACCTCTCCTGAATATCACTTTCTGGTGTGAATCATACTTGAAAAGAGGAACAAGATCAGGAATGCTGTAAGAGAGAAATTACTACATTAAGTGTGACCACAAACAATTTTTACAGCTTTCCTTACATCCTGCAGCCTTTCTGTAATGACAGTCTCCACTTACCTTCCTGCTTTAAGAACTTGAACTCTCCTGGTCTTCTTTTTCAACCAGAAGGAGATTAACACAGTATGGATATTATCACAATAAATAATAAAGTAGTTGTATAGACATCTGGACCAGTAGAAAAACACATATCTTTTCTAGGTATGCCTACAAAGGCATGTTGTCTTTAACTCTAAAGTGGGATATCACAGAATCATAAAATCACTAGGTTGGAGAAGACCCACCATATCATCAAGTCCAACCATTCCTATCAAACACTAAAACATGTCCCTCAGCGTATTGTCCACCTGTGCCTTAAACACCTCTAGTGACTCAACCACTTCCCTGGGCAGCCTGTTCCAGTGCCCAATGACCCTTTTTGTGAAAAATTATTTCCTAATGTTCAGCCTAAACCTCCCCTGGCAGAGCTTGAGGCCACTTCCTTTCGTCCTGTCCTCTGTCGCTTGGGAGAAGAGGCCAGAAGCCTCCTCTCCACAACTTCATTTTAGGTAGTTGTAGAGAGCAATGAGGTCTCTCCTCAATCTCCTCTTTTCTTTATATTACAATACAATATCTGATCCACAGAAATATTAGACACTGTGGTTTTAATGGGAGTTTAACAGTCTGATGCATTATTTGATTTCCAAATGTGGTCAGCACCAGCCCACCAGTAGACATCAAGGCAATAACATGGTCCCAGGGAAGGAATTCCCCAAGGTCACTACTGGTCCTTAAATTTCACACCAAAGTGTTTGTTCATTCAACATTTTGCTCTTTTTAATTTCAGCTTAAAGAAAAGGACAAAGGGTAATTTCATATACAAAAGATTTGGTGTTCATCTGGTGTGAAGAAGGTAATTTAAAAGCTCTTTTATTTAGAAAATCTAAATATAAAAAACTTTGCCCTTCATTTATTTGGATTCAGAGTCAGGTCTGGAAACCAATAATAGTTCAGCTCACAAACCACAGAGAGATGTAAGCCCCACTGATTTCATGCTCCTTTAATCTGCTTTCATCAACTGTGTGGATTTTGTAAAAGCACTCAAAAATTAAATGTTACCATTTAGTAAAAGCACTGACTGATTTCTAAAGGGTTAGCTTGCAGTACTGCTGAAAACATTAGTGACATGGCTAGTAATCCAGTACTATGAGCTTTCCTGCACTACATGATTTCTATTCTAGCAACATAAATATTACTGTATGAAAATTATTCCATTCTCTTAATAAAGGGAGAGAAAAAAACCTTGGCCTGGATGTTGATCTGCTTCTGATGCGGTTTTGAATAAACTGTTACTCATAGTCTCCAAGGCAAACCAGTTTGGATGTGCTCAAATATCATATTCATTAATAGATTGTATTTACACAAATAGGAAAAAAGACGATAGCTAACAAGGTCATTGATTTCAATGTAACAAGCAATACAAGGCAATTGAATGCTGTTAAGAAACAATACAAACAATATTGCTTTTACCAGTTCTATAATAATTTTTTTCAACATGTATTTTCTACATTTCTATGATCATTGTTATCATGAATAATTGCATTAAGAGTGTTGTTTCATCAAATTAACTTACGACTGCAATAAGCTTTCATGAAGATTTTGAGAATAATTACTGTGAGTATATAGAGAGCTGTGTTCTGAGAGAGAAAAAAAAAACAAAAGCAAAAACCCAAAACAGCACAAACGAATACACATTGTGAACAACAAATCCTGGCACTGAGCAGTAATGTAGAACAAGCCTGATGCTATCCAGCTCCTGACCTATCATCACTTTGACTAGAAAATAACATCATCATCTCCATCGTCCCACATCAACTAAGCAAAATGCCGAAAAAGCTTCTACAAGCAACAGCCACAATACATATCGAAGTACAGCCCTCTGTTCATGTTATCCATCAGGATGTACCTGTGACAAAATTAAGACACCCCTATGTGCAATTCTATGCCTGACCTGTATTCCTTCCCTCCTTGGAGATCGGTGACACAGGAGAACAACCTGCCACCAGTCAAACGGGTGGATACTAACAAATTATGCTATGTGCTCTTTGGGCAAAACCTTCCCCATGAAGTCAACAGGAATATTACTTCCAGCATCAAGTAACTTCCAGTGATATCTGAGCATCCCGAGTTTAGAGTCAAATTTAGATGGTGGTAGCAATGTACACGACTCCCCTAGTCATAGGAAACACTGCAGCTACAGCAGCCCCATGGGTAATGAGGCAGTGATGGACAGACCATGAGACACATGGCTGTCATGCCACTGTGAGAAAAGTGGCAAAATCTTACCATTTCTGAGATGATATAGTTACACCATCAGGACAAACAGAGAAGTATTAATACTATTACTGGAATGCTGTCCTAAGCTCTAGTTAGCCATGCTTAAGGAATCCTAATTTCTGAATCTAACTGACTACAGATAAGGGGAAATGGAGAAATTCCATGTGACTATGGCCGGTCCTATCTAAGAGAGAGGTTGAGAAGTGTGATGGCTATGATAGGATATTGTTGGAGTGGAGAGAGAGTTGTGTCAGGAAGTGGAAAGAGCTGGAATTAGAGAGCCATTTGGTCTCTGCCCTCTGCCTATGTATCTACTCAACTGTCTGTCATTGGACAAGAGCTGGAGGATGATCTTGGCCAATTTCTTTCCTGACAAAAGATCTACATTCAGGAATTCTCATGCAATTAAACTTTTCTATTTGAATTTTTATAGTAAATATTTCACCACTCTGGAAAATTTCACAGCATTTCTGTAAGATTTTAAAACCTACTATACGATCTTCTAAAGTGGTGAAAAAAGAAGAGTGCAAGAGAAGAAGAAACACATGTAGAAATATTGTTCCTTGCTGAAATCAATGGATATTGTTTTTGAAAACGTTACACTGTATCTGTCATGTCACCTTCCATCCCCCTGAAGGGGCCCAATGCAATTCTGACATGATCTCCGCTGAAACTGAAACCCTGGTTATGGTATGATCTCTGCAATAATGAGATCTAGGCTGGATTCATGTTTTCAAAAGGAGTAGAAGGTGCTTAATAATTTTAACTCAAAGATTGCCGCTAAAATTAGTATTATGTTCATTTTGATTGCTTGGTTCAGAACAGACAGGGTTTGGTTATTTTATATCACAGTCACAGTATAGCTGAAACTCACTGGAAAGAAAAATCACCCACTTCACAGCTGCTTTGAGAATCAATTGGTAAAGCCCTTTATAAACAGAAAGCATGGGAGGTGAGCATAAGCACTACATGTATTTGTTCAAAGTACAAAATGTGCAAGTCAGATCTAAGGAAATATTACATGATGACTGAGTTGGAACTACGCAAGGCCAAACTTTTTTATGCTATCTAGAGATCCCCTGTTCATAACCTCGGGCTACTATCAGCACTGTGATGCCTGCAACAAAGTACTATGTGCATATCAGTACTTGATGAACTGAACGAATAAATGTTAAATCCCAAAGCAAAATGTTCCTTGTGATCTCTGTTAAAAGTCTGCAACCCTTTAAAACAAGAGCCTTAACATCATAATCTCCATGACATCTAAATCATCACGAGAAACGAGTTCATTTTCCATACACTGTGTTCCGCCAAGCAAAGTTATTTTTCTGAATACTTATTATGTAACTGTTTGATGGGAAAGGAGATACTGGTGCTAACCCTGTTTCTGCTCATTGCTCAGCTCAGCCTGATGAGATGCCTTCTGCTAATTGGAGCAAGTTTCTGTTCAGGTTCCACCCTCCTTTGACTCTTCTTTGCACTCTCTCAAAGCACTGTCAGAAGCTGTGAGCGAGAAGCAGCTCCTTTGCTACTTGTGCGATGCCAGAACAACTACCTTGTACTGTACTTTTCTCCATTTTAAACACAGTTTTCATTTCTGTATTTCCACTCACTGTAGTTACCTTGGATGACCGTAAGCTGAGTGAACACAGGATAAAATACATTAATACCCAGCACCGTTAGAGGAGTGAGAAAGCAAAGCAGCGTGGGTGCATAGTAAATATTCAGCAAACAAGGACAAGACATCAAGACTGATAAGGGAGAACCCAGGAACTGAGAGCTGCTTATAAAAAGTCTTTAATGAAAAATAATAACCTGAGGCCCACCTTGCTCCCCCTGAGTTTTCAGATTGCATTGTCAGCTTTCTTTCCACCACAGAGAGGCAAGAGAATGTCTTCAAAACAGTCAAAGAAAGCTCAGGTCTTCAATAAATCACATGTAGAGGATCCTAGGCTTATGTATAAATTCAAAATATCACAAAGGCCATGATGAAACCACAAAACTTGGCAGCAACTGCCACCTCTTGCTATGTGCAGCTGGGAAAGAAGTCATCTTCCCAAAGCATTTATTTACAGCTCTCTTGACACAGGTATATACCTATGCCTGAACCCATTAAGCCAATATCAGCATTCCCAATGCTTTTAATGATATCTGGAGAGGGCCTCTGGAGATAGCCAGTCTCTGAGCCATGGAAGAGAAAAACAGCAGTGTAGAGATGGAGTTTTTTTCAGGCACTATAGGCAAGATATGTGGCAGCTCCCAAATAGTTTGATTTCCTTGACATGGACCCAAAAGTGAACATCTACTCGGACTAGACCAGTCAGACCAAAAGTAAGCTGATTCTGGCAGAAATCAAGAGGAGACAGTATGAGGCCTACGGGAAGCAAAGAAGAGATGGAATCAGGAAACCATATTTCATCAATTAACTTCTCCGTATCCTGCTAACAACAGAAATTTCCAAACTAATGATTATTTCAATGCAGCCTTACAGGTAATGTATCATCACTGAACAGAGTATTAAAATATCAAAGGGTGTTCTAAGACTAACAGGATGTTTACAAGTAATTATTAGGAGGTGATTGCCTATTTTTGTACTTTGGTTTGCTGTATTTTCCCTGTTATATTCAACTATATCCTTCTTTTCTAATATTTACACGTATCTAGTTTGTGGCTTCAAATGGTTTTGCTATAAAAATGCTGATTTACTATTTATGCAGACACAATACACATTTTCCTGTGCTGCAAATGCAATTTGCAAAGCTATTTCGTTCCCTTTTTTGTAGCTGTGTGATTAATTATTTTGATTTTCTTTATTAATTTTGTTTAATATTCCTTCATGCATTTTGTTCAACAAGTACAAGTTTATATCTTGTTACAAAAATATAATTTCTAAAAGGACAAGAGTCTGTCTTATCAGTTTTCAGGTTTATAATTTGGCCTAAATATTACCCCTCTATACTATGAGAATTACTGTGTTGAACACTCATAAAATGAGCGCAATACAAATGGCATTATTTTCTGTCCAATAATGGATTTGATTAGTTGCAAGAAAAAGGAAATTGCTATGTACACAACCCAACACTGGTCAATTGGATTTATGGGCTGATAATTCACCACTATATAGGGGTGGAACAGGCATAAGAGGAGCTCTGGTGATGTGGGAGGTTGTTGCTATGCTTTGAGGACATTCCATGGCTTGGTTGTTCCAAGCACTGTATGAATAGGTATGTTTCTAGCTACTGCAGTTACATTCAGTTTCCCTGGGTAATACTGATATGCAGCAATCTTTACAGAATATGGTAAATTGACTTCAACCCACATCTGGGTGTATTTCCCTGCTCATCATGTCCGATGGGTAACCACAGATGCACTGAGAAGTCCTTTGAGCATCATTTCCACATGGACCACCTGATAACTTCAGTGAGAAGGTTAAAACTTTCCCCACACCATCGTACGGGAGACCAATGCAGGACAAACTATCCCTGTTGCCCACTCAAGATTATGGCTTTCTGCAGAGGGGAGGAGAGCACAGCACCTCCTCTGGGAAGGTAGGTCCAGCATGGAGGAGATGAGCCAGGCCTTGATGCCATCTTTCTGCGGGGCTGCCAGCAGAGATAAAGCACAGGTACGCACAAACTTTTCTTTCCGTCAGACACCCTAGCTTTGGTGCCTGTTGTCTCCAAGGTCCAACATCATCAGCAGGCAGAAAGACAAAGAGATTATGGAGGGCATACAACAATTCAGAGGAAGATCCCAATTTGAATACTCTGAATGTCCTCTGGCCTAGCTTGTCTCACTTGCCATTGTGTGCAAGGGTAACCGCAGAGGCTGAGCGTCCCCTGCAGGCCATCTATATTAAGAATTAGTGAACAAGGTGACTGCCGCCCTTTGCCATGCCATGATCAGAGGAGCAAGGGATTCTAGCTTTATCATGGAAGAAGGTAAGGAGCTGTGATTCTGCATACCTTTTGGTTAACGATATACTGTCTCTTCAGAAGGCAAAATATAATTCTGCCACTATGCCTATGTGAAAATGTACATACATATCAGTGCTTATACTGATCACGGACCAATAACACTTCTTACCATAGAATTTTGATCAAGTGATGATATTAATACACACAAACACTGTCAACAACTCTGCAGGAAATACTTAAAAACAAAATTTCAGGTACAAGAAACAATGCTTCTGAAAGTACCAATCCGGGGCAGAGTTACAGAAGTGTCTAGAGATTTCCATTTTCTCTATTCTTACATAAATATTTTTCCTCCATTAGCTCATTTAATCAGGGTCAGATTTATAAGGGGTGAACTGGCTCTTTCTATGATCTCAGGAAAACTATTATACTTATCTAGATCTCAATTGCTTATTTATAAAATGAAAACTGTAGTCTTCTCATAGAGGAACTTAACTTCATCACAAGATGCACACTCTGACTACTAACACCGATATTGTTCTCTAAGCCATAACAATACTGACATTTCACTTGCCTGTCGCTCTTCCCCTCTCAGAATTTTAAGTGCTAAAACCCAGTGCTTCATAGTATATATTGAAATGCCAAGGAAAAGAATATGATATAAATATACAGCATCTAAAAATGATGATTTTGATCTTTTAAAAGACAAATCACTAATCTCTGGTTCTAATGAGATACGGGATGATAAAGGTCAGGCTGAGTAAAGGACTAAGCTGACGCATCAATCCAAAAGCTTCAAAACTGATATTGTTGCTTTTGCCCCATTGGAGGGGAAAAAACCCCAATCCTCTGTGTGCATTGCAGCAGAAATGTTACAGGTACCCTGAAGAGACCCATTCACTATGCTTAACACAAGGACAATTCTAAACTCACCTAAGGATGTGCAGACTGAAATGTGATACTGCAGTATTTTAAATGCTGCAAGATTAATCAATTTATTCTTTCAAAATACACTTTTGGTCTCAAACTGGTGAAACCTCTTTCAGCTCTGCACATGAGGATTATAATGTGATATAGCAGAAGTTGCCAGGTGATTGTGAAATGACCTTTGGTCAACAGTAACTTGGATTAGCTGCTGACATGAAAAAAAGAAATGCGGAGTAACACACCTTTCACTTAATTTGGGACTTTCTAGTTTAGGACTGGATGTAAATCTGATACAAAACTGCCCACAAGTAAGAGCAGCTTAGCAGAGCACTATTATAATCCTTGATTTACACCTTTCACCCTCAACACTTATAGCATTTCACTGTCATTCCCATTGCATAGCCAACTGGTATTTGGCACTCTTTGCAGAGCTCTGCAGAGAGCAGATCTCTCTTTGTTTCAGTGGCTGCTGTTTTTTCAGTGTTTCCATTGCTCTAGTGAGCTGAGTGTTGTCACATAAAATCCAGCCCATGGTGCTTTCCTCTACAGTAAATGCAAGAAAGATCTGCAATCTCACACCGACAGAAACTGGTACAGAATTTCTGGATTTTACCTGCTGTCTCTTTCTATAACACTTGGTCCCCATGGAACTGGCTTTGAAGGTCTTTGATGAAAGCTAATGTCCTAACACTAAGCTAAAAGTCTGAGAAAACAGTCAAACCTTTTCCTTTGAAGAGTCTGTTCCTCTATGTCCCTGCCCAAATGCTGTAAGGGGGAGCTGAAAGTGCCTCACTCTCTACTTTTCTTTTAGCAGCCACTTCAAGCTTATTCTGGGTTAAATTTGCAATTATGCTCTCAGATACAGACCAGTTTGCAATACACGAATTAGGTTCATCTGACCACACAAAGAATGATGGGAGCTGCTCTGCAAACCAGAGAAGGTAGGGAGAGGAGAAAGTGGAGAAGAGAAAATGAGGGTACATTTTTGGGGAAGCTGTGAAGTGAGGCAGTTTTCTTTGCCGCCCAAGTGAATTTACTGTTGCATGCAGAATTTGAGGGAGATTGATTAATTGCTAAAGGGCCGAGAATGTATGTTGTTACTGTCACTTTATTTCTAAATAAATACAGTATTATACAAATTGCATCTAAGGGGAACAAAAAAAATCTTTTGTCCCTCTCAGCAGTAAGGAAAACACTAAGTAAACAGTGTTAATAATAGAAACAAAGGGATGGAGTCTCGCAGAGCTTTTGGGTCACTGACTCCATTCATAGAAGGAGGAGAGAAAGGAGAGTAAGGTACAATCTAATTATTTTCAAGTCATTATCTGAGATGTGGCCTACTTAGATTGTAAACTTCTGGGGACAAAAACTTGTTCTGCTCTGCACTTGCATATCTTGCAAAATGCAATCTGCATCCCTGAGCAGAGTTCCTGGGCCCCAGTATATTAACCCACCAGACCAGGAAGGTGAGCACAGCCTGGGCTAGCCACATGCCACAGCTGCAAGACCCCTGAAGCTCTCAGTTGGCATTTATGGCTGCTAAGGCAGAATGTGTTTTGAGATTTATGAGGTATAGTGGGATGAATTTAACCGTTCAACTTAATAATTGTCGCTTCCATGAAATCCTAGTATCTCTGGCATTAGAACAGGTAACCATCCTCTCTGTGCATAGATCAGCATGAGTCATGAGCCAGGCCATGAAAATCTCTTCCTGAGACCTCAGGGGTATATACATGATCCTATTCAGAATCAGTCATCTGGAATCTCAGAGTGAAAAATAATTGGAAGAGTTACAAAGCTGAGCAGGGAAAGACCTCTTGGGGAATGATCCCAACTATCTTTCAGCTTGAAAGTCCTATGCACTGAGAATGAGCACATTCTTTTTGATTTTCTATTTCTTCCAGGTCAGCTGCCCACCTAACTTGTCACACAGAGAGAAATGCTTATTGTTGTGATTCTGTTATGAAATGTATGATAGCTGCTGGCTTTGGGTGCTGGAATCAAGAATCACACACGAGTGATTTCATGGAGCAGGTGGAGAGGAGTTCTGCCCAACTCTATGACTGCAAAGAACAAAAATAAAAACTACAAATCCATCCTTAAAGATCCTGGATAAAAAAAGGGAATAACAGAAACACATTATTTTAAAACAAGCTGATTTAGACCCATTCCTAACTTTGAAATACGCAGTAAGGGAAGGTGCAGCGTAGAAATTCTGTGTTCATAAATGGCCTGCACCTCCCAGCAGCATGGTGATTACATTTCAATTGCAGGTGAAGAAGTTCCATGGTGTAATTTAGAAGTCATCTCCAATCTGTGGAAAGCCCTGCTATATTACAGGTAGAAGTGTCTCACTTCTTACACAGCAATCATCAGATGTCAGGAGTACAAGTGCTTGGTTCTGCTGGTATTCAGCCTCATGCATAGGTTTAAAAAACACGTGCAGAAGATTTGGCCAGAAGCATTATTTTTTAATTAAGAAGGGTAAAAAAATCTTTACAAAGCATCTTAAACTGACAAGGTGAGGTGTGTGGAATGACCTAAGACAGGCAGGCACTGATTGAAAGCCATTGAGGTAATTCCAGAAGTAATTAGATCTTTGGACAACAAAGTGATGAAACAGGACAAATGACCTTTTCTCATTCACACACTACCAGCTTATTTTTCTGATTTGTTTCACTCTCCAGGAACAGTATTTCTTTTAAGTACTAGCAGGAAAAAAATATGGCTACAACACTGAGAGGGGATGCACACTGGATTCCGTGCCTGGCTCTGCTGCAGATTTCCAATGTGACCTTGGGCACATCCATTAATCTCTTGCACCTCAGTTCCTTAGCAGTAAAATGGAAGGAGAGCTACTGCTTTTTCCTTGTCCACTTGCTGGTCTTCTGTAGGGAGACCGTAAGCATTTTTGGAGCAGAGAGCTTCCTGGCATAACCGTGTCTATAAATTCAGCAGAGGCCACGTAGGTCAAGCACTGTGCTAGAATTCAAGCACAGAGAGTCCAAAGACAGCGTTTGGAAGCAGTCCCTCATCCCTGTGCTGCCTGTAGCTGGGTCTTTGCTCGAGCCCAGGAGGAGGTCCCCAGCTGTCCCCTGCGCAGCACAGGGGCAGCTCCCTCTGCTCCCACTGCAAATAACCCAGCAGCAGAGCATTTCTGAGTTGGGTCCCATGACCTCAAACCCCACTTGAAGTACATAACTTACCAACTTCTTGGAGCAAAGGAGGAAGGTAGGATTTAGACCTAAGCCACATGGTAGCTTTTATAGAAGATACATCACATAATTACAGGTCGGCCTTACAAAGTTATTGTGAAAATCAACCATTTTTGGCATCTAATCACCACTTGGCTGCATCTGTGAGAGCAAATATATAAATATGCACTCAGACATTGACACACATGTTCTGTCTGTACATAATATGCAGAGCTACCTATGTTTGTATGCATACATATCATTACACACCCACACATGATCACATTTCAGCAAAGAGAAGAATGTCAGATTTGGTTTACCATTAGCATAAATATCCAGCTCGACACACTTTTTTGCAAGACCTCTGTGAATTCAGTATAATTACATTTTTGAGGATGTATTTTCCAAACATGCCAGGTATTGCCAGAAGCACAGCTTTGAGTTGACTGCATTCTTAACTCCCACCAGTGTCCTTGCTATGACAGTTTTGATACAAACAGTGTGTATTAGCTCATTAGTACAGAGACAACCCTCTCTCTCTGCCATGCCTTTGAAGCTCAGTCTGATGAATGGGAACTTTCTTCTTTTGTGTTCAGCCTGGGCAATATATCAGATTGCTGTGCACAGGGAACGGCATCTAGATTGCCTCTGACCGCACTTCTGAGGTGTTCCCCATCAGCAGAAACAAACAGAAAAAAATACACAACATTCCTACAATCAATCAAGGTATAATTTTCTAGATGGATACAGAAGGTCATTGATTGACTAATAAGGCAGCCAATTATCCAGGGTCTACTAAACAGTACAAGCACTCAAACCTCCACCCATGTCTGTAAGATTTCTCAGCACCCTATGCAGGTGGGAGCATGTATGCTTGCCTCCCTGTGTCTGTTGCAGTCCCTCTTGAAAAGTAGAGCAATATTTAGCTTATGGAAATGTGCAAATACTAATGAGTCATAGATTTCTATGCATGAGTCAGGAATGCGGGTGAGGTTCCTTTTATTTGTTTATTTTTTTAAATTTTAAACACTTGCAGAGTATTTCAAAAGATGAAACTTATAAATCTCTCCCTTTGCATAAAAAGACCTGGAAAACGTTGCAGTAATTACAATTGTGGTTGTCCAATGATATAGCCTTATGCTCTGCATCACCCTTTGGCTAATCAAGTTGCTGTATTGATCAGCTCTCCTTAGATGCTCTCCCTTTTACCCCAGGGCCCATGTGCTCTCCATAAGGGTTGTAGCTTGAGCTTTCACCGCTCCATTACAGCAAGGCACTGAATTTGATTTGGGAGACAGCCAGGCAGCCCTGGACCACAAATACCACAGAGATCTACAAACACTAAAATCTTTTACCTCTTCTATGGTTAAATTTGCCCTCCAGATATCACATGCAATATCTATCGCTGTTAGAGAAGCACAGCAACTTTATGATATTCTCTTTCAGTCAATCTCAGCATGACCCCACAACTTTTATTTTAAAAAATATTAATTCTCTGCAAGCCTCATGGGAATAAGTAGTTTCATGCAGAAGTACCCCAGGCAGAGCTCCCACTGATGGTAAGTCTGTACTAGAAATTGTGCTATACTTCCAGCATTAAGGAGCTTTGGAGGAGAGAGTTCCTGTGTGACATAACAAGAACTGGCTTTATACATTCTTCTGACCATAAAAGCATTTGGAAATCTGAATTTTCGCTGGTTTTGCAAAAGACAAAAAAGAAAGCCTCCTTACATATGTACTTATGGACCTCATTATTTTTCATTTTTGTTCAAGATCAAATCCTGGCATAAACTGACTCTTCTTTGTTGACTTTGCAATTGCACACAACGCTGACAGCAGCTCTGCATTGAATTGAATTTCCCTTGTCATTTCTTCCTGACTTGCTCCTGTGCAATCTCTCCTCTGAATACAGCAGCAATGACCAGCTACCTCTTAGAATTAGTGACTGGTTTAAAAGGATTTATCACAACTTAATTAAAGACATTTATTACAGTTCACATTTGAAATTCAGTCTTTTTTTTTTAAAAAAAACCAAAAAAACAAAAAAACCCCAACCCACCACCACTACCACATCCCCAGTTTCTTTTTTGCTCTACTAATAAAACTGGAAAAATCCAGCGAGAAAGTTCTAATGATAGTGCTGAATATTTAAATTTCAAGACACACTAAGTTTAGAACAAGATAATGTGGCATTTTAATTATGTTTTTTCTATTTATATATTTCCTATGTGGCACAAGACCCCTTTAATGAGAGCACGTTTTAGAGTAGCTTCAACACCTAGCATTATTACAAGTTTTTGAATGTGCCAGAAGCTTATCAGCTAAAATATGTTAATTTCTCTAATGGGGTAATGAAGTCTAAATGCTTTCAGGAAGACATTGCTATGATAATGGGTCTACTTAAAGCACAACATTAGGAGAACCTTGATTACAGGTTGCTCAGTAGTTTCTGACTTCCTTAGGAACCAGAGTTTGTTCCATACCTAATTTGCTGCAAGAGCTGCTGGGAAAGAAGCTCATTTCCATTTATGTAGTCAATCACCTTCAATAACATAGCCAAAACAGTTAGCCACTTGGAAAAAGTCTGCTAACAGAACTGCATGACCCAGTGAGATCAACTTAGAGCTGCAAGGGCTTTGAGGATGAAGCGAGACCATCAAACATGCAGGGGAGCATGTGGATGGTGAGGAGACGGCACTTACGTAAGAAGCAGATGGACAGTCAAAATGCAGTGACAGGTTTGATGAAAGGAGAAAAGGCAAGGAAGAGTTATATAAAGTGATGAAGATGGTATGCTTGCTAAGTAAACCACCTGGCCAACATCTCTGTGCCTATCTCAAACAAGAATCTCCATTCCTTTTTGTGTAATTTCTGGTAACTGGGAGACTCCCCCATCACAGCCTCAAGACACTTGTATTTTCTAACATGACTGTTCCTCTTGGCTTTATAAGCCTGCTGTCTTCCCAAGACCCGAACCTCATCAACAAAAATTTTTTCCACCTTACACACATGCAGCCCTCAGTGTTAGCTTTTTCATTCTCCTGTGTTTCAGTCCTTTACGAGGCAGGATAATCTCGTGCTACTTCTGCTCAGGTAGATGAAAAAGCAGAGCTGTGGTGTCTACTTTGTGTCTGTCCAGACAACACCTTTACACAAAACACTACCCAGCAAAGCCCTGGACAGCTTAGTCTTGCGCCCACCTTGATTTCATGGGTGAGAGATGCAATGCACCTATGTATTTTCCCATCTTGCGATGTCAGCATAAGGTCTTTTCCTGGGACTGCTGACCAATACATCCACTGCAGAGCCAGTGACAACTGCCTCGCACCTTGGTTTTGCAGGGCTGTCATCTGCCTGGCCTGATCATATATACACACTTTTTCATTTCTGCAGGTATCTTGTAAGCTGCAGGATCAGACCACAACTGGATCAGTCAAGTCAGCAATGATTCAGCTTGTGGTTGAATGGGAGAAAAAGTACATGGTGTGCAGGATTCTTGTTAAGCAACACCTGATGTACAAGTTAGCAAGATTTTTCTGAAAATTAGAAAAGACCTACTGAAAAAAAAAAAAAGATACTTTTCTATTTCCCCATGTATCACATCAAGTTCTGACCTCAGACATCACATAGGAATTTCATTTGGGGCACAACAACCCTATGCAGTGCTACAGACTAGAAGTCTGTCTAGAAAACTGCCTGGAGGAGAAGGACCTGGGCGTGTCGGTTGACAGCGACTGAACATGAGCCAGCAGTGTGCCCAGGTGGCCTAGAAGGTCAATGGCATCCTGGCTTGTATCAGAAACGGTGTGACCAGCAGGTCCAGGGAGGTTATTCTCCCTCTGTAGTCTGCACTGGTGAGACCGTTCCTTGAATACTGTGTTCAGTTCTGGGCCTCTCACCACAAGAAGGATGTTGAGGTTCTGGTACAAGTCCAGAAAACGGTGACAAAGCTGATGAAGGGGCTGGAGAACAGGCCTTATGAGGAAGGGCTGAGAGAGCTGGGATTGTTTAGCCTGGAGAAGAGGAGGCTGAGAGGAGACCTTATTGCTCTCTATATGACTACCTGAGGGGAGGTTGTGGAGAGGAGGGTAGTGGCCTCTTCTCCCAAGTGACAGGGGACAGGACAAGAGGGAATGGCCTCAAGCTCCACCAAGGGAAATTTAGACTGGACATTAGGAAAAAAAAAATTCACGGAAAGGGTCATTGGGCACTGGAACAGGTTGCCCAGGGAGGTGGTTGATTCACCTACCCTGAAGGTGTTTAAGGCACGGGTGGACAAGGTACTGAGGGGCGTGGTTTAATGTTTGATAGGAATGGTTGGACTCAATGATCCAGTGGGTCACTTCCAACTTGGTTATTCTATGATTCTGTGATTATAAGAAAATCAAGAAAGTCTAACCCTGTTCTACAGATATACTCTTTGAAAGGAAAATTGCAATTTGTCTCAATGTTTTCAGCTAGGACTATGCTCTCCCGCATTTTGGAAACAAATGGCTCTGTAAATCCAGCAGTATTGAGCTCAGCATGATCTAAGTGAACTAAATATTCTACCTTGGTATTGCATTTTCTCTTTTATCAAAACAAATAGTAATCCACTCATTAAATCCAGCATTTCTGTAATTAATTTGCAGTCGTTACAAATCACCTTTAACTGGATTAGCAATAATTACAGTAAAATAATTCCCTGGAATCATAAGTCATATTTGCAGGGGTTTTGGATATTTAGAGAGATGAACTTTAGCTGAACATATGAGCGATGAAAACCACTTCAGAGGTAAATATTAAATCCCCTCACTCTCATTTTCAATGAGCTTGCTTGTGTATTGCCTCCTTTTGTCCCCAGTGACCCTGTCCTGTACCTGGACTTGACAGAACTCAATTAGCCAGAACAGTGATTCATTACTTCTCCTCTGTCACCTGACCTGGCCCTTGCTGCAGCGCTGGTGGGGACCTGCAGGAGTTTGATGGTCAGCATGACTCTCCTTTCCTCAAGCATCAGTCTGTCCCTGGCTTTAATAACCTCATCCTTAAAAAGGAGGATCAAAGCTGTGCATACGTTCTAAAAACAGACAAACATTTTCCTTGGCATAGTATGACATGACTTTTAGGAGTCAATTCTTCTGAAATCTCAAGTATTTCTGGCAAAACAGGACCTTTCACAGTGACTCAAGTTAGACATCTACAAACTACTTGCTGTGCTCTGGGACTAATCTAATAATGTACCCCTGGCCCAAGCCTGCAGTGTAGATATTACCATGATTTTTTGCATGAATTTCAAACCAACTCACACTCTGCTTTTGGGAGGCATTATTTCATAGTCAAGGGTGCCATTGATCAACTGTACCTCTTGGGTTAGACTCTTCCGCACACATACATCAGCACAGCTCCAGCAACTTCAGTCAATGTTGGCTGAAGGTGTGCAGCACGCTATGTACAGAAGGGACATTCTCTTGCACTGCACATGATTTTACAGCTTCAGAAGTCATCTAGGCTTCTCTGTTCATAGTATGAGATGAAATCAAATGTCATGTAAGGCAGAAATCAAACAAAAAGGGGGCAATGACCTGTGGGCATAGCTGACCCTAGACAAATGGAATAAATTTGCTGGAAATACAGGGTTCTCATTCAAGACCTTTCATTCTTAAAATAAAACTACATGGCATGTTGGCAGGGGTTCTGGCACTGTTCTAACACCAGTCACAATTTCACATTTAATACAGGCTGTAAAAATAGCACATTTGATTCACATGAGCACTTCACGTCACATAAGCGTAACATCATGCTGCAAGTTTCATTTTCTGCCACATATATGAATGTGCTGCCTTCATATCCACTCACTCCAGTTCTCTCAGCTCCTTGTGAACAAAAGTACAGCAGGACTTAACAGGTTGAGCAATCTAAAAAACTCATTTTGATATAAATGAAGTCAAATTAGCTACTACATAGCACAAAGCACAAAGCACAAAACAAACTTCTCTGGGAAAAAAAAGAGGGAGTTGAGAACCAGGTGTTGTACTTTACTTTAGAAAAATACTAACAAATGATGCACATTTTATGCCATCTAACTTCGTCTAATGCTCTACTGCTCCTGTTTAACTAACTCTTTACACATAATGTTTCCCTAGGGCTTTCAACAGCATCTCTTCTTCCTCCACCACTAAGACACACACCTCTGGTCTGATCTGGTTCCTACTTCCCATTTTCCACAACAGTTCAGGGCTGGTGGGTGCAATATTTGCTCTGATTAAAAAGCAAACACTTCCATAGGGAGGACAGAAGTGAGACTGACAACCATGATGCCTGCAGACCACTCTTTAACTGTGCAGCATAGCATCAGACAGATTCATCTATCCTCTCCAGCTCCACCGCTGTCCCGCTGAGGAAAGTGGGCAGCTGCCCTTTCTCAGCCCCATGCCAGTAGAGGACAAAGTTACAGAAATGCAAGCTGATTTCTGCTCGGTGGTGCACTGAAACCACACGGTGAGGGGCCAGGAAAACAGCACTGCCAGCAAAATGCAGGGCAGGACCTGAGCAGCCCAAGGCGAGATGAGCTGAGATTGCTGTGCTTAACAAAACAGCCAGATCAATATGTAAAGGAGAAAGAGGGTAGAGAAAAAGTAATTAGAAAGAAACATCACTTTCCTCAGTTTCTCTTCAAGTTCCATGCCCAATCACAGCATAAATGATCGTGGGGCTCATATATTTAGCATCTTTGTTCAAGAACTGCGTGGCCCAACTCATTTTGCTTACAGTGTGTATATTGCTTCAAAATACAGCCTCTGACTTGATGCTCAGACATTAGGCAGACATTAAGTATGTTAATATTGCAGTTGTAATTACACGTTTTTCTTCTAATTTTGGAAGGATAATTCTTTGGAATAATTACACAGAGGGTAACTAAGTTCTGGGAAATGTTTGAGTCACCAAGAATCACATCTGCACTCCAGCAGAAAGGCTTGTTGAAATCTTGAACATTTTTATCCTTGCTAATTATAAGAAGTGGAAAAAGCAAAAAAGTTGGTTTGTGCCTTTTAAGAGAATCAGATGGAGTCTATCTGGAAAATGCTACAGGGATTTCCTCCAATGTAAACAGTATAGCTGGTATTACAAGTTTCTGACTTACACTTTGCTAGAGATTTTCCACTTCAGAATTAGAATGCTATTTTGTGTTTATCCAATACCTTCATACCTAAAGAACACAGACAAACTTCAAAACCACCATCTCTCAAATCTTACAAACTTCCCATACAGAACTCCTGCCTAGATCCAGGAATGAAATGTAGGAGGACATGCAAGCCATGGCAGGCAGACAGCTTTAGATTGTACTACAGTCACTGCATAATGGGACACTAAAATACTCCTCAAAGAACTGAAGAATAAAACTGCATACAACTGAAACTGCCATTTAAATGTCAGGCTTGCAGAATTCCAACTCTGAAGTTGCTTATTTCAGAGCAGCCAAGGACCCCTGAATAAATAAATAAATCAAAAAAACCTGGAACTTTTCTGTGTTCAAAAGCATGATTTTAAAATCTGTATTTCTAGTATTTTAATAAGCCCATCAGCAGCCAAAATAAGTTAAAGTGGAGCTGCTGTGCCTTACTCTCCCTGTTCTTTGCCCAGTTGTAAGGCAGATTTCTTTCAGCAGCCCAGGTGCTCTCAGTAGTGTTTGTGTGCTACCCACAGGTCTGGAGTCCTCTGTTCATTCACAGTATTTAAATAAGAATACATATGTATAATCCTCCTTCCTCCTGTAACTGTTCTACTTGAAGAACCAATTAATTCCATTTGTTACTTCCTTGTGTACTATTTCTTCTATACAAGCTGGAATCCCTTTAGGATCCCTGTTTGCCCTTGACTACTGACAATTTCCTTGGTGTTTCAATCATCACAGCCTCTTCCCATGGATTTTAGAGCATTACTGTGATTGTCAATTTTAATAATGAAGGTTTTCATAGTCTGTGCATACTGCAAGCCTTAAAAAAAAAGAGAGAGAGAGTGGAACAAAAAAGAACAAACCTGCTTTCCAAGGGTTTAAAAAAAAATCAACTAATTATTATGATTTTTATTGCTATCTTATGTATTTTATGTGCTACATATACAAACACTGACACTCACAATACACAAACACAGCTCTCTTCCCTCCTTCTGCTACTGGTCTAAACAATAGCCACAAAGTGCTTCACTCTTTACTCTGAAATTTAAATAAAGCTTTCTGACTAGGAAAGGGAAAAAGGATCAGCTATTTAAATGTCTTTAAGTAGAAAGCTCTGACCCCTAGTCCTCTTTGAATCCAGACTCTGATGAGAAATGGTACAAACCATAGTATCTGATGAAGCTACCTCACAATTTTTTCAAGGAATTAAGGATGAAAAACATTTAGCATTCTTTCATAAGCTGAGTTGTGTAAATACTTGACCATGCACTTAAATAAATACTGAAGAGGCACACAATACAGAAACAAAGGCATTTTCTGAGGGAGCAGACTTCAAGGATCCCAGTTTCAGATTCTTTGTACTGCCTTTCGCAATATGATATGATTAGGGAAAGCATTAAATACCTACATACCCCTGTGAATAGGTAGATGGATTAATTTAGCCCTCAGGTTTCAGGCAGAGCTATAGGACTGGATTAATTCCTAGAGCTGCAGTTTTGGAAGTTACAAATCTCCAGCCACTGCCACTGGTCCCGTCTATTAGCTTGCACCCCAAGTACTGTAGCATGGAGCAGATGAAGGCTATTAAAAATCTTCCCTATTCTTCTGCTTTGGTGGACAGCGCAGTAACACCTTTAGTTTCAGCAAGAGCTTCTGCTGATGGTTTTGATAGTTAAATATTCAACACCATAAACACAAAGAGAAAAAAACATTTTCTTTTAATACGGTGCACCTGTATCACTACCACCACTTGAAGTGGTGCTCTGGAGCTGAGAACAGGAGGGAGGATAATGGGAAGTTTTTTGTTCTTTTCTTTCTATTATTTTGGGATCACTGGCCAAAGGAACCCAAGCCCTACAAGATCTGTCTCCTGTCCTGTCACTGCCTGAGTGATACTAAGATGCCCACACATTTTTTTTTTTAAGCTCTTCATTGCAGCAGTGCAAAATTAGGTGTAGATCTGAGATTCCAGCCACATCTGTCTGTAAATAAACAGTGCATCTGCTATCAGAGCTGCACAGGCACTGAAAGGCTGGTGTTTGTGAAGTTATTCAGGACCTGCTGAGATTCAGCTCTGCTCTACTTTTTGTCCAAATAATGATTTCCAAATTAAACCCACCATGAGGCTACTGATCAGACCAAGAGAGAGCTCATAGGTGTACTGTATCTACGAGCTTTCAAATGCTGCCTTAATTTCTTCCTTTTAGTGAGTGATCAAATTTATCTGTTTTGAAGAAAGCACTATTAAAAAATACAGCAAACTGCAGCCAGTTATATCAGGTTATAGGAACATACCACAGTTAATCATCTAACAATTAGAAACAGTATTCCTTGTAAATAAAACTAATAATGTCCCGTTAGCATTGAAAATGGCATAGAAGCATAAGGAGGAAACAGGCAAGTTGAAATTCTGGGAAGATGTTCCATTTTACAAAGGAGTCAAACCTGGAAGAAGCATACAGGTGCAAACAAAATAAGGACCAGAGAAAGGACAGAAAAAGGTCCTCCATATCCTGAAAGGTCTTATGTTCAGCTTTATGAATCCCAGGAAGAGAGGACATCCAGAGGAATAGGTTTCATCCCAATGCACAAGCTAAGCATTTGCTGGCAAGTTTTAGCAATTGATGTTCCACTACAATTGCTCAAGGGTAAGGCTTCTTTCACCTTCTTTAGAAACAGATGCTTCTGGCTATCACGAGTGACATGAAATACATTCACCCTGATTTGATTCATGATGAATATGCACATAGGAACATAAGAATTGTGGGCATGCATTTATGCACAATAACACACACAAAATATGCATTAGGCTCCCTCGTAATGTTCATACCTACAAAAGGTTAAATAGCCCTAGGTGACAGACAGCTATTTAAATGGACCTTTTTATAATGGCAAACAATAATGCATTCTGGTTACCTTCTGACATGGCTTACTTCCAGTCAGCATTAAGGAGAACTACTACCTGATTTTAATACATCTTAGTTCAATTTCATGCAGGCTTATTGTCTTCTAATTATCAACACAACAATTTGATCCACATTCAGATTAAGGCATCACCCTGACTTCTAATACCAGAGCAATGCCTGTGGTGGTGTGCTGATTTCTTAAGCAGTAAGCAGTTTGCTGTTGTCTCGCATCCCCAAGGCACAAATAGGCAGATGCTTCATTAAAGCTTGTTTTACAAAACTGCTTCAGTTGTGATATACATTTTTAATATAATATACTGAGTGCATAACAGTGAAAACTGCCAGGGCCAGTAAACTCCTACAAATTCATTAGCAAGACTAGCTTCTCAATTAAATTCTACTGAACACAAGATCTAGTTGAAAAGAATTGTCCAGAAGCAGCTGAAATGAGGAAAAAGCTTGATAGCGCTGGCTACATGTGAGCACATCTTAGTTTACCATTTCAGTTTTCTGAACACCAGTTGGGATTGTTTGTCATCAAGGACAAGCTTCACTGACCTTTCTCTTCTTTACATCATGAGGATACTGTGGTTGACGTGAAAGCTTTATTTTTTTTTTTTTCAGTATTACTATTCAGAGTGTAACAGCAGAGGCACAGCTTTTCATACACAAAATGGGTTCTACGGAGGAGACACCAGTAACCAAATGTTTTGGAGCACTTACTGACATGCAGTTATGGGCAGGTTTAAAAGATTAGAAATTGTATCCTGTGTTTTCGAAAGACACACCAAAGGAGAAAACAATATTTTTACTCTCTTTGCCTTATTTGCATTTCTTACCTACAGTCTTCTCCCTCAAATGACATAGTCAACTGTGGGATGACAACTGAAAAGCACCTCTGGAGTACTTTGTAGTTAATCCTCTACAAAGCTTGTAAACTATACGAATTGGTGATTACAACAGGAGCTCTTAAAAAGCACAATTTTTGCCCTTCCATCAAACAGAGGGGAATCTTTATAGTGCATTTTGAAGAAACCCAAGCTAGCAGAGGATTATTATTCTAAACTGATTTGTTCAAAGACAATGAAATGTAAGATATACCAAAAATTAATCTGGCCAGCAGCAGAATTAGGTTTACACAAAGCGTCTGTTGGCTGCCTCTGGTAAAACATTACATTTGTCTCAACTGAGTTTATGGCATAACTGGCTGCTACTGCTCAGAGTTGCATTACAGCAGCCTTGTGTGACAGCTTACCTTAAAGCAAGAGAAGTTCTGTAATGCAACTTTCTCCCCTATATTGCAGGACTGCTGTCTTTTATGAGGCCCTCTGGCGCTAAACCTTTCCAGACGACAACAACACAACCATACTAAGGGGGAATAGCATTATTCCCTCACTATGAGTTTTCTCCTGTACTTAAGTGTATTCCTTCACTGCCTCTCTTGGACACACCCAACACACATTCCTGAACAGTGCTGAAAAAAGCTGATCGCCAGGTCAGGGTGCACTGTGACATCTTCTCCCTCTCTTCAATACATACACACACAGAGTCATGCGAGTGTGCTTACGTTTGACTCCATTAGTTACTGACACCTTAAGCACATTTCATCCTCATAGTGATGAAGATGAGGGTTGCTGAAACTTTCAGCAGGTTTATAAGCTCAGTTGAGATATCAAGTTGACTCAGTCTAACCCCTTATGAATGGCATTAGAAGTGACACCAAGTCCTAAAACACATGAAGAATTTTCATTTCTCATCCCATTCTGAGACATTGCCATTTGACAAGTGACATGGCTAAATTACTTCTCTGCGCTATTAACTCATGACTGGTATTTGCAGGGATTTACAAAGTGACACTTGTAGTATACGTGCTAGCACTGTACAAGTAGTTGGGCACTAATTTAACCTGACCTTAGCAACTTGTGCAATCTGACGGTTCCCCATGCTGTTCACCTGCTGTCAGACCAGAGTCTGAGGAGGATCTTATGTTCCCTCTACATCCGTTCAAAATAATAGCACATCATCAATTACTTCTACAATTACATTAAATGCAGAAATAGTAGAGATGACTTTCTGAGACCCTGATCCTGAAGATAAAGTACTTTTAAAGAAAGGGAGAAAATGAGGATTATATCACTCACCACCATGTACTGACTAAGACAAGCAGGGGTGTATATTCCTAATTGCTTTGATTGCACAAGTTATCTCTTCAAGAGGAGACTTCTGAAATCTCTCATAAATAGGATACAAATTTGTTTGTGACACCATTTGTCCTATCCCTAGTAGCTGTTCAATTCCTTAGTTTACACACAGAAAAATCCCTCCATCCTGTGAATTAAGTTGATAAGGAATAGAGCATGAAGACAGAAAGAAGAAAATATGATTAAGTACCCCGGTGAATTTCCAGACTATGTGTAGTCATGTAGCCATGTACCTTCTTGTGTTATACAGTTACAATTGCTTTCACATAACTATAATACTTCGGAAAATGACATCAGATATTCTTTCCAATACTAAATTACTGACAGATTTTCTCATCATTACTTCCACATTAAGGTTACTTTTTTTGGTCCACCCTGGCACTGCCTTAGAACTGTAATAAATTGTAGAATATTTTCAATCCAGTTGACCCCTGCAAAACAGGCCTAAATTAACAACTGCCTGACTGCCAGCAGAAATTGAGTGCATCTCTTTTAACCAAGAAATGCTGCAGCACAGGAGTTGAGGTGGAAAGGAGGTACTTAAACCTCAGGCAGGGAGTAGATAGATGGTTACAAAGGAAACAGAAAAATCCTGTCAAAGACTGCCCAGTACTAGCTCATGGCTGTTAAAACTGCTGTTTTCAAGTAGTAAGAACAAATATCTTAAATATAAAACTTTTCACTTCATATGTACTATTGTCAATTCAAAAATGGCTCATGGTATTGTTTTCAAATAAAAAAAAATCCAAGAAAATCCTCCTGAACAATATAGGAAAATTTCAGCTAAAAAGCACCTGTCATTCAGCCAAGGATATCCAGAAAAGCAGGACATCCTTCTAGCAGAAGAGCTAAAGCATACTGTAGCTTTCCAATCTGAATACATAAGTAAAACTAACAGGTTCTGATATAGATTTTACTCTATTGTTTAGATGAGTTTCTCACCACTTAAGTTGCTCTTTTTGATAATAATATAAATACCTCTAGCTGTAGACTTTGGCACTTCCCACATCACCTTTATGCTGAATGAATGCTGAACTGCTGAGAGTGAGGGCGTCAGATCTGATCTACCCCATAGGAACATAAATGCAAACCCAAAGGAACAGACCCAAACACACATTTCCAAGACCCACCGGACAGGCAAGATACGAGCTCCCCCTGCTGACACAAGGGGACCCTGCCTGGCCCAGCCACCACTGCCACAGCAAGGGGACAGTCACCACCCCCGGGGCAGGAGGGGAGAAACCCTAAGATCAAGCCAGAGAGAGCTCCCACAGAAACAATGGAGCCAAGCTAGGCACCTGCACTGGAACAGTTTGACCTTGTAACGCGCTGAGCATCCTCAATTCCTTTCAGGAAACTTAATGAGTCAGAAGCCAGAAATGGGCAGCACTTGAGGGAGCTGGGTGGAAAGAGGTTGTGATGACAGAGGTGCCTGGGCAGATGTCAGCTGGCCTTTTCACTGCTGTTTTCTAGGTAGAAGCTCTCAGCTCAGTTCCCACATGTGGATAATTCAACCAGGCCACAAGCCGCATTGTCACCAAGCTGCCTGCTGAGCCTCTACAGTGCTGCCTGAAAAGCCTTCACAAGGCCATCCTCCTGCTGGCTTTTAAAGGTTCCCTTCTGCTACCTCTGTGGCACCCAAGTGAACACGAGGACCCTGCCCCTGAAGTCCTGAGCTTCTGAGCTGAACTCTCATTTCCAGCATGTATATATACTCAAGTACGTGCATCACCACTGATCCTGGCACATCAGGTTATAGCAAGAGACACAAAGGAGGGTGGTCCTGGCCCCTCTGAAGCTCCTCACATGAATGGAGCAGGGGAATCTGCTTATAATCCACATGCTTTGGGATCAAATGACAACCTAAGAGGGACAGTGCTGCTGAACCATGCAGAAGTGAGCTGGATGTAGAAGCCAGGTGGCGACACCTTATACTAACCATTGGAAGGCTCATGGTTCAGCAAATACTCAAATCCTCCTAAGTCTTGGGGCAGGGCAGTGCTCTTCACATGGCTAGCAAAAGCCTTTGGAGAGCCAAGGAAGAAAGCAGAGAGTAACAAAGATTTTTAAAAATATTTGAGAAAACCCGTGACAAAATCTCCTTAGACACATCCATGACTAAGTATGAGAACTAAATTGCTGCTGCTGCTGTAGAGAGGGTGCTGCTTGCTGGTCATGGTCTAAAAACACTGATGCATCAATAAGCACAGTTTAATTACCAAGAAGCTTATGTATTAATAGCAAAATTTTTGGTGAGAAGCGTGTGAAAGCTGATAGGTTTTGCAGCAGTAAAACAGAATTGGGGCCATATGATGGCAGAACAAAGTCTGCTGAAGAGTGTTGTATTTTCTGCCTTTGATAGGGACTTTCCAGAGCTGTCAGCTGAGCAGCAGAATTAGAAACCTGATGTTGCAGCAGTCAGTTTTTAGATTTCAAGCTGTTCAAATGACTTGTCTCCAGGGAGGAATATCTAGCCTGCAGCAATCAATAGTGCAACAGGTAAAGATGCCAGTGTTCAGGGGCAGGCACCCCAACACCATGCTCCAGCCAGCCAGCCAGCCAAATCTACTCAAAAGGAGTCATGGGAGAGGATGATGGAAAAACTTTGTCCCTCTTTGAATCAGTACAAGGGAGATGTTTACCACTATTTACCACTTTTGTGAGATTGCAGCTAGGTTATGTTTGATTGTATGTTACAGTCTGATCATCCATACGCCCTCAAGTTCACACTGTGTCAGTGCTCCAAGCCACTTGCTAAAGAGATTATAAAAGAGCCTATTTTATCATACCTTCACCTCTGAATGCATTACAAGTGACATCACTTAATTTTAGCCAATCTTAACAGCTAATTAGATGTAAACAGATTGAAAAATTGTACACACAGAACAAGTAATTTTTCAAAAGGCCACTAATCTAAACAAATGGGAGTCCATCAATTTACTTCAACATTTGTCTAAATGAACTACAGCATAGACTTGTCCTGCACTGGCCTTGTGATTCATATAACTGGCTCCCTCCTCTTTTGATGAAAGTCTCAGGTACTATACAAAAGAATAAGTTATTTGTTTACTAAGGCTCTATTATAACAAAGATGAAGATCTCTCTGTCTGAATCTAGTGGACAACTTGCAGGAGCCTAAGCAATTAGAGCCTATTCTCGTACTTTCTCTCTCATCTCTGAAGCCCACCACATAAACTAACACATCAAAGCCAGGGAGGCTCTTTGTAATAATAAATAAAAATCAAATTATATTTAATCATGATCAAAAAGGGTTTCAACTTCAGAAGTCTTGGGGTGCAATCCTCCCATCTGGTCTCACCTCCCTTCACCAGGAAAAATGGGAAGGATCCTGGACAGATTCTCCAGAGGTGGCTTGTGATCCTTCTCCTCCTCAGGACTCCCTCCAAGCAGCAGCTGTGAGTAGACCAGTAATGACACTGGGAATCAGAGCAGCCCTGCAGGACAGAGAGAAGCCCAAAGGGAGCCCTCAAGACTCCAGTGAGAGAGGGAGCTGCTGGAGTCATCCAGTGCCAGACATCATGAAGTCGTCTTTGGATGAAATGCAGTGTAGTGTGGCCTATTTTTAAATACAGAACAATTAGCAGAATATTATGCATAAGGTTTTCCACTTGCCTCTAAAGCCTACATCTCTTCCATTACCTGAATATGTAAATGTACACAATGTGATGGGAGAGGGCAGAGAGAAAAACACTTGTGTGGATTTCAAAATAAGCAAACATATCCACATAATCGATCTCTTTCCACACTGCTTAACACAGAAATCTTGTTGAACAAAATAGGCTAAACTCAGCTTGTTTCGTATGTAAACTAGTTCACGGTACCTAGAATTAAGGGTCCACTGAACATCTGTTGTGACCTCCCATGCAACAGAAGACCCAGACTTTCAAATCTGTCTGTGTTTGAGCAAAGCCATCTGGACATCTAAGTGTCAAAACGTCAAGTGATGCAGAGTCCCACATAACCGTAACCCACACATCCCTTTCCCTTGACAAAGATAATAGCATTGAAGCTTTCACGGCAAAGCTTGTTTGCCAGCCACTGCCCTTGGCTCTGCACAGCCTTCTCCCCTGCTTCTCTGGAGCTGCAGGTACCACCTCCACTACAGGTGGACATAATTTAACACACTTACCCCTGCTTAAAAGTCTGCTTTTTAAACACTAGGATAATGGCAGCCATTTAACCCACTGTGTTCACTGAAGACTCTTGCAACAAGCTCACTAACTACCAAGTCTCCAGCTTTCTTTGCAGCATCACTGTTTCCATGAAGGGTTTTCCCACCTCACTCCTCCGGTTTCCTGTCTTTGTTTTATGGTTGTGGATTTACATTTCACCACATGAGAAGGCCTGCTCTCAAACCCATTGTCCCCAGTAAATCCAAATGGGTCGCAGCAGTGAACTGTTCATTTCTTACTTCCCTGGTTGTACCTGCTGAGAATTTGATCAACAAGGAAAGTATGTGCCCACCTACGTCACTGGTAAAACAAACAAAAAAATAAACAGTATGAGGCTGATTCCTGTTCTGTCCATCTAATAATGATAAATCCACTTAGAATTACATTGTGAAAAGCAATTCTTACACACTAATTGTGTGCCATGCTAATTATGCATGATTCTTATTCTTTAATCATAGTGGCATGTAGTGGCATGCCAAATACTTCACTGACATCCACGTACACTACATCAATATTGTTGCTTTTATCAAGCAAACTTGCAGCTTCACAAATAACATTTCAATTAGTTGACAAAATCTATTACATCAGCCCATACTGCTCAGCAGTACTTCTCATTTCTTTATTAAGCTGGTCCAAGTCTCCACGTCCTGCTTTACCTCAATCAATGTCAGATTGACAGGGTTATAAATACTTGATTTTTTTCCCTTACCCTTTTCAATACCCATACCCCTACATCCTCTCAGATCATTAGAACCTTCCCGTATTCTCACTTGTTGAAAACCAACGTTAAAGCCCCTTAATTAGGTCTCTCTATGCTTCTGCCTGCAAGATATTTGGAGCTGCTGAGGTAAAAAGAGTCCTGCTTCAGTAGCTGTGTTTCTAAGGGGTTTAAATAGATGCCATCATTATCTAACTCCCATGCAGCTAGAACAAACGACATCAAGAAGTCCAAGGCATTAAAAGCATCATGTGAAATATCATGGACGAATTCTGACCTATTCTTCCCTGATATTTTCAAAATGCAGTCTGGCGTTCTTGCTATTGTTGACCATTCTGGGCTTCTATTCAAGTATTTTCCTGAGCAACAAGGATTAAACATGTTTTAAGTGAAAAACTAAGCATCTTCTATTTAAAAACCTGGGCTGAAAGACTTGTGATAACATCTTAAGAACTGGTAGCACTATACCATAGAATTTTAACTTGTCTGGATTTGATTATGAGTTGTTCTGGCTTCCTGGGTTTGCACCACACTCATTAAACTTGTCCTCTATTTGTATTTACATAGAGTAGGTGGCAATCTCCAGTTTGCTAAGCATCTTGGAATCAGTCATGCCCTTCCTGAAGATAAATTCCCACTGATTTCAAAGACAGCAGTAGTTTTATTTCCTGATCTCTGAAAGGAAAGAAAGCCTCTTAGACAAAAGGGAATTTAAACAACCAATGCAGAATATATTAAATTTGCTAGATGCATCTCAGGTCTTAAATGTAACAGTTAAAGAAAAGCAAGTACATGAACCTTGAGAGAGACTTGGCAGTTTTCATCCTATTTGTTCTTTTTAAGATCTCATGACAGCATCTAACAAAATCCTGTGACACACCAAAAACAGTTCAAAGTAAATGCATAGTGAATCAGCTTCTTCAATCACTAAACCACAGAATATATAACCAAAGAGATGCAGAAGGACCTGAAGAAGGTCTAGCCACTGCAAGACTGCCTCAGGCCCCACTAATGCAAGGCATCCATGTTCAGAAGAAAACTTTACAGTCAATAGCATTTAAGCATGTGATAAAAATTAAACATGCACTTGAACACATGCTCTTACCCTATGAAGTGAGGTGTTCATAGAAGTGTGATAAGAGTCACCTGAAAGCTTGAGAAGCATTTGCAGAGAAGAATTCACTGCAGAGGAAAGTGAAATGGTGGGCTAGATTTGTCTTTCACTGGCATCATCGCTAATCTCCACTGACTCCACAGTTGTCACAGGGAAAATTAATCCAGGTTTAGAGAGATGTAGTAGACAAATTCAGTCCACTATGTCTCTCTTTTGCTGTGTTTACAATAACAGACCAATAAATGAGTATTTGTGATCGGATGCCCCCTTTTAATCTGTTTGCTACAGTATCACAGGATTTGCTTGCTGGTTTGATAACTATGTTATTTGTGGATTCACAGACTGCACATGATTAGAGAGCATATTTTGGAATTTTTCTGGTTGCATTTTGATGTGGGCATACAATATTTTTTTAAAGCAAAATCAGAGCATCCCCAGTACTTTTTTGATGTAGGTGAGCATATCCCCTTCACAGTCTACTTGTGTAGCTCTGAACTACTTAAAAGAAGTGCTAAAAACCATAAAAGACTAGTTAATTTAGGAAAGAGGCCATGAATGGATGTCATTCCTACTTTTTGCCTACAAAAGTCTGGGGATCTTCATGGCACCTTCCATTTATTTTCTTGCATTTTGTATGGATGGCTGAAAACACGCCACAAATCTTTCACTATGGGTCAAATCTTTCCCATGCTATTTCTCAGCATTGATAGTCTGCTTAAGGGGAGCTCTGCATTCACACCAGGAATACAGCAGTGATTTTGGCCCACTAATAACAAAACAAGTACACATCACATTTCATGGGATTATGGCATTCTAACTTTAGAAGTAGAGGAAGGAACAAGCAAAATATAGACAGAACCCAAAAAACTAAATCCAAAACTAGTATCTCCCAGACTGGTACTTAACATATACCCCTGAAGAGCTTCAAGTCACAGAATCATAGAATCACCAGGTTGGAAGAGACCCACTGGATCATCAAGTCCAACCATTCCTATCAAACACTAAAACATGTCCCTCGGGACCTTGTCTACCCGTGCCTTAAACACCTCCAGGGAAGACGAATCAACCACCTCCCTGGGCAGCCTGTTCCAATGTCCAATGACCTTTACTGTGAAAAACCTCCTCCTAATGTCTAGCCTAAATCTCCCCTGGTGGAGTTGGAGGTCATTTCCTCTTGTCCTGTCTCCTGTCACTCAGGAGAAGAGGCTAGCTTCCTCTTCTCTATGACCTCCTATCAGGTAAGTTGTAGAGAGCAATGAGGTCTCCCCTCAGCCTCCTCTTCTCCAGGCTAAGCAACCCCAGCTCTCTCAGCCGTTCCTCATAAGGCCTGTTCTCCAGCCCCTTCACCAGCTTTGTTGCTCTTCTCTGGACTTGCTCCAGAGCTTCAACATCCTTGTGGTGAGGGGCCCAGAACTGAACACAGGATTCAAGGAACGGTCTCACCAGTGCAGACTACAGAGGGAATATAGCCTCCCTGGACTTGCTGGTCACACCCTTTCTGATACAAGCCAGGATGCCATTGGCCATCTTGGCCACCTGGGCACACTGCTGGCTCATGTTCAGTCGCTGTCAACCAACACGCCCAGGTCCTTCTCCTCCAGGCAGCTTTCTAGACAGACTTCTAGTCTGTAGCTCTGCACAGGGTTGTTGTGCCCCAAGTGCAGGACCCGGTACTTGGCTGTGTTAAACCTCATGCCATTGGTCTTTGCCCAGCGGTCCAGCCTGTTCAGATCCCTCTGCAGAGCCTCCCTACCCTCCAGCATATCAACACTTCCACCCAGCTTAGTGTCATCAGCAAACTTGCTAAGGGAAAATTCCAAAGGAGCTGCGGGGATTTGCTGGAGCATCTCAGACAGGCAAGGTCAATTTGCTCAGTATCTAACTCAAATGACAGCTTGAGAGAAATCCAAAAGCTGGTATTCCTGTCATTCCCATACCTTCCTAGGTTTTCCAAAACTGCTAAAGCTTCCTAAACAGCACAAAATGCCTGTGGTGGGGACCTAAAGATTCAGCATTTGCAAATGTCCAAGTGCTTCTCACCCAGCCAGCAAAAACACAGGAACTTCATCCTTTCCTCATTTTAAAAAGGCCATGAAAAGACATCAACTGCTTTTTCCTGACTTAAATCTTATATTGGTCATACATGCACCAGCCCTGAACTAGAAGTCATGTAATCACGTTAGGCCAGTGAAGAGCCTGAGCTAATAAACCCAGCCTTTTAAAGACCTTATTGGTTTGGGCTCAGTGCCATGCTGAGGTTAACAAGGTAAAAAACCTGTTTAACAAAGGAGACGTATATTTGATCATCCATAGTCAGGTCAAGTATTTAAGGTTTACATATTCCCTCCAGAAGTATTTACCCAATCAGTGTACATTGCTTATAGTTGATTCTGTATCTTCTGATGCTGCTTTAGATTATACCTCCCAAATGAAATTAGAACAGAAGAAGCTTTCCTATTGCCTTGCAATTGATGAAAGCACGTGGGGTCAGGAGATATGCTAAATTCGCATGACAGAAGCTTGTATATCACCTGTTACACCCAGGCAAAGAAAGAACAGGATTTCTAGCTCAAAATATGAATTTCCTTTCTCTCAGAAGTTAAAATCGAATACTTCCAGTATTTTTACATATATTAAGAATATGTTTGTATTTTTGTGTTTAGCACCACTGTGTTTTATACACTGCTTCATTCAAACCAATATACACTCAAGGTTTTACAGTGTATTTTGGCTCAAGTGTTATTACTAGGACACTGTTTACAGCAATATTCATTGTGTTCTGCGTAGCCTTATCTATCAATCACAGAAAAGGAAATCGGTGGAAAAGAAGCAGAATGCTGAATTCAAGTTAGTCAGACAAAACCAGCAAGTACAAATGCAATTGGGTCAAAGTAGGCATTTGCTTGTTGTTTAAAGAAAAAAGATAGATGTGTTGCATTACAGTTTGCCTCAAAAATAATTTAGGCTTCAAAGTGTTAATTTTTTTCTCCCTGTTTTCTCTGGGTTAGTGTTTGAAAACAACTGCTGCTCCATACAGATTTACAGTAAGCATGTGTTTACTCACACATCTCGAAGCCAACAGGAAAGGCAGAGCAGAATTCTAAATCTATCATTAAATCTACATGTTGACACCTGCAAAGAACTGCAGGACTTCAATTTTTCTGGATAAAACTGAAGGGATAAACTGAAAGAACAAACAAACAAGCCATTCTCATCCTTAAAATACACAACAAAAAGAAACGGGGGAGGGTGGGAAGATGGCTGGCAATGTTGTTGATTTTTCCACTGGCAAATTATGAAAAACTTTAAGAACAATATAATCTCTAATTCTTTCAGGATCACAACTAGTTTTGTTGATAAGCAGTGTAGTTCAAAAGACATAGCTACAAAGTGGCAAATGTTATTCCCAATTCAGCCATTGAACTGTGATGCAACTTCCAGCCTTTGCCCCACTTGGATGTCCAGACTCTGCTTTACAGAATTTACTCTCTCCCTCACTGTGAAGAGGTGCCTCACGGTGTACTCAGTATCAGGGTGTACCTCACTGGAGTCTTAATCTTATAATTAGCCCTTCTAGATGGTACTGTAAAATAAATGATGATGATGATGATATTGATGAATTATGACTTGTTTTTTTAATTCTTATTTAGTCTAGATCGTAAAGAATTAATATAAAAATCAAACTAGGATAAGATCTATGTACTCAGGAGGCCCATACAATACCCACTGAAGTCAGTAGGAAATTGAAGGAGCCTCCGAAACTAATTCAGTGTAGATGCTTATGCACTGCCTTGCTGGGAATCACAGAAACACCTAGTGCCATAGTCACCCACAGTAAATCCATTGCATGATGAATGCAAGCCAATCGACAGAGCTAAGAATACAGATAACACAGGAAGAGGAAAGAAGTGTTCAGTGTAAAAAAGAAACCAAGGAGAGATGCTCTTAGCACATTAAGAGCTATAATGAAATACTGCATCTTGAATTTGTCGCTGTTTGAAGGAAGCTAGGAAACGAGCAAGAATTCATTATGAAGCTGCTCAGGACTAAAACATGAATCACTGGGTTCTAAAAAAACCCAGTTGTCTAGAGAACGGCTTAGATGAAAATGAATGGAATCTCTTTAAATTACTCTCTGTATAAACCCTTTCACATTCATTCTTTCTGCCATTGATTAGTATCTTTCTGGGATATGGGTTTTTAAATAATTCCACACCATACTCCCAGCTTCTGCAATCAAAACAGCAATGGCTCTTGATTCTGCATTTTTAGTCTTCATTTACAGGGAAAAATCTCTTCTGAAGTAAGAAACTTGAATACCTACTGTTCTTACCCATTTACTGGATATCCCCAAAAGTGCATGCTGGAGGCTCAGTAATCAAATAAGATTAAGATTCTCCCATTACTTTACAAATAAGGGGACCTCTCTACGCTACTGCTGCATAAAGCAGGATTAAATCACCTCTGGAAAGCCCTCAAGATCATTAACGTGCTAAACAGCTGGAACCCCTCTGATCCCAGCATCCATGACAGTAAAGCAGAAAACCCCAAATTCTAGATAATAAATTGAAAGACTTCTCTGCACACCTAGGTAGGAACACATGGGAGGAGAACATGGCAGACAAAACAGTGTGTGCTCTGTCCAGTTCCTGGAGAAAGGAAGGCTTGTGTGTCCCCCACCAGCAATTTCTGAAGCATCAACCAGTTATAATTTCACACGACAAGAGCTCCACTGAGGGAGAAGCTGAATTGCTATTGGTCATAGGGGAAATCACCTCAAAGCAGGAAATGTGCTGTGTTCCAAGAACTAGAAAAACATGATGGCCTCTGCTAGTTCACAATTAAAATTAATTCTCTATTGGATGTGTACCTTACCAGATCAAAGAAACCCAACCAAAGAAATCCAATCCAGACCAGAAATCCAACGAGGTGTAACTTCTGAAAAGCTGGTTTCCTCATCTCACAGCTTGTGGAATTATATACAAATCACTGAAGGAACACATGAGAATAATAGGGAGGGGCTCCGTTAAGAAGCTATAAGTGTACCTTCAGTTCAGACTGAAGGATCAGCCCACGTAGGTGCCTCCAAGTAGAAGTCCATCCACCCTTTCCATTTTTGAAAAGTCTTTATAGAGTAAGTCTCCTATTCAACCACGCCTGAAGTGGGTGCTCAGCCTGCCTGAGCCCACAGTGGTGTCCAGACCTCCCAGCCTGGGTCGCCTTATCTGCAAAGAACCTCGCAAAGATAGATTGCAACAGTAGCACATACCTGAACCTTGTCAGAAAGTCTGCCAGCTCTGAAAAACGTAACATATATAGACGCAACATAGAACAAACAGCAATGCTGAAGTGTTGCGCTTGCCTGTATCCTACCAGTACTGGGACAGCAATAATAAACAGGACAAATCGGCAGGAGAACAGCTGCTCCTAAGGGCTCCCAGTGTCCAAGATATCTCTGGTACTTCACTGCATATATATCCAGCACACTTGACACCCATGGCACCCAGCACAGCCCCATTCTATTGATTTAGGCACAAAGGAAGGCCAGCTGTGAGGGTCCTTATAGCTGTAGTTTTGAAAAAAATGCTGCTGCATTGGTTAGCAATTTGTTAACCAACACTGCTTTGAAGAAGCATTAAGAAAGGAAGATTTTCACAGAAACAGAAAACACACAAGATTGCATAAGACCTCAGGCTCCTTATAGAAAAACATCCCACTCATGATTGTTACAGTGGATTTTACAAGACTTACTGTGATGATATCCAAAATTTATTACAGCTTTTATTACAAGACCATGGCTAGTAAAGAGTGATATAGTGACAACATTTACTTGGCTGGATTTAGCTTCTTAGGGCACATAAATATACTTTTGTACTTTAAGAACAGTCATAGCTGCCAACTAAATCTTGACTAATACAAGGCAGCTTTGTAGACCTTTAAACACATGCACCAACTTGGTTTTGTCTCCCTCACAAATATGCACCTTGCTACCTGCTGAGTCAGTCCCAAAAGTTCTGTCCCACTCATCATTTGTCAACCTTAGTTTTTAAAATGAAAACATTGGAAATCATGCCTTTAAATTCCTATGCTTTTTAAGTACAGAACTCATTACTTTCAGAAAGTGGCCATCCCCCCCCCAATTATAAAACTAACTGAAAATCTTATCTGTTTTCCCTGGTACACACATAATGAATTTTGCAAGACTTCATCTGAAAACTGATGTAATGACTATATGCATGAAAATTCAACCATAAATATAAAATAAATTGTAGATTTCTGTTGGGCACATATAAGGAGTTTCTTTGGTGTAACAGTTTGAAAAGAGAATTTAAAAGACACATTAGGAAAATCTGGAGAAAACTTTTGAAAATTAATAGCAATATTTTAGGGTGAGTCTTCTGGGGGGAGCCAGATTTGAAGCATGTTAAAGTGTCTTGATTTCCAGAAGTCAGCCTGAGTCCAGTATCAGAAAATTAGGTCCCTTACAAGTGCCTTATGCTCATGTTGACCACTTCATAGGCAAAAATAATATCTTACCCACACATTTCACTGCTTTATATTCTGGTTACCAAAAATACACAAGGACTAAGTGGTATTTTGCCAAATAACAGAAATGTATTTGAAAAAAGCCTTAATCCAGCCAGGACCAGCTATAAAACTGGGTGAGAGCCCAGATCTGCTGTCTGCATCCTATGCAGAAAGCTGGCTCTGCTTCTGGTGACTGCCCCAGCTGGAGGAGCCCAGCAGCATCCCAGTCTGATGCTGACCTTGTCCTTCCCCTTCTCTCAGGCTCCTAGAGGTTACTGAGGGGGCATGGACAGAAATGAGGGTTACTCTTAAGGACACAGACATCCAACCTAGCCCAGGCCCTCCCAGCCCTCAGAGAAGACTAAGCCACTAGCCCCACCATGCCAGTATCTCCCAAAAGTCACATTCCCTGCATCAAGGCAGGGTAGTACCCAGATGCAATACTTACACTTCCCAGAAGTACTAATCACAAGCCTTAGGACCAGTGTTAAATAAGCAAACTCTTAAGTGACTGCACCTAAGAAATAACTAAAAAAACCTCCCAAACCACCAACCTCCCAGTGAAATGCAAGTTTTCCTACACTTTACAGTATCCCCTGTATGCAGCAAAGGGTTTGGACCAATTTGGTACTCGATTTTGCTGCTGCTGTTTTTTATAAAAACACATTGTTCTTTCCCTATGACATTTCTTCATATCTTTGAAAGAATGCTCTGCATTACCACAAAATAATTGGTTTGAATCCTCCAGTGAGGAGAAGTCAAGGGTTTGGTTCATTATTTTGTTTTAAGAACAAAATAAATATCACTCTAAACATAAAACAAATGAGTGCAACTGTAACAGTAGATGGAGATAGAGCTCCTAACAAAACCTGTGAGTAATTCCAAGCCCTATTAGAAGTAACACAGCTTTTTGAATTTCCCTAGGAAACAGCACATCATTATTAGGTTCCAGCTTGACTTAAATGCAAAATGTCACTTTTTTAGAGAAAAAGCTAAACAAAAGACAGTATGTAGTGTAACACCAAAACTGCAAAGCATATCCACTGACAATCTGAAATTGTGAAAGACAGCGTATGTACACATAAGCACATAGATATTAAAAGATGATTCTTACCTCCGTCCCCAGATCCTGAGCCAGCATCTGAGAAAAGAACAGAAAGAAATTTATATTCATGTGCTACAGTACGTCTTGCAACCACACAAAGCAAGACCGTTAAGTGTATTACAGTGTACCTTATGTTTGATGTCCTCCCTGGGTAAATTATAGAGATCTAATCTGAATGCAGTTCACTCAAGCCATCTTTTTCATGTCTCAACTCTTTTTCTTTAAAGTCTCTGTATAAGACTACAATAACAAGCCCTGGAGTGCTGCTACATTCTCATAATCTCCCGCCTTGCTTTGTTGTACTTAGACTGATAAAGCTTGGCTCCCAACAGTTGTGCAAAGTTGCTTCACTTGGCCACTACTAAACCCTTACCACAGTATTTTTCAAACCCATTTGTTTGAGCCCAGACAGACTGGAAAATCATGTAATTATCATTACAAAACAATGACATCTCATGAGATCACAACTAGTTGGAATAAACCAATGAAATTATTATTATTCCAAATCTTTAGATAAATGAGTAAAATGCCATTTTTCTTGAGGTTGTTGCTGAGTTTCAAAATTGAACACTTTATTTTTCCCCTGCTCGATGTTTTGTTGACTGGACTCACAGGAGTCACAGATTTAAAAAGTGCAACATGGCGAAATTGCCAAGCTTGGAGCTTCATTATAGAACTTTCCAAGCAAGGCAAAACACAGAAATGCACACACATGCAGGATTACCAAAAATAATCCATAAGAGGAGTTATTTTTTCAGAGAAGGGAGAGAGGGAGGCTGTCATCCATTAGTGAAGGGGTTATCTATTTATCAGCATCAAGACTACTAGAAACAGTTTGGAAAGGTTGCTTTGGGATCCAATTACCCTATGAACTCTTAGACCTAATTTACTGACAGCAAGGTCTTGTGGATCTGAATTGGCATGTACATACCAACATTGCTTTAAAGTTAAACAAAGGAAAACCTTTATTTATATAAAACTGACATAAGAATGACTTAAAATAGTAGATTTACACAGACTACGTGGGACAGATGCAAAGGGAACTGAAAAAAAGAACAGAAAATGATGGTATTTTCCCAGCGACCATTTCACACAGAATCACCAGGTTGGAAGAGACCCACCGGATCATCGAGTCTGGTCATTCCTACCAAGTATTGTCCTGATCTCATCTTCTGTCCTAGAGCTATTTCCAAAATGAGTTACTGAGGAATAAAAGGTGTCTGCATTACAGTGCCCTCATAGCTTTGGGAAACATGGCTTTCCCATATGTTCCAGGTCTCCCTGGCACAGAGAAGAAATTTAATGCCTGTTACCACCTTCCACCTACAACGAACTTCCATATTCTACGGCACTTTGGAGGAAAAGGATCTCTTGTCTCTTCTCCTGCCCCTACTCTTTGATGCCCACCTAGACCACTACCTGTCATGGCCAGGAAGGTGGCTTGCTGCCAGACCTTCAGCAGCCTAGGTCTCTGCCCATGGGGCAAACCCAAGGTACCAGGCTGCTGCCTTCTCCACTGAACCTCCTCCCCGGGAGAAGAAAAAGAGGTCAAATGATCAAGACTCGGGGGAACCCCCCCCTTTTTTTGTTCCTTTCCTTTTCCTGAAATTTACTGTGAACTTCAGAGAGAGTATATCCAACATGGCCTTTGCCAGTAGGCAAGCAAGTTTAAGAAAAGAGGTAGCAATGCATTAAAATTATCCCTTTAATCCAGAAGTTCGAACCAAAGAAAAGACCAGTTGCTGTGCTGTGAGAATTTACCAAGTTGAACAAATCCTATGCTACAATAAACTTTGTCAGTCTGAGCTCCTTTTAATACCAATTTATAGACAGAAAAATTGCAGCATTTTTTTTATCCTCTTGAAAATTGCTGGGTAAGAGCTTCAGAGAAGAACAGCACTTCCAGAGGAAAGTTTGTTTTCTCTCACATGTATGAAACACAAAATTATAGTACTGCAAAAAATTTGTGTAATGTATTTTTATTGACTCCTCCATCCTCATCCAAGAAAAAAATTGACTTCAAGCTTAAAAAAACACCCACACGAACAAAGACTAACTACTCCTGCACTTTTCAAGTTAACTTCAGTGCCCACCTCTAACAGATACCAAGCACAAAAGAAAAATATCAAGAACTCCTGGATATAAATGCCTCAGTTTTCCTGACTGATTTTGCTCATTCATCTTTTTAGCTGTTTGATAAAAGCGGAGATACAATTAGCTCATGTTGTTCTGAGTTAAGCAAAGATGTCCCAAATGCCAGTTTTCACATACACTCTTTAATGAATTCTTCCAACAACTGTAGAAAAAAAAAAAACCTTGTTCCACAAACTTGTTTGGTAAGTGTGTTTTGGGCCAGATCCTCGGTTGGTATAAACTGGCAGGGTTCATTACATCCAGTGGTCTGTTGCATCACACCAGCTGGGAATCTGGTGCTATAAACATAAGTAAAAACCTAAGAAACTGGATTGCAGACGATAACACTCCAGTTCTATCTGTCTAGATTATGGAGAGGTTTGTGGTAATCCAGATGCCCATTTATCAGACATCTGCTCTTTCAATCTGCTTCCAGTTACTTGTCGTAACAGTTCAGAACTGTTCACAGCACAGAGGATGATGGGGAGCACAAGATATGTATTAAAAGAAATTGACTTCTGTGCTGTACTCTTCAAAACAGTGTCAAGGGTATACACTGCATCATAAACTCTGACCCTATAGTAAGTTAGTTACTTGAAAAGTAGAAGGATGGCAGCAAATTCTGATGCCTAAGACTGCAAAGAATTAAGCTGCGATGAATTCAAATAAGCGATTCCAACAGCTATTGCCGACCACAGGTTATCTGATTCAGGAGCATGTCAAGGTCCGCAAGCAGCCTGGATTGCATTATACGTACCAGTTGCACATGATCCTTCGGACACCAGGAGGATTTCGCTCTGCTGCTTGCAGGCAGCCTGTTTCAGGTAGCATTCGTTCTGGTAGGTGTCACCATTGGAGCCGCAGACGGGCACGTAGTCGTTGTTACACTGATGGGGATGGACAGAGAGCAGCAGTGTTATCACACAAGCAGGGTAGCCCAGCACCCATCTCGGCGCCTCTCTCCCTCCTCTCCCAGCCCATTTCCAGCATTAAACCCCTGCAAAAACAGAGAGAGAGAGACACTGACCCTCCTCTTCACATTTACAGCTACCAGAGGAGTGGAAGAGGGGACTTCGATAAACACAAAAGGAGCATAAACCAGACTTGAATGGGGTGAGGAGATGATAATCTGAATGGCAAAGTGAATGGCAAATGACCCTGCTGGTCATACCTGGGGAAGGAATACAGGCAATGCAAACTGCTCCTCACATCTGCAATAGCTAGCAGCTCTTGTGTTGCCATTGGGTGGCTGCAGACAAATTGTGATGAACAGGCTTGCTTTTCCCCTCCTCCTGCACAAACACACCCTCACTGCTAGAGAGGTAGTTGTTTGCATACCCACAAGTGTCTGCCTGCCTCCGTATAACTCTCTACTTAAGTACTTAAGCTACAATTAGGACTGATTGGACAGAGGGAAATTATTGTGATCGAAACGCATCCCTCTCTTTCTGCAGAGACACTCCTGCTCCCAGCCAGCTGTAGCCAGGATGCTCTGCAAAGGTCCAAGCTCTCCCCGCAGCGGCCAGTGGGCAGGACCAGCAGTGCTGAAGCCAGCGCCAAAGAGCGCACTAGTTACTCAAACCACGCACCTGCTCAGAACCTGCTTTGTTCCCTCTACCACTGAAAAAGCTTTGCCCTCTCTTGTTCATTTTAATAAAAATAATTCCATTTTACATTGAAAATTGGGCAACCAACCGGGTGCAGTTATCATAAGATAATAACACTCTGAGGCTTAGAAATACTTGGATGTACCCTGTACATGGTAATTATACAAGGGATATGATTATCTGATGATTACCGTACTTCTGGTATGCCTCATTGTTTAATTATAACAAATGGAATGATCACAATTATTATTTACAAATGCTCACCTCTGTTTAAATCCAAGTAAAAATTAAAAAGAAATCATGCTTCCTATTTCGCTGTACTATGCCACAAAGTGCCTGAGGTGTGTTTGACAAGCACAATGTGAAGTGTAGAACTGAAATTCCAGGGATATATACATCAAATATGCTTCAAAGTGAATGACTACAGAAGAGATTAACACAAACAATTGCATAGATTGAATTAATTGCAGGCCTCCACACATAACAGCTGCCAGGAAATTATTCATAGTTGGTCAGAGTGACATTTTGATTGGGCCAAAACAAATGACATTTTCCTTATTTATTGTGTTTTCTTAAATCTTTTGAAGTTGCTGCCCACCCCCAGCACTCTCTTCCTTTGGAACAGGAAAGTAAACCAGCAGCCACAACAGCAGAAATCCCTCTCCTTCAGTTTCTAACGAAGGGTTCCTCCACACAAAGATTTTAAATGGTTGATTACAAAGTGTTTTTTTCACCATTGTGTTCCAAGTCTGAGAAACGTTTCAACCAGAAAACGCCAACTTCATCCAAGAGACCAACAGCAATAGCTGGAGCTGATCTGGAATACTTAACCTGGACAATTCATAGAATCATGCAAGTTTTTAAAAGCATGAAGGATCAAATCATGCTTGCCTTAGACATACTGCCTGCTTGTCACCCATAGGACCTTTTGCCAGAGCAATCTATGCAGAATTTGGCCCTCTGCTACGTGCAGAATCCACAGTGACAAACTGCTGGTTTTGCCCAGAGCAAAAGATGATCTTTTACATTGACTCAGTTGCAAACCTGAAAGGCCAGACAAGCATCAAGACTGAAATCCTGATCCACAGAAACGAGTGACAGAGCTGCTATGAGCTAGGTTGGAACTTCCTCTAAAGCTAGGCAATTTTAAAACACATTTAAAAGTTACAAGGGCTCCGTGAAGGATTAATTCTTGTGGGAGAAGTTTCCCCAGCTCTACTGAGGCTCCTGCTACACTCAAGGTGGTTTTGGCTAGCAGGGCTGGAGGGTACTCCAAGAAAAGCACGGGTGATGCAGCCTTTTCTTTCTCTAACTGTGCTGGTCTTGGATGCATTTCTTCAGCTGCTGCTCATTCTTCCCACCACTGGCTATGAGTAACTGGTGGATATGGAAATACCCATGGAATAATATGGAATTTCTAATATGGGAAAGGCAGTAACCTAGGAGCTGCTGCTGAGACATAGGGAAATAAAGGAGAACTTCCAGATAGATCCCTTAAGCTGGGATGGCTCTGAAAGCCACCAGGAAACCACAGTGGAAGTTACCCAGCAAGGAAAACAAGAACTGTGATGAGAAGGTTGTGATATTAGTCATCAGGTTACTTGTGACCTGCTAGAGCTAGGTTTTTGTACTTGACTATGCTGAACCTAGTACTCACAGCTCTTCACTATCTATTAACTATCTATTCACTATTAACATACTTTGTGTTAATACTAGAAGATATTACACATTGACTGTCACAGTTTCATTAGTGACACATTTTTTGCACTGGTTTAGGGCTCAATATACCAAGTTCTAGATGTGAGAATGATTCTCCATCCCTAAAGTAGGGTCCGATCAAGTATTCAGGTTATATGCATGTCAAAACACCCACTAAGCCCAGTAGCATCGTAACATACTGTCCAGTTCTTATGCATGCAGATTTGTATAGAGAAGGGAATTGGATGTATCCAGTTCAGCCAAGTATCAGTCAAAGGCTGCTTTCCTCAATACTAGCAGCCTGGAGTGCTCACTGTCACAGTCAGAGACAAACCAGCTTTGCAAGCGCGGGGGTCAGTGCTGTCCATTGAAAGCATAAGGTTTGTTTTTTTAAAAAAATGATAACTTGTGTAACTTATACTCCTAGTAACAGTGTTAAAAGTATGATATCCTCCTTCTCCTCTCATGGATTAACAACTCCCAAAATTCCACCTACATTTTGAACCAAGTAGCATGAAAATACATTCTGGAGATAAAATATAAAGCTAAAAGTTGGCCAGGTGATATTCCAGATCCACAAATACTGAAGCATATAAAGGATCCAACATACAGGAAAACTGAACTCTTTCCTCACATTCAAACCAGTGAAAGTGCACAGTCTTGGTGACAAAATTGAAAAGACATCCAGGACTGACAGAAATACTCCAGTGTATTTTTAATACATTCATGGAATTTGAGAGGGAGGAGAACTCAGGCTGCCAGACTTGGGTGCAGACCCCATGCCTTCCAACACAGCTCTGCAACTTCTGGTGGACCTGTTGAGTTTGCCCTGTGCAAGGAGGAAAGGGGTGGCGGCTTCCTCAGTACTCAGCCCCAGCATGGGAATCACCACTGGCCCACAACCTTCCCAGCCAACCAGCACCCAGGTTTGCGCCTGTCCCGAGAGGAGGGTAGGTCTGCATTTCCTGATCAGAGCAGGACAGGCTGTTCTCCAATGCAACACATATCTGTTGTTGCGAGGAGTCAGTGAAAGGACTATCATTTTGCAGTAGAGTGTGTCAAGAGAGATGGTCAATATGAATCATCTTCTTAGCAAGTCTGCCTGCTCTCCAGGGATGGAAGCCTAACTCGGGTGTTCCAGAGCAGTCTGATCATGTTCACCCTTTCAAATAACAATAAATTCATTTCATTAACTCTGTTTGGACAGACACAATGCATCTGCGATTCTAGTTTGAAAAAAACCCAGATCATGATTGCAGCAGCCCTGCTCCTCCCAGGACTTTTCAACAGTACGGAAGGAAAATTAGCTTTCTGTCCTTGTCTATTCTCTTAAGCTGCAGTTAAAGCCCCTGGCAAATTCTGGAGAAAACATTAAAAGTAATTATAGTGATGAGGAGTCTGGTATTGATTTGCTCACTATCACCCCATGAAGCTGTCAATGAAATGGGGGACCTGAATTCTGATGGAGAACCCCATTACTTGTGACGTAAATTACCTGGCCAGCTCTGCCTTACTTGGACCACCTCAGATACCACACTAGAAATTAATTTTCTACTCTGGTGGCATATCTTTTTTGGCTTGTCACATTGTCCATTGATGTTACAAGAGAAGCTAACATCCCCCCAGCTCTGACTGTATCAAAGCAGAGGCGTTTGACAACAGAAGCCCCTGGCACCACACCGCCCTTAACAGTGCCAGCACAGGATCAGCCACAGGTAATTTGCCCTCCAAGGTCACAGGCAGCCCTGCAGCTCCACAGAGGGCTCAAATCAAGACAAAGTCCTCCGAGTTTTTACAGAGTCTGAACCAAAGGCCACTGAAAACAAAGATTACTGTTAATCTCAACCCATTTACTAGCAATGGTCCAACCCATTCTTTTGATCTCATTTAAATATTCATATACCAGTTACATGACTTCCTTAAATCAGTTTCAACTGCTCCCTACAGAACTGCTCAGCTCAGCACACAGATAGTGTTCACCTCTCAAAGAGGAGTGACTTGACCCCAAGAGGCTTACTTATCTTCATTTACCCTGAATCACCAGGGACCAGCAATCTGCCTTGGGAAAAAAGTGCTCCAAATGCCTCCTTCCCTGAGAGTAGTAACATCAGGGTTTGCACCTTGCAGTCTACAAGTCCACTGCTTTATGCCAAATGGCAACACCAAAAACAAGACCCAAGTGCTCTCTGTGGCAGCTCTAAGTTTCCAGTGCTCACAGCACCACATTTGCCCTAACTTACCTCCAGGCAATGGGACAAGTCACAGGCAAACGTTTATCCACATTACAGATTTTTTCTTAGAAAGAGAAAACAGATCAACCCTTAAACTACTGCACATGTCGGGCCAAGGTTAACAGCATTCTCACACTGAATTTTTGATTGCATGCAAACTAAAATGGAATTAAGAAAAACATGGTCAATATGAATTCTTTTCCAACATGGAAAACACAAGTGCTTCAGCAAACAACTGTCTTGTTCTTATTGCAAAAAATTCCTTCTTTGTCTTAAATGACGGTATTTATCACTTGCTTTTTTTCTCCAAAGACACATTTGGCTCTAGAAATATAAAACGATACATGTCATGCTTCAAAGTGAATCATCAAAGCTCAATAATAAATTATTACAGATGTGCACAATCTTGAACTGTGCACTATTTGGCCTGCTGTACTGTAAACACTCAAGTCAGTGTTACAAGTTCCACAACTTCACAGATCCACGTTAAAATGCAAGAAATCCACCAGGGCATAAATGTACATACAACACGTGCTGGTACATGCTTAAAACTCCTTAATTTGTTCAGTTCTTATTCAGGTCACCATGTAAAGCACAGTTGTTTGGTGAGGTGGCTAAAACGTATTAAACAGAAACCTTCATAATGAAATTGTCTGACTTTGAGAATGTCCGAGGTTTAGATGTAGCTGCAAGAGGCAGAGAGAAAAAAAAGGGGGGAAAAACCCTACTACTTAGCAATAACCTCCCTCCTCCCTAAAACTATACAAAACCTAAAGGAAGTTCATGGTTTTGGAACAGAGGGATTGCTCTTTAATCTGATCAGCTGGGCAGATAAACAGGCAGAAGCGTTGTCACTATGCAGCCCTTCCTGAAAATATTGCATAAGCACATTACAGATCCATTTCTTTAACTAGATCAGAACTCCGAACACAATAAGCCATGATCTGTATCAGAAATGAATTTAGAAAGGACTCTAAATCCTTGTTAAAACAGCAGAGACACAAAATCAGAAATGCACAACCTGAAACAGCAGACCCAAATGGATATTTAAAGCCACAGCATCTGCATTTTCCTAGAGAAACTTATGTCTTCTTGACACCAGTTGGTTCTCCTGCCAGCTTTTATACATGCTGCTGGGTTTTCCCTGTAACTTCTCTGCATGTAGAGAAATAAATTGCCCAGTAATAAGTTATAAGGGGAGATCATTGATTTGTATTCTCATCAGCGAATAAGATAAAGAAATAACAATCTTCTTACCTTGAACTGACAGACACAAGTCACACTGTCTCCAATCCTTAAACACTCTCCATCAAATTTACAGGTATTGGTGTCGCAGAGAAAGAGATCATTTTCTCTGTCATCATAACCTCAAATGTAAAGAGGGAAAAAAAATGTCAGCTTTGGTCTAGCAAGTGGAACACTATGGTATGATTGTGTTTTAATGCACACAGCACAATAACCTTGCTGATGAACAACAGAGTCCAGATTTTCTTTTGTCCTACTCTGTCCTCAGTTTTCCACTTTTTCTTGTTCCTCCCTCAGTCTTTCTCCTACTCCTTTCTCCACTACCTCATACACCTTTTTTTTTCCTTTTTCCTATTTCACAGACTTTGTTTCCTCCTTAGAAGTCACCCAGTAATTATCCTATTTCACAGCTCTAGACTGGAAATGTCATCAACTTATCCCCATTCGACTGCAAATGTGTTGGACAAAACTCCAAATTGGAATTTCTCCAGCCCATGAAGCAACAAAGATCCCAATAATAAAGACAAACAGGCTGTGTATTTTCTGTGATGGTCTGCCTGATCCCAATGAAGATTGATCACCTCTAAGTTAACAGCACAAGCGCCAGGTTCCCCACAAGCGGCTGAGCGAACCTAGCTCTTTGCCTTCATTTTCTCCAGCAAAAAACCAACAGATCTGACTGAAGATTCCGTTCACGAACGCAAGCGTGAATTTCTGATTTTGCTAGCTTCCCACTCCAACAGCGTGCAGCAAGGTATTAAACAAAACAGCTATATCAGACTCCAAACCCATTAAGAATTAAATCCATCGATTTTTTTTAAAAAAAACATCTGAGCGCTTTTAACCATATCGTTACATGCTCGAAACTAAGAGGAGCTCGCAGTAGAAATTCCCTCCCCCCATATCTAACATATTATGTGCGATACAAATAACCCCAAAATCCAAACGCCCCACGAAACGCTGTTAAAAGGCTATTAGAGTCAGATTTCAGAATTAACTTCGCACGTCGGAGCAGTGTTGGCTGCTGACATAAAAAGGCAACTCTTTCTAAAGGTCAGCCCGACTTTAACAACAGGCACCGGCTTCCCGGTGTCGCGACGCCCATCCCCAACCTACCGCTGCGCTCGGGAAGAGCCGCCCGCGGGATGCGCTCCGGCTCCGCGCTCCCCTCTCCCGCACCCAGACGCCGAGCTGCTCCGGTTAACCGCGGAGTAGCGTTCGGGGAGCCGCGCCCAGCGGAGCGGGGGGCAGCGGGGCGCCCGGTGGCTGCGGCCGCACCGGGAACGAGCCCCCCGTCCCGTACTTTTTGGGCTTCTCCGGGCGCCCGGCGGGACGCGGCGCCTCCCGCCCAAGTCGCCTGCCCCGGGTTCGCCCCGCGCGACTCGGAGCGCCCGGCGCGGGATGCTCCGACGCTTACCGGAGCAGTTCCAGCCGGTGGGCGTCTGGCAGTCGCTCAAGGAGGTAGGGAAGGCCGCCAGCTTGTCGGGGCGGGCGAGGACCAGCAGCAGGGCGGGCAGCAGCAGCCAGCAGCAGCAGTCGCAGAGCGTCCAGCCGCCGCCGCCGCACTGCCGGGGCGGGGAGGGCTCCCAGGGCACCATGACTTCCTAACTCAACTCCGCGGCGGCTGCGTGCCCCCCGGGCGGCGCGGCGGAGGGCAGGGACGGGCGGCGGAGCCGCCGGGCATCCCGGGGCGCCGGCCGGCGGCGGCGGCGGGTCAGCGAGCGGCAGCCGAGCGCGGGAGCGACGACGCTGGGGCGAACGGCGGAGCCCGGCGGGGCGGCGCGGGGGTGCGGGCGGCGGCGGGGTGGGGAGTGGCTGCCATAGGGGCCGGGCGGCGGGGAACGGGGGGAGGGCGCGGAGGGGCCGCCGCCGCGCAGCCGCCGCCGCCGCCGCCTGCCCCGCTCTGCCGCCCGCATCCCTCTGCGCGGGGGAAGCAGCGGATCGCGGCCCGCCGCATCACGTGACGGCGCCGCGGCGCCCCCATTGGCCGAGCGGGATGCGGGGCTGGCGGGCGGGGCCGGCGGGGATGCTGAGCCCCGCGGCGGCCCCGGGGCAGCGCCCGCCCGGGCCGCGCGGGAGGAGAGGGGGCGCGGAGCCCCCCGTGCCGGGCGCTCCCGGGCGGAGGGGAGCAAAGCTAACCCTGCGCCGCGAGCAGCCCCGACGGCGCCGCGGACACCCCCGACGCCGCTCCCTTCCCTACACGCCTCGCCGCCCGGGCGGTGCGGGGCCGCGGCTGGAGGGCTCGCCCGAGTGCGGGGTCGTGCCCGTTCGCGACTCGTCCCCCGTTCGCGGCTCCGCGCCCGCCGAGAGCGCTGCTGAAGTTGCTGGCCGCGCGCCCCGGGGCTGTGGCGTTTAATCACGCGCGGATGCGACATTAAGAAACTCAAAATACCGTCGCGGCCGCAGGGTCCGGAGCGGGCACGGGGCCGCCGAGGTGAGGACGGGAAGAAAGGAGCGAACGGGGAAAGCAGGAGGAGAGGAGAGGGAGATCCTGCTCGCACTCGGCAGGCAGCGGGCGAGGGCTCTGCGGGCTGCGGCAGCGTCCCCGCCACGGAGCCGGAGGGAAAATGCACCATCACCGCGGCGCCGAGGCTGCTCTGCTCCCAACGCGCGCTCCGACACCGCGGAGCGAGGAAGCCCCTCGGCATCCTCCCTCCTCCTCCTGCCGGCGCTTTGCTGCGGTAGCCGCCTCTCCCCGCGGATCCTCCTCAGGTTTAGTTTTAGGAGGGAACGGGCGGTGGGGACTACCCAGCCCTCCCAGCCGCTGCCAGGGGCACGGGACCCCTCGCTCGGCTGGGAACGCGGGGCCGTGCCGGCGGGATGCGGCGGGGATGCGTGAGACTGGAGAACAGAAGGAGCTCGCATCAATGTGTCCTGACGGCAGCGGAGGAGCGCTTTCTAGACACGGGCACTCAGTCCCCGCAGACGCTGAGGAGGCCCTGTTGGAAGTTTGCTTTCCCCAGAAGTGTGACCTCCTTTTCGACCCCTAATATTTAGGACGTGCTCTTACAAAGTACCGGCCAACGAATTTGATGCAACCACACTTTGAGGGGTCTATACAAAGCCGTACAACAGTACTAGTGCTCGCTGTCCCCTTCACAGGAAGCTGTGTACACCCAAGCCAAGGAATGCTTTAAGCTCGTACAATTCCTATCTGGCTTCTCCATAAGCTATCAGACAGGCTTTCTTTTATCTCCTTTTCTGCCCTATACATTTATGTGTGCTCCCTGCCCTGCCTACCTGCTGCGCACTGTATTGACTTCATCTACCTACCTGTGGTCCAAAAGCCTTTGCTACAATTAAAAGGGTATCAATTTGCACATTCCAATATGTGCTAAGGTTCTGATGAAGATCCCTGTGCCTGTTTCCTATTGACTAATCAAGCCCTAAGCAGCACCTAGCCGAAAGGAAATACTAATTTTTACTGCCTGCTAGTGGTTGCACTGAATCTTATCCTTCGTCTTCCATGAACTTACAGAGCATTTGCTAGCTGAGTACCTGGTGCCAAATCAATTTTATTTTTCCTTTAGTTCTTTATTTCACTTTTTTGTGTCTTTCCATTATTCCAGTTACTATCATATTCTATTTCCCCTCTCACCTCTTCCTTTTTGTTTTTAACTTTGTTTCTTCATTCTTGTATTCATTATTTGTTACTTACTGGAACTCAGCTTTCTGCTTGACTGAACACTGAGTTGCTTGAAAATAAAAAATAACCTGCCTGGCCAGATAGGACAGTCACACAGTCTCCCAGGGGAATATCCTGTGCTCTCTTCCTTTCTTCTTGCTCCTCTCTTGTTTCTTCTTCCCACTTTCCTGGTTCCTTTATATAGTCTCACAGCTCTGTTTTCCCCTGCTTTTCCCCTACAGTTTCTATTCTCATTCTCTTTTCCTTCTTCTAACTCCTCCTTTCTTCCACCCCAAGCCCCCTTCATTTTCACATAGCTACTGATCAGAAAGGCATCACTGGCCTCCTTATTTAGAGACCAGTTTAACCAGAATTCAGGGAATGAAACTGCTAGGCCAGTCTTGCCTAGCCTCACAGCCAAGCTCTCTCTGATCCATCTCTCCTGCCACTATAACTCATGCCCATGATGATACCACAAGTCTAGCTGTCATTCACAGAGTATCATTAAATACAGCAGCAGAAGCCCGGCTACAGCCCATATTCTCCCCAGAGTGCCGTATAACACAGTGCAGCCGAGTCTCAGGCACATGGCTCTGACTTACATTTAGCCTGCTTTATTTTACAGCCACTCAGAAAACTGGCATGGCCTGGGGAGGCAAAGGTGGCCCTCTGTTTCTGTTCTTGTTTTCTGACTTTGGAATATGGAAGCTCCACCAGAGGTCCTGTAAATGACATAACATGATGCTTGAACTGTGAACCCGAAACCCTTTGAAGGGCAATCTGCTTAAGGCATAGTGTTTTGGGTTTTAATGTGATTAGCACTGGTATTTAAAAAAAAAATCCTTGTCAATTCCAAAACTTTACTTATAAAAAACATTTTAATAAAAGAAATGTATCTTCCAGTGTTCCAAAATGGAGAGCTAGACCCACGAGCCCCATTTCTCCATTGCCCTCTCTAGCCACTTCTTTTGAATTGTAGTGACTGAGATAAAATCATTTCATGTAGTTCCTAGTTCCAAAGCATCCATTCTTCTGCCCTATTAATCCAACGCTGCACTCTCAGCCTCTCAGTAGCACATTATTCTCAGCTATACTTAAACACTTAGGCCAGTTGACACCTGCATACTCCCTGATGTTCCCATCCCATCTCATTGCTACACAAAAACTACTACTTGTATCCAAGCTGGGGCTTTATACTACCATGGTTTCACTGCCATGCGAGCAGCATTATGCTAGTGTGATGTACAGATTGCAGCAAGCATCTTCTCAGTGAGACATTGAGGTCATGACACATTTGCCCTGGCTCCCTACTCTCCATGTCCAAACAAATTACCCAAGACCAGCAGCCACTGGTACGGTTCCTCGTGCTTATGCGTTTGGCTGCAGTGCCAGATAAATGGCAAAAGTGATCTGAATCCTTCTTGGAAGGGCCCCTGTAGTACCTGAAGAGAGGAAACTACACCTCAAGTATTGAAGCTGTTACTTGTGGAGCTTTTCTGATGCCTGCACAACTTTTAGATGCTTATACTACAAGAAATGGGCAGGTAAGAGGTCTCAAGGGCAGCTGTTGCTGATACTGTTTTATACAATACATGCGGTCATGCTCTATGTACCAGTGCTTGGAGGAGATAAGCTCCCCAATGAAAAGCAGCTGGTTGAGATCCTTCAAGTGCTCTGGTGATTGCAAGGCAAGGGCAATGGCTGTGCACTGCACTCCTTTAGCTAGGTCTGAGTGGCAGTAACCAGCAGCTGAGAACAGTGACCAGGCTGCACCTGATGCCAGTCTCACGTAGCCACCTCTGTGAGTAATGCCTTCTGTCGCTGTGCTTGGCTAGGAGATGGTGCACTAGCGACGAATTATGCAACCTTGGTTATTCACACTTGTATTATATCTTGGCTGTGCTGCTCTTGGAAACCTGCAGTTTCACAAAAGTTTCCCAGAAACTGGGAGAAGCCAGCTGGTACCGATGAGTGTAACAAAACCTTCTCAGCCAAGGGTACACAACATCTCTTTCTGCTCAGTGTGCCCAAAGACTATAAAGCTGAGTTTGTGGATCCTTATCTTCAAAACACTTTATGGCCTACCTCTGATGTCTCTAACAGCTCTAGGAAGGTAACCTTGGTCAAGGACACCTATGAAAAAAAACTTCTTACAGCCCAGCTAATATCCATCAACAATGTTTTCCTTGAGTCAGCACCAAAAGTACAGTATAAGGTTCCTCAGCTGCTAAGAACAAATCCCACCAAATGCAGCAGAGATTTCAGTTAGCCCCCTCACTGATTACACCATATTGCCATGTGTTTATGAAACACATGTAGAGAATTAAAAAGAAAAATCCGCTCTGCACAGTTCTTGAAAGAATGAGCCATAACGTGTGCATCAACCACTGCAAGATAACACCGCCAGTGTTAGTTCCTAGGAAAAAAAAAACCCCAAAGGAAAAAAATCTATTTCATTTGCAGGAGATTTGACTAAACAAGGTCCTAGCCAGTACTAAGAAGCATGGCGTGTAGGGGTCACGTATTTTCAATGACAATTCCTCTAGACAAAAAATGTGGGTTTGATTCCAAAGCCTCCACCAGGCTTTGGAGCCTAGTTACCAGTTAGAGGACCCAACCCTGAAGCTAAGTATGCTGCTTGTTTCTGCAGAAGACCAGTATGGACTTGCTTTGTATGGAGTGGGAGTTTTCCCCCTGCCGTGGAAGAGCAATGTTTAAGTCCTGTGTACTTTCAGGCCCTTCTTAACCAAATGTTGGCAGACTTCGCTTACAAACATATTCCTGTCAGAATTTTGTGAATCTCCAGTAGATTTTATAATCATCTATTTTTCATGTGTGGAGGAAAAGTACACATGGCTTCACTCAAACACACACGCAGTAGGGTACTCTTTGACTACATGTAATTTTGCAGATTTCATATAGTTTTCAGCTGAACTGCATATCTCACTGCAAAATATACCACTATCGGATACCACATGGATTTTTAATGCTCTGAAGGATCTTTCGGGTCTATAAACAACATGTAGATTACATTCATCTACATGCTGTCAGACTTTTTTTCCTTTACTTGTGAAAGAAATATGGCTCTCATTCTTCACTTGAACTAGTGTATAATCCAAGTACAATTCATAGCCAGTTACGAGAAAAGCGTGCCATATTTTTCATTGTAAATAACTGCATCAGAACAAGAATTCTCATGTATAAAGATAAAGGTCCCAGCTTTTCCTGAAAGACAACTTGTCTTTCAGCAATGTGTCTCACACTTTGAGTTTTGGCTGAAGCATCCCACTACTTTGGTGACCTGTTATGCCAAAAAAGCTGCCTTGTGTTATGCTTTATGTTCAGCTGAATGTGCCAGCACGTACCAAGAAACAGAACAAAGCATTGCAATATATACCAGAACACTATTCTGTGCTTCTCCACATGTGAAATTTGTGTCAGAAAAAAATTGCACAAAGGGCATGGAAAATGCAAATAAATAATGTGATCCTTTTACCTTCAGTTTTAAATAGATGGACTAAAATACGTGGATCCTAAAGATTTATCTATCAATTTATAGTCCATTCTGGAGTTTTAACATTTCATGCAGCTTGTAGGAGGGAGTGTATTATTTATACAAAATCATGGTTATTCATCAGTGTTTATTCCCGAAGAGCAACAAAACATCTACAAGGGAGAAGAAGAAATTCATAAGTCTGGTTTACTACCAGGGTTAGCCAGCTTAACCATCTTATTTCATGACTGATTTACAAGCACCTTTGTAGCACTGGACAGTTTTGCTACCAGCAGCAGAAATCACCTCCATCTCCCAGGACAGACAAGCACTACAAAGGATTAAGCAGCTTGACAGCTCTTCAGACAGTCAGATGCAGAAAGAGGTAGTGATGGTGGGGACCTTTGCCATTGTGGATACAAACTTGTACTTTATCTTTGCAACTGCCTTCCCAGCGCAGTATAGAATGGAGATGCAGGACTAGGTCCTACACAGAGAAAATCCATGGCAGCTATTCACTGATATCATTTCTGTGTGACACCAATTTCTTGGCCATGCAAACTATTTCTTCTGCCTGATGCAGTGCAACATTCATCTCTTATTTCCCTGTATTCTCCTTTTCTACCTTTGGGCTCTTTTGCCCAGAGTTGTTTCTAAGACAGAGATCATGAAAGTATTATAAAGAAGTAGCCTAAGCATACCATTGGCCTTTCTAGCTACTTTAACTCATTGGAATTGCAGTGGTTGCTTTTTTTTTTTTTTTTTTTTCCTAGGAAGCAATGAAACTGTTACAAAGAAAAAGGAAAGCATTTTCAAATGTCATTTCTTAGTCAACTTTAAGGTTCACCTCCAGAAATTGCTATAGAAGTTACATTCATCTAACCACAGCTGACTGGATGGTATCCTTCTACACAGATATGATTCCTGTAAACCACCCAAGGGGAATTAATAGTTTAACTGAACAAATCCCAGTCTGACTTATTCATTCCTGTTGCCATGTGGTAATGCTGTCAACAGAACCACCTGAACTGTGCCTATCTGTAGAGGCGAGAGAGCTCAATGGCAGACAGATATAGTACTGCTCAATGCACTTATGTGTGAGACATTTCTTCTTACTTTCAGTACACCCTTGAGGACAGGTAGTTAGCACCACCCTGCTGTTTGACTGATGCAGTGAAGGAGTGACATTTTCTAGGAGAGAGGCAGCATTGCTGAAGGACCATTGCTGAAGACACTACACACTGCACAGAAATACCTCATGTGGGTCCTCTGATAAGGAAGGGATCAGAGCATGGTTACACTGGTGTTTTCCTTATACTGTCACAGGTGGCTGGATGCTAGGACTGCTCAGGAATAAAAGCTAATGTGGCTTCTAGCCACGTGGTTAATAGCTCCTGATAGGTTTTCTTTCCATGAATTTCCCATGAACTACATAAACATATGGCAGCCAGGAGGACCTGTAGTCATGAGCTTCACATACTGTGTAGGAAGATAACTTTCTTTAACCTGGTACCTGCTAATGCCATTTGATACTCCTACTTCATACATTATGAAACAGTAAATAATAATTTTATATTCAGCACCTTGTGCCAGCCTGTATCTGTAAGGCCTGCTCCATGTCTCTTGATATATTGCTAAATCATTCTAACAGATAACAGCCTGTCCATGCTTTCATTTCGTGTATGGATGGAGATCTGCCATCAGCGTGCCTACTTATGAGGAGCATCAATGACCAGTGTCTGTCCATTGTGTGCACTGCCAGTATGAATGTCCCTGCTGCAGTATCCAGGCACAGGCTGTGGGTACCAGAGCATGCACCCAAAGACACTGTTACCAATCATACATGAAGCTTTTGGGAATGAAGGACACTTGTACGCTCCAGGTGGACCTACAGTACAGCTACTCTGTCATGGTATCATGCTAAAGTGCCACTATGCCAGAGTGGTGGTGCAGCCCCATGCATTAGGCAGTGACAGGCTGATGGGCAGCCTTCATCTGGCCTGTCTCAGGTCAGGGAATTCAGGGACATGGGAGCATTTCTGATAATTCTTGGGAATGGGGCATCAAAGGAAATTAGGCATAACAGAGAAAGTGCTAAGATTCCGAAGGATTTGCATAAGGATTCTCACCAGGATCAGAAGTCAATACCCTCAGATTTTTATGCACACACACACACATTTGCATAAAAATTTGTTATTTAGGTACTGTAAGACCAGGTTTAATACCTGAGAAGGGAGAGGCCCAGAAAAACTATAGTCCTGAAAATTAGATCATTTGGCATTTTCTGTCCAAGAATCTGAAAGGGATGTTTTGTCAGTACCAACATTGTACACAACAGGTTACAAACAGCTAGCACAGAGATGATGTTCAAAGGAAAACTAATATTGTTTCCCATTTAATATTTAGCATCAATACTTAGTCAGGTATAGTGTTTTATCAAGCCACACTGATCTATCTGATTTGCATATGTTTAACTTTCCTATAAATGAAACAGGACAGCAATACAGAGAAGCGTTGTTGAGACCTGAAAATATTTCACTCCCTATCATGTAATTAATTTTTTATTCAAAATGTCATTGCTTGAGTCTGATAGAAACACTTTTTAATGATCAGTCAGGTAAAAGTAACTATTATTTAGAAATTATTTGAAGGTGTACCAACTTAAAAGAGAAAAGAATGCAAATAAAGATGCTTCATTAGCTAAAACATTGATGTCAAATGATACATATAAATGGTAACTTAAAAAAAAGACTTGTAAAATACATAAAGAAAAGCTCTGTAATAATAAAGAGACCCTTGCTGCCTTAAAGTGAAAGTTTAATAGCTTCCATTTAAAGAATGAGGGATTAGAGGTAAACAGCAACCCTGAAGTCCAAAGTCCACTCTTATCTACCCTGAAAATGGTGGCACAGAATAATTTTTCATAGGTCTGTGACATGCATAAACAGAAGCCATCCTGGGTGCTTGCTGCCTCACACATGAAAATAATCACAGAATCACAGAACAACCAGGTTGGAAGGGACCCATCGGATCTTCTAGTCCAACCATTCCTATCTAACACTAAACCAAGTCCCTCAAGACCTCATCCACCCGTGTCTTAAACACCTCCAGGGAAGGTGAATCAACCACCTCCCTGGGCAGACTGTTCCAATGCCCAATGACCCTCTGCGTGAAAAACCTCCTCCTAATCTCCAGCCTAAACCTACCCTGGCGGAGCTTGAGGCCATTCCCTCTCGTCCTGTCCCCTGTCACTTGGGAGAAGAGGCCAGCTCCCTCCTCTCTACAACCACCTTTCAGGTACTCGTAGAGAGTAATGAGGTCTCCTCTCAGCCTCCTCTTCTCCAGGCTAAACAACCCCAGCTCTCTCAGCTGCTCCTCATAGGGTCTGTTCTCCAGCCCCTTCACCAGCCTCATTGCTCTTCTCTGGACTTGCTCCAGAGCCTCACCATCCTTCTTGTGGTGAGGGGCCCAGAACTGGACACAATATTCAAGGAGCGACCTCACCAGTGCTGAATACAGAGGGAGAATCACCTCCCTGGACCTGCTGGTCACACCGTTTCTGATACAAGCCAGGAAGCCATTGGCCTTCTTGGCCACCTGGGCACACTGCTGGCTCATGTTCAGTCGGCTGTCGACCAACACCCCCAGGTCCCTCTCCTCCTGGCAGTTTTCCAACCAGGCTTCTCCCAGTCTGTAGCTTTGCTTAGGGTTGTTGTGCCCCAAGTGCAGGACCCGGCATTTGGCCGTGTTAAACCTCATGCCGTTGGACACTGCCCAGCGGTCCAGCCTGTCCAGGTCCCTTTGCAAAGCCTCTCTACCCTCCAACAGATCGACACTTGCACACAGCTTTGTGTCATCTACAAACTTGCTAATATTGGCTCTTGCCTCTACGGATACTTCACCAAAGTGAAGGTGAACAAGATACCTTTGTACTTATGATATCCATGAAGTTACTCATCACAATCTGCAGTCTTTCAACTGTTTCTTTCCTCTGCTGAAGATCTGTGTCTTTACTGACCTTGCTACACTCTAACCTCCCATCCTACCAGGTTTCAAGGCACAACATGCACCCTGCTATCTAATGGTCCCATGTTTCTGGGAGAAGCAGGACCTTTAGGAGCAAGAAGCCACCTTAGTCAAATGTCTACTCTCTTCCTGCCACAGCCCTAGGGGAGGATCTCAGTCCCAGTTGGGTGGGCTGGGAGGAAGAATGCCATGACTTGCAAGGCTTTGTACAGAGTACAACCGCACCACTTGTTTTACCTTTGCTTCGTAAAACATGCTATGACTTCAGAACAAGGAAACCACTATTCCTATTAATTACTGTGTTGGAGAAATGCATAGAAGTTATGAAAAGTTCTCTGCAATCCCAAGTTCTGCTTTAACCACTGCCTTGCTGTATGACTGCAGACAGGACATAGAAGAGTCCAGTGGTGTAAGGTCTCAGAGGGATGATTTATGAGCTTAGACTGCTTTAAATAGTTATTATTTTTTGTCATAGCAGTTAGATGCAAAATCTGCTACATGTCAGCTCTGTAACTGAGAAGCATGCATGGATATATAGTATGTGGATAATAGTTAAGGTGCCAGTAGATGGCTCTCAAGACATGAGGCCTATGGCTTTCATAGGACTGAGACAACTCTGTGGTTATTGAGCAATAGCTGTATTTGCTGCATACTGGAAAGAAAATTACCACTCAAACTGCATTTTCAGAAGATGAGAAGACAAATATTGCATGGAACTGAGGCATCTTCTCTACAGACCTGCCCCAAAATATCAAAGTTCTTAGCTTAGTTATTTTTGATAAATCAAAGCAAAAGTGAAGCCCCATTTCAAATAAAGCATGCTTGAAATTCGCCTTTAATTCTTTAATTTAGATTTAAGGCTGTTTAAGCAGACTGGAAAAAGCTGGGAGAATACTTTTGCAGTACCCCTGTTACTGTGCAAGAAGACGTATTGCCAGTCCCAGCAGCGTTATGTAGTTAGTATTAGATTTTCTCAACTAAACAGTTGAGATATGTCTATTTAGACTTGATTTTCTCAAGCATTTAAGGTAACACCCTTAAGGGGTGGGGAACCAGGAGGGAAGCTCACAGTTAGCAATTCTACAGAGGGTTGGAACGAATTTTTAGTACTGTATGAGTGAAGTGGATACTATTTAATTACCATTTTTGCTTTCTTTTAAAGGGGAATGAGAAAAGAGACAAGGGGAAGAGAAAAGAGATGAAATGATCTTATTCTCAGTCTGGGCAGTGATTTATATTACAAGTCTAAATTATATGAATTGAGCAAAAACAGACAACAAAAGCAAAACATTTTTTTCCCTAGCTATTTAATCACTCCTAAAGCAAGGGAGAGGATTTGTACAACATGACTTTATTCAGGCAGCTGGCCATGTAACATATGAATTGGAATTCTGTTGGAAAATATATTTAAATTTTAATTGTTTTTGTTTCTATCAGTGTTTTAAATACATTGATTGTTGACTAAATAATTAGTTGAGGGAACACTTTCTCTGTATGTATCCCTACTCATTTGACTAGTGAGAAAATGTAACTTACTTTATTAATCTCCTTCCCTATAGGTACCTGGCACTTTCTGGAAGCAAAGTAGGGAGGAAATGTAATTGCTAAAAGTTCATACACTCACTCTTAGGCTAATGATACCTTTTTCTCTCAATCTTACTTGATAAAGGCAGCTGTAGAAGTGAAAGTGTAGAGCTTCTGCTTTTGACTATAGCAAGAAGGAGAAATAGAGACTTGTATTTTTTTTCCACATCAAGGAATCATGGGAATACATGGAATACTGCAGTACTACATAATATAGCAGAATAATGTAATCGAATCATTTAGTAGCATTGTCATGCACAGAGTGCTAAAACCACATACATCACCACAAGCCAAATAAGGGTGAAGGCACAGAGCATGTACTGACACCATCTATGTTCAGAGTCCCCTGAGTGACCTGCCTTCATTCTGTGTCATCTTGAGGGACAATACTTCGTAATTCCAGGTCCTCCTCCTAAATCTGTGTCTGTCTTTTTTCTTGCTCCTTTCTTCTCCACTCCTACCAGAGGTTCAGAGGGAATTTTGAGAAACGAATTGGGTTAGTTTTGTCAAGCAAGTTTTGTGTTCTGCCTGTTTTGCATGAAGGTACTTCTACTTCAGTTTATTTTTAAAAAAAGACAAACTTTACTAGAGTCATGGAGCTCAGTTGAGCTAAGATTAAATTGCTTTACTTTGGTTTCTGCACTTTTGCATTTTGCAGAAGATGAATGTCACTCAACAAAGCTGGTGAAGGGGCTAGAGAACAGGCCTTATGAGGAACAGCTGAGAGAGCTGGGGGTGTTTAGCCTGGAGGAGGCTGAGGGGAGACCTCATTGCTTTCTATAATTACCTGAAAGGAGGTTGTGGAGAGGAGGGAGCTGGGCTCTTCTCCCAAGGGACAGGGGACAGGACAAGAGGGAATGGCCTCAAACTCCACCAGGGGAGGTTTAAGCTGGACATTAGGAAAAATTTCTTCACAGAAAGGGTCATTGGGCAGTGGCAGAGGCTGCCCAGGGAGGTGGTTGATTCACCTTCCCTGGAGGTGTTTAAGGCACGGGTGGATGAGGTGCTGAGGGACATTGTTCAGTGTTTGATAGGAATGGTTGGACTCGATGATCCAACGGGTCTCTTCCAACCTGTTTGTTCTATGATTCTATGATTCAACTCATAATACTCTTCAAAACCTTGAATGAAGCTCTGCTCTCAGGTTTAAGAAAGAACTATTAAATTTAAACTATGCCAATGGAAATTACATCCCTGAACTGCAGCCTTTAACATATTAACAAGGGTACCATGAGCTTTGGGAGTCATGCAAAAAGGCTTCCATTGTTCCACAAGATCATAATTTCTCTTTTTTTCCTCAAAATTCCTCCAATATAGATAGAGACTGGTATTAGCATCGGAAGAAAGTTGGATGACTTTCTGATCTCACTGAAATCAATGTTGTTATTTTAGTTAGCCAGGATTTTTTTTTCCATCAGCTTTCATGACTAATATAGTTACTCCTTGATTTACATACTATTATCTCCCTATGAACTTTGCAGAATATTGTTCTCATATCTTTTTATTACTGTACTAGAAACTATTAAAGAAAAGCTCACCTTGAAGCGTAAAAGACAAGGTGGTTCTGCATATATGGGCTATCTAATGAATTCATGGCTTCCCCGACAGATCTGTTCTGGTTGGGGCAAAGGATGATGGGAATTCTTGGGCAGAAATTTGATAAAAAGGAAAGGCAGAGTTTCATTTATTGTGCTTTGCATTTTATGTGTCTGAACTCTGATTCAATCTCCCATTCTGAACATCTGGTGTGCCTTAAAAAGAAGATTCTTCCACGTGGACTCTGGTTCCCTATTTCCTGAGCTATTATTTATTGCATCGTTTGGGCTTTAGAAGGGATTGCTGAACCAGTGTGGATAATCTAAAAAATAAACTTAATCTAAAACTAATGCAAACTGCACAGCATAGGAGATTTAGAAAAGCCTACTTAGCAGTCAAGTAAAACCTTTTCATTTATCTTGGTACTTCCCGAATCCAACTCTGAAAAGATATGGGACCACGAGGAGGAAAAAAAAAGTTCTTTCTGAGTGACCGGAAGGCAGAAATTCTGCACATAAAACTACTTGTAAAAGATTTTCTGAGCTATGTTTAGGGATGAGAGTGGTTTGATCTCCCCAACATTGTTCAGCACCAGCTGCCTTTAGTCTGCTGATCCTCTCGAAGTCAGTGAATCCCAATTACACTAAAGTTACACGAAGGAAATGTAAACGGTAAGAAAAGCTGATCATGTGAGGGCATGGACCCTGTCTCTGTTGCAGGGTGGCATCAGGACTGTTTTGAGAACAGTGTCTATTACTGACACTTAAGTCAAAGCATCTTTTTAAATTTAAATGATGGCTGCTTACTGCCTGAAATATTCTTTGATAGCAAGGCATAACATTTGCCAACTGTACACAATCAAATATAAAGGGTTTGTTAATGCTACATACTGCACAAACTGTATTTGGGAGATACAAAGGTGATGAGCACCTTCTAAGCTCTATCTGAAAAGAAAGCTAAAACAATCTGAGTTGGATATGAACATGGCACACAACATTCACATCATTTGTCTTCAGAGTTGAGATTAGCTCTAATGGCTTCAGCAAAGGAAGTAATATTATCACTGATTCAAACTTTTCAGAAGTGTGAAAGGCAGAACTATTGGTAACAGCAATACTGCTCTTACAGTGCTCATTAAATGTGGTATCCTAACATGAATCCTCAAGAGCTCATGAACCCCGATGGATCTGGGATGCTGCCTCTAAGCAGGGACAAGTGACCCTTGTGATAGGTGTTGTACAACAGACCTTCTGGCAGCATTGGGGATTTTCCACACATCAAGCAGAAAGTTTTGTCAAGAACTACAAACTTTTTTTCCCCCAAATTAAGAAAGTTGCCCTTCTTGAGTCAATAAAACTTATTTAAAGTAAATACTATTTAAGTATGATAAAATACATGTTTCTTTGTTCTTAGGCTTAACAGTTGTGAAGAGTTTGCATTGCTCTGAGAGTGTATTATTTTGTAATAGCAATAGGGAAGATCCAGTCCAAAGCCTCTTCCCAATCATAGTCATCTGTTCTATGTATAGCCACTACTTTTGCATGTTTCATTCAGAGAATGCAGAATGCCTCAAGAGATGTGTGGAGTGAGGTCTGGATTGTCTGGCCAGATCCTCTTTACTATAGTTAGCACTTCTAAGTTACTTTGCTGAACCAAAATTAACGAGTTTCTTTTTTGACCTTCAGAACACTCACACCATTGTGTCTCCACCACTATATTTGTATATGTTGCCTGAAGATAGAATATAAGGGTGTTATTGAAGAAATTTGTTCTGTGTTAAAAAGCAGCCCCAGTACAGATTTAAAAGACTATTTCCTCACCTCATTAGAAAAACTGCGCAGGACAGAACTGAGCTGCCTACTGTCACTCATCTGAGTCGCATCTGCTGGATACTGCTGACCCAAAGTGGTGGGAAGCTGGGAAAGCTCAGAACTCCCAAATCTGGATTTAAACATACTTGCTGACTTCACACCAGGGGAAGACTTGAGCACATAGCCTGTCCCTCCCCTGTATCAAGTGGTACTCCAGGAGGCATGGCATGAAGGCCACGAGGGCTGGCAGTGTGGTCTGACTGGGTTCCCAGCCCAGATCAGCGGTGACCTAGGCATGCAATGTGCCTGTGGAAGAGTGACAGAGCAAAGACTACTTATCTAAACAACACCTACTCATGAGAGATGATGCTCCAGAGGTAGATGCTCAATTGCGTTCTATAAACAATATAATTATTAAAGACCATCAAACAGCTTAGAAGTAAGATTTCTGGAAAATGTACAAAATGGAAGCAAAATTACAGCACTGCTGTAGATAGTGACAAAGCATGAAGATACATCAGCATTAAGTAAATAGCTAGCTTGGGGTTTTCAATTGCAATTACCACACAATCTCTGTTTGTGATACCTAAGAGACCCATAGCATATTACAGAATTTTGTTAATTACTAAGCAAGTGATGAGAGGGAAAAAATACCGTAACAAAAATATATATTGTGTATTGATTTAGAGAATTGTAAATTATGTTTAATCATTTATCATTCCTCTCAACAGGCTACAGTGTATTTTTAGAAAACAGAAATACAGAGGAAATCACTTCTCCCCTCTGTTGCTTGATCTATGCTGAGAAATGGGAAGGTGTGGCTTGTCTTCCCCTTGCCCTATTTATAAAATGTTCAGTTTGGCAAAGAGTAGATTAACAAGATTATAGACTTTTCTTTGTTGCTATTTATCATGCAACAGTGGACAAACTAGTAACTAGTGTTTGATGCCAAGAGTCTTCTCTGGTAATACTCTCAGGATGTAATCACAGGAACACTCAAAATGATGACTTGTTGTCCCATCAATTTCAGCAGTTGAAACCAGCAGAAGTTGCTTGGCTTATTGAATGAGAATGAGGTCACCTCTCTGTTGCTAGAAAAGCCAAGTCACTCAAATCAATACTTCCACTGGTACTAGAACACTGCCAACTATTAATGAAATCACCATTGGTTTGTGTCTAACTGGAGGAACAACCACAAAAATCCTTGTCATGTACAAACTTGTCATGAGAAATCATTTAACCTTGTTAACACATATATCTCTGCAGCCTTAGACTACTTTGAGTGTATGTACTCATTTTGGTTAAATAGTTTCTTAAAAATGAACTGTGAAAACTTCAAGGCAAAAAGCTGCATGTGGGACTTCAAAGAAACAACAGGTATTAAGTCCTTATGTGTGCTTTCTTGGTAGAGGGATTAATAATTTTCAGCTATTGTTCATTTTTAGCACAAATAACTACTGCCACATCCTTGCTGTTGAAATCAGAGATGTCAAACAAAGCTTCATGGTGCAGTGAGAGGTCAGGTCTCAGCCTTGTTTCCAGTGGAAACAGGGCTTATGTGATCACATTATTATGAGCATGCAATTCTTTCCTCCCTCATCCATTATTTATTTCACTGGCTGCTTTCAACCGAACTTAAGAATTTCAGATTTTTCAGAAGTAATTAGATTCCTACAAGTTTCATTGAAGTAGATAAATATGAAAAAGACGGAGACCCTAGAAATGCTCTGAAGCAAGCTCATTTTTACTAGGCACTGGAGGACACCAAGAGGAGATCCTTGAATGATGCCAACTACAGGCAAAATGCATGTGCAACTTTCACCTTTGTTAAAGGTCATTAAAAAAAATTAGACATGGGCTGACACAAATCTAGTACTGATACACTTACAGCTTCTTATACACTTATACAGCTCCTTCAAAAGCTGAGCTGTAGTCAGCATCTTCTGAGTCCAAGACATCCCCTAGCCATGCTAACTCCGCTATTCCTCACGAGTGCCCTGGGGCATCAGAAAGTCACAGAAGAGATTTGTTTTGGTGAAACTGTACCAGCCACCATCAGCTCTGGCGTCCATCTTGCATTTTGCATGAATACCTAATATGTTGAAAGGGTGGTCCAAAGTTATGTTACAGATTGTAAAGTAATCACACAGTATGTAGACATAAAGAGGGGACCTCAAAGACAAAGATGCTTAAGCCTGGAGAAAGCTGGCAAGTTATTATACAGGCCTGCTTTTCTCCCACTTGTACATAACCTGTCTTTCAGATTTTAGTTGCTATATTTTTGACTAGATATCCTGCATCACCAATTATTTCCTTCCTGGTCATTCAATGTATGTATTTGGCATGGGAAGCTCTAGAAGAACTGCTTGTAGCTGCAGATTGAGACTTCAGTAAAAGGGTCCAAAGCATCTGAAGAGGTGGCATTTCTGGATGGCTAATACACTTCTGGAAGCAACCTTTTATTTCAGAGAACAACAGCTTTGCCTACAGTTTATATCCAGTGCAGATGAATATAGTCTCTTAAAACTTATTATAAATTAATTTCCCAAATTATAAAAATTTGAGCAAGTCTCCAAACAAAAGCATCACAAGTAGGGAAAAAAAATATATCTGTGGCAATCATCTGTTAAGAGCTATAGTCGTAGGGCATGGCATCTAATCCACTAATTCCCAACAGCTGGAGAAAAGTCATTACTTGTAGACATGCACAGATCTTCCTAAGCCCCTATCTCCTTTCATAGCTACACTCAGTTTTCATGTACTGTGTTCAAGGATGGAATGTAATAGCAGAACAGAGGTAGCTGTTTTGATAAAGCACACACACTATGAACATATTCTCAAATGTTTAGTGTAGAGCTTTTTTTTTCTGTCTCCCAATTTATTAATTTTTATTTAAAGTTCAATATTTATTAATTGGTGGAAATTCTCTGCTGAGGATCATATTTTCCTTTTTTTATTATTTTTTGCTATCCTCAAACCATCTCCTTTTCCAAAAAGAAAAAACAAATCTGACTTGTCAAATACTTAAGTAAGGTGACTTCTATTTATTTTGTCCCAATGAAATGAAAGAATTACCCATTTCATATACAGTAGGCAGTCCAGAACAAAGACAGAAACTAAGTGGCTCCCCATAGATCCCTTTACGTCTAGTCATAAATCATATTACTGTTGTGCAGAGGATAATGAAAAGTAACAAAGTCACTTCTGTATTGCTGTATCACTCAACTTCCACTTGAAAGGCATGCTTAATGATTTAACTCTCCACAATTTTTCATATCTAAGCAGATCAATGGATTACACAGATTGCAAATAGCTAAGTGGATCTTAAAAGAGCAGAATGTGCCTAGTGTTATACCTGGGTAATATTGCCTAGTACACTACCAAACTAATGAAGCCCAAATCAGCAAAAAAATCTGGGTAGCAAAACAACATCTATCTGCCAGTTCTAGACGGACCACTGAATTATCATTCATCTGCTCACAAAGTTTGGTTCCAATTACACCTCTGAATTGCTCATTTCTTGAGGACATCTGGTGTAAGTTGTTTTCTGAAAGGCAGCCACATCTTTCACAAAGTTATGTAGATGCAACAGCTGCTGTATATATATGGTCATCCTAAAGTGAGAAGTGGCATTCTGTTTCTCCCCCTTCTTGGAACATAAACTCAGTTCTTCACATCTACTGCACAAGCAGAGTTTGACTTTTTGTTGTTGTTTTTTTTTTTCTTTCCTGCTGGCTTCATTTCCTTGTACATAAACCTATGCCTGCAAATTACAGATGCTGTGTTGCTAAGTTCTGGCTTTATACCTCAAAGGCACTTCAAAAAACCTGGCTGCGGTTATGCTGAGTGCTACACGACTGTTTTGGTAGCAGCTGTTTTCTCTGAGTCAGCTGGAAAACAGCTGATAGTTAGCTACCTTCTCCTTGGTCAAAGTGTGCTCACTAGAGGCAATTTTTGGCTTTGTGCTACAGATTTATTTGCAGGAGACTGCTGGACAGACATTGCTTTTCCTATACATTGAAAACCCCCCTTGCAAGCAGCTGTCATGCAGTTTGGAAGGTGTTGCAATGTTCTTGCTTTTGAGAGTTTGATTAATCAATATAATGTGAATTTTGTTCAAAGCTGTATGGGTCCTACCTAAAACTCACAAATATCAACAGGAATGTCTCTACACACCTCATTGCTCTTTGAGTTAGATTGTGCTAAATACAGCATCTCTATTTTCCCAGCGGATGACTGTTGACAATGAAATTCATCTGTGTTCAGAGTGAGACTAGAAAAATCTACGCCTAACTCAAGCAATGAATATACTTTATCTGAGTTAGCTACATGGTTTGATTCATCTGTTATTTAGACTGGCTTGCTGTCAGTGTAACTCCCCTGACCTCAATCAAATGACTCTGGATTTATCCTGGAGAACTGGGACGAAGCAAAGGCCCATGTCTTGAAACAGCATAACATGGGCTATAGGAATGAATCCTTTAAAAATATAAAAGACTTAGAAGTATTAATGTTTACTAATAAATGACATTTAAAAGAAAAAAAAAAGATGCTATTTACCTTTCCTAACTTACTGTGAAGTAAGAAGGGGTGACTTGAGTCTTAGGTCTACCATAGTGGGTGGCAAAAAAAGTCCTTCGGTCGTTTATAAAGTGCAATTTTACCAGGATTTTTTCCTATGACAGGTGAAGAGATATCCTTGCTTACATTAGTTGAAGGCCTATTCAGTAACTCTGTGTGAACTGATGTAGTATACATTGGCAGTATATTTACATTATTTAATTTTATATGATGGGAAAAGGGAAATAAATGTATTTAACATAGAAAACCAAACATACATCCAAATGATGAGATTTATCACGGTCGTTACTGTAATCATTTGGTTCTATGTGCTTTCTCTCCCTTCTATTTTGTTTCTATGTCTACATCCTTTCTAGATTTTATCTGACTCGGAGACTAAGCTTCTGTCTCTACAACACAGTACAGCTGGTTTACTGCAGTATAAATAAAGAAAAATTACTACTAGTCATTATTAGTCAAGTAAAGAAAAAAACTATAAGTAGATTTACTGTTGCAGGAAGAGAAATGGTCTAGCTGTATAGTGAAAGGCACAGTGTGCTACATGTAACACAAATAAACCTAGAAATGTACAGAATCCCATTGATCTCTTCATTTTCCCCCAATATCTTGGCATTATGGATCTTTTTTTAAATTCTCTTTGGCTTGTAACACAAGAGACAAGCAAAAATATGAACATACAATAAGCTATCTAAGTATTTATAGTACCAGGGGATAAGAAGACATTTCAAATACTTAAGTGCAGTAAGAGGCTGAATATAGCAGCTGATGCATGTTCCTCAATCTCCTTTTGTTATGGAGAGGGACAAATATTAAAATAACACAGGGCAAGAAAACCAGCTAGATTGACTGTTTTCCCAGGCACCAACAATCAGCTACTCTTGATGAAAGGTGTTAAATAGGATCGCATTTGTGAGGAGTTTCACACAGTCCTACGTACAGATCTGCGCCTTTCCTGGGCTCAACCTCCACAACTGAGCAGTGGGCAGGTGACCCTCTGTCTTTGCAGCATGTCTGCCTGTCCTTCTGTCCCACTCTGGTGTGTGGTACTTTGAAGCACTGCCTCTGGTAAGGAGGTGGGGGCAGAGGGAAGGTTTTTTTCTTAAGACAGGAAGATTTTTGCAATGACAGAAACCTAACCTTATTTTTTTTTCTCTGAATCATCAGCAAGGATCAACTCTTAAACAGAAATTTGTTTTAGGAGAAAACTAGAATCTGGAGTCCTTGCAAAGTGCAGCAAAGTTTCTTTTGAATAAATTGCCACTGTGACCACAACCTGATAAAACACAAACACTTAACTACTGCCACTCCTGCAAAGGTTATGGGGTTTGTCTCATCTTTGATGAACCTTAGATTGTCATTTCATATTATAATGGAAATTAAAGTGCTAATTACACACTGTTTAGACTACACATAAGGGACACAGGCTCAGCTTCTAGCTGAGCTGGGAAAATTTTAATTGTTTAGTTAGAAGAGCAATCTATTCTGTGACATGCAAAACTAGCTTCTGAATCTAGGTTAAAAGTCATTAGAGCAAGTTATGATCTTACAACTATTAGTTTCCTAATTTAGATCGAGGAATAACAACTATAAGGAAAAGGCAGTGACTGAGCAGATTAGACCATTAGACCCACAGTTAGCAGAACTAATGTCCATTAACCTAAGCAGCAGTTTTAACATCCTTCTTTCTGGCAGTGATCCACCTCCCCCCTGTAACCTGCATTTTTGGAAGAACACCTGGCCACAGCAGAGCAAGACAATTCTAGGAAAATATTAAACAGGAAAAAAGCAAACATACTTGTTTGGCTCTAGGGTTTTCCACCATCACCTGGAATCCATCAGCGAGCAGTGCAAGGGGAATAGGAGTGGTTCCCTTCCTTCCCACTCAGACTGCTTATGACGCTAAGGATCCCTAAGCCACTTTGGGAAATGACTGAGTGAAACTGCAGGCCAGAAGGAAGGAAAGAACCAGTGTTCTGGCCAGCATCAGTCACCTGAGCAACGGTCTCTCCAATCCTGCCTGGTCAGGCCACCCAAAAACCTGACAGACGGCTTCCAGCAGAGTTGTAGTGTTGCCACTTCAGCTGGGGCTACATCCTGGGGATCCCAAGAACCACAGGACTTTAATATGCCTCAAATAAAAGAAGCAGAAGAAATTCAAAAGCATCTTATTTTTATCACGATGCAAAAGTTATCTCCATGTTTCAGCAATGAATGTTAACACATGGATTTTAAGGAACTTATAATCATGGTTACTTCTTTAGTTATTCTCCTTTCTCAAATGCACACCCTTCCATTCTTCCCTCCTTTCTGCCTCTGCCGCCATCAGCTGCTTATAGTCTGCAGTTAGCCTGGGACGTTATTTCAAAGCTGCTAATGTGTAGGATTTAAATACCATCTTTGTGTAGACAGTTTCCATGTTACTGTAAGGAACGGGGAAGCAACAGAAACAACAATAAATGAGAAACTTGGAATAACAGTAAGATTTAAAGAGAGAGCATTCACATAGAGCTGCTGAGGGCAAATTAAACGAAGCAGGATGGATTGCCATCTGTTTTGGGCAATCTCACTTGGCAAGGGTCTAAGACCAGAAGGGACTGGTCACCACACCATGCTGCCTAGAACATGCTTGAGCCCTGGACTGATGTAGTCTCCTTCAACTTTCTCTCATGCCAAAACACCACAAAGCAAATACCTTTTGCATAACCCCTGACAAGCTATCTGCCATATTAATCTTGTGATTTGCTCAGTTGAGTCTCCAGATTTATCTGTTCTATTTTAATTGTGGCCATGATTCAGTCATCACATCCATTTTCAGTGGTATCAGTGAAACCATACCACATTTATTCAGTAATATGCTCGCTTTATTAAAAAGATAAGGAAGCAAATATAAAATGAAAGCTATTAATAAACATAAGACTGTCTGAGTACATCAAATCATCATGTGAGTACTCATAATTTAAAGGAAACTAATCACGTCAATCACTGAATTAGTGCATCTAAGGAACTGGGCTCCATTTTCTAGGGACTACGCAAATCCGTTATAAAAAAAAATACATAGCCTCTGTTTTCAGGCAAAAATATTGGGTAACTGTTTCAATACCAATCAGTTAGATGGCCTGATATGTTGGTGGAAAGTGCCTAATATTATATATTCAAGAATGATATGAAGGGACCTATACATGTCTAGAGTCATATGCTTTTGCCATTCTGATAGAAGCTGCTGGAGCACATGAAGGTAAAATATTGTATGTGCCCTCTCCATCTGAACAACCTGGGAACAAACTTTATTTTAACCATTAGTGGATTGAGTCTATGGACTAGTGGTCACTGTTCAGGCAGAGCAGTGGTGACTGGTCTCTCAGCTGGTGCAGTGAGACAGCAAATCCACTTCTTTCTCTTTTTTTCTGAGCTTAGGTTGATAGAACAGGCTTTGCCTAGACATTTCCATTTCTCCCTCGTCAAAAACAAGGCAGAGACACAGAAGGCTTCACGATGATGTTACATGACCTCTGAAGAAATACCAGTTAGAATCTATAAATACAGCACCATCAGTGAATTCTCTTTGGAGAAAAACTGCTGGAGTATATGATAATGCTGCTTAATGTGTACTCATGTAGTCTACTCACAGAGAACAGTCAGGGCAATGAAAAGAATACTGTCTTACTCTTCAAAGTTTCCCCAGCAGAAGTGTCATGACCCACTATATTCCTACTTCTCTTTCAAATAGCAGAAGGGTTGCTGTTCTAGGTGAGCAGAGCTTTTGTTTCTTACCAGAGAAAGAAAATTGTTGTATTAAGGCAGTCACCTTCTCTCAGTCCTTGTTAATATGGAGTTAACACATTGCTAAAGGAAGGGACTAATACTAAGGGGAATGTTTTAGTTTTGCTCTCTTCTGGGTTTTGGTATGGCGAAGTGAACATGTGCTGTCCTTCAGTTCACCTGGACCTGATGAGGCTTATGGCAAGGAGTTTCTTCTCCCTCACCCCTTGCTACTCCGGGGAACAATCTCCCTTTCCTAGTGCACCTTCTTCAGCTGCTCAGGCATGGTGAGAACCACTGATGTCTAAGAGAGCTGGGTTTTGTAAAGCTCAGCTATTCAACAATGATCAGGAACAGCAGGAACTATGAAGTCTTTCTGTGTCGGTGAGGAGCAGTGCTTACACTTGCTATGGCTCCTACAAGAGAGGAGAGTACAGCTCCTCCGCTTTCAAGGTTCGTCAGCCCACTTGCGTTGTTGGTTGCCAGCAGCATTAAGGGAGAAGGAACGAACCCTGTCATCACTCACACTATGAATGCATTCATCAGACCTGGATGCTTCATATGGAATCATTTTACTATAACCTTAACCAAACACATATTTTCTAAGGGACATCTGTGCCGTACCTCAGATCACATATATACTGAGGTGAGAGGTGACTACACACAGGTAAGCAATTCCATAGCTAACTCCAGGGTTTGTGCACATGAGGTCTTGTATTTGGTTTTTTTTTTTTTTTTTTTTTTTTTTTTTAGATGCAGAGAACAGCCCTTGCACTCAGCTTTACAGACAGTATGTCACCTTGCCTAATACCACAAGGCTGGTCAAACACCGAAGGTATTAACAATCAGTGAATTGCCTCCTTGCTGTCTTTTGAGCCTGTAGAGAACGTTTACATTGTTTTGCAAACTATTCTTCATATTTAAAAAATCCAGAAAAAACACTGGTTTTAAATAAAAACAGGTCTTCATATAACACTGGGATTCTTGATCTCTGGCTAGAAAAAAAACCTAAGTATTGTAAGTGTCTGAAGAAAACAAAATACGAGAAGTTGGAGCCAGCAGTACTAGAATTTTAAATGAGAATGTGAATTCCTCCAACTTGTAGGGGTAGTCAGAGTAAAGAGATGTTGAGGATCATGCTCAGGGCAGACAAGGGCATTGCCGGAAAGCGAGATAGACAAAGAATTCAATTCACAGGCTGCCGCAGCTGAAGCAGGTAAAACTTACCCTTTTCTTAGAGACCTGTTGTTGTGGTGGTTTAAAAACATTTCTTTCCAGCCTCCTGCCTATCTTCCTGCTGCAGATGAGGAGGCATAGAAGGTAGATGCGTTGTGAACTGGAAAATGAGAGGAAAAACCAAAACCAGTCCTTATCATTCTCTCATCTGTTCCAAAGCTATGAAGCAGGCTGAAAAATAGCTGGTCTTTAGCAGCTGAAGAGAAAACAACTTATGCAGCCTGTGCCATGCCTGCCTGACCCCTTGCAGGAGTAAGCATCCCATCTCACAAGTCTCTTCTTGTGGTCCATGGCATAGTGGGTACAGGGGAAGACTGGCAAGGGACCCAGGGAGCCAGGAGTGAGGAAAAGGAAGCAGAAAAACTACCAAGACAGACAGAGTGGAGGAGGCTGGATGAGAATTCAGATAGTCACATCCAAAATGAAAGGCTAAAGCAGAACAATATATTTAACAGAACTGTTCAATTGAATGTTACTGGAGAGCTTAAGTTTTGAAGGATCATGGAGTTACAGGGTAACTTCAGTTTTAGTGCTTCTTCACAACTCTGTTCATGACCTTCACTGCTCACAGCATATTTAAATTTAGGTGGTAACTTATCCAGACTGCATCTTTGCACCTGGCATTTCTTTGAGCAGTCTTACATACCTAATAAGCCTTTCCAAATATTATGTATTGCCTAATTTAACATCATTGTCCTGAACTAATCACACACTATAGAACACATTTAAAAAATAAGATTATAAATTTGGCCTCAATAAGAGCTGGAGAGTGCTGAGAGTTCAGTAGCTATCTAAACTCATTTAAAGATGCTGCTTGCAGAACAAAGAAGGAGAGAGAAGATCTTGAAGAAAAGTAGGAAAGGTCAGTTATGTGGAATTCCACTACTTTTGCTCACATTTTTTTGATTTATGATCCTTTCCAGCAATTGTAAAACAAGCTAAATAATTAATATTACAACACAGTCTGTTACATCATGACTGTATTCTGGTGGAGTTATATTTAACTTCAGCCAAATACTCCATGTTGCCAACTTCTTTTAATTCTAGAGAACATCCTCAGATTCAATAGCAATTCACTGATGAAACCCTATTTCCCTACTTGGTACCAATAGTCTGATTGTCCCAGTGCAATTTATATTGTTGCATAAATATCTGCTATGCCACATTACATCACGTATAAGATTCATATTCAATATTTCTGATAAATTTATACAAGATATCAAAAGATATCAAAAGAAACCATTATGATAACAAGTACAACAGCCTAAACAAGCATTTGATATTTGATGCTGTATCAAAATATATCTTTTGTATTTTGAGAAGCAGGCTAGGGCTAAGCTTGAAGACTTTGAAATAATTTATTTAGAATGTCTTTATTCAATCCACACAGTAAAAAAAACCACTGTCCAGAGTGGGCTCGAAACTGTAACACAGATGAATTGTTGCATTCTGTTTCCGTACAAGGAGTGAATTGAATACGGTTTAATTAGGGAGAGACATTTTAAGATGTTATGAGATTGACTGGAATTTTGATAGGAATGGTTGGACTAGAAGATCCGATGGGTCCCTTCCAACCTGGTTGTTCTGTGATTCTGTGATTCTGTGATTCTATGACTGGAAGAAACCATTGTAGTTTGCTGTTTAAACTGCAACACATTAGCAGATGTAATGAAAACAGAACACCTCATTTCTTCCCCAGGAATCTGCCATTGTGGACATTACAGTGTGCTGCTACAGAACTGTTTTCTTGTAGACATGTGTCCTAAGCTAAAGTCCACTGAAGTTGGTGGATTAAGGAGCAGACTCACATCAACCTGTCTAAAAGTCAGAACAGCAGAGGATACATATCACTGTATTCTACCTGCTCTGGTGGAGCTATGCCAGCTATATCAGCTCAAACTATAGCCTTACTTATCTCAGGCAACAAGACAGCATGTTCAGAGCATAGACCAGCTCCAAGGCAGATGGCTGGAAAACTGCCAGGAACTGGTTGGAAAACTGCCAGGAGGAAAGGGACCTGGGGGTGTTGATCGACAGCTGACTGAACATGAGCCAGCAGTGTGCCCAGGTGGCCTAGAAGGCCAATGGCATCCTGGCTTGTATCAGAAACGGTGTGACCAGCAGGTCCAGGGAGGTGATTCTCCCTCCGTACTCAGCACTGGTGAGGCCGCTCCTTGAATACTGTGTCCAGTTCTGGGCCCCTCACCACAAGAAGGATGTTGAGGCTCTGGAGCAAGTCCAGAGGAGAGCGACGAGGCTGGTGAAGGGACTGGAGAACAGACCCTATGAGGAGCAGCTGAGAGAGCTGGGGTTGTTTAGCCTGGAGAAGAGGAGGCTGAGAGGAGACCTCATTACTCTCTACAAGTATCTGAAAGGAGGTTGTAGAGAGGCGGGAGCTGGCCTCTTCTCCCAAGTGACAGGGGACAGGACAAGAGGGAATGGCCTCAAGCTCCGCCAGGGGAGATTTAGGCTGGAGATTAGGAGGAGGTTTTTTACACAGAGGGTCATTGGGCATTGGAATAGGCTGCCCAGGGAGGTGGTTGATTCACCTTCCCTGGAGGTGTTTAAGGCACGGGTGGATGAGGTCTTGAGGGACTTGGTTTAGTGTTAGATAGGAATGGTTGGACTTGATGATCCGATGGGTCCCTTCCAACCTGGTTGTTCTGTGATTCTGAGTAACCAGGAGTTTCTGAGACATGGCATAACTGTATTTAATGGTTATTTTCTCCAAGACTTATTTACACTCAATGCTCTCCTGTGAGAGAGTAAGGTGACAAGAGAGACTTTCTCATGCCTGTTTATCAACAGAAATACCAGAGTTCAAAACAGCAGTTTCTAATAAATTCCTTCTTGAACTTCAGAATATGGCCATCTGTCATCCGCTACCAGTCCTGTTAGGAGATAGGGACAAGCCTAGGAGTGTGAATTCCCACTCTTAATTATTGGACAACAAAGGTACCATGATACAATTGCTTCTCCCATTATGTCAGGTTTTCAGAATGGGTTCTGCTTTCCCTGGCAATAACAAAGGTCTAGATTTGGAGCCCCGTGGTACCCACAACCCTACGTCAAAGTCACAGAAGAACACCAGCACTGCATGCATCTCTGGGTGTGCGCATGAGAGAGAGACAGAGAGGATGAGCACACAGTTCAATTTGTGCTGCTCAGTTGCCATCCTGAAACACAAGAAAATGTGTCCAGCATGACTTCAGATGTCACTTAACAGAATGCCAGACCCCATCTGCTCTTTAGATAACAAAATAAAACAAAGTCCTCCACTCATTGCTGGAAGATGGAGAAGGTTTTGATTGCAAAGTTAATAAGACTCCTGTATTTGCAACTTTCACTGGATAGCCAAGAATAAAGCTATACTGAAATATCATGGAAAACAAGAGCTTTAGATCTGCTTTGTATCCGATGTATGAATGAACAAGAGGGAGGAAACCGGGAGCAGATCTGCATGTATAAACATTGTAATGCTCCTACCTATGCAGCACAGCAGCAGCAACATCCTGAAGACTGCTGGGGTGCCAAAAAATGAGTGCTGTAGAGACAGAAGGAACACAACCTTAAAATGAATATTTCAACCATAAAACAGGATGTGTTTTTGAAGGAAAAAATGCATTTATCTAGAAGAAAGGAACAGTTACTTGATGGCTTGTGATCTGAATACGAACATGGGCTAAGACTAATAAACGGAGAAGATATCCATGAACTTGTCCGACCGTCTCCCCTCCAAACAGTCCCTTCAGCTCTTCTAACTCTCTTGCCTTAGCCAGGAGCTTGTCTGTCCCTTTATTCCACATACAGCACCTGATGGTTGTCTCAAGAGAAGATACTTGCGAGAATGGTTCCTGGACAGCTGCAGAGACCTCAGGAAGTGACAGGGACACTGAGGGGTGTGGGATTTCCAAGGACCAAGGAGAGTACCTGAATCCCCTGGTGTAAAAGACTGGAGCCCCTAAAATGCAAGCCCACAGAAAGATACCAAAGCTGGAGATGAACAGTACTTCTTACAAGAGAAGTCAGGTATCACAAACTTCCAGCCATATAGATGCTGCAAGCTGTATGTTCAACACACACGAGGAGGAAGCCAGAAAACCAGTATCTAAATTTTCTGCTGCTTTTTTTTTTTTTTTTTTTTTTTCAGATCTGCAAAGGTGCTAGAAAAACTGCTTTCCTCATTCCAGTTAAAGAAGACTAGCATTTTCTTCCAGTAATTTCTAGTAGGGTGTATGTTTGGTTTCCGGTAAACTATAAATTCATGAAGACAACCCCCCACAAACCAGCATGAGTAGGAATCATCTCAAAATTTATGTGTGCATATCATTTCCAAAAAAACCCTGCAAATCATTTATACAGCAGGATGCGTTTATGCTGGCTGTGAGCAATTAATCAGGAAGCATTTCACATCCCTGGGCTAGTATTTGAGGTGGGCCCTAAGATACAGTAAGGTAGAGAAAAGGGAACTCATGGATCTTGTACTAATAAATATAGGAGGGTTCTCCATATAAGACTAGACAGGAGAATTATGGAGGAAACAAGACTTGCATATGTGTTTGCTGAGATATGAGGAAGAACTGCTAGCATTTGCTGAGATTTCTCTCCGGGCGGCTGCCTGGGTCTGTGTATTCCAATTATGAGCTCTGCCAGTGATGAAAGAACATGCTGCAGCTACAGGAGCTTAGTATGTCCTCACTGACCTGTTCCAAAATTGTTCTGAGCTGTGTTCCTGAGTCTCCTTGTGTGTTCAGAAGGATTCTCCAATTATTCTGTATTACTCTCCCATAATAACTTGTTACATGTTGCTTAAAGAACTTAAGAACAACTCCTGTTGGAAGCAACTGACATAACTATTCAGGGGTGCTCAAGTACCACTAGGAGAGCTGAAGGGAATCCATGCAATGCTGTTGCTCATATTTCACCAGAGCAAGGGCAGATCATAGCTGTTCATTTGAATAAGGAGTTGATTGTAAATTCATTATTCTTGTAATTTCAGGAAATTGTCATCACATACTCAAAAGCTGAAAACCTTTAAATACTTTTTTGATGGGCATGGGGGGAATTATGAACCATAATTTTTGTGACAACATTAGCTAAAGTCTGACTGTTATCGCAGTTTAACTCCTAGTGGAATGAGTTTGGGGAGCTTCAGCCTAGAGTCAGTCTGTTGAGAAAGGAAGAAATGTTCGTCCTGTTGCCTTACTAGATCAACCTTCAAAAGAAGTTTGAATAGAAGCAAATCTCCAACCACACAGTGGGAAAAAAACAGTTGAAAAGCCAGCCAATTGCCTAAACAAACAGGGCAAAGGCTAGTTGTGGTTTATAATTCACCTTTTTAAACCGAAGCTGGCCACAGTGGCCATGATTTAAACCCAGGATTTTCAAACCCAAAAATTAGCTTCTCCAAGCTCAAGACCTGTCTGATCTCTTTCAAGCTAGGATGAATAATACAGATATGTTTAAATTTGAAATATTATTCTTGTGAGCTTTATCTTCTAACAGCAGCACATTCCTATCCTCCTTTCCCAGCTGCGCCAAGATATTCCTGAATATTTTATAACTAAAAATCTTTTTCTCTTTCCCCTTCTATGTAGATTCCTACACCACGCACGACAAGCTCTTGTCTTTGAAATATTCAGTCACTTTCATGGGTCTTGTCAACCCTTTACACCTATTTTAATTGAATATTTCAAAGCAGAGTGAGATCAGAGCACTCTGTCTGGGTGGGCACTCACTGGTGACATCAGGCTTTCCCTCCTCACCTCTAGTTGAAGTGATCAGATATCTCGCTTCTTTGCACTGAGGGTATAATAGATGTCACAGCCTAATAGTTGAAAAGTGGTGCTGAGGGAGTTTGATAAAGCATGCTAAGTGTAGAAGCTGTTTGTTTTCAGGAATGGGTTTGAACTTTAACTCACACAAAAATGGTGTCTCACAATTCTGCAATACAGTGATATTGCTGTTCCCTAGGAAATGTAGAAATGTGAAAAAATAAAAAGTCTGCAGGAAATGCAAAATCACTCTCTTTTTAATAATAAGCTTCACTAATTTTTTTTCTCAAAATTTGGGTGCCTGCATCATATTGGTAGATGTAGCATCCAGGCCTACTCTAGATACTGTGTAGAAATTCTCACTGTACTAGCTGCAGCCAATCTGACTTCTTTCTAAAGAAAATCAATGGGGAACACTAGAGACTTGATACAATTCACACCAGAGTCAAATCAATGGATACATAAGTTTTCTTTCTGGCATAATATTTATAGAGAATCTGAACAACTAGCAAATGACTGTTAAGTTTCTGAAGAAGCTTGTAAAACTTCTGGATAAATAAGAAGGTATAAAATAAAATGGGATCAATTTCACTTCTTTGCTTACATAAAAAGCACCTTTTTAGAAGGAAGAATTGCAGAAGGAATGGTTCTCCGAACCCCAGAGATATTGCCAGAGCATTTTGAGTATTGATGACCATCAGCTCTGTTAGCACCAGGCTGCTCTGAGAAAAGCTGTGAAATTGAATGCGAGTGGAAGTAGAACAGTATTTTTTTGAAAGCAAGATAGTCAAGGCAATATCATTAAGACATTTTGATGTAAGAGTTATTGTTGAATGTTTTGTTTCTTTCTGGTCCTTTTTTAAATCTTCAGTTTGTTCTAGCTGGCAATGATGCTGTGAAATTAATTATTTCTATGTGTCGTCCCAGGCAGAATCCCCTGCAATTCCTTGATAAATTTCTATCTCTTGCTCATGTCTTTATCAATTTAGAGTTTTACTTCCCATTAGAATTATTTGTTTACAGCTGACAAATATTATCTGTATTTTCCTTGCAAAAATGATCATGGGGATAAAACTTCCATTTTCATATTCACAAATAAAGCTGAACAATTATATGGCTTTTGGCATAAACAGGAACATGACAAGATTTCTTTTCGAATATTTTTCTTCCCTTAAATTCTCTATTGTGGTCTTTTGGATCCAATGCCTGAACATTCAGCTTAATTAATTAAGCTTTTTATTCTCAAGAGTATTTTAGTGGGATTTGCCAAAGTATGTTTGGAAAATGGCTGTGCATTTACTAATATGTGCTTCAGTGACTGCTCCAGCCCTTTGTAGGAGTGTATAGCCATAATAAATATAAAACATTAGTTTTATGCGGCCTCGTTTCATCAACATGGCTTAAACCCAAGAGATGAATGTCTGGATTTTCTATTATCTCAAATGATATAGAACAGATGAGACTGAGAATCTAATTACAGGTGATATGGGTAAACACCCATATTGTGAAGGGTAGGGTGTAGCCATTTTGGTCATCAAAAGGTTGGGGCAATAGACAGAAAAACACATAGCTAACGTAGTGGACATGACTGAGGCAGCTTGAGTGCTAAAAGAAACTGCTATAGAGATCAGAAGTGGACTCCAAAGGATGACCAATGGTTAAGTTTCCTCTATCAGGACTCTCTTGTTCACAGTGACCTGGGTGCAACCTCTGCCTCGTGAAGTTATAAGACTTCATTGATTTTTATCTTTGCTTTCTTCCTTAAATGTTTGTTCTGCTATCAGAGTCACTGGAATATAAGGTAATTGTCTTCAAACCCAAACAGAAAATACTAGGTGACTTCACTAGGTGATCACTAAGCCATTTTTTTGCAGTATTCAAATTATCTAGCTTAAAGCTTACTCAGGAATCTCAATGCTACTGTGTGCTCCACAACAGAAAATGACTTTACTCATTGTCACTACAAGTTGGGTCTGCCTCCAACCATCTACTTGCACAGGATATGATGTTTTGCAGTCTTATTACTATTGTAATATCAATAGCAATGAAAAAGTAATAAACTATTCACTGTTCATAGAGAGGTTTTCAGTCAATGAAGACATTTGGGTTATTGGTTTCCCAGTCCTTGGACTGATTTAAGGTTTCTATTTCATCGTCTCTAGAAGAGAATACATCAGTGCTAATGCAGTGCAATAGCATTGTCTGAATCACAGAATCATCGAATAATCAAATCATTTAGGTTTAAGATCACCAAGTCCAGTTGTAAACCTAATGCTGCCAAATCCGCCATTAACCATGTCCCTCAACAATGCATCTATGTCTTTTAAATGCCTCCATGGATAGTGACTCAACCACTTCCCTGTGCAGCTTGTTCTCATTCTTGACAACCCTTTTTGTGAATAAATTTTTCCTGATATCTAACCTAAAACTCCCCTGGCACAACTTTAGGCCATTTCCTCTTGTCTTATCATCTGCTGCTTGTGAGAGGAGAACATCTACCTCACCATAACCCCCTTTAATGTAGCTGTAGAGAGTGACAAGGTCTCCCCTGAACCACCTTTTCTCCAGACTAAACCACCACAGTTCCCTCAGCTGCTCCTCATAAGACTTGTGCTCCAGACCCTTTACCAGCGTTATTGCTCTTCTTTGCACATGTTCCAGCAGCTCCATGTCTTTCTCGCAATGAGAAGCCTAAAACTGAACACAGCGTGGCCTCACCACACAGTTGCTCCCCAAGGACCACCAAGATGAATACGGCTTTGTCTGTGACTTTTTACTCTCTCACGTATGAGGCATAATAAACTAATAATTAAAAGTATACAATCCTTCAAGCATTATATGTGTTTTTTTCAAACAACTTCATAGAATCATAGAATAGTTTGAAGAATAATGAAGGCTGACATATGTTTCTGCACTAGTAAAGAAAGGATCATATTTAGCTTTGATGCAAACATATACAGTTCTTACAGACTGCAGCCTGCCACTGATAATTGTTTTCCTCCATGTGTTTAGAAGTGTTAGGATAGACTCTACCAGTAAATATGGGTACCAGTACAAAATATGGGCCTGACCCAGTGCTTACTGAAGTTGATTGGATCTTTTCCATGACACTAGCGAAGACGATTTTAAGACCCTAGAGTTAGCTCACAATTGTTCATTTTGTATCTTGTCATACACTGTAAATAAATTCTACAATGCCTTTTCAAAGATGATAGCTGATTTTTAAATTCATGCTTTTATTTGTCTTAAAGAGAATCAATTTCTTCCAAATAAAATGGTCTTTTTAGGAGAGTTCTTGCACATGTTTCCAGGGTCATCTTCTAATAATAGCCTGTACAAAAAAGCACTTGTGACATTCATTCTCTGGTGCAGCAAACAATGATACTATAATGATGGTAATAATTGTGTTTATTTTTGCTTCAAGGCAAATGTAATCCATTCTCCATCCAGTTCCAGTTGTGCAGTGGGCCTGAGCAATGGTATCCATGAGGACCAGCAGGCACAGTTTCACCTGGCCCGAACTCACAAGAATCTTCTGAAATGCAGCAATTTTTTTCTCACTGCTGGATAGGTCTCTTGGAAGAACCATTATCTTTAATTTATGTTAAAATATTTCAGCTAAAGATAAGCTGAAATAATGGGTGCTAATGATACATTTAAGACACTGCTGCAGAGGATCACCTTGTGTCTGTTAAAGAGGTCCTTCACCTACTCAGTAGAGAACTGCCTTCAAAAAGTAAACACAACTTTGTTTGTCACCTTCCCCTTCTCCAGCTCCCTTACTGCCCCATTTTAAGGGAGTACTCCATGCAAGTCTTACTGCTGAAGTCAGATTTTTAATTTTTAAACTGTTTAGTATTTAGAATATGTTCTTGCTTAAAAAAAGTAAATTTTCAGGGTTTGCATTTTGCAGTTCACCAGCACACACGAACATACCCTTGTGATCCTTCTTTGGAAAGTTTTGTTCTTCTGTAATAACCATGTATGTGATGTTATGTCTAAGTTTGTGAACTCCTTAGGGCCCAAATGGTTGCTAACAGTGATCCATTGTCTGTTTTCACAAACATGAAACAAACCCAGACCTTTGAGTTATTACGAACCATTTAGACAGCTCAGGTGTTGATTTAAGCTTAAAGTATTTATGATCAATACCTATCACATCACTTAATCCTCCTGATTCACTAAAGAAATGTTTTGCATTTGGAACATGAGTTGAATGGAGGAGCAGCAGTAAATTTATGATAGAACACAGGGATCCTCAGAACTGGTTGGAAATTCTTGTATGCCAAATACCCCATATGCAAGTGTCCTGCTAGAGGAATTCAGTGAACCACCCATTTTCAGGAAGTTTTTAATTGTAACCAATGAAGTAGGTTAGAAATATTACTTAGACATGTACCAGATGATCTGTAAGTAAGTAATTTATCTCAAAAGACAATGGGAAATATTTAGAAATGAGAGAAGTTCTAAAAAAAAAAAAATCTATTTATTTATTAACAACTTCTTGCAGATTGCAGGTGGCCACTATTTTTGTCTGGCATGTGTGTGTCTGGTGCTCAAGGATACAGAAGAAATCAGATGATTTTCTTATCACTACTTTCAGTGATCTGTCATCTATCCCAAAATGCTTCTGGGAATTTTACATGATTTTAATAACAAAAGAAAAAAGATAAGGAAAAAAGGACATTTATGCAAGAATGTTGTATATATGTATTGTTTATGGCTTGCAGTAACAAGTTGTAAGTTTCAAAGACAGTTTACAAGCATTGGAGAAATGCAAGCAATTAATATGTGTTCAAAAATGGGCATTTTAGAGTGTTACATATTACTCCACTCATTCCCCTACGCTCACCTGTGGTCACTTTACCTTCACTAATGCTAACAGATTTCACAAGATTTGCTGACAATATATTTTCCAATAGTCAATGTGTAGTGATGATTATTATGTACACTCTTTATTTTGAAAGAACACATGCTTTTACCCTGATTAACATGGTCCTGTAGAAGTCACATCTGTTTTTCAAATTAATGTATGTGTGTGATGAAGTATTAGACATGGATAAAAAAATCAACCTCACTAATTGACTTAAAATCCATTTTGGTTACGGCTGCCATGAAACTTCTCACAAGAATTGCACTGGTCTGATATTGTAAGAACTTGACAATTCATTTTGGATTCCCTTTTGCTGTAATGAACTGAAACCAATTTCTGTTCTCACTGAGAACACACACACACTTTTTTTTATTAATACAGGTGGATTCCTCCACCAGTTGGTTTTAATGCAACTGAATAATCCAACCACCACATTCCATTTACCATTTCCACTGCTTACCAGACAAATTAACTGGAGAAAATGCAAGTCTGTTTTTCCAGCAGTCCTGAAAATTGCATTCCTTTCAGTCTGCTTGTATAGAACAAGTAATCTTAATGATCCACCCCTCCAAAACAAAACAGAAACAATTTTCCCCTCTGAATCTGCATGAAGCAGATTTCTAACATGAAGCAAATTTCTAGCATTTCTAACCTGCTGTAAAACAGCAGAAACACACCATTTCTACAGAAAAAAACCCTATTACTTAAAAAAAATTCTGGTAGGACTTCTGCATCTAGGGTTTAAAGAGATTCTTCTGGAACATAGTTCCCTGCTGCCACCAAGCTAGGGCCACACTTCAGGTAGAAACACGAGGAAGGATAAGAGTCGGAGGGAGGAAGAAAGGTGAGGGTGAAAGAGAGCAGACTGACAGAAATTTTATGTTTGTAGTAGATTTCTGAATCTATCTGAATCCAGTTAATTCTGAATCTGTAAAACACCAGATTATCTGAACATCTTGCTTGACTATAGTTCAATGTATTTTTAAAATATAGCCACATGTATATTTTGAATGCTGAGGTACTAAGAAAATAAAAAGGATTAGCAGCTGACTATAACTTGGAGGTGTATTACCTGCACATAAATTATTTGAAATAAATATTTTAATATTTATCTTTTGCAAAAATAATTTAAAAATGGGTTTGCAACTAAGCTGTCCAGAGTAATTCTTTACAGCCATCTCTATTATCTATGTGTTTACTTTTAAGAGATTTGATGTAATTATCTTCCTTAGCTATTTTCTTTTCCCCCTCTGCTTTCATTAACAGGCTTTGATTTAATAGTTTTTGTTGGAGACATGGTTCTTCACTGTACCAAGGATTGTAGCACCCAGCAATTTGCCTGTCAACCTCTCCTCAATACACGAGCAATTTTTCATACAAAAGAGAAACTTACTGAAGTAATGGTCTATTGTTATGGCATATGGACCTATTAGTGTAGTAAATTTATCATTATACATGACATAAAAGATGCATTATCATCCATTAAGTTTAGGTAGAGGCAAACCATTGGAAGTCTACCACTGAATCTCACACCACAATATCCTTTCCAGTAATGCATGTGTGGTCTTTGAAGAGTTTTCCATCTAAATGGTACCCTACAATTAAATGTGCACGGTTTTAAAATGTAAGCCACCTGTAAAATACTAGCATCAACATTTACTACTATGTAATGAGGCCCAGCCCAGTTAAAGGTCCACTAATTATGACCTGTTTTACATGGACAGGAAACTTGTTTCGCATTTAGCTTCTGTCGCCCCCTTACTATTCCCCTCTCCAACAGAAAAAACCCCCCATCTTTTATTATCTTTTTTCTCTTTTTGTTATAATGCAGCACTGGCAGGCAGGGAGGGGGAATCTGCAAAGCCTTGGGCTTCTAAAACAGAGAAACAGGACCTACAGGCAAAAAGCATCATGCCCCAGAAGCACAGAGGGATCTCTGAGATTTTGCTTAATCATAGTTTCAAAACCTCTTTCTATTATAAATAAAAAGATCTAAACAACAAAATAATTTTACACTGTTGCATACAATGGTGCTGAGCTGAGGAAAGTGTGATTTGATCTGAGTTCACACCTCTAGCTGACTAGCTACAGGAAGATAACTTCTTAGTTGATTTTTGCCTCTCCTAATTCTAATAACGCTCTTGGGCAAACCTAGACATCTTGTTTTTTTTGTTTGTTTTTTTTTTCCGCCTCGACATTCTGTCTCCAAGAAGTAAAGCCCAAGATAAGATTGGAAAGGTCATTCTCCCTTTTCCTTTCTCTCCTCTACAGTGAGAAATGTTTGAAGATAAACACACCCCTCTACCTGTTGTAGTCGACCTGACCTTCGTCCATTGAAACCTATTGGAGTTTCATGCCAAAACTTTAAGAAGAGCAGCAATCACTCAAAAGCACAGAATGATTTCATTTAATTGATTAAATGTGATTAAATCTATCTCAGTTTCTCAAGACTGATCTATAAAGATTAACAGCTTTCCTCATGTAGTTTCTACTGTTTAGTCATTTTACAAGATTTACTGCTGCCTTAAAAAAAAAGAAAAAATGGAGATGAGGTACAGAGCTAATTCTACAGTGCCAAGAAGGACTCAAACTCAAACCGCCAGAGACAAGAGCCTCATAAGTTACATATGCTGCTTTCCAAGTAAGCTCATTACGTGTTTTGTCACCAGAAAGCTGATCAACTAAGAGTGTTGGTGTCCTATTGGAGAGAATCATAAATAAACCATCTGACATACCCTCCTGCCACTGATCAAGCCCACAAGGTATGGCTAGAGGAATGAAAAGTGCTCCCAACACAATTTCTGCTATAAACATATGAAGGAAGGAGAAAATTCTCCGAAATCATAGAGACCTCAGCTGAAATGTGCTTGCAGAAGTGTCTTTTATCTATCAAAAGCCTTTGGAGTCCAAAGCCAAACAGAACGTGATGGAGTAGCCCTGAATAACCTTTGCACAATATAAATGCTCATAAACCAATGGCATAAAGAGCCACACAAGTTATTTAAACCTATATTTTTTGTCCATTTGCAGTAACAGCTATCACTGCATGCTGTGAATCAATAGGCTGACTTGTCAGTGGATGAAGCCTGCTATTAGCCAATGAGAAGCATCGTTTCATGCCCCTCAGACCTTAACCAGGGCTTAGTTTTCACTGGGAAATATGGACATATTGGCAGCACATGTATTTTAGAACATTACTGGAACATCTGGTACACTTCAAAAGTAAAGACTCTTTACATTTTACCACAGTTCCAGGTCTTGTAATAACTATTTAGCATTAAGTGTTATTATTTTGATTTATGTAATATGTCCAAAGTTCTAGATGACTGCATGTAACTTATGTTTAATGTAAAATAAATACAGGTTCCAATAGGAATGTATACTCAAGTCCCCAAGGATTGTCACTCCAGGGAACCATTCCGAAGCATCAAGATCCCAAACTGTGTCTCTACTTTTTAAGCCTGATGTACCTAATTCACCTGAGTGGCAGGTAGAATAACTAACAATTATTTCAGCATAAGGAAATCTTGAACATTAAGATGCCTTGAAATTAGTTTGAAACAATCAAGAAATCATAGAATCATAGAATAACCAGGTTGTTAGAGGCCCACCAGATCATCAAGTCCAACCATTCCTATCAAATACTAAACCATGACCCTTAACACCTCACCCACTCGTGCCATAAACCCCTCCAGGGAAGCTGAATCAACCACTTCCCTGGGCAGCCTGTTCCAGTGCCCAATGACCCTTTCCGTGAAAAAAAATTTTCCTAACGTTTAGACTAAACCTCCCCTGGCGGAGCTGGAGGCCATTCCCTCTCGTCCTGTCTCCTGTCACTTGGGAGAAGAGGTCAGCTCCCTCCTCTCCACAACCTCCTTTCAGGTAGTTGTAGACAGCAACGAGGTCTCCTCTCAGCCTCCTCTTCTCCAGGCTAAACAACCCCAGCTCTGTCAGATGCTCCTCATAGGTTCTGTTCTCCAGCCCCTTCACCAGCTTGGTTGCTCTTCTCTGGACTTGCTCCAGGGCTTCAACATCCTTGTGGTGAGGGGCACAGAACTGAACATAGTATTCAAGGTGTGACCTCACCAGTGCTGAGTATAGAGGGAAAATAACCTCCTTGGACCTGCTGGTCACACCGTTTCTGATACAAGCCAGGATGCCATTGACCTTCTTGGCCACCTGGGCCACACTGCTGGCTCATGTTTGGTCGGCTGTCAACCAACACCCCCAGGTCCTTCTCCTCCAGGCAGCTTTCTAGACAGACTTCTCCTAGTCTCTAGCACTGCACAGGGTTGTTGTGCTCCAAGGGCAGGACCCGGCACTTGGTCTTGTTAAACCTCATGCCACTGGTCTGTGTCCAGTGGTCCAGCCTGTTCAGATCTCTTTGTAGAGCCTCCTTACCCTCCAGCAGATCCACACTTCCACCCAGCTTAGTGTCATCCACAAACTTGCTAAGGGAGCACTTGATGCTTTCATCCAGGTCATTGATAAAAACATTGAACAGGGCTGGACCCAGCACTGAGCCCTGGGGGATACCACTTGTAACTGGCCACCAGCTGGATTTAACACCATTTACCACCAATCTCTGGACCTGGTCATCCAACCAGTTTTCTACCCAGGAGAGTGTGTGCCTGTCCAGGCCAGAGGCTGACAGTTTCTGAAGAAGAATGCTGTGAAATAAAAATAATAATTATAAAAATTGGCAAAATTTAATATCTGGATATAATTCATTGCACTAATCACAGGATTGCATTTATTGATTTTAGGACTAAAGGTACTTGCATGGCAGCTACGCTTGGTTTTACCACCAGATAACTCATGGGAAATTTTTTCTGAAGTCAGATCCTAGTGCAGTGAGCTGATATTATTCATCCTCAAAATAATCCCAACACAGGCATACCCTTTACCCTACTTTACCCATGGTTATTCAGGCCCTCTCAACTGTTAATTTCCATTCATTATGAAAGCAAATAATATCATCCTGAAGAGACTGTTGAATTTATGCGCTTAGCTACTCCATCCAAGATGTTGGATCAAAAGCCAGTTCCCGTGTGGGGATGAAAATGATAGGCTCTCAGAGCCAATGTGGCTGCATAGTTCTTTTGGACATCAGGATTCTGGGGATCAAAAGCCCTCACTCCTACTACACATCCTGCTGAGTTCCTGGTCCTGCTCACAACTACCAGCCATAAAAGCAGTGGTAGCATCATGGGGAAGAACTGTGGCTCTTTCATCCGATGAAAGAAAACCCTCCAATCTTCTCATGAGTCCCTGGATGCTCATGCTATGCTGTGGGGTTTGGTAGTGGAGATAGACTGTGGGATATATCAATAGAGTAAAGGTAGCTCATCCTTGTCATACCCCACACAGACCTGAAAAGAGAAACTTGCAGCTTGCAGTATCAACCTCGAACAACGGCTGGTCATGAATACAGAAACTGAACAAAGGAAGCAGTATCTGGATGGTCACGTATGTGATCAAGTCTTGAATCAAGGCAGCAACAGACTTAACCAATCATTGCTTCTGTACATTATAAAAGATGCTTTCTGGAGCTATTAAAGGTCTCCATTTTAACACCTATCTGGAGTCTGTCTCATTGTCCATTACTGCACTATGCCCTTTCCTCTGTCTTCCCCTGCTTCTTGCTGGAAGCAATTTGCATTCCTTGCCCATCTCACTGCTACAGGATAAGTTTCTTGAGCTGTCACAATCAAACCCCTTCAGTCCAGTTGTTAACATCTTTCTCCCCATTGTAGGTAAACAGGGGTATAAGAAGCTAGTTGGATTTTCAGCTTCTCACCTTTGACTAAACTCTGAAATCCAGATAGGTATTTGTAATTTCTGGCACAGTCTGCTCTAAATACATGCAAAAACATTTGTGTGAAAATGCTCCCATTCTCTATTCTGTTTCATTTTTCGGTTGTCTATTAAGAATAATGCTGTCTTTCAGCACGGCATGTGGGGCATTTGGGTACAGTAGCAGGAAGATCAACAAGCAGGATGCCAGAAATCTTACCAGAGGACACAACATAATGATCTTTTAGGCCAGAGGGCTGTGTACATTTTTGTAATGATTGTATTTTTCTTCTACTTCTACCAAGTGTGTTAGATGGAAGTCTCTGCTATTTCTTGCCAGACTATATGTCATTGGGACATTTCCATTGTAGACGCTAAAGCACTCTGCCATGAAACCTTATTTGAAAAACACAAAATACTTTAAATTCACCATTAGATCATCATACGTTTCTCCAACTAAGAAGCCAACATGAGTGCTCTCCACCTCACATGGGAGGGGTTCCGAAGGGCAATTTACCCATTTAATTGTTTACAGCATTAAAGAAAAATCAGTTAAAATTAAGGATTTATGATTGTGTCCATCACAGTGGGTTTTAGCAGGTAGTGCTTTTCATTGTTTAACCAATTCGAACCAACTATTGTAACGAGGATTGACCCTGTCAGCACTGCTCAACGCAGTTAAACATAAGATGTTATCATTGGAAACAAATAGTTGACCTTTTATTTTTATGGATGGTAGAAGCATCTTGTTACCATGGCAACACTGCATTTTTGAATTTTGAGGCTACGGTTGAAAGGGGCAAGAAACCACTAAACTTTAGCAGTGATGCTTGTGGGACAAAATAGAAGGCAAAATATTAGCATTTTTGTTGAAAATACATTTGTAGGTTTTGGGGGAAAATGCTTAGGGTATTCTTTGTGTGGTTACATGGGTGTATCATTTCACTCTTACAAGTATACAGCTCATCTTGTTGTTGGTTAGGTACAAATTTTAGTGCTGCTCACATCACCTGTCTTCATTATCCACAATGTTAAGTGGACATGGGTGAGAAACTTAACATTTAAAATGTATTTTTGTGAATGAATTAGAAGATGTTTTTATATTTATTTAAATACAGATATTTAAAAGTTCCCCTCTGGGGAAAAGGAACATTCCCTAGAGTGTGATTGCATTTTAACACCTAATAAGCAGTATGGATGGGTACATGCAAGCAGATATTGGACATGCTCATGAGAACTCACCATCAGTTTCACAGTCATTTAAACACCAGGTAAAACAGCTTACTTTAGGAAGGCTCATCTGCCCAGTTACAAGAAAGGCCAGATAAAACAAGGGAGACATTGTCAAACATGCTAAAGTAAAATCTTTCTAGCCAGTTGGTTGCTGTAAGTCAGTGCAACAGATTTTACCAAAAGCATCCTTATCAACATTCTGCTTTCACTGTCTGCTAAATACAATTAGAAATCAGAAGAAGGTGGACAACTAGGAACATTAACTCATTGCTCATTGCATAACAAATTTGTGGTAAGATTGTCTCATGAGCACTGCATTTGAAACAGTTGTTTATGACTGAGTAGGCTCAGTTTGCCTGAAACAGAGAAAATACATTACTTTGATTTAGAGTTTTGCATTCAAGTATGTGAACAGGACAATGGTGATGGATGGAAGGAAGAGAGGAAGGAAAGACAGAAGCAAGAATGATACAAGGAGGAGTTCTTTCTCTATGGTCTAGTAATGAGCTCATACTACAAAATATTAGGTGTCTTTTATTAAGACTTTCTTGTTTAAATAGATATTCAAAATCTGTTTACAGTCCAGCTACTTTTCTAGCTCCTACTAAATTTCAAGTTAGGATAACGTGTAGGATAGCATATTCCATAGCTTAGAGCATGTTTTTTGAAAGAAGCATTCCCATTCAACTTTCCATTGCCACTTTCTATCTTAACAAAAAGATTCCTATGTTATCTTGCTCACTTAAGGAGGCAGAGTGGGGAAATTCTTCAGGCAGACTTTTTTTTTGGTTCCTCACTTTATACTCTATCCAATAGAAACAAAAAATTCTTGATACGAAAAGTTAAGATTTTTCTCTTTTTAAAACATGCTAGTCCAAGGCAAATAGAACTGCTTGAAATGTTGGCCATGAAAACCTCTTGCATAGTGAATTACCCATCTGTGGGTTTGGAACAGAAACAATACAGGCCTCCTATTTGTAATGATGTTACCATTTAATGTTTTTTCCAACAAACCATTCATAAAATTCATGGCTACAGCTGATCCTAGTTACTATGTTTCCTTTTTTTGCACATTTGTCTTGGAAAGTCTATTCCACATCTTTACAAAGCTGGACACAGGAGAGTAATGCTTGACTTACAGCAAACTAAAGGCCCAATGCTGTCATCCAAAGTTGTCATACAGCAGTGGTCAAATAGTCAATTATACAATCACTGACAGTGTATTTGATCATTTTCCATTTCTTTTCATCTCCAAAACACATAACCTCAGAAACCAGACAGCTCTGCAGGTTCAGTGTTCATTCTCATCCCTTTGCAGGAACTGAGAGCCACGCCACTGATTTCAGTGAGAACTGAGATGGACACAAATGCAGAACCAGAAGAACCTAAGCTGCTGCATTTGTGTGAACTCCACTTTCTAGTTATTCCCTCGTTACTACTTGTCCCCTTCTCCACCCCACCTCCTTCATTTTTCTTCCTAGAGACAGTATAAATGAGGTTTTGAGAGAAGGATGTAATAATAGCAAGGCTGGTCTCATTGGGATTTTAAACAAAACAATTTTTTTGGGGGGTGGGGTGTGGGGTGGGCGTGGGTTGAGGCAAAATACTTCCCTTCATCACCAAGTAAACAGAAGCAGATGCTTCTCTGTAATATGCTTCTATTAAAACAGGGTAAGACAGGGAAAATGTAGGAAGATATTCCAATGGCTTCAGGAAAGGACAGACCAGGTCTCAACTCAGTTTCTAGATGTACCTCAGCATGCCCATGACATGAGAAAATACCCCTATGTGTTCAGGGCGCTTTCATACTTAGAAAACTATAGTCTTTCTGATGAATCTGGGTAGAGTATTTTAGTACAAAGAGACATTATGTTTCTGTACCCGTATCTATTGAATTCAATTGTCACAGAGAGATCTTTATTGAAGAGAGCAAGATGATCAGAATTCACATTTGAGAATCCATAGCATCCATACATGACAGCAGCTGTACAGTCATCAAAAGTTACCCATTGCCTCTCCACTGCTTTCACTGCATTAGTTAACAACTTATTTAAAACCATCATATTTTTGCACCAATTAATCTGAAGCAGAAGAAGCCATTGAAATCAAGTTGGCAGAAAATTTAATTTCTCACCTTTCCTTGGAGTCTAAAATAAATGGGTTGTACGATGGACATGGAAGGATAAATGGAGGATAAGAAGAATGTGTTAACAGTTGTTTGATCCATGTTTGAAAAGATTGTTCTGCTACACAACTGCTGTTGAGAGATGGAGGAAAAGGGTGTTCTCATAAATAAAGTGCTGGAAGGTATTCTATTGTCCTCCTACGTGGTATACCTGCTTTTCATCAAACATCCCATCAGATACTTCTCATGGCTTAGCTTCTTTTGTATTTTCTTATGTCTTCAGAATATTTTTCTACTACCTAAAAAACAAACAACAGCCACAACAAAGCCATCAAGAGTTTTGCTATTTGCCATGCTTTATGCATCACAAAAAAAAAAAAAGACTTAGACCCTTTCTTCTCTGCTCAGAACACAGTGGATTAATTTAGCTTGCCTCTACATCTGTGGAAGAACATTTCCATGATGAAAATTCAGACGTCAGGGAGAATTCAGTACTGTATTAGGAAATGAGACATCTGTTATGGTAGGTGCTGGCAAGAAATGATGTTCTGTAATTGAAATGACCAACCTCTAGTGGGTAGCTACTCAATAAACATCCTCATTGTTGGTGAAATTGCTACAGAAAGAAGCTTCTTAGCTAGTGAAGCCAATAACAAGTCTTGCTTCTCCCATAGAAAAAAAATCTGGCACCATACATATAGTTCAATGGATGAGAGGAATAAGGGAGACAAGCTAAGACAAATATATTTATTCAGAGAGAATGGATGAACCTCAGTCCCCTCCAGAAAACTGTTTTCAGAAGGTGTTCATTCCCAATGTGGATATTGGCTGAGTGGCTGGATGAAAAGCAAGCTTTAACATCTGGTTTGCAGTTATGCACAGCTGTTTAAGCTTTATTGAACTGTCAATGTTTTGGTTTCCCTTGCCAAAGCTATAGCATCTTTTGGTTGAAAATCTAATCCTCAGCAGCAATATTTTTTAATATTTTAAAAATCTGAAAGATCCCCCAAAATATTGGTCCCCAACTTCTATATCTGATATGTTATCAATAGGAAAGTTTCATCTGATTTAGGTGGCTAGTCTACTGCTGACTCTATTGAAATAAGTATACAATCTTGCATTTTTTTTTTCTACATTATATTTTGTTATTTCAGATTTAAAAAGTGATGCCTGTTCTGTTCTTCCTTTTGCTATAAATCAGTATCATGTCGAACCAAGTCTCATTTCAGAATGACTTGGAGTCATTAACTTGTGGAAAATTAACTCTTGGAAAACTAAAGTTGGAGAAATATTGAATCTTTCATCCAGCAGCAAACACACATAAACTCCAGTACATCAGAAGTGAAGTGAGCCATATTACATACAAGAAGAAAAAAGGTAAGGAATATAGGAATGGCAAAAAGGATCCAGTGATGTAAGAAACTAAAGCTACAACAATCCTTCATATACACAAAGACTTGCCCTCTCACAGTTTACAGGTGAAACAAAAATCATGTCGGGATAAACCAGTTTGGAGATCTGATTCATGAGCACTCAGGCCTAATTCTAAAAGTAAGGTTATAGATCTAAGGCAAGAAAACACTTGTTCTCTAGCAGAGATCACATAACTATTTCCACCTCTGGAAAGCTTTCTGCAGTCATTTTCTAGAGCTTGAATGAAATAGCATTCTTATCTGGACCATTGTTATCTGGACCAGCAGGTCCAGGGAGATTATTCTCCCTCTGTACTCAGCACTGGTGAGACCGCTCCTTGAATCCTGTGTTCAGTTCTGGGCCCCTCACCACAAGAAGGATTTTGAGGCTCTGGAGCAAGTCCAGAGAAGAGCAATGAAGCTGGTGAAGGGGCTGGAGAACAGGCTCTGTGAGGAACAGCTGAGAGAGCTGGGGTTGCTTAGTCTGGAGAAGAGGAGGCTGAGAGGAGACCTCGTTGCTGTCTACAACTACCTGAAAGGAGGTTGTGGAGAGGAGGGAGCTGGGCTCTTCTCCCAAGTGACAGGAGACAGGACAAGAGGGAATGACCTCAAGCTCCGCCAGGGGAGGTTTAGGCTAGACATTAGGAGGAAGTTTTTCACACAAAGGGTCACTGGGCGTTGGAACAGGCTGCCCAGGGAAGTGGTTGATTCACCTTCCCTGGAGGTGTTTAAGGCATGGGTGGTTGAGGTGCTAAGGGTCATGGTTTAGTGTTTGATAGGAGTGGTTGGACTCGATGATCCAATGGATCTCTTCCAGCCTGGTGATTCTATGATTCTATCTGACATTGGTAGCTTAGTTCTGATCAAAACACCTGTGAAAGGAAGCAATGGAAGTGGAAGAAGTTATTCTCTGTATAGACTTTGAAATGGGAGAGGAGCCAAAAAGGGAAAGTCACTTTACGTACAAATTCAGTTTTACTACCCTACTTAAAATACCCAACAGCAAAATCAGATCATACTTTGTCATCAGTGACACTTCAATATCCCTTTATTTATCTCTAATATCTTTCCAAATCATGTTTGCCTCACACAGACAGACAAGAAAGGGAACTTGCTGCTTCATTCTGAGTATGTAAAGGTCTGCTTCCCTTACAAGTGAAGAACTGTTTTTTGAATACAAGCTATGAGGTACAGATCTCAGATTAGAGAACCTATTTGTTACTCTGACATAAAACCTGCTTCTCAGTAATTTAATGTTCCTAATATCATACTCTTCTCAGTTTAATAATCATTTTTTTCATTCAGTTATTTATTTTTACTACTTAATTTGCACATGACATCATTTTGTGATTAGCAACACTACTATTATAAGAATGCTTTGAGTTTCTACAGAACTGTTAACTCCAGAACGTTTTGATAAACTAACGAATACAGAGTGATACAGTTTTTGCTGATGAAGCAACTTAACCATGAAAGGGTGGAAAAGAAATGAGAAAGAAGAAAACTGAGCACTGCAATCACTACAGGGTTATTCCCATTTCAGTTGCACTGTCTTGTCCTGCAGCATCTGTGAATGCGTTTAATTTACTGTCACACTCTTCTTCAGGGTAAAGGGTTGTGGCTTACAATAGAAGGAAAAAGTGCAGAAGTACCTTTATCTGAAGTTGTTTCACATGCACCTTCAGTAGTGGTTCACACAATTTTTTAGATGTTAGATTTTAATAGCCAGATACATCCTTCGGATTTAACTTAGAGGAAGATGCATCAGGTGACAGTAGCACTTCCAGCATGTTGGCTGCACAAAGGACACTGTTAAGCAATCTCCCATCACTTAGGAGCTGTGACAAGGTGAGTGTCCCTCCATAACACAGAACAGCACAAAGGAGTTCCAAGTCTGAAACTTCTGCTTTGCAAAATCCTCTAATAACCTAGGCTAGGGATACAAATTCAGAAAGAAAGAAAAGCAGCACATTAATGAATGTTAATAGGTACTTTTAAACAGTATATTTGAAAGCATGAACAAGGGCATTTAGCTGAAGAGGCACAAGGAACTTTATCACGTCCAAACAAATTAGACCATGACTCTATTATCTTTCAATACTACAATCATCATCTTTTGAATCACAGTGTATGTAAGAACACACTGGATATGCATGATTTGCAGGCAGTAATAAGTCATTAATGTAACCTACTCGTACTTTCACAAAGCCAGAGAAGAACAAACTTCAGTAGTAGACCTTTAGGAGTTCTTCACTTCACTTAAATATAAGCTTGATCTTCTGGCTATTTTGTGGTTAATAATCTTTGGTATAACTGTTTATCATTGGGAAGTGGGATGAGGCTTCTTTTTACTACTTGGTATCTGCAAAGCACCATAACTTGCCATTTTATTAGACTACATACTTCTGCTTCTACCTTTAGGTGAAATAAGCCCTGCAAGGAACTTATAAATTGCTTCATCCAGCCTAGGTTTAATGATTCTCCATCATTTTATTCTTGTTTCCTCTTGCTAGCTGACCTCACCACAGCAATTCTTGCATGTTTATCTCAGTAGCCATGACTGTTAGTTGATTGCTGTGCCTAGGATGTAGGACTCTCCCACCCACTTACCTTTTTTAAGGTTTCTCAAGTTATCTACTAGACCTTTACAGGATTGCATTTCCAAGAAAGCCAGATCTTTGGCTAATAGTCTATAAATTTAACTTTCAGTACCCAAAGGGGGCGTACAAGAAAGCTGGGGAGGGACTTTTTACAAAGGCATGTAGTGATTGGACAAGGGAGAATGGCCACAAAATGGAGAAGGGAAGATTTAGACGAGACATAAGGAGGGAATTCTTCACAAAGAGAGTGGTGTGGCACTGGCAAATGTTTCCCCAGGAAGTTGTGATCCACATCCCCATCCCTGGAAGTGTTTAAGGTCAGGCTGGATGGGGCCTTGAGCACCCTGATCCAGTGAGAGGTGTCCCTTCCCATGGCAGGGAGGTTGGAATTAGATCGTCTTTAAGGTCCCTTGAACTCAAATGATTCTGTGTTTCTATGAAATATATTTTTGCTCGTGTAGTGTTCCAGTTGACCATCCCTAAATAAGTTCATATAAATAACTTCACATAAACTGGGTATACAGTAAATATTCTAATATATAGGCATATATAGGGAATAGATATAAAGAAATGGTTAAAATCAGAGGCATGCTTGGAGGTCAGAACTGTAAGATCTAGACAACATGAATATAAAATGAAAGCACAGGGATAATAGAAAAAAATATCGAGATCTACAGAGACATCTTTGTAAATGTCAGTGCAGAATTTGACCTTTTGGTATCTTTTCATACATTCACCTGACTTTGTCTGGGACTGGTACCTCCAACGTCATTTTGCATTGTCTTGCAAACCCTGTAGTGTCTGTTCAGAAATAATGCACTGGGAGGATCCAAGAAATAAGGCAAACAACTTCAGAGACCACACGCAAAAAAGCCTCTTATTAAAGTGTTCCAGAACCTTAAGATTGCTGTTCTTCTGTATCCAAGGTTCTGTGTAAGCATAAGTTGCACATGTATTTCATACCTGTGGAAATGAGGCTCCACATTCTTTGGATGTAGATGGAAAGGAATACAAACTTTGCAAACTGATTACCTTCATCTTGGCACATTTTCTGAAGCAATATTTTTCAGGATACACTGTAGCTATTGGTTACTTGCAAAAAACAAACAAAAAAATCCCTCTCCTGCCTGACTTCATATTTTGACTATTTTTTTTGAACTAGCAATACACCTTGAGAGAAAATGATGGATGAATGCTCATGTAGCATCCTGGTATCGCCCAGCATGGTGTGGGTTAAAATACCTTACATCAGGTGTGATCCTACTCTTAACCCCTGTACAAAGTATCCCAGGAAGGGTCACGCCGAGAGCATGATATCTGATGAGATACCTCATACATGTGTAGAAGAGGTGGGGACAGAGGGTTTATAAGGATATCACACACCTGCAGTCATGTGCTCCCTGACATTTTCCAGACCAAGAAAGAAGGCCAAACACAAAGTCTGGGATCCATCCAGTGGTAACTCTATCTTCCATCATTTCTATGTCTCCTCAACAATTTTTGTTTCCTCTCACTCTTGCTCTTTTTCTGTCTTTTTCTTTTTATTTTTATTTTTTTTTTTTTTTTATTTTTGAATAAGTACAACTGTAGGGGGTATCTGGTTTCAGTTTTGCTAGCACATTGCCTAGTGTTCCAAGTTGTGGATTATGGTAACATTTGGTTTACATTTTTTTGTTGGTTCTGTATCATGTATGGATTGTTGATTGGTTTTGTGTCCATTGTTTGGGGCTTCTTTCAGTAAAATATTGTTTACACACGCCTCCTGAGAGGTCTGCATCAAACTAAATGCCATGTTGGTCATTCTGAAGAGCTCTCCCCAGATGCTGCTTAGGTGGCACAGGACAGTTGCTTTCAGAGCAAACATGGGCACTGAATCTTGCCACTGTTCTCTATCACTGCTCCCATTAAAACAATAGCCTACAAAAGCCATTGAGGTCTAGCATGAAAAGGGATGCTACACAAGCCTTGCAGCTTGGTTGTTGGTTTTTACCCAGTAACAATAGGAAGGGAATCTGGGAAGAAGATTAAAGGTGGAGAGAAGTTATTCTATTAACTAACAGGGGTTCTGGAGGCCCTGGATGGGACATGATGTTCTAATGACAATAAAACATCAATACTGGTGTCACCAAGTAACATCTAGATTTTATATGATACTCTTCAAAAAGCAGATGCTTGTCCAACAAGCACTCAGATAACATCACGTTCTCACTGAAAATTACTAGGCTTGTACCATCAAATGGAGGTTGAGATCCCCATCCAAAGAACACAGTTGGAACTATGTGTCAATCACTGCAATAGCAGTGCACCTTACAGAGAGCTAAAGTTCTCTGCAACAGAGCTGCAGTTCAGCTGCAGCTGAACTGAAAGATATTTATGAACTGAAAGATTTCATCATTTCTTTTTATTTTTGCTTTGGTACAGGAGTTATATAGGGGTATGCTGCATTGTGTAATAAAACATTGACTGGCATATGTTTCATAAAATAGATTTTTTCATTATTAACAAATTTAAAAAAAGATATAATTACTTCCCCCCTCAACTTCTTAATAAGGAGGAAAGAAGAATATGATCTTCCAACACTGATGACCAGAACAGCACACACAAAGATAATGTTGATTATCCCAGTTGCTAGCAGATCTTGTCTAAATAGGAGGGTGACATTTCCACAGAAACTCAATTCCATTTCTCTCAGAGGTGTAAAATCACATTCTTTTTGTATGCTATATAAAGGAGTGCAGCAGAAAAGTACAAGGGAAACAGAAGCTGCTGATGATACTATCAAATGAAGCTAATGTTGCCTCCAATGTGCATGTTGCTTAATCAGTGTTCTAAGTGCTTTGTTATTGACGCTGAAAAGATGCACTGCTCATGGAAACTATGAATGAGCTGAAGCAGTTCACCCACCTAGGGCCTCTGAGCACATGCTTTCCTGTGTCCCTCTACAGAAAGCTAAGGGTATGCTCAGACTTTAGCCTCCACTTATACGTTCTGTTAAATCAGGATCCTAAGGCACTTATCAGATCTTGATTTCTACTCATCAATGCACTTGCATAGATGTGTAGCAAATGAGCAAGTGTTGTGGAATGCAGACAGAATGAGAAGGCAGTTGTACAATGTATATCTGAGGAAGTAGAGATAAAAGCTATCATGCTAATGTGACCTAACAGGAAAGCTTCCCCATCTTTTGATGAAACACAGCTTTTAGAATGAAAACCTTCCTCTACATACATTATTAGTACCCATACACTGATAGTTTACTGATACACTACATGGAATGGAATAGCTACTGCAAGAAAATTTGTGATATTATTTTGGTGCATGGTATGTCCATCGTACAAAACAACTGGTAATTCATTCCAATATAAATATTTGGTGGTGGATATTTTGTTTGTGGTTGGGTTTACTTTTTTTTTTAATTTCCCTATCTCAACTAGATACTACTCCTAGAAGCTCTTTGTGTGGAAAGAGGAAGTCTGTTGTCTTATCAAAAACCCTGTAATTCTGATTAGTATTTGCAACTTGAATGTTCATTTACTTAACATCAAACAATAAGAAATGCCATGAAATCTTACTGATTATAAATTATAGCATCCCAGTAGCAAAACCACTGCAATACCAAAAAGTCCACCAGTAATATTTGTATTTTCTTTCATTTTAACAAGTCACAGGCTTTTCATGATGAAAATAGCCTTAAAAGAAAATTAATGCAAGCTCTCACATAAAATATGTACATCCAAAGATGACCAGACAAAACAAATGCACGTAGCATGGGTAATAAGAAGGAAGAGCTGGAAGCTGTCGTAGGGCAAAGAGGCTATTATGTCGTTGCCATCACATGGTGGGATGACTCATATAACTGGAGTAACAGATATGGTGGGGTACAAACTCTTCAGGCAGGATAGGAAGGGAAGGAGAGGAGATGGGGTAGCTCTCTTTATAAGGGAGGAATTGGACACTATTAGGATGGATTGTGGCGATGAGGAGATTGAGTGCCTCTGGGTTGAAATCAGAGGAGCCCATAAGAAGGTAGATTTTGTGATGGGAGTCTGTTACAGGCCACCCAGCCAAGGAGAAGCATCTGATGAACTCTTCTACAAACAGCTGGGGTTAATCTCTAGATCAATGCCTCTTGTTCTTGTGGGAGACTTCAGTCTTCCTGATATCTGCTGGACATACAATACAGCAGAAAGGAAGCAGTCTAGGAGGTTCCTGGAGTGCATGAAAGACAACTTCCTTGCACAGCTGGTCAATGAACCAACAAGGGAAGGTTCTCTCCTGGACTTGCTGTTTGTGAATAGAGAAGGCCTTGTGGGGGATGTGGCAGTAGAAGGACACCTAGGACTAAGTGATCATGAGATGATAGAGTTTTCTGTTCTAGGTGAAGTGAAGAGGGTGCTAAGCAGGAGAGTAGCATTAAATTTCCAGAGAGCAGACTTTGAACTCTTTAGAAGGCTGGTTGGCAAAGTCTCATGGGAGACAGTACTTAAGGGCAAGGGAGCCCACACAGGCTGGAAGCTCTTCAAAAAGGAGATCCTAGCAGCTCAGGAGAAAGTCATCCCCATGTTCTGGAAAAAAAACCGGCAGGGGAAAAAACAGCTTGGTTGAACAGTGAGATCCTGAGTGATATCAAGAAGAAGAGAAAGGTTTGTGAGCTCTGGAAGAGGTGAAAGGCCTCTTGGGTGGGCTACAGGATGGAAGAGAGATTGTGTAGATTAAACATCAGAGCGGCTAACGCTCAACTAGAAATCAGACTGTCAAAGTCTGTGAAAGATAACAAAAAATCTTTCTATAAATATATAAACAATAAAAGGAGAACTAGGGAGACCATACTGTCCCTATTGGACGCAGAAGGAACAAGGAACAAGAGTGACAGAAGATGATGAAAAGGCTGAGGTACTTAATGCCTTCTTTGCCTCAGTCCTTAATTGTAAAGAAAGTTGTTCCCTCTGTGTACAAACCCCAAAACTGGAGGAGCAAAAAGAGGCTCCCATGATCCAAGAAGAGGTGGTCAGAGCTTTGCTAGCCCAACTAGACATCCACAAGTCTATGGGGCCAGACGGGATTTACCCAAGGGTATTGAAGGAGCTACTAGATGTGCTGGCCAAACCCCTTTCCATCATCTTCCAACAGTCCTGGAAGACTGGGGAAGTTCCACTGTATTGGAGACTGGCTGATATTGTGCCCATCTACAAAAGGGTTGCAGGGAGGATCCAGGGAACTACAGCCCAGTCAGTCTGACCTCAGTGCCAGGGAAAGTCATGGAACAGATGATCTTGAGTGCTAACATGAAGCACATGCAAGAGAACAAGGTGATCAGACCAGGCAACACGGGTTCACGAAAGGCAGGTCTTGCCAAACTAACCTGATCACCTTCTATGACAAAGTGACTCACGTACTGGATGAGGGAAAGGCTGTGGATGTGGTCTTCCTGGACTTCAGTGAAGCCTTTTGAAACAGTTTCTAGCAGCATTCTGCTTAGGAAACTGTCAGCTTCTGGCCTGAACAGGCGCAGCACGCTCTTCTGGGTAAAAAACTGGTTGGATGGCCGGGCCCAGAGAGTGGTAGTAAATGGTGCTAAATCCAGCTGGAGGCCAGTGACAAGTGGGGTTGCCCAGGGCTCAGTGCTGGTTCCAGCCCTGTTTAATGTCTTCATCAATTACCTGGATGAAGGCATTGAGCGTTCCCTTAGCCAGTTTGCAGATGACACTAAGCTGAGTGGAAATGTTGATCTGCTGGAGGCTAGGGAGGCTCTGCAAAGGGATCTGAACAGGCTGGACCACTGGGCAGAGTCCAATGGCATGAGGTTTAACAAGACCAAGTGCTGGGTCCTGCCCTTGGGGCACAACAACCCTATGCAGAGCTACAGACTAGAAGTCTGTCTAGAAATCTTCCTGGAGGAAAGGGACCTGGGGGTGTTGGTTGACAACCAACTGAACACGAGCCAGCAGTGTGCCCAGGTGGCCAAGGAGGCCAATGGCATCCTAGCTTGTATCAGAAATGGCATGACCATCAGGTCCAGGGAGGCTATATTCCCTCTGTACTCAGCACTGGTGAGATAGCTCCTTGAATCCTGTGTTCAGTTCTGGGCCCCTCACCACAAGAAGGATGTTGAGGCTCTGGAGTGAGTCCAGAGAAGAGCAACAAAGGTGGTGAAGGGACTGGAGAACAGGCCTTCTGAGGAACGGCTGAGAGAGCTGGGGTTGTTTATCCTGGAGAAGAGGAGGCTGAGGGGAGACCTTGTTGTTGTCTACAACTACCTGAAAGGATTTTGTGGAGAGAAGGGTGTTAGCCTCTTCTCCTAAGTGACAGGGGACAGGACAAGAGGGAATGGCCTCAAGTTCTGTCAGGGGAGATTTAGGCTGTACATGAGGAAAAAATTTTTCACAGAAAGGGTCATTGGGCACTGGAACAGGCTGCCCAGGGAAGTGGTGTTCCCTCGAGGTGTTTAAGGCATGGGTAGGCAAGGTGCTAAGGGTCATGGTTTAGTATTTGATAGGAATGGTTGGACTTGATGATCCGGTGTGTCTCTTCCAACCTGATTATTCTATGATTCTATGATTAATTCTATGAAATGCACAGGGATAGCAGCCATGAACAGATAGCATCCTTTGGCCCATTCAACTCAACATCTGCAGCCCTTACTCCTTTCTGGTTTCCACTAATTTGTTGCTAAGTTTCATTTCTTTGCTTACATTTCCATTTCACTGCAGCCTGAATAGTTTTACCTCTACTTCCCTTTCTCAGCAGGCAATTCCCACAAGCTGTGGCTCAAGAGTCATGGCTGGCTGGCAGTGGTATCTCCTTGCTCTTCCTCAGGATCACATTTATTGATTTATCTACTACTAAAAGGCTGAAAAAACAAATGCTTTATGCACACTGCTTAAGAAATTAGATCTGAACACCATGTATTTTCAGGAACTCGGCTGTTTGAGGAAAGTGGGGAGGGAGATGATCAAACTTATCAGCAAATTTATTAGCAGTTAAAAATTTTGTTCAGCTCCTTTCTTTGGTATCTTCTTGAAATAACTATATTTTGACTGACAGCTTCTCCTGTTTCCTGCAACAATCTGTCTGCAATCAATAGACTACCTGACAGAAGACACTCCAGGGAAGTGCTGGTCAATACACACATGGAAAGATAGCTTTCTTTCTGAGCTAACTGTGGATAAATTCCTGCTGTCTGCATCCACCTGTGTACCTTTAACTACTCTTTATGTAGAACTGCTAGGCCTGGGTGTTTGGAGATAACTGTTTATGACACACAGACACCGATCCTTCACCTCCCAGAAAGGGCCCATATATTCTTGGTTTATATTTGAGGTAGCAAACTATACAGAGGAAATAAAGATTGTCCTCTACTTGCACAATTGCCTTCCTCTCAGAATTTCTAAGAGACTTCTTATCCTCTTGTGTGGTATCTTTCCCTCACAGCTTTGCACAGACTTGTCCGAGGAAGTAAGGATGTTTGATTACATTTCTTGGTGAAGTAATCACTCCTTTAAAAAAATGAATTATTTGAGGCTTTCTCATGGTTTAGACCACATCTTCATTGTTCCTACATGCATGGATCATATTCATTTACAGCTTTACAGAACATGGGGTTCTGCTTCCTCCCAAATCACACAGAAGTGGTTTTATAACAAGACTTTTCTGAGGTTATAAATAGAAGAACAGAAGCAGCCAAAACAAATCATTTTGGGAGTTTAAGTCTGTGCCCAAGCTGAAAACTGAATGTGGAAGAGATTATTGTTGCTCATGTGCAATGACCTTCCTTTTAAAATCAGTTAGTTTAGCCATTGTCACTCTCCTAGCCCACTCAAGCCAACATGCTTAGCTATTTAGTTTGCACTGTCTCCATCGACACACTTCATTCTACACTGCTTTCCGACCTCCAAAAGGGAAGACAACACTCGGTCTGTAGCTCCTGACAGAGATTTCCTGTTGGCAATTTGTCAAATAAAGTCAGCAAATTCTCACATCCAGCCTCAGGATGCCCTCCCCCTAGATAAAGAGATACCCTCCAACAGAGTGGGCATTTCAAAGGGCTTTGCCCAGATCATTGCATCTGCTTTCCTGACTCCTTGTATTTCTCCCATTTGCCCCTCCCTTCACTGCACTGCAAGGCAGAGGAAAGCATCTGTCTCTGGGATAGCACAGGGCCTAATAGAAACCCCATTCTCCTCTTTCTGGCAAGGAAGTATGGTTAGGTGCTTCAATAACACATCACACATGGGAGTGGGAGAGGGGAAGAGGTAAAAGAAGCCAGCAATTTCTGAAAATATATGCCATTTGGGTGCCTGTCTCATACTAATTTCAACATAAAGTAAGAACAATTTAACACTAACACAATATATTACCTATTTGCATTTCAGTATCTTAAAAATAGAACAGATAAATCATAATGTGTGATGCCCCTAGTGATTTGTATTTCATAAATACACTGATAACTTGCTTGATTAGTGCTATGCTTTGTACAACAGGACTAGCTGGAACAGAGAGAATCTTTATTTACTTTAGAAGGGCTCTGGATATGATTAGCAGGAGTGCATAAATGTATATTAGTGCACATTAATGCAGCAACCAATCTAGACTGTGGACAGAAATAATATGTATTGTATTTCTCCAACCAGTATGTTCATATTTGAAAATTCTTTCCACAACAAGTGCCTCTGAGCTACTTACTTTAATTCTCCTGTTGCAATTTGTAATTACCTTAGATTGATAAGTCTGTTTTTCTAAATAAATTGCTTTACTGGCAAAAATATACCCTCTTTGTAAGTAGATTATATTTACTGCCACACAGCACACTTCTTTCTAATTGGGAAAGGAGAGTTTGAACTTCTTGCTGTGAAGGGTTATTTTTGTTTCATTTTTTAAGGTTGTTTTCTGTCCAGAAACATAGCTGCTTGGTAAATGATGCTCTGACATTCACCTTCTTACTAAGGATATTTGCATTTTAGGGACTTCCACTGGGATATCTGCATTGGTGAGGAGCAGATTTTGTACACAAAAATCTGGCACCCCAGTAAAGAGGCTGTTTTCTAAAGATACGCTTGTTGCCTTTCCTATGACATACATGCTAACCATTCATCACGACAAATATTTCCTATATAATATGGAAAATATAAAAATTCATATTTCCAATACAACGATGAAGACCTTAAGTACCAGGAAATGGAGATGAAGTTCACCCTTATTGTCTGTGGTGCCTTCACAGAACCACAACTGAACAATACAAAGGGTACCCACCACTGCTCTGGGGAAGACGGACGATCCTCAGGGAAACAAGCAACAGGCTGCTAAAGAATTCATGTTCCTAGGCCACAGACAGTGTGATCCTTTCAAGAGGGATCACCCCAGGACTTTATTTTGAGAATCTGCAGAGACAGAAGCAGCAGCTTGCTTCATTTTGCTTTTGAGAGAGCAGCCTATCTTCCCAAAGGCTTTGGAATAAATACTCTCTTCCCCAAGTATCTTTCAGTACTATCTATTTTGAATGAAAGAGTCAAAGGTTTTTTCAAAGTTATATATTTTTTTAAAAATTCAAGATGCTGTAAGCATTTTCATGTTTGTTTTGCTGTCCAGAAATCTCTTGTCTATGCTATCATGAAAATGATACTTCTGTCAAACCCCTCCCAAAAGATGACATTAAATAAGAAATAGAAATACCAAGAAAGTGACAAGATGTACATAGTAGTTGCTGCCTTCTAACGGTTTAGCCCCACCCAGCTGTATTCTGGCAGCTCAAAACTGTGCAACTGAGTTTCCAAAATCCCTTCTTCCCCCAAGCCCCATGGGGAGAGGGGAGAAGGAAATGAAGAAGCAAAATGAAGCAAAATGAAAATGAAAATGAAGAAGCAAAAAGACTCATGGATTGGAAAACTAAAACTACATTTTTAATGAAAGGATAACAACAACAATAATAATTAAAATATTTAGAAAGTAATAAAATATATACAAATATGTGAGATTGTGTCCCCCAGTCCACCATTCCACTACTTTATGTCACCACACAAGCTGCAGGGCAGACACGATGGAATGGGTCATGGCTAGGAGGGAGCTGGACTCAGAAACTGGATTCAGGAAACACAGATTGAGAATCTGGAGCACCCAGACAGATGAGGTCCTCACTGGACACCAACCACCAAAGAAGCAAATGAAATTCTTGTGACCTCTCAAGTTTATAACAAGTATGAGGTATATGGGATAGAATACTCTGTTGGTCAGTTAAGGGCCACCTGCCTTATTTGCCCCTCTTTGCAGGTGCACCCTCCTTCTTCCATCTTGAGGATGGCCTTGGTTAAGTATAAGCATTGGCCTTTTTGCATACCAATGCCTTGTGTTATCATTTCAGTGAAGAGTATTGTCTCAAAAACATGCAGTTAGTTTTCAGAGAATGAAGAAATTTACAGGAACTGAGTTAGTCACAAACCTAACTCTAATTTACCTCAAACTGACAAGTTTTATCTTTCTTACCTCAGAAGGAATACATTTACTTTCCTTACGCTTACATGCAAGCACACACTGAACAAAACTGCTTGCATTCCTCCCAGTTTGGGAGATGCCTTGTAATGTAACTTCCCAGGTACATTTTGCTTTTCTCTTGCTAATCATGTTTCATTGTTGACCATCAAAAGAATGAGGTTCAGATTTCATGAGTTTAGGAATACTGCAGATTCCTGTTCTGCTGGGTATCTGACCATGTCCATCTGCAATCTTGCTGACACTTAGATGAGTAATTCCATGAAGGTAGATGTCAATAGAAAAATCAATAGAAAGGTTACAAAGACTATGCTTCATATATGCATTGTTTATCACTGTGCTAAAGCAAGACAAAGCAAGAATGGTCACAACAGCTGAAAGGGAGCAAAACACTGTAGAATGGAATTTTCTTTAAAATAGTGCAGCTGGTGATATTGATGCTTAGGAGGATATGGAACACTTCAAGTGAGCCTACAACTCAGCATGCAAAGAACAGTTTAGAAAAAGAAATACTTGGCACTTTGTTTAACTGCAACCAGGCAAAAATGTCTTGCCTTCTGCCTTCCAGACTGGGTGGTTAGATTAGAGACTATGAAATTGCATAGCTTTTCTGATGGGATACTATGCTGCAGTATCTATCATTTAGCTTGCAATTTCTTTCCAAGAGTTATGGGTCAATGGCTAGAGTCAAGTACAACCACTTCCTTGTGCTTATGGTAATTACTAACTCCCACTTTATCACAGTGCTTTTTATCTGAAGTATCCCAAAGCATTTTACAAATTCAGCAACACATCTATGTTGGACCAGATCCAAAGCGCATTAGGGTCAATGAAGTTAATATACAATGTATTATATGTGTGTAAACACTGGATAAATTGCTTGCAAATGCATAATTACAGTTGAGGGCATCCAAACAGCCTTAACTCTGCCCTATAGTGATGGAAACAATAGAAAAGAACAATTGAATTACTCTTCCAAAAACAAGCTGCATTTTTTTCAGCTAATCCAAACTAAGACCATATTAAGACTTAAATCATAATTATTGTGTATTGTTGGCAAAAGACTGGGTTTATGTTTTGTGCATGCCTTAGCTGAACATGTTCATTCTTGAGATTTTTACATTTTAACTATCAGCCTGAATTTCCCAGGTTGAATGCAGTTTATCTGATAAACTTTGAAAGATGTTATTAGGGTAGAGGAGATGACAAACATTAGTCCTATTTTAACACCTCAGTGATCAAACTGAGCCTACATACATCAGTATGCCATCTTGACACTTTCCAGAGCACTGAAAAATACATACTGCCCCAGGAAGTACTTAAATTGGAGATACAGCAGGGAAAGAAACACCTTCTGTTTCACACCTTTTTTAATGCTCTTTCCTTAAGTGTCCTCATGTCGTTACTATTAGGAACAAGACACAAGTCTGTACATTAGATCCAATCTAGAACAACAACTGTGTTTTTAAGCACACTTTTTACAATTCAGGCTTTGGGGCTTTGTACTAAGACTTTTAAAGTTGTTCAAGCTAGCAAATCTACAGACCTATTTCAGCCATAGTCATAGATTTCATATACCCTTACAAAGGCCTACAGTGAAGAATTAACATTAAAATACTTCATATCTACCCTAATGTCGAGATGATATTTTAGATGCAGACACCAGTATCTTAAAGTTGCAATAAAAACAATTGTAATTTTGTCATCAAAACATCTTGAAGTCTATCATTATGAACACTTATTTGTTGTTTTGGATTTGGTCTCCCTTCTCTCAACAATGCTGTTGGACTTTTATTGAGTGAATGACCTACCAAGTGTTTCTTGTGTGAACTTTTGTTTTCCTTGGTGCTAGAAGGAAGAAGGGATTGAGAAGAACTAAAGCATGAACTGAGGGATAAGTAAAATTTAATTATCTCAACAAAGCATTTCCTCAAGTAAGCCACGAGGGACAAAGGGACAGTTCTTAAGAAGAGAGCAGGTTTTATAATCAGCATAGGTATCACACCCTGCACTCAGTATCTGCTCCTAAAGTGCTGTAATTTAATAGGATGGCTAGGCTCCGTGGCAAGGTGAGTTGGCAAAGGTGAGCTTGTTTCTCAAAATAAACATGGTGCTCACCAAAGAAAGCAGTTGGCAAAGGGGGTGGCTGGCAGCAGTCAGCTGCACCTAGCAAAAGAGGTAGTTTCAGAGGTGGTCTCCCATGGCATTTGGGGTGAGATGGAATCTTCACAGCCTGGTGTTGCTTCAGTTAAGAGCAGGAACATCCCCAAAAGCACGTACTCCACGCCATGAAGGGATAGTGAACTGCTGAGTCCTTGCTTTTGGTGACACAAGTGGCCTTGCCAAGGGCCAATCAACACGTACAAACTGACTTAGTCCCATCCCTCCAATAAGAACCAGAAAGTTTTGAAAAAGATGCCTGAAAGCTCTTTTTGGGAAGGAAGAAAAAATTACCACCTTACCTGATGGATGAGCTGATGGGCCTGGACCTCTCTTTCTCCATCAAGAACAAATGTCTTCATAAGAATTGCACATCTCTGCCTCCCCAGGAAAACAACTCAAGTTTTATTTATTATTACTTGCTTTATATATATACACATATATATGTATACATATATATGCATACGTATGTATGTATACATGTATATACATACACACACATACATATCATAGAATCATAGAACCACCAGGTTGGAAAAGACCTCTTGGATCATCGAGTCCAACCATTCCTATCAAACACTAAACCATGTCCCTCAGGACCTCGTCTACCCGTGCCTTAAACACCTCCAGGGAAGGTGAATCAACCACTTCCCTGGGCAGCCTGTTCCAATGCCCAATGACTCTTTGTGTGAAAAACTTCCTCCTAATGTCTAACCTAAATCTCCCCTGGCGGAGCTTGAGGCCATTCCCTCTTGTCCTGTCTCCTGTCACTTGGGAGAAGAGGCCAGCTCCCTCCTCTCTTCTCTGGGCACCCTCCAGAGCCTCAACATCCTTCTTGTGGTGAGAGGCCCAGAACAGAACATAGTAGCCAAGGTGTGGCCTCACCAGTGCCGAGTACAGAGGGAGAATAACCACCTTGGACGTGCTGGTCACACCGTTTCTGATACAAGCCAGGATGCCATTGACCTTCTTGGCCACCTGGGCACACTGCTGGCTCGTGTTCAGTTGGCTGTCTATCAACACCCCCAGGTCTTGCTTTTCCAGGCAGCTTTCCAGCCAGATTTCTCCTAGTATGTATATGTATATATACATGTGTGTGTGTATATATATATATGTATGTTTATACCTGTGTATAGATGTATGTGTGTATATAGATATATACAAGCATACATATATATACATGCATATATACGTATGCGCATATATATATATATATGTAAGTATATATACATATGTATGTGTACACATACAGACATATACATATATATGCTCAGTGTTAACCTGTTGTAAGTGTTTAGACGCTAATGCAGCAATGAATTTATCATGGCAATCCTGAATTTTTTATCTGTCAGTCCAATTAAATTGCCACCTCAGCATTTCAAATTTGCAAACCTGTCTCTCTGAGAGGCTTTGCTGCAAGTGCCTACTGTTTTGGGCTGTAAACCAAACATGTTTTGGGCTGTGAATTAACACTGTATGTACCAGTATCTAAGAAGACTCTAACAGGTAACTGGATTCTGACTTGTGGCAAAACGACATATAAGCACACACGTACACATAACCCTTTAGTTATAAACTGTTGACCTCATGACTCAACAGGAGGGTCTGCTTAGGTACCTGTCAGAATCTCACCTGTTTAATGTGACAAGTGTTTCTGCTAGAAAAAGAAGATTCCCATTTTTCTTCCCAGTAATTCTCCCACTGAGTACCTCAGTTCACATGAGAGGAAGTACAGAATATTGCAGTGCTTGTGAGGCACGCTGGATTGGCTGCCTTGGACAGCAGAGACTGTCAGAACAGGTATAAAACAACACAAGCAGATGTTATTTCCTCTCCTGGAAAGAACTCAGTTCTGGAGAAGCCTTCCGTCTACCTTGGATCAGGGTCCCCAGGGAAAGCACAGCTTTTCTGCCAACTGAAGCACAAACCAATGTTGTCTAGCCCAGCATGCTTTTTGCAATAACTAGACTTGGAGTGTCTACTGACTGCATAGTGACAACTACATTCAGCAGGATCAAACTTCAGCTATCCACATGTCTGATCTGAAGATATAGAACAATATATAACAACATTTCATTTGTCTGACAAATGTCAAAATTTTTCAGTTTTGAATAGAAACTTTTTTCTCAACAAAATCTCTTTCTGTGTCAAAGCAGAAAGCTTAGATGAAACCCTTCCAGTTTGGTTTTGCTATAGTATCCTGCATTGCTTAATAACTGTATACTGTCCCATCACCTCCTAATATTTACTCACTATTAGGTTAGGCCATGTTATTACAGAGTCTGAAAAAACTCCCTTAACTTCAAACACTACAGATATTCTTGAAAACTTTGTGAAGGTGAAAGGGAGAAGAGAAATTTTTCTGCTATGAAGACAGTTAAACAGGGAAATGGGGACCCAGACAGGCTGTGCAGTCTCCACACTTAAAAGTTTTCAAGGTCTGACTGGTTAATATCCTGAGCCTTGCTTCCTCGTTGCTTGAAAGAAGTTGGAGTAAAGGTTCCTTTGAACCTGAATTATCCCATGATCCTGTGAAAGTAATTGTCTGACAAACACAAGATAAAATAACTTCAAAGTTAGTATTAGCTTATTTAGGTATTTGATGACAAATACATTTCAGTTAAAAAAATTCCTCCTCTGCTTTCCAAGTGCAGAAGGTCAAAGACCCGATTGATAAGGACAACAATGATCATACAGGCTAGCATTTTACCACAGTATCACTGCAGCTTAGATTTTCACAAAATAATTAAAAGTCTTCGCACATTAATGAACTACATAACAGCTTAAATAGTTCCTTTCTAAATTTCAAGACTTACACTTGTACATCTTCTACCAGACATTGCAGAAGTCTTGAAGGTATTTCATTTGGTATAATCCTGTAACAAAACACATGCTGCTAGAAAAAATATGAGCATGCAGAAGCCACAAAGATTATTTTGGCAGTAAGATGAAAAAGTGAGTAGGTAAACTGGTCAGAGTTTGGTGAAATGGTAAACTGACAACAATCCAAGACTATGTGTTTAACACAGTCAAATGGGAAAAAACATCATTTGTAACTATAAAACAGGAAAATCTTGGAAAGTCAGACAGCATTTAAGGATCAGAGTTAAGTCAATCAAGAGGAGCTGCTAGCTAACAATTAAATTAGCAGAGCTAATGCCACCCTGAGCTGCATACCAAAGGACATAAGTTTCTAAATATTGCATCCCAGATCAGGAACCCGTGTTTTTAGGAATGTGGAAATAACAGCAAGTCATAAAATTAATTCTCAAAAGAAGAGATATGACTATGATATTTTAATTACATTGCCCATTCTATTTAATTAATCAAAAGTAAATTTTAGAGGTAAAAATTATAGTGGTTTTATGTTTGCTGTACTCAGAAGCCACAAATAAAAAGCTTTCAAAGTACAACAGAGTAAGGGCCTTCCAGTTGTATTGTCAAAGATATAACAGGAGCCAATGACAGTCCAAACAATAGCTTCATTTCCTAGGAACCACATTACAACAAAAAATACCTCCAAATTCCCAGAACCCTCCAAATCCAAACAAAATCCCAATGGACAGCTGACTGTAATTTCACACTGATAGTCATTCAAAAATAATTTTCTAAAGGGCAACTGATGTGATTCTGAATGCAGATCACAATTGTATGTAGATTTAGGACTCACTACTGTGGTATTTCCACTACTACAGGAACAAGTAACTCCTATTTAAAATGATACATTTATCATTCATCTTCAAATGGCTGTCAAACTCTTCTCTACCTTCCACTCACTAGTCTCTATAATAATCTATTATCTTAAATATCTAAAAAACTCAGAAGCTGCAACCTGAGTTTGAGATTGTCAGTCTTACTTCAGTGGGAGTGTGGACATACAGCACATAGAATATGTGTTGGGACAAGCATTTGATTCCCTTTGCCAAAGACAGAAAAATTTGGATCGCCTTGAATACTTGGCATTGTGAGTGCACACAAACCTGAAAGAGAATAATTAAGATGAATGTTGGCCTGTTAGGTCTTTTTAAAATGGTGCTAGTCATGAAGGGGAATAAAAAGAACTGTAGAAGAAAAAAGCAATTAGAAGGATTAAATCTGATCATTTGGCTCAAATCCCGTCCTGAGTCACAGTCTCGAAGGAAACAGACACTTGATCTCTTTCCCCATCTCTGTTCTTTCCTTTCTCAATGAATTAAGTGTTATGATACCCTGTGTCACCCTTACTGTTGTACCACTTTTATGCAGACCTGATTTTTTTACTCTAGTCATGTCTTCATCCTTATTTTATCTGTTTACTGAGAGAATTGTCCTTTGTGTAGGCGTTTTGAGTAGATGACTTTACATCTACCTTCTTCACTCCATTGTAGCTTAACGTAGCTAAGGAGCATGCTTCCTATTTTCAATTAATTAGAGCAATCAGGTGTGAAAAAGCTGTAGAAAGTGACTGATCTGCAGAATATTTGTTCCATAACAAATATTTTTCTGTCTAGTTGGTGTTTTTTCTTATTTGTTTTGAGGGTTTTGTTGTTTTAAGACAGAGCTGTTCTTTGTCAGTATGCTCACTATGAACTTTTCAAAACAAACCTTTTCTTTTCTGTTTAACGTAACAAAAATATTAGTAATGCAAGCTATATAATTTATATATCAGGGAGAGCACTTAGCACAACACAATTTCTCTTCCAATTTACCAAGATTAGAGTTAGAAGTATCTATTCATCCAAACTCAACTTGTCTAATTTTTTAAAAAAAAACCTAACAATCAAAACTCTATGATGAACCCTCACCTTTTCAATGGCACTTTAGACAACAAAATTAACAGGGACCTAAATTCTTTACTGAATGGCTACCAGAAATCTCCACAGAACTGGGGTGAAGGTGGAGGGGTGGGAGACACTGCATATGGGTGTGATATACAATGGCCTGATATTTCAGTATTGCAGGAGACTGAGAGCACCTCCTCTCTACAGATGGGTCAAAACAACCCATCCACAATGTCACTGCTTGATTGCAAAGGCACTAGGTTGTCCCATACTGAATACATCTCTCATTTAGATGACAACCGAAAGCTCAATATTTATGTCATGACTTGAATGAGAAAACGTTACAAGAAAAAAGCCATCTTAGCCACTATTTGACAGGTTTCTATAAGGAATAAAATTTTACTGGAAATTGAGACAGGTGGTACCAGTCCATCTTTCTGGGCAGTGGCATGACCTGGCCTTGATCATCCTGGTATGCCAGGGGAGGAAGATCCATCATGCCATATCCCAGGTATAACACAGGTTGAGCAGTTTAGCAGGTGTTTTTGTTCACATTAAATTCTTGCAAATGGTGCTGCTAATTGAATTATGTATTAACTCATTATCAGACACAGTAAGCAATTTCTTTAAATTAAGTGGAGATTAATTAGAATAGCTGGGCAAAATAACATAGGTGAAATGGTCCCACCCCCACCATCAACATCTAAACTTGTCAAATTGTTCTAATCTGACATAAATTGATTTGGGATTATCAGGTGTGTCTGTCAAACTATCAGAATTCTTCAAAGCCTCAGTGATTCTCCTAGTATGAAAATTTAGATATTTGATATCTATCACACTTGAGAATATCCTTAAAAAATAGAGTTAATTAGCAATTTTTCTTGAAAAGAATGGATTTACTCATGCATTTAAGTGCTTATGAAGGGCACACTTGCTTGTTGTTTTAGCAGATTAGAAGTCCCAAGTGAAAGCAGCTGCTATTATCCTTTGAAACTTTATTATTTATGAAATTGTTATGAGTATCAAAGTAATATTCCCTAATAGCTAATAATTACTCTGAGGTCTCCTTAGGTTATACGAATACATTCATGGTCACCACTGACACTGGAATAATCAAGGTTATCCTTCTTACAATTGTGTCTATCTGTAGAGCACAAGCCAAGAATTAAAAACCTAAAAAGCCCCAACAGGTCTGGGATAAGAAGATCCAAATACAGCAACTTCTAAATTCTGTTCCTAAAGGAGGAGAAAATGGTCAAGCATAATAAATCATTATTAGTAACTGTAACATTAAGAACAAAGACAACATAGAAATAATCCATGAACTGATTAAGAATTTTCTTTCTCCTCCTGTATGTACAAGCAGTGCAACATGAAATCACCCAAAGCTTTACAAATACCATTTTCCCTGTTGAAATATGATGCATTAAAATCTTTTAATGTGAGTCACAATAAAGTACATAATGATAAACTGTATTCTAATTGGAGACTAAGAGGAGGAATTTTCACCAGGAAACTTCTGCAATAAGAAACTTTGATGCCAGTTTGGTCTTGAAAACAATTAACATTTCTCAAAGAAAACTGGAATTCAGAATGCCATTTTTTGAATCTCAGAAAAAGGCCAGGTCGAGTGGGCCTGAGAAAGATGTGTTAAATAATTACTGGAAAAATTCCATTCAGAGACATCACGTATGGATAAACTTGTGTGTGGATGCTGAAGATGGAAAGGTTTTCAGGTGGACCCATATTTTGTCTACCAAAGTAGATAATGACAGAAGAAAAAGTAGTGGATTTTTTTTCCCTATATTTAACTGCCTACTTGAAAAAAAATCAGTTTATTTTCCAAAGTCTTTTTCTTTCAGTGGTTGTATGTAGATGTAATATTAATATCTTAGTAGATTTTAAAACCCTAGAAAATATGTCTATGCCAAGGGGTGAATGAGAGCTGGTGAACGAGAGTCAGTTAAAGGCTAAACACATCACTCCTTCTTTAAAACTAAAAATGGAGAGCAAGCCAATTCTGGAAGACTGGTTTTTTTACATGAAACAGAAGAAACAGTTCAAAATCTTTAGAGTCTTCCACACTCTCACACCCCCTGCCAAACCCCCAAAACCCAACCAGGCCACCATAACAACCTTAGAAGAAAGGTACCTCTGGAAGGACTTACCCAGAAGTAAGACAATGAGGTTAGACAGTACCCAGAAGTACCGAACAGAAGTACAGAGAAGTAAAAAACACCTCTAAAACTACCCCTAAACATAAAAGCCATATTTCTAGCAGCAATCAGTTTAGGTCATTTTCTGCAAGCTGCATCAACCTAGCTTAACTCCGTTGGGCAAAGAAAGAAGGCTTTAGACATGGATGTTGGTTTGTTTTAGTAGGGACCAACATTACAGTTCTGTTGAACTACAGGGTTTGGTCTTGTATGTTAAAGTTCTGAACAGACATGAAGTTCTAGACCGAAGTAAGGAGAAAGTAGGTATAGCAGAGTCAAACAGCTGAGCCCTCACTTCTGGAAAGGAAAGTATGAAGTAAGGGGTTAGAAGAGTTAAAAATGCTTACTGTAAAGCAATTAAAATCCTCTATAAAACTATCGGTGGTTCTGTATTAGAAAGCAGACCGTTTCCACAGCCACCAAAAAATTGACCACATGACACACTAAAAAGCTTAAACTTAAAATCTACTAATCTCTTTAGACTCAGCTTCTAACAATTTTGCAAGAACTGCAGGTCCTTTTGACAGAAATAGTAAATCATCCCCTCACGCAGCATATCTTACTGCAAATAGGTATGTAAGAAACTAAATCTGTCCCAGTCAGTTCAGAACAGTGTTTTAGAGCAGCTTATGATTATATTTTAGAAGAACCTTTTCCTCATTTAAAAACTCTGTCAGTTATAAAATTAAATCCAGAGATAAATCGAGCACTTAGAGATATTAGAGGCTTTTTCAATAGATGTTCTGGACATCGTACTACCTTTCATGTTATTCTAGAGTCTAGTTAGGCTCAATGTTTGAAGTCCAAAATCCTTTGGAAATTGATGTCTAGGGCTAAGCTTAAATCTTTAAACACTTTTGAAGAAGAAGATTCACTGTGAGACCCAAACAGTCTTAGAAGTCAGCCTTTTCAATAGGATCTATTTGCAAAGATGGATCTAAAATAAATTACTTTATCTGGTTCTACCAATGAAAGTAATTTTCAGAAAAAATTCTTAATACATCAGTCTGTTGTATTCACAGAAAGTAGCAGTTTCTAATTTGTCCTTTGTACAGCTGCAAGTGAAGTGAAGATCTTGAATTCTTTATCTTGGGGGGTGGGTAGTAAAGAAGGGAAATTTAGATGTAAAATACTGAACTAATTTATTTGGACAGTAGATGAAGCAACAATGATACGTTTATTGATTTGCTGTTCTACTAATTAACATACTGCTTTCAACCTTAGAGATTTCATCAAAAGATTGAGCTATTTAAGACAGTCTTTGGAAAGTCACTTCTCAGAGATGCCAACTTAAAATAGAGCAAAAGCACTAGCATGTCTGGTTTTAATTCATAGCGAACAAGCTAATTCTAGGAAAACTGATGCATGTGCTTGTGCTCTGATATGCAGAGTTGTGCATAAACATAGAATGGTTTGTGCTGGAAGAGACCTCAATGATCATCTGATTCTGACTCCTCTACCATGGGCAAGGACACCTTTCACTAGATCAGGCTGCTCAAAGCCCCATGCAACCTGGCCTTGATCACCTCCAAGAATGGGGCTTCCATTGCTTCTATGACGCATCCTGTTTCAGTGCCTCACCACCTTCACAGTAAAATTTTTCTTCCTAATATCTAATCTAAATCTCCCCTCTTTCAGCTTAAAAACACTACCCCTTGTCCTATCACTACACTCCTTGATAAAAAGCCCCTCCACATTGTTCTTGTTGGCCCCCTTTAAGTACTGGAAGGCTGCTATAAACATAGCATATTATTACATATAGCAATATAAAAAGCAAACCAAATCCACATGTTGCCTATTTGCCTCTAGATAGGAAAAATGTTGGAATAGGATACTTGCAAGGAAAAGAATCCCCATTATCAACATGGATACATCAGACTTAGGTCCTTTGTGAGGCATTTCATTCCCCTTTCTACAACACACCCCTGCATGACTAGCAAGTTAGCAGAAAATTCCTCAACAACCATATGAGAGAAAATGTCCCTGCTCACTGCAGACGGGTTGGACTAGATGCTCTTCATGATCCCTTCTGATCCAAACCAGTCTATGATTCTATGAAATAAAATAAATTAGAGTCCCAGAGATTAAGCGCACATGAAATTCTACCAAGACAGCACCTCATTCATTTTCTAGGAGATCTACTCATTCACAACCACAACAAATGATTGCAGGTAAAATAGCAGAAAGGGAAAGAATGTTCTTTATTTCCTGTGGTCTGTGTCTTCTGACACCAAGGAGATTGTGCTTATTAATACTACTATAATTTTTATACATAATATTGTTTTATGACCTTACACAAGTGGCATCTCAGAAGGCAGAAGAGGAGCTGTTATGGTCTGCATGAGCCTAAAGTCCAGTTTGTTTTCTTAATTCCTGACTTTTCTCAGCAATTACTTAGAAAATTCACTGTGTTATTCAGAATATCAGCGCAAATATCTTACCTTTGTTCCTTGCTACATGCACACAATTAACCCATGAAAACAGTACTTTCACACCATGAAAGGAAGAAAACAACACAACTATCTGGGAGTTCATCTACTCCTTGGATGGCAGAACACAGAGTTGCAGTTAATAGTTACAAAAAAGAGGCTTCGGATAATCTTGTCTCATTGTCAGCATTAAGTCACAATAGAGGTCTTGCCTTTACAAATGCATCTACAGAGACAGGGGCTCAGGGTCTGTGGAAAACTTGGAGGACAAGGACAAAGAGTTTTTCTTTCCTTTCCCCCAGGTTACCTCTTTATTCTTTTGAAATAAGGTTAATAAACACAATGGGCCCAGAGGAACCTGCTTTCTCTAAAGTTGTATGAATCCCAAACATACAGGGATTTCTAAATTAGACACCTGCTTAAATTAAGTTCATTACATCTCTCAGACATATAGCCAAGGGATCAGACCTTTAGCTCACAGGATGCTGGATGCAGAGGAGGCCCACAAATGGAGAACTGTTCCTTTATTTTCTATCTCTCCTTTTACCAGCATTTGGGGCAACTGAGAGATCTAGAATAATGGGTCACAGACAGATACTTTTATACTTCAGTGGGTAACCACCTATTACAGCTGTTTGTATACAAAACTGAGTAGCAAAACCATTCACACCAGGCCACCTGACAGTTTGTATCAGAAGACCGTACAGAAGATACTTCAGAGCCATGTGTTAAGGTATATAAGTTTTAAATTCCAGGTAAGCATATTCCACAGAAGTGTGAAACTGCTATTCATACCCAGTGCAGTTAAATGAACTGTGTAAGCCTTTTTTCCTTGATGCATTTAAATCATATCTTCAGTATACTAATGTCAAAATGAAAACTTTTCCTTCTGTACTGAGAAGCTCATTTGTAATTTATTACATCTCAGTGTTTTTATGCTGGTCTTTCTACTTACAATTTTACAATTCCAAAGAATAAAATACATTCTCTTTAATTAAAAAAAAAAAGTACAAAGCCTTTTCATTGAAAATGACAATACACTGATGTTCTTAAAAGATGGACTATAATGGTGTTTAATAAAGCTGCAAGCTCTGGTAAGAGCAAACATGTGACAAAGTTATAAGAAACAAATGCAGCAAAGAGCAGGTGGCACATAAAAAAAAAGCACAGAATTGAAAGAAATTTGTTGCAACACGTTGGGATTCTACAGTAATCTCAAATACAGACAACACGTGGGACCTTGTCATCAAATTCACCAGTACTTTTGTCTTCCATTTCAGTGTAGTTGCACTGTAATTAGAAAAAATCTTGCAAGATTTATCTAGAAAGAATTCAAGTAAAACCCTTGTTCATCCTCCTGCATTATTCACTAATCTTTCCAAGGAAGTTAAGGGGTGAGGGTGTTGCAACTCCTTTCACAACCATTAACATTTATTAAAAGATGAACAGTGAATTTCCTGTCCATTTTACACAAGATTTTAATTTGCAGATAGCAGTGTCAAAATAGCACTAAAAATCTCCAGACACTTCAGCCTTACAGTGTCTGATTCAGCCTCTGAAAACACTGGTTTAAGAAGAGAGGCTTGCCTGTACAAGTGAGAGCAATCTGGATTGATGTGTCTGAAGACTAGTGGCTGCAGGAATGGTGGTGTCCTGATGCTAGCTCAGAAAAAGAAGCTCTACTTAGTGTACCAAAACTTTAGTTTGAACATGGGTTCAAGTTTGTACTCTGGGATAAACTTACTTTGACCCATCTCCACTTTACATCTACTTTAATTCACAAACTAGGCAACTCTGCTCAAAAGACCACTCAGCAAAACCTTTGCAGATGCTTAGATGACCAATTGTACTCCAGGGATTGAATCTTCTGCCCCAGGTGCATCAGACTTGTTTGCCTCAGTGACATGCATCTCACACAGGAACCCACCAGAATTTTTAGGTGAGGTTTTTGTTACTCCTGCACCACTGCAGGGATTTAGGTGTTCACCATCCCTATGCACACAATACTCACCAAATAGAAGCTGTATAGAGAACAGCTCTGGTCTGTGAAGCAACTCTACAATCTGTAGCACAGAGAATTTTCTTTAGTTTGGGAATTAAGGACTGACTCCATACTACAGTCTCCCAGAAGCAAGGAAAAATTTTGTCCTAAAGTTCACCTATAGTAGCAGTTAAGAACACAACCAGCTGTCTAATTCAAAAGGATTTATTTTGCTGACTAGATGCATAGTTGCTTTTCAGGATATGACTATGCAAAGATGTCAACTACTTGTTGATCTGTCTAGCAGACTTGTTCCTCAAGCATAAATGTGTTTGTGAGCACAATGAAAAGTCATTTTTGCCTGTTACAAGTTTTAGAGAGCCAACACCACAGCAGAGAAGCCAGATTTGAGTTGTCTCTAATAACAAGGGGGAACAGGTTGCTAAGCTGTATTTTGTCACACCTGCACAACCCCACTGAAAAGGCAGGTGTAAACAGAAGCTGTAATTTACCCTGCTGTTGCTGATACATGGGAAGGTGAAAAACTCAGCTTGAACCAGATCTGAATGTACAAGCCAGCTGAATGCACAAGGCTGCCAGGCAGAAAAACAAACACATCTTTTTACTACCAAATTGAGTGTATTTGATCTGAAGATCACTAAGTCACAATAAATATGGAAGCCCACTAAGAAGTTTTTACAATCAGTTTCCAGAGAAGGGCTACAATTTCTGTAATAAACATGCATTAAACTCTAAATAAAAAAAATATTTAATTAAGATAATGAGATTTTTTTCACTCATAGTAAGTATTCTGCTGCTGAAAAAATACAGTACATATATATTTACTACATGTTTCGGCAGGAAAGATTTGTTCTAGGGCTTTATTGGTACAGGTAACAGAATTCTATTCCAGCACAACTTTAAACAAATTCAGACACTGTGAAGAGGAATAAAATATATGGCGGGGGCGGGGGGGGAAAGGGGGAAGGCTGAACATGAAGCAGCACAAGATGAGGTCTTCTCCTCCTACACAAAATGGCATAAAATCCACAGAAAAAGAAAGGTTAGATATTTGCTATTCAAATGGATAACTGAATTGTATTCTTTCCCCCATTTCACATCACAGGAAGTTTCAACAAAAAGCAGAGAACCACACAGATCCTTCCATCCATAATATGGAAAAAGACAATGTCTGTAAAGAACAAGTTTCATTTTTCAGTCACACTGACTAAGAGTGAGATTTTGAAACCATATCCAAACATGTCTGTATCAATAGTTTCCAAGAAAAAAAATAATGACAGTGCCCTGAAACAGGAGGCGGTAAATAAAGATATCTGAGAGATTGCGAAGAAAAATACTGAAGAAGGTTTAGAGAGAAATATATGTGCATAGTGTGACATAGAGGCAACCTATATGGAAGGAAAGCTGAAGATTAAAAGATTCTTTTAGTCACTAGCAGAGAAACATAAAATGAGGAAGAAATCAAAGAAAAAGGTCTACTGGTATCATTAAGCAAGGAGAAATACAGAGTAAACCTCTGAAAATGAAAAAAACCCTATCCTAACCTTTACAGTGTTTCACAGTTATGAAAAAGAAAATGTAAGTTTCACCAAAGCAAACAGAAAAAATGCTACTGGGGTACTGCAGATGATGCCTAAAGAAATATTAGATTCATATTCTAAGGAGAAGACCTCAATAATTTTACTGCAAGCAGCCTATGTGTCCTTGCAAATCCCAGTGGAACATGAAAAAGGATTGTTTTGTGGGTATTCAGCTCTGATTTTCCTTGGCAAAACCAAGAAGAGGAAAGCAGGCAATGGCCCATTGCCAAGGTTCCTGGTCACCAGTATAGGCAGATAATTTCCTGGGGGCTGACTGAGAAACCTCACACCCCTGAACAATCAATGCTTGTCATCTGCAGCATAAGTAACAGGATTCTTGAACCTATGGTAGCTTCAATGTTTATGACAGCCTCTTTATCAATATCTCATCCTCAAAATGTAAGTAAAACTGACCAAGATCTGTAACCTACGCAACAGCGAAAGATTAAGCTTCCATTGGACATGGTAATGGTGGGGTTGATTCAACAAGATGGAGACCAGATGGGACCAGAACAAACTTCTGTTCCCAAAACTAGATGTCATTTTTCTATGAACACAGACCACAGGAAGCAAAAATATGAGCCAACAGCCTGTAAGCATCAAAACCTAAAATTATGGAAAGACATTTATTTTATATCACACAGAAAATGTAACATCCTCATCTGTAGCTCACAAGCCCCATTGACTAACACACCAAAGACTGACTCCGTACAAACTACTAAATATCAATCTGCTACCTGAGACTATATACTATGCTCAGAAGCTCACATCACAGAGGACCTTCAACAGCAGATCCAAGCACACCACCTATCATACAGGCAGTACCCAGATACTAACTTTGATCCTCTTCCCTTTGTCTAAATGTGTAGTACTGCAAACAAAGAAGGATGAACAAGAGAAACAAGACCTCAGCTAAATCCAGTGGAGACACACAGTTCCCATTAAAATGAAAATATTTATGTGACTTGTATTGGCCATGTCATTTTATAAAGCACATTTTCTTACTTCTTTGTAAGTAGAGAAGAAGCCTTTGTCTGGTCTTGTTCAATGTCTTTTCCTTACACATTGAAAAAAAAATATTTCTTAGACTGCTTTTCTTTTTGCTTCAAGTGTTTACATAGCTTCAACTTCCAGAATAGGAATAAGCTTAAACAAAAATCTAATGGTGTATTTTAGACCTAAGTGAAAACCACATAGTTTATTCTGATAAATTAAAACCTCTGTCCAAGACCTGTTGATGTTTTACTATAATGTATTTTGTAATTCTCTATCACAAAACATTCACTTAAATGAATATTTGCTTATGTGCTAATAGGAAAATCTTGTCAGTGTGCTTCTGTTTCAGAAATCGCAGTCTGACTTGGCCTACAACTCTGGCTTTGCTCAATGACAGGCAGTTTTAGGTGTTTTGTGAAACAAGCTGGGGAATGATCACTTATGAAATTGCTTTTTCCTATTTAGAGGTAGCAATCCTTATCTGTTAGAAGGGCATGTTCCACCGTGGTGTTTTCTCACAAAAGTATTTTAGGATGTTTGTGGGAGTCTCTGAATGTCAAGGCTTCTTCAGATATGTGTTTATTTGAGTTTTAACATATATTTAGATTATAAAAGAGATTTCCCTTCAAACAATATATTTCTTATGCAAATGTTCACAGGAAGTCATAAGTAATGTTAATTCCAATTAAAAAAAATGTTTGTGTTTTGGTATTTCTGCATACTGTTACTTTGTAAATGCAAACTGTTTGACTCCTCTGCTGAGAGACGACCCACAGCTGATGCATCCCTGAAGTCTTCTTTTGAAAACTGAAGAAACAGAAAAATCCTAGGCTGATTTTCAAACAGGCAAGGCTCAGTTTACAGACTGGGTGCACATGAATCCTTCCCACTAGAATCCTTCCCTCTCACACATACTTGATCTTGATGGTGGGTATAATTAATTCTTATGTGTTCTCACACATCTTCCCTCTCAATACTAAGATTGTTACTATATTCTATACTGTCTTGTCTAGTCTATTAAAATGCATATTACATGACAAAAAGACCTTCAGCATCCAAAACTGTTAGTCCAGCATATTTCAGCTCCTGCTGACACTAGTAGAGGTCTCCCACATGTAGAGAGCTGAACATCTGAGCAGGGATCTGTGGTGTGGATATGAGTACAATGCTGCTTTAGTTACTCTTACCATGCAAGCAAGTAGAGAAACATTTTTCTTTAGTCTATTCTTTGGCATCCTGAAGACAAAGCATCGTCACTCTCTTCAAGAAATTCATCACGTGCTGTGCTGGAAAAAAAAAAAAAAGACAGGAATAATTAAAGAAGACATCTGTCCAAACTTCTGATAGAAGCAACTTTGATAAATAATTAATCTTAAAAATCTTGAAAGCTATGAATGAGACAGCAAAAAAGGTGCTCCTCTTCAGCACATGGGCCTTCCTGGGAGACCTCCTAGAGCACAAGCAGCTTATAGTATCCTGGAGGGGGCACAGAAAGAAAACAGTTTTAATAAATTTGTCAATGAAGCTGTCAAGTATAGATGGATGTTATAATCAGGTGCTTGCATACTTCACAGCATAAACTATTATGTAATTCATGAAGTATCAGATAGCTTTTCACGATTAATTCTGGGAATAAAAGAGAAAATATCACCATCACAACTGTAAAGCAATGTAACATACTAATAAGACTTCTCACAGTGTGTGTCCTTCACGCAGGACTGCAGTGACAGATATCCATGCATTCACTAACTACATGACATTACACTGTTTAGACCTCAGGGAACATGCTGCCAATTTTCTGTCTATCATTTATTTTTAGAACTGGTGGTGTGCACACTTTGAGTGCTCTTAGCAGAAGGTCAGCATCAAACTGCCTCCATTTTTGGTTTTGAATAGTTCGATTTTAAATACTTTGTTATACCTCTTTTCAGGGTACAAGTGTGTAAAAGTCAGAAGGAGGCCAGGGAGCTAAGTCTTCCAGCATTGCAGTAGTTTTATTTTCTCCAGCATTTACTCTTATACACATTGTCTGAAACAATTGCAGTAAAAATTTTGCTCTTTTTAACCTTACATCATTCTTCCTAGAGGTCTCCTGATCCCTATGCTAGGAATGCCTATGACAAACAAAACACTTTATACCTTCTCACAGTTAAAAAGTAATAATGAACTTCATAATGGAAAATCAAAGATCAGAAACTTTAACAGAACCAATCTTTGTAAATCAGGGCTCTTAACTGAGGGGTGGTCTAGATAAGAAAATACAGATAAGAAATAGACTTGATGGAGAAGGGGGATACTATCAGGCTTGCCTGTGACAAGCTATGGGATGACACACCAGGTATAGAAGAATAGGGTGTTAGTGAGGGCCCACAGTCTGATGTTCTGAGAAGTACTGGCTACACTGCAGCACACTTGAAGTCTTATGGACATGAGCTAAAGACTCCTGAGGTAATAGAAACAAACAGAAAAACACCAGTGAAACACCTGAAAGGAATTAAGGATTTTTCCTCTAAGAACCTGACCCAGCTGACAGTCCAGGTGAAGTGTCCCTACGTGAATGCAGGCAGCGTGGGCAACAAGCAGGAGGAGCTGGAAACCACCATGCTGCTAGAAAGCTATGATCTAGTTGCCATTACTGAAACTTTTTGGGACAAATTCCATGGTGGGAGTGTGGCTACCAATGGCTATAGTCTGTTCAGAAGGGACAGGCAAGGAAGGAGATGTGGAGGCATTGTCCTCTACAGTGAGAAATGCATAGACTGTGAAGAGATGTCTATGAAGAATAGCCACAAGCAGGTTGAAAGCTTATGGCTGAGAATTAGAGACCAAGACAACAGAGGGAACCTTGTGGTTGGATCATGCTGATACTACAGGCTGCTCAATCAAGGGGAGACTCTTGACAAAGATTTCTTACTCCAGCTACAGCAGACATCATGTTTGCAGGATGTAATCATTCTTGGGGACTGTAAGCACCCTGACATCTGCTGGAAAAGTAGCACAGTGAGTTGTAGGCAATCCAGGAGGCACTTGGAGTGCAGTGAGGATAACATCTTAAGCTCTACCAGAAGGGATGAGATACTGGACCTTATGGTCACCAATGCTATTAGTTAATCAGGCACATCATGACTGGAGGAAGCTTGTGTTGCAGTGATCATGCACTGGTGGAATTTGCAGTCCTAAGGGATACGAGTCAGGCAAAGGGCGAAGTCAGGATCCTGAACTTAAGAAAAGTAAAATTCCATCTGTTCAAGGAGTTAGGCAATATGACCCCCTGGGTCAGAGTAACAGAACAGAGCGGGTAGATCACTAAGTATGCTTTCCATTGAGTACAAGAGTTTTCAATCCCTAGGGACAAGATCACAGTAAAGGAAGGGAAGAGATCAGCATGGCTGAGGTGAGACCCACTGGTCAAACTGAAGGGTCAGAAGGAAATACACAGGCAGTGCAAGCAGGTAACTTGGGAAAAGTGTAGGGATGCTGCCTGGTTTTGTAGGGTTGGAGTCAGGAAAGCCAAGGTGTGGCTGGACCTGAACTTGGCAAGGGATGCAAAGAATAATACGAAGGGCTTCTACAGGTGTGTCAGCCAGTAAAGGAAGGTCAAAGAAAGCCTACTTCCCCAATGAACAAGACTGGCAAACTGGTAGCAACAGACAATGAGAAGGTACTCAAGAACTTTTTGTCTCAGTCATCACTGGCATTCTCTGTTCCCACACTTCTTGAGTGGATTGTCTGCAGGATGGGGAGCACGGAGCAAAGTCCTCTCTGTAAAAGATCATGTTTGTGACCATCTGAGGAACCTGAACATACATCTCCGGCACTTGACAAGATGCATCCCAGAGTCCTGCAGGAATTGGCTGTTGTGGCTGCCAAGCAACTTTCCATGATATTTGAAAAGTCAGGGCAGACAGGAGAAGCCCCTGGTGACTGCAAAAAGGAAAACATTAAACTTATTTTTAGAAAGGATAGAAAGGAGGAATGTAGGAACTACTGGTCTGTCAGCCTCACCTCTGTGTCTGGGAATATCATGGAACAAATTTTCCTAGAAACTATGCTAAGACACATGGAGGACAGGGACGTGATTCAAGAGAGCCAGTATGGCTTCATCAAGGGCATGTCCTGACTGACCAGACTTCTGTGAGGGAGTGGCCACATCATTGGACCAGAGAAGAGGTATGGGTGCTGTCTATCTGGACTTCTGTAAGGCATTTGACATGGTCTCCCACTACATCCTTCTCTGTGAATTGGAAGGAGATGAATTTGATGGATGGATTGTTTGGTGGATCTGAAATGGCTGGATGGTTGCATTCAGAGGGTAGTGGTCAATGGCTCAATACCCCGATGGAGACTGGTGGAAAGTGATGTCCATCAGGGGTCTGTCTTGAGACTTGTACTGTTTAATATCTTCATCAACGACATAGGCAGCAATATCGAGTGCACTCTCAGCAGGTTTGCAGAGAAAACCAAGCTGAGTGGTGCATTTGATGTGCCTGAGGGACAGGATGCAATCCAGAGGGCCCTGGACAAGCTTGAGAAGTGGATCTGTGTGAAGCTCATGAGATTCACCAAGGCCAAGCACAAGGCCCTGCACCTAGGTCAGGGCAATACTCAGCATCAATGAGAGCAGACCTGCCAAGAAGCCCTCCAAGAAGCCCTGGGAATGGCGCTTCTCTTGGGGCAGAAGCACAGGTCACGTTGAATTGGGGGGGAACTTAAAGCCCATTGGGTCCCAACCTCCCTGCCGTGGGCTGGGACGCCTCCCACACAACTAGGCAGCTTACAGCCCCACCCAGCCTGGCCTTGAACACCTCCAGGGATGGGGCAGCCACGGCTTCCCTGGGCAACCTGTGCCAGTGCCTCACCACCCTTACAGGAAAATGTATCTTCCTAATATCTAACCTAAATCTACCCTCTTTCAGCTTAAAACTGCTACCTCTCATCACTGCAGTCCCTGATGGAGTCCCTCCCCAGCTTTCCTGTAGCCTCTCTCAGATACTGGAAGGTCACTATAGGGTCTCCCCAGAGCCTTTTCTTCTCCAGGCTGAACAAACCCAACTCTTTCAGCCTGTTGACTTGTTTAAACAACTGAGAGGCCAGTCCGGTCCTCAGAAATCATGTTTCGGCATGTCAGCTACATGCTGTCCTTGATGGGATGCAGGAAGACAGGGCATCTGCCTCTTCTCCCAAGTGACAGGGGAAAGGAAGAGAGGGAATGGCCTCAAGCTCCACCAGGGGAGGTTTAGGCTGCACATCAGGTAAAGAATTTTTCACAGAAAGGGTCATTGGGCACTGGAACAGGCTACCCAGGGAGGTGGTTGATTCACCTTCCCTGGAGGTGTTTAAGGGATGGGTGGACGAGGTACTAAGGAACATGGTTTAGTGTTTGATAGGAACGGTTGGACTCAGTGATCCAGTGGATCTTTTCCAACCTGGTAGTTCTATGATTCTATGACTTTGGGGCCCCGATGGATGAAAATCTAGACATGGACCAACAATGTGCATTTGCAGTCCAGAAGGCCAACTGTATTGTGTACTGCATCAAAAGAAGTGTGGCCATTGGGTCAAGGGGATGATTTTGCCCCTCCAATTTGCTCTGGTGAGCCCCCATCTGGTGGTAGGAGTCCAGCTCTGGAGCACTCAGCACAGGATAGATATGCATCTGTTGGAGTGGGTCCAGAGGAGGGCCATCAAGATTATCAGAGGGCTAGAGCACCTCCCTTATAAGGACAGGCTGAGAGAGTTGGGCTTATTCAGCTAAGAGAATAGAAGGCTCTGGGGAGACCTTCTTGGGCCCTTCCATTAGATACAGGGAGCTTATAAGAAAGGTGGGGAAAAGCTTTTTAGCAGGACCTGTTGTGATAGGACAAGGAGTAATAGTTCTAAACTAAAAGAAGGTAGACTTAGATTAGACATAAGGAAAAGAAATGTTACAATGAGGGTGTTGAAACACTGGCAATGGTTGGGCAGAGAGGCAGTAGATCCCCCATTCCTGGAAACATTCAAGGTTAGGTTGGATGGGGCTCTGAGCAGCCTGATTGAGTTGAAGATGTCAGTGTTCACTGCAGGGGAGTTGGATAAAGTGATCTTTAAAGTACCCTTCCAGCCCAAACTCTTCTATGATTTTTTGAAAATACGTGCATATAAAACTATATATAAATTCTATATTCCTACTTACTGCTTTGGACTAGATTAGTCTATAAGAAAATTATAAGTGAGGCTTGAAAATGTACATTTCTTTGCTAAGGGTATTTGTGCTGATCTCATGTAAAAGAAGTATTTCAAAGATGTATTGTTATGTGATGGGCAATGCGTTCATGTGAAAGTGAAACGTACACTGTGCTGAGGAGGAGCACTCACATGGTTTGAATTTGACAAATCCAAAACTGTAGTAGTATGGTTCACCAGGAAAGGTGAGACGGAGATACAGAAACTTATGGCCTGCAGTGAGCTACTCTTTGCTCAACTTTGAGATCCTGAAAAAGAGTTTTCACAGTTTTCTTTTTTCCATTTGTGTGTTATACGGGTCAATTACATTAAACTTTGGACATTTTCCCATCTACTTGCCAACCACCATTTACTTAACATAAATATTGATTTTTTTTTTTGTCTCGGGTAATCAGAATGATGTCTAGTTGACTCTGCCAAAGAAAAGCTTCACACAGATCCTGTTAGATTGCCAGTACTTTTCTGAAGGGAAAACGCTTTTATACCTGAATTTACTTTCCTTCCACTTCTGAGAGAAGAAAAGTCATGCTTGTCTGAATTTATCCTCAGAAGCAAGACCAAGGATGTCTAAGATTACTCACAGTCAGATCTGATTAGGACCTATTTTGGGTGATGAAACCAGCTTGAAAAAAGGGAGAAATTATAAAAAACCTCACTCAGATCAACCCAGAAGATGTTATGTACATGCCATATGTGTCAAAGTAAAATCTTCAAGGAATTTTTTGACTTGGAAATAGGTGGTGCTTAACTGATACTTCACAGTTTATTTAAAAAACTATGTAGGGACATTCAAAGACATTTTCTTGCCTTATATTTGTACTCATTTAGTATTTAGCATTAAAAAATAAGCACAATACGTGTGCTGCAAAAATATTTAATACATTACATATTACTAAGGGAGTACAAAGTTTTATGAGCTATTTTGTAAGAGCCTTCAGCACAGCTACTCTTGTCTCCCTTCAGGGACGTGCTATGACTCCTGTTTAAATGAGTGGTAAGCCTGGAAACTCCTGAGGTGCACCCTAAGACTAACAACTCTTTTGCTGCTTTAATCATGTTTTGGTTGTATGTAGTGCATCTTCTCCTTAAAAGTCTAAACACATGTGTGTTTTGAGAGAAGACCACAATCCAGATCCAATTTACTTTTATTTACTGGCTTACCTGGTCCATCGCTAAGGTTGCATTACACTAAGATGAATCTACTATACCTCCTGCTAAATAGCTAGGTGATTACACACAATCAATAATAAAAATTAATATTAAAGAAAAGTTTGAGACCAGAAATAAACAGCCTTTTATTGAACATCTTCTAATATGTTGAAGGATTATTTTGAATTATATCAGCTAACCAAACCAATTAGGGCAATGCAAAACCCTTACTGGGTACCATTTTAATTTGTCAGTTTACTGACACTTAACCTTGGAAAGAAAATGATGGCTGAATTTAGTTACATAAAATACAAGCAGACTCAGATTTTTGTTTACAACTCAATCCACAGAAGACTTGAAAAAAGAATTTAAAAAAACTTTTATAGGATGAAATATCACAGCTACTCTTTCACAAAAATACCTCCTGTAATTTGTGTTTTCCCAATACAATATTGTATCTGTGATTCAGACAGGAATAAGTCTAATTTATACAACATCCACATCTAGATATAACAGTTTTGAAAAGAAACAGTAAATGTATTTTTGCAAAATAAATCAAATGAGAAGAGTCTGCTTCTCTTACGACCATGATGAGACTGTTTTTATGGAGTTTTATGTATTTTTTGTGTTTAGTGAAAGAGATATTCTAAATTAAAATACAATTATTTTACCAAGAAACATACCCTTCTGCCCTTACAAGAACATCCCATGAGCCGAAGAGCTGAATGTAGTGGATATTATTTAGCAAATAATTGTTTCCTCCAGAGAATGCCATATTATGTCTCCTATACAATGTGATACAATTTATTTCATAATGCATTTTCGAAGAAAGATCTTGCTGTTTGCAGAGGTTATGTAATACCAAAGCATTCTATTGTGGAGTGCTTCAATGAAAGGGAAGTGGTATAAATGCAGACAGATAAAAAAATGAACTAAAATAGTTTATATATTAGTATTGAGCATAGTGTTCTCAAGCCAAGAGTTGACAAAGAACAGAAACTTTACTATTGTAGGCAGCACAAGAAATCTAATCTTCGCTAATGATAGTTAAAGTGGATGTAAGGTAGAGCAGCACTGAGCCTGGGGTAGTGGAGCGGAGTACTACTACAAACAGCAGAGAGGAGAGAACCACAGAATGAATTTTAAACAGGAGTCAATCCTGGACTGACAGAAGGCTGTAATTAGAAGACGAAGAATGATACAGGAAGGAAGCAGAGTGCCACAGAGGATGTCTTGAAAACAAGAAGACTGTTGTACTTTGAGGTAAATTAGAATTAGTTTTGTGACTAAGTCAGTTGCTGTGAGTAACTTCATTCTCTGAAAGCTCAGTGCGTTTTTTAGAGGCAGTGTTCTTCTCTAAAGGGATAACACAGGGCATTGGTATGCAAAAAAGCCAATGCTTATACTTAACCAAGACCATCCGAAACATGATGGAAAGGGGCAAATGGGGCAGGTGACTGACCAACAGAATATTCCATCCCATATACCTCATACTTGGTACAAACTTGAAAGATCACAAGGGTCTCTCTTGCTTCTTCGATGGCTGATGTACAGTGAGGACCTCATCTATTTGGTTGCTTCTGATCCTCAATCTGTGTTTCCTGAACTCAGTTCCTGAGCCCAGCTCCCCCATAGCCAAGGACCCATTCCCTCGTATCTGCTCTGCAACATTTGTGGTGACATAAAGTCATTGAGGGGTGGTGTGGGGACTCAATCTCATATATTTGTATATATTTTATTACTTTATAATTATTTCCAGTATTGTCATTATTATTACGATTTCATTAAAGCTTCAGTTTTAGTTACCAACCCACAAATCTTTTTCCTTCTTGTTTCCCTCTCCCCTCTACATGCAGGTGCCAGGGGAAGGGATTTTACAAGCTCAGTTACATGGTTTTAGCTGCCGAGATCTGGCTGGGTAAGGCTAAACTATAGTGCTGTTTTATAACTAGGAGAATTCAGAATGCAAATACATAGTGCATCTCATAGGACCATGGTTACTTGACCTGGCGTGGTGTACTATTATTAAAGACTTTACAGACAAAGCATCCTGTGAGAACATAAAAGTTTTTTAGGAGTCTCTTTTACTACCTTGTGAATCCTCACTGAATCCACAGATGCTGGAAGCACAGAAAGTTACTAAAAATTTTAGTACCACTAAGTGCCTATAATAGTAATTTCAGAAATGTTTTTTTGTTCCTGGGCAAAACTGGTTTGGGACTTAGGATGAACATCTTCCCGGACACTCCCCACTCCCCTTACCACTATATTTTTTTGTTCCTGAACTGAAACAAAAGCAAAATTTCTTGAAAAACTGAAGCCCTGACTATTATCCATCTCCAGAGGTAGTGCTGAGATTCATGAATCAATTGAGGAAAGTAAGGCATGGAGTAATGCATCAGCGATATGGAGGAGCAGGATGTATAGTTTTACAGCTGATCCTGAACCATAGGACACCCATTGATTCTCCAAAATTGTTCTGAAGACAAACTAACTGTAATAGTATGTCATGCCATGACTGTGTGTTCATGCCATTTCCTGAAGTGATGCGATGACACTATGATAGGACCATTAACTCATCTGTCACTTTCTGCATTTGTCTCAATCAAACTGACAAAAGGATTGTGTAATTGTGACTTTGAGCAATCAAACCCAGTGTTATGGACTTGACATATAAAAAAAATTTGGTATTGAAAAGAGAGACTGACGTGACATAGGCATATGTTTGAAAGTAGAACCCTTGCTAGAGGACATTTAAATAAAAGATTTGTCATTCCTTTCAAGAAATTTGAGTTTATTACTTACGCACATCAAAAGATCACTGTAATTTTTGACAATCGGCCAGCACATATTGTACAAAGCATCACATCAAGCATTACAAAACCCCAAATTCCTCAAAAGTCTCATCTTTCTAAAACAGAGACATGCAGTTATCAGTAGGCACATCTGAAAACGCTGCCACTACACTGACAATTTTAGAAATATCATTCAGGACTGTTAGGAACAATGTTTTGGTAACATTGTAGCCCACATCTCAGTCAAAATTACCACTTTCATTAGCTGAAATTCTTGTACACTGAGGAGTGTAATTCTTGGTTGAACATAGCTATAAAGGTCAGAACCATCCATCCCTTTCATATTTTCTTAAAAAGACAAAAGTATATCTTACGTGTGTCCTGTCTCTTTTCTTTAAGGTATGATACATCTTTACGATATAACTAAATCTCCAAAGATGCAACAACTGCTATTCTAACATTATCTTCTTCTTTCCATGTCTAAATAAAGATATAAATATCCAATTCCTGTGTACAGCTTGTTGTAGCCCAAGGAAATAATGATTAAATATCTCTATGCAAAAATTTCTCCTTCTTTCCTTCCTTTTAATTCCTAATTCATTAAAGCACACATGGAATGCAAACTCCTGCTGCTTTTTAACAGATTTAGGTCTATTGAATTGTCATCCATCTTACAACTTAAATAATGAATAATTACAGATCAACTTCTAGAAGTGAAGAAAAACAGAGAACATTTTCTGGAGCTCAGAAAAATCCTGTAGAATATCTACTAAGACATTTTTATTTAGAACTTGTATGCAGAAGGAAATAACAAGGAGACTAGTATTTAGAAGAGATGAAGATCAGGGACAGACTAAAGACTAAAAAGTAATCAAATTCCAATGTCTTCAGTAAACATCACTCTGTTTTCCAAATGTTTTTTCACTGATAGAAGGACCAGAACTGTCAAATTCTAGAACATTTTAGGATAAGCAGATGAAAAAAACTAGTTTCACAAATACTAAGGAAAGGCTAAAAATGGGAACTGAAAGTCACAGGGTCCACAAAGATACTAGTTTCGTAGCACATTTTCCCCCTAGTTTCTATCTAATGTCCCTCACTTTCCCATAGCTACGCTGAGACCTACCTCCCTCCCCAATCCATCTTCTTTTTTTTTTTTTCCAAACACAGGATTCCTTTATATCATAGAATCATAGAATAACCAGGTTGCAAAAGACCTACCGGATGATAGAGTCCAACCATTCCTATCAAAAACTATAACATGCCCCTCAATGACTCAACCACCTCACTAGGCAACCTGTTCCAGTGCCCAATGACCCTTTCTATGAAAAAAAATTTCCTCATGTACAGCCTGAACCTCCCATGGCAGAGCTTGAGACCATTTCTTCTTGTCCTGTCCCCTGTCACATGGGAGAAGAGGCCAGCTCCCTCCTCTCCACAACCTCCCCTCAGGTAGTTATAGAGAGCAACGAGGTCTCTCCTCAGCCTCCTCTTCTCTAAGCTAAACAACCCCAGCTCTCTCAGCCGTTCCTCATAAGGCCTGTTCTCCAACCCCCTCACTAGCTTTGTTGCTCTTCTCTGGACTCATTCTATATATTGATTTTGTTCCCTGAATGACATTTCATCAGGATCAGTTCCGTGATCTGGATGACAATGAGTACCCTGCGAGCATCAGCATCAGCGTGAAAGAGAGAGCAGCAGCACAACCCATCATAAACACTACACCCTGCTCCTCAGCTTCCTGATTTCCAGATCTAGACAGCATACCTTGTTGTGGTTGGACAGGAGCAGGACAAGGTGGGGGATAAGCGTGGAAGAACATGAGTAGAAAGAACCTCCAGCTGGGCGTTTGGGTTTACTGCTCTAGAAAGAGCCATCAGAGCAGAAAGAAAAAATTGAGAAGGGCTTGTGGAAGCTTGTCTGGTTTTCCTACTATATTAGTCGTCTAAAAAAAAATTCTTACCTCCCTCTAAAGCCTTATCTAACAAATAATACTTTCCATTGGCCAAGTTGTTTTTTTTTTTTTTTTAAATGCCTCAATCATGAAGTAATAAAGGAACACAACTGTATTTATTTTATTTCCCTAAACATAATCTTTCTCGACAGCAGATGTGACAATTTACTGCCAAAGTAAGTTCATCACACAATTAGCGGTGTGAAAGGAAAGCCCATTATGCACCATAATGGTTTTTCTCGCCGTTAGCAGTTAATAATTACTGGGCAGGCTGAGCCACCGCCCCCGCCCCATCCTCCCCCTAACTCAGACCCGAGCTCTGCGTCCCTCTTTCTCTGCAGAACCACAGCGCTGTTCTGCTGGGGACAGGTGCAAGAGAAGATGCTTTGTGAGTCCTGATAAAGCCATAGTTTTATTTCTCCCAGACCCACAGAACCCCATTTTCTCAGATAGCATGCATTGCTGTCTACATTGGCATCAGTCTCCTAAAGCCACTTGACCCATCTAATATATATTGATTACTTTTCTATTAACGATATTTTGGATGAGTAGTTGCTTTATGATTATAGTACTAACTTTCGTATAAACTTTTATTGCATTTTCTAACACCACTTCATAAATATTATTAGCATGTTACTGATTTAGTACAACATCTTATATAGAACACCATAAAGTAATAATGAAGATTATCAAAAATGGATTTTTAAACTACACAACATATTTTCATACAAAGCACATTCGAGTATCTGACCCTGCCTTGCTCTTTTTTAGTGTGATCAGCATTTCCTATGACAAGTACACCAGATCCCCTGTGAGTACCTGCCTCTGCTACCATTACTAACTTTTTTTGCCTAGTAGACTGTAAGAAAAAAATCTATTTGGGGATTTTATTTTTTTTAGTAAGTGTGAGAATTGTTTATTCACTGAGAAGTCACAGAGATTATTGTTTTCTGGTAAAACTACAACAAAGAACAAAGCAAACCCAACAGAACTCCCAACAGAGTCAATACTTCAGAAATTTATGGAGAGCCAACTAAGACTGTAAAGTTAATGAGCATATATTGAAGCCTGTTAAACCACCATGTACATGCTTGTCATCTGGGAGTAAAGCAACCTTCAAACTACATTAAGCTAAGAGTACTTTGCCCCAAATAAGGGCAGGCACATTGTAGTTTAAAGGCTTTTATTTATGCCCATTAACTTTACTTGAGCTGTTTGCTTTGTCCTGCTCCTCTCTAGGCAAGCTCTGAAGTTGTTGCCTGTCTCTCTGTTGCTCTATATACCAACATCCACCCAAAGCAGCAATCTTCCTTTTCCAACAAGTGTCACAGTTATTGCTAAACCCTACTCACCAGTTCACTCTGACCATCAAACATTGATCACTACTTGCATTAGGGGGATGGAACAGTCACTCTGAGGTGTCTACCACAATGAGGTCCCTATTCTGTATTCTGCTGTGGAATGAGCTCTCACTTTCCATTCATTGTAGTGGGAAATAAGATACATGGGTTTGATATCTAATTCAGATGCATAAAGTAGGTGTACAAATAGCACATCCTATCTCTTGGGACATACTGGGGAGCTGAGAAAAAGAAAGCAATAATGTATTGTTCAGTGAGATGGGTTGAGTGCCCTGGTTGATGTTCCAGGATAGTTGATAAGAACTCTATATTACCCAGTTTAGAAATGAGTAATATTTATTCAGGCAGCATTATAGACATAATGGGAAGCTTCTTTGTGTAGTTAGATTGGGAAATGGAAAGTAGTTTTTTAATGCTTGAAAATATATGGGCAGCATATACCAGATGCTGGATACAAAGCAATCTGAATTCAAAACAAGCAACTTGTCGCAATCATGTAACTGGCATATCTCCAGGTAGCTTTTACTCCCATCATAGTCAGATGCATAATTTCTCAGACCAAGTCCGGTTAAATTAAGGTCATATATGAACTTCTCTGCTGATTCTCCTGTGACCTTCCCACACCACTTTGCATCTGCACCTCCCTGGACTCTCATACCATAAGACTATGTGTCACCTTCCCTTGGAAGCACTTTTGCAGAGCTCAATGCTGTCCCTTATCACTTAAGCCTTCCACAAAACAGCATACCTACCAAGCACATCTGGTGTGTTTATCTAGTCACCCTACTTCCACCAGGGCCTTGCTGCGACCTTGGACTGCCATACCAGCTTGGGAGAGTCAGTGTGTAAGCCGTGTGGTACAAATAACACACAAACACTTATGCACATCGCAGGCCTAAATTCCCACTGCCAGCAAGCCTTCCTTTTGAAAATGTTTCATGGGCTGACAAGAGAGATTGTGGAGAAAGTTTGTGAGAATTGCTATATTTGCCATCATAATAATGAGATTGTGTGATATCACAAGTGACTGATAAATTTCCTCTGATCCAGATAATTGTTGTCAAGAGTGAGACAAAAAAAGAACTTCCCAAATTCTTTCCCACTTTCTTCCAACCTCCAGTCTTCTTCTGTGTGCTCAGAAAGGGGACTGCAGCTGGTGAGAAAGGAGCTGTTAATCCCCTCACTTGGTAGTGGTTCAGACCAAGAGCACACTATTGTTCTATATCACTTCCCATAAAAAGTTGCATCTATAATGTAGCTGTTCACCAACAGTTTCTCTGGGACCTCTGCTTTGCCTGCCAAGCTGGTAATATGTGTGTTTGCAGAAAAGGCTGGAAGATATGGAGCAGAATTGAGGAATAACATTTTGTCAAGAAGATTCATTCATCGTAGGCTATTTAGGATTTGAAATTGGCACCAGCTATTCCTCAAAAGATAGATTACAGAGCAGCAGAAACAGGGTGAAAAGAAAATTGAGGGGTCATCTAATCTACCCCATCTCAAAAGGGCCACCTATGGCACATTTGTCTGACCTATTCTCAAAAGCCTTCAAAAACAACATGTCCATGATATTTCTCTCTGGGTTTTTTTTACAGTGACAATCTCTGGCACATGGAAACAGGCATCTCTAGCTCCTTTCTGCAGGCAACCAGCTAACAGCACAGCTGCAGTGTACAGCTCCCACCCGTGTTTCCACGTGCTGGGAAGCACTATCTGACAGTATGGGAAAGTTGGCTGCTACATTTGTCAGTGCCAGGTTGTACAAAGCAGTTAGAGCAAAGAATCCCTCTTCAGAGCAAATCCTCTCACACACATAAGCCCTCTAAAGAGTTTTTTTCCTGGCTCACAAGAGAGTGGCTGCTGAGCCTGAAGCATATTGTGTCATGTGGGAGGATTTCGCTCCATTCTAAGCTTCCTCATAATTTCTATGTCAATTTCAGTATACCAAAATAGGGACATCTAGCAAAGCTAAACAAAAGAAAAAGCACTAATTTATATTTTTCTGAATAAGGAATTCTTGGCCAAGAATTATACACTAGTATTGTCTTTAAAAAATATTTTATAGGTTCCACCTCCCTCACATCAAACCACCAAGGCAAGGAGCCTTCTCTACATTTCCAGCCTTTGCATACTGCATTATTTTCTGCACATCTCTTCAGTTTAGGTATTTAAAGAAAAAGGCTACAACCAATTTTAGGTGTTTTTCCCACAAAAGCCAATGGCTTCTTAGTGTTTCCAGTCTTCTCACTTTGCAGTGCATCAGCTGATGACTGACCAGGTCTCATTTTGCTACCACTAAACTTAATTGTTACTCAGAGGTAAATTCTTTCTTTGTAACAATTGTTTTCCTTTCTGCCATTCTGGGTTTCTTATCAAACAGAATTAACTCATACATGGTGATTTATTTCTTTATAAATATTACTGATGCAAAAGTAATCACAATTTGATACCATGCCACTTGGCAAATGAAGAGTAGCTATGGTCTTCTGAAGACAAACTTTAAAAGACATGAGAAACAGAAGAATTTTTCACCTTCATTGCTCTGCTTTTTTTTTGTTATATACATAACCAGCCACTCAGTACCCTTTCTACATAGTCTCTTCACTTTTAAAGAAATAGAATGAATCTCCTTGCAGACTCTCTGTTATTAATTGTTTACAATGCATATATATGAAGGAAGCACTTACAATGATATCTCAGCAAATATTTTATGTTACTTATAGCAGTAAGTGCTCCAGGAAGTTTGTATGAGCTGTTCCCTCATGGCTGAAATAATCCTACTTCATACTTCTCAATACCGTACTGCCTTGGGACTTCGCGCAGTAGACATACATTTTAAAGTTACATAAGATTAATTTTTTATGCCATTGAAGAAAATTGGTTTTGTAATTAAATTTATTTCCAGTAGTGTTTTGGATTGTGTTTTTTTGGTTACTTTTTGTTAATCCAGAATGCTTCTTAGCTTACATTTGCATCTCTGAGCTGAGGTATTAAAGAACATTACAGTATGTCATGTGAGAGCTATGTTAAAACTTATTTTCTAAGAAAACCACATTCTTATAATTTATTGGCAATTATGTAAAATGGTTTATAATCAAGAGATCTTAAGAGAAGAGGAATTCTCTGTCTCCTCAATTTTTAAATGTTGACAGAAAGAGAATTCATTAATGTAGAAATAATATCTATAGGTAAGGAATAGCTATGTCTCTATCTCTTCTGAAAGTGAGTGCTGAATATCATACGAATTCAGTAATATTAAAAGAACATAAGACATGATGGCTACATTATGCATGAACCTAGAGCAGTTTGCTCCTTCAGACTTTGTCAGCTTACTTGTGCTTTTTTATTCCTTTTACAGCAGAGATCAGAGAGTAGAATATTCCCTTGGCAGGGGAGCTAAATTGGATAATAATATATTAAGGGTAATAGGGAGAGGGAAGGGAAGAGGGAGGGTTTCACTCAACAGCCTTCAAAGATCATTAGTAGAAAGTTAACACTGAAACAGCACTGGGATCACGTTGCTGAGAATTCCAGCTTGTCTCCCCAATTTTGTTTTTTTAACAATGGAGCAAACAGCACAAGAAAATCTCTGGGGTCAATGAATTTATTTCCCTGCAAGGCTGTAATTATTCCCAAGAAAATGTTTACTACTATCATATTCTGTTACCTCAGACCATTCGAAGAAATATTTCACCTGATATAGCAAAAAATCCTGTTCTATTCAGGATTTCTATTCAGATGAAATGCAGTTTTTTAGTATTTACATATTCCCAAGCCATTCCTTCCCTATGGGGACAAGATACTAGATACTTAGTTTACTGCCAGTTCCTTTGCTTTTCAGCTCAGGAAAGCATTCTTATTCAGAGCAGCACTTCAGTAAATGTTTAAGGGTTTTCTTGTATCAAACCAAAACTGTCACTCTAGGTGATATATATTTTAAACATTACCTTTTCTCCTTCAACTCTTCCACTTTGTGTTGTTGGTGTTTTGGAGATTTTCTTTTCCCTGTTGCTTCCTTCTGAGACATCAGAAGAACGCCCATTGACAAGAGGGGTTGCAGGGAGGATTCAGGGAACTACAGACCTGTCAGTCTGACCTCAGTGCCAGGGAAAGTCATGGAACAGATGATCTTGAGTGCTATCATGAAGCACATGCAAGAGAACCAGGTGATCAGTCCCAGTCAACATGGGTTCACAAAAGGCAGGTCTTGCCAAACTAACCTGATCGCCTTCTGTGACAAAGTGACTTGACTGCTGGATGAGGGAAAGGCTGTGGATGTGGTCTTCCTGGATTCCATCAAAGACTTTGATACAGTTTCTCACAGCATTCTGCTACGAAAACGTCCTGGGTGGAAAACCGGTTGGATGGCCAGGTCCAGAGATTGGTGATAAATGGCATTAACTCCAGCTGGAGGCCAATTACAAGTGGGGTTCCCCAGGGCTCAGTGCTGGGTCCAGCCCTGCTCAATGTCTTTATCAATGACCTGGATGAAGGCATTCAGGGTACCCTTAGCAAGTCTGCAGATGACACAAAGCTGTGTGCAAGTGTCGATCTGCTGGAGGGTAGGGAGGCTCTGCAGAGGGATCTGAACAGGCTGGACCGCTGGGCAGAGTCCAATGGTATGAGGTTTAACATGGCCAAATGCCGGGTCCTGCACTTGGGGCACAACAACCCTGTGCAGAGCTACAGACTAGGAGAAGTCTGGCTGGAAAACTGCCAGGAGGAGAGGGACCTGGGGGTGTTGGTTGGCAGCTGACTGACCATGAGCCAGCAGTGTGCCCAGGTGGCCAAGAAGGCCAGTGGCATCCTGGCTTGTATCAGAAATGGTGTGACCATCAGGTCCAGGGAGGTTGTTCTCCCTCTGTACTCGGGACTGGTGAGACTGCTCCTTGAATCCTGTGTTCATTTCTGGGCCCCTCACCACAAGAAGGATGTTGAGGCTCTGGAGTGAGTCCAGAGAAGAGCAATGAAGCTGATGAAGGGGCTGGAGAACAGGCCTTATGAGGAACAACTGAGAGAGCTGGGGTTGTTTAGCCTGGAGAAGAGGAGGCTGAGAGGAGACCTCGTTGCTCTCTATAACTACCTGAGGGGAGGTTGTAGAGAGGAGGGAGCTGGCCTCTTCTCCCAAGTGACAGGGGACAGGACAAGAGGGAATGGCCTCAAGCTCCACCAGGGGAGATTTAGGCTATATATGAGGAAAAAATTTTTCACGGCAAGGATCACTGGGCATTAGAACAGGCTGCCCAGGGAGGTGGTTGACTCACCTTCCCTGGACGTGTTTAAGGCACGGGTGGACAAGGTGCTGAGGGGCATGTTTTAGTGTTTGATAGGAATGGTTGGACTTGATGATTTGGTGGGTCTCTTCAAACCTGATTGTTCTATGAATCTATGATTCTATGATCTCTTTTTTTTTATCATCAGCATTCTGGTGAATGTGTTGCCAGAACCAAATGAATTGTGTTCATGACTCTCATATCCACCCACTTTATTTACAGAGTTGAAGTTATTTAATTTCACACTTTTCTGTGCTTCATTTCAAGAACATTACTGTGTGAAGCTGCGTCAGATCTCTTAGCAGTCACCATTCACAACAGTGCTGACTCTCTCTCCCACTCCAGCAGAAAAAAACACAATGAAAAGGAGAGAAGCACAGGCAGGACTGTTAGAAACATCACCCAGGTGCTATCATAGGTACTGAAGGAGATTTCAGAGCCTTTGGAGTGAAAATAAGTGGAATGATAAAGAGGGTTGCCCCTTGCTTATGGAAAACACAAAGCAGAGTAACAAAACATCTGTCAACTCTCCCTCCCATCATACACATCAACTGAGGCCGAATTGTATTAAAGTCAAACTCGTATCTTTCTACTACATGGCTTACATGAAAGGTCAACCTGGTCTTACCTCTTACTCTGTGTCTCTCATCCACCCCTGGATTCTCTTCTCCATGATTTCATGGAATCATAGAACCATAGCATCATAGAATGGTTTGGATTTGAAAGGACCTTAAAGATCATAAGTATCTATTTTGGATTTGACTTAGGATCATGTGGCTAACACCACTACTGTTGCAGACACATTTATTTTAATAAGAGCTGAATAAGCTTTTCACCTGAGTGGGTGCCACGATGATTGTGAGCTCATAATTCTGTTTTCTAAAGATATTCTACTATTTGATTCACAAGACACAAAGTAATTGCAGCGTAAGCTTAAAAAAATCAGTGTGAAAAAGTGGAACAGGCCTTCAGTCTTATGACTCACCCCCTTATAGTTATTTAAAAGTTCTTGACTTTATATATTGATATGCAATGTGAAACTTCTGAAAAATTAAAATTTTAGAAGGAGGATGACTTAATATTGTATTATTGCTTAATGAAATGACAGAACCTTCAAAATCAATTAGATAGTTCCTTGCTTTCAGACAAAAAATCAGACCAGTAAGAGAAAGAGCATGACTTTGAAACATCACTTATCAATGCATTTCTTCCTCTAAAGCTATACAAATTAAATGAATGAGAATCTCTTTTCTCCGTGGGGTTATGTCAAGATATGGAGAGCTGAAGCAAGGACAGCATTTACAAGCCCTTTTCTTCAGCATTTAGAGTTCAGAAATTCTGGCTTCCAGCATCAAGACAAACTTTCCCAAGCACATTCCTCAGCAGGAGTGAGAATCCCCAAAATGTCCAGCATTCAAAGGATATTTCTTCCAAAGATGCAGCATAAAATCCTCCGAAGAAGGAAGTGACTAGCATACTTAACATTTTGAAAAACTTATCTCAAGCAGTATACATAACAAAATAACAGTGCACTATTAATTTCCAACCTTGAAGCAGGCTCCATGTATGTTATTACCTGCTATGTTTTTCTGAATGCAGCATTAGAAAGAACAGTGTAATTATAGTACACATATATCTTCAATAATGTGGATTATTCACTAGCCTCCAACACATAGCTTCTACAAGCAGTATATTGAAATTGTTAAGGATTATATACAAAGATACTAATTACTAACTATGCCTCCTGAGGTCCTATGACAAAAACTCAGTTACAATCAGTCAGAAACAAGGTTTTAGAAATGATTTCATGATTTCATTATATACAGGCTTCTATTAGCTGAAGCTGTGTATTAAACAAAAGCACTAATCCTTGCTAAGAAAAGGCAATGAGGATTTGTGTTGACTTCCCAACTGCTGCTCTTGGTGCTGAGGAGAAGGTTTGCAGTAGCAAACACAGAGCTTCTGTGCAACTGTGAACCAAAGTCAAAAGTAGCAGAGCACACAAAAATAACTTGAAATGTCACTTCAGAAATGAGGCCTTAAATTGAGAAATGGACAATCCAAATCAATTTGGCCTGTATGAATAGTTTTTTTGGATAGTAATAGGGTTTCTAGACTGTCATTTCAGCTATGGAAGTTCTGGAGTGCAACTAGCTCGTAAGTGTATAATATGCATGTGGACTGCATTCGAATATTCATAGACGAAAAATAAAAAGAAAAGGGAAATGACCAGATTGTGTGTTTTCTTGTTTCCAAGAGAGAGGAAGCCTGTATCTGCTACACATTTCTGCATAACTAGGAACAGCTTATCATCATATACTAGACAATAATCTGCTATACTCACTGTAACTTATTTAACTCCCTATCAAAAAAACCCTTAGAATGTGATATTTTCAGGGAACATCTCAAAGTTTTCAGTCATGCTTCTGGATAACTTAAGAATTGGGGCATTTCCTCATCAGCGGTGGTATTCAGACCCTGAGAACACCACCCACAGAATGCATTGCGTACAAACAATGTCACAGCTCATGCTGGACACTTGAAGAAATTATGGGTTACTTCAACAGGGGAAAATATTGAAAGTGTGAAGAGCAAAGTCTGTGCCTTCAACTCATTTCCTTCCCATGAGTCTTGGACAGGGCCTCATGCTATATCTGTACACCAGTTCGAGACCCCATCTCAAGTACTACCTATATAGAGCAATAGTGTTGTTTGAACCCTGAGGCAAGAGAGGGAGCAGCCACGTGGGGTCTTTAAAGTATGGACAGCATTTACCATTAAGCAGAGCCCTCATGTAGGTGTCTAGGGGTTGGCTCTCTGAGGAGCTGGGTATGTGAACAGATCAATGACATGGTGTTGTGCACTGTTCCAGACCTGACTCAAGTCTGCACAAGGAGAATATAAGTCTGAATTCAGTGGGGAGTTGGCAGACACGTGTAACTCAGGAGGTGAAGGAGACTGGACCCTTGTCTGTGCTTGGAGCAGAATGAAAAACCTTCCCTAATATGCTCCTGGGCAAGAGATAGATAAAGTGCTCTGGGGCTGGGGAATGCGGATCATGTGAGTAACAAACAAGATCCAGGAGAAGCCCAGCAGCCATCCACCCACATTAGAACCAGTACCAATAGAAAACCACATAGAGTATTGGTGGTGGATGATTCTCTACCCACAGGTACTGAAGCACATATTTGCTGTCCAAATAATTCCTCTAGAGAAGTTTGCTGTCTATCAAGATCTCACATTTGTGAGACTCACTGTGAGGCTACCAAGACTGATGAACTCTGTAGAGTATCTTCTGGTCCCACTGTTCATTGTAGGATCTAAAGATAAGTAATACTGTGACAAGGCAACTCAGAACCACCAGAAGAGACTATGTGTTCCTTACAGCAATCTTAAAAGGATTGAGGGCACAGGTGGTGGTGTCCTCTGTTCTTCCAGTCAAGCAGAGTGCTGCAGCTGATTCTCTAGATTTAAAACATACCATTCAGATGGACTTGGACAGACTTGAGGAGTGGGTCCATGCAAACCTCCTGAAGTCAACAAGGCTAAGCACAAAGTTCTGCATCTAGATCTGGTATTGGTGACATTCTTCCACACCAGTACAAACTCAAGGATGAAGAGATTGAGATCTTTCATTTAAGTGTTGTTGAAATCTTAATAAAAAGTAATAGGATCTTATTTAGTAGTGGTTGCCCACTAAATTGCTTTCAGTGTAACCAGGAAAAATTTGCCATGTCTAAGTAAAGATAGTGGCTCAAACTAGGTTCCATTCATAATGAATATGAACCATAAGATTTTCAGTGTTTTTGACTGGAATCTTTGTTAAAACAGTGGTACACAATTCCTAATTATAATGATTATACAAAATATTATAATAAATCCTGTTAGACAAAAAAGTCATGGTGTTCTGTTTTTAAAATCCAAGTTAGTTTAGTTAGTTTAGTTTAGAGAATGAGAAAAGTGATCTTTTGTCTTTAACAACTTGGGGAAAGTAAACTGGATTCTAATTAGGAAAGAAATACGATGAAATTCAAGCTAAAGAATGAACAATGCCTTAACATAAGTAGCGGAAGAGTGTTGTTTCTTTATTTTTTTTTGAATGTTTCCACTTTTTTATTGTAAATTGAATTAAGGAGACCTTAGTTATTATTTGAGAAAGATAACCACAGAATAATGTGAGTTGGAGAAGTGCTTTAACAGTCAACTGGGTTATATTTTTCAGGTTTTAGTTTATTACATGGGGAAAGCATCCATGGTTGTTTGTGTATGTACATGGGAACAGTCCACATCTTGGCTATAATAGCATGTGCCAAACATCTCCTACATTGTCTCTACCATGGCTCAAGGTGCTCAGCCTGCTTCACCTGTCCAGCTGTCTGTCTGGTACCCATGCTCAGGGCAGGAGGTAAAGGCAACTGGAAGAAGAGGGTGAGCATTTTCAACAGGAGATATGACAAGCTGGAATGAGGTGGCACAGGGGGAAGTTCAGCAGTTTGGAACAGAGCTAGACATGGTGGGGCATTTTGGCAAAGAGCTTCAGAAAGAGAAGATGAAAGGGAGGAAAGTTGTCAGGAGTGGTGACAGCACCTGACCAGCAGTGTGGGTGGCAGCCAGACAGGCATCTTTATTTGTGTGTACACATAGGCATTCCTGCAAAGCATTCATGTACAGCCTCTTCCCCATTAACACTTCTAGTAACTCTGTCTGGATCTGACCAGATCAGGACAAGGCAGGCTTGGAGTCAGGCATGTAATATCCCTTTACCTTTGTGAGAGAGGAAGGAGGGAGAAGGAGAGACAGATGAAGGCAAAAAGAAAAGCCAGGTATCAGAAACATTTCTGTCTAGAAAGGATGAAAGCCCACTGAGTATGTTCCCTTTACTTCAGTGTCGTCTCTTCCCCTACCGCAAAAATTGTGAACCACAGGTATTCTCCAGCTGCCTGTTGACCTCCTCTTTCTTGGTCTGAATGCTTTCACTAGCCACAAAAGCAAGTGCTTAAATGTCTTAATACACAACTACTTTAACAAGCCAGACATAAGATGAAAAGGAAGGCAGGGAGGTCATCTTCTAGGCCTACCAGCCTTAGGGTGTGCAGTCCATCTTTTCCCAGTTCTATGTTCCTCTCTGTCTGAAAAACTTTGTAGGCTTTGTGGAGGAGGTAAGGAAATCAGAGGAAAAAAAATCTCTCCAAAGAGAAGTTGAATATGCTGTCTTATGCAGGCATTTACTCATAGGTATTCAGACACTAAGCCTAAATATTTGCTTCTCCGTTATGGTATCTGATGCAGATTTACAAAGCCATTTGACCAGCTCATGTTTCATTAAACAGAGTGCCCTTTCCTTTCTCACAATACTCTCTCTAGACTGTATTGATTCAGACAACACATATTTAGTGCTGACTCAGAATGAATATGGTCTCAAAAAACAGTCACATTTTTTGTCCAATCAAACAAAGGCAAACTGAAGACACTCATGATTTCCACTGTAGCAACATAAAAGTAAAAAAAATAATAATCTGCCAATATTTATTAGAGCCTTACAGTTCTACATGAATCAATTACGAACCTGGAGTCAGGTCCTTACTTATTTGGGCATTTGTTAGTGTCTAGAGTCATGCTCAGAAATACATTAGCTCACAAAAAATTAGTTTAGATTCTTTTAGAGAGGGGTCCTTGGAGTAAGTACCATTTACCCTTAGAGTTTCAGAACTGCTTAGCCAGACAATCAAATAGAAGCAAAAGTCACATTTAAACTCCATACCCAGCAAATGAAAAGATGGAGTTACATTTTCTTATGTGCCTTGATTTCCTTGGAAAAAAACCACCACCAAAAAAAAAGTGACAAAACCCCCAGAGCTAGAAGTGTTGTTTGCCCTGCTTGCATGAGCAGAGGCTCCGATACCTATGGATCTGCTGACTTCAATATTTTACCTTGAATGCCTATTGACAAGTAATAATGTTTTTCTGAGGATCCAGTTGCATGATCTTGCTTTTCTGTTGCCATACTGACAGGATTATATGTGCCCGTTAGCTTCATTTGTGCTAAAATGTAAAGATTTCATAATGACAGGGCTCCCCTGAAAACAGAAGTCACTGTCGGTTGTAATGTTCTTGTGTGGATAAATTCTGCCATCAAACACAAACACTGGCCAGAAAAAAACCAAAGCCAAGCCCACAAAGATGAAGACCAGCCACAAAAATGACACTTTCGTAGTGTACAAAGTGGAGCTAAGTGTACAAAGAGTTTTCTGTTTTCTCTTCTGTCCGTTACAAGTCAGCCTGTTTCATTTGCACAATTCTGATTTTTTTTTGTCAGTGATTTGTCATTATATTGTTGAAAGAATATTTGAGAAGCATTAATGAAGCACAAATGTGCTAATCTGTGAAAATAACAAGCACCTTACTTAGAAGGAAGGGAACATATTTATGCTGGTAGTGATGCAGCAAATGCAACCAGTGATATGCAAAGAAAGTTCAGATTAATAGGTACTTTTGTTCAAATGAGAATATGAAGAGCCAGACATAGGTCTTCATCCTACCTTCCAGCTCACCCAAACTATGGTCTCTTGGTATTAAAAAAGAATAGGAGATTCTCCACCAGATTCATTAAAATGTGCCAAAAGACATCCTTCTCTTCTAGTGGGCCTTTCTCCATTTCACTTCTTGGTCAGCCATTCAGGAAGAAGCATGAGTGCAAACTCACACTGTGCACAGGGTTTATAAGTAATGGCTCAGTGACAACAGTGTGCTGCACCAAAGAAACTACTGAGCTTTGCTAAGCCATCAAAGTCTACCATCTTCAGCCAGCCACACCACTAGTGCTCACCATCCACTTAAAAAGCTGCACTGTGTTCCAGCTGATAAATATTAACTGAGGTTGACATTAGCTTATGCATTAGCCCATTAATGAGACGCAAGCTTTGGCCATCCGTGCCCATGATATCAAGAATGACTCACAAGCCTGTATGCTAACGCCAGAACCACTGCTGTTAAAGGGAGAATGTTAAAGAAGCTGTGGATGGTGGAAGCACTGTTCTTGCTTGACTGCATCTCAATGTTAAAAAATATTGCTGCAGAGAAATGAAAGGGCTGTAAGAACTACCCAGACAAGGTAGCAGATGGGAAAGAACAGACCTTTTCATACAGAGCAGGTGACTGCTTGTCTATAGACTACAGTCTTCTGGAGAAAATGTATTTTGCAATATGAACTATGGAATTTCCCCTATTTGCTGTAAAGAAGGACTGGAAGCCCCTACCTCCTCTATTAGGCTTCAGAGAGAATCATAGAATCATAGAACAACCAGGTTGGAAGGGACCCATCGGATCTTCTAGTCCAACCATTCCTATCAAACACTAAACCAAGTCCCTCAAGACCTCATCTACCCATGCCTTAAACACCTCCAGAGAAGGTGACTCAACCACCTCCCTGGGCAGCCTATTCCAATGCCCAATGACCCTTTCTGTGAAAAACTTCCTCCTAATCTCCAGCCTAAATCTACCCTGGCAGAGCTTGAGGCCATTCCCTCTTGTCCTGTCCCCTGTCGCTTGGGAGAAGAGGCCAGCTCCCTCCTCTCTGCAAACTCCCTTCAGGTAGTTGTAGAGAGTAATGAGGTCTCCTCTCAGCCTCCTCTTCTCCAGGCTAAACAACCCCAGCTCTCTCAGACGCTCCTCATAGGTTCTGTTCTCTAACCCCTTCACCAGCCTCATCGCTCTTCTCTGGACTCACTCCAGAGCCTCAACATCCTTCTTGTGGTGAGGGGTCCAGAAATGAACACAGGATTCAAGGAGCGGTCTCACCAGTCCCGAGTACAGAGGGAGAACAACCTCCCTGGATCTGATGGTCACACTATTTCTGATACAAGCTAGGATGCCATTGGCCTTCTTGGCCACCTGGGCACACTGCTGGCTCATGGTCAGTCAGCTGCCAACCAACACCCCCAGGTCCCTCTCCTCCTGGCAGTTTTCCAGCCAGACTTCTCCTAGTCTGTAGCTCTGCACAGGGTTGTTGTGCCCCAAGTGCAGGACCCGGCATTTGGCCGTGTTAAACCTCATGCCATTGGACTCTACCCAGCGGTCCAGCCTGTTCAGATCCCTCTGCAGAGCCTCCCTACCCTCCAGCAGATCGACACTTGCACACAGCTTTGTGTCATCTGCAAACTTGCTAAGGGTACCCTCAATGCCTTCATCCAGGTCATTGATGAAGACATTGAGCAGGGCTGGACCTAGCACTGAGCCCTGGGGAACACCACTTGTCACTGGCCTCCAGCTGGACTTAACACCATTTACCACCACTCTCTGGGCCTGGCCATCCAGCCAGTTTTCTACCCAGGAGAGTGTGCGTCTGTCCAGGCCAGAGACTGACAGTTTCCTAAGCAGAATGCTGTGAGAAACTGTGTCAAAGTCTTTACTGAAGTCCAGAAAGACCACATCCACAGTCTTTCACTCATCCAGCAGCTGAGTGACTTTGTCATAGAAGGCGATCAGGTTGGTTTGGCAGGACCTGCCTTTGGTAAACCCGTGTTGACTGGGTCTGATCAACCTGTGGTCGCAGTTTTAGATGGGAAATGCTTTTTCCAAGTTCTGTATTCCTGAAGAAAAGTCTTAAAACAAAGGCCTTAGACTCCCAAGACTACGGGTTTAATGTCTGCTGTCATCACTGCCCTTCTCTGTCTCACATATGAATGCCTCCATTGCCAGAAGCCAAGGTATTGTAAGTAGTATCTCTATATACCTAAGTTGAGGTCTTTTAAATTGACCTCAAAGTTCATCTACAACTTCAAGTACAGAGATTAATTCCTTATGAGTATTAAAATTGGTACAGTACTAATGAATTCAGTAGAACAACCTGTTTTGCCATTAGCTTAAATTTTTATCAGTTTAAGGCCAGAAGGAACCAATACGTAGGTCTAGTCCCTTCCAGCTATGTGGATCCCTTAACTACCCCATAACACCGCTAGCTGAATTTTTCCCAGGAATTACTCTACCAGGAATTAAAGGAATCAAGCAGAATTTCTTTCAGTACAGCCTGAAAAATTTCCACGAAATTTAAAGCATCCTGATCCTAGTGATTGATCCAAATCCGCCTCAAATGTTAAGTGCTTTCTCACAGGCCAGTCTTTTTTCTGAAAGCCAGTACAAAAACATGATGTGTGGAAAAAGTTGCTTAATATAACAAGTAAGCATGATGACTAAAGGCAGAATATATCGCTTCTGGATCACTGAATTTCTCTAACACATTTTGATGAAACACATCAATAGGTTATTTTGCACTTTTCCTAATAAAATATTTACTACACAAGCAATACTGAAAAAAATTAAACTAGACAATAAATTGAGCTGCCAAAAGAAAAAATAAATACAGGAGATGTGAAATATATTTGGCTGTATGCACATTGCTGTTGTTGTTCACGGCAATAGAGTTCCACTCCACAGCAATCCTTCCTCCTCCTTCAGTCATTTACAACGAGTAGCTTGCTTCCTCAAAATACTGTTTATTCAAAGATCTCCATAAGAAAATATTATACAGAAAATTAAGATGGCAGGGCTAGGATATACAACCTCATTCACTGAGGTCCAAGCTCTGTGTGTAGAAGCAGAAGGTTGCCTTACAGTCTAAGACTTTCCCCTCTTTCCTCAGCCCTTCTTTTATCTCTCACCACCCTAAATTGCTGTATTCTATCCACAAGCAATTCAGGGGTCAATTTATCTTCTCATTCATATTGTCATGATCTTTAACATTAACAGTCTTCTCTAACCCACCTTCTTTTAATCCTTCCAGTTAACATAAATTCATACAACCTTACTGAAATCAGAGAACCATAATCAGTTTAATCAGGTGAGGAAATTGTGTTTTCTGTCTGTTTATTTTGTCTTGTCCTCTTGATACATGCTTTTTGAAGAAATGGATATACCCTGTCTTCTCTCAGCCAGTTGCTGAAGGAGCTACCAATTATTTCTCCTTCACTGGTAGTTCTTTGTGTGCCTCAAAACCTCTTCTCCTAGGTTTCTTTGTTTCGTTCAGTTCTCTGTTCTACTAATACACCACCAAAAATATTCTTAGTTGTGCAATCAATTTCTGTATTTTTTTATTTCACTAAATTTATATAATTACACAAAAGCCTTGTAGGAATTATATACATAAAAGAAATTTGAATGAAATTTAGTGATGGAATATAGTCTGAAACTGAATTTTTCCTTTTAGGTTCTAAGAAAAGAAGAGATATTGAAGAAAGAAAAAGCCTTTCTTCATGATTCTTAATGTGGGTGGTAGAACTGAAAGAAAATGAGAACTTCACCAATCTGGAAGAAAAAATTATTTGCAATCGTGAATGAACCTACATGCAGTTATTTTTACCTAGCCTATTTTACGGCTAGGGAAGGCTAACAAAACCTACTAGGAATTTCAGTTTTGGGAGATAGTCATTGCATACTAGAATGTTTTAATGTACTGCATCCTACATAACTGACCATATAATAAAATTACACTCTATGGCTCTATCAGAGATAGAAAGTGAACATCTCAAATCAACACGCTGCAGAACACTTACAACCACAAGTAAATTTGGTTGTACATGCTGGTGCACACTGGGTGAGAAGCCAAAAAAGCTTCCCCCTCCATACACACACAGGCAAGCCAGGGAGCATGGCATTCACACATGGCTTAGCTTTACATCTGTAAACATGCCCTAAAAGCTCGTGCTGGGGTGTTAGCTCTCAAATACTTTTAGAAGCAGTTTCTGGAAATATTGTTTCAGTAAATGACATGAATCAGCACTGTTATTACCTAAACCACAGGAAACTGCCTTTTCAAATCATGAAGCTTAAGCTGTCACAGTTACTTTACGCAAAGATAGTATTTTAGAGGATGGGGTTGTTTACCTAAATGATTCAAAACACCATGAGTTCTCCATTGTAAAGAAGGGTCTCTGTATCAGGATCCACAGATCCATAAACAAAACAATAATCTCTGGAGGTTGTTTCAGTACACTGTGATCTTCTGCTGATCCCAGACATTCACAAATTTAATACTTGACCTAGCAGAAAAACAGAGGTCAACATTTTTATTCATACAACTATAGTGACCAGTGGCTAGCACAGCAAGGCAAGTTAGGCAGATATAAGGATAAAAAGCTGTTCTTTGTCTCTTCTCTTCTCTGTCTGCCTGGAGGGAAAGAAGACACCTACCTCTGCAGCTCCAGTGTTGAAATCCTTTTTGCTTTTATGTGGTTTCTGTGAATGTTCTCTGGAGTATTAAATGAGAGGAAGGCATTATAGTTTTTAACTTTGATGCCCCATTAAGATGAATATGCACCTAATGAGCTGAGAAATTACCATTGCTGGGTTTTTTTGTGCTACTGTACAAGACTAGCTAATAAGGTTGGGGGCACGCTCTTTGTGTTCTTAACCCAACAGCAATAGAAGTTAGAAGATCATATTCAAACATATGTTTAATGCAGCAACAATAAAGGCAATAATAGCTCCTGCTACGAAAGAAGGACTAAAAGGGCATTTCTTCTTTTTTCTTTTTTTTTTCTTTTGTTTTAAGAGCTGCGATAACTATCCCTTGCAATTCTGATGGAGCTTGGCATAAAACTTAATGGGTATTATTTGTAAGACAGCTGTTTCCATCAAAATTGTCAGCATTTAAAAGTCTTAAGATAATTAGCAACAAAAATAACCATCACCACTGAAAACAATGATTATTTGGGGAAAGAGAAAAAAGGTAGTTTTACTTTAACAGCAACAATTAAACTCTATCAAAGCCCCTTAATGCAGTGACTTAATCCTGTTGGAATTTGAAATATGCCCTTGTTTGTCAGGTCAGGCTCCCTAAAAATGAAGCTGTGTCTAGTGACACAACATAAGAAGGTAAAGCCAATTATATTTCAGCATTATTGACTAATATTCTCAACCTACCAACTGGAGTGTGGCAAGTCTTATTCATGCTGTAATATGTGAGTATGGATATGAAGCTCTGTTTTCCCCTAAGGGAAATCTTGTAGTGAACAGTTGACAGAGCAACACACAATTTTTAAATTAATGAATTAAAAATCTAATAAATATGATGCAAATAAAGAACATGGGAATTTAGGGCTTTTTTAGTATCTAAAAAATGCAAGTTTGCTTTCCTTTCAAAGATATCTTAGTGGAAAGTAATTATTTAAGTTATGAAGAGAGCATCGCCACACTGATTCCTTGCCAAGGTTCATGTCCTGGAAGACTTCAGTCCCCTATTAGTCCCATAAATGTTTTATCACATAAATCTACTCAAGTGGTGAAAAGTTTGTGGGGCTGAGCCCACATAAACTATGGCAGAGGTAACATAAGAAAAATTTTCCTAAAATTTCCTTTCAAAAAAAATCATCAACATTCCAGAAGATATGGTAACCTTATGCAGGAAACAACAGTAGGGATGATTCATCCCTGCTTTTTTTAGTGCTATTTTTCTAAGAGATGCACTCCAACATTTTGAAAAAGTATTTTCCCTTTGATAAAAATATTACTGCAAACTGTCATTCAAATAATTGCATTTTTACCTAGCTCTAGGCCACTGAATCTTCTCTTTCACTTACATTTATGCTAGCCCTACAATTTTCTCTGAATTTTGGCCATCCTCAGTAAGAGACTCTGGTCAGAGGGTGACTCTACTATACACGTATAGTAAGTCACAGTATATCCCCTTGGTGGATTTGTTTGGGAAGGGATTTTGAAGAACACTTTTAACCTAGGTGTGCAACAGTGCAGAGATTGAGAGAAACACTGCTCCTGTTAATGATTGACTGCTGATTTGTGCAGTCCTGTTTTCCAGGTCAGAATCTGTTCATAGCTTTGCTCTCTCAATGTGCTCTACAGCTGCCCACTGATGCACTCAGAAGAGCAAATCTTGGGAGAGTTGCAAGTAGTGGCAGAGGTGGAGGAAGTAGTAGCCCGAGTTCTTTTTCTATGCAGTGGACAAGTGAAAGTAAGCACTGCTTGTTGGGGGTTTCTGAATTCCTCATCACGCTAACTTCTGATACTATGTCAGCAATCAAAAGGAAACCCACAGAGGAATCTAAGTGAAGGAAAGTATTTTCTAGAGAGGAAATGTCTCACAGAAGGAAAGGGAGAAGAGGAAGTGGCTTCTTCAGGGTTGTATTGAAACTGTAATTCCATATTGAAGGTGAGACCAGCTAAAATCTCACTTTCACACAAGAAATTTGAATCCTGCATGCACTCAGCTACATAAACTGGCTGCATAGGAAAAATTAAGCATGAGATCTGCTCAGCTAGAGATCAGCAACAATGCCATCTGATGCATCAAAAATACCAAATAAAAATTAGAGGGTCATTGATGATTTTAAGGAGGGAAAATAATAATGAAAAGAAACAAATACCTTTTAGCTAGTTAAAATATTAGTCGATTTTTTTTCCAGTTTTCTCACCTCTCTTCCCTTTCCCAGTTAATGGCAAAGTAGAAAGGGAGAAAGGTTAATGGCAAAAGGAAAGAATACAAAGTTTGGGATTCTACAGTATAGGTTTAAAAGTAGTAAGTTTCAAGTGCAAAAGGGGAGAATTTTTACAAAAGTTTATCTTTCATCTAAACCCACTCTATTTTAACTATAACTTTTCAGCAAGCATCAATTTAAGTTCCAGCATATGTAGCTGTAGAGGAGCGTGCCACAATCACGGCTATAATCTGTTTCACTGAGCTGTTACTTCTTTGCTACAGGTGAAATAGGAAAAAAGGATAAAACTCCATTTTATCCCAATTTACTGGATTACTGTGGAGAAGGAGAGCAGGAAAAGAGCACTTAGTTCATAAAATGAGCAGAATGCATGTGAAAGTTACAAGATAAGTAGAGAAGTTGTACAGCCCAGGTCAATCATTTCAGAAACCATTATTTTAAGTTGCAGTATGCTTTATAAATCAGCTTAAGGTTTATTAAAGTTATTCAAGAAAGTGCAAGAAGAAACAACAGACTTTGAAGAAAATTGAATTATTCTACATTGTCAGTGTTATGAACTTATGGAGGCTAGTTTGTTACTAGGGACTTAAGAAAATCTGCTTTGTAGTAGTCAGCATGGGGAAACTCAGCAAACATAATTTAATAAACAAATCCACTGCAACATGATTATTTTACTATCCTGCTACAACATGATGAGTCAGAAGGGATAATTTCCCTACACTACTTTATAACTGACATTAGATCAAAAATGCTGCTGCCTGCATCCGTGTTAATGTGCAGTGATTCCACTAAGTACCTTCGTGAGAAAAGCTTTCAATGGCCACCAGCACTCTTATCTCCCCAATGGCTCACTACAAATCATCTCCTGCACCACAGCACAAAGCTAGAAGCTATAAAAATGAATACACCAGTAATTTTTTTTCGACAGTGATTTGACACCCAGCTGATGGAAGGAACTAACCATGTAACCTCTACACCATAAGTTCTGCTAGAAGATTCTCTCAAAACACCCACGGGATTATGGATTCCTGCTAATAGAAGCAATAGGATGGATGATAAAATTATGGCAGTATAGAAATGCTCTCTCAATTAATTTCCCATCATGTTAAGGCCATTATCATTGTATGTAATCTGGTGAAATGGAAAAGAAAAAAATGAACCCAGAAGCCTTCAATACCTTTGTAAGTTTCACTCACTTAGCATAGGATATAATTGCAGGGTAGAACAGGCCAGCTTCTTGAAATAGTTTACCTTCAAATAGAGCATTAGCGGTATTGATTTAAAGCACTGACAGGCAGCTATACCTCAAAATCATAAGCATAGATGGAACATACAAGTATGCAGCCCAGAAGGAGAGCAGGCAGATTCACCTCACACTCCCAAAAATGGGTTGATTCAAGACTTCTGAGTGTGAACAAGACCTTTTTTTTTAAGCCAGCTTTCAAAACAAAGCTCACAGATCACTGTCTTGTAGGTCTCTATAGTATACCACCTTGTATAATGTAGCTGTTTCTCCAAAGAAGCTACATCTAACTAAAGCTCTTCTTCCCTATTATCTGCAGATTTTCTGTGGGAAGACGACAAAGTTTAGAGAACTATGGATGGGAAGCAATGCAAGGTCAAGTCCATGGGAGGGATCTCTCTTATATATACACACACAAATATACATAAACATATAGATACATATGAGAGTATGCATGCACTTACGTATGCACACTTATTTAAATCTATAAAAATGCACAGCCATATAGAGCAGTTAAATAGAACCTAGTCTCATTTTTGTAAAATGAAGACTATGAGAGAACAAAACTGATAGGATTTGCCCTCTTTTCTTCCCCTTGCTCACTACCTGTCAGTCTTGTCACTGTCTTCCCAACACAGACGCTAGCATGCATCAGCATGAAGCAGAGAACTTACCAGTGGCAAATGCAAGTAGTGGTGAGGCAGTACTATGGGGACGGGTGAGATCACATTCCTCTTTTTTTTGATGTCCCTTAAGATCTCCCTACTCAGCCAAGCTGGGTTTTTAACCTGTTGGCTCCTTTCCCAGAACATGGGGACGGCTTTCTCCTGAGCTGCTAGGATTTCCTTTTTGAAGAGCACCTAAAACTGAGAAAACTATCATCTCATGATTGCTTTGTCTCAGGCGTCCTCCAACAGTCACATCCCCCACAAGGTATTCTCTATTGACAAACAGCAGGTCCAGGAGGGCTCCTTCCCTTGTCAGTTCACTCACCAGTTGTGTGAGGAAGTTGTCTTCTACACACTCCAGGAACCTCCTAGACTGCTTCCTTTCTGCTGTATTGTACTTCCAGCAGATATCCAGAAGATTGAAGTCTCCCACAAGGACAAGAAGTAGTGATCTTGAGACTACCCTCTGTTTTTTATAGAAGAGCTCGTCAGCTGCTTCTTCCTGATTGAGTGGTCTGTAACAGACTCCTATCACAATATCTGCCTTGTGGGCATCTTCACCATAATTGAGCTCAAGGGTATCAAAGCACTCCTCTTCTACCCTTCCTGTCCTGCCTGAAGAGTTTGTACCCCACCATAGCTGCACTCCAAGTTATATGAGTCTTCCCACTAAGTTTCTGTGATGGCAACGACATCATAGCCTCCTTACCCTACAACAGCTTCCAACTCCTTCTGCTTATTGCCCATCCTGCGTGCGTTGGTGTAAATGCACTTCAGCTGGGCTAGTGAACCTTCAGGCCTCACAAAGGGAGTAGTGTTCATTCCCAATTAACTGGTTCTTGGAATAGCTAATGGCAGAGTGCCAGTTTCATCCTTATGGTCACCAGAGGTACTTGTCCCCACTTGCTCTGTGGTGACAAACTGGCAGTACTTGCAAGCACACCATCTCTCAGTCACTGGAGTTCAACTTCCAGGCCCAGTCCCGACTAGCCTGGTCTTGTCCCCCTCCCCCTTCACATCTAGTTTAAAGCTGTATTTATAAGCGTATCTGGATTTTTAGTAAGGACTTTAGTCTTTCTAGGAGACAAGTGTGCCCCATCCCTAGTAAGGAAGCCTGGGGATGTGTGGGCCACCCCATGATTAAAGAACCCAAAACCTCTCTCCTCATACCAGGCTTGGAGCCAGATATTAATCGATTCTTTTTGACCTCTTGCTCCTCATTCCTTAGCGTTGCAATGGAGCTAAACACTACTTGTGCCCCCGAGCCCTCCATCGTTCTCCCCAGAGCAAAGATGACTGAATTCTCATTCCAGATTTCATAGCTTTGAATAGAAGCAGATGGCTAAAAAAATAATGCCCTTTAGTAATGATTTCTACTGCAAATGAGTGGCAAACCAATTTCTACATAAAATTTAAGATAGTTTGGAACTGAAGTTGTTTTGCTTTTTTACCCTCTCAAGCATTACAAAAAACATTTCTAAGCATGGTTAGTATTTGAAGAATCTTCAGGTAGACAAAAGAATTGCTTTGTTTATATAGCTTTTCAAATAACTTTCAAAACAGGAAAAATATCCTAGCTTGTTGGAACATCTTCTCAGCTTGCCTGGGCAGCAATTGTTGCTGTTATTGACAGCTCAACAATACTTATTGACTCCTTTATGTCTATTTCCACTCTGCAAAATAAAGTAATTGGCAAGGGGCCTTGACCGATACCCCCTGAGACTTGGTAGCCTAGCATGATTGTGGCCTGGTACTACAACTGCAGTTGCCTCATTCCAGTCTTCACCCTCCTGGAAGTGTTACACAACAGCAGTGAAATAGATCACAGTCTTATTCCTTTGGCAGGTTCTTTGTTTCAACTGCCAGCACCTATAGTACTGCTGCATTGAGAAATATCTGTTCTCATTTATATAGTCTATTCTACACAGCAAAATGGAGAAATGTAGACTTTGTGTTTACATCAGGGCCATCTTCAGCTTTGAACGCTAAGTGTTTTAAGCATCTCTGGATGTCAGCCATGTGAAATTGTAAGTTATCATCTAGTTCATGTTAAAAGTTTTATTTTAAAAAATGTAATCTGTAACAGAAAAAGTACCTTTCTTCCTGAAAAGAAACTTGCAATAGTGAATACATTCAGATGTAAATACAGGTAGGAATCACTGATAGTAGAAGTGGGAAACACCCTCCTTCAATCCTCAAAATCCCTTCTTGCCTTCATATCACACAGGAAAAAAGATGCAGTGAAAATTTCCCAACAACAGTGGATCATTATTATGTTTCTTAAAATAGCAGTTGATGCTTAATTCCAGCCTTTTGAAAGTTAGACCACTGAAAATTCCTACAACTGCTCTGTATCTGCTTCACTTCAATACCTTTCTGGTTTGGAAATCTGCCTTTGTAGCTAGTTGTCTGACTTGTTTTTAATTCTAATTTAAAAAGATATACCACTGAACTTAACCACCTCCTCCGTCCTACCCCCAACTTGTATGTCCCTTTGTTTTGTTAGGAAACTTCAACCACCTCCAGTTCTCCAGTATCTCAAATTTTACTTAGAGTCTTCCTCTGCACAGGCAGCAGTAGTAAGGGTCTCAATCTTGTGAGTTAGCACCTTCCCCTAGGTCTACTGCAGCCCAAGTGTCTAGAGAAGATTGCTCCATACTGTTACTATGACAAAATGCCAAAGCCTTTCAATGCCATTCTGAATGGACACGGTTTCTGAAAACTCAGAATGTAATGGAGTCACAATTTGGTCTCTGAGACAATACACACACCACCATTTAAAGTTAGCTTTCACTGAGCAGTCAAAACCAGTCAAAATAGAAGTAAGAGACAAAAGTACAATAAAAATTTAACATTTGTTACGAGGCAGAATCCAGCCCACTGACTCCCTGCTGTGGAACTGGCAGGTTTGTTACAACCTCATGAGATAGGTGAGGTGCAGAATTATACAAATTCCTTATAGGATTTGACAAGTGCATTACACCTTTGATGCCTTTAACCTTGTACTGGTTTATTGTACTGAGCTTATGTCAAAACAAATATTATAGAATTATTGCCTCATAAGGTTTGACTGCTGTGGCAATGCTGCAGAAGACATAGTACTGTATTTTCCCTCCAGCTTGCAGATGACAGTACCTTGATCATCTTAAGCAGGAGACTAAGGAGACAAATCAAGCAAAAGCTGATGCTGATGTTTTCCCAAAATTAAACTGAACAATATTTTTAATGACTAATAACTGAAATCACTTTTAATCTGAAATTTTTTAATTATTGTTTTCTTCTGTATTCCAGTCCTGTCGGGGAATGGAAACAAAGAGGACAAAACAGCAGGAGATATTGCCTGTATTTCTAGTTTCATTAGGTACAGAAATTTCTGGAATTTTCCAGGTACCAATTTTCTAATTCTTCTTTTTCAGTTTTCTAGACAAAAGAGATCTGCATTGCTCCCAGATAGGCCCAATAAACAGCAGCATATTTTCAAGCTTTCTTGATTGCCAAAAGAAACTCAGAGAAAGCCTCAAGCTCACACAGGTACGTGGAAGAAAACAGTAACCGAGAATTGTGTGCCAGTTTCTTGTTGCTTCCAACGAGCACTCCATAAGGAACAAGTGTTTCGTTTGTGGAACAGCTGTATTCTGTTGCTGCACAATGCCTTTCACCCTTGGTCCAGATTTGGTTTGTCCTAATTGGCTTGGATGACACTACTGATATAGCATAGGTATGATAATAATAACAAAGTCATGAATAAGAGAAGAATAGAAGTAGATAGTTTGGTGTTTGCTAAGGTCTATGGGAGGGCTGCTTAAAAGGCAAGAGGCATAGGCAGATAGTTATAGAGTGAGTCGTCTGCTACCACAGATGAATCTCTAATCATGCGAAGTCACTACCATGCACTGCAGACTGCTTGTTAAGTTAAAAAGGAGGAAGAATTACTCACTCCCTATGACTGCCTAATTTCTTTAATTAATAGCAGGCTACCCTGGAGATGCCAAACTTAAGTGCCCAACATACCAGGTTTGAGCCCTCATGCTATCTCAAACTTTTTTGTCCCTAACGCCCTAGATAATCTCTGTAGGATGAACCTACCCATAAACCTCCAAACATGCCTTGAATAACATCAGAGGCAGCGTTATTCCTAAGGAAGATCACCCATGCAAGGTGTGATAAATATCATTGTGTGTCCTTGCTCCTTAGTACAGTACGGTTGGACTCGATGATCCAATGGGTCTCTTCCAACCTGGTTATTCTATGATTCTATGAATAATATGGTGTATTCTATGTCACATAAACATTCATGTTTTAAATACATAGAATACAGAAAGGAGATAACAATTTCCCTGATAATGACAGAATTGATAAAAAATAGTACCAAATTGAGTATCTTATTTGAATAAATAAAATTCACTCATAGAGAGGGGACTGAATATTGCAAGCCTAGGTGTTTGTTAAGAACTGTTCTATACTGATGTTGTCATTCCTGATCAAAGATCTCAAAGTCCTCTATCCACCAATTAATCACAGAAACACAATACTGGAAAAAGCTGCATTATATTTTGATGTATTAACATCCTCAGTATACAAAAGGTAACATTTCACAATAAGTGTGGAGTGAAGACAGAATAAAATCCAAATAGGAGTTTAACTTGCCTAGGTGCTTTTCAGAAGCTGTTTTTTCAAGTCTGAGGAAGAAGAACATGCAGTAAGCAAGGTGTCCTCTGGAACCCAAGACCTCTGCTCTAATTACTAACATATGTGTCTTTGTTCTCTCCCAGCAATAATTTGCTCTCAGATAACGTAATAAATTTTTAAGCCTTGGTTTAAAAAAAAAAGAAAAAAGATGACTTCTCTAAACCATTCCTCCCTAACCCACACACATTATATTTAACATACAGCAAGACAGAACACAGATTTTTTTTTGTGTTATCTGAACATGATGCAGTGGTGCATTCATATCTCTCAGATTATGCCACAACTGAGTGAATCTTTCTATATAAAAACCAGAGCCAAAAACAAGCTGCTGGAACTGCACTCCCAGTCCTGAATCTCAAAAATGTTAAATAATTTCCCTGATGATGCAGAAAAAGTGTTTAGTAAAAGGATTAAATGCAGCAACAAAACATGAAATAAACATCTGTATTCAATCTTGAAATGATTCAAGTTACCATAGATCCCTGCAGTTATTAAAAACACTCCCTGGCAAAGTTCTTTCTCATTAATAGTCTGGAATCCCCTTCCATGGCTCCAGGGGGAGTGGAGAGGATATACTAATCTATTATCCACCTGTCTTTGTAATTATGTAATACAACACTTATTTTTCCAGGAAGATTCATCACCACTGACACCATAATAATCACAGCTTTAGTTGCATACCGATGATTTCTAATACTAGCACTAACTCGATCTGGTAACTAGAGCTGAATCAAATTTCTTTATCAAAAGCTAATCAGAAAATTTCTAATTCTTTCCTCCACAAAACAGCATTGTCATCAATTTATAGTGAATCACAGTTAGATTACAAATAACCATTATCTTTTTGCTATGCAACTGTGCACAATAAATACAAATAAACAGAATATATTCATTCTCCACAAACAAATACACTTTTATATAATCTAAGTACAAGGCTATTTTTTGCAAGATGGGACTGTGGGCTTAGTCCTGCTTACACAGGGACAGAAACAGATCTTCCACTTGCCATCAGTGCAAGTTAATATATAAAAGAATAATAGTTGTAACCAGGGCTACACCTAAACGACCAGCTAGGGTCTGAATGAGAATGAGCCAAACTCAAATTTGGGATTTGTTAGTCTGTACAAAATTCTCCAAATATCTCTCTGTTGCATGGGAATAAGGGGAAGGACAATTTTCCTCACCTCAGAGTATTTTTTCTCTTCCCAGAGAGAGAAGAAATTTCTGCAGTTGTGAAGTTCTTCCCTGTTACAAAGACAAACCTTTGAAGTGGCTTCCAGTGGCAGGCATTTCAGGACTAGAAAGTCCTGGGCTCACATGCATTTCATTCATTAGTGGATAAGACTGACTGCTTTTGATTTATGAAAGCAACCACAGACCGACAACATAGAACTAAACTCCATCCTTTCCTTTTATTTTAAACACTTCAGTTTAAAGAAAAGACACACACATATTTAGAAGAATATTTGTGCCACAACCAGTTGCCACTGCTGCAGGAACATACCCGTTCATGTTCAAATCATGTATAATTGGCAGTCTTTGACCATTTTTCCCAAGAAAATTTCCCCTAACACACACGTGGGCTTCGGAGAAAGTATTCCATCTGCTGACCGGCTCTACAGGCATCTGGTGAATGTTGTCTTTTCCTGTGCTTAATTAGCTGTAAAAGCTGGTGTATCCAGCAGGATGAAAAATAATGTTAGTGCTCCAAGAAATCCTCATATTATTCTGTCTATCTGGAGAATCTAGAAATTCAGTATGGCAAAAGAAGGACATAATATGTGACTTGACTTAGGTGAACAATGGAGGTGCTGTAAAATAATTATCAAGCAAGCAAGCTTACAATATGTATCAAGTTCTTTCTGATGAGTTTGAGATTTCAATAACTTAACCTTCTCTTTCTTCTTAAACCATTACTGTTGTTGATGAAGACATCAACACGAGATTCTTTGGATGGGCAAATACAAATATTGTTGTACTGTACTTTTGAGAAAGAACACGTTGAACTTGCATTTCAAGAGATGAACTGGTTTCTTGAAGTCTGATCTCAATAATCCTCATGCATTGAGAGACTGTCAGAAATCCTGTGCAAAATTTCGCATTAGGGAGCAGCAGGTGCAACCTCCCATTGAAATAGGAGATCTAACTTCAAAAGTATCAAAAATATTTCTGTGACTCTGAAAGAAACTTTCTTTCTTGATCTACTAAAGCAAGCTTTCAGCTTACAAAAAAAAAGTTAGCATTAAAACCATTTGCTGTAAATTTTTGTTAGGTTTTTTTTATGTAAAACTGAAGGATGTTATGAGGTGGGATCTCAGGCTAGGGAAAAAGTTTTATTATTTAGAAAATACATGATCATATCACTGATGTTTTGACAAATTTTAGATATTCTGAAGACACTCTTCAGATTCTGGGAAACACTCAGTTTTCTGGAGATAGTCCAGTGAAATAAAGTGATCTAATCAATAAGTAGTCAGAAAACATCTCAGTGTGGTATTAGCAGAGAAGCTTCCAGCATCAGTATGTCCTGATTACCAGTGGGCCAGAAATACCTAGATATAAGACTGCTTCAGTAGGACTACACCCATCCACTGCCGTTTGACATTCAAATTCTTAGTGAAGACTAAATGTATGTTTATCCTTCGTACTTGCAAATATTTGGTTTCTTAAAGCCATAGTTAAGGAGAGATTTTAAGAAGTAAGCAAATCCCCTGCCACAATACTGTTCCTTTCTTTCTCCGAGCCTAGCCAGCGTATAAACATGCTACAAGTTGAGCACTGCAACGCATTAATACCAGGGTTCCTTAGAAGACAAGATTGTTTGCAACTGAACTCTCTCTGAGGGTCTACCCTGGGCCAGTTTCCTTCTAATAGTCCCACATAGGGGTCAACAAGATCATGGATCGCAAAGCATACAGTTTTTCCCCCCTCACATGTCTTGTGGACAGAAATCACTGTCTAAACCATGGGGGAGTGAGAGAAGACATCACAAGTGAGATTTTTGCTTTAGAAGTAGATTTCTGGTTTGTAGAAATATTCCACTCTAAAATGTACAAAATTATATGGGTCACGTATTATTATTTACTGTTCCAATATTTGACTTCCTCCTAGACCGCTGAATTAGCATTAATAATGTATATACATGAAGGTGATTGTGCTCAAAATGGCAGTATTGGCAGTATTATGATGCTTCTATCTTTAGATAAATGTATTTGCAGTACAGCAATTAAATCATTATGTCAAATTTTGTCATACTGGGAACAAATAATACAATCTGAATTTGCAGAATCTTCATTTGTTTTATTGCAGTTGTGGACAGAGGGACTTTCTCCCAAACTAGTGAACAGTTCAGCAAAGAGTCCTCTCAATTGACAAGTTAGAGGTATAAATGAATCTTTTCTCTGAGACAGACCAAAGACTTGAACTTGCACCTTCATTAAACTACTAAGTGTCCCAGGCATGAGGCTACCCTAAGTGGGTCTGCTTCTGAGTGAAATTAGCTTTAACTAAAGGTAACTAAAGAAATACTGAATAGTCAAAAACCTTCTATGTTTGGTTCATAGTAACCATTTCCCATACTGTTCCCTTTTCTTTGTGGTAACAGCTGGATGGTACCACCAAATTAACTGCACAATCTCATTTCAATTTTGATAGTGATAACTGAATTAAAACCAAAAATCTAGTAGATATGACTGAAGCTCAGAGCTAATGTGTCCTAGCTATAGGTTTTATCCTGTGTATATTAATAAATTAACTGATTAATTTAATAAACAGTATTTTCTCTACCTGAAGACCTTACTTTGCCCATCACAGCTCAAATAGTTACTCCTGATTACATCTTCAGTTGTAACCTGAAAAAAATAGTGTTGTATTTTCTATGCAGGATAGCGTATAATTACTCAGTTTCAGTCTATTTTTTATAAGATCAGAGAAGCAAGTATCAGGGAAGTAATTACAGCAATTAGAGAGGTGATTTGATGTTTTTTCTGTTATGGGGGCTGTCGAGTCTAACCTTCCCAGCTGAAAGAAAACATTTGTTGCATCCTATGATATACAAAGACTAGGAGTCTGGTCAAGTTTGTTAAAATCTATGCACAGTCTGTGTGTGGTTTGTAAACTCTTGACTTGTATTAGCCACCTGGGCCTGAACGAGCATTCTGCAGTGTTTTAGCATCAAGTCAAAGACAAAATCATCAACAGGTCAGTCAGAACATATTACTCTTTCCATTAACAGTCACATCACACTTGATTTTCAGTAGTTCAAGAGTAGAATGTCATGTTTGCTTGATAAGGGGATTATACAAATTCACATTGAACTTAACAGTTACACCTATGTAGAAAAACATGAACAGATGTGAGAACGTAATTGATAGTTGTGTTAGGGGAACATAGCAAATGCTTTTGATAATGAAATAAAAGCGTATGTTAATACTACTCATGAAACATTTAGCAGTAAACATGGATACTGATATGTACAGGGATGCTGCTCTGATATCGTTTACCTTTTAGGATACTTTTCCCAAAACTCATCACAATTCAACAAAATGTTTATGCAGAGCTGAAGCTGTCCAAGTGAGGGGCTTGAGTACATCCACCTGCAGTAAAGTGCAAGGCTGTGTCAACGATCTTCTCCTATTCATCCTGAACCTGCCCCTGAGTCACCTGGGAAGGGATGAAAGCTGCTGTTGATCTTAGAGATAGGTAAAGAGCTTCACACTTACCAAAACACCACTTCACCGGAGGTCTGACTTCACCTCACCTGATAAGAAATTGCATCTAGTGAGAAGTGAAAAAGCTTTTCTGCATGGGGTTCTCCCAATATCTAAGAGATATCAAATTAACCCTAAAGTCCTCTTATATTTTCTAGAAGGAAAATAAATGTCACTTTTCTCTCTTTAGAGCTTCCTGATCACAATTAAGATTGCCACCACAGGTAGGTTACTTCTTTCCTTTGCCGAGCATCCCACTGCTACCCAGGAGATGGATTATCTTATCTTAGTCTTATCTGCCACTTTTTGCAAAAAATCAGTTTGGGAAAAGTAATACAAGTAGTGGAATCATAGATTTGCTGAGAAGCATCAGCGTTAACATAATGAGATTTCCTGCAAATCCCCTTCTAATAAGATAGTTCTAGATGCTTGCCAGAATGTAGACAAGAAATTGTAAATTATTTTTCCCCCCATCCTTAACTGGTTTGTTAATCTGGTAAATACTATAGCACTAATTACACAGCATGGTTTTTTGGTCCATGGGTTTAGTAAAGCTTTTCAGACTTCAAGTGTGTTTTACCTGTAGTCTTGAGGGCTGGAGTTGTGATGTCAAAACCATGAAACCAGAGCAGTTTCTAATAGATTTGCAATGGGGGCTCCTCAGCTCAGCTATTCTGAATTCCAGGTCAGCCCTTGCCCTGGGCTTTTTTTATGTCTGCTTTTCTAATCTCACACCTCATCTCAGCACAGTGTGGCCCAGTCAGAGCCACCTTTGTCAAACCTCCCTTCTCCCAACATGTCAAACCCCACAGTCACTCAAATCCAGTAATCCAAGTTTATATCTGCTAATTTAACCACTCCTATCTTATTGATATTGTGCTAGAACAATGCACCAACTCTTCTGTTTTCATCAGAAACCTTACATTCATCTTTGCTTTCTGGATCAGTTCAAGTATCTTGAAATATTTCTCTCTACACAATTACTTTTCAGTGAGGGGGAAGAAATAATGTCCTATAAAGCGTAGTCTGTTACCATCCATAACAGATGAGGACATTTTCTTCATCAGAACCTGCCTCTTCATATCTGCCCTTTTCCACCAACAGCAACCACAGCGAAGAGCTAAGTATATTTAACCCAACTAAAATTCATAGAATCATAGAATCACCAGGTTGAAAGAGACCCATCAAGTCCAACCGTTCCTATCAGACACTAAACCATGTCCCTCAGGAGCTTGTCTACCCGTGCCTTAAACACCTCCAGGGAAGGTGAATCAACCACCTCCCTGGGCAGCCTATTCCAATGCCCAATGACCCTTTCTGTGAAAAACCTCCTCCTAATGCCTAGCCTAAATCTCCTTTGGTGGAGCTTGAGGCCATTCCCTCTTGTCCTGTCCCCTGTCACTTGGGAGAAGAGGCCAGCTCCCTCCTCTCTACAACCTCCTTTCAGGTGGTTGTAGAGAGCAATGAGGTCTCCTCTCAGCCTCCTCTTCTCTAGGCTAAACAACCCCAGCTCTCTCAGCCGCTCCTCATAGGGTCTGTTCTCTATCCCCTTCACCAGCTTCATTGCTCTTCTCTGGACTCGCTCCAGAGCCTCAACATCCTACTTGTGGTGAAGGGTCCAGAACTGAACACAGTATTCAAGGAGAGGTCTCACCAGTGCCAAGTAGAGAGGGAGAATAACCTCCCTGGACCTAAAGGCCCATCTTCTGCTGTAGACAGCATTTTCACTTAAAAAGATACAGAAAAATACATACTATCAGTGAAAGATTTAATCAAAGTAGAGAAAATATAAATTACTTTCTATTTTAGAAGATGGTTCTTGAAAGCTCTCAAATCTAAATTGGTTTTACGTGGCTTTTGACCTTTCCTACAACAAAGCATCTGAATTTGGAGACCAGTTCAATATCTTGTGTACAAGTGGAAAATTTAACACAGGTAACTTTTGAGCACTTTACAATCAACTCTTTGGATCTTCAGAGAAAGGAATAGGAACAAGATACAAATTACAACATCAGGAAGAAAAGCCAAGACAGAATTAAAGTTTTAGATCTTACAGTGGTTCTTTAGGGCTATAAAATGGACTATGCTGCGCTTAGGATTTCTATATATTGTAAGAGATTTTTTTTTCATTTTGTCTCCAGAGAGCTAAAGGGAGTTGTATGCAGCAGCTCACTGGCAAGATCATTAAACAACTTACTGCCACAAACTGTTGGGACTGTGCTTATGCCAAACTCTAGGCAATGAAAATGCTCTAGATAACTCAATGTATGTTGCAATAAAAGTTCTCACACTTAATCTAAGTCGTATTATGTTTGATACCAAGGAGTTCAAAAGATGCCACAACTCCAGCTGAGGCATCATAGGTAAGAAAAAGCACCCCCCCGCCCCATGTTGTAATGCTGAAGTTACAAGATACTCTGTACTCAGAATACTAGATATTCTGTAGTTTTAGTAACTCTGAACACTGCATCATTTATACAGGATGATTTAAATCCACACTTGATTAGTGACAGAAGGTGATTATAAGTACAGTTATTTTAATTAAAATCATTGGCTATCCCTTTTGAAGCAGGCATCTGGCCACTTTACAGCTGTGAAAATGGCAAATATCAACATGCATAGACACAAAGATATATACACACAGAGATTTATAGATCTATGATCTAGGTACTGAAGTTCTTAATGTTCTATACTTATATGGAAATAAAATAACTTAGAATCCTGCAGGCTGTACAAATTCATCTAAATTCTGATACATTTACTGAAAAAAAATTGAAATATTGGGAAAACCCCCTCATTTTACAGCACTAACTCTAGGTACAGAGTCAGATCCTCTAAGCATAAATCAGCATAGCCCTATTGAAGATGATACTAATGACACAGCAATTTATACCATCTGAGGTTCTACCTCATAACATTTAAAAGAGTTTGTGAAGACTTTTAGTATCTAGCACTATGTTTATTTGCTCTAGCAGTTCTAAACTTAATTGAATCCATTTCGGAGCAGAGTTTGTCTTGTTGTCTCCTTGTATGACTTATGTATCATATCACCTGCAAATACATCAAATAACAAACATTGATCAATAGGAACAAAAACACTTATTTGTTTAATTTTGGAGCCAGGTAGTTTATATTACCTATAGTTTCTAGTTTATATGATAGCACTTCTGTTAACATCATAGATTGTAACTGGGGTGGTTTAGGAAAGAGACTATTTAAAAATACAAATATCCAATTCTCTTCATTCCTACATGTTTTATTCTGAAATACCTCTTTTTCTACACTTATTTAGCCTATGCACATTTCTCTAGCAGCATTGTTTCTACAGGTGTGTTCTGACTTGTGTCAGAAATGGCGTGACCAGCAGGTTATTCTTCCCCGGTACTTGGCACTGGTGAGACCACACCTCAAATCCTGTGTTCATTTCTGGGCCCCTAACTACAAAAAGGATGTTGAGGCTCTGGACTGTGTCCGAGGAAGAGCAACGAAGCTGGTGAAGGGGCTGGAGAACAGGCCCTATGAGGAGTGGCTGAGAGAGCTGGGGTTGTTTATCCTGGAGAAGAGGAGGCTGAGAGGAAACCTCATTGCTTTCCACAACTACCTGAAGGGAGGTTGTAGAGAGAAGGATGTTAGCCACTTCTCCTAAGTGACAGGGGACAGGACAAGAGGGAATGGCCTCAAGCTCTGCCAGAGAAGGTTCAGACTGGATACCAGAAAAAAAATTTTTCACTGAAAGAGTCATTGGGCAGTAGAACAGGCTTGACTCAGTCACCATTCCCAGAGGTTTTTAAAAGATGGGTAGATGAGGTGTTCAAGGACATGATTTAGTGGCAGATAGGAATGGTTGGATTAAATGATCCCAGAAGTCTTTTCCAACCATGTGATTCTATGATTCTATGATTCCTAAGTTTCATATTCTTATTTCAGAAAAAAGCTCATTATCCACACTGGAATAAAAAAAAATATTATTTGTGACAGTCTCTTTCCCAACAGCATCCGCAGTCCTAGGGTAGCAGTTTAAATCACCTTTTAAATACACATCACTCTTGTCTCTCAGCTCATTTAAAATTTGAATTTGTCTTACACATTTTTACTCTTAGGATGTAAAATGAATGGTATGATACCCTGAATGGTATGCTGGAAGCAAAACAGGAGCACATAGCAAAATGTTTCTTACTTTTCATTAGACCTTGACACAGTTCCTAAGAAATTAGAATTTGTTGCCAATTTCAAGCAGCATAGAAAAGAACTTCCACACTTTCCCTGAACACAGGAAATTACATTAGATGTAGGTTTCATACTGTGGTTTCACCAAGAAAAACTCAAATACCACCCCAACTTCAGTTGAAATATAAAATTCTTCACGCAGTTATCTTCCAAACCAGAAAGCCCCAGAAGAGGAACTGGCTTGGATCAGGATTGTCATACACCATCTGGATGGTCAGCAGGAATTCACTCAGGATCACAAGAACTGTTGCTCCTCTGAAATTCAGAAATCTATTTTCCACAGGAAGACTTGTCATTGCTTCCAAGATCTGAGTTTCCAATTACTTTCTTTTATGGCCTGATGCCAACCTCCATCATTGAAAAGTCTAAGCTTTAACTTCCATAGGACTCTGATTTTTTAAAAATATATTGTTATAATGAAATCACGTAAAATTGAAGGTAAAAAAGTCAACACAATGCTCTGCAGCACTTAACTCTCCCCCCTCCCACCCCCCAACTTCTACTAAATAACTTCTAGATGACATACAACCAATCTCAGGATAGGTTCTTCACAATCACAGCTAGACTTTCTTAATGCTGTTTTCCATGTTTACTCCATGTACAAAGGACAACTCACCTGATGTACTGAAAAATGGAAAATGATTACTCTGTCATAAAGTGGGAGGGTCTGAATTGACTGCTGAAGCTGATGTGTTTTGAGTACATTATATTTTATTATGTTAATGTCTTAATTACCTCCTGGAATTGCAATTTTTAGTGAATACATTAGGAGTAGGTGGGGATTTTTATTAAGAAAATATGCTTACTGATAGACAGTCACAAAAGATGGCTTCAGCTATTCAGAAAGTTAAAATAGGTCTGAAAAGTTACAGCAGATTTATAAACCCAAATTGAGACCTTAATACTATTATTATTTGTTCATTGTAACAATAAAACAGGCTGACTGAAACTCATAGGAGTGAAACTAATAGAAGACAAATGAGCTGGAAACAGACATATTCATACACACAGGGATTTACCTTCAAAATCAATTTTTAAAAGAGTCCACAAAAGACTTTTCTTTAGTGCATCACTGTTAGCCTCAATCTCTTTTCCTACCTATTAGAACTGGAGTGGAGACCAAATGAAATACCATGTTCAATCACTGTTATCTCTTTCAGGGAGCATTCAGATCTACGCTCAGTGCTAGTTGCAACCATGACCCTCAGTAGTGATATATTCTCTTTGTTAAATTTTTATTTCTGGCCTTCATTTGCAATCCTTTGGAGACTGAGTTTCTCAAGCAGCTGTTATTGTTGGCACAGGAGGTGGAGTGACGGCATCTTGCTCCCTTAAACACAAAATACCCCTTAAAAATTTGGAGACACACTTCACAACTGCTGTACATGACAGACTGAATTTCTTCACATTGTTTCAGAAATCACTTTGAACTCCACTTATATTCTCAAGTTATCCTCTTGACGGATATTAGCACAAAGTAGGACTTTCTACTTAGATCAATGCATGATTAAGCAATAGGGTAGACAAGTACCCCTGGATTAGGAAGGTGTTCAGTCCTCAAAGCTGCAGCTCACCTTTTTTTCTGACCTGAGCAAGGCCACTGCATTGCTGTCATCTCATTCCTCCTCCTGCTTTTCTCTGTCTGTCAACAGTTACTATAAGGTCTGTGTGATAGGGGATGTCCCTTACTATGTATTTTTATAGTGCCTGTTACAGTAGTGTTTCTGTTTTTACTGGACATAAAAACAAATTGCAAGAATGAAAAAAAAGAAGTACAAAACTATCCTTTTCATTGCTTATCTAGCTTAGGTACAGTACTCTAGACTACACTTGTGACTCGGTTATTTGCATTAATCTTAGAATTACAAATACAAATATCACAATTTCACACATGTGAGAACCATGAGTTAAGAAATCGCATATTGATCAGGTCATATTGTAAATGTAATATCACACAGAGTGCAGATCAATATACTGCTGTGCCTGCTACTATAATGTGGAGGACAATCAAATCATTATTTTTAGCTCTTAATAACTATGGGAGCTTAATTTCATCACTTTAAAGGTGAAGTATTAGAAAAACAATGTCATTTGTAGCTGCTGTGTGAGTCCATGTCAGCGTGCAGTGCTGACAACCAGTCATGCATTGGCACCCCATGAGCCCATTTCCCATTCATGGGCCTGAGGCATGGGTGCTGCTCTCCTTCCCGCATACAGCAGCACCTCTCTGCTAAGGCAGAACTGTCTTTTCTGCCGAGATTCTTAGAGCCACACATTGTTTGGAGAAGGTTTTGAGCAGAGCAGCTGGTCATCCCAGTGACCTTCACCCTGCGAGGCAGGTGGGGTGCAGTTCGGCCCTTATGTCTTGTACTAAAGCCACCAAGATGAATTAATTTCTTCTCAGTGTAGCTGTAGACAAGGTGATACAGGAATGGATTAGAGTGCAAATCGACCAAAACTTGCTCTGAAGACTTCTTTCTCAGAACATCTACTCCTATTTTCATCCTCTCCTTCTAAATTTGAGAAAACTCTATCAAATCAAATGAGACTCAATGAACTGTATTGCCTCTGTCAAGGGCAATGATTCAAGGAACTGAACAAAACAACACTTTATAAACTGGAGAAAACAAAACCAGAAATATAGCTAAGACAACACCAATAATCAACAACTTCAATAACGCTTAACAAATCTTTTCTGAAGAGTAACAGCTAGGACAAGTTTACTCCTTCTCATGCTGTTACCTCTCTTTAAGCCTGAGACTGTTAAGGTCCAGGGCTCATGGTCAGCCTTCCGATTGCCAAGGTCTCATCCAGACTGCATCTGAATGCACCTACACAAGTTGTAAGTGATTCAGTCAAAGATTCGTGAACATAGAAATTATCATCTGTAAGCATCCTCTCTGATGTAAAGTCACTGCTTTTATTTAGATAAACTAGCCTCAAGTAATTGTGTTTTCTGTTTTCCTAAACATTCATTTCTGGTGTTTGAACTTAATTTCCAATGTTCCAGCTTCAGTAATTGCCACTTTAATCCTTTTCAGCTTTACGTGTTCTTGGTAATGGAGAATAATAAATGTAAATGTAACATTTAGACCGTCAGTAATTTATCCTGTGAGAACAGTTCAAAGGGAGCATCAGCTTGAAACTATTGGTTCTTTTGTGAAGTTTGAGGTAGGAGACCCAACTGTCATCTGACTTCAAGGAGACTTTGTACAGGACTAATTAAAAAACAAAGCCACCGGACAGGTACTGATTAGTTATTTATATTTTTGATGAAGTTATCTGCAGGTTTTTTTTTGATCTCTAATTAGAAGTGAACTCTAAGGCAGGAGTTTGATTCATTTTCCAGGAGAGCAGCTCGGGAATCATTCAATCACTCACTTTAAATAAGTACTATGGTGATCTTAATACTCCCTAGAGTTGATTCTTAGTTAACAAGAGATGAAAAACATCTGATTAAGTTCACCAAGTTGGGTCTCTGAGTGACTGAGTGTTTTTTTCTTTCAATATGTCACACAGATGGAAAATGTTTTCTGGTAATACCTACAGCGAGTCATGACACTCCTTTTTAAATCCTTCATAATTTGTCACAGAGAATTAACAGCTGTTTTTGAAGTAAAATATAATCCATGGGGAATGGGAGGAGAGGATGAATCCTGACTCTTCGTTTTCCGACATTCTCAGACCAGGAGAGGAAAGGTTCCATTTTAGTCATTTAAATGCTAATATAATTTCATGACCAACTGTCACTCCATAAAATGTTTTCCATGGCCTTAATCGCATTCTGCTCTCCTCAGCAGAAAATTAGCTGATGCTAAAATGCCAAAAAGGTTATTAGTAAAGTTTTATTTTCTATGTATAGATCATTTGCTATATAAGAGTGATATACTTAGGGCAATATCTTAATCAAATGCTGACGTATGCATCAGTCACTCAATTGCTAGGGAAGAGAAAACAGCCTGATACATAAAAACATGTGCAGAGGAAGTATATCTGTCTCTCTCTACGTCTAGTTTCCAGCACTTTCAGTAGTAAATACCAAGTGAACATATTCCTTCAATAACAGTGTATGAGATGACTCTGACTCCACCTTAAAGAAGCCTTTTCAGCAAACCAAGAAGCATTCCTACGTTTTACGAAAACAACATATATAAGCTGCCTTCTCCACCTCTTTCTTCACAGTATAAGTACTGTGTAATTTCAGCTGTTTTGACTAGACAGTGTTCTCAAGTAGTTAAGTAAAAAGAAAAATTAGAATGCCTAGTAGTATCTTCAAGAAAAATAAGAAATAGAAAATACACCAGAATACAACTGGAAAGAAGCAAGTAATAAGAACCTGGAAGTAGCAGTCCAGCAGATAGTAAGGAGATCTGCTTTTCAAACAAAGTTTTGTCTCATAAACACCAATGGGTAGTTTCCTCAATAGAGGTTATCCAATTAGAGCAAAATTGCTGTACTATCTCTTATCATTTGCCTGATCTCTTCCCACCTGACTGTCTTATTCCAAGAAATAGTTGCCATCAAATCTTGGTTTATGGTACCTGTTAGTAAAATCTCCCACCAACTTACTTCTTTTTGAATTGCAAACTGCTCTGTAGATTACTTCCCACTCTTCTTATGTGAGGATATGAACTAGGAATGTGCTTTTACCTGAATCATCTTAGAGGATGACATATAGTTCTTAGTACTGTAGAAAAGTAATGATAAATATTATCCTTATTCTTAGCAGAAGTGACAATATATAGAACCTTAGAATAAGAACCATAAATGTATTGATGTTTTACCAGTAAGCTCACTAGCTGGTCAGGTGAAATATAATAAAATGCATTAAATAAATGCTGTTAAATTTATTTTGGATTTGAGACTAACTATGTAATAGTAACATGGAAAACTTCAACCTGTTGATACATCTTTAATGTTACTTTACCGATGTATACTAAATCCAGTCATATTTAACCTCACATATTAGTATCATTTAAGATGACACTCTTTCCTCATACAGAGGAACCCAAACACTGAAAATCTAGCTTTCAGACTCTTGCCCTTCTCAATGTTCTTCCCACAAATATTTGTTCGGAGGAACCTTCAATCTTCCAGATCTGTTTTTCTGCAGACACAAGTAGCATTAACCAATTTTTGTCAGCCATTGGTAGCAGACCTCCCTAAACTTCTTCTAACTCTATTTCTGTCCTTAAATGAACAGGATGGCTTGAGCAGTTAAGTTTGCAGCTAGTACAAGCAACATCTTCGTTTGGACTTTGATGTGAAATAGTTTGAAGATATAGCCTTATTACTGATGCAACAATTTCTAGTTCTTTTTAATCTCAAACCTTCATTATATTTGAGTCTGTTATTAATTTCTCATATAAACTTAAAAATAAAAGCCTGCAGTTGGGCTGAATTTTTTTCTGAATTCACACTTCAGTACTTAAAGATTCAAATTGTTCCTAAATATTCCTGAACAGCCCTGCACTTTTAACTCCAACTGCCTTTAAGACATTAAAAAATGGCTTGTAAGTTTTCTTCAGAGCTTTTCTTCAGAGCTTTTCTTCATGTTTCAGAGGAGCCACATACCCACATACTGTTCAAAAGCCTAGGTAATTTTCCAGACTCCTTTTGGCTTTCTTTACTGATGTTGTCTCCATTACTATTACAAAGTGTCTGAATTTTTCAGTAAAAACTGTCCTATTAAAGTGTTGCTAACCATGTCTAAGATAAAAACCCTGACTATGCAAGTCAAGTTGGAATGGTTTTCTGTTGGTTGTGGGGTTTTGGGTTGGTTTTTTTTTTTCTTTTTGACATGTTGTGAGTCTTAGATCACAATAAGATTACTGGAAGAAGCTCATGGCTCATAGTTTTCAAGCAAAAATGGACTGTATTCTTAAACCAAGCTACTAGATTCTTGCCACAGAAGCCCCCCCGCTCCTGTTTTGGAGTTAATATTTGTTTTGAGGACAACCTGACAACATTTTGACAGTCCCTTTGACACAATGTAGTTTCACATTCTAAGATCTCTAAACAAAACATAATAAACTACTGAGTACTGTGGAATCTTGCACTTACTTACACTTTTAGCAAACGCTGCAGACAGTTTCATCAGTGCCTTTCACACTACTGGGAAACAAGCAAAGGCTCATAGCATCTTTTTTATCCATGGGTAAAGAAAGCATAAGTTATGTTTCATGAATATATAAGAACTTTGGGATCCTTTGGCAAAGATTCTACAAATTTCAGATGTTATGATAGTGTAGTTGTATGATAACACATTTTCTCAAGAGATAATACAGTATTTTTCACAATGTGTAACATCTAAATGTTAAGATGTTCCTTCTACGTCATTGTTTACCTTTGCAGCACTGATTCCTATCCTTAGGAGTAAAGTGGTCCTAACAGGACATGCACATAAACCATTCAAGTGTTACAGTGGTAGATATTAAAAGTCAAGGTTTGCTACAACATTGGAATTGTTATCTCCTATTTTAAAAATGCTAGTGCCGCTCTTCTCCCCTCTCTGATTGCTGCAGTGTCACCTCTGGCAAGTCTGGACTATAACGCTAATTGTATGTTTTCAACAATTTCTGCAGCATACATTGAACAGGTGTTTATAATGCAGATCACACACACTCATGCTTAGATATATGATGCTGCTGTACATAAACGTGAGTGTCTGATGGCTGCAAAATTAAGAGGTACTCTGCTAGATTCTCTTTGTACATTATATGGAGAAGAACAACATAACCTTTTTTATGATAATCTAAGATAACTTTCCCTTCCTTAAAATGAAACGACAGGACACACTTCAGCTTTTCAGGCTAGCATCTTGATTGCATCAAGTTGGCTGCCATCTCCCTTTTCAGAGGTATTGTGCAGACAACTCACATCTAAACAAGCCTGAATTGAATATCTGACTGGAGGTGAACTGTAGCATAATTTTTCCCATATCAAAACAGCAATCTGAGGACAGCACAGTTTTAGTATTTGCATACTAAACAGATGTTGGTATTAATTATTTGGTGAATCCTGAGAGAGACCAGTAGCATACAAAGAAATCAACATGTTAATGCTGTCAGAAAAAACTCTGAAAGAAAAGACAGAAAACATAGACTAAATTAATCTGGGACATCCATCCAGCACAGGCAAATACAACACACAATTTGAATGGGAATGTCTAGTTGAGTGGTTTTGAATATTATTTTTTTAAAAGGAGTATCATGCATACCCAAGTTTGCTGTTTTACAAAAACTAAAGTAGTGCTAGTCCAGAATACTGGGACCCAACCACCTGAAATGATAAAGGAAGTGGAATCAAGGTTCAAAGTGTAGTAGATTCTATCATAACCTGGGGTTGGCTTTACTGAGCTACATTTCCCAAGCTAAATCTTTTACTGAACATGTGCTGGGAGGTCCAGCAGACGTCTAATTGAAGCTGTAAGAAATTTTTCCTGGTTTGGCAATTAAAATAGAATTAATTAAAATAGAGTTCAAAGTTTGAATGATAATGAGATTATAAGGAAAGAAGAAAGAAATGGGTATTTGTTTCACATAATCTCCAGTAAGGGTTCACATTGCTTCCTCAGTGAAGAGAGTGATATCTTTTAATTGATTCAACTGACCATCAGATAATTAGCCACAACTGGAAACCATGAACAAAGCCTACCCTAAAATGTGGAAAAATTCAAGAACAGCTAAAATAGTTCAAGATCAAAGGTCCAGCTAGCACAGTTTACTCAGTCTTTGACAGTATCCAGAAGTGAGTACCAAGGGGGAACAGAAAATGTACAAACATCACCTTACCTCCAACATCTAAACATTTTTTGTTCAGTGGCTTTCTCAGCTGGTTATTAATTCTAGGTATTAAGCAATTCTCAATGTGTTTATCTTCCCCAAACTGTCTCAAAACTATGCATAATTCCAGCACTCCTGGGTATCATACAAGAATATCTTCCTTAACTCAGCTACTTTTTATGGGAAGAATTGTCTTCCTTTGTTCTGAGCATGGGTCTTCCCAGGTTGACTGGATGGCTCCATTTTTGTATCAGAAGCAAGACTGTCCTATCCTTCTTCTGCAAATGGGTCATCACTCTGCAAAATTCTGTTGGCTTTGCTGTTATTTCTTTCCCAGACTAAAAATATCTTGTATAATCTGTCATTCTTTAGAAGGTGGGAAGGTGTTCACACTTGCCCAGTATGACTGATTCATACTTTTGATGTGAAAGATCAGAGGACAGTTTGCTTATGATAAATTTCTCCGAAAAAATAATTTGAATCATTATACCCTAAGCTGCTTCTCTCCTGAAAGGCACTCACTTAACCTATTATTTTACAAGATTCAAAGCATACAGTCCTAATATCTGGGCCATAACACTCTTCTGAAACCATGAAGGGTTACTCCCATGTAACTTTCAAATCCACTAGTAAAAAATGTGCAATTGTACAAATGATTTGCAAAGTGTCCTTGCTGAGACAAATATATTTGCTATTACATTGCAGTGTGTTTTTTGTATTCCATGGGGCTGAATGTTTCTACACAATGACTTTCAGTCAATGGAGAACCAACATCAGCGTGTTAGCAGATTTTTGACTCATGCCCTCACAAGGACATGTACTCTGACAGGGTTATACTGGCAATGTAACACCCAGCTCTCACTTTTGCATCTGTCCACAATCACACCAGAGACTCAGACAGCAGGTCTGCACTCTGTTGCGTTGTTGGGGCTAGAGTAGAGGAGAAAGTAAGTATATTCGACCCACACGTTTTCAGTCAAAAGCACTGCTAGAAGGTGCTGTCTTTGCCTACTGCCCCTCCCAGTCATGTGAACTAACAGATGAGGCCTTTGGAGCAAATCTATAAATTGACTAAAATACTCCAGGTGATGATGTAATTTTCTTTAAGTTCCCAAATTCTTGTTCTGAACTCATAAAGGCTTTTCTGCATCTGCAACAAGCAGCTATTTATTTTAAAAATAATTTCCACTGCAGAATATCTCAGATTCATTAGAGTACATATATAGGGTGCTATTCATGCATCACTTTCCTCACATGTGGAATTCTGCAATTCCAGCTGTTAATTAAATTGCTGTATTCTCAATTTAAGTTATCTTAGCATAACTGACTCATACTTTTGGTGTGCAAAGAAAGATCAGAGGACAGATTGCCTACTCTAAATTCCTTTGAAAAACTAATTCAAATCATAATATTCTAGACTTCTCTCCTGTGAGGCACTCACTTAACAACCTATTCTTTTACATAAGTCAAAGAGCAATTCAATTCTAAAATCACAGACCTTGAAATTTTACAACTAGCCCAATTATCATTTAAAAAACTCTTGATTTAACCATTAAAGTATACCTAATTAGAAATGTCACGTGTGCCTAATTTATATAAATGCTACTTGAATTGCAATGAAATGGGTTCGTTTTCAAGATAATTATATGTAAAAATACAACTTAATCAGTTCAAATACTGAACTTTAGCTCTGTAATTCTCCCTATTTACTCTCCTTTCCTGGGTTGAAGTACAAGTTGACCATATTCTTTTCTCCATCAATGACAGGGTTGAAGTACAACATTTTGTATTTAATGGAGATTAAACTCAAGTTCTCCATAATATCAAAAGGGGAAGATGCTCTGATTCCAATACTCTGAAACATCTCTGTCCTGAAGCACAGACACTGCCCATCACTGTATTCAATAACATTGCCAATATTGTTTTAAATACAGAAGGCAAAGAGATAACATTTTGAAAAGACAGTGTGAGAATAGATCCACAGAAGTCTATATTTGTTTGACAGTAAAAGAATCTGCCAGGCTTTTGTTCTGAAGTTAGATAGCTCAACTGACCACATTGGTAGCTTCAGTTTTGCAGGAAATTTTGAATGCTAAACCATATTACATTATTTTGTTCCTTCAGAATAATATTTATTATAGATAACATCAGAAACATTTAATATTTTGAGGAACAAAAATGTTAAGTTCCCTTCACAATTACTGTATAATAAAATAGCATTTCCTCCACTTTGGGCGATGATTTTCTTCTTTCATATAATGAGCTGTCATAATTTTCTTTATTACTTCTTTTTTACTGAGCAGTAAGTTGCAATCTAGCAGGTGCCTAGGTTAGCTTGTCCCCAGAGTTATATTTGATATGCAAAATATGTCTTATTAGTTTTCAATTTGCCACTAGCTTAGTTAGGAGATACAGTTAAAATTCCTCAGCAGCAGGTAATACTTCTGCATTATAAAGAAGTATTGATAGTGATGTGTGAAGAAAAAAACATGATACAAACAGAGTTTTGTCGGGTGTTACCCAATTTTCAGTCTGTGTCACTCATGAAAGGTGGTAAAAAGGGGAATGCAATTTACCCACAGCTCAAACAGCAAAGTTATTGTTTATTGTCAGTACATTTAACCTGTCCCAAGGGTTGGAGTGGGACCTAACAAGAAGATGAATTTATAGCACATTGGTTGTCTTTTTATTTGACAATAATCGTGAGAGAGGGAGAAGGTAAGGATGGCTACTAAGGCAATGGTTCAGGCAACAACACAGAGATTCAGAAGTTGAGGCATAGTCACTACCCTCTGAATATATTACAGAAGTTATTTATCTGTAGAGCATCAAATACAATTCCTTAGAATTAAAATCATACAGAGGTTCAAGTACACAAATTGAGAAACTGGGACAAAAAATGGGAAGGCAGGGGAAGAGATCTTTTGATGGGTGAACAAATTTGTAATACTATGGAATAAGAGGGGAAATGAAGCTCAGAGTTTAAAACCTCAGAAAGCAGGTGGTTTTTTTTTATCAGATGAGGGCTCATCAGTAAGAAGTCACTGTACAAAGATATGAATTTCTGTTGAGTAAATTATACATAAAAATGATGGCCCTCAAACTGCCAAGTGCACTCCTGAAATTACTCCTGAAATTACTCCTGAAATTACTTTTCTGATGGCAATTGAAAAGTACTGGACACAAGTTTCCTCTGGAATACTGTGTGCAGTTCCTCTCACCCTAGAATGGATGAATTCAAGTTGCAAACAATACAGAATGGTTTCCAGGATAAAAAAGTAAGAAAATGAAGAGGCTATTTTATAAGAAGAGATTAATGGATTTTGCCTTGTTTAGCCAACCAGAAAGTTGAGAAGGCTACAGTTGCTCTTTCTGAATAAATGAAGGAGGTAAAACTGAAGGAGAAAGAGGAATTATTCAATCTAGAAGGATAATAGTAGTTGGAGAACAAATTGATAAAACAGACCACAAAGGATCTTAAGTTAATGATAAAGCACCACCACCACATTATATTTTTGAAAGAGAATATGTCAAGGAAAGTTACAGTGGCTAGGGTTCACTGGTAGAGGAGATCCTTTGTGGATCTTGTTCTTATATCTGACCTTTGAAGGGGGAGATATATCTCAGCTGTTTTCCAGAGAATTTTCTTGAAAGCATGATTTGGTAACATCCACAAGATAATACATTTCAATAATCACATGTCTTTCTACCCTCAAAACTAGCAAAATACCAGTAAAAACCACACCAAAATCACCTCTGGGTGTAATCAAACTCTTGGTCCCATCAACACTGTAAACAGGGAGACACATTTCCATGCACATCCAGCTATAGTGTTTGTTTCTGCAGAGTAGAGCACTTATTACCCCCATGTCCAGATGCTAACAGAAGCAACCAGGTGACATTGGTGTCCTCCCATCAGGATTTCATCAGTTGTCTTGAGGTCAATGACTATGCCTAGATTATACACAATACACCTGCCTGTCACATAAATATCCTATTATGTGTGGTCTGCTATATGTGCAGGTGTACCGCATGCTTTCTGTTTAAATGATGACACAATAAGCAATGACAGTAAAATGAAATAATGCCAAATGTTCCATAAAGTCAATAGGCTTGAAAATGGAAAAAATATTACTGGAGTGAATGACTCTAAGGCATAGTAAATACATTCTTTTTAGTAGTTGTTTACAGTTGTGGCAATAACATGGGTGTGCTATAATGTTGTATATGTTTATTTGCTGCATGGAAGATGTATTGCCACAAGCTATTTGCAGCTGACAGTCCCAGCAAAACAACATTTGTAATGCGAAATCAGCATTAAGTATGCAACAAGGCATGGCAACTCAATAAAATATAGGGATGCTCTCAGCAAATGTCAGATCTGCCTGAGTCTTGACTGATCATGGTCTGCACTCTTACATACTTGTGCACCTGTGCAGGGTCATTTTTTTTGACAGCAGCAGGTTTTGCAGATGATTTGACTCAGTGGGTAAAAACCAAGAAGATAAATGGGTGGGAAGTGTGTGAGACCCCTGCCTGGGACGATGGAATTGAAGGGGAAAGCATGGGACCCCTGCCCACAGTGATGAAGGAGATGCTCGAGACCTTCCTCCTCGGGGCGATGGAATAGGGAGAAATGTGTGAGACCCCTGCCTGGGACAATGGAATGGGTTGGGAAGTGTGTGAGACCCCTGCCTGGTATGATCGAATAGAGGGAGAATGTATGATATGTATGATTTTGATAGGAATGGCTGGACTAGAAGATCCGATGGGTCCCTTCCAACCTGGTTGTTCTATGATTCTATGATTCTAAGAAGGGACCTAGTAAGAAGGACAATTGGTTGACCCTATTTTATTTCTTTACCATGCTATGTGAAAGAGACATTACTCCAAAGTACTGCATGCATCAGCTACATACAGAAACTCAAAAAAGCATAACTGAACAACATACTTCTTTCCACTAATACAATGGTATACTAAATAGGTGCTTTTTGACTTTATACAATCCAGATGGTGGTGAAGAATGAATGAGTTGTATGGAATTTAAGCCTGTGCCTTAACCAGAAGGAGAATAAAGCAATCTTAATTAAGTCACAATTACAACCACTACACCTTGGAAATGTAATAACAACAATTTACAGTGAGTGTAGAAGAGCCAGTGGATCTAAATTCTAAGCTTGCCACTGAGGGAATCCTTAGATAGTCTCATCTTAAAAGAAGGGTTCGCATATTTGGAGTACCAAGGACAAAAGTTTTCAGGAAAGTACTGATTCAGAATTGTCAGGTCTTGTTTAGAATCTTGGTTTCAGGTCATTATTCTCTTCAGCTACATGAACAGTAACTCTGATTTACAATACTTTATAGGTATTTGCATAGCAGGTCTTATCCTCTATGTTTTAACACTCATGCCTTGGGGAGACAGACTCTGGAAAAAATGATTCTTGGAACTTGGCCTTAGTCCTGAGGAATTCTTATCACATCTAAGTTTTCGGATAAAAGCAGAGATGAACTCCAGCTAGACAAGATTAATGACAAGCATTTCTATTTTCTGGGAGAAATTTCAATTAAAATTAGTTTCTAACAGAGTAAATCTGGGGATTCCATTTGGAAACTATTTTCATTGAACTATCTTGTCTTGTATGAGGTGCATGTGTATCTCATCATTACTCATAAATTAAGCAATTTAACCTTTCATTAGCTCCCTAAGTACCTAGAAGCTGCGACTTTGCTACAAAAATCTGACACCTGGTATTTGGGTGACTATTTTCAAATATTGCTAGTGCTGCAGCTCTGTCAGGGACAGGTACTCAGCAATATTTCCTTAAATCACTTTGCTTATAACTAAAACCATGTATTTAGCCTTGTAGCCATCAAGCTGGTGTTAGCCCTTCCTTCATATTTAGAGTGCCTATATAACTCCAGGTAGCAAAAAGTTGCAATAAAATGGGTGTTCTCTCAGGGATAAATGGTCCCAAGTAATTTTCAGACACACATATAAGCTTGTAGTGTTCAGCTCTCTGAAAAAACCCTAATATATAACCCAAAAGAAAAAACCCTAAATAATAAATTCAGTGATATGGTATAACTCTCTTGATCCCAGGGTCTCTATTCACTGGATAAGAATGACAAAAATCAATTTAATGGCAGAAATCCTGTACTTCATAGTAGTACAGAAAGGGACTTGGAGGAATAACGTACATATCTTGTTAGAAACTGTTGGACCAGATATATTCTCCAGTTGATCCTGGAGGCTGTCCTAAAGGAGGAATCTGACAACAAGTATCTTATTCTAGAATTCAGATGCACAACCTTCATTGCATAAAACAACCAGTATATATTCGGAGTGATAAAATAAGAAATTAGTTTTAAAGAATACTGGTAAGAATTTTTGTTTTCTGCATAACTGATGGAATCATGATTAAAATAATCAGTTTATACAAGTCATGAACTGAGTTTTCCAAAGATGACCAGGACTTTTTTGTACTTATGCTCTGCTGTGTGATTGAAGGGAGCACAATTATGCCTGGACATTAACTAGTTTTACTATACATAATACACTTTAAAACATTTTGTGATTCACTTTTCTTTGTAAGGAGATGTAGTTGTTAGAACATTTTTTTAAATTTCACTGCAATTTTCTTTTAAATTATTAACACTGGAAACTCTATGTAATATCCTAGCACTTATTATTTTTCTTTTTGCTATGGGAAATTAAATTGTATACGGAATCATGTAAAAGCAAATGTGAATTTTAGAAACAAGAGTATTGCAATGACTACACAAAAAGATGTATTTAGCTGATTAGGTAACTAGAAGCATCTTACTGATTTAGAAGTACATTGAAAAGTACTTCCATACATATACTTCCATGATATGGTGTCACTAGCAGCATCAATATTAAAAAAGGGCTTGTAGTGCACAGAACCTGAGAAGACACAACCTGTTAGTCAAAAGTATATTCTGTCCCAAACATTAAAATTTACTTATAGTTGAACTGGGAAGATTTCTTCTTTGTACTTTAAAAGGCATTAAGTATTCCTTGAATTGCAGTCAGACTAACACTGCAATCCAAAGGGATGAATAATAATTTCTTTCATCAGTGAGCAAAGTGCTGATGTGATGGACTGGGCACTGATTTCTGTGTGAGGTACATACTTGTCAAAACAGGACAAAAATCACAGACCTTAGGAGAGCTGAACTGGTCTTCCTCTAGGGTGTAATGCACATCTACTCCTCAGATGAGTGTTCCAGTGTGTGTGTCCTTGGACATACATCTAGTCAGGCAACAAGTTAGAGCCCCACCTAATGTAGCAGATTACAAGAGAGATGTGGAGGGCAAATTGGGGGCTGAAAGGTTTATCCTTAGCCCTGTTTGCAGCCTCTGTTGCCAGCAGAGAAGCAGAGCACTGTGAAGATGTGAGCTCTTGCAGCTACAGTAGCCAGTTCTTCTATCCTAGAGGAACAAAGTGCCCTGTTTTTACCCTAGTTCGGGAATGCCTCTTGCTTTTCCCTCTTCCCAGTTGGAGTATACCCAGTGATGAAGGATCTGCTGCAGAAGAAGGTACTTTTGCTAGGCTGAGAATAATTCTACTTTGGAATCTGTAACAGAGAGAAGGGAGGAGAAAGGCTACTTCCCTTTATTCCAGCATCTTTTATAACTTTGTAGGGTTATTTTTCCCCTTAAAGTCAAGACGATGTTTCCTTCTTAATATCAAGGATACAACATCTCTAAGAGCAATGGATGTTAAATAATGAAAATTCTCTAGAAAATCAGAGTGGTCAGTAATCAATCTCTGTTACTCTGTTCAGGTGAAGAACAGAGTATGAAAGATAGAACATATTAATCACACAATGTTTTGATTAAATGATTTAATATTTTCCATTTTTATTGTCATATCTTTCAATTAAAGTGGTATCTTTCCATGAGGAATTAGAATAATGGTATTTGGCTTGCGGTCTTAATTTCTAACACTTTTTTCTGCTTTTCATGCTAGCTGATATACTGATGAACATTACACTTACAAAATTATGTGTCATGGATCCTCTCATCTCATTACTTCAGTGGAACAGAACATGTGCCAGCCCTGCTACAGCCAAAAGTAAGAAGAAATGGCTTTCGTATTTAATCCATTAAACTGGTGTCACAAGCATCTACCTGTTCAACTAACTATGGTGGCTGACTGTAGTGTAAAAACCTTTAAAATAGATAAGGTGAGTTATGTTTTATATAGACTAGTGTATGTTTAAAATTATCTCTAATATGGAATTCTGAAATTGCTATACTCTACTGCATCAGCACTAATTTGAAAGACCCTCATAGCTAACAGTCAAGGTTTGCATTTCTAAATATGCATGAATGACAATATATTAAAATGAGATCACATTAGGCTCATTTTTGCAGGAGGGTTTAAAAAAGGGCTTCACAGTATGGGGCAGAGAACAACCACAAGCAGGCCCTTATCAGGACTGCTCTCAAGTAGCCGCTAACTACTGGTTCCCCATAAAAATGACTGACAAGTAGCATGACTTAGGACCAAAAGTATTTTCAGTTGTACTACCTGATTTTTAAAACTACATTTAAGAAAATGCCAATGGAATAGCATTTACAAGCCATATCCAGGCTCTCCTAACCCTAGTAGGTTAAAATACACTGCTGTTCCCTACTTGTCCAGCAGGTAGGACACAGCTGACAAAGGATTTAAAAGGATCTTACCTTCTGCCATACCAAAGTGCTCACTTTTATTTGTATAGAAAAGCTGAGATAATCTAATTTGACTATTTGTGGGTTTCACTGCAAACACAAGGTGTGAAATGACCCAGGTTTAAAAAAAAAAGAAAAAAAAAAGAGCAAGTCTTCAAGCAACCCTTTGGTTTTTAATATTTACCTGACTACACCTGCCACTTCACCACTTTTCAAAATGTTACATACACACACCACTGCCCATTGGACTCTGAAGAATTTTAACCTGAATGCGTAACATGCCTGTCCTTCAAGCAAAGGACAACAGGAAAGAATATTTTATTAAGGAACACTCTAAAAACCTGCTAGCTGCTTTCTCTCCTACTCTCATGGCAGCTAATTACTTGCACAGTTAATAGTCCTTCCAACTAAGTTAGCTCTCTGTTTACATACTAATTAATGGAGGAGAAGAGAACAGTATAAGCAAACACTCATAACAGTACGTTTATCAAATACTAGTAAACAATTAACAAAATTCACAGTGTTATCTGCATACTGGTAACATATCTGAGAAGACAGCCTGGGCTACAGAGGGAACACAAGAAATGTGTTACTGAATTTTAGGTTTTGGCCTTTATCACAAATGGATAAATCTGAAGCTCTACTTGCAACACTTTAATTCTTTGGGGGAATCTGCTACTAAACTACTTGAAATATGTAAAGAACCCAAGCTGCAACAACATAGATGTCTTAGATATTGCAATACAAACATGCTATTTTCTTCCTCTTCTAAAATTATGGGTTAAATTATTTGACAGAGTGAATGGGTGTTTTTAGACAAACAGTCCTTGTATTTCTTGAAGGTTTGTTAACAGTCTGCATTGAAAAAAATATATCTTGGTGTATTAACTTCCACTGATTGCTTAGAAAGATGCTGAGATCAACAAATCTTGAAGAATTTTTTTATGACTATGCAGTGAGTATTTGTGTTCCCAGGTACGCCAAGAGCAAGCATCATATCTAAACAGTAAAATTCTACTGTTTTATCTTAAGTTACACAAAAAAGCAACTTTTGGTATAGAAAATACATGCAAACTGAAAAGTTTAAGTGTTACTGTCCTTGATCTTTTCTCCATGAATAACATAACCTATGGAACACTAATCATTGGAGAACTTTGAGTGCTCATTTTAAGCCATCCGACTCAGACATACTTACTAACTTTGAACTTTGACAACTGTTATGGCTGCTGACCTGATCTGACTGCTTGTTCAAATGTGCACTATCCATGTAGGAACCATGAGTAGTACAAAACACCCTATCATTCTGTGAACAACCTGTAGACCACATCAGTAAGAGAGAAGGAGGAAAGGACACCAGGTTACTCAGTAGAAAGAAACAGCTTCATTTGCAGCAATCAGCAGTATTGCTGGGGGTGCCTAGGAATGCTTGAAGGAGAGAGGTGAGTAAAAAGAAAATGAAACCTGCAGTGTAGGTGCCATCATCTAACCCAGGTCAAAGGAAACAATACAGCCTACTGGAATCTTCCAATAAAGGGACATGGTCTCATGGGATACACAGAAATATAAAGGAGTCTGCTGAAAAAAACCTGACAGAACAGAAAGGGGTGGGAGATGAGGAAAACCTGAACTTCACAGAAAAACCAACCAAAGGAATGAAGGAGAAAACCAAAATCTCAGTGTGTTACATATTGCTGAGAGGTCAGAGACAAAGAAAAAAAATTCCTTGCAGAGGGTTCACTGACATGCAGAAAGAGAGACTCAAGAACTTAGAGAAATATAGGTGTGAAAGACACACCACACTGTTGTGTGAGAAATTGGGGGGGCTGGGGGAAGGAAAGAAAAAACAAAAAAGCCCTCCTAAGGACTAAGAATTGAGAAGGAATTAAGAAAATAAGATGGGAATAGCAAGCATGGGGAACTAATGTAGATCTCTAATGATCTTCCAGAAAGACAACATAAGAGAGTTAGGTCATGAAGAAGTGGAAGAAGTGGAGTGGATATACAATTTGCTTTCTGAAATTTCCTACTCTTTGCTCAGTGTTACTGCCATATTTCATTTCTTTTCTCTCTTTTTCCTTTAGCAGAATCCAGACACAATTGAAATTAAACTTTTAAAGTACATATATACTTATACTTCAAATTTGGAAATTCAATTTTTAAGTACCATAGATTACTTCCACAGTGTTTTGTTGAATGAAATGCTGTTTCTACAGCAATCAAGAGGCAGAATTTCAAAGAGTGATCCCAGATGCTTGCCTGCACCATATGGAGTGTACCCTGAGCTTTTAGTGCTGGAGGAGAAAGGACATCTCTGTGGCTGCCAGTTCTGGTGCTAACATAATTTTATGCTTCCAGGGTCAAGCTTTACTGAAAAAAATAATGACGAGCTGCACTTTTCAAATGAAGCAAAAAATTAATAAAGAATTTCAGGAAATGAGCACTGATATTACAAGATACTAAAACTCTAATAGAAGAAGGAGTGGAAAGTGTGAAGAGGAAAGCTGCGGATCAGCCTCTTCCAAGAGGCCACAGGTTCCACTGATCCTTCCCCATTTGGCTGCAGACTGCATGGTCAGCAGGGATTCACCACATGATAGCACCAAGAGCATGACCATATTAATGTCTAATGGGACAAACAGCCTGATTCAAGCTATAACTCTGTACTGTAGATAATCAATTGTGTATTCTGAGATTTTGTGTGCATATGATCATGTCCTGAAATCTCCAAGCCTGGTTAAATATCTGGGATTTGCTCAAATTTGCTGATTGTTTTAAGAAGTTATACTTTTTTCCCCCTTTCATTTGAATAGCTGAAAAAAAAGCAGCTATGTTTTAAATTAATTTGAATATTGTTTAATTGAACCCTTTATATCCAACTATGCAAAATAAATTTGGCCAAGAAATATTTCCTTTGAAATTTTAGAAAATAAATATTTAATGTTCTTTCATTTAAATATATCAGCTATGTTTAGCTGTAAATCTCCAGAACATAAAATATTTTTTTCTGTGAATAGTCCTTGAATTGATGGACATTGCTGTATCCCAGTATGTGCACATTCTTTCTCACATAACAGTGTAATTCAATTCTCCTTCTTTCCAGCACCAATTCTATATCTAACCTATGCCTGTCATAGCCTAGAAATAAAAAGACATTTTACTCCCTAGATGGACTCAGTAGGGCAACAGATTTTCTTGCCTCCTGTTCTCCTGTGTGATCACAGTATTGGTAGCTGGAGACCAAGAAACATAACTGCCAACTGCACCCTCAACTCAGTGCTGTAGAACTCTTAGAGGCACTAACATGCTTGGTAAATGACTCGAGTTTGAACAAACTAGAATGCAATTCCTTCCCCCAAGAGTTCGGCCTTATTCTTATATAAGGGTAGGTAGAAAATATTTCAATACTGTTCTCTATCTATAGAATAAAAATATTTTGCTTTCCACCTAAATATTTGTGTGTATGAATTGGGTCTGATTTCTGATGACATTTTTGCATTTGCATCAGGAAGGCTAAATGTCCAAATGTAACACTACAAAATAGAGTTTCAGTGACCTGGATGTGCAGTCATAATTCATGGGTAGATTGAAATATTGAGGTTGCAAGTAAGGAATTTTTTAACCGCATGCCAGTCATTTGCTTGCTTAGCAAATAGTAGTGATCTCAGATCAAAAGAGCAGTCACAGGCAGAAAACCACAATGCGTACTTGTGTATTCTGTGTTGGATTTTCAAAGAAAAGAGTTTGATGTCTACAGGCGACATTAACCATACCCAAATATTGTAACTAAGGGAGATTTTTTTAAAGTCCTAGACTGCCGAAGAGTTAAACTAAATCATGACAGTTCTCTTTTGGTCCCATGATTCACATGAAAGGTTTTTTAATAGGTAAAAGGCAAATATTTTCCTAGTATCATATCTATATTGCATATATTCAAAAAATACTCCTTGACTTGATCCAAAAAGTCAGGTATGCCACTAAATAATATTCAAGAACAATTTGAATAAGATAACCTGGCCCAACACAAAGGATTAATACTTCTGGGATTACATCATCCAGTACCTTTTTAAAAACTAGAGGCATCTTATGACAAAGATTGATATCCCATCTCAGGGAGTAATCTTGAGAGAGAATAGAACTATAGGATAGAACAGAATCATAGAATTTTTTTGGGTTGGAAGTGTCTTTAAAGACCTTTTAGTTCCAACTCCCTGCCATGGGCAGGATCACATTCTGCTAGGTCAGGTTGCTCAAAATCTGATACAACCTGGTCTCGAAAAGGAGATGGTTTGTTGTTTAAGTGAAAACATGGCCAAAAGTGTGCAACTTCATAATGTTTACTGGTGCATTCATAGAGAAGAAATAGAATTGCTAGGCATAAGTGGATGACCTCATCTTATATGACAGTGATATCAAGACGAGCTTAGCCAATGACTGTAAAAGGAAGAGGACAAACATGGTTTTGGAAAGGCACTATGACTCTTGGTTCAAACCACTTCTTTACTAGAGATCGATTCCAGCAAACCACCAGAGGCATGACCCTTTTCCCTTTGTAGGAACTTTTCTCAACTGCTTGATCTCTCAATTACAGTTAAAATCCATCAAAATTATATTGACTCAAACTCATGCTTCTCATTAATTGAGATCTGTAACTAGTGCTGGTATAAAAACTGCAAGAGAAACAACAAGTTATGTGAATGGAGTGCTCCAAGAAAAGTAAACTCTCTAAAAACACAGCAAATCACTGAGAGAAGTTTAAGTAAGTATTGTATGTAGAGGCAAATTGAGCTCCTGAAATGAAAGTTGAGGGGAAAAAATACCAACAAAGAACCCACCACGGTTTATTTTAATATTTCAGGCTAGAGGTACAGATTTTGATAAATCTATATTCAAAAAGATATTTGGAAAGATTAATCCAGTTTTCAGATAAAGATTAAACTATTAGTTAAAAATTGAGTTATCAGTTATAGACATTTGTAGAGTGTTAGATTCCTTAATAGAACACATATCCTCTGGAAGTTATATCTGCTTCATGTGAAAAAAAAAACAAAAAACCAAGAACAAGGAGATTTAATAGATTTGATTATGCTGAAGCAAACATGTAATTTTAAACCATTTGTGGAATTGTTCATCCAAGGCCAGATGGTAAAGGGGATCAAAGGCTCATAACTGAAAAAGATCACTAGACAGCTTAAAGTTACAGAAAGCTATTAAAATAAGAAAAAAAGCCAACCAGAATGAAACTGGACCAGATTGTAATTTTTGAAAACTAAACAACAGAATGTAGCATTAGGCTGGGTTAGCAAAGAACAGAAACACAGGGTTACACAGAGGAGGAAAAAAAATTCATATGAAGAAATCTGCATAATTGAGCCAGACTGAATTTGAGGCAAGACTCGTAATGTAAATGAAAACCTAAGCAGTGTCCAGCCTTTAGGCACTTGTTGTAGCTGCAAGCAGCAAATCAATTTTGCAAAAGCCTAAAAGGTAAGCAGAACATTTTTAAAAGTAAGGGACATATATCTGCTCTGCACACTGAAAAAGACTTTCTTCCACCAGCTCTGAAGCTTGCTATGGTGTTTTTGCTCCCCGATCTTAACAGTTTCCAAACCTTTAGTTATGCTGCAGATGTAGTCCTTTCTCTCTTTCTACAATCCAGTCTGGAAAAGCCTCTCCTGCCTGAGCTTTTTGTTTGCTGGAAGCAATTGAGCAGTCACTCCAGAAGGTCTGTATGACCCAATGCCACAGCCAGATGCAAGCAGTTGGCTTTCTTCTCTGCTGTGTACTCATGTATTTTAAGAAATACAACAGAGCATAACACACAAAAGGATGTGTGCACTATATTAAAAAATGAGTAAAGGGAGAATAACAGAATTATCAATGTTGTAAAAATAATATTAATGTTGACTTCTGATATGTGTACAAAAAGAGATCTGAGAATAAGCATTATGACTGTTGTCCAATACCGTGCTTTAAAATACAGTTGAAGTAACTTCACCCTGAACACCCTCAAACTACTACAGATTTGTTTATATATACTAGAAAATAAGTTGACTTTTTGTTCCAAACTACCAGTTTCAATGTCTATTATTAAATTATTAGAGAATAAAATTACAGAACATTTGATTTCATATATAAAAGCACACTTGCAAGATATGATATACCAGTGGAGATAAAGACATATAAAGTATCATAACTGAACAGCAAAACATTCAGATACCCAGAACAGCATGATTTTAAAGGATATCTGAAGTCCAGGGTATCCATAGTGTCTCAGCCTATGGAAAATGATAGTCAAAAGTTGCTGAAAAGTGCTTTTAAAAACTTAATCAATGGCAGAACTCTGTGTGATGTCATTATAAATGACATCATCATCCTCAGAACCAGAGTTGTCAGGTGTGACAACTTGTTTAATAACATGTTTAGAATTTTGTACTCAAGAATTGGATGTTTTGCTCAACTCTAGAGGCACCGAGGCAAACACATAGTCTTGAAAAATTCTATAAATGCCTTACAAAAATCAAAACACATACACATGTTGATATACCAACCTTGCAACCATGTGACAATTTATATACAAGCAAGCGCAGAAATAGGGGTGAAACAGTTATGTTACCACAGCAGTTTCATTGAGACAAATAATAATGAAAGAAATGCCTGTAAGAATGTTACCAGGAACATTTCTTTTCCTCTTTTGTAAAAAAAAAAAAAACACCAAAACCCAGACAAAACCTAAGAAAGATTCTGAACTTCCAAGATACAAAAGAAAACAAATGGCTGAAAAGCAAATACAGTGGAAAACATCGAGGGAATGGAGCAATGAAGGACTAACTTGAAAAGTCTTCCCATGTTCGACTTGGAATCGGTTGCTACAGATTGGTCTTATCATAGAGGGAGACAGACCTCCTCTTTCTCACGTTTTCCTTCAGGGGTTTGTTATCGCAATGTGAAAGACTCTGAGACCATACACTCATGATCTCTCATATTTACATTACAGTTCTAAGAATGAAAAAATCAGTAAGTACAGTCATAGAAATAAAAATACATTTGTGCAGGACAGCACTAAAAACATCCAGATCCCTCTTAAAAGCAGAACAGAGAGAGGTAATTTCTTCCTTAAAATACCAAGGAGTGGTAGAAATATTTGTATTTTTCATAGAAATATAACTGAAAGCTCAAGAAGCCTCAATAACTGCTTCTGTTTAGTAGCTAATCTTTTGATTCCCTAAGTCTGATGATCTCTGATCTTGGCCACAAATGAGTAATTTACTTCAGTCTAACAGTCTTGGTCAATTTGCAGGTATAACTTATGTACCTGGACACATACTTTAGGAAGAGATTTGAGTGTTGTCATAGCTCTCTGGAAGAGATATAATACACCTGAACCTGGATTTTCACTGTACTGTAGTAAAAGAGATCAGGATGAGGCAGGTATGGGATTTGCAGCCTTCCATGATTCATCTGGAGCTATCTGCTTGATGCTGTCAAAAATGCCAAATTTGATTATTAAGCAGGTATTGCTTTAATAAATGATATAATGTTAGACACACAGGGAATTATTTCACCTGATGCATGTTCCCATTGAGGGTTGTAACAGGACTTTTATACTGGTTAAACATACACATTCATATGGATTCCGAGAAACACTAGTTACACATTCTGGAAATATTGGTTAAGCATACAATATTGGTTAAACATCATATCTTATCACCCATTCTTGAATATACAGTTGCTTTGTGTCTTCAGAATCCTCTGATGCTCTTCATCTTATCTCCTCATTACATCCTCTTGGTGAACTCAGATTTGACCTTTGTTTCTGCTGGGGGACTGTCTTTGTTTCAACTAGTAAACAAGCTAAACTCCTGTTACAATCACATTCTTGCTTACTGTGAGCTGGCCAAGATTTGACTTTTACCACTCTTAATGATTGATTCCTTCCTTTAAGATTTAGAAGGTTTTTAGAAGTTGCATTTTCTTTCTCTGCTAGGACCTTTTTTCCCAGTCTTTCTAGTAGCTTGGTCTTTCTGCTTTTTCTCTTCCTTTCCCCTCCCCTCCCCCAATGTATATATATGTATATTTAATATTGAAAATGAGAAAAACATTCAATTAGGACTTAATGTGAGAGAAAACATCCTAGTCACCTAGCTAGAACTCATCCAAAGCCTATTTATTTGCTCAAAAATGTTACAGGATAGAGGAGAACCTTTAGAACTAAATCCAGGTCTTTTGAATGGTTTCCTCCAATACTTACCTCTACTCATTCAGGGTTATTTTTCTGCAAGACTCTTAAGGTAATTTTTTGAAACGTCTAGGATAATTTTAATTCACCTAAGCAAGTAAAGCCATTGTTTTAAGGAATATTAGTCAGACCATACATCTGAAATGCTTATCACCAGAGCTTCTTAATTCAATGACTACTTGATGATACCTAAATTGAGTACTTTCTTAAAGTTATTTGAGTGATATCTGTCATATTTTCATATGTTACTTACTTACATATGTAACCTCTAAATTCTAAAGAAGGTAGTCATCAACAATAATAATATTCTTTATCAGAGAACCTTGAATGCAAATATACAAATTTTTTTTAAGCTTTAAAACGTTCTCAAATTTGACCTTGAAGAGTTCATCAACAAACTGAACATTAGCAGGTCAAACCACCCATTCACTGCACTCAATGCAAGTCTCTAATAGGACCAGATCACCCATGGAGCCACCCAGTACCTCAAGATATTCTACTTCTAAAAGTTTATTACAAGTGTAACTGCTTGTTCTAAATCTCAATGCAAGTCAGAAAATATTCCCAGTGATATTGGGAAATGCGTGTCCCCTGTAAGAGCTTAATTTCAGAACTTTCCAGCTGCTGTTTCCCAGCTTCCATTATTGCCATCATCACTGTGGGATACAGACCTTTTAGAAATAATTGGAATGACCCATATCTCTAATTTTTCATCAGAACAAGATGTATTCATTTCACTTTAAAAAAATCTGTTCAGTTTTTAGCAAAGTATTAATTTAAAATGTGTGCATTGTCTGGAAGTAAATTACAAGGGTGAAAGGGTATTGCAAGATGACTCAAAGTGTACTGCTCTTTCTCTATTTCCCAGCTAGTTTTGCTGAAAAGATGGTTAGAAGAACTTATTTTAAAGGCTAACTTTTTTTTCCTGTTTAAACGTAGTTCTCTGTGTGTCTATCAGGTTGCACTCAGAGATCTTAGAATCATAGAATCACTAGGTTGGAAGAGACCCACCAGATCATTGAGTCCAACCATCTTGGTGAAATTCAGAGCTGTACTTATAAACGTGAGATCTGATTGCATAGCTGACAGAACTGTACATATACTAAGGCTGACTCAAACCCCCTGAGACTGTGTTTGTAACTTTTTTTATTTAACAAATCAAGACAATCAATTACAAGAGTTCCCTTAAAATAGTTCCTTAAAATAGTTCCCAAGTTGACACACAGCTGCAAACAATACTGCAAATGTTCAAAGCAATTCTGCAGGTCATTTTCTGAAGGGCTGTTTTAGCTTTAACGTCTTTTGCAGTCAAAAAATGGGTTCCTTTGAGCATCAACTTGGAAGCATCTTCAGGAAGAAGCATCTTCAGAAAGAAGCATCTTCAGGAAGAAGAAGCCAGGTCTGATGAATAGGGTGTGTTCTCAAGCACAGCAATGTTGTTACAAGCTAAATACTATTTCACAGATACAGTGTTGTAGACTGTCATGCATCAACATTTTCCAGCTAAGGGTAAGAAAACATCTATATCTGAAAACGTGTCCACTCATACTGAGTGAAGTGATCAATTTGAGTGTTGTTTCACTGTGAAGGTTAAAACACTGTTCTATAATTGTCTCTGTCTCTCCTCTCCCGCTCCTGGTGCCCAAGCTCTAGGCTTAGTCTCAGCAGAGAGGGGGGAACTCATATCTACTTTATTTTTAGGGGTTGTTTCATAGTAGGTGCACATTGCACTATACCAGACAGCTGTAGCACCTGCAATTAAAAAATGTTGCAATTTTCTTGTGGAGCACAATGTCAGGATTCGTACGGGAGAAAACCAAGCCAGAAGATGTGCTCCAGTCACTGAGAGGTATTCAGCACAAGAGACCAGGTTAGACTCCTAACCACTGTTAGAAAGAACTGTAGAACAAAAAAGGACCTGTAGAATGAATATTATGAGGATACAAAAATTTGAATAATGTGTTTTTCAGTGATTCTGGAACAGATCTAAATTAGGGATACCTATGGAGCCTGGCACAAGCACCACGTTTGGTTGGAAATCTAAAGCAGACTGAATTTCCTCATAATTTCCTAAGCCTTCTCTACTATTCTTCCATTTTATCTCTTGAAAACAAGAGTTAACCTCTGAGAGCACATCAGTATGCAGCTGCTTCCCAAAGGACTTTACCTTTGCATCTAGTGTTACTTGGTAGTTTTACTTGTGCTTTTGCACTTTTGCAGTGTTTTCTAACTTAACATTAAGGTAGGTCAGGTGCAGAACAAAGTTAGAACAATTCCAGTGTAGAAAACAGGACTAAAATGAGAGATTTCATTTTCCTATAGACATTGTAAAGCACAATTTCTGCTGCAGTACTGTGGCCACAAAGCAAGCAGCCAGGGTACCATTCTATGACATGTTTGGAAAGCTTTAGTTGAAATATTCTATTCAAAAGCCAAAGTGTTTTTCACTTTCATAAATCTCTTTACAAAAGGTAATATGATTAAGACTTGCTTGACTTAAAGCAGTCCAGGATGACACATTATAGTCTGGCTCAGGCAAGAATTTCAGCATTTCCCAGTGCTCAAGTCACTATCTAAACTCTAGTTATAATCACACACAAGCTCCTATTTCTCTTGAGCACTGTTCTTCACATGAAAACACTGTCATCTTCAGCAGGCTCTGGAGATAATTCAATTCCATCAAGCAGGGACTGACAACTTAGGAATACCCTAATTATAACAAGGTCTTGCATGTTATATTTAAGAGACATTTTTGTGTAATCATTTAATACTTGTGACAATAAGGAATATAATTAATAGTTAAATGGCAAGATTTCCACAATTTGTAATTCCCTAATTGCTATTTTGGATTTCTAACTGAACATCAAAATGTCATAGTAGTGGTACCAAACACAGAACACTTAAAATGTCAGCGAGGGAAGAAAATTACTTTTAAAAAAAAGGGGTTCAAGAGCCACAGATCTGTGATTATAAATGTACAATACCTGATGGTGTGAATTGCATTATGAAGGAATGACTCTTTTCAGTCCTGAGTACTTGAGATTAGAGACTGCAAACTGCCCTTTTCAGAACTGCAGTTCTCCACTTCCCCTGCTGAGATGTCAGATAGACTTGGGCTAAATTTGATGGCAAGTATTCCAGGTCCCTTCTGTCAGGTTCTCTTGTGCTTAATGAGCAGTATACTCTTTGATGAAAATACTGTGTAAACAATGAAACAGCACATCAAAGAGGTGTAAATGAACTTGCTTCTCCAGTATATTCAGTCAGAGCAGGGTTTAAGACATTCAAGCAGGCCTACAAAACCCTGCTGTGTCCCTAGAACATAATTGGCTCCTGGGAGCAACAGCATATATTAGGTACAGCAAAGTAGTCTTACAATAAGCTTTCTGTAAATGCAACTGATTCAGTTTTATATGAAGACTGTGATTCCAGTGGGTGGGCTCTAAGAAAGAGTTGCTTAAATCATTGTTTGTATTTTTATTTCCTTTAAGTAATGCCATCACAGAATCAGAGAACAGAACAACCAGGTTGGAAGGAACCCATCGGATCTTCTAGTCCAACCATTCCTATCTAACACTACACCAAGTCCCTCAATACCTCATCCACCCGTCCCTTAAACACCTCCAGGGAAGGTGACTCAACCACCTCCCTGGGCAGCCTGTTCCAATGCCCAATGACCCTCTGTGTGAAAAACCTCCTCCTAATCTCCAGCCTAAATCTACCCTGGCGGAGCTTGAGGCCATTCCCTCTCGTCCTGTCCCCTGTCACTTGGGAGAAGAGGCCAGTTCCCGCCTCTCTACAACCTCCTTTCAGATACTTGTAGAGAGTAATAAGGTCTCCTCTCAGCCTCCTCTTCTCCAGGCTAAACAACCCCAGCTCTCTCAGCCGCTCCTCATAGGGTCTGTTCTCCAGCCCCTTCACCAGCCTCGTCGCTCTTCTCTGGACTTGCTCCAGAGCCTCAACATCCTTCTTGTGCTGAGGGGCCCAGAACTGGACACAGTATTCAAGGAGCGGCCTCACCAGTACTGAATACAGAGGAAGAATCACCTCCCTGGACCTGATGGTCACACCGTTTCTGATACAAGCCAGGAAGCCATTGGCCTTCTTGGCCTCCTGGGCACACTGCTGGCTCATGTTCAGTCGGCTGTCGACCAACACCCCCAGGTCCCTCTCCTCCTGGCAGTTTTCCAACCAGACTTCTCCCAGTCTGTAGTTCTGCATAGGGTTGTTGTGCCCCAAGTGCAGGACCCGGCATTTGGCCGTGTTAAACCTCATGCTGTTGGACACTGCCCAGCGGTCCAGCCTGTTTAGGTCCCTTTGCAAAGCCTCCCTACCCTCCAGCAGATCGACACTTGCACACAGCTTTGTGTCATCTGCAAACTTGCTAAGGGTACCCTCAATGCCCTCATCCAGGTCATTGATGAAGACATTGAACAGGACTGGACCTAGCACTGAGCCCTGGGGAACCCCACTTGTCACTGGCCTCCAGCTGGACTTAACACCATTTACCACCACTCTCTGGGCCCGGCCATCCAGCCAGTTTTCTACCCAGGAGAGTGTGCGTCTGTCCAGGTCAGAGGCTGAGAGTTTCCCTAGCAGAATGCTGTGAGAAACTGTGTCAAAGGCTTTACTGAAGTCCAGAAAGACCACATCCACAGCCTTTCCCTCATCCAGCAGCCGAGTGACTTTGTCATAGAAGGCGATCAGGTTGGTTTGGCAGGACCTGCCTCAGGTAAACCCATGTTGACTGGGCCTGATCACCTGGTTCTCTCGCATGTGCTTCATGATAGCACTCAAGATCACCTGTTCCATGACTTTCCCTGGCACTGAGGTCAGACTGACTGGCCTGTAGTTCCCTGGATCCTCCCTGCTACCCTTCTTGTAAATGGGAACTACATCAGCCAGTCTCCAGTCCAGAGGTACCTCCCCAGTCTTCCAGGACTGCTGGAAGATGATGGAAAGGGGTTTGGCCAATACATCCGCCAGCTCCCTCAAAACCCTAGGATGTATCCCATCTGGCCCCATAGACTTGTGGGTGTCCAGTTGGCCAAGCAGGGCTCTGACCACCTCCTCTTGGACTATGGGAGCCTCGTATTGCTCCTCTGTTTCCCGGGTATCTACACAGAGGGAACAGCAGTCTTTACAATTAAAGACTGAGGCAGAGAAGGCATTAAGTACCTCAGCCTTCTCCTCGTCCCCTGTCACTGCTGTTCCCTCTGAGTCCAAAAGGGACTGTATGGTCTCCCTTGTCCTCCTTTTACTGTTAATATACTTATAAAAAGATTTTTAATTGTCTTTTGCAGACTTAGTTAATCTGATCTCTAGCTCAGCCTTAGCCCCTCTGATTTTTTCCCTACATAGCCTCGCTTCTCTCCTGTAGTCCCTCCAGGAGGCCTGTCTCCCCTTCCAGAGCCTATAAATATTTCTTTTTTTTTTCTAATTTCATCTCACTGTAGTTACAGTACTCAACTACTTTGGACAAACAAATGCACAAAATATTCCTTTGTGCAAGGATCTTCTAAATCACTACTCCTAAAAATCACCACTCTGAAGCATATCTGCAGCACAAATGTTTTCAAGCACCAAAAAGGAAATCCCACGGCTACTAGAAGTATTATATACTCAAGAATGACAATAGACTGATCAGCTAGTAGTGTGCATGGAACCATCCCTCTTGGTTTCCATCATATAATGTATCTTACTTATTGGTTATGGATTTTAAGTTATTTTGCAATTATACACTAGCTACGTTAGTTCCTGGCTTCCCAGCTGAGGTTACAAACCACACAGAAAAAATGTAGATATTTGTAATACAGGCAATCAGTGTTCATTCCTATTTATCCCCATTTTCCAAAAACACCCATGCATACCACCGTAACATCAAGGTTTCTCAGAGAACTCTATTTGCACAAAGTGACCTAATTTACATTACTGCCAGTGCTGAAGTAGGTTTTAATTGATACTGCTATAACACAAACATTTTTTTGGTTAATATACCTACTTACATTATCCTAGGATAGAGTGCATTGCACAATATGTAGTATGTGATTTTAAGGCTGAAGAGTTTCATCCAACATGCTTGAGAATTGTTCTCTAGATTATTGAGGAATAGGTCAATGCACTGGTCAGATTAATTGTTTTAAAACCAGTGTTCAAAAAAAAGCTTTAGAAAAACTGTCTCCCCCTCCTCCCAGAGCAAAAGAGTAAATACCACAGACCTATTTCCAGCTGATATCTTTAGTTAAAACAGCAAAATCATAGATAAGTAGCAAAAAGATTAAGTTCTGAAATGACAGAGTAGTCAATCAAAATTAATTGAAAAGAAAATAAAATTTTCTCAGGAAATAAACACCTCACATTGTGAAAGTATGTTACCAATCTGAAAAATACAGGTGTTTCTGGCACAGCTGTTTTTCTTTTCAAATCACTGTCCCTACAGCTGTGCACATTGCAAGTGGTCAGAGTGGAATCGCAGAGCATTTGCTCTGCAGCTATTTATGCATTGTTTCAGTCTCATCCATAAGCAGGAAATTCGGTCTCCTCATGGCCCTTTTTGTTTGAAAGGATTGGCTTTCACCATGGAGGAAAAAACCTCTCTCTTGTTGAATAAGAGTATCCATCATAGTTTAAACAGAATTTCAGGAATGACAGGTACCTTATTTAGATAAGGTGACACATTACTTCTTCCTTTTTCCTCCTTTTCCTTATACAGTAAGATCTATATGGAGAGTAAATTATGCTATCACACCAAGTAAGTATCAGAGTCAAGCTCCCTTTTCTGAGTTTCCTATTTCACATCCCCTTGAATTCCTCATCTAGCCATTTGAAGGACATCTGAAGTGGATTTCTGGTTCCACTGCTCTTAGCATCAAATATTTCTGTTGGCTATGCTGAGTAATAAAGCTTACTGAAATCCTTTTTCCTAGGAGAAGGTTACTGGCAGGAACTGTATTGCTACTGAATTGCTATTATTGGTTGTTAAGAACAGGGACTTAAAAAATGAAGCAGCTATACATATCAGCTATTTAAAATACTCTTTCCATGCCTTCCAGATTGTTTTATATTGTCTTCTTTAAAATTGAAAAAGATTAATGCACTGAATAGAAATAAGGAAATTAAGATTTCTTTGAAGCTCTTATTGGCATGTCTGTGTCAGAGTGTGACAGTCCTTTCTTTTAGCTCTGACTAGTGCACTGCAAAGGAAGGGGTACGTGCATCTTGACAGTGGGATTTAGCCACAAAGTAGTGCAACGCTGCCCTTAGCGCCAAGATTTACTTGTTCCCAAACCTGATGAATGTTTATAATTTTTCTGTTTTAATAGATATTTTGCAGATGAAGTCCTAAACATCACACAGATGGGCAGTGCTGGAAATCACACAGAGAGACACTTTTGCTGATTCCAGGAACACAAACTGTTAAACTCGGCCAATTACTTGGCATGCGTCCTTATGTAGGGGAAAGCTAGGAATTAAATGGATCCTGGTGGAAAAGACTACGTTATCTGACAGGCTTCACAGATGTTGTGTTGATGATTGACCGTGTGACTTGATCTGCATTTACTATAATGGGTACTAGTGGGAGATTCCATATGCTTGAAAATGTGAATAGGAAAAGCATAGTAAAATTAACTTTACTAGGAAAATTGCCAAAAATGGACTTAGCATTATATGTATTCATAAAAATATGAAGATTTAAATTCATTGCCCAACTACTAAAAGCAATGATATTAGTCTGTGCAAAAGGTGGATTGAAACAGTAATACAGCTGTTCCATACAGCTCTGATAAAAGAATCAGTAAAGGTCCCTGAGGGTAATGTACAGAGGATGGCTGGGAATGGGGAGAGGGCTACTCCAAACAAGGATTTTAGCTGCAGACTAAACACACCTCTGTAAGTGCCATTCCAGTTTAGAGAAGTACCACAATGATGTAAAGTCCCTGAGTCCCTGTTAATGGAGTCTCCAGCACTTTCTCATCTGGCTTATCTTCAGCAAACCTGTATGAAAATATTCAGTTATGAAAAATACTTCCTGAGGGTCCTCTGGTGCTTTCCATAAAAACTCTTCACACATCCTGTAGGAGCAATTCCTTTCACCTGAGTAGAATTTGCTCACAGGACAAAAATCAATTTTTATTAATATTCTGCAAATGGGCACATGGACTGTAAAGGAGATAAGATCCAGGCAATCAGAAGCAGGAGAAATGTTTAGATGAAAAATAAAGGCATCACATCTCATTGACAGTGCCTGAAACAGAGGCTGACAGCGCAGTCACACTGAATGCACATGCCAGTATGTGTAAGGAGCAGATACTCATCATATGCTGGGTAAAAGCTATATAGATCCAAAAAGGTGGATTGACAGAAAGAACGAGTCAGTAAGTTTTGCAGTAGGAAAGATGAGGTATCTGAGTCACACTTTCAAGTGTGAATGAATCCTGACTTGTAATAAAGAATCTGATGGACTGAGTGAGTTTGCAAGAGTTTAGGGAATGGGCAGAAGTAGGTATCTGGTTTTGGGGTTTTTTTTTCATTTTTCTGTCTGTCAGAATAATTTTCTTGTATGCCTGTTGTGACCATGTTGCATCCATGTAACCTGCAAGAATGAGCAATATAAGCATGAACATCTAAGGACTGGGCGTGAGGATATATTTGAAGTTGTATTTAAACAGAAGAAAAAGCAGCCAGGTGTGAGTTCTCTATATCCATTGCAAACATCTGCACACATTTTTTCTGCTCACATGTGCACCTCAGGCTTTATTGGAGCGGGTCCTAAAACAGGCAGCGTCTCTCTTGACATGATTTTGTTTCTGCTTTCTGTACCTAGGAAATGAACAATGCATAGCCTGTCAGGGGCTCGTTGAGCCTTAGCCAAAGCAAGATGCCCTAGGCAGATGAAGAGGACAGTTACAGACTATGGGCAGGACTGAGAGAACTGGGAAAGAGAACAGTCAGCAACAGGGGGAACACCAAGTGTTAAACTGTATAGAAATAGAAAAAATGAGATGGATATCAATGGATATAGAAACACCAGCACCAACTTTTCTGGGAAACCTTTAGCTCATCCATTATAGTTAACAATTAACACCCCTATTCACTCTGCCAACACACAGAAATTTCACAAGCTGCCCCCAGCTGTGGCAGAATAAAAGGAAAAGAGAAATAAAAGAACAGACAGTGAATTATTTTTGCACCTTGCTGCTGGCCTTTCCTTGCAAAGTTTGTCATCAGTCCTGACAGAGAAAGGGAGATTGCTGGAAGAATTCTAACAAATAACTTAATTTCTAAATTAAAAAAAAATAGTAATTCATGTTATCCTCCCTCCTTTAGCTGGAATGCTGAGGGCTGTCTTCAGGAAAACTCTAAAATAAATCCAAGATTTTTCTGAAAATTACTTTTCTATAAATCCACTCAAAAGCTGTGAGAAGCAATAAATGGTTAAGAAGCCTGTTTTACAGGGCACCTTGTATTTTTCATTCTCTGAAAATACTCACCATTAAAATGTTTTAGCTGAGATTTTCAAAGCAGCGTGGGCAAATCCTCTGCACATCTCACATTAATTAACAGCAAGTGAGTGGGTAATTCCCTGTAGCACACTGATAATGTCAGACTTTTTTTTTTTTTAAAAAAAATCCATTTAGCATATTCACATGGAACAGGTCAGGAAAATGTGTATAGGGGTTCTAAACTACGCCTAAAAAATAATATGGATTTTTATTCTGACCTTATGAGCCTCTGGTCTGTTCCAGCAGAAGAATTCTGATCAGCTATTTTGGGCAAATCCAGAAATGTAAAATAAATGTGCACCATCATCATGGAGATCCAAGCCTAGTCAAGTGTCTCATCTAAATAATACTTTTCTGTTTAGAGGGACTGGGGGAAGGGCAGGGGAATAAACCTTTCTGTTTACTCTTTCTTTGGAAAAAATCCACTGGGAGAGACTGCACAATTAACATATTAATGAAAGCTGGCCTCAGATGTGATGCCTGAAAGCAATTATGGGCAAATTAAGAATATAAATGCAAGATAAAATAGTCATGCCTTTTTGGGACAGGAAGAGCATAAGCTGTTTAGTGCTCAGACAGGAATATAGTTTTTGACGCATCCTAGGGGAAGGAACCTCATCTTAGTCTGCTTGGGAAAGGTAGACTATCTAATGCTCATCATGTCAGCTATGAAATACTAGTAACACTGTGATACCTGGTCTGTACAACCAGTCAGTAAGCTCAATGTCGGAGTTAAAACCTGGAAGCATGAAAAGTTGAACATTTGTACTCTGCTAAAGGAGAAGAAACATGTAATTTTCACCACATTTATCCTTGTATATTAACATCATTGAATTAAATCTTCTGGACATCATTTTCCAATGGGATTTTGGGTATTTTTGGTGGATGCTAGTCTCAGACATTAATAACTATTTGCATTAAGCTGTGTGTGCATAACAATGATGAAATTCAATCTGGTCTTATAGCAAATCAGAAATGGGTGTAAATGCCTTCAGCACAAGAGATTACAATTTTCTTTTCCTCATTAGCACCAGGTGAGGGTTACAAAAGAGCTAGCTGGAAAGCAGGGTTTTGATTCATGACTGATTTTGTTTTATTCTTCTAAGTTACAGTCCAAATCAGACCAAAAACTAACATGTGTTAAATTCCCCAGGTCCTGTAAAACCACTTAGTGATATTGATGTTCATGTCAGCTTTCATGACCAGAGCAAAGATGACAATTCTACTGAGGAGCAACAGGAAACGCTGGCTCTTGGGCTCAGCCAGCAGAAAACCAACCAAAGTCTAAAGCTCTGGCAGCTTCTTACATCTGTGCTCTCCAGGACAACTTTCAGGCATCCAGGCACTCTTCACCTGCCACCCTGCTCTGGTCTTGGAGAGAACTTGGACTAGGGTGAAGGAAACATTTGGGACTCAAGAAAAAGTCATTTTTTATGAAACTCCTTTTTTTCCCAGTCCAAAAAAAGTATTCAGTCAACTTTATTATCAAAAGCCTTTACAACTAAAGAAAAAGCTGAATAATCGGAAAAAAACTGGGGGTAGGGAAAGTACATCTTCGAACAGTTAGACATGTCTCCAGGAAATTTCAGCACATGTGAATGAAGACTATCAAACAATGTTACATTATTAGAAAGCAAAAGCAATTGAAAGTTTTTTCCCCACAAAATGAATTGGCTTAATTATTAACCAAATCACTAGTACTTCCCTGACTAACTATGGTACACTTGTCTATTCTTATTGGTTTCTGCAGAATATACGAAGTAGCAAGGTACAAATCCCCTTGGTCATTGACATGACCTCTTAGAAAGCTCATACATGGATTAGGCTTTAAATTTATATTTTATTGCTTTATTTTAAATCCTCCAACTCATCTACCTTAAAGGCCAGGTAAGTGTAGTATTTATTGTCCCTCAATCTTTTTTTTGCCATACTTAGAGCTACAAGTCCAGAAATTCCTTTGCCAAGCTTTGATAACCTTACCACTGCTCCTGAAATAAGCCTTTAGGAAATCATCAGGTGTGTGGCCATCTGTGGACCACATTCCCTTGTCAAACCCAAAACTATGTGTTAACAAACGCACCCTTGGCTCCAACAACTATGTATCTTATTACAGTTAATGAAAGACAACACTTTCAGCATTCATTTCTGCCAGTAAAGGCTTGAGGGTATTTTTTTTGTGCCAGAATGTCCCTGCCTACTATTTTGCACTCAGAAGGAAAACCTTGTTTTCAAGTGCACCTGTTCTTGACACTAGTAAGTCAAATGTATTCTTTTCTATGCAAGGTCACTAAGATATCTTCTTTTAACTTGCAACATATTTTTTTTTCTCTTTTTTTTCCTTTTGCCAGTGGAGTTTTCAGCATTCCCCTCTCTACAGCCATGTAGCCTGTGAATCAGAATTGCCAACAGGGTCTCTGCTCCCTACTGATTTGCTCAAAGATCTCAACAACCATGAAAAAAATCCCCTGATGATGAAGTAATTTTGTATGTCACTGTAATACAACCTCCTGCTGGATGGCTGCTGGGGTGCCTGGCAGTGCAACATCAAGGAGCCAACGCATATATCTAACTTTAAGACCCATTTGCAGACAGCTCAGTCAAAAATCTCACTACCTCAGGGAAACTGGAGGACGGTTTGATTCATTTGGTTGCAGATAATGGCAAATACTGCATGTACCACTCTAATACAGAGAAAGGTACTGCTAGGCAGTAGAGAGGAAGGTTGCCTGTTTACCTCAGACACAAGGTCAGGCAGTGACTTAAAGGAGGAAGAGAGACTTCATCACTTCTGAGAAGAGAACAGAAACATCATGGGAAAAGTCCAGTAGGGATGAGCCAAGTGACTTGCAGTGATGTTGCAGAATGAGTTTTCTCTGAGGAATCTGAGGAACATGCCAACGTGTTCCTGAGGAGCATCAGGAAGAAACTTTTTTAGCATCCAGGAAACTGTAATCTTCCCTGCAGAGGTTCAGCTATGTGTGATAACACACATAGTGGAATAACCTGGGCTCAAGCTTCTGAGGAACCAGCTGCTGAGGAACCAGCTGTTAGAAAGTGTGTAAATATGAGCTATGAAAATATTAGGTAAAAGGTAAAACATCAGACAGAAATTAGATTGTTGAGATGGGGACAGATCACAATTTAAGGCAGGAAAACAGTGATGTGAAAAAAAAAATGAAGTCCTATAGGAAAAACAGTTGAAGGATGGCAATTTATTAAGGCTGAAGATCAACTCCTTGTAGGGAACCATGGGAGCTGAACATTTCTTGCCTGAAAACTGCATGGCAACAAAGGCATCAGAAGTGGTGAGCAAATTAATGCCCACCTACCAGCTGTCCATTATGTATAATAGTCAATAAATGTTTCTTTTGTATTTTTAACTACTACATTGCTTACCTTTGTTCATTGTAAAAGTCACCTAAAATGATTCAAAGTCTTAGAAAGTTGTTTGGCTGCAAAACACTGCTAGAGGTAACTACCTGACTGGCTACGACACAATTAAGAAAGAACATGTTCATTTGTAAGACTTATTTGCAGAGCAAAGTACCTGTATTTTCTCTACTTAATTACTCTCTTTAAGATATACTTTTCAATTTTCTATTTTTTTTTAGTCTACTAAAACTTATTTTTGTATCTGATGTCTTTTGGTTTGCCCCCTTCAAGAAAAGGGAGCATATTTTTACCTCAGGGCTATGGAAGCCTACAGATTCTACTGCACAGCCACAAAGAATTAGCATCCTCCTTTCCCCACTTTGACTCACATATGCTGCGGCAAAAATATGTGAAATTCTGCGCATCAGGAGTGCAGGATTAGTGCTGTAAGCTTTTCAAATTGAAAATGCTACTAAATATCAAATAAATTACTGGAATTGTGAAAGAGAACCTAGAATACTTTTGCAATAGGACATATAAAATATTTATATAAATTGAGCAGAAAAATAGAAATAATCTTAGCAAGTAGGTGTATTCAATGTTTGTATACAAAGCATTGTATAAAGAGTCTTTGGAGCTGTGAAAAAACTGTTTTGCTCTGAGATTCTCTGTAATTGCAACTCATAATTGGTCATTATAGTATTAGTTATTAGTATCAGTCAACAAGATTTCAAATTTTTTTTTTTTTGCATCTAGCAGCAATGAACAACTACATGTTTTGTTAACAATTTAGGAACAGTAAGTAATTAAGTTTCAGCAGCAGGTTGATTCACCCTTTGGGGACATACACTAGGCCTGGCATTTGTCAGAATGAGCTTTCAGCAGAAGCACTGGCATTTGGTACTTTAACCTCTTTTTCAGAGAAACCCAAGAGATGTCACACAACATATACCTCACCATTCCCTTTATACCATCTCCCTTGTGTCAACAATGTGGTCACACAGCAACACGGCCCAGGGAAACGTACCATGCAAATGACTCAGTTGTTGTGAAATTGTCCCTTAATTTCTGCCCCTCTTTCCATAGACAGTACATGAACTTAGGTACTAATCTGCTACTTTAGCCATCTTGGTTTTGTACATAAAACTAATTTTGTTTAAACCTCTTCCTCAACCTCATGGCATCTCATCCCTTTCTTTTCTTCTGCTGCAGCACCATCCTAAAAGTAGAACATTGTGACAATGAGATTTTGTGCAAGGATGTATGCCTCAGCACCTGTGCAGAAAAAGTTTATTTACTAAATGAATTGGAAGAAAATTCATAGCAAAAAAAATTTACAGAAGGCCCATTTTCTTCCTAGCACATGCCTGTTAGAAATAGAAATATATTGTCAATGATGTGCATTGATGCAGTTTCCAGCAGCAGTAACTTTGGAGTGGGATTTTAGGGTTTAGAGATAAACTCTGCCTGTTTGAAGAAATACACCTATTTATCAAATAGTGTGATATATTGTCATTCTCTCTTCTGAAATTAGTTAAAAGCATTTGAAATGCCACTATAAAGAAATTCTGGATGGCAAAAGACAATGCTATGTGTAGTTCGGCTCCTATCAAGTCTTAAGCAAATGTTGTGTTTGGGAATCATGTCTTGATCTGAAGCACTGCCAGTCACAACAGTTCTCTCAACAGATGCGACATCCGAGAGATAGTCCCAAGAAGAGCTCTGGGACCATCAAACAGAGAACCTTTGGACTCAGAGTGCCTGTAGCTCTCAGTGCCTGAATGTCCCTCAGTTTCCCAAAGAAGTCTGTTTGCTGCGCTGTCTAGAGAATGAAAACATTTTAATTATACAATCATCTATCTCTAGATATAACCTTCCATGTGAAATGGCAAATTACTACAGTGCACAAACAGAAACTTACACAAAATAGCAAGTTTTTGTAGCATTAAACATAACTATTAGAACCACCTCACTGATACTGTAAATTTTCTTAACCCTCCCCTTATACCCCCCAGCACAAATCTTTCAGAGGGTAAATTATGTCAGAGGTGCTTGTAGTAAAATGAACAAAACCTGACTGATACATATGTGACAGTACTGGATGAAGCAAAAACCCAGCTGATTTTAATGCAACCTGCATCCAAATTTGATGATTAGTCTTACTAACTATTTAAAACCTGTATGTCAGAAGTAACAAAATGCAAAAAAATTATTCCAGTAATATGAGCATTCTATGTTCTCTCCGGGGTGGTTATCACTCTCATTGAATAAAGTATTTAGATTAGTTCTGGATTCATTCTGAAGTCTCAGCTCAAGGTAGGGAATATACACTCATTTAAAATGTCTTTTTCATCTTTAAGTCTTGCATTCAAATGACCGCTTTGATTTATATATATATATGGGCTGGATGAAAGTTATTTCATATTTGTATATATAATTGTAATTTTCAGTTGGTAGCTGTACCTTCACTAGAAAAATGCAGGAAAAAAATGAAAAAGAAAAAAGGGTTGTTGATGAAAAAGGTGATTGAGTGAATTATAGCTTTCATGAGAAAGCTGAAGAAAGATTTAGAGTTGTTCGTAGCGTCTTACTACAAGTAAGAGACAGCAGAAGATTGTAAGAATATATGTTTCCAACTGTCTATCATCTGCATTTCTTTGCAATGGTGAAGAGAGCAAATCAATGCCTTGGGGCATCATTTGTCCTGAACTGCTATCTAAAGTAACATTTCCTTCTTCAAGAGCATCTTAATACAGAGTGCAGGTCTTTAAAAGGATAAATAAAAAACAAATTGAGAGGAATGCCTTAGAGGGACAAATTGAAACAAAAACCAAAACCCAGCTCCTGCTCTCATTATTAAAATGATCTTTGAAGTAAGCTTCATACTGTTGAAAATGCCAAAGCTAACAACTGAGGAATTGCACAAAAGGACACTATGTTGTCAGCTCCTTAAACATAGTTGCTATTCCTTAAATTATTTGTTATATTATTCATCAAACTATTAATGAAGGAGATACCAAAATTTAGTCAATTGAAGCCACATAAGATACACGAAACAGAGTAACTACTCATCATACTGATTTACAAATACTCACTAATCACTAATTTTCTGCCTCTTGTCTATGTAGTTGGAGGCTTTCTGATTTTTGAAGGCATATCAAGATGTATAATGAAGAGGAAAAAAGGCAAAATTCAGTAGTTTACTGGAGTAAGTGGTGAATGGCATAGATGGATATGTGCCTTCTGTCACAGAGTATGAAAAATTCTTGGGAAACAGTGAATTTCTGACAAGCATTCAACTGACAACACCAGTGGTAAGTTCACTCCTTCTCTATAGCATCCCTCAGAAACTGCAGGTTGCACCAAATCACCCATCAGTCTGAAAGTCATTCTAGATGAGGGTGAAAAGGTGGAAAATGTAATTAAACCACAAATGACATACTCCCTTTTTTTCCAGTTTTGTTCGGTGAAAAGGGAAGTGATCACAAGTCTTCTCCCAGCATGAAGAAGATAGCTCTCAAGTGGAAAGGTGTTGACTTTTCTCTGACAGGTCTTCTTTATCTTTTTCCAAGGTAAAGCTTTCAGTTTTGAACATTGCTTTGAGAATGACTCATGGCCACAAAGACTAACTTATTAATGTCCTTGAATGTCTCAATGAACTGAATATGCAAGAAAACCAAACGTGAAGCTTCAACTTTTAATATTTTTGACTAAACAAGGACAGAATTAAAGACAGTGTAATTTATAATACACAAGTAAATAGGGGAAATATGTCAAATACTAAATCCCTCCCCAAAAAATATATTGAAAATTCATCCCAGCATAACTATTGATATTGATATATCAGACCAACATGTGACTATCAAAACTAAAAGCATTGCCTGAATTTGGGCATGGAATTTAGTTAATATGCTACAATCAATGAAAAATCAAAGTTGGATCAGGGGGGCAATTTTCACAGAATATATTTTGCCACCTGGATTCAAAATAAAATGAAAAAACACTTCTGATTGAACTGTCATGTGAAATGAACTCAAGTCAAATCCAACAAAGTGTAGGTTAGCAACTTTATGTGGTGAAGGAATGAGATTAGCCTGGTGTCTGACTTAATGCTTAATCCATATTTCTCATCAAGACTAGCTTTCTCTGTCCCATTCACCATGAAAAGAAGTAAACTAGGCTTTTAACTGAAGATTACAAATATCTCAACTGACAAACAACAACTGTGGAGCAAGTGCATGCTAACTGCTAATACTAGGCTTTGATTCCCCCAGGTGCTCCTTTAAATCATTGTTTTTATCTTCATTTGAATTTTTTCAAGAGTGAGCAAGGTGAACTTTGATGTCTGCTTACTGATATGAGTGCTTACAGAAGAATGGGCAGGAAGCTCAAATTAAATAACTGAAAAAGGTAAGCCATTTCCATAGCTCAGCAGCAGAGTACAAGAAAGCAAGTAATTTATAGGATTTTCATTGCTTCTTATAATTTAAGCAACAGAAAACATTAATAATAATGCTTGCTTCATTGTGTTCCCTTTGATATATTGTCTTTGTACCTGCATTGTTTAAAAAGGATGTTATAAATTGAACAGTTCTGTCTTTCTCTGGCATTTATTTTAGCAGAGAGCAGGGAATCTGCTAAAATAAAAAGTGGAACAAAATGAGAGGCATGTTTTAAGAATGCAGAATAAAGCAAAAAAAAAAGTTTGGGAACTGCTCCTTTAAAACATATTCCTTGTCCTTTATGACTCATTTCAGCTCTTTCATTGTGCATTTAATACTAGAAGGGAAAAAGGCAGAATACCTAATTTTGTCTTGTATTTCCAGCTGGGTTTGGCTAGAAGTGTTGGATTCTAATAATGTTCACACAAGGGCTTTTAAAATAGCGGGATGCTTATGTAATCAGGAACACACCATTATACCTGTAAAGAGGAAATCACCTATCAAACTTCCTTGCAAAATTGCCTTAATTAAGGCCACAAAGCAGGTATTTACACTAAAAAGAAGGGAGGTAGTGGTATAACTGGTCAGTTACAAATGCAGTTTCCAGCAGCAAGCCACAGAATTCAGAGTCTAATACTTATTAAGAAGGATATCAGCAGTATACGTAGGTCCATGTAAACTTCATGAAGTTCAACAAGGCCAAGTGCAAGGAACTGCAATTCTGTCAGGGCAACTGTCAGTATCAATACAGGCTGGGGGATGAAGACACTGAGAGCAGCCCTGCAGGGAAGGACTTGTGAGCACTGGTGGATGAAAAGCTGGATATGCTTAGAAATGTGTGCTTGCAACCCAGAAGGCCAGCTGTATCCTGAGCTGCATCAAAAGAAGCATGGTTAGCAGGTTGAGGGAGGTGATTCTGCCCCTTTGCTGCACTCTGGTGAGACCTCACCTGAAGTACTGTGTCCAGCTCTGGATCCCTCAGCAAAGGAACGTAGTGGAGCAGTTGGAACAGGTCCAGAGGAAGGCCACAAAGGTGATCAGAGGGATGGAATACCTTTCCTCTGAAGAAAAGCTGAAAGGGTATGGGTAGTTCAGCCTGGAGAAAGGAAGGCGTTAGGGAGACCTATCTGCAGTATTCTGGTATTTAAAAGCCTATTAAAAAGACAGGGACTATATTTTTAGCAGGACCTGCTGTGATAGGACAAGGGGAAATGGTTTTAAACTAAAAGCGTGTGGACTTAGACTAGATATGAGGAAGAAATTTTTTACAATTAGTGTGGTGAAACGCTGGTACATCTTGCCCAGAGAGGTGATAGAACCCCGTTCCCTGCTACCATCCATATTATTGGATGGGGCTCTGAGCAACTTGATTGAGTTGAAGCTGTCCCTGCTCTGCAAGTGGGGCCAATGAGTTGCCCTTTTTAGGTCCATTCCAAGCCAAACCAAACCATCCTACAATTCTATTTTAGGGTATCTTTCTTGAGGAATCATTTTGAAACATTGTAAAATAACTATTTATGCAATGATTATGTGCTGGCAGCTGCTGTGAGGGATGTTACAGAGGTAAGAAAAATGGCCCCTGCTTATTGCTTTTGCCATGTGCAGGTGTATTAAGTCTTCTTTGTCAGGTTTTTTCAGACATTTCAGATTTTAAGTCAGACATCAGACGTGAACAATTTATAACCTGGATTTTATTTCAGGTTTGTTGTCCACTTTTGGCCAGACACTGTTTTAGAACTGAAGAACAGTGAATGGGCAAAAATAGAACAAAGAAACAAGAAAGGTATTAATTGTTTGCACTGGAAAAATGCCTGTCAGCTGTTGAAGAGGTAAGGAAGCCCTTTAAAAGTAGGTCTGCCAAAACCAAAGTAGAGTTCAGCACAGGAAAGTGAAAGTAAAATTTCTCTTGAGGAAAGAGAAAGAAGAGAAAGACAGGAAAGACCTAATTAAAAGTGAAGTTCTTGCAGTAAATAAATGATTAAGCTTGCTTCAAAAGTGTGTAGAAACATTATTCCCTGAGACGAATATTAAGTTACACTATAGGAAAAAACCCTGGTAAAATTGGTAGGATATTTTTTTTTTTTTTTAATAGAGAGTAGCACTGAATTCCCACTGTTTTATAAACACAGCATCAAAGCACAGATATGCCTGCTTAATCAGTTACCTTAGGATCCCTATGGCTTTTAGGTGACACATATATTAGTGTTGACATAAGAACTCCAACAAAATAAAGTTTATTATTTCCAATTTAGGGATCTCTACTTTCTCCATAGTAAGAAAACTCCATCTCTTTATTTTCAGAAATAATTTTACATAAAAACAACTGTCTTGATTCAGTATGGTATTGATACCACTGGAAAACAAAATTAAGCCAGCAATTAAATTCTTCTTGAATTATAGTTCCTATAATTTCTCCAGTCTGCTAAGTTGACTTGAAAGCTTTGATCAAATGCGTATTCTGGAGGGTGCCCTACTAAAAGGAGTAGAAACCCTGAGTATTTTGAGGTTCACTCTTCAGAAAACTTCAGAAAACTTGAGTGACAGGAGAAAAGATATAGTGGGAGGTAACTGCAAGAATACACCAGAGGAAAAAAAAAAAATTGAGCGAAAGGTAGGTTAACATGTAGGCATCTTAAAAAAACAGTTAATATAAGCTAAGGAAGTAAGAACAGAGGAACCAAGTTTTAGTTTTGTTTTGTGGGATTTTTTTAAGGTTTATAGTTACATGAAACACATAGTTGATATTCAATGATTTGCAACCTGTTGTATTATTTTACGATGATAAGGCTGAATCTGAAGCAGATAGCGGTGAAGAATTGTTATTTTAATTAGCTAAATAAGTAGACAGGAAAATCAAGAACAGTCCTGATCCACCCTAGCAGACTCAGTTCAGCAGAGCCATGAGGGAAAAGAACTTCAACACGAACACATCAGGACTTCTGTACTAAAAAAGGAGTGTGCTGGCTGCTTCAGACAGGTAGAGCATTCCAGGTAAATAGCATCTACTTAATAAGAGGGAAGAATTTTGAGAGACCAAAATAATTTGCAGGATAAAGAACTCCAAAGACTAGAGCTACTAAGCTTATTACAGAGTAGTAACTACTTGAATGTGCTTCCAATGTGTTATCTACTGATCCATAACCCTAGGGTATAATTATTTATTATAACTTTGACTGATTTGTTTTGGGGCTTAGGAATAAAGTAGGTATTCTTCAGTCAAAATATTTAGGATTTCTGAGAAGTAAACTGATTGGGTATTTCTACATCAGACATATGGACAGAAAACTAATGAAACAGTTTTGTGTCAGAATTCAAAATAATGTGAAGCAAGAGTACAATTATTGGTACCACGTTAAACATGAAAAAATGTTACCTTTACAGTGTCAGTAATGTTGCTTCTGTGTTTGACTGTATCTGCCAGAAGAAATACATGGAGATTTATGTTATCCTAAGCCTTAAACTCAAAATTTACTTCCTAGCAGCTGTTGTACCAGTAGAAACAGCTTCAGTGGGTCCTTAGTAGGCAAAGAGCCTTTCAGGTAGGCAAAAGTCTGACCTCTCCTGTTAAGCTCAGCTTCATAATTTGTGCCTCTGTTTGAAAAAACCCCAATTATTTCTGACTTTATTTACACTCTCCATACACGTTTTCAATCCTACTTAAAGATAATTTATTACCACATGCAAATTACAACACATAGACTTATGAGTTAATAATTTACTTGTCTAGCTGGGGAATTTTCCTTTTAGTGCATTATAGATGAACCACAGACAAATTCAGTACTTTCTTGAATTAAGATCATCTAACCAATCTAATTCTGAGTGTATCAAGCAGTGCTGTGCTCTGTGGGGACAATTTAGAATAAAGTATGCTTTGGTATAAGGAAGAATGTCAAGTATTAGCTGAGATTGAATGGTAATCTATAAAAAATGTCAACACTATTAGTAGCACAGTTTGGATTACTAATCTCTGCTCTTCCACGGGAAACTTCTTTTGTTCTCTACCAAAAAGGTCACTGGTCTCCCACGTATGTTCAGAAGGATCTTCAATGTAAAAATATTTATATAAGAATCAACTCAGGCAGATTTAAACTAAGCTGTTCTTTTCTTAAATTCACATATTAATCAAGGAGCAATTATGTGACTTTAAGATTGACAATGACACATGGACACACTCCTTCCCAAACAGTATTTGCAGTGTGCAGTTTTAGGTACACATTTGCCTGGGTATGATGTTGTATATCTTATATGTTCTCCATCTATAAGTAAAAGTAACTCATAGTATAGACATTTAGTCATAAGTAATTTAAACACAGCTGGTTCAAAGAGGTTAGAGGTCTAACAGATGTCAACAGGGCATACTGAGTAGATTTCAAATCAGCTGTCAGACTGGTAATAGACAAATAAAATGCCACACTAGACTCTCATTAGTACACTAACAGCAAATATCAGCAGAAAAATAGAAGCTTATAGAGTAATTTTCCCTCATCCTAGTACATCCTAAAGTTGGTTATTAGAGCCTACTGTATACAAAATGTTCAGGCCCACAGTGTATTTTCCCTCTGAAGAGGTACCTTCTGTACCCTCTAAAGCCTGATGTCTCTTCTGTGTCTTCTCTTCATTTTTGAATCTGAGCAGTGCTGAATCCACTTATTGTTCTTAATTGTCCTTCATTAGTTACCTTGCAGTTTTGATTGGTTTGACTCTTTACCCTAATTGATTTGCCACTGTAATTGACTTTCTCCTTTACTGATTTGCCTTGTGTGTTTTATCATTTTAAAGTGTAGAAGAAACATAGAATGGAATTAAATTCTCAGTAATTGCTTATTACCATCTTGTTGTGCTTTCATTCCCCTTCCCTAAAACAACTACACATGGCTTCAAGTCTGCTGCACCATCTTCTGACTAGCATCCATTATGCTTCTGAAATGTTATTGTTTCTTGATATTTCTCCTTTCCTTTTGCTTTTCAGTTCTGACATTTCCAGATCTTACTGTACTTCCCTGCCACTTTACTGGAGCCCATTTCAAATTAATTAACATCCATAACCGTTTATCTCTTCTACTTTGTCTTCCTCCGTATGGAAGCACTCAGTTTTTCCAATTTACACAAGCAGAAACCTGCCAGTTTACAGCCTCTGCAGCACTAATAGACTGTGGACTCTCACAAGCCATAGAAAACAGAATTTTTCTAAGCGCTTGTTATAGTGTTTCGGTAGTGTGAATTGAGGAGCCCCTCTTTTCTGGTATGGAGTTACATTTAATCTGTAGCCATATATTTCCCAATACACCCAGCCAGAAACAGTGTAAAGGATAAATTACATTTGATGCTTAAAGGAAGAAAGAGTTATTAGGCAAGGTATTGCCTTCATTTGGTCTCACCTGTTTGTGAACAAGTGGCAGTACTAGAGCTGAATAAGCAGAGATTTTCCCAGATTCCTTTTCATCCCCTTCCCTTTGATTCTCCAATAAAAGTAGTTTTTGTCTTATTTTTATGATATATTAGTCTCTCTCAAATTCCTTTGCATGACTGCTTTCATCCTTGTTCATATTTCAGTTACTTTACCTGCAGCTTTAATGTTCTCCCTTAATTTTATTTGCCTTCTTCACTTCTACCCCTAGTTCAGAAATGTTTCATTTTCCTGCCTGCTGACTCTGTAATCTACTACTTTGTTCCCAGGTCTCAGTCTCTTACAACCAGTCTCCTCTTCCACACCCTCAGCTGATCTTTGTTTCTATGAGGTCTGACCTAAAAATCCTGGAACTGTTTTGATTTAAAAAATTAAAAGTCATCTACAATCACTTTCAAAACAGTATCCTTCTGAGTTGATACGCAGTTGCATATGATCCTGCCAACATTCAAAGCAAATCTGCAGATCATTTTCTGAAAGGCAACTGAGGATCTCCATAGTTTCTGCTTTCACATCTTCTTCAGACAAAAACCCGATTCCTTTAAGCACCAACTTGATCATTTGGATCTCTTCAACATAAGCCTCAGTCAATAATTTCCATCACAGATTTATTCAGTTTCACAAGAAAGTTGATGTTAACTTGGTATTTCCTCTTGCACACCAACATTTTCTAAGTGAGGGTAAGAAAACATCTCTGAACATGCATCTACTAGTCCTGAGTGGTACATGAATCGAGCCTTTTCTCACTGTGACAGGTTAGAATCATAGAATCATAGAATAACCAGGTTAGAAGAGACCAACCATTCCTATCAAAACATATTCTATAACCATCTCTTTGTCTCTGCCCTCCCACTCTTGGTTCCCAGGCTGTAGAGTTAGTGTCATTTTTCATGTTGGAACTCATAGACTTGTTATAAAACAATTACATTTTTCTTGCATATTAACCTTCATAATCTCGATCACATCCCTCTCTTTTAATTTCCTTCTTATTTCACTGCAGAATTTTTTCTTTTAATGTATGTGTAATACTTTAAAACACTTTCTGAAGACTCACAAGCAACATTTCTGCTCCCAGTTCAACTTTAGAAGACACTTTTTTCATGCCCCTTCTCCTAAGCTCTATAACTGTTTAGTAAAAGGTAAAAAGTTTACATATACGTACTTATGTATCTACAAAAAGAAAGGAACTCAAATAAAATGGGGAAGATCTAGATACAGGTTTTAATTAATTGAAAATGGACATGTTATAAACTGTGTAGGGAGACTGACATAAGACTCAGTATAAATTGAATTGTGTATGGAAAGAAAGGAACACAGAATGAATAGCTGGAGAAAAAAATGGAGTAAATACCAATTCAGACTGGACCTGATGAGAAACATCTCTCAAGTTATAAAAATTTCAGTTTATAAAGAAAAGACTCAACTCTGATCTGTACGTGGACACCACCAAACTTCTTCAGAGGCTTTTTTCTTTGGCATGGAAGAGTTGGTTTTACTCTTTAATGAGGAAACAGTTGGAAGGCTCTTCACCACAGTAAATTACTCATTTTAGGTACTCAGGGGAAATCACCCGTTTTGCACTAGAAGTTAATTTTTGCTGTCCTTTTCATATCTGAATGACAACAAGCCTGAGTTACAGGCAACTGTTATGTACACCTATATTCACCGAGGGAGTTGTATCTCTAAGGCCTTCCTAATATAATGTGGTTTATTGAAAATGGGGTGTCTGCAAGGAAAGGGTCTTAGAGAAATGGATCCTAAAATAAACAAGAAGAGATCATTAGCACATTGAGGACGTGCACTAAGTTCCAGACTAATTCAAAAAGCATTTCAACAGAGTCTCCTGCTGTGGAGACAGCTGTAGAGGTTTTTGCAGGCTGAAGGACACAGGGAAATGGAGGCTGTCCTTGAAAGACCTTGGCTGAGAGAAGAAGCATCAATCCCCTCAGACAGCCTTCAAATATATTTCTTGCTAGAAGTCTTGGGACTCATGAAGAGTTCATAGGAATATTTTTGGTCTTTTGTATCTTCCAATTTGAGAAAAAAAAAATGATAAGTCTCTAATTCTTGACTGACAAAATCACAGAGAGTTCGAATTGCTTAAAGATTCCATGATAGTGTAAAAATATTCTCTGTCAAAAAGTGTTCCTTATTACAAAATGTAAATGGTGTTCTTGGCCTGACCAAGCTACATACAGTATCCAGTCTCTCTTTGTTGATTCTTGGTGAGCTAACTGAATTAATAAAAATTAAATTCTGTGAAACAGATATTACCACAGGTTTCTTTAGATTAATTTGTGTATAGTTATTTTATGGCTAAGTCCACAAATAGTTATTTTCTCATTTTCTTGTTTGAATTACACGCTTATAATTTTCTAGATAGGATTTAGAATCTGTTTCTGGCATGCTGTACTTTCAGAGATTCACTTGCATTGTTCTGCTGTATTACAGAACTGTACGTATTATTTGAAAAGCAAATAAGACAATTTATGGAGGACTCAATTTTAACTGCATTTTTTATTTTCCCTTTGTTTCAATTAGATGACAGTTTTCAACCAAGACATTCTTATAGTACTCAATATCTCTTAACAAACATTTCACTGTGTCTGTTCTCTGGAACTAAGAAAACTGCAAAATAGTTGTAAGAAATACACTTTGTTTTATTGATGTTTTCACTAAGACAAAATTAAAGTCACTGCGTAAAATGGGATAAATAAGATATTACTCTGAAGCATGTAGCACCCAACATAATACATATTTGCATTGTAAGCATATTGGAAGCAGGATTTTTAATGGTAGCATAGCAGGCACTTTTGTCCCTATTGCTTTGTAGTATGCCAGTATTTCCCAAGGAAAACTGAAATCTGGATACTCACAGTTGTTTTGCTCCAAAGCTAATCTTCATTTGTTTCATATTCATCAAGGAATTACATAATAGTAGTGGGTAATTTTTTTAATTCTCAAACTACATAGTTTTCTCATGAGAAGCATGGATTTGGGCTATTTTTTCTGCAGAGTTCCAAAAATATTTGCAAATTAATTTTTCATGAGATCTACCCAGTACACCACTGCACATAGTAGATTTTGCTGTAACATGATTAATACCAAGTTCTATGCTAAACAGTTGTTAAGGATGACATGTTTTCCATAGCTGACACCACTATTTCTCTGCTGGCTCATTTAGAACCTGATCCAGAGCCGGGTCATTTCAACAGGGATGTCTCCCTGTGAAAACTTTACAACATTCTTGTGTATATGAATATATACATATGTATCTAGGCAAAGATATACTCACACATGAGATCTGAATACTGGTATTCCCTGTAAAAACTGAACACCAAACTGGGACTCTCAACTCTGTACTATGACTTGCCTGTTAGATGGCAATGAAATGACAGTTCATGTGTGACACTGTCAAATATTTTGCACAAGTCCAGGTAGATGTCATCAGTTACGCTTTGCTTATCCACAAATGCTGCAGCTCTGTTGTAGAAGACCACCAAGTTTGTCAAGCATGGTTTATCCTTTGTAAAGCCATACTGGTTGTCATCAGCCACCTCCTTATTTTCCATGTGTCTCAGCAAAGTTTCCAGAAGGATCTGCTTCACAATCTTGCCAAGAACAGAGGTGAGATTGATCATCTTATAGGTCTCTGGGTCTTCATTTTTTTAAAAAATGAGAGTTATGTTTCCCCTCTTCCAGTCAGTGTGGACTTCACTGGACTGCCATGACTTCTCAAATATAGTGGATAATAGCTTAGCAACTTAAGCTGCCAGTTCCTTCAGGATCCACTGTTGCATGTCATCAAGGTTCTATGGACTTCAGCACCTTCAGATTCCTTAGATGGTAGCAAACCTGATCCTCTCCTACAGTGGGAAGTCCTTCTCTCTACCACTCCCTGCCTTTGCCTTCTGTGACCTGAGAAGTGTGGCTTGTGCCCTTGGCAGTGAAGACTGAAGCATATCCTGGACAACTAGGTCTTCTGTTTCCTTCTAGAGGGGGGTCACATTCTCCCTGCTCTTCTTTTTACCACTGATGTACCTATAGAAGCTTTCCTTTTTGTCCTTGTCATCCTTAGGCAGATAAAATTTCAGTTGGGCTTTACCTTTCCTAAGCCAATCCCTGGTAGCTCATACAATTTCTCTGTATTCTTTCCTGGTTAACTGTGTTTGCTTTTATCCTCTGTAGGTTTCCTTTTTGGGTTTAAGTTTGCCCAGGAATTCCTTGCTTGTCATGCAGGTCTCTGGGTGTGTTTTACCTGACTTTCCTTTTGTTCGGATGCATTGCTTGTGAGCTTGGAGGAGGTGAATCTTGAATATTAACTAGCATTCTTGGCCCCAACCGTGCCCTCCAGGGATTTATCCTGTGCTAACCTACAGAGCAGATCCCTGAAGAGGTCAAAATCTACTCTCCTGAGGTCCAGAGTAGTGAGTTGCATGCCCTTCTCACCATACTAAGGATTTTGAACTCTGCCATTTCATGGTCACTGCAGCCCAGGCTTCTCTTGAGCTTCATGTTTCACCAGGCCTTCCTTGTTGATGAGAACAAGGTCCAGCATAGCAGTCCTCCTTGTCAGTTCTTCTATTGCTTAGGGAAAGAAATGCTCATCAACACGTTCCAGGAACCTCCTGGATTGCATGGACCCTGCTGAGTTGTCCCTCCAACAGATATTGGTGTGGTTGAAGTCCCTCATGAGGATCAGGGCTTGTGACTGCAAGTCTGCAGCTGTCTGTCTATAGAGGACCTCATCTGCTTACTCTGCCTGGTCTGGTGGCCTGTAGCAGACCCTGACCAGAGTTTCACTTGTCCCTACCTTCTATTTAATCCTGAAACAAAGGCTCTCAGTCAGATCCTCACCCATCCATTAAACTGTCCTTTTCCCAGCCCACGAGTTTCATAGAAAATCATAGAATCATAGAACAACCAGGTTGGAAGAGACCCGCTGGATCATTGAGTCCAGCCATTCCCACCAATCTCTAAACCATGCCCCTCAGTACCTCATCCACGCACCCCCTAAACATCTCAAGGGAAGGTGAGCCAACCACCTCCCTGGGCAGCCACTGCCAGTGCCCAATGACCCTTTCTGTGAAAAATTTTTTACTGATGTCCAGCCTGAGCCTCCCCTAGTGGAGCCTGAGGCCATTGCTTCTTGTCCTGTCCCGTCACTTGGGAGAAGAGACCAGCTCCCTCCTCTCTACAACCTCCCTTCAGGGAGGTTTTTTCCTCACTTTTACTCTTCTGATTCTCTTCTTCATCCCAACCAGTGGCCTGAGTGAAGAACTATGAAGTGTTTAGTTGTCAGCTGAGGTTAAACTATAACAGTAACCTAAAAGCAGATATGTACTTGGGAAATACCTGACTAAATCTGACAATAGATAATATTAGGTTTTCAAAATCATCTTAATCCTTGGAGGTCATGAGCTTTCTGCCTCATTATTATGTCACGATGATCATTATTCCCTTAAACTGCATCCCCACTCAAATAACTGATGTTGTGAAAACTGTTAGATAGAGAAGGAAAATCTGCTCCAGTGGGAAGCTGTGTTTCACAGCAATATAGAATGCTGGTGTATTGCGTTGCTTTGACCCAAATGGGATAGCTTTCAAGCAAATAACAGATCCTTGACTTTGGATCTATTTATTCTTCAATCTCTGATTAAGAAATCCTTCCCTTCCCCACCCAACTACAAGGAATTTTAACATTTTCAAACATTTTGGTTCTTTACTTGGTAGTGTTGCTACTGCAGTACTACACAGCTACTAAAAGTGAGAGCTGAATTTCTCTTATGCATATTTTTGATACCTGAAGATAATGGCACCAGGCCTGAAGAGATAGCAATCAAACATATCAGGCATGCGATCAAAGCTGCTTTACAACACTCATCCACTCTCACAAATTTCACATTTCTACTCACCCTCTCAATCAATCTGTTGTTACTCTGTTTGCCTTATGTTCTAACTCAACATGTCATCACTGTTCAAAATACATCACTTCTACCCTGGCACACTACTTTTGCCTGTCAGCTGTCACAGAGAACTTGTGACCAATCAGTATTTTACTTTTCCCCCTGTGACCTACTTAGAATATCCTTCCGTTATTTCCCAAGAGAGAAACTTTCTCTCTTGGCAAACAAGTCATCATATTACAGTTACCTGAATGTTCACATGCCATCTATGAGCCTGAGTCAGGATTATAGAGTATGGTTTGCCAATGATAACTGCTGAAAATTATAAAAGTTGTGGAAGCTGATTACATAAATTTCATGTGAAATAAACACCAGCAATGTTTTTCGCCTCAGTAAAAGAATCTCATAAAAACAGTGCTGGTAGCATTCACTACACTAACTAGTAGGCACCTATTTTGAACCATGCGAGCAACACTTAGCTGCAGAATCTGTAGAATATGCTGGATATGACATATGTAGAATACATGTATATGACCAGAGGAATTGATAATAGTCTTGTATTTTGGCTGTGAAATTATGCAAGATTAAGCAACCCTCTAGCCATCTAGTTTAATCTCCTAGTCAAAGTATGTCCAGTTAGAGGAGATTGCTCAGGACCTTGTTTATAGTACTGTTACCAACCAGCAGTAGTCTTTCTGCCACACTTTCTTGCCACGCTTTCTGCTACTGTCTTGCCACAGTATGATCTTCATCACTAAAAAGAAAACTGCAAGTAACTATTCACTTGTAACCTAGAGTGTTCTTCCGAAAGGTTCAAAGCACACATAGACAATGCACTGCAAGACTTCACTATTGTCACAAACCTCCTTAACAGTAGGATTTTCTAGCAGTGTTTGTCTTACGTCTAGATTTGTCTCCTGTAATGACATTTCATAACCTTACAAAAGAACTGCCAGTGTTACTGTCCTGCAAATGTGCATACTTGAAAGTATAGTCAGCTGTATTATCCAAGGGAATAAGAGCCTGGGAAAATGAGTAATGGCTGGTAATTCATGTAGTAGTAATCTGGACTTCAGCCAGCTGACAGGTCTGGGAGGGTTTATTTGCAGAGGCATGAAAGCATATCTTGGTGTACATCCAAGAAGGTTGGCACTGAATTGAGGCCAACAAGCCCTGTTGAACCTAGGCAAGCTCTGTGGAGAGGCTGAATTTCCATTTCCCCACCATGCTCCCCTCACTCTTAGTTCTGGGAACACAGCCCAGACCTACCTGAGCAAGTTCTGCAGAGTGCCAGGTTTGGCTGGGAGAACACACAGACTACTTCTGGGCCTCAGTTGGATTGGAAAACCACTTAACCATACTTGCATTGCATTGCGCCTGGCAGACCAAGACTGATTGGTGAGCCAATGCAAAAATAACCTGGCTGGCTGAGTCCATGGCATTGCTTAAACAAGACAGATCATGTGCCTATGGAAAACAGCACACTATCTACAACAGTTCATTATATAGCATGTTTATCTGCAAAGCAATACTGAGTTTGCAACTCTAAAAGAAACTAGTCTAAACATTCTTAGATTACATCATCAGATTATAAACATAATTGCAGGCTTTATTCAGTTGTCTGAAGTGGGGGTGCCCCAGACCATGATGACTAGTAGCTGACCTACAGAAGGTAATTGATTGTTATGGCATTTATTTGCCTACCTTCAATAACCTTATTCCTTGAAATAAGTTCATCGATATGCTGAAAAACAAGATTGCACTTCTGATATTTGGAAGTTTGAATGGCTGCTGCTCAACTTTATACAGTTAGAACAAAAGCTAGAACCGTAAGTATACTGCTTGAAGGAGAAAGATAGGAGTGACTGCCTAGCACAGATGCAGAGATACAAAGAATTCAATTACATTATAATCAATGGCTACAGTAAGTAATACGTCTTATATTGTTGTTAGCCCAGTTACCCTCCCCACATCTTCATTAACATGGCAGTGTTTAATTTGCTGTAGCTACAATTTAGGAGGCATTTTTACTCATTAAAAAGGGGTTAACTATTAAAGAGTCAAACTATTGAGGTATTTGGGTACTGTGCTACAGATTGCAATTGCTGTACACTGGCAATGCCCTGCAACACTTTACCATCACTTTTTGGATAGTCTGCACTCATCTGCCACATATTACACCTATATGTTAGCAAAGTTATTAATCAACTCAGTTCACTCTTCAGAAATATCACCTTTAGGGTATTCAAGTGTATCCAAAATATAAATGAGATCAGATGATTGAAACAATTAAAATAATGGCAAATGGACTTTGCCAGGGAGATCTAAAAAGCACTGGGAAACCACAGCATTGCAACCTTTTTACATTATTGGCTGTTTCTTGTCTAACTTCCAAGTATTGTAAAAATGTCTGCTGGCATCACAACGGAATAACTTCTAGAGATAATTTTTGTTCTCTGAGGGAAATTAGGCTGAAATCATGGACCAACCCACCTTCAAAAACTTGCTCAGAATGATGGGTGCCAGTATAGATGCCACCCATTTGTTAGAAGGTCTGATTTGAGAGCTTCCACTTAGTTCAAATGTAACAGGATTTTATGCACAATTCAGATACCAAATTCCAGTATCACTTTTTATTTTTTTGTGCATGCCTTTTAGATTCATGTCCATCATTCTTTGTACACAGCTATAAGCTGCATTATTTATATAGCCAAGCAGGGCAACCTCAAAGCTTGATTTTTCCGCTCTGTTGTTTCTAGGTCTCCCAATGGCTTTTAGTGAAAATCTGTTTGTATTTGCATGGACTATGTGAACATCTCTCTCTATATATATGTACACTTTCCAGCTGTTAATTAATTACAACATTTTTCTGCTTAACATGGAGCTAAGCTGCCTTCATCCATCACTCATAAACAACATGGAACTACTTTGCTATTTCTTGTTCTGGACTTTTGGGAATCCTTTTGCAGTAGGCTAGTAATGTGGTCAATATAATACTGGTACAAGAGATAAGGTATTTGTTCATGCTTTCTTGTCATAGATTTTTTGCATAAATATAGACTCCAGAAAGCAACTAGTTAACTAATAGGCTAGAAGGGCATAGTAGTCCAATTTTAAAGTGTTCATTATGAGCTTGTAGTTTAAAAAATACTAGATAACACTCAGCTACTTACTAAGTATTTAGTTTAAGCAACTTCATAACCAGGATTGATTCCACTGAAACTGTGTATAATCTTACAGACAGGAATGCTAGGATGCTCTCAATAACAGGCCATCTTACTACATAGGCTCTGATAAGTTAAAGTATCAACAATTTTAACAGAATCCTTTAGTCGCCTGCAATAAAACACACTCCTTTCTCAGAAGAGTGCAAGAACGGTCAGTAACTCTCAGGTTCATCCTCTTGCTCCCTTCAGTCCTTTTTCTTTAGCTAAATTGAAAACCTAAGAATGAAAAATACTCTGCACTTGTAGAATAAAAATATCCATGAATCTAGGTAATTGCAAGGAGATTGTTATCCTTGAATGAAATCTTTGAATCAACAATTCTAAACACACCAGCATTTGCAAAGCTGTAGAGATTAATTCACATGGCTCTGAATTGATTTATTCCTTACTGATTTGGTCGTATTGATTATTCTGATTCCTTCTTAACTGGCTTAACTTTAGATGTCATTTTTAGCTTATGTGCTTACCACACTCTTCTCATCTGATTAAATTACAGCTATGAATCAATTCTCCCTGCATGCAACTGAATTTTCAGATATGGTTTCACTTAACTTTATATGAGGTTATTTAGCTTTCCCCCTACAGATAGTTCCAATAAATGTGCATTCATTCTGCAGGATCGTGAACAGAAACAGTATTTTATATTACTAATTTTAATAGTGAGACTTATAGGTAAATCTTGTTCAGCATCACATAAGGGATATTTTTGCTAATTTACAATCTTTCCCATTTAGGCAAGTTTCTCAGCTTCTTTTTGGAATGAAATCGCTGCAAACTGAGTAAAGTTTCTCATTCTTATGTAATTTCTGTACTTTCTTTCCTCCAGCAGAAGAGGACAGAAAGACTAGCTTACACGGGTCTGGTGACCAGACTGGCACAAGGTGATGGTGCAGGAAAGGACAACCAGGGAAGATTTGCTAGGGTGGGAAGGGGAGTCAGTCCCTAGGAAAAATATGGATCTGCTGACAGCAGTTTCTCTTTCATCTCTTCATACCTACTTACCCTAACAGCAAGAGTGCTCTGCTATAGGCTAAACAAAATCATTAACAGCAGCGCAAGCCATCCTTCCACGAGTGTTGGCAGAGACAGAGTATGCTAACAAAGGGTTTAAATATGAATTGTGAGTGTACATAGCACCCAGTCTCCTGCGGGGACCTTCTGTAAGACTCATGGCATTCTTACATTGGGGCAATTTCACTAGCAATTGGATCTTTCTGTAAATAAATTCTACAAAATTGGATTTTTCTAACAAATATACAAATATACAAGAAATCTTGCTGTCAGTGAATTTGTGAACTGGTAGATACTGGACCAGATATTAATGGAAGGATGACATAGTGACTTCTGGTCATGCTCATATTTACTCTAAACTCTTCCTTCCCTATTCCACCTTTTTTCTTTTCTCTGTAATACCTCATAGGAAGAAGAGGAACCATATTTTTACACTTAAACAGCTTTAAAAAATCAAAAATATTTTTGAAACAGAGATGAACAGTCTTTGTAAAAAAAAGCCTAATATTGTGTTTACAACAGGGGTCATATTTTGAACAGAGGGTACACACTGTCATGAAAGGGTATGTGATTTTATAAGCTATAGTATAACTTCAGTTGCAGCTCCATTCAGGATAGACATGTGACTGTAGAAGCTCTTAAAGATCAGTTCTCCCTTCTTCCAAAGTTCCAAACACAGGTTTTATAATATATTTGAAATATAAAACTTTTCTGCAAAACATTTTATTACGTGTTCAGTAAAGATGATTGTGCAAAGAAGTGCTGCACAGACTGCTTTCATGCTATGTGAAACACTCATAAAGAGGAAATCCTCATGTCTAAGTGATTAGTTACTGTATAAGTGATCCTTTTTCTTTACTTGAGAGAGAAAAAATAAACGGAAAGTAAAGGTGAGAAGATTTGCACCTGCTGTTCTTGACTGTGCGTAATTCATTGAATTCTTCTTACCACTCTTTATCTATTTCTAGAGTTTACTTGAAAGAACACTTCCTCTGATGATCTCAATATAATCCCAAAGGTATGAACATTTTTTATATTATTCACAATAAATAACATTGATTCTGTACTATTAAGCTCTGTTTGTTTCAAAGTGGCTTTGAAACTTTACAAAAGAGGAAATAGAACAATATCTATTGTTTTCTGTTAATAAAGTCTCCTAATTTGCTTCTCTTTTATAATTTATGTCTTTCTACATTGCTGTAACTCTAGAGTTTTATGTAGTTCTCTACATAACCATTATAGAAATAAATGCTTTATCATTTGTTCTGAGACTTGGAGTACAAATGCAGTTACAGAAAAGTAGAAACATATTACAAGGTTTCTTACCCAGCACAATAACAGGTTACTTTCAAAAATCATGAATTTAACATCCTTTGTAGTGAGTCCAGATTTTATTTTCTCCCCAAACATTGTAACTTAGAGCTTCTGTTTCTATATACTCACCTGTGCTGACAACCTTTGTATTGATCTAAACTGGACTGACAGAAGTAGAGAGTGTATGTACGTCAACAGAGAGGCTTGACAGCCTGTAGCTTCTAAACCTAGAACACATAATTTTCATTCCAGAAAAATGCACTCACAGCCATCTTAAACACAATTACAATACAATGGCATAATTTACTCTACATTTCTTTGAAGGTACACAGTGCTATATTATTCTGATCAACACAGGGAAATGAACTTGCAAAGTATACATCTTTATTTCTAACATTAAATATAATTTTGCTATTTTTGCAAGTTCTCTGGTGCTAATTACAGACACTGAGAATTATGGTAGTCAGGAATCACTACTTTTAAAGAATACAGATTGACAGAAACTGAAATTCTGAGGTAATACTACAGTGTCACTGTATTTATTTTCTGCTTTGTGGAAACTGTACAACTACTAACGCCTCTGACTCTGGTACGCTTCTTGTTATCACAAATTCATATCTATAAAATACTTAACAAAAACCAATTAAACATTAAATTCTATGCCTCTTCTCCCGAGACACACATTTTCCTATTTTCTTTAGTCTTACTGAGAGGTCTGAAATGTCAGGGGGGCTAGTTAGGATCAATGGCAGCTTTAATGTTTTTTATCTGTTGGGAACTCTCCCCTAGCATTGAAGACAATAATGTAGGCACAGCATATTTATGATGCTTATTTACATCACATTCTTGTTCATTCTTTCTGCCCCTGTTGTGCAGAGCCAGGCTTGATGATGGCAGGTCTGCTTACATGGCAGGGAAATGAGACTGATTCTGCTGAGGTTTATTAAAGTTCTAGCAGGGCCAGTCCCCACTGCTGTCAATGCAGGCAGCACCATCTAACCCTAACCCCAGACCGCAGCGTATGCCTTGGCACCCCCTGCTATCCATGGCTAAGGTCTGTACAGGAGATAATTATCATAGTTGGCCATTCTCTGCTTTGGCAAGAGTCTTGAGCCCTGTTCTCACCAGGTGAGATTTCTCATTCTCCAGGATTTCTCATTCACCAGGCTTTCTCATTCTCAGAGCTCTAGCCTTAATCATGACTTAAACCCCTAGGCAAACCCTAGGGCAGGAGCTCAGCCAAACACCCCAAATCAGCTAGTGTCAAAGGGGTGGATTCTACTGGCATCCCTCAAATCACTTTTCCCTCCTCCTTAAACCACACTTGCTGCATGACTAAGCTTCAGTTTTCTCTCTCTTGGATCCATAAGAGATATTGATATGTATTTGGTGTGCGAGTCCTGGTGCCAAATCCTGGTTGCATAGTTTCACTTTTCCCTGCTTCAGCTAACCAGGCTGCTCTTAATCGTGTTAAGCAGTTCTATCCTAAGAGTCTGTTCATGAACATTCAGAGTAATGCTAACTGCATGTGTTGACTGCAAAACTGAGTGGTCAAACTATCCTGGCAATCTTGCTGTAAGAGTAGGTGACAGCAACAGAGACAGGTATAGTCACAGTCCTGAGGGCGGAGGCTTGGGAATCAGGATTTCAGAGCACAGTGGTATAAACTTGCTATATATTTTAGATGAACAGACAGGGGTTAGCTCATTTTGGTTGATGGAGTGGTTGCTGTTGAGCTGTCACAGGAAGGAAGGGGAAGTCTTGCTGCAAAGCCAACTGAACACGGCTTAAAGAATATAACAGTTATTATAGTGCAGCAGTGAGAAAGACAATGTCCTCTGCAATACAGTTTGTTAACTCAGAGCAAATAGTGTCCTCAAGATGATGCCATTCAGTCAACATATGCTACTACTTGAGGTGCTGAGCTCTAAAATCTGGAGGAAAAATGAAATCTGTAGTAAACGTCCTATTTTCACTAGATTATGTCTATATTCTACACAGAAAATAAACAGGCCTGGAAAAAGCCATCCTATTACTATGCATTTATGGTTTGCAACAACCTCTTAATGAGCCGACTGTGTTTTCTCTTGTACCTGCCACCCTTACGCTGTGCTACAGTACATGTGAATGTATTTTTACCATCAGATAGATAATCTTCAAGAGCTGTTTTTGCTTGGTTTGTCAAAGGTAATGCTTTGTACACCTCTGCTGGGACTGCTGAGCTGGCTGCTGAATACAGACCTAAAAGGTCTAGATATTGGCTTCCTTCCTTTTAATTATCGTCTTACATGTAAAGGAGACTGTTTTATCTTTCTGAGCGCAAGGGTCATATAAATAGTCTTTACTGCAGGAAAGAGCTAGACAGTTTCATGGTTATAACTTAGAACCTAGTTTCATTTTGGTTATTTAGTCTTGAAGCCTAATGAAGCAGAGAAATGTGATATTTTATGGTATCTGTCCCAAAGATATTGTTCTGATTTTATTCAAATCCTCCATCCTGATAAGTCAGAAACATTTTGCTGAATCAAGCTTTTTTATAAAAGTGAAAAGGAAATATTCCAGCAATTTCCCAAACACAATTTGGCAATACATTTTCTATTTATTTCTCAAAGCTACTAACAAAACCTGATCCATTAAAAAAAAAATTAAAAGCTTTAAAGCTAACCTACAGTGTAAACATCTTCGTTTAAACACAGACTATCAGAGTGTTTGAACATAACCATGTTTCATTCTTTTTTGGGATTATGTTCATTTAGTGAGTTTCAGTATGTAGATGCAATGTAGACCTTTCTAAGTCACTTGACTGAGCATACCATGACACTGATTAAAAGATTAGCACTGTGCTGTATCAGTAGAACACATTTTAAATGGATTAAGACATGAATGCTGAACGTATTTCCAAATGGAGCAAGTTACTATTCACAGAAGTAAGGGGATCTCTTAACCATTGGAACTGCAGAACGGAGCTAAATCTCATGGTCAAAGACTGATGCGCAATTTTTGTAGCTATGTTATTTGAAACAGACAAACTCAGAATATGTAAATATATTTTCTTCTAGTTCTTATTAAAAAGAGCCAGAGAGATCTTAGTACCAGACTATTTCCATGAAATATCAGGAAGATGATTCTGGATTAATGTGCACCTCTGTTCTTGATCACAGGTGATGGAGAACCCTACCACCAGCAAGAACAGAAGTTTTCCGAGGTATCCTAACTTTTCAGCAACAACAACTGCTTACTATGCCTACTTGAAATAGGCCTATTTTAATAAAATACTCAGTCTAACCCCATTGTGATCTCCAGAGCTCTCGAAGCACTCATCTGAAAATGAGCTGGGAGGTTCAGAAACAATTCCCAATTTGGTTCCAGTATTGCTAGAAATGTAGGAGACTATTAATGCAATCTTAGCTGTATTGGCTGTTCCCATTTTCCCTGCCTGACAAACAGGGGTTTATAACACGCCTAAACACTGGTAATTCAATGAATTGTCCTGAGCCCACTTTGGAGGGATGCCAGACGATTATGAACAGTTTAAGCATGTGTCACAGCAAAACTTTGACACTATCATATTAGTAGTGTCTCATGACATGGTACTGTACCAACCAGCAGAGGTAAACAAAGGTCTTAAAGGTTCCCCTCATTAGTTTAAAGAGGGTTGGGGAGATAAAACTTAGTGTAATCATACTTATGAATTTTGATTTGTCAAAGTCTGGATTAAAACAGAAGGTTAAGAGAGGGATGGTATAGCAATCATTGATATGTAGACTTTGATCTACAAAGATGTGTAAATCCTTGTTAACCTCCTTGTCTCAGGTAGGCTTGAGTAAGGCAGGAAGGAAACTACAGCATATGTCTACCGGGGTCCTAAAGCACTGTGACCTTTTTGCTATGTGTTTAAATGAGGCTTTAACTAAACCCTCTTCATTTGATTCCATGAACCGCTTTCAGGCAAGTAGCTTGCAATTTGGAAAGGAGACTTAACTGACACACTTAAGCTGAGAAAGAGATAAGAACATTGTTCTGGGGACAGGGAACAATTCTTGCTTTTTAGTGCTGACTGGGGAAGTTCCACTGAACTGGAGGCTGGCTGATGTTGTGTCCATCTATAAGAAGGGTCAGAGGGAGGACCCAGGGAACTACAGGCCTGATAGTCTGACCTCAGTGCTGGGAAGAGTCATGGAATAGATGAACTTGAGTGCTATCATGAAGTACACCCAAGAGAACCAGGTGCTCAGGCTCAGTTAACATGGGTTCTTGAAAGGCAGGTCTTGCCAAACAAACCTGATTGCCTTCTATGACAAAGTGACTCAGCTGCTGGATGAGGGGAAGGCTGTGGATGTATCTTCTTGAACTTCAGTAAAGCCTTTGACACAGTTTCTCACAGCATTCTGCTATGGAAACTGTCAACCTCTGGCCTGGACAGGCACACATTCTCCTGGGTGGAAAACTGGTTGGATGGCCAGGCCAACAGAGTGAAGGCATTGAGCGTTCCCTTAGCAAGTTTGCATATGACACTAAGCTGGGTGGAAGTGTGGATCTGCTGGAGGGTAGGGAGGCTCTGCAGAGGGATCTGAACAGGCTGGACCGCTGGGCTGAGATCAATGGCATGAGGTTGAACAAGGCAAAATGTTGGGTTCTGTACTTGGAGCACGACAATACTGTGCAGTGCTACAGACTAGGAGAAGTCTGTCTAGACAGCTGCCAGGAGGAGAGGGACCTGAGGGTGTTGGTTGACAGCTGACTGAACATGAGCCAGCAGTGTGCCCAGGTGGCCAAGAAGGCAAATGGCATCTTGGCTTGTATCAGAAACAGCGTTGACCAGCAGGTCCAGGGAGGTTATTCTTCCGCTGTACTCAGCACTGGTGAGACCGCTCCTTGAATCCTGTGTTCAGTTCTGTGCCCCTCACCACAAGAAGGATGTTGAGGCTCTGGAGTGTGTCCAGAGAAGAGCAACAAAGCTGGTGAAGGGACTGGAGAACAGGCCTTATGAGGAACGGTTGAGAAAGCTGGGGTTGTTTAACCTGGAGAAGAGGAGGCTGAGGGGAGACCATATTGCTCTCTACAAGTACTTGAAAGGAGGTTGTAGAGAGGAGGGTGCTGGTCTCTTCTCCTAAGTGACAGGGGACAGGACAAGAGGGAATGTCTGTGAGCTCCACCAGGAGAGGTTCAGGCTGGATATCAGAAAAAAAATTTCGTAGTAAGGATCATTGGACACTGGCAGAGGCTTCCCAGGGAGGTCGTTGAGTCCCCATCCCTGGAGGTACTTAAAAGATGAGTGGATGAGGTGCTGAGGGGCATGGTTTAGTGTCAGATAGGAATAGTTGGACTCAGTGATCCTGGGACTCTTTTCTAACCCAGTAATTCTGTGATTCTGTGACTCAAAACCAGGAAAAACTTCTTTTCCTTTCTTTGAAGCAATTAGATCTTCTTCACTTGCAAAACTTTGATATGCAGAGAAAAAAAACTGGCTACTTACTGAAAAAGAACTAACAACCAAATACTGCTGTCATCTAAACAGAGATTTTCCCTTCCTGAGCAAACTGTAAGTAAAGAATGTAGATCTGCTTCTATCACCTCCTCTACACAATTCTGCAGTCAGGTAAATAAACATGCATGAAAACAGTATGACAATCCACCTTGGGGAGTTCCTGTCTTGGGTAATAGTTTTAATTTCCAAAATTACTTTTGCTGTTTATATAACACAAAGTCATTTTCTGAGAACAGCTCTATGAAACCAGCACAATTCTTTGACATCCCAGTACTTCCAAACAAGTCTGATTTATCTCAGCACCAGTTATCAAACTGAATTATAAACATCAAGAGGAATTACAGGATCTACAGCTGCTGTTGGGGGACGAGGAGGGAAGAAGGAAAGAAAAATCACAGAATTCATTTATTTGGTTACAGTATCTCAATGGAGGTTAAATCATGCCACCAAATTCCCACCCCAAAAGTAACAAAATATTTGGTCTCTTGACACATACTGTAAAATGACCTACATTTGATCATCAATCAATCAAAATCAACATTTCAGTCCAGGCAGGGGAGAGCATAATAAACAAAATTGCAAAACAGAAATGTTCTATTGATTTTTGTTAATCTAATCTCCCCCTTAGCACCAACCTATCATTAGATCCTTACTCCCCCAAACTACTGCCCAGCAGCAATGACAGCTGGAACTATATTGACAATATTCTCATTAAACAATGCTATCCACTATCAAAATACACTCAAAAAGTGTGCAACTGCTGCTCATAATCTAAGGACTGCATAACCATAATGTGACTGTCCTCCTAATACTGCCTGAAAAAAATAACAAATGAGAGCTCTTTATTAAATAAGGAGATACAGATTAACTTCATTGTTTTTCTACCATTTAATACAGGACTGTTTTAATTATGTTCATTTGTTATATTTTAGCTCTACAGAAGACCATTATATAGCGATATGTAAATCACATTATATCAAAAGACAGACAACTGATTCAACCTGTGATGCGGGAATATGCAACAGAAAGTCACTTAGTCCTCACATGATTTAGTTCTACTCCACTGACTGCAATAATGTTGTAGACGCAGTAAAGCAGATTTAGTACAAATATCAAAAGCAAGGCTAAAATCCTAGGTCCCAGGTGGCCTCGTAACTTACCTCTGAAATTCAAGGGCTGGGTTAAGAAGGCTGTTTCAAATAGACAATAAGTATTTCCTTCCTTATAAACTAGTTCTCTTAAGCTGGGGAAATAGCAGCCATAGCACTGCTCATAACCACCTCCCAAGCCAAAGGGAAATAAGTGCAAGAAGAAGGGCAAGAAACAGAGAATATAGCAATTATTGTGACAGCTACCCTTTAACTTAATGAGCTAATCTACGAGAAATATATTTTCTTCTTCTCTCCCAAAAGGAGCACCTCTTGGTTCTACTTTAGCTTCTGGAAGATCTTTTCTTATTGTTATCAGGGCTGTGAAGACACTGACATCCTTGTTTAGCTGCCTAATATTTGGTGATGTGGAAACTCCTACATGTCATTCAGTAAAAAGGGACAGGAGGAAAACATGAGTATCCGCCAAGAGCTGAGCTGAAAGAGAATGCTTCAAAAAAAGAGTATTTATTTTTTTTTCAAAAAAAATCCCAACCCCAAAACTATGACAAAATGTCAGTTCCATTGCATCCTTGCATCCTAGCATCCATGCAACCTTGCATGAAGAAAATCACTGCAACTATTCAGTCTAGCATGTTATGTGCTGCATACATAATTAAGGCCTACCATTTTTTATTATAGAGAACAAGTGGCTAGATTTTTACCAGCAATATAAAAATAACATGCCATTTGCTTTGGAATACTAGTAAAAATTTCATGATCAAATGCAAGGTGTTTTATGGAAGCTTCCTTTCTCTATCATTATTTGTCACTCCCGGTCAAAACAGAGCTAATATTGGACATTTGGGAAAAAGGTTGCTTTTGCAGACTTTGCTTCATAAGCAGGATATAGCATATAACAGAATATTTTAAGATTTTCCCCTTTGTGGTCAGAAATAAAAAATGTAATAAATACATTAAAAAGGGCTAATGAGTCCCAAGCAGCAAGATATTCATCTTTCAAAGACTTTTATGGACTGCAATTATCTAATTACTATTAACTGGTTGAATGGGATGAGGGAGTACTGTGAGTGTAGCAGGGCATGCATTGTGCTGCACATTTAGTACTTATCCTGATACCACTGGGTATAGTAACACACTACTGGCTCAGGAACATCAACAGATTACTTGCAAAGTTTTTTTGGTTGAGTTTGCAGTTTTCACCTGTGGTTTAAAAGTCGTAACTGATTTTTCATGCTCTGTGTGTGCTAAATCAGGAAGGTGGGTTGGTTTCCTCTCATTCTCATGAGATCTAAAGGAATCCACAGAATCAATGCTTTTGCCAGCTTTTCTACACAGTCAAGTATCTTCCCTCTGAAAGAACTGCATGTTAAATTCCAGAAACAACCATGGCTTCAGAGCAACTAATTTTTTTTTGCATTCTGAATCTCGGTTGTGTAGCAAAAGGCTACCTCTACCTTAATTAGTCAGAACAGACTATACCTGATCCCATCATGACAGAAATAGGAATTCTGGTACTTGGTCCTGCTCTTGGTGTCTTAGTAAACATGAACTTAGGTATCTCTAGGACACTGCTAAACAGATATCACTGCCTCCTCCACAGTGAGAATTACAGCTGTTCTGTCCCTCTAGGATTAATCCCTTTAAGTAGTTTAATGGGGATGAATTGATTAGGAATAAAACCCAAACAGCTATACACAATAATACAGTATATGATACTCAATTTTGTGCCAGAACACTTTGTACAGATACTACTGTTAAAATGTGATGTAAGCCCCATTCAACATGAAGAACAAAATTATGTGCTTGGCTTATTTTTACACTGACCTGGCAGAACTTGAAATAAGTGACTGTATTATGCAAAAAGGACTTTGGAATCATGTTCCCCACACCCTTACCCCTGAAGTGAAACACTAAATAGAAGTTTACAATGCTAGACAACCAGAATACCTGAATAATATTTTGATCTTTGGTCAAATGCTTCCCATCTTTGAGAAAACGGAACACCAAGATTTTCAAGCTTCTGGTGTATTAGGAAAACAAATGGAAGTGCCACTATCTAGCATGCATCATTGCCTGCTCATCCAGGTGGGTAAGTATCAAACTGAGCATAATAGCCCTCCTTTGTCTTCTAAAACACAATCCATGCTCCTAAACACATTACTTACTGGTCAGAAATCAGTGTTTCATTAAATAGCCATTTTGCTTATTAACACCAACTGTAGTGATAGTTATGTTGTGGCAGGGTAAATTACATTGCAAAATCACTGACATTGGGAGATAAACAGATGTGTAATAGTTTGAAGAAGAGCCTGTATCAGTTGAATCAGGACATGATAGACACAGCATTGCAGCTTTTTCCTCACACCTCAAATAACTGAGCCAGTAAAGCATTGGCTATGAGAGGCTGGCTGAGCCAACATATGCAATTGATTCCTTCAATAACAGGTACCTGATTTTGATTAGCAAAATACTGTCAAGGGTGATGATTCTGTGATTCTCTGGGTGAACAGTAGTCTCTTTTGTAAGAAGATAGCAAGATGTCATTCAGCCTGGAGGAATTTAGTAGAGCGAGGGTCACCTTGAAGGAATTGGAAGAGATCTGATACACAAAAAAATACCACTAACCACATAGATCTCGCCCTTCTATTTAGCAGTTCACTGTAGTTGTCAGAATAGCCACTTCTTCTATTCTGTTTAATTTCCCAGCAAAGCTGGGATTAAGTGACAATTGGAAGATCAATTCCATGTAACTGCAAAAACATTAAAAATTTATATCTCATAACATAATTTGCTATCATTTTTTTTATTTTCAAAGAAAGCTGTCGTAGTAGCCACGTTCTTAGGCAAATTGATTGATTTTTTAGACATGTGGAAAAGTTTAATGAGGATAGTTAAGACACAAGCTTAAAGAGCAAGGAGAGCAATACAGATCAGCATTATAAGGCAGTGCAAATTCATTTTTGTCTTGTATTTTACTCTAAAGCAAGATGCTTGTAATGAGACAGAAGAGGCCTCTTGAACTTTCAAAATGCAGACCTTCATTGGAAATGTATGAAAATGATGAAAGTTTGCCATTAAGTTTTCTGTCTAACATGAACTACTAGAACTCAAAATAGCTGCATAATACCAGTCCACATAACTATTTTCTTCACTTTCCTTGTACTAGATTTATATTTCTCCTCACTTCTGTCTCTAAAAGCTTCAAGATATGCCTAGAGACTGCAAGAACAACTTCTTAAATACTGAGATTGTAAGGTTAATTAAAGCTCAAACTCTTTTTTTGTACTAAAAGAAGCAGGGAAAAAAGCCACGTGACAGCAAAAAAATCTATGTCAGCTATTACTCATGTATTTAGCATATTTCGCTTGATATCATTCTTTTTTTCACTATATTGCTATTGCTGCACTATTTCCTGCCATATGCCTCAAACAAAATGCTATACCCAAAATAGTTACTTGCATAATTTGTTTTGTAATGTTTTATCCAAAAATTTCTGTTACAACCTGGCTTCACTTCCTGAGAAAGAGAAAATCCCATATGCAACTGGAACAGAGAAAGCTAAACAAGGTAGTGGGGGTACAGGTCTCAGCAGTGCTTTCCAGAACTTCAAAATGTGCAGATAGATTCAAACTGTCCATGTCCTTTATACTGTGGAGTTGACTAAACAACTTAGAATTTTCCATAACCAGTAGAAGCTATTTTACCATCTGGAATAACACAAAACCAGCAGAAACATTTGTTTACTCAGGTACAGCCTCATCAAGTGGAGGGTAGGAATACTGAGTGACAACTTAGATATTTTTCATAGCAACAACATAAAAACTAACCCCTCCAATGTTATTCAGAATAAACAACAACTGTACAAGTAGTTTGAGTAGCACTTAAATGCGTGTTCCAGACTTCCCTAGCAATCTAGAGTGGAGAACACAGAAATACAGCTATTATACTTTATCTATGTATTTTAGAAAGCTCAGCCAGATTTTTTCCAAGGAATTGCATGCTTGTTCTCATTCTATGTACCAACCTAAACGAATCTGTGAGAAATTCATGCTCTTTCTAAATTTTTCTAACTAGATTTTGACATCAGATTCATTACAGTAGTTTCTATGCCTCTATGATTACCTTTGCAACCAGTACTATAGGATGATCAACAACACATTCTCTTAATTTTAGATCTGATAATCCAGCAACCATCATTTTCTTCTGAAATGTTATCCACAAATAAATTTAAAACTAGGAATTAATACGGTTTTGAATTAATTTCCTTTGTCAACCAGATGGCTTAATTACTGGCAATGAAAGATCCAAGAAGGAAGAGTCCTTGTCCCAGATTCAAAAGACTGTAGCACCCCTTGTTTATTTTTTAACTCTTAGTAGAAGCCAGAGTATTAAAATGTGTGGAGAAAGTTCCTTTAAAATTACAATACTTTTTTGATCTCTATTAAATAAAAAGTTTACCTTCAAAATTAGCTGTTTCCTACAGAATAACATAATAGAATAAACTATAGACTTTTTCCAATGAAAGTTTTAAGTTAGCTACCAAGATAAAAAGATAATGCAAATATCACTCCAGTGCCCATAACCCTCTGTGACTCATAATATTATGCATATGCTTACAAACTTCACATCTTGAAATCCTGTGAACCCTGCAGGTGTTCTTCATATTTTATAGATCTGAAGAGTCAAATTGTGGGGTTTTTTTTATATTTTATTTTGTAAAATTAATTAAGACCAACACAGATGTACAATCTTTCGTGAGTAGCTCCGCAAGACTTCAGCTTGTGTAAACGTACAATATTAAAAATATAAATTAAAAATCTTACCTGTAACCTTACCTTTTCTGCATCTAACAGTTTTACAATCACCAACATTTGTTTGAATCTGTCTGATTTTCTGGCACATTAAATCACAGCAATACAAAAGTTTTCCAACTAATTTTATTCATTTACAATTACACCATTTAAATTTAAATGAATACGATAGCTACCTGTACTTTTTTCATCTTGTTTCTTGATAATTTTGCTCTTTCTTACTCTGACCAAATCTTACCAAGAATAAATGAGAATGGTGGCCTGCTGCTCAACAGCTGATATAATGTAATTGCTCTGACAATTAGAGCTGTTTCTTCTAAGTGCAAAGCAAAAAACTTTCTGTTTCTGTTTCTGCACTCTTACTTCTGGATAATATGCCTCAGCATACTGGGAGGTTTGATTAACATGTAAAGCTTTTTGAGATTATTTACCATAGGCAGTACTGGAGAGTAGTGTTTTCCAAACTGAATTGCAGGTAGGAACTCATAACATCTACTGTAAAGCTAGCTGATAATCAAAAGCAACAGCTCCCATTGGCTTTAGTGTATTTAGTTGTAACCCTGAATGACAACAACCTCGTTTATTAACATCCGTTGTTCATCACATCATTGTTTTTCTCTCTGGTTAGCAAATTTCTCCAGCTCTTCTTTTCTGATGTGTTCCGTAGTCAGAACATTTTCACAGAGACAAAAGATATTACCTTCCCATATGAGAAAATCCAAAGGAAGTAATCATTTATAGCCCCAACCTGTGAGCAAATATTTCATGTTTCTGAGGTCATTTGCATTAACCTCCAAAATCTTAGTTGAACCTTCCTGTGCTTACAAAGCTCCATGCAATTTTTATGTTATGATATAGTCAACTGTACTATAACTTTCACTTTGTACTTCTTCCTATTCCGAGATAGTAGGTGTTGCTTACATTTTGCAAAGTAAAAATTTTATCTGAGTGTTGCAAGAATCTATACAGCTTTATTCAACCTAGTTAAAGTTTTCCCCTCAGCAATCCTCATGGAGAGTGGACTAAAAGCATCACTGATATTCAGAAGCTTTCTGTTTCCCAGTATTAACACTGCTTTACTTAGTTTTAATATTGATTTCAGCTATTGAGAGCAAGGACAAGCTACAAGGATTGAAAACTGCCTGAACTGAGAGGAATGGTTGGACTTGATGATCTGATTGGTCTTTTTCAACCTGGTGATTCTATGGTTCTATGATTCTATGAACTACTGGGTTCAAAGAGTATTGACCAGCAGAACAAATTCCACCTGGAGGACAGTCACTGGTGATGTGCCACAGGGGATGATACTGAGGTCAAATTAACATCTCCACTAATTATGCAGATGATAGGACAGCACATAGCCTCTGCAAATTTACAGAAATATAATGTGGAGGAATGAGAGAAACAGTAGATGATTTAAGTGCTGTTCAGAGGGACCTCAAAAAGCTGGAGAAATGAGCAGAGAGAAAAGTCATGAAATTCAAAGGGAAATGCAAATCTCTGCACCTGGGATGGAATAACTCCACACAGCAATACAGGCTGGAGACTAACTGTCTTGAAAGCAGTCCTGCAGTAAAAGACCTGGAGGTCCTGGTGGTCAGTAAGCTGACCATAAGCCAGTGATGTATCCTTGTGGCCATGAATGTCAAAAACATCCTGAACTACATTAGGAAAAGCATTGCCTGGACGTGACCTTTCCCTTCAGCTTTGCCTTGGTGAGACACATCTGGAGCACTGTGTCCAGTTTGGGGCTTCCCAGTGAGAAATATGGATATGTGTTGCAGTGAGTACAGCAGAGGACCAATAAGGTGAAGGGATCAGAGCACTTGAGGTATGAGAGGTGGCGGAAAAATCTGAGACTGATCAGCCTAGAGAAGAGAAGGCACAGCGTAGCCTCTTCTCAGTGGTATCCAGTGACAGAAAAAGCAGCAATAGGCACACAGAGAAACACAAGACATTCCATTCAAGAAATAAGAAAACACTTCACTGCTGTAAGTGTGGTCAAACAATACTGCAAGTGACTCACAGAGGCATCCTTGGGCATTCTCAAAACCCAACCAGGCACATTTCGAACCAATATGCTCTAGTTAACCATGCTTCAACATGGGGATGAACTAGTCCATCTCCAGAGGTCTCTGATCACCTCAAACACTGTGTGAATCTATGACACTATTTGCTTTAGTTTCCATCACACAATACTTAGAAACACAGAATTCCTTTTATGGAACAAATTTAAAAGTTCAATATTAAAATTACCTGCATTTTAATCTCTATATCATAGTCTTTTTTGCAAAATTGAAGAAATTGAAGATTAGGAGGTCTCTCCAGTAAGGCACACATACATCCACACAGATGCTAGAGGTACTGCTGCTAATTTTTAATGTGGCACTGCTTGCTTAAAGGCAGAATGAGTTCATTCTATCTGAATGCTAAAAAATGAGAAAAAAATTAAAATAAAAAATGTTTTCTTCTTCCTTCTTTTCATGTTGCTCTTCTGTGAAAATGTTAATCTGTGAAGTTATTTTGTGTTCATAATTTAATTTCCCTTCTCTCTCTAACCTTTTGTGTGTTTTCTTTCCTGAAAATCTTTGCTAGGACCTATATGGACTCACTGGTGAAGAGAAAATCAGGAAACTACCTCTGAGCTCTGGCATTCACTTTAGTTAATCAAAATCTTTCAGGTCTAACAAATCCACTTTTATGTCTTAGACTAACCAGGAGAAAGCCACAGAGATATCTTTGCACAATAAAAATGAAAAGTCTAAATGTTTAGTCTGACAGAGTTTGAAATTAATATTTTTTAAAAAGAAAAAATTACAAAGAACTTTAAAGTAGCCTCTAAGTATCAACGTGTCATATTGCTTAGTATGACATGAGTACTTACCAGTACTTCATATGAATATGTGGCCCTGAAGATATGGAATCATTCATTTATTATACTGGGGATTTGTAGCTAAACCTCACACTCTCCATGGCAAAAGCCTTTCACTACAGTAATAGTTTTCTATCATGGACAAAGTAGATGGCTTTCTACTTCATTGTAAGATTCTCTGTATTTACAGTAACTTCTCTCTTTGAACATCTAAGTACTAATTTACAAAGGCTCTCACAGTATTTCATCCTCAGCACATCATATTTAACGGAATTTTAAAGTTAGATTTAGCTGCTCTACTCTATCTCCAGTTGGAACACTGGAAGTTAAGGGTATCCACAATAATAAGGCGTAGAAAATTGCCACTCTAAAATTCAAACTTACACCTGACTACTTTGAATTCCTGCCTGACCAAACACTTTTGTGGAAGAGACTAGAATCTTTGGTCAAATAAAACCAAGTAATTTTTAAAAGGTTAATTCTTTAAAAGTTATCACTTTCAAGATTCAAGTGGAAGCAAATAATAGCCAGTCAACCAAAAGTTATAGCAGTCCATCCCATTTGAAGGTCTTTTTTTGGGATAAGATTTGTCACAGAACAGCAATGTTTGCCTCTTCAAAGCAATTTGGTGCTCAGTTATTCACTCGCCTTACAAGACCACTTCTCCCTCCCTACAACAGAACAGTTCCTTCGATGTCTACTCTTTTATCTCAGGCACTATTCATGTGTGACAGGAGAAGGAAAAGTAGTTCTCCTTTGTTGGGAGAATTGAAACAAAGAAGTTGTGCTCTTCTGCTGTGGCAGTTTTCTGCCAAACCAATGACAGTGAACTCACATTGGTCAAGTGGACAAAGACTAGGAAAATAACAACAGTTTTACAGTGGTTAACTAAATACAGAGAAGTAAGAGTTATCCTGTTCTCCTCTGTGGTAACTACTAAACGAGTTCAGTCTGTGACTTTCTTTCTTCTGTGACTTTGCTATCAACTACTAAAAATCTGCAGTGCCATGTTATCTCAAAGTTTCTGTCCAATGGTTCCTATGATTGTATAAGTCTTAAGTTTCTATTTAAAATTAGAAATTTAGTTTGAAATATTACCTTTAAGAATCTCTAAGGACTATTAGAAAAATGTGTCATAAGGGTATTTCTTTAAAATCAGCATTTTTAAGCAAGTCTCAGCATTTTGAATGTCTGGCTTCAAGAATATTGCTGTTCAGCATAAGAAAATTGTGGTTCTCCTAAACCAGCTCAATAATTCATGTTTCAACACACATTTTAATTATTAACTAGCACATTTTTGGAACACAGGTCACCTAAGTTTATAATTTTATTTATTTTTTAAAAGTACCTCATGCGAGATTCTGATATACTTAATGTAAGAATAAAGGCTTAGCTCTGTGAAGTAATTATTTTATCAGTTTTCTTGCTGAAGCAGCAAAAATCTATTTCTCACCTCCTGTTACTGTTGCACATGTATTTTCACACGTTTTAAGAATGCAAAATTCCCTCTTATCTACCTTATCTGTTTACAGAATATGAAAGGTGGACATCCTTGTACTTAGCTGATGTCATGGATGAAGTCACAGCCAAGAAGGGTTAGCTCACCACAGGGTGAATGGGCAGACTGTGTGGACACCGCAGTGATGGTTGAGGGGTAACCTCTGCTGCCTGGGGTGTCCCTTGACTCCCAGCACTCTTTGTGGTGCTGAGATGAGATTCCTTGTATTCCATGCTGTATTCTATGAGACATCAGCCCCTGTAATAGAGACTGAAAAGGCAAAAGGTGAAGGGGAAAAAAAGAAAATATTCAAGTTATTCTTCTCTTAATTGGAAAAATTCTACCAGATCTCTATTATAAACAAAACAAAATGCATTTCCCACAGAGCTTTAGAATCAAAATCTTTTAGGTTGGAAAAAAAATTTAAGATCATGAAGTCCAACCCTTAACCTAGCACTGCTAACTGTACCATTAAACCATATCCCTAAGCACCACACATACACAACTAGGCTTTACTAAATTTTGGAGAGCTTTAAATTATTAATACTTTGAATCTACAGCTTACAGTGCAGTGAGAGCTGTGGAAAAATAAATAAATAAAAAGGTAGATACATTTTGTTTCCATGTAGAACAAGATAAGCATCGGCAGAAATGAAGTAACTTGCCCATGCAATAGGACATAGACCAAGATCTAAGGTATGTTTCCTTATAGTCCAACACAACATGCACATGGCTAGAGCTTAGGGTACTTTAATGTTCTCAAGAAAGGACAGCTGTGCGACAGCTTTACATCAGCAGTATCAAACTTCTTTTGCACCTCACTGTGCTCTTGATGAAAGACATCCTGGCATTATAAACAGTGGGCAGAATAATGTGGCCTGTAAATGTTGGGGGTGGGTTTGGGGATGCACTTCACACTACAGCTTTTCTAGAGACATTTTTATCCTTGACTTGTTAGTAAGACTTTATTCCTGTTTCATACAATTAGCATTTTTTGAACTGCCACAGCAAGCTTCATGAAATGTAGCATCACATAATAATCTTCAATTTAAGTTTATTAATTCCCCAGAGTAATATTTCCTAGTGCAGAGCAATAGCAATTTCTGTTCATAACAAATGTTTCTGTGAAGTGACTCATTTATGTAGGGATAGTTTTAGTGCACATCCCCCAGCCTCCATTTTCCCTATTTTTAGTTCATACTATCTGTAGACCACAGCATAACTTTTAATAAAAGAATGAAAACAGGATACAATTGAAATTTGTGGCAGAAAAGTCTGAGCGTGGGGAAAACAACATCGACTATGAGCTGACTTAAGAGATCCTTCCGTAAAAATTTAAATTTTCCTTCTATCCAAGTACAATCCTGTATTTTGGGCAAAAGTTTTTCCTCACCAGACAGTAATAAAAAAATATACAATGATTTTTTTAAAACACAAAATTTTAAAAAGCAAGCTCACTAAGAGGAAAACCTACTTGTAACTTGGATTTGGGTAACATCAAGCAGCCTTTTAGTACACATTGGCTCAGAAAAGACTGTTTAAAAGTAACTGTTCCACAACACATACATACACATTTTGAAAACTAATGTATACATATTTATGGAAAAAACTCAGATGACTACGTGCTGCAGCAACTCTTACTTCTAATGATGCAAAGAGCTTTTTCTACTTAGATGACCAGTAGAATCAGGTAACTACTGAAACACACACAAGGATTATCCAGACTGCATACATTTTCCATAGTGGAGAATTGAGTAACAGTTTTCTTACATCACTAATGGCATTTTAGTTCACATCCTGTAATATTTATAAATGTAGAATGCCAACCAGATTGCTGAATGAGAGATTCAAGTTTCTGAACCTTTTGAGCACTATGCAAGACAAAAATTGGCCAAAACCCAAGTTGTTTTTTTTTTTAAAAAAAAAAAACTCCTGATGTTGCATGTGCCTGTTCTTTGGGAAGAGAATTGTAATGTAAGCTGGAGAAATGCAGGCTCTTACTGACTCATCTTGATAACATTCAAATTAAATTTTCTGTAAATGCATATCTAAAAATAAAAAAAGCTAGCATAAATTATAGATACCTTATGAAAAGGAGATACTTATTTCTTTAGCTGATACCCATAAACATGAGCCTCATTTACAGCCAAAAGTCTATTTCAGTTTCACAGCTCTAATAACTTAAAAATATAAATATTGGCATTTTATATAGTCCCTGGGGAGAGAAAGCTCATAAAAAAGCATTGCCTCTGGATGTTCCATGTGCAACCCTACCTGCCCCAACATTCAATAAATTTCAAATAAAATAGTGTTAATGTTTACAGAAGGGAGCCTTTTTATTAAGTTCCCGCTTGCCAGAGTGTCTTTGTAAGAAGTCTGGAGTCAAAAGCATAGTAAGAAGTCACTGAATTCCACTGGTGATTACACTGCCTTTTTTTTTTTTAGCATAAAATTCAAAATTGAGTTCTTCCATGCCTATACCATGCCCTAGGCAGGTGAGATCCATCTGCCAGATTAAAAGAGATCTGCAATCAGCAAGCATACTTGAGCTGACAAAATGGTCAAGGCTCAGAAGCAGAGCACTTCTCATGAAGGGAATATGGCTCTTGTTTTCAGACACAGTTAAGGAAGAGTTCTGTTGTCAAGGATTCGTGCTGCTTTCCTTGTGAGAAATAAGCCAAACTAGTGAGGAAAAATATTGAAAGATATTCCATTCTCTGGGCTATCTTAGGCATCCAGTGTTCTCTATTTCAGCCTATTATTAGTCTTAATTCCATGTTTCCTGAAGTAGCCTTTGTCAGAACATGAATAATTAATGTTAAATATTCTCATCAACTTCATGGTATAATACAAGACTCATTGAGCAAATGTTTGTTGAAATTGTCCTGCCTCATGATGATGTCTTGTCTTTTACATGAGACCCCACAGAAGAAAAGCTGTGCTCTACTCCTTTTCTGTTCCTTGAATGCACAAATGTAATAACTTAAAGTATTACATGTGCAGTGTATCACAGTATATAAGCATGGCAGATTGCCTGTTAAATGTGAACATCCAAAGAATACCTAGCACAACACTAATTGAAGGCAATAGCTAGTTTTATTTTAATTAAATCTCTTTCAATCTATCTGTAACATTTTTTGTTGTTGTAATAGCATCACATGGTGTCATAGTACCATGGTTACATTACATTGGCCAGTGACTACTTCATAAATTTTACATGGAAAAAACCAGTGAACTGTTTCAAACATGAAGTATTTCTACACACTCCCTAAACTAGCTCATCGACTCAAGATGTCATCACAAACCAGATGGCTGATTTACTCTGCTACAAGCTCTCAGTAGTGCCCTGTTTTGTGTGGGATATTTTTGTTCATATGTTTTTGTTCTATACTCTTTAATCTTTTCTTGAATCCATAATGGAAATTCATAGTTTCAATGGGTTTTTTTCCTTTTGGCTGTTACTGTAAATAAGGCACAGATAAAGTAAGAACCAACCTTGCTTTAGAGAAACAGACTAGCAAGGTACACTGCAAGAGACAAATACTAGTAATGAAGGAGATCAGTAAGATGTGCCTGGCTTTTAAGTCACAGTAAGCTTTCATCCAAAGTGAAATACAATTATGGTTAACTCTAACACCAGAAGTTCTCTGTAAGATGCCTGTTTTATGAAAACATAACAAATTTTTGAACAACAACACAGTTGAATAAAATACAATATTATTCCCAAAACTACAGTGAATTATGCCCACATATCTTATTAGTAAACCTAGAAAATGACAAAGTGGGCAATTAGGGGTTTTATTGATTCTGACTTATGTAAAATAACCCCCCAAAATAAATCTCTACTTAGGCATGCCAAGAAACAATAAATTCATATTTGACCAAAATGAAAATCCACAAATAACAGAATTTGGAAATGGAAGTAATTTAATTGAAAAACCCGGAAGTATCTGAAAACATCAAACAAGTATAATAATTCCAATATATTTATGAAATATACTTAACGTATCTTCACTGTGACTTTGTCCTTTTCATTTAGTATAGGGATAGTATGACCTCTAGTTGTTACAAACCCATTAAAAATGCTTGAAAAAAACTGTTTGCTTTAAAAGCAACATGTACTCTTGGTGATGCTTTTCCAGTGTGAGTACATTATCTTATTCTACTCAACACTGAACAAGACTCTAAAGTATATTTGAAACTGGTCTAAACTCAGAGCAAAATACCCAAACAAACTGACCAGATGACTATCAACTGTAGCAAAAGAGAGTAAACTCAGCAGAACTGGAGGAAACAGCAGTTTATATAGTACAGTGCCACAGGTTTTGCATTGAATTGAAACCCGCCTTGCAGTACTACAAATAGACATCAGATCAAACATACAATTCAGCCTGAAATTAAGACCTTAGTCAGGTTCTTTGTTCTAATGTTATGAGTTTTCATATAGCAGTAGGAAGAATGAGAAAAGAGATATCTGGATAGGGCAGGAGCACTATCTGAAACAGTCTCACATCCACTGCCTGCAACTCTGATTGATATTTGGGTTGACAGCGTCCCCTAAATGCAGGAAAATCTAAGCTCCCACTTCTAGAAATGCCCTATGATTCAGATATGAGCATTCTGTAATCCAGCTTCACAAGTATTTTTCTAGTTTGGATTGAATATTTCCACCGTTCCACTACACAAATATAAACAGTCCATTATACAACACTCCATACGTTTCAGTGACTTATTTTTCTGGTATGCTTTAATGGAGTAAGCTTGAACTGTCTTAAAAGTAAGAAAAACAAACAAACAAACAAAAATAGAAGAGGAAATATATTGAAATTCATTTTATCCACTTAGTATACAATATCAGCTTTAAGGAAATAATTAGTTTCAGAGTCCAAAACAGTGAATATTTACTGGAGATACTTAGAAGAATTTGTTTGAGTAAGTGAACTAATAAATTTTAATGAAGACAAGTGTGATATTTGGGGTTATACAATTAAAAGCAAACATAGAGCAAATTTAGCAAATTGAAAACCTATTAGCTTGATGTATAAAATACACACTTGTTTTAGCAGTATTTTGTAATTTTTAAAACTATTCACCCACTTCTACTTTTAATTAAAGTTCTAAAACTGATTTTCTTAGTTAGAGAAGAACTCATAGCATCAAAAACGTAGGTGTTAAAAATACAAACCAATTTATGAAATAGTCTAAATAGACAGCAATTTAGAAATAAAATCAAGCCTTATACAGATGTCCAGAAAAAACATCACCACTAAAAGAAAACACAAACCCCTCAATCTAACATCCCATTAAAGAGAAGACAGTACAGAAAATCAGAGGAAAGGAACTTCAAAGTAGATGGTCAACAGAATGCTAGTTTGCTGTGGATTAAGCCATTAAAATGAAATGGTTAATATTTTTTAAATATAGTAAACGCAAAATGTGGTCATGCTTTCAGCTATTTGCATCTACTTGTAAAATTTGTACTTCTTGTAACCACTTAACACATACAATGCATTGGATTCTAGTGAAACGCTATACCAGCCTCACACGTTGACTTTGAAAATGTCAAAGCAAACAGACAATTTCCCTTTTCAACTCCCAGAATGATGTATTTGCTTTAAAACTCCTGTAAACACATGCTGTAATGACAAACAAAATGAACAAGGGTATTAAACCAACATCGGTCCTGTAGCTTCGTTTGGTTTTCCCCTGCAGCCAAGGGAGCTGTGCAATACCTGTTCTTAACACACCTGGTGGTTTCTACAGCCCAACAGATCCTTTACCAACCCAAAGCAGCCTATCATTCTGAAGTTATTTTCCAGCAAAGTAGGTGCTAGGCAGTCAGAACTTCCTTGTAAGGACAGGATTTTCCTATTAAATCACATTTATTTAGCTGAGGAGAAAAAGTGACATGGTAGCACAAAGAGACAAAAAATTGCAGTTTGGTATATGGTAATAACTCCATGCTGTTTGAGAAGTGTATGACTTTGTTATCTCAGACCAATTGTTCTAGTGCCAAAATATACTATAGGGTATATGAACACAAGATGCTGTCAGTTCAGGCAGGTCTCATTAAAAGGAAGAACAAGAAAATAGGCAGTAGCACAGTCAAACAAATTCAGAGGAGATGAGTAACAGCAACAGCCAAAAAAAAAAAGGTACTAGAAAAAGAAAATATTGTACCATTCTAATTCTATAAAGATGCAAATCTCTTGTCTGCCCCTTGTTAGAATACTTACAGAAATCTAGCACTAATTTGTGAAACACTGGTGTGAGTGTTGCCATTCCCCTCCTAAACTTATCTGCTGGTTAAGACACATTGCCTCATTTCTTTAAATCCACATATAACTGCTCCAGACTGGCAAATATGGAGACATTTCAAGTAAAATCTCTAGTCTCACTTCATTTAGCAAGGTTATCATGGTCCTGAAGTCCTGTGTAATAATTTTGCATAGAATAGGGAGTATTTCCAAGTCAGGAATGCAGTGGTAAAAGCATTTTACCTGAAATCACAGGATTTTTTCCTTAAGGAAAGTCAATAAATAAGGCAAGTAATGTTGATTTAGGAATTCCTCCTTTATGCACTATGAGTAAAATCCTTCAAACCCCATGTAACAGCACTGCTGTTGTAGATTTTGCAATGTGATATATTTTATAGACTAGCCATTGTGTCTGCATGGATGAGGCTAAGATCTGTACACTCTTTTTCAGAAAGAAAATTGCATTCAACCCACCAGATTAATGACTCATAAATAAATGAAAATGTACAATTTACTGTTAACAGAAGACCAGCTAGCATCCTACTGTGGAGCTGAAGGTGTAGCATGCACTGACAGAAACTGGTGCTAGTTTGCTGACTCATTTTTCATTTACTTTATGGATGGTTTTCAGCATGAGGAGCTGGCGAGCTATGATGCAGCTATCTCTGAGTGTTATCTGACCTTCATGACAGAAATCAGTAATTAAAGTTTAATATGCAGCATTTGGACTATCTGCATCTCTCAAGGGGCCACTAGAAGGAAATTAGCAAAGAATGATGCAAGTTTACAAGAAAGATTTGATAGCCAATTCTAATTTCATCAGCTTTGATTGGGAAATTGAAAAGGCACCTCTGGGGGCACTAGCCATGTGTTTCCCACAAGTTTCTCATTTAATCAAACAAGGCATGCAGCAGAGTTTGAACTTGCCCAGTGTAAACCCCTGCAACTGCCATGGATTTGTCCTGCCAAAGCTCCGTGCTCTATTCTGATAACCCAAAACTTCCCAGCATACAATATTGTCACAGAAAGCTGAGTGGAAGATGAGCAGACAATTGAAATTATATTCTGATTAGATGCCAAAAGAAGATTGCTTCTAATGCTGTACCACGTCAGCAACTGAATAAGACACAGTCTTTTTAGCTGAAACAAGAATCAGCTTGTAACACCTTTGGGTTTTGTTTAAGAACAAGGTTTTTTTGAAAGGTTATTCAAAAGGCTCAGCGTTTGGAAAGGTTATGAGGTTATAGAAATCTCATAAGTTTCAACAATACTTTACCAGCTATTCGAGTCCTCATTGAGCTCAAGTGATGCGAGTTTATTACCTACATTATTTATACTTTGTACAGCTACCAAGTAATTTCTCTTGATGCAAACCAAGCAATGCCAGCAAATTAGCTGTGTATCTTGCTAAGACTTCTTCCCACGGTTTCCAGTGCTCTCAGTTTAAAGTGTAGTAACTAAAGGGAATATTTTTGAGTACTGGGTGTAGAATATGTACTTCAGAGATGTATTTACAGGAGATTTTGCTTATGTGTCTAGCAAGAGAACAAGAAGACTTATTTAACCTGTTTTACACTTCCATTTCTTCTAATGCAGCCTCTGCTACTAATAACTACTGTGCATGGCTACAAGTGGCTATTTTAATAGCAAAAGTTCTTTACATATAATTTAAAACTCAGCCTTCTGGCATAACAGGAAAGGGATGTGCATAGGGTCTTCAGGTCAGGATCATTCCACAGAATTTTAATTTCTGCAAGCAGAGAGTTTACAATTTTGCTCCCCATTTCTCTGTATTTCAGGAAAAATGAAATCCAGTTATACTGCAGTTGCATTGTTTTCAAGCATGTAGCAGTACTTGGATCATAGAGGAAGAAGCTGAGATAAAAAAAGTGCAAGACAGGTTAAAGACAGAGGTCTGATTTCTAATACCTAGTGGTCCAACAGATATTGCTCTATATTGTATCAGGTTCTTGAAAATAGACATTACTGCTGCTAGCCAGACTAGTAGCTGAAAGATCGCCTGATTTGGAAATGAGCTTGTTCTTGTTGTGATGCTGATCCTTGGGTATGAAAAGCCAATTACTAGTTTTACATCAAGAAAACTTCACAATCCCAAATAGCTCAAGAATGGAAGTTTCAGGTGTTAGCTGCTATCTGAGCAAATCAATGTCATTCTGATTAGTGTTATGTGAATTTGAAGAAAAACTGCCACCTTTGCAAATTCATTTTTCTCTTGAAAGTCCCCACGTGTACAAGTTTATGTAAGCTTAATTAAAGTCAACAAAGTGCAACTTCTTTTAAAAAACAATTTAAGTACCGTTTATTGGAGTCTAATTAATGCTTAAAGTCACCAGGGTAAGTTTTCAAAAACATTAATGCAAGACAAAGGGGCTCATGCCATTATTTGTTTATAGTTACAGAAAACAAACAGCAGTCCAGAGAGAAAGCTTAGTTTTTGACACATGAAACTTCTAATGAATAGAGCAGTTTTGATTCTAATGGGGTCACTAATTTTCATTTCAAATAGAAAAGGCTTATGTCAATATTATTAAGATCAAATGTCTGAGAAAAGTAGTATCAGAACAAGAATTTTTTTTTAATAAAAAGAAATGCATATTGTTTTGCTATTATTTGTTCTAGTAAATGCTTCACTTTTTCTAATATATTCTGACTGTAATACAGTTTGATTTGAAGGAGGGAAGGGAGAGAAATGATTCATTTCAGGCTTCTCTAGATGAGGAAAGGGGAAAAATTTAAAGCTTTGATTTGAAGAAATACTCTCTTCTCCAACAAAGAACTTCTCCAAAAAGTTTCTGAACTTCCACAGAGTTTAAAACAAATTATTTTCTTCAGAAAACACTATTATTTGGATGAAGAAGGTCCTGCCTATCAGAAGTGAACGCTAGGGAAGATGCTGCACTGAAGTGATTTGATTTGCATAAGTGTGTTAGTGCACATATCTAATCAGTGAGTCTCAATTGTTCCTACTACTTGCGGAAGGAATGGTCCTTTCCTACAGCACCAGACTGCAAGAGTTTCCAGAGGGCCTGAGGAATCTCCTTAACACTCTTAAAGCATTGGAAGCCACGACTGGCAGCAATAAATAATGCACAAAGTGTTCCAAAAGACAAGTTTATCTTATCTTCAGGCCTTTGCATCTCTCCCTCCTGCACTGGTGGTGTTTTATTGATTTCTACTAGGCATCTTCCACCTTAGGCCCACAGCTTAACTCTGCAGTACAGAGCATGGACAAAAGTAGTCATTTCTATGGGTGGAGGGGAAAAACTCAGGAGACTGATTTATTTAGTTATTTTCATTGGCCCTTCACTTGAGCAGGAATGGATTTAGGACATTTGCTTCTAATCTCATATTGTCCACTTTCCCTCTTATATCTACATAAGAATTTCAAATCTGATTTAATGTGATGCAAATAAGAAAATTTGCTTAGTGTTGCTTTCCATCATCTTACATCTTCTAACTACTTCAGCAATTACAACATTATGTATCGCCAAGTCCCTTGTGCATTTGCAGGCTGTCAGAGGTGAATGGCAAGCTGAGGTGGATGGCAAACTCCACTTACTGTCTTGGGTACCCTGTTCTCTGTCTATTGTCAGACATACATGCTTCCTGCAGCAAGAAACATGTTTCATAGCTTCCTAGGTAAAGATTGTGATCTCTCAAATTAAAATTCACTCATTTTCCTTCCCTTCCCTGCCATCACAACACAATATTTTTAAACAGATAATGGGCCAGAATTGATTTCTGCTGTGTCTCTGCTTTACGTAAATAAGCTACTAAAACAAATAGCTTATAAAAAGGCATGTTATCATTATTTTTAACTCTAAGGACACAGTTAATCTTTACACAGATTTATTTACACTCTCAGTCTTCAAGCTGATGTAATTATCTTATTCTTCCTATTTGTATCAGGGCACCATTGGAGGCATTAAAAGGTTATTAGAATTTGCATTAGATGGTCTTTACCAGGACTCCCCCATCTCTTCTGGAAGACTTTTCACTTCATATTATGGGGAACAACTTTTTTACTACCTGCCTCAAGGATAGCTTTTATGAAGGTGAAAAACTCCATACCCAGAAAAGTTCACTAAAGGTGTAAACACACTATTTAAACAGCAACATTATACAACATTATAATTATCTAAAGCTTGCTATTTCATAGTTTTACTTAATGATGTTGATGCAAGCTAGAAAAGATTAGTGTAAAGCTCTTTAGTAAAGATCAAGATGACCGATTGTATTCAGAGCTGATCAATGACAACTTACACTATGAGAACTGTGATGCACAAACTGTCTTATTTCATGATCATTTAACAGGGACTAGGGAGGGGCAGTACCACTGTCATCCACTGAACAAATAAGCTTAATACTGAGTTATTAATAGTGTTTGAAATAGAACCCTTAAAATTCATTCTGAAATCTCACTAAAGGAAAGCTGAAGTTACAACATAATGAATATTGTCACCTGAAACTACAAAAATATATACAGCATATAAAAAAGTTATTCTTCTATTTAAGACTGAGCAAAATCAAAATTTTATATTTTTTGTGAAGCTTTGTCTCAGTTTTTGTCTCTCAGTTTGTGCAATAACTTTTCCTGTGTCCACTAGCAACTGAACACACATGCAGAGCCAGAATTTTCACTTGCTTATGGTATTTCCTTGCATGCATCTGACACTCTTAGGACAAAAGAATCTAGTGTCTTTACAACAAAGTAGACCCATCAGCCAGGTAGATTGTATGAACGAACCTGAGCCATTGGCATTAATATTGTGTTATCTATGGGCATCTCTAATGCAGTATTATTGTGTTGTGATGCCTAATCACTTCCCATGGTGGTGACGTGTAGGGCGCTCCAGAAAGCAACTATCACTATTGCTATAGGAGCCTGGTTAACTTCAGCACAGAATTGAAAGTAAAGGTCATTCCTTAATAAAATACAAAGATTTTTCTCAGAGTGAGAAAGAGCCTTTTTTTGTATAAACAGTGAAATAATGCCTGTGCAAGCCTCCTGCTGTCGGGCACCATTTTGTGGAGATGGAAACATCTGAGGCACTGGCATTGCAAAGACCTGGCAATGAGCTGACAATGAGCCCATACTGTGGGTGTCAGGAGTGATGTCACACGTCAGCAAGACAGCCTTCACCAGCTGGAGGTCCACAAACGCCAATTTTCATTAAAAAGTTTATTTTCAAATAGAGTTCACAGTTTATACAGTATAAACTTCACAGTATCACAGCATTTGAGCACTGCACTGAAAAAAATCATGGCATGCTATTTTCTTAAAAATAGAACTGTAAACATAACATGACATGTTTTATTCATTCAGAATAACAGTAATTTTTTGCAGTCAGTTCATCAAAGACTATAGCATACACTATCCAGATGTGTGAGCAAAATAATTCCTAATGATTCCTTCTGTACACAGAACTGTTATCCTCTTCTCTGTTTCTGCCTTTAGATTCATGATTATTACTTAGTCCTTACAAATTTAATGCTTTTAGTTCTACAAATTTAAGTACATATACATTCACCTAAACACTGATTTAAGTGTAAATTTTAGGTTTGTCAGAGAGATTTTTGCTCTGTTATGCATATGTAGATTCCATTATACTCATGCCACAACTCAGGAGGCAGAGAATACAAATGAAAAGAATTGTCCAGTCAGTTTGTGATTTCATCCATGCTTTCAAATTTTCATTTAGCAGGAGAATAATGTTTTACTGCTGCTCTAGACTACATCATTTTTTCTTCTGTTTTATAACCATCCCTCTTCTTCCTAACCATTGCTGTAGTAAATTTAATTAAGGACTCCATTCTAAACTTTTTATATTAACCTCAGGAAGGTCTTAAAAATGCTGAATCCATCATATATTTACCCTGAGTCTAACAGTCTTATTATGTGTATATACAGGTATATATACATATGTATAGTAAACTATATATATTCTTTTGAATCATCTTAGTAACACATACTAATAAGATTTTAGAAACAATAAATAAGAGCTAAGAAGGTATTTTTTTCCTAGTGTACTCCAATTAATTCTGATCCACTGGAAAATATCTGCCCAATGTGTTATCACAAATTATATCAAGTCCTCCTTGCTACTGTAAGCTAATACTAAATTGCATGCAAAGCAGGCTATAGGTAGGAAACTCTCCTGACACAAGCTGCTTAGTAATACATTTAGAAAGTAGAATCTGATGAGAGAAATAATTAGCATGTTGTATTCATTTTTTTTCCCATAAATTGGAAAATGGGGTAGTATTGTTCACCTACAGTGAATAAACCTCATACATCAATTAATCACTTCTTAAACTGTCTATTTAGATTAATGGAAACAATTCCACTAGAGAAGAAAACTAGCTCACTATAAATAAAGCATCTGAGTGACAGAGTTGTAATATGCATTAAAAAAAAGGAGGAGATATAACTGAAAGGACAGACATATCAGATATGTGCTGTCAAAAATCTTTTCTAGAACTTGCTTCACTTAATTCCTTTATAACACACTGACAAGAATGATGTATCATTTAGTACTTTAAAAGATTCTTCAGTAAGCCAGAAAAGTGATGAGCAGTTCTTTTGACCCTGGTGCCCAGAATAATTATGATTATCTGCACTATTTAGCCTGAAAGGAATCGGACAATGTTCATGGTCTGTTAGTTCAGCTATGATGTTTGATAATCTATATGCATAAGTCATTGAAGGTCACTCAACCTTAGAGTACTTCCAACACACTCAGTTAGCCTTTACTGAACAGTAAAGTGCAAGTACCCCATTTCTACTCTACAACACTGCTGAAAGACTGGAACTACTGAAGGGTGAAAATAATTTCATTTTATGTCTGCTATGTAGAAAGCTGTGAAAAAAAAAAAAAAAAACCACCCAGTTGTTTGGTTGGATTGTAAATATTAAATACCTGCTGGGATATTGAAGATGCAAAGATTAAAGAGAAGGAAAGTGAAGTTGAAGAAAATTAAGCTGATTCTGGGCAACTGGTTACAAGTTTTAGCAGAATTTCCCTGCCACGCACACACATAAGAAAACTTTATAAGCATTCTTTAGCTACACTATTGCCTCAGTAGACTAGCAAGGGCAGCAGTAGTGATTCTGTATAAATGTTTTCAAAGTATCAAATAAAATGCTAGCTCCTGTGTTGTACAATGGAAATATTTTTATAAAACTGAAATCATATAGGAATTTTATGCATTTTTTAAAATTACAAGAAACGTCATTAAAAGAAAGCCTATTTCTTGTATTGTACTATCAGCCTGTGGTTTATGTTTAAATGTGAGAAATACTTACCTCTATAGACCTGCTCAATAGACTTATGGAAATTCAACTGGTCTTCTGCCTCAAAGAGAAGCAGTCAAAACATCATCACAAAAGGGAGTGAAAAGGCATACCAAAACAACTGCTTTTCAATGAGCAAAGGCTACCCAATTCTTCTATGCTCACTGAAAAGAGCAGTACATTGTTCGACCAGTTTGGGGACCAGATCTATTGATCTTTCAGAGATGACGTATCCTCCACTATATGTACAGAGAGCATCAGACATTAAGCGGGCACATGAGTATCCATTCTAGACTAACTTTTCACTCCAGATGTTAAAAAAGTTAAAAATCACATCTAATTCTCTGCTGCTGCAATGACAAAACCTTCTGACCTTTTGTGAAATCAGGATTGTCATGCTGATGCAAAATCAGCATTAGAAAGCAGAGACACAGTCCTCAGGACTGATTTGAGTAATCTCGATGACTCCAGCCTGTCTGTAATTGCAAAACACTTCTATATGTATAATCTCTTTACAAGTACATTATAATCTTTTAGGATTGTCACAGAAATACCTATCTATTCTATTCTATTCTATTCTATTCTATTCTATTCTATTCTATTCTATTCTATTCTATTCTATTCTATTCTATTCTATTCTATTCTATTCTATTCTATTCTATTCTATTCTATATCCTGCTTCTATGTGAAAGAAAATCAAGGTAGGAAAGATGCAGACTGTGTCTGATTTTGAGAGACATACTTTAACTCCCTAGGTACTTTTCTTTTTGAAGCTACAATTTCTTATTTGGAAATCTTCTTTCTTATGTGCACAACTGTCAACTTCCAACATTTTTCATCCTTTTAGCCTGGCTGAACCAATGCTCTTTGCATTCTGTGTGTATCATCTCTAACGGTTTGGCTGACCAAGTTTTAACTACTGAAAATGTTGTGGAAGATACATGAAGGGCCAGGTGGTTCTCAAACAGCCCTTATCTAGTGGCATACTGAGAATTTCAATATAGCCTGGATCAGAATAAGTTGAAAATGCCACTAAGAATAGTCTAAAGATCTTTTTCACTTCTCTTCAAAAGTTTGAGAGTAGTAGATTAATAGCTCTTTGATAGGTGTCTCTCCTACACTATCCTCCATATATTAAGGTTATAGAAGTTTCAGTCTTACAATAAAATCCTGAGCTTCTGTTGTTTGTTTGGTTTTTTTAAAATTAATTTCCCTAATCCTATCTACATCCTCAATATTTATTGTGAAATGTATTTCTTATAAATAACCAAACTAAACAAACATATTGTTCTGCTGAAGCTTTATGGGGAAAAGATGGTGTATTTAAATCAGGGTTTAAGAAAAAAATCAATGCACAATTATTTTTTATACATCTGTTATTCACTTTTCCTCTGGATTTCTCTATTAATCTTGAATTAATTTTCTTTCAGCAATGGTTATAATGCCATTAATGGATTGTGTATGAAGCATTTAAAAAAAAAATAAAGAGTATTAAATATTTTAATATATTTTAAGAAATTCTACATCCAGGTAACAGATGAAAGCTACATATTTCATTTTTACAACCAAATAAAATTGCATATTCCTTAATTTAGCACAAATAAATTGTTTTGCAGTAAAGAATGGTATAGAGAGATGTCAGAGGAGAATGTGGGTATTTTTTTTTTATCTATTTACTGTGATATATTTCCTGTTCTATCATGGATCTGTGATCACCAACAAAACTATTAATGCCTCGGCACTTATCCCATGGTGGTCATGGTCACCATGTCTATATTCTGATTAATGAAAAACCTTTTACTGAGCTCAAGAGCAGTAACATACACTGCTCTTGAAAATTCAAGCCTAGACATATACTCTTGACAACACCTTTCCAGTCAATCATCTTAAAAGTGTCAGAAAGAGGAGTTATGCAGATTCATGTAACTCTTCAACATACAAGGCAAATATTTTTTTTTGAAATAAAGAAAGAAAATGTTTGCGACCATGCACTCTTCAGGGACTCGACTCTGCTTCTCACTACTGGTCCAAAATACAGCTTCCTAGTATTTAGTGAATGGCTTATGGATATAGAGTTTTCTTAAAACATTGCTACTGTTAGTTTTCTTGATTTGGAAAGGCTTGTCATTTGGAACAGAAAATTAAATATTCCATCCCAAGTTTTAGTCAGTGCAAATTAAGACTGTAAGCTGTAATGAATAATCCCCAAAGACTAAAGGATCTTTTATTTTCCCAAATTTAGGATGGAGGGAAAACACATGACAAAATAGAGTTTTTATTTGTTTACATACACTCTACAGTCTTTATTTGATGATTATGTTTTTTTCCCCCCTCATTCTCATTCTTTGGTAGTCTTTCTCCGTTACCATCTCCAGTAAAGTTCCTTAATGTCAAGGAATAATAAAAACCATGAAAGTCAAATGTAAAATATACGAAAATGTAGATCAGCACAAAGAAGACAATTCTGCTATCCTTGCACTGTTCTAAACTCAAATCAGTTTGAGATCTTAAGCAGAGTTACTTTCTCATACTTACTTTCTACTTGCACTATAAAGATTGGAGCATAGCTTTTAAATTCTTCCTGTTTATCAAGAACCATTGCCAGTTTTGAGGTATGTAGACAGAAACTGTCAGTTCTCATAAGTTTCAGATACACCCTTTATGGCACCAGAAAACAGTTTTGAATGGTAGTAAGTTTACTCTGAGCACCCTTTTTCCTCAGCTACTCTCAAATGGTGTGTAAAGGGCCCAGAAGGTATGACAGTAACAGACATGCGGGATCTTTATCATAGGATGGAATGGGAGAAATTTTTGCTTTACAGCAAAAGTGGCACCCAACTCTTTGTGCAAAGTTATAATTCTATAATTGATCTGAAAAAAGTTTTCCAAAACTTTATCTTTAATATCACCAGGGATCCAAAAGAGAATGATTAGGAACACAAATAAAACACACTAAGAGGGGATAAAAAAAATCTGAATTTGAGTTAATATCACGGAAAACTAGTGCCATCAGTGGTAGAGACAAACAAAACCAGATCTTAAAACAGTGAAGAGAAAACACAGTTCAGAGCAGTAAAGCATTGGTTTTACAGGTGCTATGAAAGAGTTTAAGTTTATACAGAGAACTTTATTTACTATCATAGCTGGATAAGGTTACAGGCACCATGGAGAACAAACTGACTGGACGAAAGGCAGACATTACCTTTCGTTACAGTTCAGGGCCGTTCAGTCATTAATTCTATAAAGAATATGATTTTAAAGTTGTAGGATACTTTTTTTTCTTCTTGTTACTGTGATAGTCTTATTGTGGAATATTAGTTAAGGTAAAAATCTTGTAGCATATTATATATTATGGGAACCCCCAGATCTTTCTAATACTATCTTTCCTAACTTCCTACATAATCAATTATAATTCTAACAGACATGATACCCTCTCAAAGCAAAATGTAATACAGTCCTTTAAGAATGAAAATTCTTAATTTCAGAAATACCTGAAAAAAAACCCAAGCCTTTAATTTACTTACTATTTCACACACTAAGAGTAAATCTCAAATTATTTCTAATGCACTCCTAGATTCCTTTTCAGATGTTACTGGTCATTAACATCTCAGCTTATTTGAAGAACTTTGCCATTCAATTACTTCCTCACTCTTTACAAAAATACTTCTTGTGGCTTATTACTGGAATTAGCAATCACTTTTTAAAGAAAAGGACTTGGCAATTACTTGTGACTTTTGAGTGTATATGACTTTTGCTAAGCAGGTAACATGCAGCAAGGTTGAATATAGTCTGTCAGGTAGCTGCAATTTTATCTTTAAATTTCATAAGAAGTAGACCAGTAGCTTGGTTATCAAAACTTATCCTGATATTCTGAAATCTGCTACCTGTCTTGTATTTGGACAACCTGAAAAATCTTTTAGCCAATCTCAGTATCAAATACTCTGAACTAGAACAGACAATATATGGCATAATAGAGAATCCTGTATATGTTTGAGGTCCATAACTGAAAATCTTCCTTTCCTTCTCCTTGACTATCAAAGGTGTCAGGAAAATTAAAAACCTTGATCTGGCCTCATACTGCAACAATTTCTTGCACATAAGTGACAGAGATCTGGGTAGGCATATTGTGCCATTTTGCTGTCAGAGCTGCTTCATACGCTGGCACATTTTCCTTTATTCTCTTAAACTCAAAACAGGATGACCTGCAGTTTTAAGAGAAAGACATTTTCAGTTGGCATTTGTGGCTAACAAAAAGCTGTCTCTCTGCACTGTATCACAGGAAAATTGTTTTGCTTTTTGCCTTACAGAAGTGTTAGCTACAAAAACTGTCAACAAAAATTGCCTGGTTATTGCTAGCAGCACAGAAACACTCGGGTTTTGCTTAGCAGAGGGGCTTGCTACATACCAGAAGAACCGTAATTTTGCTTGTTTTTGCCAGCGGGGGAAGGAGACCTGCCATGCCACATGGCACTTGGAACTGCTACCAAACACAAGTCATATATATTCAGTTTACTAGCTTACACTGTATTTTAATGCAAACACAAATGTAAGATGTTCTCCCTGCCATGTATCATTAATTACAGACATCTTGCGACCATAAACCACCAATTTAATTATGTGAAGTCCATGAGACTATGTGGCAATACACAGGGACAAGAAGCTGCCTTTTTTTTATCATCAGTAAACAGACACCAGCAATTGTCCAAAACAGAAGCATGATTTGAGTGTTCCTTAAGGCAGCAAGCACAGAGACTATGCTGTAGTCAGGACACGTGCTTCAAATATCTTCAGTATGACTAATAGGTAGATTCACTACACATGGAAATAAGGTGGCATCTTTCAACGCTTTAATCACCACTTTGATTCAAGCTATATTAGTGGTTCTAAATTCTTGCAGATACCTTGTGGAAACTCCTACCTGCATTCACTGATAGTCACTCAACAGTTCCTGACAGAAAAATCCAGTGAACTAGGAAATTAAGAATCTGTAATATTTGATATGACAGGAGTTCTCTAAATGGTGTTCATTCCTGCAAACTTAACCTTACTTTCTCTTACCTGAGAAGCAGGGAAGAAAAAAACATCCTACCAAACCTTCCTCTTGACAGAAAATACCAACCATTCAGTTTGATTGTTTGTTTTTTTGTTTGTTTGTTTGTTTTCATAATGAGCTACATCTGGCACTTCCAGCACATCTGCTTCCTGCCTTTTCATGTATAAAGCCTTTATGAATTTCCAGCTCCATTAAGTTTCTACTTTCCAGCAGTGATGTGACAACCATTTCCAGGCAAATGAATCCTCAGATTTTTTTAAACTATATGGAAATATATATAAAAAATGCATTTTTCACATTAAAAAAAAATCTTTTCTAATATTATTAGCGCTTACCCACCTCCTGTAAATGCAGTTTTCTTAACTGGTGATACATGAGGAATCTTACTAACCAATACATTTACTTACTATCTATAGGTTAATTGCCCTTTTCAGGGCAAGAAATGAACTAGCTCAATATCATTGAAAACCTCCTATGTAGGGAGAATCATGTAGCTCATTAAGATTGCATGTCAATAACAACTTAATGATCATCATTATCTTCACTGGAGTCTCTATTATATCCTATAAGGTCTTCTTTTTCACATCCACGTGGCCACACATTTTAGTCATTAGAAGAAAAAAAAAATACAAAAAGGCACAAATGACTTGTTTCTTGAACTCTGTCCCAAACTTGTGAAGACATTTTCAATCCAATTGTGCCAAGACATATACGAGTCAGATAAACCACCACAAGTTTCTGTTCATAGAGTCAAGTCAGCCAACCCTTAAAATATACAGAGCTGCAAGCCTTTACTAACTACTTTGTGACTTACAAAATTTAGGCACTCCTCTTCACCGACATCTGACACTGTGGACAAGCAGCACAGCGAAGCAAAGAGCCACGTATGCTTGTTCAGTGCCAGTCTATCAGCCATGCCATTTTCTCCGGGGACAGCAGAGCAGACCTGTAATTTTTTTAAGCCCCTGACAGTTACAGAAGGTCTATGCTTTCCCTGTTTCCTTTGGCAGAAATAGTAAGGCCTTTAAGAACGGACAAAAGCTTGAAATAAAAAATGTTCTATATCCTTCTAGGTTGATTAATCAATACTTAATTATTTAGAAGCTCTAAATGGCTATCTTTGTCTGGTATGCATACAAAACATGCTATCATCTGTCAATAAAGGCCAGTAAATCAGACTGCAAGTATGTTGCAGGGCATTGCTATGTAGAGAAAGAGTTTACTCCATTTGCTGCACTTCACCACTTCGTTTCATTTCATCAAAGGTGTTTATGTCACGCTTAATGAGATAAGGGACAGCAGAGGCCTCAACAGCAGGTCTTAGAAAGCACTGTCTGATAGCTGTGGTAAACTGGGAATAAATACTGCTTTGCAGAAACCGCTTTTTAAAGCCCTAATAAAATAATTGTAGGCCTTAGTAGAAATTGGTTAATTGGATCATCCACATTTTGTTCCAGGAGTAAGATGTTTATTCCTGTGATTAATTCATTAGTGTGTTTTTACTGAAGTTAATTTGATAGTTCTGAATCAAGGTGTCACATCGCTGGGCAGCTATTTTACTTCTGCTGAAATAATGTGTTAGGTCTCCCAGCCTTTCTGCCTTGCTAAAGTTGCCTTAGATTATATGCTGCTCTGAATGTAACGAGGATCTTTTTGATTCAGCTCGTGGCCAGCACAGGCATCACTCCTCAAAGCTCTGAGTGAGTAAGGGCAGTGGTTATTGATTCATAGCAGTCCTTCTGAAGCTATGGGAATACGTGGTATACAAAATGATTTTCCAGTTTCCTTTTAGATCTCTCCAAGCAATGGGTGAGCTTTCCTTTGTATTTGCTTCTACTTGAAAAGCTTAGAGAAATGATGGCACTAGCCTACATCTAGTCAGTAGCTACTAAAAGGAACATAACTGTTTCATGAGCCCTGAACAAGTTCCAGTTAAGATATTCCATTGAAGATTTTTAACATGGACATTTTTGTGCTCTTTTGGTTCCATCTGCACAGCATCTGATTCTCTGATAGGACAGTTTCCCTGACCTACTAGTGAATCCATCCACAGGCTTTAAGTCATGGTGTCACATATCTATTTATACTACTAGCAGAATTGTTATGAATAAATTCTGCTAAAGTGCCCACATATGAGAAACTAGCTGCTTACCAGCTGTGTGAGAGCCTATAGACCCTGGATACACACAAACAAGAGTATGTATGAAATTACATTTCACAGAGGGAAAGAAAACAGAAATATTTTGCTGCCATATCTGAGGTAGTCTCAGAATAATAATGTCTTCTTATAACTTCTAAGATCTCTACATAAAAATTACTAAATATAACTATTAGTTATAATACAATGTTTCTCAAAGGCCCATGTTGAATTTTATCATCCACTGTGCTAGGCTCTGTATAAGCATGTAGGTAGAAACCATCTTTGTCTTGAGAAAAAGCTGCTAGAAAATCAACAAATACAGATATAAGGATAAAGCAAGGTTAAGGACTTCTTTCATCATGACTATTCTAGGTCTGACTCTTCATGGAAGCCGCAGATATTAGGGTGCAAACTCTATAAGGTAGTAAGAATCTAGGGTTAACTGAATTATATATTAAGCCTTAAGTCAAATTCTAAGGACAGATATAAATTTATCTTTCTCCACATCTTCTGTTCTTGAGATCTGAAGTGTTCTGAACAAAGAGAAGTTTCCTTTTATAGACTTGTGCTGGACAATAAAACTTTCCATTGCTTTCACAGTTTATTTCCTTGTTAAAATAGTCTGTAACAATTAAATGCATACACACGCTTGAATGATAAATTTTAGCAATAAGTGCACTGGGACTTATTATGACCTTATCAAGTGGGATTAGCCAGTCATTAATTCAGATAATGCAATTTATTATCATAATGTTTTGCTTATAGTATTGTTGGGCACACCACATCCTAATTTGCATATGCTGATTGATATGCAATCATTTCATTAACTTTAACACTTTTTCTTAACCCTATAAAGATTAACACTTTGTTTTAAAGTTCCATACAAAATGCTTGCACCTTCCCATTAATGTGTTATTCTAATATTAGTCTGGGTGAATTATAATGAACAAAGTGCATTCATTCATATGTACTGGAGATGAGAATCTACACCAATAAGGAATACACATCATTATCTTTTTTTCATATGTAGATACTTGTAGTTGTTGGGAACATTGCAGCGCCTGCATATATTGCATGCATACTTAAGAAGGCATTTTGCGAATAGTCTATGGCCACCAGCTATCACTGTTGCCATAGAGAGACTATGCAGTGAGATTGCACAGCATAGTCAACGTGGCTGGGTAGGGTTGAAGGACATTTTTGTCACTCATCTCACACTTCAGTGAGATACTTTCTTCATGAGATAACACTAGCAGCATCAAAAGAAATCCTTTGACTAATCTTAAAAGGAAATAAAATAGAGAAGGACTAATAAGAACATAAATATTATTTCAAAGCAAACATTTTAACATCTTTAACATCATCAAGTATTTCGCTTTCCTGGGTTTCAGCAAGATACACAGTGGTAGACTGCACCATCCATTAGTACTTAACAAAACTTAACTCACAGAAAGCAGACACTTGAAAATTTTTAGATTAGAAAGAGTTCTATTATTTAATTCACGTGCAATGTTCAACCAAATAGTAATCTTGATTCTAATATTTAAATTAATTCAACCTAATGTCATTTTAATTTCACATGTACTCTGTGCACCCATACAATATTTGGATGCAGAGTAAATAACTACACTTTATTGGCAAAATTAAGAATGAATGCATAGCAAGGAGATTTTATCTGCTGCAAGTTAAACTCAGATTATGTTAATTTGCTAAAACTGTTGAATAGGCATTAGGTAGGAATTTCAGTAATCAAAATCTAAACAGATAACTACATAATCAATACAAAAATCAAATTCACTTCTCTGTTATACCTGAAAGGAAGTTTGATTTTTAAGACCATTCGTAGAGGAGAACTAATAATTAAAAAAATTCAGAAAGGTTGCTATAGATGTTTCCTTATATAATATTATTTTATTTTAGTAAGAAAAAAAAGAATAAAGCTGGACTGTATTATTTGATTTCCTATATTACTATAACTTAGAATAAGCAGTTGAAATCATCTATCTCATTGTCTCTTTAGACTGGCATAACTGAGTTCAAGATTCAATCCATTTAAATATTTAGAGAAGGAAATATACCAAGCATCAAAATATATGAGGCATTCTAATTAGACTGTGAGGATTTATCAGTAATGAGTAGGTTCTCATCAAGCAAGTAAATATACATCATGTTTCTAGTTCTTAGAAACCTACCTGGAGATGCTTAAGGTAATAGAATTGGGGCAGAACGTTTTATTCATGACTTATTTAAAGTTGGTACTATATTCCAAAGGGCAAAAGCAATTCTAAGTTTGAGTAGTTATTATATAGCTCTGACCTTTTGCTGTTATTAGTCAGTTGTGATAATATTGAGGACTGACTTCACTTAGTTCCCCTCAAGCTCAGAGGACTCCTCCTGATCAACCTGCTTGATCCCAGATCATTTCTCAAGCTCATCAGCTCTTTCTATCAAGGCTTTATCAGAGATTCAGTCAACTACTGGAACAGAGGATATATAGAACACTGGCATGGAGACAAGTACCACTGTCTGTGACTCTCACCTGAATGCATATTTGTTAGACTTCTTGCCAATTTTACTAGTTTAATCAGCCATGTGTGCTAATCATTTCAAGTTAGCATTATCAGAATCATAGAATAACCAGATTGGAAGAGACCCACCAGATCATCGAGTCAAACCATTCCTATTGAACCCTAAAACATGCCCCTCAACACCTCATCCACCCACACTTTAAACAGCTCCAGGGAAGGTGAATCAACCACCTCCCTGGGCAGCCTGTTCCAGTACTCAATGATCCTTTCTGTGAAAAATTTTTCCTAATGTCTAGCCTAAATCTCCCCTGACGGAACTTGAGACCATTCCCTCTTGTCCTATCCCCTGTCACTTGGGAGAAGAGACCATTACCCTCCTCTCTATAACCTCCTTTCAGGTACTTATAGAGAGCAATGAGGTCTCCTCTCAGCCTCCTCTTCTCAAGGCTTAACAACCCCAGCTCTCTCAGCCACTCCTCATAGGGCCTGTTCTCCAACCCCTTCACCAGCTTCATTGCTCTTCTCTGGACACACTCCAGAGCCTCAACATCCTTCTTATGGTGAGGGGCCCAGAACTGAACACAGGATTCAAGGAGCGGTCTCACCAGTGCCAAGTACAGAGGGAGAATAACCTCCCTGGACCTGCTGGTCACACCATTCCTGATACAAGCCAAGGTGCCATTGGCCCTCTTGGCCACCTGGGCCACTGCTGGCTCATGTTGAGTTGCTGTCAATCAACACCCTTAGGTGCCTCTCCTCCAACCAGTCTACCTTTAGTCTCTAGCACTGCCTAGGGTTGTTGTGCTCCAAGTGCAGGACCCAGCATTTTGCCTTGTTCAACCTCATGCCATTTGTCTCAGCCCAGTGGTCCAGCCTGTTCAGATCCCTTTGGAGCCTCCCTACCCTCCAGCAGATCAACACTTCCACCCAGCTTAGTATCATCTGCAAACTTGCTGAGGGTGCACTTGATGCCTTCATCCAGGTCGTTGATAAAGGCATTGAACAGGGCTGGACCCAGCCCGGAGCCCTGGGGAACCCTGCTTGTAACTGACCTCCAGCTGAGCTGATCCAACACCTGGAAGTTGTATTTCTCATTATATGAGTTCTATACTGAATGTCTTGAGTCCATGAATCTTGCTGCAGCTGTGCTTCCTTCCCATTTCTGCACCCCACCCTGCAGTACACTGCAGTTTGAAAAGATTTGTCACCCTAGTTGTAACAACAAAAGTGTGTTGAACCAGGATGCAAAGCAACCCTCCTATTAACACCACCACTGGTAAGGGCAGTGTGGATAAATCTGAGACACTATAGCAATGTCTGCAGTGCAGACACACAAGTAATTAGCTCCAGTTCTGCAGAAGCCAATATCAGTCTTTGCTTATTAGCACCAATTTCACCTCAGCCACATCAAAACAATTCAGCTCAATGCTTCCTCCTGCCTGACTCCAAACAGCACAGAGGCCCCCAGCCGCTAACAAAGTGATCCTCAGCATCCATATGACTGGCATTGATTCTGTGCTCACAGTATCTCAACTACCAATTTACATTGGATAACAAAGGTTTGTTTGCATATAAATGACATTGAAACCCTTCTCATTGAACCTAGAAATACAGCCTGTCGCATACAAACTGGATTTAGAAAGGTTGGTGAACATTCTGATCCAAGCACATGCAAAAGCTCTACTGATTAGCATCTTTTAGTATAAGATACAAAAAAGGAAACTGAGAACACCTAGATATAGATCAAACTCCTCCATAGGACACGATGCCATAATACAAGAGTATGAAAAGGACACATTTCCTGCTGAAGAGTATTGATCTTTTTGATGTTAACTGCAAGCTTTAATTAAATTTTCAGATGCAATTATCATGCCATATAATTAAAAAAAAAAAAAAACACTACTCAAGTTTAGAGAAGTTAAAACCTCTATGACTTGGTTCTTTGCTTTTGTTTTATTTGGGAGCATGGAAATCTTTTACAAGTGGAAGAACACTTCTAGCCACTGGAGTATTAAGATGGTTCGTACATTGTCCTGGAAAAAACCAAAGAAATTAAAATTTGTTCCAAAACACCAAATGGGTTAAATTACTCTGCTTTATGCTAGATTGACTTCAAATAATCTGTCTTTTATTTCATTCCCTCATTCTGAGATGACTGTGAAGGTAGTTTGTTTTTTTTTTTTTTTCCTGGATTTGGATTCTCAGAAGCTTACTCTATCCCCTTGCAGTATATTTTATTTTATGGCTCAGTTCTAGATTTTCCCTTAATAGCAATATTCTCTTCTACCATTAAAAATGAGTGAAATATATGATTCTTTCTCCTAGGCTCCTTTCTCAGTATGGAAAGGTCATCCATATTGCTCTGCATATTCCATATGTAATATTCCAATAGCAAAAATTGAGATTTAGTGCTAGGCTCAAACTCTGCCATTAGCAGAAATTGTTACTCTCCCTTTCTAATTTTCATTATTTCAGCACTTTCAATTTGTTTCTTAATGTGTCCAAATCACAGCGTCACAAACTGAAGCAAATATGAACTTTCTCATGAAGCAGCATTTGCTCCTTTGAAAGGATATGTGACAATGTTTGTCTGAAGTCCAATTTAAACTGCCAAAGGAAAATATGGATCAACCATAGTGGGCTTTAGGCTCTGCCTAGAAGGTGACATTGGGCTGCTTGGCTACCCTGAGTCATTTCAGTTTCTCTGCTTTCCAGCAGAATTGCAGGAACATTAATGCATAACTTTGATGGGCCAGACTTAAGTACAATTTCCCCCTCCCAGAGAAAAATGTTTCTTTCCATTGACTATACAGTGAACTTAAACTTCTAATGTCCATTTTCTGAATGACAAAATTAAAAGCCTAAAGCAACCTTAAGAAGAAAAAATAAATTTTCTGTCCTTACCATACATACACGTCCCGAATCCTGCCAAAGTAATAACCTTGCCTTAACTATCCAATGATAGATTGCTACAAGACTACAATAGAGTTTAAATTAGGAATTTGCTGTGATAAGATGACTGAGCAGCTTTTCATGCCGCAAAAAAATATAACTTGGAAATAAATGGAAGTTTGGATTTGGTTAAAAATTTGAAACTGGAGGTTTTGCTCACAAGCCCCAGAAATTATTTGAATTCAATTTAAGACCAAAAGTATGAATACTTTCTGTGATATATATATTCTTTCATACATACAAAACTATATACACAGCCAAACTCTTTATCTATAGAAAGAGATAGAGCTAAAGCAGGCATTCATTTCTGCATCTCTGCCAGTGTACAAATTTCTCCTCAACAGTGAATAGCTTGCAGAAGAGTTTCTATCCCATTGCCCAAAGACTGTGGGTTCAGAAAAATATTTTCAAAAGCAGAATGTGTATTTTTTTCACCCCTCAAGAAACTACTGATGCCAGGAGGGAAAGCAAAGATCAAAGCTTGCTGCCTAACTGGAAGAATACAACAGTACATGGCACAGCAGTTTGGGAACTGTGACATGAATGGAAAAAAAAAAAGTCTTCCCCTTTTTTGGGATCAAGTAATGTCTAGAATGCACAGCTGGGCAAATGTATTAGTATTTCGGAATAACATATTTGGTGTTTGCTGTTGTTAGCTGTTGCTGTGATTCAGCCTATGAGCCTTTTCTGCCAGCCAGGGCCACTCACATTGTATCCTCACAATTTTACTCACCATTCAGGAAAGAGGCCAAGCTTAGAGGATGCAACCTGAAGAGAGGCAAAGGGATCAGAACAGGCTGGACCACTGGGCAGAGTCCAATGGCATGAAGTTTAACAAGCCAGGTCTTGCACTTGGGGTACAACAACCCTAAGCAGTGCTACAGACTAGGAGAAGTCTGTCTAGAAATATGCCTGGAGGAGAAGGACCTGAGGGTGTTGATTGACAGCAACTGAACATGAGCCAGCAGCATGCCCAGGTGGCCAAGAGGGCCAATGGCATCTTGGGCTTGTATCAGAAATGGTGTGACCAGCAGGTCCAGAGAGATTATTCTTTCTGTGTACTCAGCACTGGTGAGACCGCTCCTTGTATACTGTGTTTAGTTCTAGGTCCCTCACCACATGAAGGATGCTGAGGTTCTGGAGTAAGTCCAGAGAAGAGTGATGAAGATTGTGAAGGGGCTGGAGAATAAGTCTTATGAGGAACGACTGAGAGAGCTGGGATTGTTTAGTCTTGAGAAGAGGAAGCTGAGGGGAGACCTCCTTGCTCTCTGCAACTACCTGAAAGGAGGTTGTAGAGAGGAGGGAGCTGGCCTCTTCTCCAGTGTGACAGCGGACAGGACAAGAGCGAATGCCCTCAAATTCTGTCAGGGGAGGTATAGGCGTGACATCAGGAAAAAGTATTTTATGGAAAGTGTCATTGGGCACTGGAACAGGCTGCCCAGAGGAGTGGTAGAATTACCTTCCCTGGAGGTGTTCAAGGTACGGGTGAATGAGGTGCTGAGTGGCATGGTTTAGTGATTGATGGGAATGGTTGGGCTGGATGATCCAGTGGGTCTTTTCCAACCTAGTGATTCTATGATTCTGAAGCACCACTGCAACTCAGACCAGGGGGATGACAGATGTTTGCTGATGTGTGTTTTCTTCTAAAACCCAAACTGAGTGATCAGAAATAGTCCAGCTGGAGGTATATTAAACAAGACTTCCTGAGAATGCTTTGCTCACAAATGTAGCTTTTAAGTTGAAGATTTAAGAAGAGTGATTCTGACCTCATTTACTCTGCTTATGGAGAATGGATGAACCCATTTATCAGTACATTCTCTATCCAAATGTCATCTTAAAGTAAAATTAGATAATCATCTACAATATTTTTATTCAAGACTAGTACTAATTTTATTTCCAAGGTTTGAGTTCTTTTTCCAATACTTCTTTAGTTGTACAAATTTTCTCTTCCCAAAATGTAGGGAACTTTTTTTAAGTTAATACTATTAATCTGATTGGTATGTTGTGGAAAAATACTGGAATTATATTTTCTGAGTTGCTTGCAAATACTGCTGTTATTAATAAACTCAAACCCAATAAAGTTGACCAAGCAACTAAGCAGAAGAAACTGCTGCCTAGTGGAAGTGTCAGTTAAAGCCTGTTGAACCAACAGATATGGTGGTTGGTTGGTAATAAGGGTGGTTACCCTGAAAATCCCTGTCTAGTATTATCATGTTGAGAACTAAGGACAGCATGCAGCATTTTCAATGTGCATACCCTCACCAGTGTAAGACAGTTCTATTGTGGCAATATTCGTATCTCCACATGATGTAGTTAGTGAAGTATGGCTGATAAATGAATAATCATAACAGTAGCCATACAATGCAATGTATGCTAGCTTGAGAAATACCTTCATTGGCATTTACAGATTTAAATGATTTTGTGATCCATAAGCAAATCTAAAAAAGGTAGACACGTGGACAACACATTTTAGATAAGTTCTTTGTAACAATTGTTTCATTACAACTGTAGCATCTTCCAACTGATGAAATAATGAGCAGTAAGTGAATTTTATATCAAATATTTAGACCTGGACTTCACATTTAAGCTGCCAGTAATTTTGAAGATACTTTAAAGTCCTTAAAAGATTTGATATTTATTTAAAAATTCCCCCAAAAATCATAAACAAAAGTCTAATTTTTTCTTTTCTTCTTTTTTTTTCTTCTGCATAGATTTTCATTTCTCTCTAATTCAAATGGGCTCCTTTCAACTCTGAAAGATACGTGAAAGCATGTATGTATACAGAACATATAAAATATATATTAGCTTGTCTGCAGGCTTCAAAAAGAGCTTTAATTTCTTGCTGTTTCAAAAGACTGAGGGGATTGCCTTTAGGTTAATAAGGGTGGCACCGTGACAGCTTGAGGGGCTCTGGAAAGGGGGAAATAAATGGGCAGGGATCAAGTTGCTGAAGCCAGTAATCTTCCCTTCCTATTGTGTCCTGGTCAGTACAGCTGGGGGTGATGCAGTCCTCAGCCTGCTACAGGTAAAAAGCAGTTCAAACCTGCCCCACACTTTGCAGGGACAGGAGATCCTTCTCAAACTGCTACATCTGCTGATATCTCAGACTGCCCAGATCTGACACACCTTCTGATCACATTTGTGTTCATATTTCTACCTGAAGTGGGCCTGCAGGCAGAAAGCTGAGACAGAACATGATGCCCAACTACCACCTCACACTGCAGATGGAACTGGACACAAATGGCCCATGTCAGGTCATTCCTCCTTAAGCAGACACTGAGTAGAGCTACCACAGCCAGTACAGGCACCAAATCACATTTATGGAGTTTGAAAGAGAGCAAACTGAAGAGTAGATCAAGCACAGGGAACTAGACTCAGCAGCCTGCACACTTCACCAAATGAACAACTGGAATTCCACAGCTGGGAGATGATGGTATATTGACTTGCTCCTACTTCTTTACTTCTCAAATCAAAACCTACAGTTCTATTAAGGAATTATTTTACTCTTGCAAATTCTGTATTAGCATGAATTAAATGGACAGGACAAGAGGGAATGGCCAGATAGGACAAGAGGGAATGGCCTCAAGCTCTGCCAGGGGAAATTAAGGCTAGACATTAGGAAAAAAAATTCACAGATAGGGTCATTGGGCACTGGAACAGGCTGCCCAGGGAGGTGGTTGATTCACTTTCTCTGGAGGTGTTTAAGGCATGGATGGACGAGGTACTGAGGGGCATGGTTTAGTGTTTGATAGGAATGGTTGGACTTGATGATCCAACGGGTCTCTTCCAACCTGATTGCTCTATGATTCTATGAAATTCAAGTCACTAAATGTTACCATCATTTTACATTATTGGTAGATACAATAAAGATAAAATAGAGTTCTCTCAAAGTTTTATATTGTGAAGGTCAAATATTCAGTGTTACTAATTATGATTCACTTTGGGATGAAATTGTGTTCTTTTAATGTCACTAGTTTTATTCTGTCTACAGTAAGATTTACTCAACTGTTTCACTGGTCATTAATGACAGTTGTTCTTTCCATAGAAAACAATGCACTTACTTACATAATCTATCTAATGTGTACTGGAGACACTGAGCAAATCATCTGATGTACAGGACTATTACCACTGTCTGCCATAACAATCAGACTTAATGAGGCTTTCCTCTTGCCTCCTCTCTTGACTGCCACCAGCAATGTTCTTTTGTTTACTAGATTTCTCTATGCTGCTTCTGTGTTGAAATTATGATCCATTCTTTTATATTGTTTTTATCAGTTGCTGAAAAGTAGAGAAAGGGTATTTCTGCTCTTAAGGCACAAACAGAATCTTGGATAACCTGGATCTAAATACATTTTTTTACACTGGCTTGGGCAGAAACACTAAAGGTTTTGATATCTCATTGCCTATTCTGCAAGACACACTTAAGGGCAAAATGTGAAGGCATTATGCAGTTTCTGGAGATGAACCAGGATCTTCCTTGTCTATCTAAAATCCCAGCTATATTAATTCTTGCTCTATGATGTTGTCTGTGTAGATTCATCTTTCCTTAAAACACTGTGAAAGAAGGATAGTATCTCTATATTCTTCAGTACATTAAGAGACTTGTATTGCTGTTTTTTTCTAGCCTTTACAGGAACTATATAATTGCAGAGACTCAGTTATACAAACAGTTAGTTGAACCATTTCTGAATTTTTAATCATAAGAGAGTCGTGTTCTAACAAGCCCAATATCTCAAAGCAACATTTAATTGAGACATTATCATTATCATCACAACATGGCCTTAAATCAGTGCCATCCGGACCAAGATGAGGACCTCACTGGACCCCTCTTGAGCTCTGTAAACTGAGTGAGATGCATTTCGCACTGAAACAGACAAGCTCAAGAGGTTTTATGTTTCACAAGAAGAATAAGTTACAGTTTTAGTCATAAGGTAAACTCTAAAAAATACCCATGACAGAACACACCTTGAAATGCAAATACAAAGCTCATATCATTTCCCGGATTATAAATATCAAGAATGATCTAAAATTTACAGTGGTTCCCTGAAAGCTGTTGTGCTTATTGTTATATTAAAATTGAGATCTGAATGTCATGGAATGGGATTTTAAGGAGTTAGAGATTACCTCAGATTTGCTATAAGCAAAAGATATAATTAGTTTATATAGAAAAATAATATCCTGAATTCCTCCTGTAAAGGCTGGTCATACCCCATGCAAAGAACTAGTTTTTGTCACACACTCTTCTCAATCGATATGAGTATCACTTTGTTCTCAATTAAGTGAATAACATTCTGAATTGTTACATCTACTTTGGATATCACATTATGAAACAACTGAAGATAACCCGGAGAAGAGTTCTCCAACTGCTGTCACTACTCTTCACACCTGAGAAAAATAAGGAAGTACTTGATTGTTTAATGTAGTGAAGGAGTGAAAATGGAAGAGGGTACTCTGAACTACTGTCATTCTAGAGTCAAAGACACTAATCTATTCTCTATTTCCAGAACAAATAAGGTTGCTAACAATTCAGTTGCAGTAGAGGATTCCTCACAACAGGTTAAATATCAGCTGCAAGAGGAGTGAAACCACTACCTGAGGACTGAGTTGCTTGTTATAGATCCTTTCATGAAAACAGTAGGAAACACATGGACAAGAGCAGATTTCAGCCCACCATTGTAGCACCATAATGGTGGGTTTCTGACAACTTTGTTCTTGAAGTAAGTGTACTATAACACACAAAAATTTTTCAATTTCTAAAGCTAGCTTTTGTTAGAACAGAAGATGTTAAAATAGCACAAAACAAGGCAAAAAGATGTGCAGCATGTGACAAAAGTTGTAAACGCAAATCTTCCCCTTACCGATTATGACCTCTCAGAGTATAATCCAATTTAACTCCAGCCTTGCTCTTAACACAACAGCTACTTATGACTGTGTGTTGCAAGAAAACCTAAAATGTATTGTCCTCCCACACAGTGAGCTACACATCTCCATCACAACATACCACTCCTAACTCTTAATCTGGATGACTGAGATAACAGGGGTGGGGCTGGGGTCTTTTTGATTTTGGTTGGGTTTAGTTTGTTTGTTTAAACACAAACCTCTGCTTTCTGGTCAGAATTGGACCTGTGTGCCTTGACTATGTGCTTTAACAATAAGTTAATTAATACATTTAGGACTCAGCTTTAGAATTTGTTAAACAATGCAGCACTGACTCATTTAGATACTGTGACTTTTACCTGGGCAGGCAGGAATTTGAGAACGTGAGGATTTCCTCTGTGGCCCTTTGTATAATGCCCAATTTCACCAACAAGTAAAATACATGAAATTTGGATAAATTACATAGAGGATTCCATCTGTACTACACTGATTTACATAAACAAGGTTTCTAGTTTTCAGTATTGCTTGCAGATAACTCAGATTTAGTGTTAACAATATTAACTCAATGGACCTAATTATGAAAGTGAGTTCTCTGACTAATTTTAGAAAAAAAACTTACTGAAGATTAAACTTGGAGTTTATGAAAACAAATAGTTTTTGTTTTCTCAATTTTGATCCAGAAGTTTAGATACAATATAATCTCAGTCTCATATAAAGCTATGTTGAATATGAAAGGAGATCTTCCTCTTCTGATGCTACAAGGCAATCCAGCGAAGGTACTTGTAATAAATTTGTCTAAGGAGCTAAACATTTCACTGCTTTTGTGAAAAAAAAGAACTAGATGATTCCTGTTCTGAAATGAGACAGTCAGCTGCTCCAAACCAGCAAAACCTCAGGTATCAATTACATTGATCTGTTGTGCTATTGACCACTAGCTAAATGCTAGGGTTCTAAGAAAGTTCTGTCCTCCTTTGCTCTTGCTGATAACTCCAGCCGGTATCTGCGCTTGCTGAGGGAGATGGTGCCAGGGTGTTACAGTACCCACCTGCTTACAGTGGTGGTAGGCAGTATATTTGCTCAAGAACTATGAAAGAACTAATCTCTAATAGAGTAACTCTAAACCATAACATTTATAGTTGCATAGAAATCCTTTCCTGTGCTCATGCTGAGGAACGTGAGACTGTCAGGGAGGGTGAGATTTAAGGTCAGTAGGTTAAACAAATGCAAAAAGGACTGTGCTAGAGGCTCTCATAGCTTTCCTGCTCCACACTAGGGATAAATAAAGTGTGGAATTGTTTCTGAAATTGCTTTGACTTGACAGCCTGTCCATTCCCTCTCCTCTGTGTAATCTTGAAGCTCTGCCAGGAGGTTATGTTCTTTGATGCAGATCATTTGTCATGATGAACATTATTATGTAAAACTTGTATTTCTCCCTTCTGTCTTTTGATTTGTAATACAAGAGATCATAACATGGATTTATTGTTATGAAGCCTGAGTAATTTAAATCTTTAAAATATCTGAACAACTGAGAGTTTCCTATTTAAAAGTGTTAAAAACACCCTTTTGGATTCACTGCATTCATGCAACACTTTCTTGATCTGCTTTATACAGTTTAAAAAAACCCCATTTTTCCTCACAGATAGGAAAACCAAGAAACACTTTCCCCTCAATAACAAAAGTGACTAAATACAAAACTTAAAAAGTTTTAGTCTTTATTTCACAGTCTTCCCTCTGTGCTAGTGTCTTACACTGATTCCAACTGCACTGAAATTTCAATACTCCTCTCTTTTTGCCCATTCCCTGTCTTTCAGGCTCGTGTTTCTGTTCTTCTGTAGTACAATAATTAGTACTTGCATACTTTTCCTTGGGTTTGGGGGTTTTTTTTTGTTTTTTGTTTTTTGGTTTTTGGTTTTTTTTTTGGTAGATATGTAGGTAGGCTGATTAACAGCACAAGATACAGTTGCACTGTCATTTACCACATGCCAACCAAACTACAGTCGCTACTATTAGCCCTCAGGTGATAACTACATACAATACTATGCTGCGTAAGCAACAGTAAAAGGCTGAGGCCAAGAGCGATCACATTGCTCTGGCATGTGTGCACAGTGCTCTTGATCTCCTAGCTCCCTTTGTTCCCTCAGACTTGGTACAGAAGTCAATTACACATTTACTGATAACGTGGCTTACTCTGCCAGAAGGGCATTTCCATTAATATTAAATTGAGTATTGGAATAAATGCAGAATAAAGGTAATTCTGTGGTTAAAAACATGATACCTTGATCCTTACTTCTCTGAAAAGAACAGCAAAAGGTACCTATAGCAATAACAAGGTAAAAGAATCACATGACAGATCTTCAGAGAAAGCCTAAGTGCTTTGAAAAAGATCAATTACTAAAAAATAGTAGTGCACTGCTGTCAATCTTCTACCTTCCTTTACGGTGTAAAATGAAATATAAATAGCCTTTTGAAGTGGATAGGAATACTCCTAGATTAAGGGGAAAGTTCACAGAGAAGTCTAAGGCCAGTTCTGCTGACTTCTATTAGCAGTACAATGTCATGTATTCAGTTTTTGCAAGGCAGCGGAAAATAACCATCACAACCCCATCACTTCTAGATGCCATTGGTACTTCTTTGGTCAGCTGTAATCAGAAACCAACTTTCATATACCCAAGATGCTTAAGAACTCAAAGTAAGACTATGGAGAAACACTTTTTGACAGTCATTTAAAAGGAGAAGACTATTTTAAGTCAAATGAGATAAAGGAATAGAAGAATAAAGTATTTTGCTGTTTCCTTATAATGTCTACAAGGAGCATGCAAAAATAGCAGAAGTCTGAGAAAGAAGAAAAAGGTTATTGAACCACTACTGCCTAAGAAATAGAGATGTCTCATTTCTATTAATGTCACTGCAAAGAGGCCTAAGTCTCTCAGGCTTTGCAAATGTCACCGATGTTATTATCTAGTTGCTGAATATTATCAGTACGCTAAAGGTATATATTCTTCTAGATGGCTTTATGCTGATCTTGCAGATAAGTCCAATGAAGCATGAATAATGTGTGAATTTTCACCATCATGAAAAGTGCTCATAACTACTTCTTTCCCTTGATATCTTAGCAAAAAGAAATTTCATTACAGGACATTGAAGATACTTTTCCAACTCAAATTCAACTTCAAAGTAGAACAGGAATTTCATTGTGGGCAGTTGCAGGAAGCAAACTGAAGCTAAACTTCATGCAACATCACGATTACCTACTGTCAACTGCAATTACAAGCATAAGGGATGAGAGCCCATCTCTTATGCTGAAGTATTTCTATGCTGGGCACCAGCAAGCAGAGCTGTGGGGTGCTGCAGTTCAGTAGCAGGACCTCAGGAGCCTGAGGAGAACCAAGAAATTCATCATAACCTGCTACTTCTACATTCCCATATACACAAATGCAGAGAGAACATGCATATCTAATACTACACATCCATTTGTCTTGCACAATTTATATTACTTGTTCACATCCACCTGAACGCCCTTTTAAAGTTGTCTTTTATACAACATTAATGAACCTACACGCTGAGCAGGACAAGCTAAGCATGGATGGTTTGTTTGGAGTGCCAAAATCTGTTTGAGATTGATAGCAAGATCTAATTTTGATTTTAACCTCCTCGTCCTATTCAGAATTACTTCAGAATCTCTGAAAAACTAGAAAGGCTATTACAAATGGAGGAAAAAGTGAAAGCTAAGTTTTATAACAATAAGATACACTAAGAAATAAGCATAAATTTTCTCTTAAACTATCAAAGTAATTTAAAACCCTTGGTGTGGAGCTTAATAGACAAGAGCACTCTAGCTTCAAATAGATTTTAATGGGAGGGTAACCACAAGAATGAAATCAATTAATGAATACTATAAATAGATTAGTGAAAACTCTTAGCTCTTTTTCTTTCTAAACATCCTCCTGCCACACTACCCATAGATCTATTTCCAGAGTAATATGATAAAACAAACCACATAAGAGATCAAATACTGCTAACCATTTGGAGTTCTCAACACTGATTTTTCGGGAAAGTTTATGAAAATTTATAATTCCAGAAAAGTGGAATATTGTAACCATGCTAGCCATTCATTTTTCTGAATATATAGAGAATGTCAATGTTTTGAAATATTTTGGCTGCATTTTAAATGTTAGCAATGAGATGCCTTAAAAGTCAATCTTTTTATGAAACTTGATCTGATGTACTGAGATGAGCCATTTATAAGCTTTGTCAAGTTATATTCTCTAAAAACACTAAATACTCTTGAAAACCTTGGACATAATATGTCAGTTATAATAAATGTCAAAGAAAGTGGGGAAGAAGTTTGTACCCTCTACTGTTTACCACCAAACCTATCCCAAGAGAGGGCGTATTATTTTGCATTTCAAGTACTGATGACCACACATGTGTCTCTTGCATCTCTGGAAGTGGTAATAAATCAAGAATATGCTTGATGTATTCATTTAGAAGTGAGAGAATATCATTTTTCCTTCTCTTAAACTTCCTAAGAATGAAAGAAATGTTAGAGATAGATAAATGTCACTGCTGACAGAGATTGTGATGTAGTAAATCAGGTTGTGATTTGATATGGAAAAATGCCGGATCAATAAACAGTGACTGGGTGTTGAGTCCACGTGGATGATATTCCTAAGACTTTCCATCATAATAAAGCATGAGTGAAAGATAGATCTGACCTCATTTTACTAATGTGGTGACAATTATACAGTGTCATCTTAAAAAGCAGGCAAAAGCCTTTCTTGAAGTACTTGACAAAAGAGCTACAGCTATATTTCCCTTTAACAGTCTGTCAAACGTCTTTGAGAAATCTGTAGCCATGCTCAAGGTCCTGAGGGTTGCAACATGAAAATGGAATTTGATATAAGGAACAGAAATTATGTTGAAAGTGTGTACACAGCCAAGTGTAGTAGATGTGAGACTGTTTTTATCTTCTGCTGAGGCCTCTAGCTTCGGATGATGAACAGAAAACTCCCATTCATAAAAAGTACTTGTAGTGGAACTCAATAAAATAGCAATTGCAAGGCTGTACAATGCAAGAACTAAGCAAAAGCAAGAGATAAATACCTCTTCCTACATGCTGTGTTTAGGTGGGGATTTACTTCAAGCATATATGTGATAAGGCCGTAACCATGGAAATAACTTATGAATGTTTATCCTTAGAGGCTCTCTGACTGTGCATCATGGTTTCTTCATTTGTAGCCTTTTCAGAACCTAAATTAAGTTGTCTGGTTATTCCACATTTGTTCTTTTGCTTGTGTCTGTACTTCTACATCCTCATTAACACAATTTGAACACTCCAATATTGAAGGGAGTCATGCCATGTGAAACCATTTACAATGGAAAGTTCAATAAAAATTAGGATGGAACAGATTTATTTAGTACTGTTGTGAAGGATAGGGGATGTTGATGGATGTGAGGCTCTGTAGAGAGAAGGTTAAATCTGAAACAGCAGATGCGCCTACAGAAAGGACTGACCTCACCAAGCTTTTGGCAGTGTCTAGATATTAAACAGCTGAACAAAGTGATTTCTTTAAGGTGCTTCTCCACCTTCAATTGATGATGCAAGGGACATTCTCATCTACAAAGACAGTGCAGTCTTTGCAGTAAACATGTCAGACCTAGAACAACTTGAAGCAAGAATACAAGAAATACTGGGCAAAATGGTGATGTTAAGTGTTCATAATTCAAACTTAAGAATAGGAAATAAGTACAAACAAAGAATCTGTTCTAAAGGCCTTTGTGAATCAAGCTAACAGCAAGCACAAGGAAGTATCTGGATTTCAAAATCATATCAAAGCGTGAAGAAGCATCTTCAGTTAGCCGAGCCTTTTGGAGAGCAAGGAATACAAATCCAAGCCTGTGTCTGGTTGTTCATGACAAAGAAAAGGATAATTATCAAGAAGTTCATTGGTTATAGCACATGTTTGAATGAGCCAGAATTCACTCAGATGGGTGTATACTTATTTCATTTCTGTTTTCTTCAGAACAGTTAATTATCACTCAAGACATTACTGTATCTATTTTTTAATAAATATTCTACAGACAAACAACGAGAAGAAATCTTGCAAACAACTGCAACAAAGGAACAAGTGGAATGTATTAAGACTGAAGTCTGACTTATAACACAGTTGTGTCACATTGTCTGGCTAAATTGCTGCAGGAAAACACTGATTTGCTCCTTCAGTTTCTGTATAACTATCCTTGACTCACACAGGCATGTAAACGCCCAGAGTATGATAGTCACAGGAAAATGCAAAAGTGTCATTTTAGTCATATGAGTAGTCCCCAAAAAGCTGGAGCCACAGCTAACATGTAGCTAAGTGTTCTTCTCTGCTCGTACTGTAAATAAGTAGCTTTGACCATGCAGAATTATAGATTCTTTAGGACATGACAACTCATTCTCAGTGTTGACATGTTCCAGATGCACCTGTTTTCACCTGCCAAGGGTACATATTTATTTTTGTTATATATTTCTGGTTTAAGTTGTTGTATATGTATCAACTTGCTAATTTTAAAGGAGATTAAATGTATCAATATCTACTAGAAGTTAATAAAATATTCAAGATCCTTATGTATACAGATTTGCAATTCCTTCATTAAAACATAAATCAACTCATAGTGACTACTTATATACTTTATGAAGCATGATATATGTACATATGCGTACTCAGACATATCACAGAGGGAGCAAGACAAAATATTGAAATCATCAATTTAGTGCAAATACATAGACGAAATACATGAAAACATCTTAACCCTTGTGGTAGCAGCTGCAAAGCTTGGTGTGTGGTGGGGTGGGTATGGGTATGGGTATGGGGATTTGTTTCTGTTTGTTTTAGGGGTAAGATTGTGGGGGTTTTATTTGTTTGTTTTTTATTTTTTTGTTTAAACACAGTGTCAACCAAATATCCTGCTTGGGTCTGACTGGGTCCTCACCTTTTAATGACAAACTGCCATGCCACTCCAATGGAAGCATTTGTCTGAAGGCTGGCTGAATCATGTGTGTGCTCCTCACCTGCCATTATTCCATTTACATCAATATCTGTGGCACAAATTTCATCTATATCCACTGTGAAATCTGTGTTCAGAGGACTGGAGTATCTTCAGTTTCGTACCTGGAGTATGCTGGCAAAGGGTTATTCTTACAGTCTGTTAAAGCTATTTATGAAGAGCAAAGATTAGCACTACCCTGTAGAAAGGCTGATAAACATGGCACACCTGGCCTCTTTATTTAGCTGCATTTTGCTGAGTGCAGGAAACAGTTTTTATTATGTACCAGTGAAACAATTGTTAAGAACAAGCCTGGCTTTGTAACTGACAATCATCCATACTGCAGCCAAGAATGGGACAGGTGTACAGTAAATGAGCAGGAGAAAACCAAATACAATTGTGAAAAGCTCAAGGATGCTTATTTCATCACAAAGAATACATGCCTCTTGTACTGGTTCGGATTTTGCAGTCTGTTTTTACAGGGATTAAGTTTGTGCTGGAAGACAGGAAAATGGGAGATCGCACAAAGGCAAGCTTGGAGCTCTCCCCAGGTTTTCAAATTAATGACCATTTCTGAGGCAAAGCTTTCTCTTCCTTCTGAATCTTAAGTAACTGATTAGATTTCTGACTAAAAGTAATTCCAAAAATAAAATTAAAAAGTAAAATTTGTGCCCTCGAGCCAGTGGAAAAATGTATTTAGTGAAATAGTGTTAAAATAAAGACGATGCTTCTTCTGATCTTGCTCTCAAGCAAGACCTGAAGTATTAATAAGAGAAGCAAAACCTGGAAAGGTCTTCATAGTTTAACGCACTCTATTGTACCCTGTTCCCACAACTGAGAAAGGATGGGAATACACATATGGTAGAAAGACTCTGCGATATTATGTTTCCAGACCTGTAGTATTACATAAATAAAGGACTTGCTTGGTGCAGAGGATATAGTAAACTCGGTTTTATAGCTCCCGTACTATGTCGGGGTTCTGTCTGAGTCAGCATTTTCAGATAAATCACACCTCAGAGAGGAGAAAACAAAATCAAAGAAGCAGTAAGTAAAATCAGAAAAAATATAACACCATAGATGAAAGGAACAACTACATTCCAACTTCTTTAAACATCTAGAATTGTCAGAAAGGGCAAAAGTTGAACATCAAATATTTCATAAAATAATGAAAATAAGACAGTTTTGCCCCCATTCAGGGTAGTCAAACATTGAACTCCATAATGCATTTGGTCACTGTCACCAGTTTCAAAACGTGTACAGAATGTGTGTCCATGAAAGCTGAGGGAGAAGTGAGATGAAAATTCACCAAGAAATTCACACCAAGGTCAGACTGTTTGTTTTCCAATGACCAGCTTCCCACTTCATTGACAAGGCCTCAGCAGACCATTTTCATTAAAATTCCTGTACTTTCCACTGAGTATCGCAAACATTAAACACAACAGTTGCTGTCTATTTTTGGTTTGGTTTTTTTTTCCCCTTTATTCACTAAGTCTTTGCTGGGAGAATAATGGTTTATTTTGAAATCTAAGCCTTAAAGATTAGTTATAGAAACTTTTTCTTTGGTTGTAGTTTTTTCTTAAGCAGAGATGAATAATGAATTAAAGTGTAACTACCTGAATAGCAATTATATATGTAAGTTTTGTCTTCTTAGCACTTTAGAAAATTTCACTACTTAATAGCACGCCTTTTTGCTATGCTAAATGTAGCAGCTTGGATTCCAGCTGCTTAGGAGACATGAACCTCCTACAAGATTTTTACCTGTGTTTTAAAACCACTACAATGCCTGGCCCGATGTCTCTCATTTAAAGTCCATAATACACCTATCCTGTAAAGGTCCCTGCTACAACAGGGAGAAAATCATCTTTCCCCATGTTCATTCATATTTCAGCCTTTCAGCAGATGTCAAGAAAGCTCCAGTTCAAGATAAATCAGTATGAATATCTGAAATCCTAGGAATAACATCTACATAGTCCTGCACAGACACAGCAGCTTTCTCTCAGTTTGGTGGGCAGCAGTGCCAATAAGACACCAGCTCAATACAACTCATCCCAAATTAGCTGTTACATTTTATAAGCAGGACTCTCCAAATAAAAACAGGAATAATGCTAGATTATTTGCCAACTTTGAGTTTCAGTGCTATTGAATGTCCTTTAAAGGAAGTGCTACTGGTTATTTTCCATGAGTAAACATGCTCTTTGTATGTGTGTGCAGATACAAATAATGAGAGAAATGCTGGCAATATTAGATATTTTACAGCAAAATAGAGCCTTCTAGGATAAAATACTTTTAGAAATTTTTAATGTACTGAAGTGGACATTGACTGAAATCTCAGAGGTCAATAACAATGTTCTTGGGGATTCCTGCTAAATATTTTGGACCAGGCTTTTAGGAACTTTAGGTTCCTGAGTAGTGCTTGAGAACTCATATGAACTATTCCTTCCTTTTATTTATAAATTCTGATGGTAGCAACAAAGCTTCTCATTGAAATCCCCATGTAAGAACTTGCTATCTGTTAAATCATGGTTTGGTAATTTTTTATCATTTCCTTTTGGGCTTACAGCAAAATATTTGTTATGAAAATCTGAACAAGCAAGTGAAAGGACTGGCTTTCTCATTAGAATTGAAAAGGAGGATAGTTGGAAATTCCAGTGAAAAGTACATGATCCTAGACCAGTTAGTTATCACTACATAGTAATTAAATTTTGTAAAAAAATGTTATAGGAATTTCATAAATAAAGGTTCCTATGAGTACATATGCTTCATTGGAAATGTTAAATAAACTGATACTAGACTACAAAAAGATCACATGACCATGCAATAAAATATAAACACAGCTTTATTTATTTGTTTCCTTCCTCTTCTCTTTTTTCAAATTTGGAAGTGAGTAAAGGATCGAAGAAAGAGAACAGATAAAAGAAATTGGGACACCCAGATATGCATTTTTAGTATTTGTGTAAGTACCACTTAATGAGGTTTCAAATGTTTCTCTTGCCAAGCAGGTATTATTTAAGTCTTAATATAGAAACTTAAAAGCCAGTTCTTACAGTTAGAATCTATAGAAAAACACATGATCAGTTTAAGCTGAAATCTACTGTTGTGTATGTTTTTCACCTTTATAAGAAGCATTTGCCAAATTTGAAATCCATATGTTTAGATCACAAACAGGTTTTTCAAGTGAATGTTGAAATCACGAGCAAGTTTAGATTCTTGCTGGGAGACATGCTTGTTTTACATTTCCATTAGTGAAAGTATTGCTCTTCAAAAACATGTCACAGGGCTCCCTCATAAGCAATTTAAAAAAATGACATTTTCTTATGTTGTAAGTCAAATAAAATTACTCCACAGCTGATGGGTTTCTAGCTTTTCTAATTGTATTTTTTCATGGATTTCCTTGGCATTTTAAAGTGGAACTAGAAACAAAAGTAAACAAAAAAACCCGAACCCAACAAACACAACGCATATGTTGATGAAACCTCCTGAGTGCTTTAATACAATCCAAGGCAATTTTCTCCAAGAAACAAAATGAATGAAATTTGCTTATGGACCCCAAGATTCACAAACCCTTCAACTAGAACAAGAGGAATATGTGGCTGGAAGCCAATCGGTAGCCAAATGTGTTAGATGTGTTCCATTTATTATTAATGTGACAACATTCTATATAGCAGCAACAGTGCAGGCAAGTGAGGGGTTGCCATGGAGATAAGTTACTCAAGATGCAGCTAAAAATACTCCCTTCTTCCCTTACTGTAATAAATATTGCATTATATAGAGGCTAACAATGATGATATCAAATGCCATCTCAAAATTTTCCAGCTGTGAGCTTTATGGCTATCTAATGGATTGCCCAATGGTCACACTGTATTTCTTTTCTATAGAAGTGCATCTCCTCTTTTTTACCCCTCTTAATACATAGATAAATATTAGAAGACAGCTGTTGACAATATTAGGACAAAATATTGCTCCTTACTCAGAGTAGATTTCTTACACCATTACAACGCAGTAATTACAGTTACATTGTGTAAGGAGACACAACTTCAACTGTAAAGCAATCGTGTAGAATTGCCTTTTCAACAAGATCACAGGGACATATTAGGTTTTGTCTCTGTGGATAATTCTTATAGATTTCATTTTTACTGCTCTCTGGGTACCATAAGATTATCAAAGATTAATAATAATCAGTGACTAAAGAAAACTGTTCAGTACCTCTTGGAAGGACTCCTTCCCACTATTGGCTTTCGTGTAGTTTTGAATATTTCCAAATAGCAGTAGATTTCTTATAAATGGAATTAAAAATGGCATGTTGTAGCATTCCTTTTCCTCAACAGAAAATCTTTGAAAGTAACAAATTTTCACATTTTAATTTTAGTTTTTCCTCTATTCACTAAAACTTTTCAATGTTTTTGATAGGAGGTGACAGAGATTAAAATGTTTAATACCAGAGCAAAACAGTATTAAGATCTTTCATAGAATCATAGAATCATAGAACAACCAGGTTGGAAGAGACCCGTTGGATCATCGAGTCCAACCATTTCTATCAAACACTAAACCATGCCCCTCAGCACCTCGTCCACCCATGCCTTAGACACCTCCAGGGAATGTGAATCAACCACCTCCCTGGGTAGCCTGTTCCTGTACCCAATGACCTTTTCTGTGAAATTTTTTTTCCTAATGTCTAGCCTAAATCTCCCCTGGCAGAGCTTGAGGCCATTCCTTCTTGTCCTGTCCCCTGTCACTTGGGAGAAAAGGCCATTACTCTCCTCTCTATAGCCTCCTTTCAGATAGTTATAGAGAGCAATGAGGTCTCCCCTCAGCCTCCTCTTCTCAAGGCTAAACAACCCCAGCTCCCTTAGCTGTTCCTCCAGCCCCTTCACCAGCTTCATTGCTCATTTGTTAATTTCAAAATTATTCTTCCCTTTCTTTGCTTATTGTCTTGATGTTATTGGCATTTATTTCTTAATTTATCATGTAATTGAACAAACAAATTATTTTTATAGAATCGTAAATTATGCAGATAGGAGAAAAACCTCATCAGTCATCTAGGCTGTGTCATTGTTCAAGGCTGCTACTGATGGTGTCATGGTAATTTTCAGTCACAAATTCACCTTCAGTAATGTAACAATATAGCTTCTCATAAATACATATAATCATACATAAACTTGCTGTACTTCAAACTGAATTTATATCTTTCTTGTGTAGGATGATCATCCATTGACAACATATTTATTTCCCAGTAGAATAACAAGCTCCATCCTAAGTCATAGGATAATATGTATACTTGCAAAACTTAATTGCTCTTAGAGAAAGAAGGCAAGTTGTAGCTTTAATTTTGTCATTTCTCAAAGTGCAATATTATTTCTGCTATTAATAGACAGCACAAAGCACACAAGGAAAGGAAAACAATGCATCTAAGACACTTGGGTAACATTGCACAGTGTGTCCCAGATGAATGGAGCACTGCAGGTCAGCACCATTTCCCCCTCAGTGACATACTTAACACTTTGCTGAAGGCAGTAACCTCCTCTTCACAACATGTACAAGCACTTCTGTCAGTAACACTGTCTTTAACTATTATTTTTCCCTCTTTTTCTGTGTGTATTCTTTACTTACCCATGGTGTGACAAACATGAGATACCCAACACTATTCTCTCCAAGCAAACTCAGCTGCTGGCTGAGTAAAATGTGGAGCAAGTCTGTCCTGAACAGCAGGTGAGCTTACAGTTAACAAAATGCCTAGATATTTTCTCAACAGAAAAAGCACTCTTCTACCATGCTGAATTCCTGCTTCTCCCCTTTAGGTAAAACAACCCCTTATTTTGCTAACCTGAGCTGAGTCCCACAGGATGTTTGAGCATGGTCTTAGTGATTTATTTCTTGCCTATAAAGGACTTAACACACTTTCGGTGCTGTATCAATGGTATCACTATTACCATCTAACAGGTAGTAATTTGGACCAGACATGTACCTGTGGCTCTAGAAGCCCTCTATGAGATTCTCCATCATTTGTATACCATTGTTTAACATCACCACTGGACATGCATAGACAAATAAAACCACAGACCATATGCCTTTGAATAAACTGTTCTAGTTTCATGATATACTCTGTACAGTATAGAGTTAACTGCAGTTTAATTCCAGAAACTGTTGTTAGTTCTTCGGGAAGGGACTTCATTTGGCTTTTAATTTCTCCACTACTATGTAGGTTCACTCAGTGCTAGACTACATTCTTTTTTAAGTGAGATGTTATCCTACATTTTTATAACCACCATACCCCTACAGTGACCCTACAGCTTTCCTTTGAAGGCTCAGCTTCAAGTAGCTCCAGTTCTACATGCATTGCCATGCAGGTAGAATCACAGTGACCTTGGATAACACTTTTGCTGGACAAGCCTCTAGAGGATTGCATTATTTCTGAAGCAAGGCTTCCTGTCAGATGTTGTGCTACATGGCACAGGCACTTGTTCCTAACAGACACTTCACTTGGGAAAAGCATTCTTTTGGTTTTTCTTTGTTTTTTTTTTTTTTTTTTGTTTGTTTGTTTTTTTTTATATTTCCACATCTATTACATGGAGGAGAGTTAAGAAAAACAAACCCTGATTTTCAGTTAACCTTTTAGTTCATGTAAGCCAATTATAATTGCATACATAGTAAAATTATGACAACAAAGTAAGTTGTTTTGCTTTGTTGTGGTTTTTCTTTGTTTTTGTTTGTTTGTTTGTTTTAAGTAAAAGACCTCAAATATTAGATATGTAAGAACTCTGAAGAATGATCTTTTTAGAAGAGGATTGACCAGGACCAGGACTATATTGCACATATACACTTCAAATAAGAATTGCTCAGTGGCTGATGATGTAGAGCTATAACAGAATGGACTCTCAGAATGAAAATTTTTATCTTCTGAATATTGGAGACATTTCTGTTAGCTAAGCAGTGGCATACCAGGACACTGACTACATTTTTGAATTGAGAGTGTACAACATCCACAAAAGGGAAAAATAACTAGTAATGGAAAGAAAAGTTGGTGAGAGTTTTGCTGACTTATTTTAATTGTTGGGGGAGTGAGCCTGTTTAACAAAATTCAGAAGCCAAAAATTGAAGTCATACAAAGTTCAGATGGATAATTAGACAGTTTTGTACAATGACAGGAATTAATCATTGCAACACACTCTTAAGCAAAAGGGTAGATTATATCTCCTGAAGAGTGGATGCCTTTCAGGAGGGAATGCTTTGGCTAACCACAAGTTATGTCTTAAAGACAATTTACAGAGATGTAAGAAGATTTAATGACTCTCATCATACAGGTACTGGATTAAATTTAATGATCCCGTCCAAATTTAAATGCAAGCCATAAAATACCTTTCATATAGTTCATATAGATTATGGTAACCCAGGCAATTTCACTTGTAACATTTTTTCCTCTATTCTAAAGCAAAAAAAAAAAAAAAACAAACCCCAAATCCCTGTTATACAGCAGCAATATTGTTCACATATAGCAGAATTTTAAGCTTAGTTTAATTCATGTCACATCTGAAGTCAATGTCAGTACAGAGTTCACACTACAGACCATTTACGTTTCTTAAATATATGCTTGGAGAACCTGAAGACAATTTCCATAGTCCCCTGAGGAGTAGCCCGAGAGTAGTCTGTTTCATGAGCAGGAGGTCTGAGCTTAGATGCTTTTGTTAGTTCTAACCCTCACTTTCCTGTTCTTTCTCTGAATATGAAGTTCCAGATTAAACCTTAGTCATCATATCTGTATTGTGCCACAGGTGCCTTTCCACATATATTCAACTGTAGAAGATAATGGGCTCACCTATCTTACAGCTAAAGTATCCTAATTAGTTGCTACCTCACATAAGTCTGCTTTAAAAGGTCATACATTTTCAGGACAAATACAGAGAAACAATTAATTAACAAAGAAATAAGTTTGGTTCATTGTAAGGATCACCAGATATTGGCATAATGGATGTGGAAATTATGTATGAACCATGACGGAAACTTCAACTTACATACCCATGGATCAAGAATTGTTGATCTCGACCTAGTTTCTCTCCCATATTTGAATGTTTTCTACAAACGTGAAATACAACTTGAGTAATTAATCAACAAATGTCATTTTCCATTAAAGGATATTTAATAATCACAAAAATTAGGAACAACTAACAACCAAAACCAGTATAATTACTTCTAATGTAAATGTGCTAATTCAACTTGTGGAATATTTCTTTAGAAAAAATGTGTTGATTGGGGTCTGTTCATGAAAGCAAGCTGCTAATTGAACTGGCATGTGCCAGACAGACTATTCCAATTGAAAGAAAGACAATATTTTCAGTGTAACACTGATTTTGAAAGTTAACATTTCAATGAAAAAAACTACTATCAGACTCATGCCAGTTCAATTAGTTACCCCTTCCCATGAGCAGACCTCAATTAACACACTTTTTTTGAAAGAAAGATCCTACTGTTCAATTAAAACATAGAAGCATAGATGATTACAGAAGTCCATTTTGATAATTAGCCTTACTTGATCTGGCTTAAATGTCTTCTTTTTGAATTGCTGTAACATCAAGACTTATGGATTATTTTTGAAGCAAATGTGGGGGGTTTTTATCTGTATGAAGCAGGCACTGTCTGTATAACACTACGAAATTAGTCCAATACCCCAACAGTGACAAGTTAGCATCTCTGTGCCTGTTTCAATAATAGCAGAAGCTTATATTACATGCACTGCGATAAGATATAGAGACTAAGTAAACAGGCCTACTGTTGTGTGCAATTTTATTTGTATGATCTATGATAAATATGAGTAAATAAAAGAAAGCAAGGGTTGATTTAAAGCCCAAGATCAATGAGGGTCTCTCTCAACTTCAGTGAACGTTGTATTAGGTCCCCATGTTCTCGTGTGAGAAAAGGAGTAATTACAGTGCATCAGGCACTGGGAGTTGGCAACTTGGTAAATATTGATTTGACAGGGTAACTGCTATAATATTGATTTTAAACACAACTTGGATATAGATTTATCAACCATTCTGTAGCTCTATGTCAATATGTAATAACGATGGCCTTTTATGGTTCAGTAAAGTAACAACAACGATGAAGAGCTAAGGAAGAGTCCTGATCATTGCAAATGTTCACTCAGAAGTATCATCATGCACCTGCCTGAAGCATCTTGCCGCCTAACTGAGCTATTGAAAGGATCAATAGGTTGTTTCTAATTAGCTAAGAGTGATATCAATCAATAAAGTCACACAAAATTTTAGAATTTTTCCTGTATTTAGAACCGTAACATAAAATATAGTGGTTTTCTGTGGAAGGAATTGATCTCACATACTAGTAAGTTAGAACAATGCTTCTTACCATTGATCCCTTCAAATCAATTTCATGCTTTTTTGCTTGATAGTACAAAACAGGCAATTCTGAACACGCAAGTACAGATGGATTGAAGGCAGACATAGCATCACTAAAGCAAGGAATGCACAATTACAGTGCCCCTGCAGTCCACTACCAGTAATCCTGACTTCAACACAAAGTCTTTCATTTCATGGTTGGACTTGACTTCTGTTATTACTATTTGTCAAAAGTAGTTATCACTATGATTCCCCGAGGAGACATTCTTACTGATCTAAAATGTCTTTAGAGAGTGCGGCATAATCATCCAGTCTGAAAAAGAATATACAAATCTATTTGCATTAGGATATTACATGCTTGCTAACTTGTTGCTACTACAACTAATGGCATTACCTAAACATATTTGGATATAGTAGTCACCCAAAACTCTATTAAGGTAAAACCTGAATACAAAATTAATCATGCTTTGGAAAATATTTTATTTATGATCACAGCAGAATTGTTGCCAGAACAGTTAAGCAGATATCCATATCCGAAATATTATTTGGAGGGAAGGGGTTTGGCAAGGCAGAACAGAAAGCCCTAGCTGTGTATAGTGTTTGACATATGTATTTACTTTTCCTGACACTGTTGCTGTGAAAGTACCACCCTCGCTCCTAGTATCCAGAAATAATGTCAAATATAAAATGAAAAACAAGCTTGTTCAGTGAAGCATTTTCTATTTGTAGGAGGGGCTGCCCACTGTGTTGGAAATCCATAGTTCCTGTGATTCCATTGCACCAGGACAACCCCAAAGGCTTAGATTTAACTAGGTGAGTGGTTGCAGAGGGACTAAAGGATTCTCAAAAGGATCACAGAAATTTTGCTGTATAAGGGCCTCCCTTATGCAAAGAACTTCCATAAAGACTACATGAGGGTGCTGCCATATAAGACCTGCTTTCATTGAGAGTTGCAGCTGGGAGACTGAGGTCTAGACTTGATGTCAGAGGTTGGAACCAGTATTAGTTAGGTCAGAGCAAAGGAGATCATGGCTGTCTTTTAAATTCATCATTTTTTTTTCCTTTGGATAGTATCTGTCTTCTCCCTCCAGCACCAGTAGTAAAATTTCTTTAAGCAGCATTCTTCAGTTTCTGTCTTTTTTAAAAAAAAACCAAAACCAAACACCTTGGAGCAGGAGTGAGGTATGTCATCCCTTTGATGTTAGTGAAGGTGTGTGTTAGTGCAGAATTTGCCTCACTTTTTCTAATCTTTTCAAGTATGAACAGCTACTCTGAAACACCCCTGGGGAAACTTAGCAAGAAGAGAAGATGCAGTTGATGAGAACTGGAAGAAAACTTGCCTTTCAGGCTGTGCTTTGCACTCCTGATGAATCTCCGAATTCATCTCTTTGCTCGTATGCATGACAGTATCCTCTATTTTTTCCCCTAAGTACAGCCACAGTTATATCTGCCCCCTACTTTTTTTTAAAAAAATGTTTATATTTTCCTGTTGATTATGATGTATTGACTATATGTTTGCCCAGGTGGCCAATAAGGCCAATGGCATCCTGGCTTGTATCAGAAACGGTGTGACCAGCAGGTTCAGGGAGGTTATTCTCTCTCTGTACTCGGCACTGGTGAGACTGCTCCTTGAATCCTGTGTTCAGTTGTGGGCCCCTCAGCACAAGAAGGATGTTGAGGCTCTGGAGCAAGTCCAGAGAAGAGCAACAAATCTGGTGAAGGGGCTGGAGAACATGCCTTATGAGGAACAGCTGAGAGAGCTGGGGTTGTTTAGCCTGGAGAAGAGGAGGTTGAGAGGAGACCTTATTGCTCTCTACAACTACCTGAAGTGAGGTTGTAGAGAGGAGGGAGCTGGCCACTTCTCCCAAGTGACAGGGGACAGGACAAGAGGGAATGGCCTCAAGCTCTGTCAGGGGAGGTTCAGGCTAGACATTAGGAGGAAGTTTTTCACGGAATGGGTCATTGGGCATTGGAACAGGCTGCCCAGGGAGGTGGTTGAGTCACCTTCACTAGAGGTGTTTAAGGCACGGGTAGATGAGGTCCTGAGGGACATGGGTTAGTGTTTGACAGGAATGGTTGGACTCGATGATCTGACGGGTCTCTTCCAACCTGATGATTCTATGATTCTATGTTGTCACGTAAGTTGTGCTGTCTCAAAGTTTAAGTAGTTGGACTCTGGTAGCATAAAACATTTTACATTATTCAGAGTACACTCTGTTCTCAATTTAGCAGCAAATCACCATAAATCTCACAATTAAATTCAGCAATTAAAAATGTTGCAATAAACGTTGTGTTGAATGACTTAACACCAACATATTTTTTGTTTGTTTTTGCAGCTGGAAATTAAGAACATACAAAACTGAAGAAAGTATTTGCATTTCAGTTAATCCAAAATTAAAAAAATATTATCAGATCTAAGTTTTAGAGAACCTTTTCATTGGATTGATCTTCTACCCCAATGCTTGTGAAAAATACCTTCCACTAAAAAAATAATACTAATTACATTTAAAATTCTGCCTAAGCCTATTTATCTCCTGATATAGCAGAAAAAGAATTTAATGTACTTCCACAAAAATTCAAGGCATATTTGAATTGGTATCTCTTGATATATATTTTGGTTCAAGTCCTCATTGAGCTTATCAAAATGAAAAATAATGTTTTGTTCTTTTCAAGCACTTCTACATAAACTTCAGTTTCAGACTGAGGAGGAATATTGTGCATCACACATATGAGTTAAGGATGCAAAATAAAGGCAACATGGGACTGCCCTAGTCAAACAAGAACAAAAAGATTTGTTAATGTTTTTTAAATACGAGGAGACTATATTTTTTTTAAATGAAGAACAAAACAAAACCAAGCAAGGAGATGTCTATGACTCAGTTGAAGAAGTGAAAGAGCAAAGAGCAGAATACATGAATTGCAGAGCTAAGAAGTCGCTGTTTCTGAGAAAACTGAAGAAAGGAAGTGGGGAAAGGAAATTATTTTCTCCATTTTGATGTGTTGGATTCTCTCAGGCTTCTAGTAAGAGGCTAGGGGCATCCCAAGGGCACACCCACACAAAAACACTCACGAATCTCTATTACAGTGAACTTAGGTTATGCAATGCATGTATTTCCCTTTCCCTATATTTTATACGTAGAGTCGCAGTAATCAGTACACAACTGTCACTTTTTACAATGCTGATCCTGAGAAAACTGAGATCTGTTCTTTTTGAACTAGGTTTGTTAAGGATTAAACTCAAGCAAGTTCCCCAGCTAAAGGAGCACACTGAGGTCAATTAGGGGTGCCAGATAAACAGGTTATATACGGGACTATTTTCCCTGCATACAGCTGTAGTTATTAGCACTCCAGATTTAAAGATACATGATGCATGTATTTATGAGGTCATTTTTTATGGAGAACTTCTATATCTTTCTCAAGTGCTGTCAGAAAACTCACTTATTCAAACAGAAGCAGAGAAATCGGTACATCTACCAGAATGACCACCTTAAAATGCTGTAGAATATATGACCACTGTATACAACCAGTAACTCCATCTTCTTAATCTCTCATGTTCCAGAAATTCCAAAATAGCCAGGTCAACTCATTTTATCTTTGCAATCTCCAGTCTAACATCTCCTTAACAACCTGACTCAGGAATGATATACTCCCTTGATCTAATGTTCATCACAAAACCAGCAGAATAATTCTATAAACAGTGACTCACTCTCACAGTGTCATCCTGAGGGATGAAGCACAATGAAGGAGCTTTATGTGTAACTCCTTCTCCCTAAGCTGCCTCCTTTGTGAGGAAAGAAAAGATTAAACCACAGCACACGAGTAAAAGTGCTCCCAGCCTGTCTTCTCACAAAAGTTTGCTGACATCTAAACAGCCTCTCAACCCTTACCTACACAGGTGTAGCTCTTCCCTTATTCTATGTGAGAAATAACTGAGACGTTCTGTTTCAGACTGGGGCTTTCAGATTTCCTCTGATGTGTGTTGCTGTGATGGCCTTTTCAGAAAGGACCCACCCAGTACCTGCACGCTGGCTTCTTCCAACACTTGCTCAGGTCACACTGCAAATTCCCATGCTTTGGTTTGGGAAGAGGATGTCAGCTATTACTGCCCTGCAAGTAGCTGACTGCCCAGACCTGCGTATAGAGATGGGCACTTACACAACCTTCTTTACTTTCTCCTTACCACTAGTGGTCATAGGGAGCTACACCATGGTTTCAGGAACAGTAAGTTAAGAACATGAAGACAGGTTTACTCTACAGTGATTACTGTTCTTTTCACACTAAGGACAAACAAGTATATCCAGAGCTTTAATGGGAAATGAAGAGAACCTCCAGATTGGAAAGAAGGACAGTGGACAACTTGGAACCTCCCCAGAGACAGAAAACCCTCCATGTTTCACCTCTGCCTTTGATAGCTTGCAAGAAAAGCCACCTTGTTAGCAAAGGCAGGCACTCTGTACCTATACTTTCACCTCTGTCAAAAAGAGAGGAGCCTAAGCCATGCCCCCTTCTCCAGTGTGCTTATGGTCTGTGCCTCCTGTGCTGTCACAGCAGATTGGGCTGTGACAGGTTGGCCAGGAAAACCAGAGATGTTTTACATTTTCTGCTTGACTTGCAGTCTTTTTACCAGGATGAGATTTGGAAAAATTTTTCCACTAGTATTTTTATTATGCTTTAGGAGAAAAACAGGTCTGAGGTTGACATTCAGCATTACAGTTTCAGTACTATGCACATAAATTTAACTACTTAATTCCACTGAGCATTGGGTAAGTGGGACAGATAAAACCAGTGTATTGCACAGAACATTTATCACTAACTACAGTATACAATTCCCTTTGCCATTTAGGCTTATACATTTCAGAGCATTTACAATCATGATGAATTATAATGAAATTCTCTTTTCAAAGAACTTCATGAATGTATTGGTTGAATGCTGCCAAACTAATTTTTTTTGTTCATCTAGACTTTAAGGGGAGATGAGTTCCCGTGTGGTGGTTTATGCATTGCTGGATCTCAAACTTTGTTGGGATCTCTGGATTTCATTGAAAATTTGGTAGAGTGAAAAACAAGTTAAGAGGCATCTGATTAAAAGGTACAAATAGAAAACTGTTGTAATCTTAAAAAATAGAAACTACTGCATCATAGCTACTAGTAAATGGTGTTTTCTTACTTATATCTAATTGATAACAGATGTTACTAGGTTTTTATTATTAGGAAAGCATAGTGGGATTTTCTACACTGTCACAGAGCCATGTTCCAATAAAACATGAGTCAATGGATTTTAGTGAATTCTAAGATGGATCAACTCAGAAACTAAACCAGTCCAGAATCTCTATCTCTGCTTTCTGGTTTAGGTTACTAATAATATTTCAAAAAAGGAAGCCAAGGGAACATTTCTCTGGAACACCAAGGTGTGGGTGCTGTCGGAGGGGAGTTGCACAGGGACATGAGGGTTAGTGTTGGTGGAGCCCAGCAGCCCCCAGCCTGGCTGAGGCTTCACCATTGTCCTGTAGCGCTGCCACCTTTGTGCAAGTGCTGAGGGGCTCATGGAGCCCTGACCGTGTCTGACATGGTGTCACAGCAAGTGGCAGAAATCAGCTCTTGCTTTTAAGTGAGCTAGCCTGTTAAAGAAACTTGGACAACCAAAGAACCTTGCTTTTATCTGTCAGAGGTAGAAATGTACTTGTTGGCATGCAGCCATCCTTCCCTTGAAAATCTCACAGTGTGTTTTCACAATCTAAACCCAGCTTTCTCTGTGCTGGAAAAAGAAAAACAAACTCAAAAAGCCCGTCATTGTCGCAAAATGTTTTCCTAAAACTTGAAAGGACCTTGATAGGAGTGGACACACCTCTTCTGCAACTCCTTTGCTTCTGCTTCCTAGTTTGGTGGTGTGATTTTTTTTTTTTTTAATATATACATAAAACACAGAACTACAGTTTTAGTTTTTTACTAGTACAGAACTATTATTCTAGGTCTCCTTAAAGAGATGACAAAATGAATCCAAACCTCACTACCTCTTCTATGCAAAACCTGCCTATGATCTTGCCAGTTTCATTTCTGTATCTTAAACTCTGAAGATTTAAGAGTAATATCTCTGGAAGCTGGATAATATTTAAAACTCTATTTTAAACAGATATATTTAAAGCTCTTCCACTCATTTAAAAGTAAAAAACCCAATGAATTAAAAAAATACGTCTTCTAACTGTGACTTCAGCTGTAGTATAAAAGTGTTATTAAAACTACCATAGATGTGACAGAAATAAAGGAGGTGATTGGAAGATATTTCTGATGCAGAAAAAATATCTAGGGAGAGCGTCTAATGGCATAATCAGGAATTTTCAGGCCTTTAATACAGGCATTATTAATGCAAGTCTGCTTCCATGCCTATGCAAACAGGCATTGAATATTACATGAAATTTCCAGTCATGTTGCTTGTGAAGCCCAGGTGAAGGATGCATGACTGTCTGAAGCCTGAAGAGACTTCCTTAATGGAGTCCAACAAGATTAGATGCCTTTACCTACTACATGACTCTGTGAAAAAAAGCAAATAAATCACTAACTGTCTCCTAATAGACTTAGCTCTTTGCTGTTCTGAATAAATCTTGTTTGGATTAAGCTCTACAATGGCTAGTTCTGCCACAGTGGCTTGTTTCTTTTCAGTGCTGTTTGAAAGATATTCAAGTTTTGAAGGTGCTTCTTCTTGTCTGATAGTAGGACGTGTAAAAGGCATCCTGCAGTTAAACTTGTAGCTCATTTACTGAGCCACTTTTAACCTGATCATGTTCTCCATCTGGATCTCTGGAGTAGAAAGGAGAACTGGAGCTCTCTCCTTTCCTGACAGTAACCCAATACATACTTCCTGCAAGCTCTCTGTTTTAATGGATATATTATATACTGTGTGATGTATTGCTGCTTCATCCATCACTGGGTGATTTCTAGTGATGCAACCTGATTCTGACCAGACTGCTTGGATCAATGAACTGAGCAGAACAATGGTCAATGGTCATAATTACATACCTTTTCCCTGGGATTATTATTTACATTTTATATTGTGATTTTGGATTTATTTTTCTTCCAAAGAGTTATTTTTGCTTTCATTTTCTGTGTAAGCTCAGTTTTGTGTACGTTATAAGATGATGGCACTGAAAGTTGCATGTTATTTGCTTGTAAATCTGCATCAGTCTAAGAATTACAGTTTTCAATAGTTTTCTCTTTTTGTCATGACTCCTTTTTCTCCAGAGTAAGTAATGTTCAACTTCCTTTTCTTTCTCTTATTTCAAGAATGGTTTTCCCAGTCAGCTTCTCCACTTCAGATCTACAAGGAGAAAAGCATCTCAGTAGCTGTGAAATTGGGGAAGGCAAAATCACAATCACATGTGAAATTGTCAAAATCCTCTGTTAAGCAAGGGCAGGGAGCAGAAACAGAAGTTACACAAACCACTGCTTGGGCAATGTATGATTTACTGGCCACATCCTTACACTGGTGCAGCTGAGCCAGCACAGCCCTGGAAATATCATCCCTTCCAGATTACTGCTCCTGGCACTAACTCAGTTTGCTTATTGAAAAACCTGCTTTGAATGATGTTGGCTTTTTAGCTCAGTGTTAAGTAGTTGCGTGTGGTCCACGTCTTTGTTAGTGATCAATGATCCCAACAATTCAGTATGTCATGTGGAATAGAGAGTGTAAGTAATCCACTTAAATAGGAGAAAAAAAATTAACAATATTTAGATGTTTGAAGTGGCCATGCTTCAGGAGTTAGGTGTGAGGGAGTCAGGCATTGCAAAGCACCTAGGATGAAGCTGTAGGTCAGGTGTTTATCAAGCCTAAGCAAAGGGACTGGGGCTGTTGTTTAAGTGGAAAAAACCCCCAAGATTTAAAAAAAACCCAAAACACCAACCAAAGGAACCCATAGGATAGGAAATTCCAGATATGAAGTCAGTACAGGATTGTTTAGTCCAGCTCACTGTGGCTGGATCAGATAAGTTCCAGTTTTCCAGCAATTGTAGTTGACCTGCTTTATTTGAACCTATTTTCAAGTCCAGATGCCACATGGCACTTCTGTCATGCAGATGATATAACTGAAAAGCTAATTCCTCTTCCCATGCTGAATTCACACAAGACGCAAGAGTATATTTTCTAAGGCAGGTCCAAGCATCATATTTGAAGATGTGCAGCCTTACAGCTAAGGATCTCTTCCTTTCCTGGAATGCAGTTTTCTCCTGTGTTCCAAATTACGTTGCAGTGCATCAGGAATTAACTAAAAGGAAGGATGACTGATTCATGAGAGTAATTTTCTTCTAAAGATCTTGTTCTGCAGTTATGTTTGGCCCATTAGACATACCTTGTTTGTTCCTATTTAGTAACCTAACATACCTTCAATCTCTGCATTTATAGCATACATGTGAAATTTCAATGTTTTACTAACTAGTGTTTTGACAGAGTCTTCTTTGGTATTTTATAGGCAAGCAACACATTTTTTTTTTTTACTTGTGGGTATCCTTTTACATAAGCTTTTTGTTACATGATTTATAAAATGCAAAAGTAAGAGAAATCAAAGATTTTGGTTATGATATACATCAGACTTTCCCTTTTAGGAAATGGAGACCTTTATTGATGCAAGGCTGAAATCAATAAGACCATAATTCACTCTAGTTTTCTTCAAAGAGTTGGGGGAGTTTGCTGTAGGGCATGGTAAATTGTTGTTTTGAGTGTTTATCCAAAAAACCCTATTAAATAAAAATAATTACTATTTTTGATAGGAATAACAGTGTGAGTGACAATCAATGACTAACTTCAGGAGTTTTCTGCCACACTCAGCTGAATCAGGCAGATGTTTGCAATTTTATTATTTCATCATTTTACAGAAAAAAAGTCCTTGGAAGGCAAAAATCTTAATATAACAGCTACAAAAGTTGAAGCTGGAAAAGCATCAGGCCCAGATGGATTTGCCACAGATTTTTTTTTTTTATTAAAGAATATTTTATGTTCAGAATTTCGAATTGCTTACTTCCAAAATGCCTTGAGACACACTTTACACTTCACTGGAAACTTATTTTACTCAATTTGAAAACTAGAAGTGACTCATTCGAACTTCCTCTCTCAAAACAAAGCAGGTTAGTTTTTCCATCATTGAACTTCTACAGGAAACCATGAATGGAGAAAGATGGATTTGGGGAAGTGGCTACATTTAGTATTACACATTATTACTCCTTCCCAGAATGTTTTTGCCACACCTTAGCTTCTAAACTTTTAATTCATCATTATGTTAACTTCCTTAAGACTACGATCTAGAGTAGATATACAGCAATACACAATTAAAATTCCTGCCACACTTGTGAAATCACTCACAATCATAGCAACTAGTACCTTTGATCTCTCCTAAAAATTATGTGAATTATGGCATACTGAATGGAAAAACAATATAATAGCTATGCAATAACAGAGGATGTATCTGGGTATGGAAATGCTAAGTACAGAGATTAGAGTCAAGAAACAGTTCTTTGACCCGAATAATTCTTAAAGGGAAGCAGAAATTCTTGTATCTTTAATTAGCCTGGACTTTTCATTTAATAAAACAAATATCAGATATTCACAAGCTTTATTCTTAGAGCAACTATGTACATAAAGGTGCCTGTAATTACTTCTTCACATTTACTAAAGGCACAAATGAATTTGTAAAAATCTAACGTTATAATGATTACAGTAGTACAAGTAATGACCATTTTTATCATCAGCATTGAACTTCAGTCTCTACATGGTGCACTTGAATATGAGTAGGCAGGAATATCTATGCTTTCAGTAATTTCTTGCAGAAAATCCAGAGGAAATAAGAAGTAATTTGTCTGCTAAAAGGAATGTCAGTCTTGGGCCACAAGGTTCTACCTAAATTCCTGTATGGATGCGTGCATGGATGTTTAAGGCAAAATAAAACAGAAGTGTGTTCACAAAATACTGATAAAATTCTCCTTCCTTCCTTGTGTTTCAGTATCACCATTCAGACTAAAAGAACTGGATGGAGAGTAGAGTAAGCAAGGTACTGACACTGAGAAAATGGAAGGGATATTGGCAGATCTGGGAGAACAACTGGTATATCTCAAAGACGACTCCATTTGCCAAATGAGATGGTAATTTGGTGGCAACAAAGGGAATAAAGTTTCAGAGGTTCATAAATTGTGCTTGATCATCCAATGATGAACAACTGTTTTTCTCAGGTGTTCTGTTTCTTACAGAAACTATGACAGATAATATCTTTGTTATTGCTATGTAGCAGAAAGCTGAATTTCATACCAGCTTAGAGATAAGTTAATGTAGAAAGCTGCAGCACACACATTAAAAGCATAGTTCTCTATAGTATGTATTGACTGGCTATTTGATAATAGCGTTGTTTCAGAGCAATGTATAAATTTGAATAGCTTGGGAGCAGAATGCTAGTGAGACCACGTTTGTCTCATGAAAATGCAGCTATGGAGGAAAGTGCTGGAAAGTCTTTCTGCAGGAAGAATTTGAATTTCGGAATTCTCTTCAGTCTTTCTTATGAAGTATGTTAAATTTTAAAGGACGTGTAAATCCCATTTATTTGGAAGCAGAATTACCAGGGGATGATGAAATTTTAGACAGTGATGTAACTTTTCTTTTTCAGTACTGGATTAGTAATTTGGAGGGATTTGGAAGTACTACCTTTAGAAAGTGATTTTTGAGCATAAGCTGGTTTATGGAACAGACTGCTAAGCTTTTTTAATTGCAGCTTTTTCATTGTAGTTCTTTAAAACATACAGTAAAGTGCTTGGGATATTGCATATATACTTTATTTCATATTTGTTCATAGAAATTGATCTATATAAAATGCCACAGCATTGAAATAGCCATTTCTTTTTTTCCCCACAAAAGAATGAAATTTTCTTCCTTTCTTCTCAGCAGTATCTGTACAATGTAATGTAAATGTATTTTACTTGGGTGATAATATTTTGATTGGTTTAGGTAACAATTCTAGATGAAAATTTAACAACATCTTAACAATTTCATGCAGATAACATCTTTGTATGGAAGTGTTTTTGTGAGAACTTTTATTTTATAAATTAGTTTTAAGCATTACAGTACTTGAAAAAAGAATGGGGAAAATTATCTGTAAGCACATAGAATATTAAAGATGTTTAGCAATGTGAGCATTGTCCGTAATACACTCACTCAAATTCAAGTGTTTTAAAATTCCAGGTACAGAAAACCAAAATTTATATCAGCTTTCACAATGGTGGTGTTCGAAACGTACTAAGGAGAAGAGAAACCTTAATCTGCTTTGTTTGCAGTATTCTCAGGTAGCAATTAATGTTAATAGTCATTCAGGCTGGAAGTTGGAACATTATAAATTCCATCCTTGGCTCCAGACGGCAGAGGTAAAATTTGACCTTATTTATAACTCAAAAAATTGTATTTCTTGAAACAGAGATAGCTAAAGTAGTTGGTTTAAATACAATCAATATGGTCCATATCATTAGAAAAGATTTACACCCTTCACTTGAAAATTTCTATTAATAAATAAGTGTGAAGCTCCCTGTGAAAAAAACAGAAGGATTTTTGTCTGGGTTTGTACTGGACTTTATACCTTTGCTTGGAACATGAGCTCTAATGACCTCGTTAGTTCACCACATACTTGTAAACAGTGTGTGTAGATCCATTACAACATACTTTCTTTCAAAATTAAGTTTTACAATTCAGTCCAGTGACATTATGGTGAACTGAGCAGTTTTTGTCACTTCAATGATATGACTTTTGTATCTAAAACCAGGTTGCTCAAAGATACTTTTGGAGCAGGAATGAATTGACAAGTACCAGCCACATTGCTAAAATGTTATGGTCATAAAGTACGTCAGTAGCAGTTGCTAAGTGACTCAGATTACTTTATTATACGGATACTGCCTTAAATAATTCACTATGCCTCATTACTGCTTTTCTTTTTACCTTAAAAGAGATGATCTCACTAACAGTGACATGTAGCTGAATTGTAGGCTGCAGTGTCATATAGCAATGATGTTGAGTTAGGGTCAAACAAGCTAGGAATATGGTAATGTATCTAAACTTTTGTAGAGTTCCTGGGTTCTTCTCAGTGATGCAGGGAAGCATTCATCAAACAACAGGGAGATCTGGGAGGGATCTTTGTAACTCTTAAACAAATATTTGGAATTGAGTGCCGTATTAAAATCTCTGATGACCATGATATACTTTCATGAGGATAAAATTATTAGTAAAGACAAAAAGAGTAAGTGTGTAGTTTAGAAGATTAAGCAGGGAGGGAAAACAAAATCCTTTTAGACAGTCTCAGTTTTGCTTATATGCTTTAGGCAAGGACACTTGCTGCCCTACAGCCTCAGAAGTCAAGTACTTGTAGTTTTCTCTGCAAAATTATCAGTAATTCCCTTGTGCCAAGTTGTTATTTTCTGCAATTGCCTTCAACCTATCAAAAAATTTTATTGTTTGAGCTGCATGAGAAGACAAAATTGCATTTAAAAGGTGAGAAATAGCAACACACTTTGGCAAGATTAAATGGCTTTTAAGCCAAAAGGTGAGATCATGCCTGCATGAGTTTGCAATTGAGAGATTAGTTTTAAAGCTCTAAAAAGGGATTTCAGAAATTTCTAAGTGCCACAAAAACTGCATTTAAGGCTTATTTTACATCTTCATTGTATAATTTGGACATTTAAAGAAACACTAGACAAAATTTTGAGAGACCGATTGCACTTCCAGTGAATAACAACAGGAATCATTCCAAGAACAAATATCTAAATCATTATATTTCAGCAATCCTTTTACACAGGGAGATATTTTTCTAGTGGGGAGATGTCCCTACCCATGGCAGGAGGTGGAACTAGGTGACCCTTAAGGTCCTTTCCAATGCAAACCATTTTATGAGTCTATGATTCAATAGAATCACCAATTATTTTGGTGTCGATAGCATGCACATAGACACATGTTGAACATGCTGTCATGTTCTTCTCTTCTCTTCTCTTCTCTTCTCTTCTCTTCTCTTCTCTTCTCTTCTCTTCTCTTCTCTTCTCTTCTCTTCTCTTCTCTTCTCTTCTCTTCTCTTCTCTTCTCTTCTCTTCTCTTCTCTTCTCTTCTCTTCTCTTCTCTTCTCTTCTCTTCTCTTCTCTTCTCTTCTCTTCTCTTCTCTTCTCTTCTCTTCTCTTCTCTTCTCTTCTCTTCTCTTCTCTTCTCTTCTCTTCTCTTCTCTTCTCTTCTCTCTCCTTATTTCTCCCACAACACAGATTCACATACTCAAATAATTACTGACCATGCCCCTACCAGTCTCACCTCATATACCCTCACAGTTGCTGTAGCATCTTCTCCCTCACTTTTCTTCAACTCCACAGGTGTGAAAAGAGAGTCAACACAGAGGTAACCTCTTCCTCATGGTAGGTGTACAACTGGGACCAGGAGTCCCTATGGACTAGCCAGTAAGTGGAGAGGGGGATTCATGACATTTACCATTCAACATATGTGCAGACGGAGAGTGCTTGTGATCTATATACACTGCTTTTCTTCTGAAGTCCTTATTCACATTGCACTGCTGTGGTGAGAAGCTCCCACATGGTTCCTAATCCTATGCATAGTATTATATTTTGTAGACCCTAAATTTTTAGATTTTTTTCCACTGTTTCAGAGAGCATAATCCACATGGATTAACTTGGAGTTAATACACTGTAAATCCATCTCCAGTATGAATTTGTCTTTCCTGCTTAATGGCAGTTTTGTGAAAGCAAATCCATAGAGAGATCTCTGTATATGTCTAGTATGTCTCCATCACTTATCATATCCTTGTGCCATATATTTTTATATAACACGCAAAACATGGATTCAAACACATAAACTGACGACTGGTTTGTTGACTTTCAACAATTCACTTTATCATATTGCCCCTTTGTTTAATCACACTGACCTGTTTTGTGAGGAGATTTGAGATCTATGAGCTAATATTACGTTCATGAGCTGAATCATCAGTCTTGGCAGCAGTATGGGGAACTGTTGTAGGCAAGGCCACGTGGGCTTCACCTAAGAAAAATACAAACAGGGAAAAACCCCCTTTTATAGATGCAGTTTCTGAAACTTTCTAGAAAACTGAATGCCATAAGTCTTCTGAAGAGTTTTTCCATCTTTCTTCTTATTGAATTGTTTTCTTAATTGCATAAACAAAGCTGCAGCCATATATTTATGAATTTTTACACCAGAATATTTTAAAAAATCTGTGTACCAAACCAAAAAAAAGCCCATCCACACTGTGGATGTTGGCGAGACTGCCATGGGCAAGTCAGGCTATGCAGAAAGTACTGGTCTTGACTCTCTGCCTGTGCCCAGTGGCAATACAACACACAAAGATCCTCTCAGATCTAGGGAAAGAGTATAAGTCTGCTGGCATATACAAGCCTTGACTTGAGGGAGGGGGGAAAAACAATTGGATTTTTTCTGTCCAGAAATCCCCAAATATACATTTTACAACTACATCTTTGCATTTCAGGAATTCAAGCAATTTCTCATCATTCTTTGTAACTTTATAACTGATGTGCCCCCTCATAACTTAAGCATGAATTTATGCTTATTAAATTGCAGACTATTCCATACGTCATCTTCTTTTACCACCTATCTATAATGTAAGCAGTAGTGATATAGGCCTGATCCCTCCTCAGCCAGAATTATCACATTTTGCATTTGAAGTAATATTTATGTAAGATTAGATTTTAATGGCGATTGTCAGCATTATTCCATCAGAAGTGAGAAAAATGGAATAAAATATATTTTTTAAAATTAGTATAGTGTATCTCATTAGATTCAAAACAAAATTATTTTTTGCTGCAAATAATGTGTGCTCTGTTCAGAATAAATGTCAAAAGTTTATTTCATCTCAGTCAGTTGGTTTGATATTCAGAACACTTGGGGAACAGGAAATGGACAGGTTCTTAACTTTTTCATTAATATTACCAGATTTATTGCCAAAAAGAAATGCTACAACAAGTTATTAAATATAGCATTGTGGTTCTGCTAAATACTAAAGCCTATATTTGTTCATCTGGTAGTTTAATATATAAAATGGAAAAAATATTGTGGTATGCTATAAAGAAGAAAATTTCAGTGGAAAATACCATTTCTGCTGAAAACAATAAGAGAATTTCCATACTACTAATGCAGCAAACATTTCATCCACTGAACTACAGGGAAAGGTGGAGAGATGCTCAGAGTCACTTTTCTTTCCGGACCTGAAGCTCAGTGAAACTATTTTCTTATTCAATATCTGCCTGCTTATACTGAGTTTATGCTTATTCCTCATTCAAATTCCATTTCCAAAGGTTTATTATGGTTTTAAGGTACACAGTCAAAAGGCATAGATATGTTTAGTGAAATTATGATGCTTGAATCTGGCTGTGGGCCTGGTCTTCCGAATATATCATGTATGTATAAAGAGTTTTTAGTGTGATTCAGAGTAAATAACAGTGTCAGAAAGAATGAGAAGGAATCAACCACAGTGAATACAAACTCTAGAAATGGCTTCAGCTTATTCATTACACAGTCACATCACATATCAAACTAGCTATACTCCCATTTAGCTTTGGTCAGAGCAACATTTTTTCACATTCTTGATGGAATCTGGTTTATTACAGCACTTGACCTCTCTTCCTTCTCAGGAGATGCTTAATTCTTAATATAAGGATGGAAATGCTTTGTCACTTGGGACACACAAAACTGACTTCTATTACAAAACGTGATTGATAAAATGAGAAGCCTGGTTAAATGGGAATTTTGAGGGGCCAGGGAGGCAGGCAGGTGTAGTTTGGATGTGGTAAAGCTATTAAAGCAATGTTAGCAACAACATGCCCTAGAAAAAACCTGACAGATTGAATGATCATATGCTGATTAATTGTGATCTTTCATGAATGTATTCAGATGTGTGCTTCTATTGCAAAATCACTGTGAAATTTATTTGAGCAGCATGTTTTATATACCATTCTAAATGATTTTCTAAATTAGCGTATTTTTTTCAGTTTCCAAAGATGATATTTAATTATGTGGAATGTTTCCCATTTATTTACTAAAAGCTCATAACTGCAATGGGATGGTGGGATTTGCTACTGATCCAAATCCAGTAGTTCACTAAGCACCAGATTCTACCTGCCACTTACACAGTAGTGTGATGGATGGTGGAGGTGTGAGCAGAGAAAGAAGGGCCTCCCAGTAAAGACCACTTTGTATGAGACAGGGGGCACAAATACAGGAAGAAAGCATTTAATTCTGCCCCCCAAGTACAGCCAATAGCAGGCAAATCAAAAGTTTGAGGAGGAGGTTGGGTAAGGTGACCACCTCATGTCTCTTCCAACCTGAATAATCCTACTATCCCATATTCTTTTATGTTCTTCTGATTTGGTGCAGTCACAAACTAATTATTTTCACGAATACACATCAAATGCCAACAACAGGAAGGTCACAGTGCATGACAATGTGGGAATAGCTCCCGCTCCTCTGCAGCAGATGTGACTCTAGATATATTTCACAGTATGTATATATCTCAGCATATGTATGTATGTGTATATCTCAGTGTGTGTATGTATGTATTTGTATATTTCAGTTTCTGTGAGCTGTCCAAGGGATGCCAGGTAGGTAGACAGAACTCTACATCTACCACTGGCCCTACAACTGCTTGTGTCTTGCCATTGGTTTAGATTTGGAGCCACTGCAGACATCCAATTGAAATATTCCTATCCCTTATAAGAAAATAGTACTTGCAATTTGGGGAAAAAAATGAAATGTCTTCTCACTTCTATGTGCTTTCTTGTATTTGATGCTGTACAGTTACATTGGAAGATCAATTTAACTTTTATTTTTAGTGATTTTCTGAGTGGTTCCTACACAATCTACATGTCCGAGGCAGATCAGAAGATTGTTTACATTACTGAGAAACTTGTAGCAGGCTGACAGTACACATACAACTTACTGACACTTCAAAAAAATATTAGTTTGTAAATCAGACAGGGAAAAGAAAGAGTTGCCCTTAAAAATAAGTTTTCCCAACACAAATATCCATTATTTAAGTTAATTAAAAATGAATAAATATATTTTTATTCTCTATTATGACCTCACCCATCTTTCAAGTCATCATCTAGCTGCAGCTTGAGGGCTTCAGTCGGATGTTGGTCTCCCTCTACATGCAGCAAATATTAGTATTTATACACTGAATCATTGAAAAAATGGTACATAGAAGGGTCTGTGGAATACTCAGGCAAGGCAAGAGTTTCCTCTACCTCCTATGATTAAAAGAGAAGGAAGAGATACCATTTGCCATATATTTGCCTATATATTTGCATATGTTTGCATTTACAAATATATGTATATATATATATATATATATATATATACACATATATTTGTATATATTTGCTTGGAGTTGTTTAGCCTGGAGAAGAGGAGGCTGAGGGGAGATCTTATTGCTCTCTACAACTACCCGAAGGGAGGCTGTGGAGAGGAGGGTAATGACCTCTTCTCCCAAATGACAGGGGATAGGATGAGAGGGAATGACCTCAAGCTCCTCCAGGGGAGGTTCAGGCTCGACATAAGATAAAAATTCTTCACTGAAAGGGTTAATAGGCAATGAAATGGTCTGCCCAGGAAAGTGGTTGACTCGCCTTCCCTGGAGGTGTTTAAGGTGCAGGTGGATGAGGTACTGAGGGCATGGTTTAGAGATTGGTGGGAATGGTTGGACTCGATGATCTGGTGGGTCTCTTCAAACCTGGTGATTCTATGATTCTATATACACATTTAAGAGGAACTTGCTTAATGTCAAGCTTCATTGAGCTTCCAGTGATTTTATTAAGCTTTCCTCTTTGCAAAAAATATTATTACTTGAGGAATTAAAAGAGCACTGTCTCCTCTATAGTACGTTCTTAAATGTCCTTCTTGTCTCTTTAAATATATGCTCAGCCTGTCATAAATGAGATGAAGAAGCATTTGTTCATATTCTGATCTACCCAACCTTCAAGCACAACCCAACCCAACCCAACATGGGTGGGTTGTACTATATGAAATGTATACCCCTGAGAGATTTCCTCCCATCAAGGGATTCAAAGATGCCCTGGAGCCTTTGAACATAATTAGTGCATTGAAATTTATGCTTGCACATTTTTGCAACAGGAAAACATTTTCTTTAATGATTTCCACTGTGTCTAGATAAATAATGGTTATCTCTATCTTTTTTCCTGTTGGACATTTGCTTTAGCTGAAGATGGTGGTGGTGATCGTTGCTGTAGTTAATTGTTCAACAGAGAAAGAAAGGCAATACAGCATTAAAATTTGCTTTTGCTCATTAACAGTGTGTAAATAGTAGGTATATCTATGCTTGGTCTACACAATAGAAGCAAGCAGAATGCTTCTTATTCTGTGTTGCATTGGTTGATAGTAGTTCCTAAGCAAGACTCCTCCAGTTGTGAGTTGGCCAGAAGCAATACTGTTACGTTGCTCTGGTCCTCAGACCATGTCCTGTGCTAGGGCTGCAGAACAGGCACCATACCAGCCTGAGCAGTAAATGATATTTAGAATTCTCTGGATGTCATGAAAGCATGATAGAGAAACATTGTAAAAAATATCTTTTTCAGTAGTGAAAAAGAGTTTTATCCAACTTCCTGTCTTGTATCCAGACTCAAAATTGCACAATGAAAGAAAGATAGTGATTTTGAGAGTTATTGTTTTCAATACAGAACAAATGAAAACCACAGGTAATATTTAGAGCACATAAAATGATTCTTGGCCTTGGAAGCCAGAGATTGAATCCATAGGATGAACTGTATAAGTATATAAACCAGAAGCATAATTTCATCTATCATAAATGAAAAGAAAGGTCATTGAAAATGTACTCATTGTGCTCAAAGAAAACCCTTCCCACAGTTCTTCATCCTAAATAAACTGAGTATTGTTACTATTACTACAGAGGAATTACTCAAAAAAATAAAAATCAAAGCATACGCTTAAATCTGTAAGACGTGTATATTACACACTCCTGGCATCTTTATTTTTCATGAATGTTATGCGTCCTGTTTTTCATTTCATTTCTTTGAGTTAATTAGCTGACTAAATCTCCCCTTACTTTGTTCAGACATTATAAAATAGTAAGGAAGTGAAGCTGCACAAAGGGAACCAGATGAATCACTAATACAAGCTTGCTGACTGCAATATAGATGAATTTTGGCCATATACATAAAAAGTGATATTTCAGGGAAAAGGAAAAGCTTCAGAGGTAGAACTAGGAATATTTATTATATTTTTTTTCTTTCTTTGGACTTGTTTCTTCACTATTCTGTATAAAGTACTGTATATAGTAAGAAACAATGGCCGTTAATCATTTAGTTTACCCATTAAGATTTAGGTTCTCAACAACAGTAATTCAAAAGAAGTAAAATTTCTAAACATATTGCATCTAAGTCCAAGTTTCTCTGCGGTTTGAGTGTGGTATAAGTTTCTCCACAGCAGGGAAGCCTAGATCATAAGAAAGAACCCAAAACACAACTTCTATTAGACAATTTGCAGGAATTCATTGAAGAATGAATTCCCAAAGTTTTAAAAGAGGATCTCATAAATAAGAAGTGTTAATAAGGAAGCACAAAACATTTTTGCTGTTGTTGCCTCCCAATTTTGAATAGCCTCAGGCATTTTAGTCCCCAGTGTGGTAGGTTCTTTCCTAGTCACAGTGCAGACACAAAGAACAGAAAATTGCTGTCTTGTACTAGTTAATACTCCAATTTGGGTCAAAGTTGGGGACTTCAAAAAATGGTTTTATGCCTTTCTGCCAAAAAAATCCCATTACAAGGTCTCCCAGGTCATGCACATGCTTTTAAAAATCCCTTGGGTGAAATCTTAGGAAATCTGCTATTGACTGCAATGTGAACAGGATGCTACACCTTGTTCTACGGTGTCAGCTTTATCTTTTCTGTTTCCATCCATAACTTGACTGAAAAAGTCAATATCCCTCAATTCCAATAACTTCTTACTAACACTTCTGTTGAATACAAATATTTGTGAGTCCAAGTGCCTAAATTGCCTAATGGTGACAAACAGAAAAAAAAGCTTTTATCCAAGTGAAGAAAATAGTTGGTTTTGCTCAATATCTGAAGACTATCATAGGTCACAGGATTCTTCTTAGTTCTGCTTTATTTAATTTTACAATGATATAGTTTCAGATAAAAGATACAGCTTACTTTGCCAGATATGAAGAGAAAGAAAAGACATCTTTGGAAACAATAAGCTCATTGTATTATTTCAGTAGAAATAAAGAAAGCACATCTTATCTAAGACAAAGAGTTATACTGATAAGTTCCAAAGCTTATGTGAAAGATTTTGGGACATGTAAGTCCTCAGACTTTAAAGACCAATAATATAATAGATATAATTGAATCAGGGCTAATCTCAACATTTCATCCAAGTTCACTCTTACCTGTTTGCACTTGTGAATCTCTTTTGATCTCATAAATCTCTCAGAAATAGGTGTTGAGTGTGATGCTTTTACTATACACTCATCTGGTACAGTAAGCTGACCTAGTATGGTCATAAAAAAAAGAAATAAATGGTTGGTGAAAAGAAATGGTTGAAATTGAACAACTGACAGCCTGCCTTCCTAGAAAAACTCTTGAAGTTAAAGATCAGTTTTGGATGAAGAACTTTGTTTCTCTTCAGAATTAGGACAGGAGTGGGGTAACTTTGTTAAAATACATCTTCTCATTACATTTGAGAAAAAGAGGAGAACAAGAAAAGAGGTACTTCAGAAATAAGGTTTTTGACCTTAGAGTTTCTCAGTATTTATTAAGAGCTCAAGATATGTCTGAGACTTCAGGGTGATATCTTCATTTATTCTTTCTTCTGCAGAGACTGATAAAAGCATGCACATTCATGAATATGTGGAGAACAGAATTTTATTTGTAACTTAGCTGCAGTTCTCTAAGAAGGTAAATATGTTAATTCCCTTCCCGATCAAAACAGCTCAGGGTGGCATATAATTTATTGGATAAAGTGGTCTTCCTGTGAAAGAAAAAATCACAATGAGACATTTTAGTCCATGAGAAATAACTCTGCAATGACAGGACATTTTCCAGAGGACACAGTGTGGAAGATCGCTTTACTGGAAGGAGTAGTATTTATAAGCATTTGCAAGACAGCATGGAAGCTTCCTCACTTCCAACTTAGGTGAAGTTAATAGTTACATTCATGTTTAAAAAGGTCTCTTTTACAGAAATAATAAAATGTGGTCTGATACTCCAACAGATGAAAAACCAGCCTTTTGTTTTAATTTCCAACAGTCAAGAAAGAAAATTCATCTTTCTAAAAGTGAAATTACAAAAGATTAGATCTGAAACTAGCTCAGAACTATTGTCTTAGGACCTGGATAAAATTGATGTCACTCTACTTGTACTTTTAGCCAGGAAAAACACGGAATTTTTTGAAATCCTGCCCAGGAATTTGTGGGCTAATAATAGACCCGACTGCAATTTTGTCCTAACAGTTTACAGAGAGCCAGTGATTAAACAACATTTCTTCAAGGAATTGGAATAAAAGATAGATCCTGAGCATTTCAATGCCATATTTTCTCATTCACAGTAACCCCACATATGATAACCCCAGCTTCTTAAAAAAACTAGTTCACGAATTCCCTCCTCAGAGAACACCCATCCTTAGACCTGCTCAAAATCAGAAGCAGAGTACAAACGAGTCAGAGGCAGAGGCAATTTTGGAAGAGAGGAAAAGTTCGTTGTTGGAATCAGAAGAGACAGTTTTTGAGGGAACGAAGCATTTGTAAAAGGATTACTGAAGGTAAGGAACTCCTGTTGTGGAGGCTGTTCTGTAAACTCTTTTTTTCTAGCTTGTACATATGTATAATGCACATGGTGGCTTTATCTGTATCTCTCTTTCAAATTCATGAAAACATAAAAAGCCCTGCTTTTGTTCACATTCACATTCTTGTTTATAGGAATAGGGAAATATCCAGCTGAATCACACATTTAGAGCCCAGAAGCAGAAATGCTTAAAAATCTGCTACTCTCTAGCACAGAGGTTTTTCATTTAAGTGTTTTGTGGGTTTTTGTTGGTTTGTTTTTTAATTTGAGAAAATAACAGAGTGTGCTAGTCTGGCAACTGTTCTATTATTCACTCTATGTCTGGAAGTCACAAGCATATTTAAGCTCATCAAAGTCCTCTGTTAGTAGGAAGTCTAATTCTTGCTAGTGTCACCTTGCTGGTGCAGAGGATCTGAAAGTGTAGTACATTGTCGTAACATGTAAGAAAATTTTTAAACCCTGAGTCTAAAGCCAAATCCCATTTCCTACAGCAGTTTGAACTGAAATACCAATTAGCAGCGACTGATACAGGTGCTGACAATAACCATAGCTGCAGCAAGCTGCTCATTAAAGATCCTGATGCAAATAAACAGACCCCACTGGGCTTCATGAAAATCACTGTCTCATCCCTTCATTTGCTCATTAGGCTCACGCTCAACTTACTTATGCTCGTTGTCACTTTGCAAAGTACCACCTCTCTCCATGACACTGCAAATGGTGTTGAACTCTCTTTTGAACTGAACACTGCTGTTTGTCTTCAAAGGAGATTTGAGAACTTGGAAGAACACACTGAGAAGGGTGTGTCTGTGTAAATTCTTCATGTTTCCGCAGCTGGATCTGCTGCTGTTGCAAAAGAAGCACTGCTGAGTGCAAGGATACTGATTTCCATTTACCTCTCCTTTGCTGATTATTTTGGCAAGGTTCAGTGGAACAGCAAAATGATAAAAATTGTGCCTTAAATATAAAGTAACAGTACATGAAGCAAAATGTGAAGTGAGGCACTTGCCCTGTTTATTACTGAGGATATGAAATAGCTGAGAGTAATAACAAGTTCCCTTGATTTTTTATGGCAGGAATGCAAAATTTAGACTAAAATTTCCTCTGTTTGTGTGAGGAAATGTGTTTGTGAGTATGTCAGAATTTGGTCTGAGATCAATTCACTGAGCTTGATCAAGAACACACCAAAATCAGTAGAAACAATCCTGTTGCACTGACTGAACTTTGGACCAAGTTTTCTCTCTTCGCTACTATTTAATCCTCTGCAAAATCGAAATGACTCCTATTCCAGAACATGCTTCAAACACCGTTAAAAAAAATGCAGACTTAATTTGATTGAACATTCTGAGAGCAGAAGAGCATCTATCTTTACTTAAGCCACACTGCTAATGTAGGTACCACACTTACTACCCTGAAAAGCGATTCCTGAAGCCACAACAGCAGATGATGATCCAGAGGCCCTGAAAATCATTGAGGTAAAACTGATGAATAACATGAGTATTTCATATATTCATTTATGTGCTTGATGCATATCTCAATTTAGCTGTCAGATGTGAAAATTTAAGCTACAGTTCTAGCCAAATCTATTAATTTTTTACATTATTAAACTGTATATGTAAATACATATAGAAATGAATACTGCAGTAGATAAAACCTGCAGATATAGACATAGTACAGTAGAAAATAAACTCCTCCCATAGCTTCTATAATGGGTATTTGCAACCAATATTTAATCTGATATTCCAAATAACTGTCATCTGAAAGAACTTTATATACTCTATTTATTGTACTTTAAAATCCAGTTCATATAGCATTAATGTGTTTAATTTGATGCATATGTTCATTGATCCATTACTGAATAGGAAGTGAATAAAATGCAAAATCAGGGCTTTTCTTCTATCAGTGTTCTCAGGTACATTTCGACATGTTGGTTTTCAACTTCATGTGCTTAATTGGTTTTATATGTGGGTGTTTAAATATATACATAATCTAATTTACAATTAAAAATCAATGTTACCATACATATTAAATGTCTACAAAGAAATGATTAAATAAACTGGGAGTCACAGTTAACTTGTTCTCTGTATTTTTTACTTCTGCCCTGCCTCAAATACCTACCTTAATAGGGAATTTCATGGCTGTATTTATGACTACACGCATGTAATCATTGAGATTTGTAGGTGACCAGACATGGGAATTCACATATTAGAAATACTATAAATAAATAGTAAAAATAAATACATTTTTTTAAATTAGGCCCTATATCACCATGCATATATCTCTGCAGTTTTTAGGTATAGCTGCAGCAATATTTGTCTAGATTAATTATATTTTTGTCTTTGTCAGAATTTTAAAAAATTCATATGTTCTTACCGCTTTTCTAAGATCTTCTGTTTACTCAACCATACACTTTTTCTACTCAAAAAAAATTTGTTCTTCCTTGACCCTTTTGTAGGTAAATGATTTGTGTCCATAGGGCAGAATGTTTTACGTTTCATAAAAAGCAGAGAAAAGGAACACCCTAGTGTTTTGTTCTTGTAAGCCACCATAATAGATTTACTCAGAAGGACAAGGCAGTCCATCTTGAAAGCTATAATGTTATTTCACTTTGACATCTGTTCCAAGGTAATAGTATCTATCATTAACAATGTCATTAGTGACCACTTTCAGTCCATTGTTCTCCGTGTCAAAGCTGGCTATAAAGATCTCATTTTAGACACTTAGCTCTGTGCATATGCCCTTTCATGACATGGTGCTCTGGGAAAAAAAAAAGCTTTATGACTGGTCATATTATAATCATTTATTTTCATTTAAAAATGCAGCATGTGGGATTACAAATGAGACGTCAAGGTAAAAAATTACATATTTTTAAACTATTCAGTGTTATAATACACAGCATCTTGTAATTAAGCTACAGTAGTCAATCATTAGATGTACAAAACATGAAATCAAAGGGAATAGGTGAAGAAGTGTAAGTGGTTTTAAGTGAAACTGTTTTTAATAATTTTGTGTTAACCATTTTTAAAAATGTGCAAAGTATGTTTACAAAAAAAGAAAAAGACAATCCTGGGTTAGCACAAAAAAATATCAAATATTCAACATCAGGTCTAGTCTTTAATTCTGATTTTGCAGATTTTACCCTATGTGAGATCACAAGTAATATTAATTAATAATGTCCTTCTGTTGCATTATCTGTGACAATATTATTTAATAATCAACTTTTGCTATATTATCTATGAAAATGTATTTTAAATGGTCTACACCAAGGTTGGCAAAGTTGCCTATCCTCACAGAAGAGCCATCAATGACAATGCTGCTCAGCATTTCATCTATATCTGCAAACTTTTCCACTAGCCTAACTGAAGATTTTGGACTTAAACCAATACCTTTTCATTCTTAAGTGTTATGGTTTAGACCTGGTGCCATCTTTTTCTCTCCTTGACAAAGTAGAGTCAAATTCTGCCCCATGTACTGTACTCCCTTTGCTACCTTCTGAAGGTGTCTTGCTGTGCAGGAGGCCTTGTGGTCAGGTGGCTTTACTGAATGGGATTTCACTTGAACTGTTTAAGCAGCAGTCCAGACTCCACAGATATCAGAGGAAATTCTGCCAATCCTTTGGGTGCCATTGCTCTTGTGAGCATAAAACCTCACTCTTCTCAGAAATGTCCTTAGTATAATGTTGTGTGAATTGGTTTGAAAACAATTTATAAAAGTTCTTAATTTCTCGTCCCTTTTACTGAAAGACTCTAGGGTGGTTAGCCAAAGTTGAAGGGGAAGATGAATGAAATAGATGATGAGAGATCACTACAAACAAATGAGGTACTTGTACTAAGAGAACTGCAGATAACATAGAGCCAAAATGAACATTTTGTATATTTACATTTTGACAGGGAAAGTTTGGAAGAGTAGCAAAACCCAATTAAAATAAAGCAAAAACAACAGAGAATGCCATGCAAGGTGACTTAGTTGGCATAGGCAGCTAGGAATTTTAGAGCATAATCTGTCAAAGCAGGAATGGCAATATGTATCTTTAAACTAATAAAAAATAACAGTAAGTGTGGTGATATTTCATAGAATCATAGAACAACCAGGTTGGAAGGGACCCATTGGATCTTCTAGTCCAACCATTCCTATCAAACACTAAACCAAGTCCCTTAAGACCTCATCCACCCGTGCCTTAAACACCTCCAGGGAAGGTGACTCAACCACCTCCCTGGGCAGCCTATTCCAATGCCCAATGACCCTCTGTGTAAAGATTTTGTATGTCTACATAGAATGAAATTTTTGATATTCCATATTCAAGGTATTTCCATAAAATACAAAAGCCATTGGGATCAAATCTTTGTTACATCAGTCTGAATTTTGCTTGTAGACTCAATGGTAGTTGATTTTAGTCTGACAGTATGAATTTAAAATAAAACTACACAATTACAGGGGAAAATCCATGAATTTATTTACGTAGCTACTTGGCCTATTAGATATCGTAACCCAGTAAGGTCATAGCTGCTATGTCTCTATGCTCATGAGTCTCTATGCTCATGAGTATGAACACTTCTGGGGGGACCTTATTGTGGTCTTTCAGTACTTAAAAGGGGCTTAGAAGAAAGATGAGGACAGACTTCCTCATAAGGTCTGTTGCAATACGACAAGGGGTAATGGATTTAGACTAAAAGAAGATATGTTCAGCTTAGATTGAAAGAAGAAATTTTTTATGATGAGGATGGAGAGGCACTGGAACAGGTTGCCCAGAACAGGTGGTGGGTGCCTCAACTTTGGAAATATTCAAGGTCAGGTTGAACGGGTTAATAACCTCATGTAGTTGAAGACATGCCGGCTTATTGCAGTGGGGGTTTACTAGATGACCTTTAAAGGTCCCTTCCAACCCAAGCTATTCTATGATTCTATTCTATGCCCACTTTGCCATAGGCCTAAATCGGGGTTTATTAAAGCTTTATGGAAGTTGCATTGGCTTCCTTCTGCTTTGGACATGACATACTAGATAGAAAATCCGAATCAGCAACAGAATTTGAACAAAGATCAAAACACTCCTCACTGGAGATAAAAACTGTACTACGCACTGCACTCTCATACCTTCAGCTTCTGGTGCCTAAGGGTTGAAACCAGTCTGTGTGTGTATACATGAAGCTATATCTTTTCTTTATATTAGACGCAGCAAAAACACAACAGGGGTTTTTAATTCTAAGTTAGTATTCTACCAGAGAACAAACTACAACATAGAATTTTTAAACAGAGAAACTCAGAGTAATATAAATTAAGAAAAAGCCCATGTTGAAGAAATTTCTTTCGTCTGTATAGTCTACAAAGCAAGTTCTTGAACCTTGTTTTTTTAATTCAGCATCTTATATTGACTTCTTGATTGTCATAAGCTCTACAAAATCTCCTCTATGTCCCTAAGAAAGTTTTTTTTTTTCTTTCTGTGACCTCTGAGGCCAGCTAAACGCCTAAGCCTTGTTCTTCTTACTGGTCTCCTAGCCACTTTTCAATGTCCTCTCTCTGTTTTTCTGCTTCTTCCTGCAAGCTTCACAATCACCTGGAGATGTACTTGGCACCACAATCAAACAAGAGACATATCCAACATCAAAGAGTCCTAAGTGTTAATATGAATCTTCCAATATTCAACCCTATGCAAAGACTGAACTCTTAAGATGTTGAAAAGGAGACTATCAACTTGCCTAAGTCAATGGCAACGGAATTAGAGAGGCAAAGTTGAAAAATTCCTTTGAAATGGCTTGGAGCATTTATTCTTTGCTAGCTCAAACTCCTGTTCCTTTGCTCACCAATTAGATCTAATTTCTGACAACTGATGGGTTACTAGTAAGGGATTTAGTGTCTACATAACTAAATAACCACAAAGTAAGGCAGCGAGTGTAATAAGCACAGGCGAGTATGTATGTGGGTAGAGCTCTGAGCCCTCATACAAACACATCAAACTAAATCTGACAATATTTTTCTTCTTGTCCATTTGGAAGTAACAAATAATCATAAATGAACAGGAAATTTCTGTTTCAGCTGAATAGTTTCAAAGATTGGATAGGCTAGATAATACTGTTGACATGTTCAGTTGCTTATTCAAACTTTTTGTTGGTTATCCAAGTTTTCCCTCTGAACTGGGGCTGATTGCATACTTCAAAATGGTGTTTGCAAACCTTCAGAATTCTGAGCAGCTGCTCTATTCATCCATGTTTTTGCTGTTTTTTATTTACTATTCATGAACATCTGGACTATTAAGATTCTGTTTGCAGAAATACTTGAAGAGTTGCTGTTTTCTATATTAATACCTGTATAACCCCTGTGAATAATTGAGCTTTCACAGAAAACCAAAATTTTTAAGAATTTAGTAGTGCTTTTTTATTTTTCAAATTTTTGTAAATATTTTACTTGTCCAATAGGGAAACAAGAATAACAACACATAATTGAATGGCAATCACAACTTTTACATCTTGTAAAAACAAATAGTTAATAAACAGTTCATGCATACCATTCAGGCTAAAATTTATTAGTATAAGCTTTTCATCAAAGACTCCACTAACAACACATAAACATTCTAAGTCACAGTAGAAAAAGAGTTAAGGTTTTGGATCATTTATTCACAGAAAATACATTTCCTATTGCCATAATGATAAACTTCTGAGGTCTGCCTACTGCAAGCTAACTGTGAACTTACTTTGGTGTCTTTGAAGTATTGCTAACTTCCCTCTGGGATTTATTTTGTTTGTTGCCAGGGTTTATATCCTGATGGGTGCCAGATGACAGACGCCTCCACGTTTCAGTAGTTACTTTGAGAATAAGATGTCTTATACTACTCCCTTTTCTTTTCTACTCGACTCATCATTTTCTACTCTGACTCTAAGCAACTGCCTCACATTTTTCCCAGCATTGTAAGCAAGGATGAATGTGGGCGAGCTTACAAGATTTGCACACTCAAAACATTCAGATTTTTCTACCTAATGTCTTCTAGTTTTTTGGGTTTTTTAAATAATTATGATTCTGTACTTTCGTTTAATTTTTCCTGTTATTGAGTGAAAGCATGCAAAAACTAGATCTTCTCTTTTGCTGTCTTTAATTTGAAACATTTTAATTGAGATTGTACTTAACCTTTGGAGGAAACTCCTGCTATAAATAGCCACATCCTACCTACACTTAATGAAAAGAGGTGAATAATAATACTGCCTAAGAAAAATATGTCCATAAATCTAAGAATTTATCCTCATCTTTCTCCACCTGAAGAAATATCTGTATAACTGAGCTACAATCAATGTCCTTTTTCTAACACAGTATTTTTTAATATTAGTATTTTAAAAATAATATAAAAAACCTCTCCAGAGTACACAGTTGAGAGTGAAAGAGACGTTTGTCAGCCACCTCCCCACCTAGAAAAGCCACTCCCCAGAGAAGCAACAGCCAGAGTGAGTCTTGAATCCCTAAGCCAAATTCATCAGAATAAGCATACTCATTTCTGTTTTAATGAGACACAGAAAAGCAAAGGAAACATATCAGTTGGGACCCATGGCAAAAAGTTTGGTCACTCTAGCCATCGCTGTTTATACAGAGGGCATGTAAATCCATGGAAAATTGGAGTTGTGATGTCTCTGTTAATTTTTTCTGAAGTAACAGATTTAATAAAGTTACTGCAAGAGCTATTTCCAGCATAATACTGTGCTGAGAGTTTTGTTGTGCTGCACAGAGGCATGTTAACCAGGTACTTTCATGTGCTGCAAGAACTTGCATATGAAATTAGAGGTACAAACTTTTCTCGCGTTTTTGTGTACATTTTTTGGCATCAGACTTTTCCACTATTCTTAGGAGGGTCATATTATCATAAGAGGCCCTCTAGCACAGTTCTGGTTGGGAATTGGAGTAAAAATAATACAAAATTTGGAATTGTTAAATTTATACTGTATGAAAAAATACATAACTCCATCTAAATGTGCTGTTTATTCAGCTCCAGTTCTTTCAGAAATATGCAGCATAATTTGAAATAATTATTTTCTAACTCTTTGAAAAACATAACTGACATAGAAACATGAAACTTCCAAGTCTTGCAGATAATAATAGCGGTAATAACTAAAATCCTAAAGAAATGCTTTGCATGTGAACATTTTTATATGTTAATCTCAATTTGGTAAACTGTAGGGTTTTTAGTTAGCAAATATTTTGATTCCAAAGATCTTTAAAAATATTTATTTGACATTTACTTTGATGGCAAACTTTAACACATTTTATTCTAGGTTTTACTTCTAGTATATCTAGTTATCGTATTTTAGAACTTTCAGTGCCTTAATAAAATACGTACAGCTGCTGCAGACAAACTGCATTCACAAATTCAGATAAACTTAAATCCAAACTGCCTACACTTATTACTTGGTTTTAGGAGTGAAAGTGACTTAAAATGAAATGCTATATCACCAAATTAAAAAAAAAAAGGACCTGATGTACTGGTAGATTATAGCTTCCAGTTGTTTCTTCACATTGACAGTGCTAACTAAAGACATACTAATGTCAAGCAGTGAGTAATGTGTTATCAAATGTTATAACTCTATATATCTTTCTATATGATTAGTCACATCACCTGCAGTATTTGATAGATGCACTGCAATTAATGCCTAGAGGTGATTAAGACTACAAGATATATGTTTGGGTTTTTTTTTTATTGCTCTCAAGCATTTTTTTAAAGCACTCAAAATATCAGGACTTTTTCATATTTTACTTGTAGATGCCTGGTATTTAAAAATAGTCTTTTCAAAATCATGCTGGATTTTTCAAATGCTACCAGCAAGATATTTACCCTTGTTATCTAATTAATATCAATTTGTGACTTTGAAACGTGAAACAGGACAAAGAGATGGAAACAACCAATACTTTTATTTTAAAATTAATGAGCATTAGCTTTTTAGCAATTATTTTTAACCATCATATCTTGGGAGACAAAGTTAAATGTTGACATTTAGCTATTCTGCTGTCTACTCACAGCTAATGAAATGCTAATCAAACCTTTTTCTAAACATGCATCATTAATATTTATAAATCCAGTGAGTTTAGGAAGAACTACTGTTTAGAATACCTTCAATGCACTATCATAACACGAGCAAGAGTAACAGACATCACAGTTCAAGGTATTATTTAGAAAGAAAAGTATCTGTTGTGTGCATTGAACTTGCTTAGCGTATTACTACTTCCAATGCATGGAAATGAATGTAGCAGTCAGTGCTGTGGGAAAATACAGTATTTCTTGGAACAGGAGGAGGTGCACAGAGAAACCCCCAATGAGGAGGGACTGGCGAGGGTGTGCAGGGGGTGAGCAAATCAGATCAGATCAGCCCGTGCAGAGTACAAGTTCCCCTCTATCCTGAGCTTACAGTGGCATGGCAATGTGGTTGAAGGTAATGGTCAAACTCCTATTGAACTCACTATGAGTACAAATAAGTCTCTTAATCTTTCTATGTCATGAGGATATTAATCACTGAAGAGCCATATTTCTGGATTTGTACTCTGGTTTTATTCAGTCCATACTCAGGCAAATGCTTATTAGAGCCGTTAAGGTCACATCTCTGTATGTACACCCAGTTCCCATGTAAATTTCTGAAGCAGTGGTAAAAAGATTCTACAGTTAAATCAAAGTAACTTATTTGGTTACCTGCATCTTTGCAACTGCATTGCACACTGTGCAATTCTTTGCAATGAGGACTACTGGGAGAAATTTAATCTGAGCTTTTTTGTGCAAAAGTGTTTTATTTTAGTCCCCAATTTTTTGTGTTGTCTCATATAACAGAAAAAAAAGCTAAGCAATAACAGTAAAACAATAACCAGCATTATTTTAAGGCTGTTTTCAAGATAACAATTTTTTTCTCTTAAGACCACTTACTTCCTTGATAATTAGTTTCTGGTAATTCCTTATTCTTTTGTTCATATAAGTAAGTAGAGGTATAGATAGCAAGGTTTGGAAGAAAGACTGAATTGATCTAATCCAGCTAAATCATTAATGCACATTTTATTCTAGAATATAATTTTCTTGATATTATTTTTATTAGAAATACAGAAACAAGAGCTTAAAATGTTTATCTTCCATTAAGACTTTTGCAGTATCTTCCCATGACCTAATAATTTATGGTTAGAAGTTCTTTACTGATATGATTCTAAATATTTTTTTCAAAATTTCCTTTCATCATTCCCAATTTTTTTTCATATAGTTGTGTTCCTAAACAGCTGTTTTTATTTCCTAGTATTTAAAAGGCAGTTTTCAAGCATTGTGTAAAAATTAGCTTTTGTACAAATATAGTGGAGAACATATTAATGCTATGCATTTTCAAGAGAAGAATGTTACAACCTGCATCAGTCTCTTTTCAGACAATACTGCTTTTCAAAATCAAAGGTGGTTTTGTTGCTTGCTATTTCCTGCAGGCTTCTTAGAGCTGAGAATACACATATGTGTAATCTGGGAATTCACTCCACATTGTTTATTAGATGTATGCAAGAAAGCAGTGCTTAATACAGTATGTGTGAAAAATGATGCTGGAAAAATGTGGTATTTTACTTGAATATCAACTGTTATACCTTCAAACATATTCATATTTTTAACATATTCAAAGTGCATCCTTTAGAGGAAAGACAAATGTACAATAGGAAGTAGACACAGGAAGAAGAATGTAAAGTTTGCAAATAATTATTCAAACATGAAATTATAAAAATACTTTCTCATCTCATGGAGATTTTATTGAATGAAGTTCATCATACACCCAGCATTCCTTTCTACACTTCAACAAATATTTTTCATTAGTCAAACTTGACTTTGACAAGGATCAGTTGACTAATTTGCTCTTCAGTATCCCTGGCTTAAAATAAGAAGACAACTACTGATGCAGTCAGTAGATACTTCTCAGTTTGTACAGGATTACTCAAGGCATTGGACATCTGTTTATGAGAGATCATGCTGTGATATTGCCTACATATTGTCATCTTTCATCTTAACAAATAATGGAAATAACAATTAACATCCTTGATTTATGGATTATTTTCTTTGGTTTTGATGTAGTGTGTCAGCTATTATTTTCTTTATTATTCAGAATGGATATTGTTTACTATTAATTATCTTTATTCTTGTGCATTGAATTTGTACCTGATTCTGACTGTATGATAGTGCTTTAGCACAGCTAACAAGAGTAGAGAGAAACCTTGTAAGATCTGAGTGAAAATGAAAAATACTTTCACAGTTTCACAGAAAAGAATTTGGAAATCGTAGAATCTCTAAAACTTTATGCTCAACATTGTTTTTTGAAATTGGCTTGCAGAATCCTTAAGTCAAACATTTGTGGTTTTTTTGATTTGTACATTTGACATTTCTTTGACAAATGGGGTTGGCAGAGAATTGAGGAAGCAAAACACTGCAGAAAAACTTATGGCTGTTGTGAACTTTGTTGGTGCAAAAGTAGCTCAATAGGAAATAAGAACATGCATTACCCTTTCCTTTCAGTTCCTGAAAGTAACTAAACCAAACCATTGATTTTCTGTAAAATATATCAATAACCATGTCACCGTTATTTTGAGGTATATATTTGTGAGGTATTCTTGCTTTGGGAAGGTACGTTTCAGCCCATTGATGGCTACTGCATGCTTTTTTCAAATATGCCTGTGAATAGTCAGTGCTGGTGGTTTGTAAGAAAGGACATCAACACACACTGCTATTTCTGTTGTTTCAAACAACAGCTTCTTTGAAAATTCTTTGTAAATGTTGTTTTAATCACAAATCAGACTTTTTCTGACAATTGAACCATAGCTACAATCTGAATTTATTTATGATCACTGTTACAAAGAAACATGTTTGAAATAGAAGCATCCAATTAGTAGATGTAAGTGTAAAGGATTACTTTTAAAAAAGACTTCAAAAGAAATCTTTATATCTTTACTGCTATGAGTATTATCCTAACCCTAACCCTAGATTTCTTGTGCTGTCAGCCACTTCTTCATTTTCATTGATGCTCTCTAGGTAAACTTTAACGCTTTATTTAAATGCACAGTGGGAAAGAACAATATATTTACTAATATCCTCCAAATACACCAGACTCTAGATAGATAAAATCCTAGTCATAAAAATTTTACTGGACATTGGAAAGAGAATTGACTTTCCACTAAAATCTGAAAAGACATAATTTGTGTTGATGAGTTTTAATAACATGAGCAGAAATTTATAGTAGAAGATGCTTTGTATGCAACAGGGTCCACTGAGGATTAGACTCTGCAGACATGGTTCAGCTTAATGATTTCAACAGAAAACCTAGTAAGATACTATCAGTGCTATATACTCAATTTCAAGAGCCAAGATTTATTTTTATTGATCTTTGGCATTAGAAAAAAAGAACAACTTTCTTTTTTCTCTCAGGTATCTTTGTTTACTACCCTGTGTGATTCCGTGAAATAGAGAAATGGGTAATACAAACTGAGAAGCCTTGCATGCATACCTGTGAGTATATTGGAAGAGACTTGTAGGATCAGGTCTGTAAGTTCATAGTGAGGTGAAAGTACATAGTGAGAAAAGCTAGAACAAAAGGCAAAACTCACACTGATTGCACTAGACCAGGATAGATTGCACGCTGAATTTTCCTGTCACAAGCTAACGTTTTTGTTCACTGGTCTTTACATCAGGATAACAGAGTAACTTAAAAGCATTTGCAAGAAGAAGAAAAACATTCCAAAGTGTAGTCTTTCCTTCATAGAATCATAGAATCACTAGGTTGGAAAGGACCCACTGGATCATTAGAGTCCAACCATTCCTATCAATCACTAAAGCATGCCTCTCAGTACCTCATCCACCCATCTTTTAAACACCTTCAGGGAAGGTGACTCAACCACCTCCCTGGGCAACCTGTTCCAGTGCCCAGTTACCCCTTCTGTGGTCTTTCTTTGTATCTTTGTCCTTTCATCAGTACAGATATTTTATACTTCCTACAAGAAAACACGCCTTGGGCCTTTTGGTTGATATGTAATGGGATTTTCACATGGTTCGGCTGCCTCATTCTTTTGAAATACGTGGTTCTAAAATAACTAACTAGCTGGTAGATATTAAAGCATATACTAATTACAGACTGGTAGATGACAAAAAAAAAATTACACTTTGTTATGCAATAATACTTACGATTTCACAAAATGTACACAGAATACATTTAAAAGTATTTCACCAAAAATGAAAAAGAGGACGATGAGTAAGATTGACTTTATATTTATGTAGATAAATGTTTATGACCTGTTTATTAACAGGTCAAAAGAAATATAGATCGACAATATTTAGTATTGAAATGATCAAGAAATGTTCTTTTTTTGCTACTATGTATAAACACACATGCATACTGTATATATGTGTACACCTCTCTCTGTATTTGTTTTGTGTATATCTGTCTGCATTTATGTGTGTGTATAATTCTGAATGGCACAAATCAGCATTACAGACCAGGAGCAGTGCCTGCGAGAGAGCTGGGCACACTGCTTTTATGTTTCCTGCTATGTTAACAGCTGAGCTCAGCAAACATTTGAGCTGTACTTTCTCATTGAGCATCGCACCTGCTCATGTTCCTTCCTTTATGGTCATGGAGTTTTTGTGGGAGGCTGACAATATCTCAAAAGCAGTTAATTTAAACAAAGCCTTCCAGATTTTCATGCTGCTACTCCAGTTCTTGAGAATTACATAAACTCATATGTCAACATATCTTTTGTCTTTTCTCCTTGCAATATAGGTGCTACTTACAGTATGGCTCCACAGGTTAGGTGATACCCTGTTGCTGCCTGCTTTGGGGCAGAGGTGTGCACAGTAAAGGTGTGGCAAGTTGGCCAGTGCTTCCTTCCTTTCACACACAGGACAATGTAAATCAGCTTCCTTCAGTTTCTATGGCACCAGTGGGAGCACTGCAACAGAGCAAAACTCCCAAATTATGCTTCTTTGGGAAGCAGAAGTTACACAGGAAAAAAAATAAAAGGATCAAGTTTGGGTTTTTTTTGTATTTGCTTATGAAACTACCCACAGGTCTCAAGTGGTGCAATATGGAATGGTGATGCCATTTCCTTCAACTCTCTCTTCCATGTCCCAAATTGTATTGTTCGTATATTTCTTGTTTTTCTTAGTAGAGGAAAAGAAGAAAAAAAACCAAAAAGCTCTCTAAATACCTCAAGCATAATCATGTTGTATCTATCATGGAAGTCAGATGCTTATTTCTTTTCACATACAATGTGATTCATACAGAGTAGAATCAAAGGCCTAAAGACTGTGAGTAAACATGAGAGCATAATAGCCTGCAGCCTATAACTCTGTTAGTCCCTACATTTGTATCTAAATGTAAATATTACAGCAGCTGTATAAACAACTTAGTTTCTCTTTCCTCCTGAAGAATATTAACCAAACTGTTCTAAATATGTTAAAAAGGAAGGTGATGGATTACAAGTCATGTAAAACATGGCACAGCTCAACTATCTCATTTTTCATAAGTTTATGTTTTGTTCTCATTGTAGAGTTTAGCTTTTTCACCTACAAAATTGCATTGCAGCAAACTAGTTCTTAGGTCTTAGAAACAGACTCCATTAAATATGTTTTATTTTTCCATATGTTTAAAATTTCAAAACAATGCCTTTCACTACAGATAACACTGGTTGAGATGGTTTCTGTGTTTTTTCCAGAAATCTTTCTAAGAGATCAGATTTCTAAATGCAGGCTTTGATACCACTGTTACTATGTGTGACTCAATGCACGTATATGTTACCCGTGATCCTATATTCATATGTGTATATTTGCAGAAACAACAGATGCTGTATACAAAAACAAATAAAGTAGAGGTATGGATGAAAAATAATGTATTACTATTTCAGCCTCATAGCATAAAATAATAGAAAAAAAATTCATCAAACATCTTGTCACTCCATTCTCTGCATTCCCAGACACAGATAAGTCATGTATTGATAGGTATAACAAGTGGATTGTTTGACAGTTTCAGAAAAAAAGAGGGCCTTTTTTTAAAGAAAAACCAGAAAGTTAAAAAAAAAAGTCCCATGGGTATCACAAGAAACTTACATATTTAAATGGTAGATAATCTAAACTCGTAAATATGAAAAATATTAGTTTAGTATGCCTTTCAAGTATTGCATGCAAATCAGTGAAAGGAAGCCCAGGATCTCTTTCCAGTAACTATGACTTTGAAAGTCACCCAAAGCTACTCAGACAAGGTTGTTGTAGCTCAAAATTGCGAAATGCCTGAAGTGAATATATAATTCCATGTTTACTTGGGGCTTTTATTTTCTTGTTAAATCTTGGATTTTCAAACAATTCTCTTAATCTCTTAGAAAAAAATAATTTCTGATTGCAAATCATGTTATCAGCTAACATAATTTTTTAAATATGATTATATAGATTCTATTAACCCCACAAAAATGACTACACCAGAAAACAATAACCCTGGTGTATGCAGGTGAAACAGAAGTCAATAGGACAGTGTTCACAAAGAATTGCTCAAGCTCCAAGAAATAGCAAAGATTTTAAAGACAGGAAAGGTCAATGTACAGTACCTTAAAATCTCTCTTCTCCTTTGATGTCCATGGAGTTGAATACTCAAAATATTATACCCACATGTAATTGCCTATGTAAATTTTTCCCCTAAATTGCAGATAGGCCTGACTGTAATGTGGATCTAACTCATCTGAAACAGTACACTGTAAATATTTGTCCATGTATAGCTAAAAGGCTCTCATATCAACAGAAACATGGCCAGAAACAGAATAACTAAAATTACTTGATTTATCCATGTTATCTATTCTTTCCAAATACAAGCAGAAATGCATGGATTTTTCTTATAATAAGTAATTTCTCTGCTGCTTCAAGAATTTCTGGTTCTGCCAGCTCTGGTGTAAGAGCACTTTATTTTTATTTTTATTTTTATTTTTATTTATTTTTCTCCTATTTCAAAATTAGGTCCCATGTGCTCAGGCAACTGCTCTTTATTGACCCTGTACAGATTGTGTCTAGCATCCTAACTGAAGATACCAATCTCTAATTTTTATTACCAACTATATGACTGCCAATCACCTACTCAATGTCATTCAAATTTGAAAGTGCCAAGTATATAACTGCATTAATTTATAGACTTGTTAAATACATGTGAGAGTGTTATCTTGGAAAGCTCTAACTTTTCTGATAGTGATTGTAGAATAAATGGGTCATATATGTGAAGTTTTTTTCACTGTCATTTAAACCCACATTTTTCTTTTTCTTCTATTGTCTTTTTTGATCCATTTTTTCTCACAGATCATCTCATTCAGATATAGAATTTTTATAGTCAGGTCTCAGTTTTAGTATAATTTTTTTACTGTTTGCAGAAGCTGTTAAAATGATTCTTTCAGTGCTCTGTTCAGTTTATGAGATCCCTCAAATCCCCCAAATTTTGACTGTACAGGAATGTCACAACTGAAGAGGTTCATTTTTGCATTTTCAGATATGACCATAATGTGTATAATATTTTCCCACATCCTTTCTCACAACCCCAGTGATTTTTTATTGTCTGTTTCACAGTACTTCAGTTTGTCCATTCTCCAGTAAGCTCCAAAATGATTTCCCAATAATTACATTTTATTCTTCAATCTTGTTTTGATTTCCTTCTTATTTTGTGTTCTCTCTTTCTGTTAGTGTGATCTTCCTACAAGTTAATCTCCTGTTACAGCCCTCTCTAGATTGGCATGATGCTCTAAGGCAACGAATGCTCACTGGCACTTTAAACTGGAACAGTATTGCAATTGATATAAACTTGCAGAATGTAAGTCAATAGCATAGGTACAGCATATGCTGCACCAGAGTATTTGACTCTTTTTCTTTTTAGATAGTGTACAAGTTCTAACAGGTAGAAGTCAGAAAAATAACAGTATTTACGTTGTGATGAGGAATTCATAGGAAAGGGCATTTGAGGGTGGATCAATGACATGATAGAGGTTTAGATCTTGCTTGCCACAGCGATGGCTTTGACTTCCTTGCCCCCATGTTGACCTGTACAGAAAAGAGGTAATTGATGACAACCGTTACTGACAACAGGTTATAATACCCCTGTTGTCCAGCCACACAGGTAACCTAATTTTCTCCTGTGCCTAGAAACCAGTTCATCTCATACACCTGTGTTCACAAATTGGTTTCACATGTGATCTGTTTAGACATAGTATTGTTTAATATTCCTAGAATGTTAACATCAAGGATAAAGAGTATTATTGTTACTGTAACTAGTATAGTGTCGACTGTACGGTTTTGGCAGTGCAGGAAGATAATCTTGATAGTCCCAATTCTTTATTTTATTCCTAAGCAATTTCTTAATGATGCTGCAACACTAAGCCAGATACAATTTTAGATGTGAACAATATCACATTTTTCTTATTAGTGTGCATGACTGAGATCCAGATATGCGTATGCATTAGACTGCTATTTTATGATTTAGTTAGACTTTTTTTCAGCTTTTTTTTAGAGATACCAATATACTTGTAGTTACTATTAGCTTTTTAAATTCTGTTTTATCAGTTTATCTTATTCTTTTCTACTTTTTATCTAATAAATTCATGCAATATTGCCATCTTCTTAAAGTTTATCATCACAATTATTTTTATTCTCCTGATCATTCTTATAAAACTGTCACATTTATAGGACTGGCTGATGCACAGGTTGTAAAGAACTTATTTTGAAAAAGTGCTACTGTTTGTATGTATGTTTCTTTGTGGGTTTTTTTCCTAAAACTCTGGGAAGGTATTCATTACTTTGAAATGTTTACAACATAGATGAGCTCTGTATTTTTCTGCCTACAGGTTACTTGAAGTTCTTAAGACTTAACCAGAGGAAGACAATTTTGCTGACAAAGAATTTTATAGAACATACGAAGAAAGTTAGAGGTTGATTTTGCTGAAAATGGGCATTTGAAATGCATCAGTTTTAGTAACTCTGATGTGTCAGTAAATAACCGCAAAACAAATACATTCCAGATTGTGTCAGCATGGTAAAGAGACAAATTAATTAGTAGAGGCTGACCTGTACTACCTCTTCATTTACCAAATCAGTTCACTAAACTGTGAAGAATACTTTGGATAGTCCTACATAAATGTGCACATGGGCAATGAAAGCAGGTTAAGATCAGCAGATATCCAATATCTCTAGAGTCATGGAATCATTAAGGTTGGAAAAGACTATCAAGTCCAACTGTCAGCCCAACACTACCATGCCTATTAAACCGTATCCCCAAATGCCAGACCTACATGTATTTTGAATACCTCCTGGGACAGTTAACCCACCACTTCCCTGAGCAACCTGTTCCAATGCTTTGCCACTCATCAGTAAAGAAATTTTTACTAATACCCAGTCTAAACTTCTCCAAGTGTAATTTGAATCAATTCCCTCCCAACATATCACCTGTTACTTGGAAGAAAAAATCAACACCAACCTCACTACAACCTCCTTTCAGGCACTTGCAGAGGGTGATAAGGTCTTTCCTCAGCCTCCTCTTCTCCAGACTAAACAATACCAGTCCCCTCAACCACTCCTCATAACACTTACTCTCCAGCCTCTTCACCAGCTTTATTGCCCTTCTTTGGACACACTCTAGCAGCTCCATGTCCCTCTTCTAGTGAGGGGACCAAAACTGAACACAGCATTCAAGGTATGGCATCACCAGTGCTGAGTATACTATCGTTCCTGATGACCATGCTGTTTTTTGTATGAGCCTGGATGCTCTTGGGACAAACCTCTGGCCCATATTCAGACAACTATAGACCAACAACCCCAGGTCCTTTTCTACCAGGAAACTTCCCAGCCACTCTGCCCCAAGCCTGTAGTTACATGAGGCTTTTGTGACTGAAGTGCAGGACCCCAGCCTCATTAAACTTCATATCATTTACCTGGGCACTTTTATCGAGCCTGTCCAGATCCCTCTGCAGAGTCTTCCTGCCCTCTAGTCAGTAGTTAAAGAACTGAGTATACACAAGCAGGCAAAAGAATCCATTTGATAAATCTGTTATAATTCACAAATTATGCTTTTTTACTTAAGATAGACACACATCTATATTTATATTACAATATGTATTTTACATTACAACTATACTGAACACTGATTTTCTCTTTTATTTGTCTGTTTCTCACTGCAATTAGAAAACACTCCTGTAATTCCTTTGCCAATACAGTATTTATATCCCCTAAATAGTAACTGTGAACTTTTTACTCATACAGAGAGAGGCAAGAGATATAGGTCTTACATAAAATGTTTTAAATAATACACTGACTAAACTAACTAATAAACTAACACAACAGGATCACCAGTCACTGGACTCTGTGTATGTATATTTAAATGCTGGAAATTTCAAGAAGAAAATCTAAATTAAATCCTGGCTTGACACAGAATATGGCATTGATGTCTGCTATGTTTATCTGCAAGAGAAATTTTTCTCCCTTCACAAGGACTTGAAAAATTGAGGGGGGTGGGAGGAAGAGCGTGTAGAGAAAGAGAGGCTTTACATTTTATTGCAGTCCTTTAGAGAGATAGACTATATAAACCCCAATCACTTTTATAAACCTTCTTAAACATTTCCAGATGCTGTCTGGAAAGAGTTAGCTCAGACTGAACATGATATTTGGGTAAGTATTACAAGTTTAATTTATTTGTACATGTTGTAACTCCTATCTATATTGCCTTTGACAAACATGCACAGGCCATTCCTGTGCATTTCCAGCATTTACACACTCAAAGGTATCTAAGTGAAACATCCTTCACTGATGCCTCCATCCAGTTTCCCTGAAAGCTGACAGAAATGCTGGGCTTAATTCTAGTACCGTTCGAACCTTTATAAAAAGCCCTGCAGATGTTTCTCCCAGTTCACTGCCTTGTAACTAACACAAAACACTTTCTATTCACATGCCAATGAGCTGAGAAACACTAAGCTGGACTGGTCCATTGAAACACAACCAGACACATTTGCGCTTTTTCCCTCTCTCGGCTCTCTCAAAAGCCTTCTGAGAAAGATGAATGACAATAAGCACTAACTGAACGTGCTGACTAAAAACTTCAGGGACTTATAGGAAACTCTGGCTTTGTTATTAATGATAGTGTCAAGAAATCAATGAAGATTGCATGTTTCTCCTGATAATATCCTGGACTACATTCCTCACTGGCAGCTTTCTGTGTTACTTAATACAATTGGCCTGTACTTGGGTATCATGCCAGCAAAAAATAGTGAAATCATTCAACACTACAAAAGAGCATATTAGCATATGCACTATGCTTTGCCATAGACTATGGGGGTTCAGAAAGCAATAATCTTCTTAATGTGGCTGCTTGCCCGCTCCCCTACATTTCAGCATGCCCCTAGAAAGCAAACCAAACTTTTTTTTTTTTTTTAAATGGACGGATGACCTGCCAATGAGTAGGAGGAAGATAGTCTGTCTTTTTCATTTTTTTTCTCCAACACGATCTTGCTACTTTAGATCTAAAATGGAAACAAGAAATAACAAGATGTTTGTCCACTGACTTTCTATAGTTAATATAGGGAAAATCACAGACAATGTAATTGCTATAATGAGAATTTTCAGAATAGGATTACAGTTGACACTGGTTCTTGAGTTCAGCCTGTCAACAAAACGTTTGACATAAATGGCTAGCCTATTAACTCACCCTTGGAGGAAAGTGTCTTACTGTTCCCATCCTGCTTGTCATGAGGCATTTGCAAGTCTTACAATGTGTTCAATGAATTCTCTGGTGCTTGCACATTCAATTTCCATCCTTTCTTTTTAATCTTTAGTGATTTTAGCAGCAATGTCCTGAGAACCATTTTGGTACAAAAACTCTAATAAGGAAAAAAGCAGGGTGACATTTAATTAACAAAATTAATTAGTGCTAAATAGTGAAAGAGCATTCTCTAGCCATTCATGAGACAACAGCTGAGAATGGAGGAATACTGAGGATGACAGCTGGAAATTGTGCTCAATTAAAAACTTAAACACATTCTGAGAATATGAGAAAAAAATAGATTCTACACTAAAATGTTTAATGATCTTAAACTTGTGTGATCCTAATATCATAATGCTGATTTCTTACTTTTTTTCAGGTGCCACCCTGACAATTTTCCTCAGGAGATAAGATAGCCTATATAGAGAATTTAGGATTGCTAATAACCTTTCTTTTCTTTCATGGCCCTTCAGAAACTATCTGCAGGGCCTACCCTCCCCCAAGGATTTTGTGGAATGGAGCTTGATATTCTAATCATGTAGTTGAATATGAAGTTTAATGAAACTAGGATCCAAAAAGAATCAGTTACAACCACCATTCCCACTAATTAGATATTGTATAGTTCTTAGAGCATTTTAGTTTTATAAATCAACTGAAAATATCTTCTTAAGTGATAAAAAAGTAGCAAGTGTTCTTTATGGTAGAGGTTTTTTTATTAATAATATTTTTAACTCACTTCTGTTTACTACTCTTAAATCTCTAGAACATAAAATCAGAGAATAAATCCTGCACTTTAATCTTTGATTATGAATTTTTAAAAATTTCTTGTAGCTCTGATGTTTAGTACTAAAATCTAAAGTAAATGTATTGTAAATTAAGATAGAACTGCAGTCAAATAAAGACTTGTCAGCAGATTTTGATAAATGATCCTAATAGTTCTGGGTCTGTGACTAAAAGAAGGCTGTTGAGGATCTGGAGCGTGTCCAGAAAAGAGCAATGAAGCTACTGAAGGGGTTGGAAAACAAGTCTTACAAGGAGTGGCTGAGGGAGATGGGGTTGTTTAGCCTTGAGAAGAGTAAGATGAAGGGAGATGCTATTGTTCTCTACAACTACCTGGAAGGTAGAGGAGGGTGCTGGTCTCATCTTCAAAGTGACAAGGGACAGGACAAGGGACAATGGCTTCACGCTCTTCCAGGGGAGGTTCAGACTGGATATCAGGAAAAAGAAAAATCACAGAAAGTGTCACCAGGCACTTTTAGAGGCTGCCCAGGGAGGTAGTAGAGTCACCATCCCTGAAGGTATTTAAAGGATGAGTAGAAGAGATGCTGAGGGACATGGATTAGTGGCAGATAGGAATAGTTGGACTCTATGATCTAAGAGGTCTTTTCCAATTCTATGATTCTATGACTCTACATATACTGAGCTCTTCAAAGACAATGGGTAGTAGTCTCTACTCATGCCAAATTGTTTGTTAATATATATAATATATTAATACATTGCACAAAAATATATATAACTTTAGCCTGGAAGGAGGCTGAGGGGTGACCTTATCACTGTTTATAACCACCTGAAAAGAGGTTGTAGCAAAGTGAGTGTTCATCTCTTCTCCTAAGTGATAGGTGGTAGAATGAGACAGAATGGCCTCAAGTTGCACCAGGGGAGGTTCAGACTGTACATTAGGAAAAATTTCTTTACCTGAAGGGTTATCAAGCACTGGAGTGGCTGCCCAGGGAGCTGGTTGAGTCCCCATCCCTGGAGACTTTTAAAAGATGGGTAGATGAAGTGCTTAACAATATGATTTAGCAGTGGACAGTACGGTTGGACTGGGGCATCAGGGGCATCAAGGAAGGAGGTAGCTAGGAAATTCCCTTCCCTGATCCATGAGACAGACTACTACCCTCTGGTAGTAGTCCAAATTGGCAGTGATGACCTAGTAAAAAGAAAGGCTAAAGATATCAAAAAAGACTTCAGGGCCATTGGGAAAACAGTGGAGGGCTCTGGGGCACAGGTTGTGTTCTGCTCCATCCCTAGGCTAAATGAAGTGGACCCGCAAGTTACAAAAAAGAACTCGATTAATGCCTGGCTCTGAGCCTGGTGTGAGGAAAGGGGCTTTGGATTCTTCGATCACAGGGTGGTTCATGCACCCCCTGAAACTGTTGCTAAGGTTGGGGCATATGGGTCTCCTAGCGGGGCTCCATAGCTAACCTCGTAAATCGAGCTTTAAACTAGATGTGAAGGGGAAGGGGATTGAGACCAGGCCAGGCAAGAGTGAACCTGGACATGGGGCACTAGAGACTAGGAGACGGTGTGCTGGTGAGGACCACCAGCACGTCACCTCACATAAAGTAGGGGAGAGTGCACCTTGGAGCAGTAAAGGAGATACAGGTACTCTGGTGCAAGCTACTCCAGTTAACAGGCAATTGGGAAAAACCACTGTTCCCTCTAAGAGGGCTGAAGACCAGCAGCTCAGCTGAAGTGCATTTAGACCAATGCACATAGCATGGGGAATAAGAAGGAAGAGGTGGAAGCTGTCATAGGGCAAGGAGTCTATGATGTTGTTGCCATCACAGAAATGTGGTGGGATGACTCATATAACTGGAGTACAGGTATGGTGGGGTACAAACTCTTCAGGCAGGATAGGAAGGGTAGGAGAGGAGGCGGGGTAGCCCTCTTTGTAAGGGAGGACTTGGACACCACTGAGATGGATTGTGGTGATGAGGAGATTGAGTGTCTGTGGGTTAAAATCAGAGTAGCCTATAAGAAGGTAGATTTTGTGATGGGAGTCTGTTACAGGCCACCCAGCCAAGGAGAAGCAGCTGATGAGCTCTTCTATAAACAGCTGGGGTTAACCTCTAGGTCAATGCCTCTTGTTATTGTGGGAGACTTCAATCTCCCTGATATCTGCTGGAAGTACAATACAGCAGAGAGGAAGCACTCTAGGAGGTTCCTGGAGTACGTTGAAGACAACTTCCTTGCACAGCTGGTGAATAAACCAAGAAGGGAAGGTGCCCTCCTGGACTTGCTGTTTGTGAACAGAGAAGGTCTTGTGGGGGGTGTGGCAGTAGAAGGACGCCTAGGACTAAGTGGTCATGAGATGATAGAGTTATCTGTTCTAGGCGAAGTGAAGAGGGTGCTAAGCAGGACAGTAGCATTAAATTTTGAGAAGGCAGACTTTGAACTCTTTAGAAGGCTGGTTGGCAAAGTCTCCTGGGGGACAGTACTTAAGGGCAAGGAAGCCCATGAGGGCTGGGAGCTCTTCAAAAAGGAGATCCTAGCAGCTCAGGAGAAAGCCATCCCTGTGTTCTGGAAAAAAAAGCCAGCAGGGGCAAAAAACAGCTTGGTTGAACAGAGAGAACTTAAATGACATTAAGAAGAAGAGGAATGTTTATAGGCTCTGGAAGAGGGGACAGGCCTCTTGGGTGGACTACAGGAGGAAAGTGAGGTTGTATAGAGAAAAAATCAGAGCGGCTAAGGCTCAACTAGAAATCAGGTTGGCAAAGTACACAAAAGATAACAAAAAATCTTTCTATAAATATATAAACAACAAAAGGAGAACTAGGGAGACCATACAGTCCCTATTGGACGCAGAAGGAACAACAGTGACAGGGGATGAGAAAAAGGCTGAGGTACTTAATGCCTTCTTTGCCTCAGTCTTTAATTGTAAAGAAAGTTGCTCCCTCTGTGTACAAACCCTGGAACTAGAGGAGCAATACTAGGCTCCCATGATCCAAGAGGAGGTGGTAAGAGCCTTGCTTGCCCAACTAGACACCCACAAGTCTATGGGGCCGGATGGGGTTCACCCAAGGGTATTGAGGGAACTGGCGGATGTGCTGGCCAAACCCCTTTCCATTATCTTCCAGCAGTCCTGGAAGACTGGGGAGGTTCCACTGGACCGGAGACTGGCTGATGTGCCCATCTACAAGAAGGGTCACAGGGAGGACCTGGGGAACTACAGGCCAGTCAGTCTGACCTCAGTGCCAGGGAAAGTCATGGAACGGATGATCTTGAGTGCTATCATGAAGCACTTGCAAGAGAACTGGGTGATCAGGCCCAGTCAAAATGGGTTTACAAAAGGCAGGTCTTGCCAAACTAACCTGATCGCCTTCTATGACAAAGTGACTCACCTACTGGATGAGGGAAAGGCTGTCAATGTGGTGTTCTTGGACTTCAGTAAAGCCTTTGACACAGTTTCTTACAGCATTCTGCTTAGGAAACTGTCAGAGAAATGTGCCAGAGATTGAAAAGCAGACAAATAAACATTAGGGATTACAAAGTCATTGCCAGGGTATGCAGAGATAGTTTCAGAAAAACAAAAGCTTGGCTTATATTGAAATTGTCCAGAGATGTTAGAAACTACAAGAAAGGGTTTTCAGGAAGCCCAAAGGAATATTGAAGATATTCCCTAGAGAGAGGACATACAGTAGATTATTGTCTAAATAAAATTCCTGTGTCTTAATAGAATCATAGAATAATCAGGTTGGAAGAGACCCACTGGATCATCGTGTCCAACCATTCCTATTGAAAATTAAGCCATGCCCCTTAAGACATCGTCCACCCATGCCTTAAACACCTCCAGGGAAGGTGAAGTATGCATAGTATGAATAGTATGCAAAAGTATTTACACAAGGATTAGTGAATTTATAAAGGCAGGAAAAACACAATGAACTGACGAGTTGGGTATTTTAGAGAGCCATATGAAATATAGATGCAGTAGATGCAGTATTTCCAAGTGGGAGCTCTCACATGTTGATGACATGTGCCTTCCACAAGACAAATATAGAATCAGTTAAGAAGTGCTCAGGTAGATGGAGAGTAACATACAAAAAAGAAAATATATTTAGCTTATGATCCAACTGCCATGGAAAAATTATTGTCCAGAGTAAAAGAAAAGTAAATTAAAGACTGAGCCAGACAGTTTAAAACATATCATGCTTGTTGCCTTAAAATTTAATACAATGATCTTTTTTCCTCTTTAATGCAGAAGATAGAATCAGATCTTATATTTAATTGATGACTAAACTGCTGCACTTAACTTTGTACAGATTTAGGAACCTGTAAAACTGCATATTTTAGTGCAGTTAACTACACTGAGAGGCTCCACATATGCGTTTAGATACCTATGTAGGTAGAGGGTCCTGTAACTTTCATTGTTTTCAGTGGGATGTATTCTATATTGTGAAAATACTGGCTCACTTTAAATAATTTTAAAAATCAGGAAAATTACGTTGCACAAGTAGATATGCTTTATATTTGTACTGGTTTTTACAATTCTGAGTTGTTCAAATCCTTGAAGTGGACAGAAAGTCAAAATCTCATTATTACTGTAATAAGAGGTGGTCTTTCCACTGTCCCCAGGACCAGGGCACAAAATTTGGAACTTGGGAACAGTGTTTGTAATTTGTCTGCAGATAATAATGGATTCTAATTTTACTAGTACATTACTTGCACTCCTTCACAGGTACTCTCATTTTTCAAATACATTCTGCTCTGATACTGAGGAATGATGCAAAAGTATTTTTCAAGCATAAAGATAATAATGTAAGTTGATGCATTATTACTTTTTTAATTACAGTGTTGTTTTTATACTTTATGAATATTTTTCTTAAAAACAGAAATGAAATCTTCTTAGTAAATGTTCATTTATTATTAAATTCACAGTGGAAGATTCATTAGTGATTATTTGAGAAATGTTAATAATGTATTTTCCATACCTCTTTTATCTTGAAAGAAAAGTTTCCTGATTTGTTAAGTGAGCCTCTGTATACTCTTTCAAGTGCTATCAAAATAATTTCATATTTACTGTATTTTCAAAGTCACAATATTACTCTTTCCAGAAAAATAATACAACCTTTGGTGCTCTTCATAAAGGCAAAGGTTAGGATGTCCAGACATGGGGTGCTGAAGAGTCCATTGGCACACTGAGATGTGTGTTAAGGCTGTTCTCGCAACTGCTCTGAGCACTGTGCTACAGGCATTCAACTGCCTACTGTCCAGCACTGGCTTATGAATACAACTCATGAGTCCTTCACTTATGGGTACCTGAAAACCCACAGGGAATGTGAAACTCACACTGAGAATGCAGCAAAAATAAGGTAGTAAAACAAATGGGTCTTTGCTTGTGAGTTGAAAATGATTCTTATTAATCATAAAAATAAAGAAACCAAGTTCTCCAGGGGCTGTGACCCCAAATTCCAGAGCTCGGACGAAAACATGGAACAGGTGATCTTCAGTGCTACCATACGGCACATGCAAGAGAACCAGGTGAAAAATTAACTAACCTAATCCCCTTCTATGACAAGGTAACCTGCTTACTAGATGAGGGAAAGTCAGTGGGTGTATCTTCTCTGATTTCAGTAAAGCTTTTGACAGAGTTTCTTACAGCATTCTGCTTAGGAAACTGTAAACCTCTGGCCTGGACAGGCGCACACTCTCCTGGGTGGAAAACTGGTTGGATGTCCGGGCACAGAGAGTGGTGATAAATGGTGTTAAATCCAGCTGGAGGCCAGTGACAAGTGGCCTTCCCCAGGGCTCAGTGCTGGGTCCAGCCCTGTTCAATGTCTTCACCAATGACCTGGATGAGGGCATTGAGGGTACCCTTAGCAAGTTTGCAGACGACACTAAGCTGGGTGGAAGTGTGGATCTGCTGGAGGGTAGGAAGGCTCTGTAAAGGGATCTGAACAGGCTGGACCGCTGGGCTGAGTCCAGTGGCATGAGGTTTAACACAGTCAAATGCCGTGTCCTACACTTCGGGCACAACAACCCTGTGTAGTGCTACAGACTGGGAGAAGTCTGTCTAGAAAGCTGCCCGGAGGAGAAGGACCTGGGGTTGTTTGTTGACAGCCGACTGATCATGAGCCAGCAGTGTGCCCAGGTGGCCAAGAAGGCTAATGGCATCTTGGCTTGTATCAGAAACGATGTGACCAGCAGGTCCAGGGAGGTTCTTCTCCCTATGTACTCAGCACTGGTGAGGCTGTTTCTTGAATCCTGTGTTTATTTCTGGGCCCCTCACCGCAACAGGGATGTTGAGGCTCTGGAGCGAGTCCAGAGAAGAGCAATGAAACTGTTAAAGGGGCTGGAAAACCAGTCCCATGAAGAACAGCTGAGGGAAATGGGGTTGTTTAGTCTTGAGAAGAGGAAGCTGAGAGGAGACCTTATTGTTCTCTATTGCTGCCTGAAAGGAGGTTGTAAAGAAGAGGGAGCTGGCTGCTCCTTCCATGTGACAGGGGCCAGGACAAGGGAGAATGGCCTCAAGCTGTACCGGGGAGATTAAGACTGGATATCAGGAAGAAATTTTTCACAGAAAGGATCACTGGGTACTGACAGAGGCTGCCTAGGTTGGTGGTTGAGTCACCATCCCTGAAAGGGTTTAAAAGACTGGTAGAAGAGGTGCTCAGGAGCCTGGTTTAGTGGCAGGTAGGAATGATTGGACACAGCGATCTAAGAGGTCTTTTTGACCCTAGAGATTCTATGATTCCAAATATCCATTCATCAATTATAGAACTTTTTTCTACATATTTATATCTGGTGAGGAAGTTTACTGTCAAACATTGTATGAGCATTCTGAATTATTTTGTGAAAATTCCTATATGAACAATGGGTACAAAGGTTAAGTTTAAATTTATCAAAACCAGTCAATTTTATATACACTAAAATGATCTCATTAAAATGGTATAAATACATAAATTATCCCAGATTAAGACCAGAATTAAAAACTCATAAGTACTTTAAAGAAATATATTTTGAATGAGAAACATGTAAAGCTACCAAAATCATATATCCAGTCTGATGTCTTTGACTGCCGATAGCAAACCACTGTCCTGACAACTGCACATTAGGATTTGTTTATTATTCAGCATGGCTTTCCTGCTCACCCCCAGAGACCTGAGATGGAAAAACATGACCACACTCCTATTAATCTGACTAGAAGAGTATGGTCATTTTTTATTTATGTTCTCCTTGATGATCAGCAGGGAAACCAAGAAAAATCATTTATTAGCTTTGACGTCCTAGGGTGTCTTATTCTGGTGGTTGTCTAACAACCATTAATGAAGGCAAGGAACTGAAAGAAGACCTAGATTTTCAGTGGTTTGTCTACTGGACCCAACAGGAACTTGGAAATTCTCAGAAACTCACCCCAGCAGTCTATTTCCTAGCTTAGCAGGCTGTTGTGAGCTTTGGAAGGCAATCTCATCGATTTTTGTGAAAATCTTCCTCATGGCCCACTGGAACATCTTGAAATCAAACTGAGTTTCTGTGATAATGAGAATTTCACCAACAGGCAAATACCCGACCTAGAATATACAGCATATACTTCATAACAACACCAGATGATTCTAATAATTACTTTAAAAATATATTGTATAAAATATTCTATTTATATCATATTGTTTAAAATATTATTTAAGGAAATTATTTCAAAATTGTTGAAGTTTCAGAACAGTATTTAAATTAAATGCCAACTGAAGCTTATTTCCTTTTGTCCAAACTTACAGTTTGAAAATGGAGCTGAAATGACTGATCACTATTCAGGTGATTCAAACACATTCATTTCCTACAGTAAATCATTCAAAATTATTGAATTAACAGGAGCTCATGTGTTTGTTTGCTCATTTTTTTAGATATAAGTGGATGATTTTGTGGAATACCCTCTGTGAATGTAAGATCCTGACATGTTTTAATCTAGCACTTAATGGCAGTAACGAATTGATGTCCATTCCTGGAAAGAAAACTGCAATGGGACTTACATCCTTAACATGCCTTTTCATCTTCTCCACAGTAACCAAAGTGCTCTAAAGTCTGACTCCAGCTGATTGCTCTTTTAATGAATCCTAAATCAGCTATCTCTAATTCAGAGCTTTTAGAATGGGAAGTATTAACCTGAATCTCCTGAATTACCAATCAGTAACTGAATAACCATTTAGAAACTGTGTCTTTCAGTATCCATCAAAGGGTTCAAAATCACTTTGATGGTGTCATCTCTATAGCCCACACCTTATCAGACAAGTGATCAGTTGGCTTTTGGTCTACTACCAAAGTATTAGTCCACTGCTACTTTCTTAACTAGTTAATTACATTGGCTTAAGGCTACCTCTGGGTTCTTTTGTCAAAGCTATATACAGCAAAATTTAGGATGTGAATATATTTTACTTTTGTTCTGTTTATCTCACAAACTCTGACTTCTCCCTTAGAGACCTACCCTAGAAGCTTTCCATCCTCCTCTTTGCCTTTGATCAAAGGCTGTCAGAATGTGCTTCATTTACATTTCAGACCTCTTGATTAAAACCATGTCCTTTGGGTTTTGAAGTATTGTTGGATGACAGAACTAAGACAAACTACTCTAACTTCCTCATTGTATTGTATTACCTCAAGATTTTTATCACCATGCTATTATGCCTTTCCTATATCTGGGAAAGGAGTTTTCTTGTTGCAGAAGCACTGATAAACTCTGTGTTTTAGGACAATGAATGACTCTTGATCCTAGGGCTATCATTACCATTAAAAGTATTCCTCATGTAAAGATAACCTGCTGACCACTGGAGGCATAATACTTTTTCAAATATTCTTCTTCATGTACAGTAACACCTTTTTAGTGGAAGCCTGTGAACAGCACACAACATCTACGACAGTTTTAATTTTGAAGGGATCAACTTTTTGTGCCTGATAGATACAAAGCAACTCAGTCAGAATAAAATCTGTAACAATTCTGTGGTTGGTCCTACAGCATATTCTTTGTTTCATGTTGGCAGTGAGTAAGGTTCATGAGACGATGTTTCATCAACAAAATATGTCCCTTGACAACTTCTTTAAATCCTGGGCTTTCACCAATATTCCATTTCCCTTAGAAGGGTTCAGTTAAGGTCTTAGTAAACTCATATGATGTCACAGACCACTGACAGAATAAATCTCCAGAGCCTGATTTGGCTTTGTTCTTTCTCTTCCTTTCTGGAGCAAGTGTTCTCCACTAAGAGCATTACTCTTTTGCTGGCATTGACAACTGATACCTTGGTATGATAAGCACAAAGATAGGAAAAATACATAAGTGCAGTTTCTTCTACAGCACTGGCAGATCAATTGGACAGGCAAGTGTTTGACTAGCATTTAATGTAATTGCTAAAAAAAAAGTAAAAATGAGCTTTTGCTGCCGTTATCTCCAGTGTTATTCATTATAATGTGACTTTTAAGACTTACATTTTCAGAGGTCATTATTGTGAAAATCTGCTCAAAGATAAAAATTTACTAACAGAAACAAGACTGAAATCTATTCAACATTATTATAATAATCATTTTCCTAGTGCTTTTTTTGTGAGTTTTATCTCTTCAAAAATTTTGTATCTTCCTACTATCAGTCGTTCTTGAAAGTGATGATGAAATTTTAAATCTCTTTACTGTAGGTATGGAGAATGAAACTATTTTTTGCATTAAGAAAATAATAATCCTTTCACTCACATGTCAGGCGATAGGGTTGTCAGATTTCTGTTGGTCTTTCAAGACTTTTAAATGCTTTCATCTGTTAATCAATGTTCATAAAAGTCATTAGGGTTCTCCGTAGTGTACACTGCTGGTGTAGACATAAGGAACTAAATATGAATTTTGAGTCTGATTTTCTTGATACTCATCCCTTCTTTACTCAGAATTTGTGTTTCTATGTAAGATACAGACAAAATAACTACATAAAAAAAATTATTATAACAACTATGGATAAAATGTTACAGTATTCTCATAATGATTATAAGAATTTACAAGGAGAATAATGATATACTTTCATATTACACTATGTTGCTAAAGTGTGTCTGTAACAAGGTGTGCACAATTATATACCTGACTGGTTATATCAGTAGCATCATCTTATCCTTAAAAGGACTGAGGTTTTGCTAACAGTGAAATCAAATGAGGACTGTGAAGAATTGTATATTTTTTACAGGTTCTAAACAGATTAGTTTGCCTTGAATTTATTGAGAAGTAAAGAAGGCTGCACTATTCTTGAATACTATCTAACAACACTATATTAATGATTTGCATGTATATGTTTCAGAACGTTAAGGTGAAAGTCACTTTTCATCTTTCAAAGATCATAGAATCATAGGGACCTTAAGGATCATCTAGTTGCAACCCCCTGCCATGAGCAGGGACATCCCACTAGGTCAGGTTATTCAAGGGCCTATCCAACCTAGCCTTGAACGCTTTCAAGGATGGAACATTCAAAACTGGCAACCTGTGCTGGTGTCTCACCACTCTCATACTGAAGAAATTCTTCCTAACATGTAGTCTGAATCTGCTCTTCTCAAGTTTATACTCATTTCCCCTTGTCCTTTCACCACAAACCTTTATGAATAGTCCCTCTCCAGATTTCTTGTAGGCTCCTTTCAGGTACTGAAAAGATCTCCTTGGAACCTTCTTTTCTCCAGGCTAAACAAACCCAACTCTCTCAGCCTGTCCTCGTATGGAAGGTGCTTCAACCTTTGGATCATCTTTGTAGCCCTCCTCTGGACCCCTTCCAAATTTTTCACAGAAAGAGTCACAGAGCAATGGCAGAGGCTAATCAGGGAGGTGGTTGAGTCATCATCTCTGGAGGGATTTAAAAGATGGATGGATGAGGTGCTGAGGGATATGATTTAGTGGCAGATAGGAGTGGTTGAACTTGATGATCCAAGAGGTCTTTTCCAAGCAGGTAATTCTATGATTATAGTTTTTTAAAAAATATCTACTTATCTTTTTAATATTGTAATTAACACATATATTGTTTTTAAGAGAGTTAAATGGTGCTTCAGTTTCAATATGACTCAGGCAGATACTAGAATGTTCCAAATAATTTATGAGACTTCTAAGTGCCCATCTTACAATTTTCTCCTAGCAAACCATAACCTATAACACACAGCAGAGATAAATTGAAGGAAGAACAACTTTCCTGGAATATTACAGCTCCAAGTTCTGTTTTCTCAATTCGAGGGACCAAAGTGAAAGTTGTATGCACTCATGCATTGTATATGAGCAGAGAGAACTCCTTTTGGTGAAGGTTATACTGTACTAATACTGGGCATGAGAAGGACAGGCAATGCCAGTTGACCCTGTAAAAGTAAACTGGTCATTTCTTGAGGGCCAAAGTTGTCACAAACAAAGAGTATATTCTTTTGATTAGGTCTCCCTGGCAATAGCTGAACAAATCCTTTTCCTCATCAAATGGAGCTAGTGGATAACAGATGTTCCTGCATATGCTGTTCTATGATAGAAAAGAGATTAGTTCTCAGTAGCCATTAACATGTAGGAGGCTATTGAGCTAGATCTTGGGAACATGGAGAGGTACTTGAAAAATGTCTTTTAACCTACATCAGTCATCTACTTACTGAGCTTAGTTCCTGATTAGATGCAGGAGTTTTGGTATCCCCAAGTAGAAATGATATGGAAAGGGTCTTGTACCCATGCATGCAATATCATCTATGCCTCATAAACTAAATGGGAAAACAAAGTTCTGGCTTAAAACCTGTCATTGTTTCATGTGTTGTTGGAATGAAATTAATTATTTCTCTTGGGGTTTCCCCAATTTCCTATAAACTCCCTCCTTTAAGAAGTTAAAAAATATTTTTAACAGCTACTTCTTAAAATTCTTTTCAACAGCAAGATTTGGAAAAGTAGTCAATCTTTTACTATGCAAAAATATAGCCATGTAGCTCAAGTGCAAATATGCTTGGTTATATGATTTAATTCCTACTAATATTTTCTTAAGTTTGATTTGTACAAGAACAAACATTCTACTTATAATTGGGCTGTAAATATGAAGGGATATGTCCACATAACTGTACTGTCTGATGAGCAAACATAAATTTAAAAAGTAAGATTCTAATCACTGGCAGGTAACAATAAAAATTAAAGCAATTGGCTTTAAAAATGAAGAGCAAATAAAACTAATCCTATGAATGTACATACAAGAACCAGAGGGAATCATATCTGCATGTCATTATGTAATAGACTGACTACTTTTCCTTATAATGTTAAAAACATCTCTCCGTTAAATCATTCAGTTACAGGATTTTCTCAAATTTTTGTTTTGTTAGCACTGCACAGTATTAGATTGGATGCTTGTTTTTTTTCCTTTTCACAAGAAGGAATCTAGAGCATTGCCTCAGCTCTCAGCAAAGTTTGCTTCAAGAATAAAGCAAAGTAGAGGACTGTTTTGTCTGCTGGCAGGTTTTCGTTTATAGTAATTTATGTCTGTGAGAATAGTTTGAATTGAAATCAAAGGAAATTTGGAAAGAATTGGTTTGTTCTGTCCTGAAAGGAAAAATGAAGACAAAGGATTACTAGTCACACAGATAAAAGGTTACTTGGCAAAGTTGGTAATAAATTGCCTTCTGTATAATTGGGAAATAAGGTGAAAATGTTGAGCATAAAATGCAGCAATGGAGGCTTAAGTTAGGTGTTAAGTGAAACTTACCATTGAGAGGATAAAGAAATAATTACATTGGCTAAGAAAGTGGAGGAATTTGTTTTCAGGGGTAGGTTAGACTGGCATCAGCCAAGAATTGTTCAGCTATAACTGTTCCTGTCCTGAGGCAAGTGAACCCAAAGACATTTTAAGGTCCTTTTGGCCTCTTTTTTGCTTTTACAGTCTTACTGAAATGAAATTACTTTTGATTTGAACATTTGTAAGGTTCAATATGTCAATGTGTTAGGAAAATCTGAAATAAAATATTCTAATTTTTTGAAATATATTTCAAAATTATCAGTTAGATAAACTGCATAAAAGAACCCTAATCAAGGTTTCACTAAAGGTTTTTGGTGTGGATGAACCATCATTTTTCACACAAATACTTTTGCTCAAACAGATCTGAAATGAAGTTAACTGCTCATTAATTCTTCCCCAGACAGTTTCTAAAATCTGTATCACAAGTTTCCTTGGTAACAACAGTCAGCACAATGTTCCATGACACCTAGCCATTAAACTGCACAAAAGCATGAATTCTGAACCTCTGTGTACATCTTGGAGAATAAGGGAAAGCTAGAGGCAAACATATTCTCCCATGTGTACATGATCCTGCACCAAGCACATACCAAATGCAGTGCATGTGGACAGTGACTACATCCTGTGACACACTGTACAGGTGGATAGCAGTTATAAGTTCACCTAATATTTATTCAGCTTCTGCTACCTGTTTGCAGGATGCTGTTAGATTTGGAACTCTGGGCAAATAGAACTGCAAGTTCTGAAATAAACTGTTGGAACCAACTGGGAAAACTTTTGCTGCCCTAGAAAAACTTAATCCAGCCAATATTTATCAGGAAAAAGAAAAATGCTTTCATCTTTTAGTTTTACACCTTATAATCTCATCATTATTTTTTATTAAGGAACAACTATAAGATTTCAATCGTTATCAGCTGCATTGTGCCAAACACTGTGCAATAGACATCTGAGAAAGGAGAAAATCTAATTCTACTAATGTCTATCCCAGATCTGGTTCCTTATTTACTTCAGTCACACGCAACATGAACTGACTTATTTGTAATTCAACTAAACTATTGTAACAGATGTTCATGATCTGACAGCAGAGACAACACCTGGAATAAGATGGAAATCTCTTTGCTGACAGTGAAGAAAGTTGCTATCTACAGTGTCAGGAATCTGAGAAAGGGCACATTGAACCAGCAAACCTTTACTGTGGAAGGTGGCTCTTAGGTGACAGATAATGATAATGTCCTTGTCCATTTTAGGCAAGAACACATAGGGTGACTGGCCTCAGCTGATACCTAGGAAGCTGAACAAGGGAGTGGGAGAGCAGGTTTTATTATTGATAAACAGCTAGAGCAGCTGCTGAAAAGTCAGCTGGCTATGTAAACATTTCTCCTCAAGTTAACCTGAGGAATATAAATATTCCTTCCTGAGTTAACCAGACCAGCATGGGGAAGTATATGTGGTTTAGCCCAGTGTAAGAACATGAAAACTGAACAAAGAACAAATAAGTACATTTTGTATTACACGTCAAACTCTCCATATAGGTAATATCTTAAAGAACATGAGTGGAGGGCATTGGACTCAAGATAAGAAAGGTGATTCTACTATGAAAGCATAGTAACCTGAAAATGTAATAAGTATATTCAGTTTTTTTTTCCCACCCTATTATTGGAGTGATGGAAGTATTCAATTTTAGATATCAACTCTCCTGCCATACTGTTGAAAAAAAGTAATGTTAGAAGTTGTGTAAAGCTAAAGTTTTACAAGTTTTTCTATGTCACTATCAATTCTCAGATAAATCTGCTTCTCCAAGACATTCTTTTAATAAAGAACTCCCTAGGATGTGAAGAGTACAGTCCCCTTGGTTTGATTCTTTCTACCCTGCTGTTTTCAACAGCAGTATGTATGTCATACCAATGCTGAAGCACTATACTTGGCAATGAAGATAAGAAAGATTAAAAGGAATCTTCCTGATATCCAATTACATATATTCAAATATACACTTGACATAGTGTATTAACAGGCAAAACCTGGAATTATCAACAAATGAAAAACCTGAGCACTCCCAGTTTCTTTAATTTTTTTTTTGTGGAGACAATTGGACTTAAAAGAACAAATATGAATTGATGCTGGATTTTATCTTTTTTCTCAGATTCTTTTCTCAGATATGGCATCTTTTATATTCAAGTTTTCACAATGAATAGCAATTTTTACTCATTACTGTCTCAGTTGCTTTGGCCCATACTATTCTTTAAGTTTCAAATTATGTTACCTTCTTTTCAATGCCATTCCTAACCATGGAGACAGAATATGTCAAACTGATTTATGCCTGGACACTTATCTGAAGAATGAGTTATTTTCCCAAGCATGTATGCCAGTATAACATGTAATCTTCTAAAATGTGGAAGCAAAAAGGAAACTAAATTGACTGAAATATTCCTAGGGTGTAAGTAACATAAAGTTCATGTCCACTTATATGCCCTACATATGTGATTGTTCACCAGTTTCCTCAAAGATGAGATGGTACCAGAGAAATGCAAAAACCAATTTTATTTTTGAGCATATGCTGATCACAACTCAGTAAATTTCATCAATAACTCAAACTAATAATTCATTCAAACTCTACTAATATAGAGACAAACATTAGTCAAAGTACAACAGTAATCTTGTACAAAAATGGGTTTTCTTACTGTGCTTAATTGCAATAAAACACATGGAGCGAAATTATTGATCAGAAATAAAAACTATCTTAGGAGAAAAGAATTAAAAAAGATTAAGGACAGGATATATTACCAGAAAAGGGAAATTAGGAATGGGCATAAGGAAAGAAAGTGAACTTCAGCTGAAAATATGGGGGAATGCTAGGGTTGAAGGAAAGGATGCTCATGAGAATCATGGGGAGAAAACCCCATGATTCAACTTCCTTGGTCAACAGGAGGGGGTAGATGATTTCGAGAAGATACCAGACTTTGCCTACTCTGCTCCTTCTGAAGCAAAACAATCACATAGTTATATAGAACAGCCCTCTTGTCCTTGCTTTGCATCTTCAAGCTTCTCCAGTGGCTATCAAGAAATTGATGGAAAAGTAAGTTGCCACTTGATATCACACAGTGTTCATGGGACTAATCCTGTCAAGCTTACAAAGTTCAGACCTGAGAGGAAGATTAGCACAAATGCCAACCCAGGTGCAAGTAACACTTTTGGGTATTGCCTATCTTCTTCACTGCTAAACCAGCATTTTCTTTTGTTGCAAAATGTCTTTAAGATATGGCTCTAAGAAATAATTCCTAATAAAAGGGGTTTTTTTTTTAAATTATAAAGAGGAGGTAAGAGACTCAAGGAAGGTGATTGTGACTGCCAGATCTGACAGGACGAAGGTCTGCACTGATATGTACAGGTATGGAAAAAAGGTATTTCTATTTAAACCATCAATTATGATGGCTTTCTTCATGCCTTCAAAATTAATGAACTTGTACTGCAGCTGGCATAAGACAACTCCACACGTACTCTGATAATGGCAGATGTGCAGTTTTCAGGAAAAGCAACGTCCTTGACATTGAATTATTGTGAAGTTGTTCAAACTGTGAGAAGGCCTAGGAGGAATGAAGAGAAAACTTAGGCAACCTATAAAACTGTCTAATATTTTTTCTCATAATGAAAAATCAGGAGCATATAGTAACTGTTTAACCAAGTAGTTTTTTTCTTCAACAGTAAAATGATATTAACTTGGTTGGATAACAAGCAACGATTAACTTCTCATAATATATGGGTCATTTTATGCAAGAATTGGGAACATATGATCTTCCATACATACTAAAGGAAATATATAACAACATGATAAGCAAATCAACTACAGGACATACTTGTATAACTGTGAGAATTATGACTTGTTGATAAGGAAGGATCAGGAAGCACTGATCAGAAAAAGGATTATTTGATTTGAAATACTTAGGTAAGTATGTGAAGGGACCCTTGAGCCAGATGAAAAGGATAGGGCTGAGAGGATTAGGAAGTACAAGGCAACACTGTTCAAGATGGAAGGGAGTGACTGTTTTCCCAGTGTAGCCTGTCAGAGCTTTTCGGGAGAGATGAAATGGTGTGTCCAACATACAATTATAGAATTAGTTTAGGAACCACAAAGAATAAATTGGAAAAAGATTATGCAAGACACCGATGGGAGTTCATGGCACTGTAAGCAAGCCAGTTTCAGTACTGTCTGGAACAGATAAAACTAGTAAATAAAAAATGAAATGTAAGGTTCGAACTGATAGATCTCATACTTAGGAAAAGAATGAGACTAATGGACTAACCCTTAACCCTCTGCACAGAGAAGTACTAAAGAAGACCTAAGTTCTTGGATAAATTAATGGGATTGTGGAGTCTATGCAAACTAATTATTATGTTAACGGAGATTCATATTTTCATCTGATACCTTATCTATTTAATGTTTATGTGAAACATGTAGGTATACCATTCTATAATTGTGCATTTATAAAACTTCTACTTATAGCTTATGGTACATTTTAGTATTTCTTAAGCTTATCTTTGTGTCTTGAAAAAATGTGAATAGGTAGACAACAGACAGAGTGGTAATATGCAGTAACATACATTTTCATACCATTTCTCCCTATCTGATAATCCATTTTCCCTGGAAATTCCTAGAATCCCAACCTCTAATATCATTCAGGTGGATTCTTCTTGTCTTCTGGCTGATAGGACCACTATTACTATTTATATTAAAGTACATTGGGTAGGTAGAGGTTCCGATCCGTTTTCTCCTTTAGCAGTTCATGTTTGCTGTCTCTAGCTGATAAAATTGCAATGCACTTCACCATTGAATTTCCACCATGTTTAAACCATCTTATCCTTCCCCAGTGAAGAATCTTTTAAATAAAGGTGTCTCCTTATTGAAGTTTCTTGATTCTAATCTTTCTTCAGGCACAAATATGTAATATCTGAAGTATATATCAATTTCTATTGAGACTGGTAAAATCTTCACAAACATCTCTTTTGTGGTATATTCTCTCATAGTATGTGCATAGTAAGAGGGCATCTATGGACAATTTTGTATTAAGTGACTAGAGGCGTACTAGTTAATGACTTGTATTCCTACTTATTACAGATATACCGGATGACTACTATCTTTCCTTTCACTCTGTTATTAATGGCCTTATTAGAAATGCAAATCAATGTCCACTATGTAAAAAGGAAAACACAAAAATCAATGCATGTCCTGTTGTGTATGGTTTAGATTCACATTTTTTTTCAAAGTGTCACAGGTTCAAACCAAGCCTTGAATAATAAATTAAATTTAGATGTTTGCTTTACTTATACTTTATGGTTCTCCTTTAGTTTTTTTTTTAATATTCACTTTAATGTATTGTTTTAAAAATACAGACAAGAAAAAGAAGAGTGGTTTTATAAGATACGCTTACAAATACTATTTATAAATATAATACAAATAATCCCAAAGTAAATCCAGAGCAACTTAAGAGTTAGGTCAGAAAAAAAAGCATTATTATGCTCTTTTCTAATTTATTATTTTAGTTAAAAAAGTGTTATAGAACCCATATACAGAATCCTAAAGCTAATGTATTTTCCCTGTTAATGAAAATCACGTGTACTGACATGCTTTCAGTGGTTGAATAACTATGCTTTTATTTCTCCCATATGGTTCTTGAGAACTTTACAGCTGCAAGTGGCACCATGTCTGTCCTTTTCGTTTTCTTTGATACATTTTTTTATCACTAGAAGTATCCTGGGATTAGAACCCTTTTTAAAATAATTCATAATCAAAGGAGTAGTGATCTTAAAATGAAGTATTTAAGACCTTCAAGTGAACTAATGGTCAGGTTTGAGACCCTACCTAGACTACTGAGTCCAGCTGTGGAGCCCTCCACACAGGAATGACATGCACCTGTTGGAGCAGGTCCAGAAGAGGGCCACAAAAATGATCAGAGGGATGGAACACCTCTGCTGTGAAGAAAGGCTGAAAGAGTTGAGGTTGCTCAGCCTGGAGAAGAGAAGGTTCTGGGGTAACTTTATTCTGGACTTTCAGTACTAAAATGGGGCTTAAGAGAATGATGGGAAAAATCATTTTAGCAGGGCCTGTTGTGATAGGACAAGGGCAAATGATTTTAAACTTAAAGTGGGTAGATTTTACTAGATAGTAGAAAGAAATTTTTTTACAATTATAGTGTTGAAATACTGGCACAGATTGCCCAGAGAGGTGGTAGGTTTCCCATCCATGGAAACATTCAAGACCAGGTTGGATGGTGGTCTGAGCAACCTGATCTAGTTGAAGATGTCCCTAAGCACAAAAGGGGCCTTTAAAAAAGATGACCTTTAAGGTCCTTTCCAACTCAAACCATTCTATGAATCTGTGGTTCTTACTTACAAAGCTCATAACTTCCTCCAGAATATGCCAGTTTATCATTTTAGTCATTGAAATGTGACCTACCTCAAATCTTGTTGTAGTAGTTCCATCCAGTTTGATACACAAAACACAGAGCAATCAGATAAAAAAACAATAGATGATTTGATCATTACCAAGTAAAATATTATAATTTCCACCAAGATTTACGTAACTTATGTTCAGTTTATTTTACTTTTCATGTTCTGTGATTCTTGATAAAGCGTTTCAGTATAAAGCGTTTCAGTTTCAACGGCATGAGGTTTAACACGGCCATATGCCAGATCCTGCGCTTGGGGCACAACAACCCTAAGCAGAGCTACAGACTGGGAGAAGCCTGGCTGGAAAACTGCCAGGAGGAGAGGGACCTGGGGGTGTTGGTCGACAGCCGACTGAACATGAGCCAGCAGTGTGCCCAGGTGGCCAAGAAGGCCAATGGCATCCTGGCTTGTATCAGAAACGGTGTGACCAGCAGGTCCAGGGAGGTGATTCTCCCTCTGTATTCAGCACTGGTGAGGCCACTCCTTGAATATTGTGTCCAGTTCTGGGCCCCTCACCACAAGAAGGATGTTGAGGCTCTGGAGCAAGTCCAGAGAAGAGCAACGAGGCTGGTGAAGGGGCTGGAGAACAGACCCTATGAGGAGCGTCTGAGAGAGCTGGGGTTGTTTAGCCTGGAGAAGAGGAGGCTGAGAGGAGACCTCATTACTTTCTACAAGTACCTGAAAGGTGGTTGTGGAGAGGAGGGAGCTGGCCTCTTCTCCCAAGTGACAGGGGACAGGACGAGAGGGAATGGCCTCAAGCTCCGCCAGGGTAGGTTTAGGCTGGAGATTAGGAGGAGGTTTTTCAAGCAGAGGGTCATTGGGCATTGGAATAGGCTGCCCAGGGAGGTGGTTGATTCACCTTCCCTGGAGGTGTTTAAGGCACGGGTGGATGAGGTCTTGAGGGACTTGGTTTAGTGTTAGATAGGAATGGTTGGACTAGAAGATCCGATGGGTCCCTTCCAACCTGGTTGTTCTGTGATTCTGTGATTCTGTATAGTGTTTATCAAATACCAGAACAATTGATGTTCTCACACGATAGAACTGAACCTCAATAAAAAGGATCAAATAAGAACTATCTAATTATGAGTTTTTACAAGTAATACTGGAACAGATGTTTCTCTAGTTGGGGAGATCTCTCACTATGAATAACTTCTGGATCGCAACATAAAAATGCATTTAATTTCCTTAAATTATGTTCCAAATATGTTCCTTTTTGTTTTGCACGCGTGTATTTCGCTCTTAAAATATATAGTAAACTCTTAAGGCTAAATAATGCCTAACCCATAGGTTAAATATTTGCAAATGGAATAGAAAATGGCACATAAGGATAAGTATCATATCACTGATCTTTTCATCTTATTTTCCTACTGCTAGTGTAGGTAGAACAAAAGACAGAAGGGAAACAAGGTATAGACCAAGGAGAAAAAGGGAAGAAGTTATGAAACCTTTGTGATTTACCCTAGTATACTGGTAATCATTTATGACAGTGAAATCACAGAGGAAGTCTAAACCAGAGCTATGGAATATATCTTATGTATCCAATGTATCCATTGTTTTATCCGTAACAATACAATTTAATAAAGTAAAAAAAAAAATGGGATTTAAACGATGACTTTCTGAATACAAATATTCCATTTTCTTTTGCACTTATGTTAATGAAATCATCAGTATTACTAGTCAAAAGAGCTAACTTACTGGTAGATCTTGGTGGATATTTCATGAAGATCTGAATAAAGGATCAATCACCAAATCCAGCAGGAATGAAATTTCATAACTGCTCTTTACTGAATAGTTAAACAAAAGTAAACCTAATCTTTAAACATGACAAGGACCGAACGATATCAGACTTCACATGAACATGTAAGCCATTTTCTCACACTTGAGAATTGACAGCAGCTGTTCCTTCGGATCATTTTTCTGGAGATGACAGCTGGGTTGCATTTCCCTCATTTTTTTCATCCCTCCCTTCATGTATTATTTTTCATATCCCTTTTGCTTACTTTTCTCATAGCTGAGTGTGATTGATACAATCGTTACTTCACATATTAGTTTTTCAATTGTGAAAAAGTGTACATTACTGTTTATCAACATCAACAATCTGTGTTTAACAGTTTCATAGAGAACGAAAATGCATGAAGATATACAGAGTTCCTTCCTAATTCCAAGGAGATTATTTAAGAAACAATGGGATTATCAAAGGGTTTTTTATTAGCCTAGCTCAATTCACTTCAGTAGAGTCATTCTTGAATTCCAACTGCAAGAGGAAAATGATGCTACTTGTCTAAAATCTCAGTTCCTAAAAATCAGCATTCAGGTTATATGTATAAACTATTGAACATACTGCAACACAACTCCTTTATTTCATGGACTATAAAGCTTACGAAATACAGACATCCACAAGCTGTGAAGCAGAGGCTCATAAAAATGCCATGAAATATGTAATTATCCACTAGAATGAGTCTTCAAACTATGCCTGGAATAAACTGAAATGAGATATTTAGTTGAAAAACCAAATTCTTCACAGAACATACTGACAGTAGACAAAAATGAAAAGATACATGAATTTCAGAATCAGCAGGGTTCTCTGAATTTAATAAATTAACCAAACACACTCAAATAATTCCATGCAAATGCCTGTGAGAGAAGTAGTTATCTTGAACCTTTCCCTAGCTGAGTGCAAATGACTTCATAAACAGTGGATTTAATTAAGGAAAGTTACCCCTACCAAACATCAGATAATGGATACCTTTCACTTCTAGAATTCCATGTTTTCATCCCTAAAGCTACACAAAAGTATTGCTTGGAGGACATGAGTGTGTTACTCAATGAAATCAAAGATGACCTTCTTTTGCATCAGAAAATAGATTTGTCATCATAATGTTTTCAAATAGTAGAAGTTACTCACTAAAGGTTTCTCTTTTCGTGCCACTAAGACAACTATGTTTAGTATTTTTTATTACTTCTCAAGTACAGATTCAACAAAACTAGTGAAATGCCATTTTAATGACAACAAACCCCTGACACAACTTCTGTCTCTTTTTTCCTGCACTCACTTAAATGTTTTCCCTCTATCTTGTTAGGTCCTAAAGACATGATTGTCTAGAAAATTGTCTTTTCTTAAATTAATCTTCACCAACCCATCTGCCAGAATCTACACATTATCACCTATTTTAAATTTCTCTTGAAAATAAGGACTGCACAAACTTCTCTGATATCACATTATTTGATTAACATTTCCCTTTATATCTCACACCTAACATATCTTCAATTAAACTGGAAGTAGTGTATTAATGTCTCAGAGTTTTTTATTTAAAGTTTTCATTCTCCTTTCATAGTTTCAAAGCTGTTCCTGAAGACTCATCCAATTAGAGGCATATAAAGTACAATTGATAAAAGCTCTATAATATAACCCTGGTTGCATCCAATTGATAAAATTGAACAATGATGGTATTTCTGTGGCTAAGTAGAAGGCATTGTTTGCCCTGTTTTATTGTAGCAATGAGTAACTCAGAATACCAGTGTAAAGCACAAAGTTCAGACTTACTTTTTGGTGAAACATAGTGAAATATACTGTAGGAAACACCAGTTGATTAGACAGAGTAAACTGTAATCACTAACTATGAGTTCTCCCTGCTTGAAACAATAGCTGTAATAGGGTATGTTCCAGTGCAAAATGTCAGGTTTTCTATGCATGTATTTATTTGAGCAATATAGGTGTCTTATAAATAAATATGGAATACTGTACTTGTCCAAGTTATAGTACAGCTTGATCTCTAACACATAAGATTCTCCATGTGTAGAAATGAAATTTAATTAGACTGTTTATCTTATAAATATTCCCACCCGAATATTGTTCAAGAGAGTCTTGCAGGTACAGAAATTATATACTAATTTAATCATTTAATGTAGCCAAGTGCTAGACTTATTGCCTGCCTCCATGTTTTTTATCATATTACTGGCAAGCACTGCCAGCTGTTAAATAAATATGGTTTTGATTGTAGAGAAGATAATAGTGAAAGAGAAAGGGACTGACCTAAAATTCACTCAAATCAGAAAACACGAATTTACAGTTCTCATTAATCTAAACCAGATGAAACAAGAGCTCAAAAGTATAGCCAATACTGCATATAACTCATACTACCAGTGTCTGGCAGAATTTGATTGAATGAAAGAGAAAACTTGAACACACACGCATGACCACATGCATGCATAGGGACAGCCAATTTCAGACTTAAGTGCCCTGCCTTCAAAAGAAACTGCATGCATCTCTTGAATTAAAGGCAATCACAGATGTAAAATAAGATAACCCAGCACATCATGTCATTCCAATTCTTATCCGATGGAGGATAATCTGATTTGCAGTATTTTAAACCATTTCCTGAATGGATTACTAATGAAGGTTGGCAATTCTGAGGAGTTTACCAATTGCTGACACTTTCTGTGCAGCAGCTGGGCAACTACTTTTAAATTGAGAAAGACTGTAAAATATATTTACAGCTAAATGCCTTTCTACAAAGATGGGCCAGATGGTCCCATAGAAATTGGAAAATGAAGAAAGAATTAATGAATCATCCAAGAAATCAAAAATCTTTTAGTGGGTGTTTCAGTCTATTAAAAAGAAAAATCACCCAAAACCCACCACCACCCAATTCTTCATAAAATGCTGTTTAGCTTAGTGTAATTCAAATGCACTTATAGGCATACTGTATTTCGAAATAATCACAGTGAATCATAGTTTTTTAATACATGAAGTTAGCTTTTGTCATGTTAATAGCATATTCCATTATGAGATGAGATTTAAAATGGTATTATTTTAAAGTATACTACAAGAAGTCTGAACTAGAGTCTCTTTACATTTGACATATGCATAGGAATCCTTAGTGACAGGGAAGTGTGAAAGGAACAGTTGGACTCGATGATCCAGTGGGTCTCTTACAACATGGTTATTCTATGATTCTATGAAGAGGTATTTTCAAATAGAGAAGCATTTCTAGAAAGGGTTCTGGACTTAGTAGAAGTGCTTTCCAATCATAACTATACTTCTGTATTGCCACTAAGATAAAAGCAAAACAAGACTTAGCCTGGAGAAGAGGAGGCTGAGAGGAGACCTCATTACTCTCTACAAGTACCTGAAAGGAGGTTGTAGAGAGGAGGGAGCTGGCCTCTTCTCCCAAGCCTGTGATGCCTTCTTAAATGATAATGATCAAGCTCTATGCTGCTATTATATTTCATAAAAAATAATGTAAATGCAAACAATTAAATTAAATGAACGATATCTCTACTTACAGATTACAGGACTAAATAATAACACAGGGTCATAAATGGAGTATATATGTTATTTAAATTATATGACTTTTCATGCCTATTTGGGATACAGACTTGGTTTAAACTTGAACTATGACAGGCAAACTGATCAATGCATACAAGAAAGCTGGGAAGTGACTTCTGATAAAGATACATAGTGATAGGACTAGTCAAATGGCTATAAATTGGAGAGGGACAAACTTATACTAGACATAAGGAGGGATTTCTTCACAAAGAGGGTGGTGAGGCACTGGCTCAGCTTGCCCAGGGAAGTTGTGGCTGCCCCATACCTGGAAGCGTTCAAAGCCAGGTTGGATGGGGCCTTGGGCAGCCTGATCCAGAGGGAAGTGTTCCTGCCCATTGAAAGTGGGGTTGTAATTAGATGATCTTTAAGGTCTTTTCCAACTCAAACCTCTAAGATTCTGTGATTCTGTGATTCAATTGCTTTATATGTAAAGAAAAAGGTGTTGGAGTCTATCTCTTCAGATTTCCATTTGTGGGTTTTGATTATTTCTCAAATGAGATTTTGAGCTGAGTCTAGACTTCAGGTAATTGCCAGCACTTGTCTTTCCCGATACATCTGTATGGCACCTTCTGATGAAAGTAGCCTAGGTCTCTTCCAACCTAGTGATCCTGTGACTCTGTCCTCTGGATGAGGATGGGAGATGCTGGATATATGTATTCCTTAAGAAGAGTTCCCCTGTTTAATTTTTAGAAAACATGTCTCATGCCAACATGTTGCAAAGAAGTCATTTCTCGTTGAGAATCTACCATCTTGGTAGGAGAATATATAAATAACACAAAAATAAATAGATAGAAGGTCAAACATTTCCTTCCTACACTCTGGGTTATCGTGCACAGTGAGCTCTGGAGACCACTGACTCAGAAAACCCAACTGAGGAACGGATTGAGTGTCCTCTGCTAGAGACAATGATACAAGCCCAAAAGTTTTCAGTGTCTGGTTTGGTACAAGTGGCACCTTCTCTCAGAATTAGTGTTTCCAGCATTCAGATATGTTTCAGTCAGTAACCCTTGCACCCCAAGAGCTCTGGGGCTCTGGTTTGGCTGGAGAGGAGCTGGGTGCTGGTGCAGCTGCTGGAGCAGCCCCAGGTTGGCTCTCGGCTGGGTTGGGACCAAACCCTTCCCAACCTGAAGGTGTCGAGAGAGAGACTGAGACTGCAGAGACAGGACAGGGGAATGTAACAAGAGGTCTTTTGAACAACAACAAACAGTGTTTATTAATTAATCCTAGACTAATGTGTTCCTCCATCTACACCACGACTCACAGCCCAAGATCACTGCTATGTCCACCCTACCCGTTTCACAGTCCGTCGCCGTGTTGGGCAGGATTGTTGGGTGGGCAGTAGCAGGTCGGGCAGTGTCGGAAGGGGCGAGCTGGGACGGGTGGTGGCTGTGGCACGGGAGCGGCCACAGGGCGATCCCAAGGATTTGGCCCTGGCCACCAATCTGGGCGTGGAGGGGGCCCAAAGAACAGTGGTGATCGGCGCTGAGGTGAAGGTGCCGATGGAGCCTGAGCCGCCTCTGGGATGCTCTCAGGGCTGTCTGTGCGGCGTTGTTCGTCCAGGGCTGGACCAGCACTGGTGCTGGGGGCATCAGGGTCAGCTGATGGCTCAGTTACTGTGGGGCTGGGGGCTGCAGGGCTCTGGGAGTCATTCTGCTCCTCATCCATTGGTGCTGCTGTTTGGCCCTGTGACAGCTGTGGCCCAGGAGTGGCAAGAGCTGCTGGTAGCTCATCCCTTGCAGGCTCTGGAGCTTGGGATTGAGCTGGGCTAGTGCTGCCTACCAGCCAAGGAAGACAACTGGGCCCGGGAGTTGCCTGGTGAGAGGACTCCATGACTTGTGGGGCAGGAGGTGAGCGACGCTGGGGTGAAGCCACAAATAGAGTGAGGGCGGCCTCCAGGATCTTCTCTGGGTTGCGTTTGCGGCGTCGTTTGGCCGGGGCTGGACCGGCACTGGTGCTGGGGCCATTGGGGTCAGCCCATGGCTCGGTCGCTGTGGAGCTGGGGTCTGCACGGCTCTTGGCGTCCTCCTCTGTGGCTCCTGTAGCCGCCAGAGCATCCGCTGTTCTCTTTCTTGGATGCTCGTCCTCCTGCCCAGGGCTGCTTGGGGCTGCAGCCGGGGCTCGCTCTGTGTCCTCAGGGTTTTGGTTGCCCCTCCTGAGGAGCTGGGGCTGGTCTCTCTGGAAGCCAGGGCGGTGGAAGAAGTGCAGCTGCGGATGGCAAAGGACAGGAGTCAGTGCCAGCATTGCCAGAGGAGGAAGACACAGATTCTCTAGACAAGCATTAATCTAGGACAAAGATAGGCTTAGGTTGAATAAAGTGTTGGGATGGAGCTTTTGTAAGTGGTGACCATGCTGGGGTTCTCAGTAGAGAGAAGCACAGGTTTCTCCACATCTGAAAATTGATAGAGAACCCCAAATGACTCAGCATGGAATGGTCAGTGTTCATTAAATGCCACAAGAAGATTAGAACTTTTGGTTCAGCCTGATGGAAAGCAAGCACAGAAAGAGCCCCAAGTGCTGGGACTGTGCTTGCTTTTCACAGCTGTGACCAAGTCCCTTTGCTCAGCACTTCTGCTCCTCCAAAATCCTGCACTTAGAAATCCTGACAACAACCCCGAGACAAACTCGGGCCACGTGCTCCCACCCCCATCCTCCCTCCCTGCCTGGGAAAGGTTTCTTTTAGCTGAATGTGACCCTCTCCCCACCAAATGTCTCAAGAGTTCTCTCACAGGGGAGGAACTCACGTACCTTGCCCAGAGAAGCTCCTGCTGCTGCTATTGCTTGCAGCTTCCCGATGGTGATAGAGATGGAAGAACGTCCTTCCACTGGCTGGAATCCATGGAGGCTCAATAGGACAATGAAGCCTCCCATGGACTGGGTCTCAAAGATTTTCCTCCCCAGCACTTCCTTGACAAACAGATTTTCGGCGATGACGATGCACTTGCCATCGTCAGCCCACCAGATGGACTGGAAGCGATGGCTGCTGACGATATTCCAGAGGTCCTTGAGGAACCTGTGGGCTGAAGAGGGTCTGTGTTTGGCACAGCTCTCCTCCCACCACTGATAGCGGATGCAGGGCACCCTGCACTCATCAGGCTTACCTTGAGAGTTCTCTGCTGCGAGAGATGAGCTGGCAGCATCCTCGGGTGCTGCCATAGCACCAACCTCGTGGTTGGGAGAAGGTGGAGGCACCACCCCAGGCTCCTCCGTGTCGGAGGATGAGTCTGAAGAAGGTGTATCCATGTTGTTCCCCATAGCTGAGCTGGGTTTCAGCTTGGAGCCTCGTCCCTTAGGCTGAGCAGTAAGACACAGTCCTGCCTGTCAGCGGCTGAAGGGCTGTGGTGTCTGATCCCTGGGCAGCAGCTTATAAAATGCCCTGGGTCATTGTGACACCTGCATCCCATCACTGTGACCTCACCGTGTGGCACGTGTCGCCTGCCGACAGGAGCTGGAAGGCAGCACAACTTCTAAAAAGTCCTGTTGTCTCCCCTAAATGCAGCTTGTGACTGAAATAAACTGGGGCCCGACTCAGAATATGGATTTTGGGGTCTCTCACAGGGCTATGCTGCAGCACCAGCCCCTTCCTCAGGGAATCCTCGAATCACTGAGTCATTTAAGTTTGACAAGGCCTTTCAGATGAAGTCTGGTCGCATTCTAATCGCTGGCAAGCCCACAACTAAACCATGGAGCAAGCATGACATCTGCATGGCTTTTCAATCCCTCTGTTGGTAAATCCCCCAGTGCGCTGGACAGCAGTTGAATTAATATAGCTTCCATTTAGGTCAAGGTGAGCTTTACCTCTGTGGCTTCAGGAAAAACTGTTTTGATGAAATTCTTTTTTTTTTTTTTTTTTTAATTAGGAATGGAACAAATATATAAATTAAAGTATATAATTCAAATGAGTATAGCATACTTCCAAGAGCTAATGACAAGCATAGTCATTTAGATTTCAATAAAAATGTATTTAGTACCTGTAATTAGTCTATTTTGTCATTGTTAGATGCATTAAAAATGTCCTTTATCTTAAAGCAAGTTATTATTCATTGAAATTCAAAGGTAACTGAGCAGCAAACAGCATCTAGTGTGATTTGTCTCATAATTAATACATTTATTCATTGTGAAATACAGCTCTATTGCCTATTATTTTTAACTAAAGTATAATATGCTGAATTTTAAAGGCATTGGGCTGTTACCCAGAACAAAATATTTCTAGCAGATAGGAGTGACATTTAACTTTAGCAGTGTAAGTGTATGTCCTGGATAAATAAAGAAAATAATTTATGAACAAAATTGAACATTTATTTAGGAGCAGAAAGTCATAAATACATTTCATATCCAACAAGCCTCAAACTATTCTTACTGCATTTAGGCAAAGGGTAAGGATGCATAAAGAAAATTTATCTCAACAAGATGCTTTCAGGCACAGTGAAATCTTGCCTCTTGCCTTAACCCAGTGCTTGCCCTCCTTTCCTGGTGGAATTTTTTTTTTTTTTTGCAATAACAGGCAAAACACATTTGAGCTTATGTTTTTATTGCATTGCTTTTAGTTTGCTTGTCCCATTTTTTTTTCACAGAATCACAGAACAATCAGGTTGGAAGGGACCCATCGGATCTTCTAGTCCAACCATTTCTTACTTTTTCTTTCTCTTTTCTGTTTCACATGGTTTTTCTAGATCAGATCTCTCTTCTCCTTTACTTTCTCTTCCAGTCAAGTGTTTCCTCACTTTCATGTTCCTCTGCAGGATTTACAGTTCTCTCTGCTTCCTACTCACCTCACCCAGCACAGTGATGTGAGAAAGGGGTTTATTAGCTAGGCAAGGATGGATTCCCAGGCATTGCCATTGCCACATGCATCACTGGTACTGCAAGCTCTTTGCCCCTCCACTGCCTTTTTCTGCCTGCAGTTCCTTTGCCATTAACATCTGACTTGGTTTCTCTCCTGTTCTGTTCCCTCCCCAAAGACTATGCGCACACACCTTACAGCACTAGAGAAAGCAGAAATCCTTCAGGCAGATACAGCCTGGCAATACTGGAGCTGGAGCTCCAACTGCCCCAAGCCTGACCTTAGAACACTGGCTCTCCAGCTGGGGAACTGGCCCCAGCAACTCCCTCTGTCTAGCATAACCACACCTGTGAGAAACAACTTTGCCTGAGGAATTTTAAGCAAGGAACTTTTTTTTTTTGTCCATAGTATCTTTCTCAGAGTTTTAAATATCTGAAAGTCTAGTAGCTATCACTCTCTGGCACAATTAATTCCTGTTACACAGGTTGACGTCATTTTATGTGAATAACTCCTCCAGTAACTTCAGAGATTGAAAACGTACATTTAGAAAGAAGCTAAAATAAAGTAGGAAGTTTCCATTCTGTATCACATTTAAAAGGTTGAGGCAGAGAAAATGTGAAGCCAGGATTAAATTCTGCATTAGCAGTTGAATGCTGTGAGCTGCATTTATCAGATGCTGAGAGAGACTTTTGGGCTTTCCTTTACTTTGAATCACAGAGCACCCGTGGTTTCACTTTCACGTCCATGCTTCATCTTAAAGCCATAAAGGAAAGTTTTAAAAAATAAGTAAAAAATATTAAATTGAAGTATTAAACTTATACATCACCTGGGCAGTACAGTATATATCAGTATTGCCAGTTATAACTCTCACAAAAGCAATACCCTGGCATCCAGCACTGTAACACCCAGCACTGTAATGAGGTTGCCACTTGTGGAATAGAACAGAACACACAATGGGGGGGAAATCCTGCCACAGCCTATCTCAGATACGTTCCCATACCTTTTGAAATGGCAAAATTGCACAATCTGCAACTTTAAATATTTTGAGAAGAAATAAACATGACTGAATTTACCATTTTCAAACCAATTGAAAATTAACAGGCTTCTCACGCATTCACTGGACACTGCAACATTCTTGGAAAAAATTGACCTTAGCTGGCTTTGAACATAGCTAAAAAGATGTAGGTCTCCAAGCAACTCAGTTCCACAGTATCTATAAATAAAATCACTAAAGATAATATTTAAGTCCTCAAGGATAAGCAGCTTCCAGAATAAACCATGTTACAGTAAGGTGTTTGGACTTACATAAGGCTGTCATTCACATTTATCCCGGGTCCATTGGACTAGAATTTCTTGCCATTGATTGATCACTTACTGATTAAAGTGATAAAGCAATTCTCAACAGAGAGGTCACCCTAGACAAGATGACCCTCTGACACTCATTCATCTCAGAAGAAAGGACTCAGGCTCTGTTGCACTGCCTTGTCACCTACTGACACACACAAGCTACTGGGGGAAGTTATTGCCACTGACTGTTGTGGAACAGTACTACAAAGAAAGGATTGGAGACTTCAGAGGCATTGATTCAGCTCTGCCAAGAGGACAAAAATGCAAAAGAATCTCTGGATTTGGCTGAATTTTTGACTAAAATGAGTAATAACAGTATCAGCCTCCTTTATCTATGCATTACTACCTGGGTAAGGCAGGCTCAGTAGGACAAAATGCATCACCCCTTCAGACTGACAGCATACAGTCATTCTAATTTGCTCTGCCTACTGGCAACACAGGTATTTTTACTGTGCAATTTATTTCTGTCTATCAAAGGTGAAAAGCATTAAGCAATTAATTATTTGAAATGATTTAAGAGACAGATGGATGCCAGGGAGACTTCAAAAAGTAACCCATTATTATTAATTCATGTGGTATTCATTAGTGTGTTATTAATGATGCTGCTTTCATTTGATATTTGATATAGAATGCAATACTATTGGAATTTCTCTGTAATTTAATGACTGCTTAAGAATATTTACTGAAGACTGAGACTAATACAGATGATTTCAAGCTAACATTTAACATTTTATGTGATGTCAAGAGTGTTCTACAGCAGAGTGCTTTTTCTCGGCACACATGGAAAAATTCATTCTCTACCTATGAGCTGAGAAATTGTCTCCATTCCCAGTTTAACTGCACTATCAGTTGCTACAGCACTAACCAGAGAGTTTGCATATTAAACTCAGATCAGGGAACACCCTTCTGTTCCAGTCCATAAAGCTTGTGGATGTTGACATCTAACATGTCAAGAAATTCCCTGGGCAAGCAAATGGTGATCCCAACAGGGTCCTTGACTGCAGATGTCTACAGTAAAGGTCCTATTAGCCTACTGCACTATACACTGTCAGCAGTAACTTTGCATTTCAGGTTTTTGTGAGATTTTTATGTATCCTTTACATGTTGGAGCCATTTTAGCAATTTGCTTCTTCACAGTCTCACAGGCATATGTTTACTACATAAACTGCATTCCCCTTCCCAGCAATACATTCTTTTAATAGAATTAAAGTTCATACACTGTTTAATAGAAACCATATTTTTTAATCTAAAGAGAATATACAGTACAGTTCCTTCTAGAGTCTTAAATATTAAAGAAAAACAGCTCTATTTTAAAATGAAAAAGGTCTTGGGTATAATTCTGTGAAATGCACCATATCCAGACACAAATATCACTTGAGGGCTCCTAGTAACATTTTATTATTAATTTGTCTAAACAGGTAACTCTACAACAGCACCCAAGTGATGTTTACAGAGAGTGGTTGTTGTCCACAAAGCTTGCGTGTCCACGGGACTTTTTGGACCACTTGAGTCTCTAGCTGACCTTTTAACCATTTTCATCTTTACACAAAGGCTCTGTGGTAGGGCTACACCAGGGTTACCTTTTTAAGCTCTTGGCTCCTCAGGTTAGCTACACTGGAGAGTATTAGCCACTGAAAAACACATTATTGTAGTTCCCCTGTTATAGACTGGACTCAGCAGTGCCTTAAAAAATAGATTACGCGGTCAAAAAGGGATAAAGTCCTCCTGTGTGATAAAAGGACACATTGTTACACATTGCCTATGTAGTTCAAAATTTGAAATGTACACATGCTTGATTTTCTCTTTGAAGGTGACAAAAATAGAATAAAAGATACCAGCTAGGAGACAACTGCTGCATTATGTCAGAGTAGAATCATTTGAAATAATGAGCCTCTTAATTTTCAAAGACTCCAAAGAAAGTAAAAAATACTCCCCTAAAGTGACTTGAACCTATCCTTGCCACAGAAATCACAAAGTTGTGTTCATCCATCTTCACATTTCCCAGCTGATCATGTGGAATGGAAGTATTCAAGTTCAGAGACTCCATTCCTGTTGCATTTCTAGTTCATCAAAAAAATTAAGTTCCTAGTTATCACACTAGTGCATAATCTGCCAACATAAAATATTCAGGCAAATGGAAAAACTTCCATTAAATATCTACCTTTATATCATCCCCATACTGAACAGTACCTACGTTAAATATTTGGTAAGATACACCATCATGAACCATGTTTCTTCTGGAAAACAGAACTGATTGCTGATTAATGAAATGATGGGATGTGTAAAACCTTTGACAAAAAGTAGTTCAGGTCTAGGTGGAGTTTCTGGTTTGGAAGTGTTATTAGAAAGAAACCTGTCAAGCGCATACATAAGTCTGGGCAGCTGGGGAAAGCTCACATTCAAATCAGCATGAGCAAAAATGATTTATGAAAGTAAAAAAAGAAGTCTCTTTCTCTAATCTATCGGAAAATTTAGGATACAAGGGTCTTCCAGCTAAAAACTTGCTGGATGAACATTAAAATCCTAATATCAAATATATTTTTCTTCTAAATGGACCAAAAATCTTAAGAGACAAAATAATTTTTCCACCTTGAATCACTAAGTGAAATATTTAACAGCAATATGATACATTATGTACAAAATTGTCAGTACTTTTTTTCATTCAGAATTATTTTCACTGCCATTCTCATATATCAGAGAATGGTATCAATGATGGACCTCATACTTCTCCCAGTGGTCTGGCTATTGAATTTTAACTAAGACTCAGCTAAGAATGGGGGTAAGAAAGCAGTGAAATGGGAGCAGAAATAGAAGATAGGCAGCAACTGTAGTAGAGATAAGAAGAGATGGTCGTAGGCTAACATTCTGCATAATTTAATGGTTTTCTTGAAATGCTGAATTCCTTTTGGGGGAGATCAAGTATCTGCATAATAACTTTCTGTGATCTTGGATGCTACAAGCACCTTAAAATATGCATGGAATATTAGAAAAAATGAAGAAAGATTGAAAAAAGAGTAAGCCTGCTTACTATGCCCCAGTAGTTTTTCATTTATTTCAAGCAGACTGTATCTGACTGAATTCTTAGTGTCTGAAGGCAAAAGGAATGGTCTCACCTTGACCACATTTTACTTTTAGTGCCGGTAGATCTAGGTAGCCTAAGTCTTAAGGCTTGACAAACATTTCAGATTATACATTTTACCTGAGGTACAGTTCATAAAGCACAAAAATCACTGTCAGTGTGTTAAAGTATTTCCGATTTTTTCCAGGGCATGAATCTGGTATACTACTTAACCGAGATTAAGGGTAGAGCATGTAGCTGAGTGTTCACTCATCAGACCTGCTGTTCCAACTGCTTTTCCTTACTTATGTAAACTTTTTTTTCCTTGAAATGGTTAATATTTGATAGATTCCTCCCATGGACAAATTGCTGGAGGGTAGCTATAAAATGGTATGCTACAAAATCCAAGGCAGACGAGCAGCCACAATATTCTGTCCAGCAGATTATAAGGCTTTAAAAGATAAAGTGTCAATCAAATCTGGATCAGTCTTTCAGACATTAGTTCAAGTCATGTCTGTTTCCCTTATATTCCCACTTAAATTGCATTGCATGAACTGCACAACACAAGGACATGCAGTTTGGCAAGTGTTCAAAAATTGGCATGGTGATTGCTCTGGGAACAGGCAAAGGAAGTTTTTTGGGTTTTAGGGTATAGCCAAAATTGTTAAGTGCCTGATGAAAGACTCAAGAGTATATCTATGAGTGATTTTGTATTTGGTTTTTGGATAGGAAGGAGTTACGTGCTTTTAAACAGACATGTGCTTAAGTACTGCAGAGTGCAGGCATGCAGCAGTTCCACATTTATGCTCACTCCATACAAATGTGCACTGTTTGAATTTGCCCCTCACGCCTCTGTACCATGCATTACCATTCAGGGTCATGGTGTGGTCTTTTATCCTCATTACATTTCTTAGCCTATGGGATACCTTTCTGAGATACTTATATAGCCCCTAAGCATATTAAAGGGATATTAGGCCGCTGTAATAACTACAGACCATCTTACCATCCTATTTCACTCCCAGAATGGTAAGGTGGAAGGAATCTCAATTGTACCACAGTTAACAGACTGGAAAAACAGAGAAAATAGAAATCTTGTAGTTTGCTGGAAGTACCTTTCCAGAGATATTTTAGCACTTTAAGTACTATAGTACTATATAGTGTTGTATCACAAGTTAGCTTAAGTGGGAGCTCAACAGGTACCTGCACAGAGAGATACTCAGTATTTTGTATCAGTAGATGAAGTCTATTTAATAGGTATTAAAATATGATCTCATGTAGCGTATTGAGTACTAAAATAGTCTTCACTGTGATTACATCTGGTCACCTTCAGTTTTAACACTGCATTAACCAGACAAGCAGTGATCTAAAGTCCAATTAGATGCCAAGTTATTCAACTCATTAAGTTTGAATGAAGTAGCACACTGTTCTCCTACAAAGAGACTTGCAGGGGAGTTCTTATAAAGTTGGTGAATAGTTTTATAGCTTTGGAAGAAATGTTTGGAAATTCAAAGTCATAATTTAGAGCTTTAGGAAACACCTGAAGGAACAAAATAAGCAGAAGCAAAATGCACAAGTACATGTGTAAATTCCACCTAATGCATTTATGTTTTCCAAGTATGTGAAATACTTGACAACCTACTCTGTTAACTAGGAGAGAAGTTTACTTTATCCTCAGAAGTGGATTCCCTTCTCTGTGACCTAGCAAGTCATACTTTAATGTGAAAGCACATGTGGGATAATTCTGTGAAATGCATGCAGAGTGCTTTTTTCTCTTTTTCACTTTTCTCTTCACCCTCCACCATGCCTCTGCTTTCCCCTTACAGTGTAATATATTTCTTTGTTCAAATTCAGGACAAAGAATAGTATTTTACCACTATAATAACAAATAAGTCTAAGCTATGAGTGGAATTATGCTGGAGTTAAAATCAAAATCTGTCCATTTTTTTTGCACCCATATAACATTAGCCTTTATCTTACCGTTGCTTAGAACGATCAGGTTGTCAATGGATATATTATTGCAAAGCAGATGGGTAATAAAACTGTTCAGAATGTCTTTCTGGCAACTTCATATTTGCTTTTGGGAAAGGAAATTCTTTTGGCCTGCCACTTCAAACTTGAGAGGAAAGCTCTTTCTCAGATTCAAGTTTACAGGATCATATTTGCCATTGGGAATTTTTCAGTTCCCAGCATTACTAGAGAATGAGAGGGAAGAATATTAGTGGTGGAGTTTCATCTAAAAAAGTGGATCTTACCGTGTTGATGGATGAATTTTAAACTCTCAACTTCCAGTTCTTGTTTTATAGTGCCTAAGAGGGAATACTCTTTTGGAGATAATACAGATCTTCCTGCCCTTGGTCTTTTTGGTTTTCATCATTCATACTCATAACCTTCCTGCATGCTCTAGCATTTCAGTCTTACAGAAGAAACAGTAAAGGAAAATGCTCCCTTTTTTATTTCTTTTCCCTCTTCTTTTATTTTTTTTTCCAAATTTGAACTGCAATCTTAATACATTTAAAAAAATAATAATCAAGTAACATGTGACATGATGACAGGAAACAGCTTCAAGTTGCATCAGGAGAGATTTCATGGAATCATAGAATAATCTGGGCTAGAAGGGACTCATGAAAGTCACCTCATCCAGCCCCATTGCAATGAACATGGACATTTTCACCGTAATCATTTAACCCTGAGTCCCATTGAACCTGATCCTGAGTATTTCCTGAGATGGGGGATCTATCATTTTTTTCCAGGCAACCTGTTCCAGTGTTTTACTACCCTCACTGTAAAATTTTTTTCACTTATATTTAGTGTAAGTCTACCCTATTTTAGTTAAAAAAAATTACCTTTTGTTTTATTAAAACAGACCCTACTAAAAAAAATTGTCACCATCTTTCTTTAAGGCTTCCTTTAAGTACTGAAAGGGCACAACAAGGTCTCCTCAGAGCCTTCTCTTCTCTATACTGAATAGACTCAACTCTTTCAGACTTTCCTCACTGGAGAGGTGCTCCACTATTGTGATCATTTTTGAGGTCCTCCTCTGGACCCACTCTAACAGGTTCACATCTTTCCAGTTCTGAGGGCTCCTGAGGTGTACACAGTAATCCAGATGAGGTCTCTTCAGAAGGTGAGAATCACTTCCATTGACCTGCTGACCATGCTTCTTTTGATGCAGTCCAGGATATGTTTGACAGCTCATCTCCAGCTTTTCACCCACCACTATTTCCAAGTGCTCCTCATCAGGACTTCTCTCAATCCCTTCATCCCCTAGGCTTCATTGATAAGTTGGGTGCCCCCAAGCAGGTGTAGGACTTTGTATTTGGCCTTGGTGAACCTCATGAGCCCACTAGTCAAGCTCATCCAGTGTCCTGCTGGATTGCATGCTATCTCTCAGGCACATCATATGCACCATTCAATCTGGTGTGGCCTTGCAAACTTGCTGAGAGTGCACTTGATTCTACTGTCTGTGTCATTGATGAAGGTATTAAACAGTACTGGTCCTGATACAGACCCCTGAGGGACACCACTTGTCACCATTCTTTTTAGGACACTAAGTCATTGGTCACTACCCTCTGGATGTGACCATCCAAACATTTCCTGATGCATCGAACAGTCCAACCATAAAAGCTATATCTCCCCAATTTAGAGAGAAAGATGGGAAGATGGAGGGAGTGGGGAAGGCTTGGGGAAGTGGGGATTTGGAAGAAGTAGGCTGTATCAAAGCTCTTACAGAAGTCCAGATAAACGACATCTGTAGCTCTTTCCTTGTCCTCCAGTGTAGTCACTCCATCACAGAAGACCATGAGGTTGGTCACACAGGACTTGCCCTTGGTAAAGCCTTGCTGACTGTTTTGAATCACCTCCTTGTCCTTCATGTGCCTTAGCAAGATTTCTAGAAGGACCATTTAGATGGGATATTAGGAAAATTTATTCACCAAAGAGTTCATCAGGCATTGGAATAAGCTGCCTGGGGAAGTGGTAGAGTCACCATCCCCAGTGGTGTTTAAAATATGTGCATATGTCGTATTTGGGGATGTGGTTTAGTGGTGAACTTGGCAGTGTTATGTCTATGGTTCGACTAGAGGATCTTTTGGGTCTTTTCCAACCTCAACGATCCTGTGATCAAATTTTACCAGGATGTATTTTTTTCCCTCTGAGTTTGTTTTTATTTCCCGCACATTCCTGAGACTACCTGTTTCTTAATAAAGCAGCCTTCAGGCTTCCTGCTTCATCTTGTGGGTGATAGTGATCCCAGAAGGTGAGTGAGCAAGTGTTAAAGGGAAGGTAACATGAGCCTTCAGGTCCTAGCAAATCAAACACTCACAACAAGCAAGGGATTTTGACAAAATAATCAATAGTCCTAGGGAAAGAAAAGAAATATCAAGCTTTGGAGGAAGGGAAGAAGAGAACCACCATAACATTTATAAGGCCTCATTTAAATGTTAGTGGAATGTTGACTCTGCTGTAATTCCCTTGGATGTTTGGTCTCAGAAATGCTCCAAGTGTTTTGAGGTTTATTACAAGACATTTATTTATTAAACAAGTAGGATAAAGATGTGTGTGTTTCCCATAATTACTAGGAACTTTCATGAAAACATTTTTGTTTTAGTGTATATCTTCTGTTTAGCAGTTCTTACTGACACTAAACAACATGTGCTCCAAATAGATCTGCAAAACATGCTAGAAATTTCACCAGCTTTGGAGCAACCTTTCAGCACTTTCTGTAATTATATATTTTCAGAATATTTTCTACGTATTCTAAATAAAATATGTCTACAGCTTACCTGAATATTGTCCAATGTTTAATATATTATGGACAAATCCTTAGCCATTACAATTAATATATTCTCATCCAGAAAAACAGAGAAATGAGAATTTACAACAGCTTAAGATGAGAGAATGAATTTTTGATTTGTGCTTAAATTTAGGTGCAGATAACTTAAATAGTTTTACATTAAATTTTGAATGTCTTCTGCATGCAGGACTCAAAATGTAGAGGAAGCTTTAGGGTGGGATGGGCACTCAAAGAACACTTTCATTTGAGATTTACTGATTGAGAATCTGGTTGATATTTGCCTGACTATTTATATAGAACATGAAGGGAAAGTGAGTTTGCTTTTGGAGAGCTGAAACATCTCTGCAAATATTTCCCCTAAAAAGGACTGGTTTAATTTTGAAAGAAAAGTCACTATTCTGATATTCCCTAGACCAGAACAATTAGAACAAGTAGGTGTCACCACTTGATCAGATGTTTATGCTACTTGCTGTCCTGTAAGCCTTAAGATGAAGACAGACCAGCCTTACCTGGAGATTTTGTAAGGTCAAAGTTACTGCTGTTGCTTTGAGATCTCTTCAGTTCTTTTATAATCTCTTTAAGATTGTTCAGTAATCATGTCTCACAAATTCAAGTAATTAATTGTTTTCAAAGCACCCCTGGCTACATTGGACTAAAATTTTCTACTGTTAACTCTATTCTGTAGTATGTAATGTTGTTTATTTCTTGGAAGCAAGCTCCAGTCAGCTGGCAGGTTTGGTAGGTAGTATTCTGGGGAACACGATAATTTTCATTTACTTGTACCAAGAATTCTAGAGTTCAAAGAGGCAATATAATTTCTGCTGCTAGTACAAAATCTGCATCTACTAACAGGATATTCTATAGGACACAAACAGATGAACAGGTCAGACAGGTTTAGGCTAATGAAAAACAAATTGTTCTACTAAGTGACCTATCTTTGCCTGAAGGGCTTAACTCCCTGGTAATAAATTCAGACTTAAAATGGTTCTTGAGATACTGTGCAAGCGAGAGGCTTTTTTGTCATTAATGATAAATTTGACAATTTTTTATTTGCATTGTTCAAATGTTAACCCCTTACTAACTACTCGCTGGAATAACTGAATGTTTCTTAGATGAATTTCTGCTTAACATAACTCCATCAGTATGAAAACTATTTTTTTTGCATTTGGCTCTTCTGAAGGCAGAAAACTTCATTATCACAGACAACTAGCCATTGACAAACAGCAATTATTAAGTAAATACTTATACAGCTGCCTTTATCATAGTAATTCCTTAATAGTGATGATATTTCTTATTGGATCATCTATTTCTTTAATGATATGGGATTAATCCTTTATTTTTATCCGTTACTTATGTAAGATGAATTTTGTAGCAGAAAATGCTTTCACTGAAAACTAATGGGACTGTCTGGAACAGAAAGGGTCTGAAGGTGTAGCTTCCTGAGTCCCAGGATGGTAAAACACAGTTGATGAATTGGCTATGGGGAGCAAAGGTAACAGCAAGGGTGGATATACAACAGGAGAGAGTGGAACAGTGGTAAGGAACTAAACAGAGTGAATGAGGATGAGCTCAAGAGCACAAAATGAAGGCATTTAAATGGTAATGACATTTCCTGAGCTTTGGACTAGAGGGACTTGTGCATGAATTAGAAGGGATGAGTGGTTTTATACCCATGACCATGGGAGATGGAAAAGACAGACCTGTCTGTGGTGCTGATCACAGAGCAAGACCTTCAGCAGGTGAAGACAAGGAGAAAGCTTTCTACAGCAGGAGAAAGACAGTCACTCTTTGGAGATATGAATAAGTCACATGTAACTACAAAAACCTTCTGAGACCTTTTTGTTCCACTGTCAGCTTCTTCCTCTGTAATTTAAAAATGGTGTTGCTAGGAATCAGGTGAAAATGGAAATGTCGTTCTTCCAACTAATACTTTTCTCATTTAGTATGGATTTCTTAGTATATTTTAAGAATAAACTTCTTAGAGATACAATTACTGAAAACTTTAAAAAGCACAGCAACCTGCAACGTTCCGGATTCACACAAACAAGAGGGAATCTTTCTTTTCTAATTTGGAAAAGCCTAAAAAATATACTTCAGATAGTTTGAAAGACGATGTGAAACAGGTACATGAATACAGAAACCACACAGTTCTTCAGGGGAGTTTTGGCGCTTTCCCTCAGCAGTGGCCAGAGGAGGGTCTGTGCTCCCGAAAGATGCATTTCAAAATGGATTTTTATGAAGGAGGATGGCAGGAAAAGTTGCCTAGAGCATACTGAGCAGACAAGCTTCAAATGGTGTCTGCATGTCTGAGCCTTGGAGTCAGTGTGAGCAGTTTGCATCCCTTCTACTTTTCACAGCTTTAAATCTCTATTTCAGCCTTCTGCCTGGGGGCTCTTCAGATACACAGGTAAACAGCCCCCAGATTAGGAAAATCTTGAAGTAAACTGTAATCTGGTTCAGCTGTTCTTTTTTTGTCTTTTTTAGATCAGATCTGACAATGATTCAGAAGACAATTCAATATCGTCAGGATTTCCTTCTATTCAAACACAGTAAATTTTATTCCTGATACCAAGTAGAGTCTGCATAACAACGCAACAGGAACATCTACTACGGATTTATTTCCTGACTTCAAATAGAAAAAAAACATTTCTCCTCAATCTTTTACAGTCATTTGCAGCTTAGTTATTCATGCTAGGCTAGATTGAATTATTTACCTTTTTCCAAGAGTTTCTCTCATTTTTTTAATAGTCTTACTTGAAATAATTAGAAAATAACAGAGGATCATTGCAAAAACAATATTTAAAATTAAGTGAGTTGAATGTATGCCTCATTCTAGAATAGTATGTGTTACTGTAACATGCAATTATATTGGGGAAAAAAATCTGAACTCCCCCAGGTTACAGATTGATTTCATAGTTGTTTTATAAGCTATTGCTCTGCTTCCTAGGGTATCTCTCAGGCTCCGTTCAGCACAAAATCCATTATATACTACACATTCAGATAGATGAAAGGTATAACGGCAAGCTTAACTTTTCTTCTATTTAGTGAATAATGATTTATAATTATTCCTTTTAGGATGTTGAAATTAGCTGGGCATATGCCTACCAACTCAATTCCTTTTGTTACTGGAGGTGCTGCTTTTTAACAGCAGTTATTCTAGACACCTCTCAGAGGGCAGATTTAATAGAGAGCTTTGAGTACACTGTTACTGGTCACAGTTCTCATCTAGAGCTTTTCTTATGTGATTTACAATCTGTAGTATCCTATTTATTGCCCGAGTTAAAGCAAAATCATCAACACAAAGAGACAGTCACAAGTTGCTTTTGCTTATAGCATATGATTTCTTTTACCAGGGAAGTCAAATGAAAACTAACACAGAACAAAGGAAAGGAAAGAAATATAAAAGGGAAGGACATTTAGAAGGAAACAAAAGATATAGTGGTAGAAATTACACATTATCTCAATTTATTTTTGACACTACTGAGTCATTTCGTTGTTTAAGAGACAGATCTCCAGCAGAAGTGAAGTAGTATAGCTTTTTATAAACAGAATGTCACTTGGATGATTGCAAGTGATGGAAAATAAAAAAACCCCAAATTAATACAAACAGATATGCAGAAACAGGAAAAACCTTCGGTGAGCAAAGACAAAAACTCTTAGCATAGAGTTGTCCCTTGTTTTTCCTTATTTCACCTTTTCCTCACCTTCTGTGCATCATATTCAAATTTTTCTCTAAAGTATTTTAATCTTTCTATTGTCAAGCACAAATTTCTGCAGTTGTCAAGAGCTTAGTTACTACTTTCTCCCTTCTGTTCTTCTTGTTTTCTTCAAAGCCTGCCTCTATGTATCTACCTTTCTGTTGTATGTAAGCATTTTTTTGGTCCCTGCAGTAGAAAAGTTTTGCTGTACACATCTTGACCTTATTAAGAAAGAAACTATTTTACCTTTTTCCTTTCTCTCATCAACAATAATAAGTGGAGAAAAATGAACAGGACATCTGAACAACTATAGATGGAAATTATGTTTCCAGAAAAATGCTGATATAATAACACGGTGATTTGGTACATATGAAGAACTATGGGAAACAACAAATTCATGTAGAATTCTACTACTGCTTACTATACCACCCAAAGCCAAAATGTTTTCTTTCAACAATAAAGGTCACAAATTCATCAAGAAAAATCAGAGTTTGACTGGTAATTCAGGATTTAGTTCTTGCTCTGGAATACTGACTCCAGATTGAGTTCAGTTGCTTCTTACTACTAAATCCTTTTCCAGATGAGGAGATACACAAGAATCCCATAAATCTCCTCATGAGAGTTAGAATTCTGAAATTATGTTGAGATTTCAAGGTATTCAAGAACATACTCCACATTTTGGCAATAATGGAAAAACAGTGATGAAAGTATAGGCAGAATATTCCTAAATTCTCCTCCCTGAACTTTCATTCAGGGATTTATTCTACCAAGCAGGAAAGTATCATCACTCTACATATTATAACAAAAAATCAGTCAGAGAGGTGGGGAACATCTTCTCTTTGCCTGACCCAATCTTGCAAAAGAGCTTTACTCTGTGAAAGGCAGAGCACTGCTGGAGCAACTGCATTTACATGCTGAAAGCAGCAAACTCCTCTGTTAGACAAGGGTGATATAATGGTGCGAGAGAAGCAAAAAGCCTGGGTGACTTTGATTGTATGTGACTGTTCCTCTGTGCATTTCCGTTAAAATGCTTGTCTGTTTTGTCTGTGCTTTCTTATTTCAAACAAAGGATATCAATAGCTGTAGATTCCAATGCTGTGCTGCAGTCCGTGAACAAATAAATTGTACTACACTTAGCATATTGAAAATTCACAGAATTTGTGAAGGCACAGGCTTAAGGTACATGCTTCCCATATTTATGCAAGTTCTTTCAGCCTGGTTTCAACCATTGACTGTTGAACTGTATTAACTGCATAAATAAGAGATTTGAAAAATGGGTCAGCAACATCAAGCTAAGGGCAAAATTATCCCCAGATCTTCACAGTACATCTACATTTCTGTACTCTAGTTTCTTAATGTACTCAGAAAAATAACAGTAAGTGCTGCACTGGTATGAAAAAAGTAACAAACAACTCTTAGCTTGAATGTACATTATGCTCTGATTAATTTGTGATTTCAAAAGACAACATCAATAGCATCACCCTTTTTTTTGGAGAAAAACTGAATTTCAACTCATGTTTTTTGCTCTAAATCAGTTCTGTGCTGATATTATTGTACACATTATTAATTGTCAGTGAGACACTCCAGGCAGCCTAGAATGGCATGAAATTACAGCTCTGAAGCAATAACTGAATTATAGGTATTCTAAGATAAATATCCAACTATTTTTATTCAATCCCCAAGAGTGCTGGTTTAGAAGGGGGACCCTTTCAGGACTCTTAAGTCCCCTTAAATGTGACCCTTTAAACCCATCCTTTCACTACTGAGAAAACTTCTGACTTCAAAGCTGAACATGGCATATTTAGTCATTGCCTAGAGATTTCAAGAAAGAAATAATAATTGATAATATTACTTCAAACATAAAGTGCGCAGTCTGCCTGAGCATTTCTATCCAAGTATTTCATAATATAAAACACTGTGGAGAGGGTGGAAAAGAATTACTCATGAAGTCAGATGCTGACATTAGGTTTATGGCTCTGGCATGGCTGAAATAAATTGACTCTGTTGGCTTCACATCAAAGCCTTCTTCAAATGACATGTTTTTTTCTTGTTGTTGAGAAAAACTATGTCACAAACACAAAAATCGAAAGCAAATTTTCAATTCAGTGGTAGCTTTGATTAGAACTAGTACTTCGATTACAGAACCAAAATTTTTACGATAAACAACACTTTTGTTGTCCATATCCTATTCATCCAGCACTGTTTTAACATCATAAGTATGTTGCCTGGGTATGAAATACCGGAAGAACAGTCCCAGCTCTCTCTCTCATTCTTTGTCAATGTTTAGTTTCCCTGGAACCAAATCTAGTGTGTCAGTGAATTAAATAGCAGACATCCTTTCCTTGATTTTGATCTCTGGAGACTGTGCAACATGTTCCTTACCCTTTTTTTTTTCCCAAAGTAGTTCAGCAGCAGTGAGCAGGGTGAGTATGGGCTTAAGAATCACTCAGCTGAGAGAGACTGACTCACAGGTCCCAGGAGATACCCTCAGAAGGAATGAAAGAGACAGATGTTTTCCATCTTCAGTGACTTACAAAGTGTTACCTTAACATTCTCCCATTCACAGGCTCAAACTGCAACCCTTCCATCAGCCTGTTATTTTGCATTGCTGTAGTTCATACCTTCACCCTGCAGCCACGGGTTTCGAGCTGTGCTCCTGGCATGTGCCAGGTTCCTTCTGAAGGGTGAAGAGGGTAAGCAAGAAATACTTTGAGCTTCACCAAAGCCACACATGTTAGTTGGATGTGAAGTTTCATTTAGTAATGCTTCAGAATCTGAGAAATTATCAGATTTTTTACTCTTGTGTGTGGGGACAATACTTAAAAATATATAAACATGCAAGTAATTCCCTTTCCTTATGGGGTAGAGGTCATCAACAGCTACTTCAGAATTTGTAATGCTACTGTTTGTGTTCACTCCCTGACTAGCATCACTCCAGAGCTAACCTCAGTCTTTCGCTACTAGGTGCTACCCAATGCTTTAATGAACAAGGGGATGCTCTCACACCAAGTAAGCTAAAGTATCACTGGCAAGGTGGAAATCAAAGAAGTTCATGTCAAAATGAATTAAAGGAGACGCATGGAAATGTATTTTATATTTATAGCTGAGCACAATCTGCTGAGGGAAGGGATAAACTTTTAACACTTATTAATGTGCTAGTCTGCTATTAAAATAACATCCACAATCTCTTCAGAAATTATGACCTCTTACTTGTATTAGAATACAAGTAAGATAAACATATAAAACATGTGTTTCACAATGGGATATAAAAGGCTATTGATTTTCAGAATGTATAAATGGGACTCAACACATCTTACACTTTCACAGACGTAAATTTGTACTTGAATTCACAGAGGGTTAAAATGACAACATCGAGCCACTTAGTTCTCTAATTTGTTCTCACACACAAATACATGGCTAAATCTTATCAGTCTTACAATGGTTAGTATTAAATTAGAGCCCTTTGAAAAATATGGTCCAAACTCACATTTTACTAACAGTAATTCAGTAATTCACAAAGCTATACACATTCAAACTACTAATTACTTTAACAGATTAAGCATTAATACTGTTCCTGTGTCTTGAGTGGGACTTCACATATGAAACTGTAGACAAACCTCAAAAGTTCAGAATGTAACTCACATAACAGCACTACTCCTATTTGGGAGAGCAGAATATTTTTAATCTTTCCCAAGTTAAAAGTTCCGTCCAAGAAAAGCAAAACATTTTTTTTTTCCATTCCCACAAACATCCTGAGGCAATGTTCTAGCACAATTTCCCACTGAATGATCCATCCTGTATGCATCTCAGCTGGGTATTAAGTGATCAAGAAATAGTTTCATAGAGTAAAGAGTAAGGGGAACCCAAAGGGGAAAAAAATACACACTGGTGCCCTGCTGGTGATTAGCTCCTGGAAAAGGAGACACTGTTTAAAAAGAGAAGAACTGAATGTGTGGCAGTTTTTGAAAGGAGAGGTAAAAAGAAGAACTTCGTAATTCCTTGCTATGACTTTCTATGGCATTAATCCTTTGACATAGCAGGAGCACTATTCCTGTGATTCCTAAGGGTAAGGATATTAGGAAATGTTTGCTGATATACAAGATAGTTTTGGACTGAACTCCGTAAATACTTCCACATTCAATGATGATTTATTTTACACAATGGAACAATACCTTCAAATTCAGGTTTTTATAGGTACTTCTGCAGAATTCTGAGGATTGGTTGCCAATGTAAATACTGAATATGGAAATTTACTTTGTTTATGTTTTTTTTGAAAAGTCTGGGTACAGTGAGTTTACTGAGGTTACAGGAGCTTTTTTGATAATAGTCGAACAATATTATGAAGCTTAAGAAGGTTTTATTATTGCGTTATGGGTTTAGCTACTTACTACTATAAAGTTCCTCAGTTCTGGGCTTTTGAGTATGTTACTCTGAACTACATTAACACATATTAATAAAATTCAGAAAAGAGAAGGATGCAGGAAACAGTACGCAAAATTCAGATAGACTGGTCATCTGCATAGCAGAAAAATTAGAGAACAGTGAAATGTATGTCCTGTATTTATTAACAAAGGATAACAGTGACTTACAATGCAACAGAAATTGAAAATTATTATAGGCAAGATTTAAGTATAAACAAAGTGTGATTGTCTGCAAACAGTGATGCTTTTGTATAGGATTTCTATAAAATTTCTCAAAAGCATGAGAGTTTTCAGATTTGAACTTTGATTTAGACTTATAGGTAGCCAAAATATATAAAAATGTCTGGGTGAAGGAAAAAAAGATGGAATTTTAACTTCACTGGAAGAAGATAAAAATGTCCAACTATGATGAGTTTTGAAAACTCCTTTACTCTCACACAGTTTTCATTCCCTGCCAACTCCCTCTGCCAAGCCCTCAGTCCCCCAAACACCTCAGAAGAACTGAAATATGGAACAAAAAAAAAATAACACTGCCTTTTGAAGGAGATATTTCCAGTATTAGACTTGCACTGCTTTGGGATCCCAGTACTGTTTAGTAGTGAGGATTTTGGCCCGGAATATGTATACTGGGCCGCCAAATTGCCTGACAGACAGTGGAGTTCCAAGCTCAGCAAACTCTGAATCAAGCTCAATTCCAAACTAGAATTTTAAGAATTGCCTCTTAATTACTGTAGTTACGCTAAGAATAGAGAAGAGCAGCAAAACATCATTGCTAATGAAAAGTCATTGAACAAGAAAGACGGATAGATGCTTTTTATTCAATGACTTGAGATGCCAGATGATTCTCTGATCTAGGCATTTGGGAATTAAAATCTTCCCAAGCATAATTAAAGTGTTTGTCTGCCCTAACCTATAAAAGGTTTATCCACAATGCCAGTTATCATCTAATGAGAAAGGATATTTGACAAAGGGAACACTAGTCTATTTTTTCCCTGTATCTTTGCAAAGATGATCATCACAAGTACTTGGAACAAACACAAATAATCAACCTCCTATTACTGTAATTGTTTGGATAAAAGGGTTGCAGTTTAAGACTCATGATATAAATCAACTGTCTATTTATGCTGTTAGTTATCAGGTGTACAATTACGCACATTTATTCCCTTGAGTATCTGACCTTAGCCTTAAGTGGATGTCCTCTCCATCATGTTTACTTTGCTATTCTTTCTCATTCTCTAAACAAAATAACAGATCTATAAATCAACAACATTAAAATAGCTTCAGAAAGACACGAGGTTGCTTTTAAACCTTTCTGCCCAGTTAGAAGACTGCTGGGTAATGCCTCAAGGGCTGTTTTATTTTCATTTTGTCATTGTTGTGCCACCCTTTTTAATTGTCAAGGATGGGAGACTTTTAGGATAACTCAGCCAAGTCCCAAATGCTTTTTCTAAAATAGGAGGTGTGATAGGCCTGTGTTTATCTGAATCAAGAGAACTTTATAATATACAGATGGGTCAGCTTTAATTCAGCTAAGGTGGCAGGAAATCTGTTTTAGAAGACTAATCCTCTAAACCTACACGAAGCATATATAGGCTTAAAAAGGCACTATGCAGATAAATCAGTGCTTACGTAGGTACACAGAGTACAGGCAGGACTTACAAGGCTTATATTGGCAGACAGATCAATCACAGAAATGTTAAAGAAGAAAATAATTATTTTAAAATATTATTTATATTGCAGTTGACACAGTAGCATACCATGTAAGGCTTAAGATAGCAGTGTTTTGCCTATAATCAAAATAAGAAAACATCCTTTGCAAATTTCATTACTGTAATACTTGGGCCAATGATACATTCAGAAGAACTCATCTCTCACTCGTGTAGCCTGATTGCTCATTTTGGACATAGCCATAGCTATTGGTTTGCCAGAATCAAGTCCTCAAATTACACTGAAAAACCCTAAACCTTCCAACATTTTCAGAAATATGAAACACTACTGAGGATGATGCAGCCTCAGAAAGGAGTTTATTAGTTCTCTGTATTCTCAAAAGCTCCCTCTCTCCCTTAATTTTGAGCAAAGTCTCTTTATTGGTGATGACTTGCTTGCAAGCCATTTACTGGCTATTTAAATGTGAAAGACAGGAGTTTGGGCAAGCAGGAAAGAATTAGAGCTGCTTCTTTAACATCACTTTCATGTAAACAATTGAAACTAGACCTCTGTTTGAATAACTCTATTTTTCTCTTTTATAAGATATTTATGTAAAACTTTATTTATAATGTCTGGTAATTCTTTTTTCTGGAATTCTCTTCCCACCTGCCAGCCTATTTTGCAAACTCCCTCTTTACATGAGTGTGAAACACTGTCTTTATTGTTTCTTTTATTTAATTTGTTGAATTACTGTCTTCAGAAAAGCCACATAAGTAAGAAGAAACCAGATGAATGTAGCATATTCAGAAGGGGTGAGATGCCTATAGGTTGAAAGGATTCACTTCAAAAGCTTTAAAAAGTGAAACTTGACCTTAGAAAGCTAATCTTAGCTAAACATTAAAAAAAATAAGAGGAAAGGGAGAAAAAAAGAGAAAAATGGATGCTCAGAATATTTTCAAGACCCTATTTCCCCTTTCTTAGGCCTAAGCCCCCAAATGGAACAGTTCTATACGTTTTTCAGGCTACCAAGATACCCTTCCTAAATCAAAGACTACTTTCTACTCAGGATGGTTTTCCTGAGTATCCCAACTATGAAACCCAACTGAATTTCTACAGTTCACTTTCTTGGGCAGCCTTTATAGCAGTTACATACATCTCTGACAGCCACTTGATTCATTTTCAGCTGGGGCTCATAATCCCATCTATCAAGAGAAATCATCTGCACTTTAAAAAAAAAAAAAAAAAAAAAAAACAGCTCTTGCTTCAGAAATGTTTCAGATGGTCTGTGTCTTCTTAAACTGTAACCAGGTAAAATGATAATATCAGAAGAGCTGTCAAGGGCCTGTTTATAATAAATTTGATATTATGTCCTTCCCACAGGCAGTCCATATGCTTGTGATCTGCACTAAGCCCAAGCAGCTGTGTGCATACCTTACAATTACTTTCCGGCTTTGAGATACATGCTTGTAAGACCATGTATCAAATGAAGTAATGACATAGGACTGTGTTTTATAGGTAACATCTTCACATTTAGACAGACACTGTTGAAACAGAGTTAGACATCTAAATGTTACAACAATTACATTTTGAGATTAAGTTAAACCAAAAAAAGCCAACACAAAATGAAACTGGGCTTTTGGAAGTTGAGTGCAAAACTGTAAGCTCTACTGGGCTGACCGTGAAGGGAACCTCACCTCATCTTCAGTTTTCAGTATTACAGATATCTGCATGTACATCATTCTGCACTTGAGTATGTGTAGAAGAACCTGAGTCCTGAAAAACCATGGAGAAGCCCAGCTCCATCTCAGGTTTCACCCTGGAAGATGTTTGTCTTCATTATTCTCCAGGAATATTCTTGGATGAAGTTGCTGTATGAAAAATTTCCAAGTTTGGTTTTGATGTCTTTGGGGACGCAACTAGAAATTGCTGTTCTTGTAATCTTTTTATGGCATCGAACCACATAGATTGTCACTAAACTACCTTGCAACTCCTTCTGAATGTTGGCTTTTTAATGTTATGTTGTATATATTACACATGTAATTATTTATATTATATTCTTATTTTCTCATTACTTAATCCATGTAAAGATCTGGTAAGTAAATATTTTCACTAGCTTCAGTTTAACTAGTATCTAATTTGCTGGCTGCTGACTCCACTGCTGCCACATCAACCTTCCCATTATATATCTAGACTTAACCTTAGTTTCTGTGTTATTTTCTTAGGTTGAAGAACAATTTGTTAACTCCTTCAAACATTTCTTATAAAACTGATCTCCTCAAATCATTCCTTTTGATTTGCATCACTTTCCAACTTAGTACATTGAAATGCATGAATGATTATAAAAGTTTTGTCCTTCAGAAAGTCAAATGTATTTGGTAATGTTTGTTTTACAAAGTGTTGCCAAATCCCCATAGTTCAAGCTTGACTTGTTCAAGGGACAAGGTAATGATGTTGAAAATGATTCCATTGTGCCAGTTATGTATTACCTTTATTAATCAACCCTCAAAGCATGCTAGGAATGTTAAAATCTGCTAATTCTTATTCTTTAATTAACACTACTGAATTCATACATTGCCTTCAAATCGAAATAAATTTACAGCTTCTCTAATGCTGTGGGATTTTTGTTATTTCAAAAAAGTCAGTTAAAATCTCATTTGCAAGAGCATGTATTGCATTATCAATGTAATATTATTAACATCTTTAAAAACCTACGAGTGATACACACCTGCTGTACGTGTCCTGCTTGCTCTAAGCATTTCCATTGACACCTGTGGGCCGTAGGTAAGTCTCTAGCCGTATTGTAAACAGGCATTAAGCAAAAATTACCATAATTCATATGCTCCAAGGAGGAGAGACTAAATGCTACCTAAAAAATGTAGCATGACATAGGTTGAGTATTCGTAGAATCGTAGAATCACCAGGTTAGAAGAGACCCACTGGATCATCGAGTCCAACCATTCCCACCAGTCTCTAAACCATGCCCTTCAGTACCTCATCCACCTCTGCCTTAAACAGCTTCAGGGAAGGTGAGTCAACCACCTCCCTCGGCAGACCGCTCCATTGCCTAATGACCGTTTCAAGTGAAGAATCTTTTCTTTATGTCGAGCCTAAACCTCCCCTGGCAGATTCCCAGAGTATTCTTTCACTCTTGGCTGTACCATCCCCTGTGTGTCAGCAGAAATCTTTCTGTGTAGATATGCTCCAAGATCCTTCATCCATGGAGCATATTGGGCTACCTTCCGTTTTCCTAAACTCACTGGTTCCATAAGTCATGAGGTTTCACCTGATAAAACCTCAGATTTTCTTAAAAAAAACATTAACATTTCTGACAAGAGACTTCTGCTTACTGTCTGTAAAATGTGAATTGCTCCAGCTCATTAAATTTCCCAAATGATTGCCAGATTTTCATAACATCAAAAGTTAAGACCCTTCTTATTGCTGAAGTGAATTGTCCATTTCAACTGAACTAAAAAATGCAAGAAAAAAAATCCTCAAATAGACACCTGGAATATAAAAGCTTAGTACAAATGATTAATATTTGGTAAAATAATTAGCAAGTGAATCATCATCTTATCATCAGGTGTGTCAGGCAGCCTTAATGGTGACCTGTCAAAACAAGATTAGAAAATAAGTGAAAAATGAGATCATATTTAACTTATTCAGAGAAGGATACATTACAGTCATTATAGTCATTCTAGGCCCAGGTGTTAGCAACTCAAGGAGCTCAATAATCAGTTAAAAGAAAAGATCACAAATGGAAAGAATCATTCCCTGTGGCTTATGATCTCCACAAAAAGACTTATGTTGTCATCACAATAAAAAACAAAAGACAATATTATCAGAATTCCATCTGAACAGTTTATAACACTTTAAGATATCAAAATCTCTTTCCACACTTTCAGCATCATACTTGGATTCTCCTAAAACTGAACCTTATGAATGTGCTCCTCCCCATCTCTCTCCTCCATCCTGATGCTGTTAATGCCTTGAGACTCCAAGTAAACAACATCCTGGCTATCAGGCTGAAAAGTGCACTAAGATTTCTGCTTTTTTCAGATAAATTAGGGACCTGTGGAATTGCAGACTTACATGTTTCCTGAAATATCATTTAATCCCACAAATGTGATAATGCCCTTAAATCACAGAATCACAGAATCACAGAACAACCAGGTTGGAAGGGACCCATTGGATCTTCTAGTCCAACCATTCCTATCTAACACTAAACCAAGTCCCTCAAGACCTCATCCACCCGTGCCTTAAACACCTCCAGGGAAGGTGAATCAACCACCTCCCTGGGCAGCCTATTCCAATGCCCAATGACCCTTTCTGTGAAAAACCTCCTCCTAATCTCCAGCCTAAATCTCCCCTGGCGGAGCTTGAGGCCATTCCCTCTCGTCCTGTCCCTTGTCACTTGGGAGAAGAGGCCAACTCCCTCCTCTCCACAACCACCTTTCAGGTACTTGTAGAGAGTAATGAGGTCTCCTCTCAGCCTCCTCTTCTCCAGGCTAAACAACCCCAGCTCTCTCAGACGCTCCTCATAGGGTCTGTTCTCCAGCCCCTTCACCAGCCTCATTGCTCTTCTCTGGACTTGCTCCAGAGCCTCAACATCCTTCTTGTGGTGAGGGGCCCAGAACTGGACACAATATTCAAGGAACGGCCTCACCAGTGCTGAGTCCAGAGGGAGAATCACCTCCCTGGACCTGCTGGTCACACCATTTCTGATCCAAGCCAGGATGCCATTGGCCTTCTTGGCCACCTGGGCACACTGCTGGCTGATGTTCAGTCGACTGTCGACCAGCAACCCCAGGTCCCTCTCCTCCTGGCAGTTTTCCAGCCAGGCTTCTCCCAGTCTGTAGCTCTGCTTAGGGTTGTTGTGCCCCAAGTGCAGGACCTGGCATTTGGCCGTGTTAAACCTCATGCCATTGGACTCAGCCCAGCGGTCCAGCCTGTCCAGGTCCCTTTGCAAAGCCTCCCTACCCTCCAGCAGATCGACACTTGCACACAGCTTTGTGTCATCTGCAAACTTGCTAAGGGTACCCTCAGTGCCCTCATCCAGCTCATTGATGAAGACATCGAACAGGACTGGACCTAGCACTGAGCCCTGGGGGACACCACTTGTCACTGGCCTCCAGCTGGACTTAACACCATTTACCACCACTCTCTGGGCCCGGCCATCCAGCCAGTTTTCTACCCAGGAGAGTGTGTGTCTGTCCAGGCCAGAGGCTGACAGTTTCCGTAGCAGAATGCTGTGAGAAACTGTGTCAAAGGCTTTACTGAAGTCCAGAAAGACCACATCCACAGCCTTTCCTTCATCCAGCAGCCGAGTGACTTTGTCATAGAAGGCGATCAGGTTGCTTTGGCAGCACCTGCCTCTGGTAAACCCATGTTGACTGGGCCTGATCACCTGGTTCTCTTGTAAGTGCTTCATGATAGCACTCAAGATCACCTGTTCCATGACTTTCCCTGGCACTGAGGTCAGACTGACAGGCTTGTAGTTCCCCGGATCCTCCCTGCAACCCTTCTTGTAAATGGGAACTACATCAGCCAGTCTCCAATTCAGAGGTACCTCCCCAATCTTCCAGGACTGCTGGAAGATGATGGAAGGGGGTTTGGCCAATACATCCGCCAGCTCCCTCAAAATTCAGCATAGCTATTTTTTTGTGGAACTTGGCTCCAGAAGAGGTGAGTTCGATATTGAAATGACAGTGGAAGGCATTTGTTTTGAAAGGTCAGCCTGGAGTTAACAGTTGTCCTGTACATGTACACAGCTGTAATTAAGATTACTTTGCTATGTAGCTGTATAATTACACCCGTATATGAGAGATCTCATCATCCAAGAGATAATAATTGCACCTGAGGTATGTGCAGCTGCAGTTTTGCAGTCAAATTGTAGCCTGCCTAAAATTCAGACCTGGTGAAAAGACAGCAGGCAGCTACCTCTCCTGCTGTGCTAATATTCCTCACCAAAAGCATTTGGTCAAAAAGAAATAATTGTGATGTAAGTATGACTGAAGTCTTTGAGCAGCATCCTGGGGAGGCCATGCAACAAAGTGCTGTATTTGAAGTAATTCCTACATAAATATATGATTTATTAGAAACAATTAGAAACCTGTCATTAGTCATACTAGTGGTGTAACTGCTTCCATGGCTAATGGTTAATGGCTTCAGAGTACAGCAGCTTCTACAGCTCCAGGGAGACTATTCCCTGATACATCTTAAAATTGAGTAGTTCCTGTGAAAGATGTGTGTATTAAACAGTTCTCTGTGTTTTTATCCATTTAGAGGCCTGGGAAACACTTAGAAAAGCCTGCTATCTGCTAACACAAGGCTTTTGCAAACCAACTGTGTTACCAGGTTCCCTATTCTCTTCTTAAAAGGCCAATTTCTACCAGCCAAAGTAAATGATGAAGAATATAATGCATATTTGGACATATATTAATACCTAAAACACACAATTGAAGTAGATTCAATGAGTTTCTGATTTTTTTTTACCATCTACACATTGGTTTAGGATGATTTTCAAAATCTCTACAACTGTACACAAGGAAGTCTATTTCTACTTGCACCTCTTCCACCTGTCAACTAAGTGGATTTTCCAAGGAGACAGTAAAGTTTGTTATGTTTGTACTGCCAGTCATGGCTTAATGATATGAATGCAATGGCTCTTCAGATTCAAGACTGAGACCAATGATACATTTTTGTCTCTGAGATCTAAAACATACCTTTTACAAGAAGGAAATCATTCCACAGAGAAATGTGGTAAAGTAATCATTGATTTGGAGAACAGCCACTTGAAATGACTCTGCTACTACCCACTGGCTGACTCATATGAGGTGGGCGATGCAATGTAATTTTGAAAACATATATTATATTGTGGGCTTGCCACGAATGTTTTTTATTTTCCTTTATTTTTATGGAATTAGGACACTATTTGGGGACAAAATGTCTTGTCTAGGGTAGGAGAGAGAAAAGAAAGTGAGAGAAATTCATGACTCTTGTAAAGAAGATTTGTAACAAGAAACAACTGGCATTTGCAGAAGATAGTATCCCTTTATAAAATAACATAATAATGGTTATTATAAGATACTACGGCAAAAGCAATGTTTTCTGAAACAAAAGGATGAGGCAAAATTCCATACCACTGCCCACACTGAATAAGAAGAAACTACAAGAACTGATTTTGAAAGGTATGGGAAAACTAGTGGCAGAATTTGTTTATTTACCTGTTTCTGATGCAATTTTTAAAAGAAATTTGAAGTGAAGATACATCTTTATTTGTCTTTGTGCTTGTATGTATGTACTTTTGCCATTTTTTATAGAGATAATTGGTATTTTTCAGTTTTTAAAGGAAAAAGACAAATCTCATTGAACATTTTATATTCCATCATCAACGTTGTTTTCAGCTTGAAACTTTTGATTTGTAAAAAATATCAAACTTCTGCAGGTAAGGAAAAAAAATAATTTTGGCTGGATTTCTGGTTTAGGTGATTATAAGAAACATGCTTTTATCTTTATTCAGAATTTTTTTTCTGTTGTCATGGTTGAGGTTGAACTTCTTTTGGGCCAATATTCCACCTATAGATCAAAGGTCAACTGTACAACTACACAAACAATGTTCATGTAAAAGATTTTCAAATATTTTCTGAATTCCTTTCCCTTCATGTCTGATATCTTTGATCAGAATGATGCCTCTGTGTTAGCGTTTCCTGTATGCATCAAAGTTTAGAAGACAAACCCTTGCTTTGCTGTTTTAGGAGAGGAATTATGGGTGAAATCCAGATCTATGCAAGTCAGACAATTCATATTATGCTTTAAGAATATATTACATACATCTACCTGTCTGATGCAAAACCACAATCAACAGAAGTAATAGAAACAATGAAACAGCAAAAGAACAGGAACAGTAATCATCCTTACACAGGGAACAAAATTTCTATTAAGAAGAAAATTATGACAGAGATTTCTAGAGCCAAGGTAGAACCAAGATGTTCATTTACGACTACCCAGGTGAATATCAGCAGAAACAGAAAGCTAAGTCTTTATACGGGGATTGATTTCCTTTCTTTTAGAAGTGGATGCAAAATAAAAATAAAATGTGTTGTTTCTTTATTAGATTGAGTCAAATGTGTACTTGAATCATACATGAAATCTGAATTGAACTATTGCCATCAAATAGAAATTTCCTTTAAATTGGCTCTGTTCTCCTATTCAAATTTTCTTTCTCCAGCCTTTATTTATAAAGCATGTATGTTAGAGTAGGTGATGACTTGCTGAAACTTCTGAAGAAATAAAGAAACAAATTTTTTATCAGCAAAATTCTTACATAAACATATAATGAAGGAATTGATTCTGTAAAGATTTCATTTTTATCCTTGATGTTGTGATGCAGGTTAACTTAATCCAGTCATATTTAGGGAAAATTAAATCTATGCCTCTTTATTGAGATACTGAGATAATTACTGATATGAGGTTATTTTGTCAGTCTAAGACATAAGATACTCTTCAATCTTTCTGAATAGTATATACTAGAAATTCAGATAAATCACCCACCCACCAATATTCTTAGAAAATATGATAAGGCTCCTGCTTCTGAAAAAAACCCAAACAAACCAACCCTGAAAATAAGACCACTGTATGAGATGCGTGCTGGATAGTATCCAAGGAAACTATATCAAGTTCTTTCTTTGAGTAAGGGAAGACAGTCATGCATTAAGGGTCTTGTTTCTTTCATCATTCAGAACTATTACTGGTATAACAACAGATACACATACAAGCACCTAGTTCACAGTTAAAAGATGTATAAATATGTTTCTCAAGCTGTTAACATGGGCATAGGAAGAATCAAGCATAATATTCGTTAGCAGAGGTGACAACTATGCAAAAAATATTGAGATGTTGCTTGTTTCTTATATTGTGCATTTCAAAGCAGACTGATCTAATATTTCAGAAAATAAAAATACATAGTTGTTAGAGTCTTTAGAATATGAGAACTTAAGGGAAGGGATACCATAAATGATGCAGCTGTCAATGCTGGGGCTCTCATTGTATGGATATTGGATAATATCAAGGTAGAAAAGAAATCTATTTAAAATGAAGGGTGATTTTTGTTTTGATTTCATTTGTTTTGGTTAAATGTGTTATGTTTGATGCATCTACATAACACCTGAAAAAATCTAAAGTTCTAAGGTCTGTCAGATTTATGCTAGTGCTGTGTTTTATTAGATTGTCAATCTGCAAGTATGTTGTAATTGTCAGAATGACACTATTTAACCTGTTGTGTGACACAATAACCTTGGCTTTTGCATATGCTGTTGTTGATTCAGGAATGAGGCAATAGAGTTGATCTGGCTTTTATAAACTTCCTTAGTCCCTACAATTTATTGTTACTCAGCAGTCAGTTCTGCAGGAAGTAATATTCCAGTGACTGATCCCATTTATCTATGAACCTTCCCATGACAGACCTCATAATTTATATCCATAAGGTGTCCTTCAAAATGGTTAAAGATCGATGGTTGAACAAGTACTGTACTTTAATAGCCACTGCATTACAAGCTTTTAGTTTAGGCAAATCCAGGCTCTGATCTCAATTAGGCGATGTGTATCTAAAATTCCCTTAGCACAAACGTGGTACAGATGCATGAGCTGGTACACTTGACCATGACTGCCACGGCAAACGTAGACTTAGACTGACACTGGAGGCTGTAAGCAGCCTATATACTGCATATCCTCATGCACAACCAAATAATTCACAGACTGTTCTGCAGAATGATTCTTTGTTTTCTTGAATTTAATGGTGACTTTCAGAGATTTTAAAATGTGGGTTTAGATCTACCAGCTTAAGTTTGGTGAATGGTAAATGCTATGCACTTCCCTCAGGTAACTGTAATTTGGGGCATATATGCTCCTAGAATGCCAATGGAAGGTCAGAGGAGACAGTTTTGGAGGAGTTCATTTTCCATAATTAATTTGGAACTAAGGTCATTTCCTAATAGTTAAGAAACAGTGTGAATTCAATTTTTTATACCTTTCCTGGGTTCCCAAAAATTCTTTGCTATATTTACAAATCTGCATGTCTACCAACGCATGTACCGTAGCTTGATTTGCAAGATTAAAAACAAGTTAATTTTGATACATCCTGAAAGATGTATCATTATAAACACCAGAAGGAGTTTCTACATAGTATCTAGTTATTTCCAGAACCTGAATCATTGAACGCTTTAAGAAACCTTAATTTATTCTGAAAATTCAATGATTCAGAATGAATTATTTGTAAAAAACACCTCTCTGCTGAGTATATGGCAAGACTGTGGAGTTTCCTTTCTTATTTCAGGCCCTTACAAATGAAGGATTGTGAGTAATTCTTGTTTCTGGTTTGCCAATGGGACAATGAGCCACAAAGATGAAGCAATTTTCTTAGTCTCCCAAGGTCTGTTTAAGTAGAATAATTGATGTGTACATGAAGATGTTCCTCCTCCAAACCCATTGTATTTATCTTTAGAGGGTATGTTTAAGGCACGGGTGGATGAGGTATTGAGGGAGTTGGTTTAGTGTTAGATAGGAATGGTTGGACTAGAAGATCCGATGGGTCCCTTCCAACCTGGTTGTTCTGCGATTCTGTGATTCTGTGATTCTGTGATTCTGTGATTCTGTGATGTCATACTCAGGGACATCAGTACAATGGATTGTCAAAGATCTGCCTTGAAAACATGAGCTTGAAGTGCTTGGGCTCATTTCTAAATCATCATCTGAAATATTAGGAATCTAACTTTTCGTCAAATAACAGGAATAATTAGTCTGTAGAGTAGAAAAGTGATCATAGTAGTGGACCATTTCTTATTCTTCAGAGCATTCATTGTCTCTTTTGACATTTATTTGCATGCAATCTCTGACAATAGTACTAAGAAGAATGTTGTTTGCCCTGTCACATATGGCTGACAATTTGCAACTTTTTCTCTCACGGTTGTATGCATGACAGTTTAATGCATCTTCAGATAGAGTTCTGAAAAATGCTCTTTTTGGAACTATCCTGGAATGTTCATTTAACAGCCCAGAAGCTGCAAATACACTTGATAGCAATATCATCAAGAAATACACAGAATTATTTCTGTACTTATTTCATTGATTTCTTGTTATTTTCAGGTATTGTGACTTATAAATGCTTCTAGGAGACTGTTAGTATACAAAAAATTCAAACCAAAATGCATGCTTGTAGAGATACATGTGTTTCAGCCTACACTATCTTGTCTTGATCTTCCTTTCTACCTTAAAAATTTTAGTCGTATGTGAAAACAGATGAGAGTAATGCTAGCAGCCCAGGTATAATTGCCAGGCCTTGCACTACAAAGAGTATTTGACAGTTTGTCATTCCTTGATAAAAATGCTTTGCGACTTACATAGGTCTTGAGTTTGTTAAGTTTCTGAGAGGCTCAAATCCATTTCTCTTTCTCTACAGGGTTTCAGCAAATGAGTAAAGTGATAATTTACAATTAAGCAGGACCTACTAAAGCTGCTCTCTGTATGTATGCTTTGGAGTTCTGATGCAGTAGGTTTCCAATGGGTAAGCACTTAAAAAAAGCATAAAAATATAATTTTATGCATGTGCACAAGTGGATATTGACAAAGCAATGCACGGTACCTTTTCTTCCTATTTGCTGTATCAGCTGACATCTAAACAGATCTGGGAAAGTATAGAATTTATGGGTTTACTAGTTTCAGGGAGAACTGTCCTACATGAAGATCAGCTTAACTGAGATGCATTCACTTTCATGGTCATCTGCAGAGAAGCAAATTGAATGTTAATGTAGCTGATTATAGTGCATGCTTCGCTTAAGAAATGGGGACAGGTCTCAGTTGGGAGAATTTAATTAAAGCAGTCTTCCAGCAAGATAATTATATACCTTTTTTCACTGGACCTTCCTAGTCCTTAAACTCCACTTAATGATAGCAAAATAATCAAGAATTTATATAGTTTGGGCCAACTAGCAACACTGTGAATCTGGACAGTATCTGAAAGTCTGGCTTTTCTGACTACTGATGTGCTCAAAACCTGAAATGGACTTAGATTCTTTCCTCACCTTACTGACAATCAATTTTAATATCACCACCAGTACAATAACAACTTACACTCATGATCCACAGGTCTAATACCCTTAAGATTTCTTTAACAAAGTAAGTAAGTGTCATTACTGTGGAAAAACATCAAAAAATGTTTCCCATGGAAAAACAATCACATGAAACTGAAGAAGGGATATCGGCCTTTAACAAGGACAAATACACAGATTTTCTTCCATTCTCATTTAGTATGCTAGGCAGTATATTACTTATTTATGCATTTTTGATGTGTAAACTGAAACAGTCTGATGTATAGGTGGACCTTAAATTTTGCATGATTTATTTTTGTGTAAAACATTAGATTTGCATACTTTCTTAGCAGAAGATGACATTATCCACTTATTAAAATTCAGATGTGCTGACAACCACCCAATATGTGAAAATTTCACTAGGTTTCTCCAATTACAAAAAAAAATAAAGAAAATATTAAGTCTGTATGTACATGAATACAGTAATAATTAGTATAATTAGTACACTTTTGTGCATCAGATACCGTATGGAATCAAATCCTAATTGATGAAGATGGCTTTCGGAAGTCATAACTACTCCAGCTTCCACAGAGATATACGTAATCTAATTTCACAGATGTGAAATCAGAAATTTGTCTTAAGAGAATATATTTCATAATGCCCTTGTGCATAAGACAGGCTTTTGTCAGAATTACCTCCTATATCAGAGGAAGATCAGTAATGAGAGAGTAGTTTAAGACTTCCTTAAGACCACCATGTAGATACACAAATTAGGATGGGTTGGACCTTTACTAAATAAACCTTTGCTAGAGGTGGTCAACTTTCAGTCATCCATGTGATCACCAGCAGTTCTTCTAAACTGAAAAAGAATATTAACACTCCTCAAAGAAAAGATTGCTTTCTTCTGTGACTTCAGACTGTAATGGTACTACAGATAAAACCCACAACTTTTATTACAACTTGAGGGAGAAATTCCCATCATGTGTCAGTCCTGTCATATCTCCACATTTCTTGGATTCACATTTTTCTGCCACTTTCTTTTAATGGCTTTGTCATCAACGACATCCATTGCAGACCTCACACTGTGGAACTACAGACTCCTTCAAAGTTTTATGGATGCTAGTGATCATAAATGACATTTGGGGATAAGCGAGAGCCACGACTTATTTGAGAGGAAAAAGCAAAAAAATAAGAACGGTTAGATTACTGTACTAACATGAAGCTGCTTGCAAAAGCACAGAAGTAGCAGTAGGGTGCCGACTCAACTCTGTACACCCTGCATTAGGCAGACTGTATTCTGTTTTCCTTTTCAATCAGATGTCATGTCTGCATCTGGAAATAGTGTTGAAATAATGTTCAGATATTTTATGTGTCACAATGCAATGTTTCTTTTGAAACACACAATTTCCTTATAAAAGAATAAAAATCCTCACTCCTTTTTGGAAAGTATATTACAAAATCTTATTAGGCATGTATTGTTCTATAATCTAGCTATGAGTGCTGCTTAAATTACCTGAAAAAAAAAAAAAGACAAAAAGAAGTGTGCAATACCTATTAGCCTTACATAAATAGTATTTCTGTTCTTAGTGACACATGATGGCACAGAAGGAAAAAATGATTTATTTTCTAGAGGTTGTCAGTTTTCTCTTATTCCTGCCATAATGAACCACAGCACATATTTTTTTCTAATGTGGGACATAGGGTGTTTCTTAACAAAGCTGTTAGGTTTGGAACCCATTATCTCTCTTTTCTATGCTGAGTTTTAAAAATTTAGCTGTCACTGATCTGGGAATATGTAGCAGATATGTCAACAAATTTTAACACCTAGGGAGACTCTACAGATTCCTTTACCATGAATCATGGTGCATACAAAAGACTGGAAATATAGGGATTTGTCTTTCCAATTAACTATATTTTAAAATATATTTGCTTTTATTTATAAAGATTTGTATATATAGATGTCTCTAAATTCCAAGTGGACAATGAAGGTTTCTGGACTTTTCAAGCATTAGGATGAAACACCAGTAGATTCATTGCTAATTTGAAACACATCTTTTAATAATCTTTATACTGACATCTGCAATTTAATGGGCAAAACCACTTAGTAACACAAAGAATAAATTTACATGTGTAACTTGTGAATTTTGTAATTAGATTTTCTAAATTTTGCGTTTTATATCTGTCATCGATTAGGCAAAATTTTCTTTCCCATCAATTTTACCTTCAAATTGCAGGCAACAATCAGAGATAAGTGTGACCTTGCAACAGGAGACTTAAAATGGGCTGTACATATTCTGAGTGGGACCTATTAGCAATTTTTTAAGGGCAAACAATCACCATCAACACTTTCCCAAGGGACTGACTTAATAGGCATGCTATTAACATTAAAATGGAGAATATGTAAGAACATTGTGAAAAATGATGTGGAGAAAAACCTCAGCAGTGCTCACAGATCTATGTACCTTGTATAAAGTAAAATCTTTTTTTTTTAAAAAAGATAACTTCATAAAATATGCAATAACAGATAAAATAGCTTACAAAATTTATTTTTGCTGATGGTTAGTATAATGTAGCTGTCCATTAGGCAAATAACTTCATCCACCTTTTCACTCTGTAAAGAATAGATTATATATTTCCTGAGGAGATTTTTCTCTCAGGTCAGAAATAAAGGAATGAGAATTTGGGTTTCACTACTTTGGAACAGACATTCTGTAGCCAAGTGAGTTTCATGAAAAGCAAGAGAGATATTAAAATATTGTATAGGCATACTAGATTAGAACAGCTAAAACACTCAGAGCTGGTAAGGACCATGCAGTTGCTAGTGGGTCATAAAAAAATTTTGTTCTTGTGGGTGAAATAAGAGTATACATGTTCTTATTCATTCAATATAATTACCATGACTGGTTTTTTTTTACTGCGGTCATTTTTCCTATCCATCTCATTATTTGACACATGTAGGACCTCAGTACTTCGTGAAGACAAATGTAAGTTTTTACGACATCAGTTGTACTGTAATTCAGTTTATTTAAATAACAAGCTATACTTTGATTGAATGTGATATGTCTGTACATTGCCTATGAGTCAGCCATTTCTTCTGTGAAGAACCATGGACTCATATAGGTGGGAAGAGACCCCTATAGGACATCTAGCTCAATGTCACACTCAGAACAAGGCCAGACAGATCAGCCACTATGCCAAAAATAGAAAACAGATAAGGAAAGAAACCCTTCAGGATATGACAGATGAGTTTGAATCTATATAGAAAATCCATATACTCCCTGCACTATTATGTATCCAGTTAAATTATGTGTCCAGGTATTGCTCTTTACCACAAGAAATGCAAAATGAGATGCAAGACGACTTGTTATGATCCGTACATTTGTCTACCTTGTGGTGTATTTTCTCTCTTGACAAAAGTTTTTAGCTCTGTTTGTTGCTATGTTATCTGCAGCCTCATGGCTTCCACTCATGGAGGCAGATATTCCCAAAATCCTATCACTTTTTCTTTTTGTTAGGCATTTTGTTAAAGGAAAACAAAGTATGAAGGATGAAAATAAAGATATTCAACATATGGTAAGAATGTCCATATTTGCTGTCCCAAAGACAAAGGGGCATTCTCATCTCTTGAGCAATCTCCCACCACATTTTCCCATTCCCATGCAAAATACAGCCCTGCTGCCCATGGTAGATCATCTCCTACACAGATGAGCTTCCCTTTCCTGTTGAAGTGCACTTACAGTAGTCATCCCTTCTCACTTGGAGCTCTTCTTAAAAATCACTCCAATTGTTTTTAAGGGAGTCCCTGTAATAATGATACTGAAACAAAATTCCTGCCAATGGAGGATGACTATCTGATCTTTAAGGTCCCTTCCAACCCTAACTATTCTATGATTTTATGATTCTATGAAAATCCTCATTATACAAAATTGTGAAAGCTTTTTAAAACACCTTTTGAGATGACTAATACAGGACTTCTTTTCTCCAGTCAGTCCCAACCTGATCCTTGCCACTGATGCCCGCCTTCTCCTTGACTGCCAGCTGAAAGCCCAGAGGACTCCTCTCTCTCTTCTCCACAGGGTCATTGAACTTTATAACCATGTCTGTTAGTTTGGAACTCTCCATTCTGGTCTTCGAATAGTTACCAATAAGCAGGTAATTTAATTTATTTCCTCAAGGCCTATACTATATTGTTATTTAAGACAGAACAGACAATGGGATCCTTAAAATGCAAAATCTTAAATTACTTACAATTGCCTGGATTTACCAAAGGTTTATCTTTAGTCTGTATTTTTTATTCCATCTTCCAACATTGAAACTCCATTCATTTTTTTCTTATTATTTCAATCATGTTAAGATATTTCTTAGACATGTATGGGCTTTATTGCATTACTGCCATGACGGTAATAAAAACATTCCTGTATTACCTGTTCTGGACAATCATACTTGATATAAAATTGACATTATTAGCTATATTACAAGGTAAATTATTTTCTTTGCCTTATTTTCTTATTTTTTCTTTTATGAGTTACAGGTCCAAGTGGTTTAAGAATGATAAATTCCTTCTAAATTAATGTTCCAACATTTTCCAATGTAACTTTTTTAAGTAAAACAAATGTATCAAATCTAAACAGAGTGACAATTTGCACAAATCCAGATAAACTAGCATTCTGTAAATCCTTTTTATAAGATTTATTATATTTCAAGAATGAGAAGAAAACCTCTTTAAGATCAGAATGAGTTAAGCAGGTAGTCATTATTCAGCTTTCATTGTTGATTGTTTTTTGTTAAAGCTACAATTCTATTTCAAGATAGTATTAGCATATGTGAAATTAAAAAATGCTTTTCTTTCTTTGTTTCTGTATTTTTCAAATGCTGATATAGAGAAACAGAGCTGGTCTTTTGGGAAAACACAGCAGTGACCATTAGACCCATGCATTACCTCTGAATGCCTGTCAATCCATTGGTAACTAGATCTATCTGTTTGAAAACATGTATATGTTATATAATTATGGTTACATTTCCTTGCCACATTATAAATTTTGAAAATGTAGTAAAAATTATGAAAGTATAATAATTTAGATCCCTGCAAAGGGACCTAAATAGGCTGGACCGCTGGGTAGTGTCCAATGGGATGAGGTTTAACAAGACCAAATTCCGGGTCCTGCACTTGGGGCACAGCAACCCTATGGAGAACTATAGACTGGGAGAAGCCTGGCTGGAAAACTGCCAGGAGGAGAGGGACCTGGGGGTGTTGGTCAACAGCCGACTGAACATGAGCCAGCAGTGTGCCCAGGTGGCCAAGAAGGCCAATGGCATCCTGGCTTGGATCAGAAATGGTGTGACCATCAGGTCCAGGGAGGTGATTCTCCCTCTGTATTCAGCACTGGTGAGGCCGCTCCTTGAATACCATGTCCAGTTCTGGGCCCCTCACCACAAGAAGGATGTTGAGGCTCTGGAGCAAGTCCAGAGAAGAGCAACAAGACTGGTGAAGGGGCTGGAGAACAGACCTTATGAGGAGCGGCTGAGAGAGCTGGGGTTGTTTATCCTGGAGAAGAGGAGGCTGAGAGGAGACCTCATTACTCTCTACAACTACCTGAAAGGAGGTTGTAGAGAGGAGGGAGCTGGCCTCTTCTCCCAAGTGACAGGGGACAGGACAAGAGGGAATGGCCTCAAACTTCACCAGGGGAGATTTAGGCTGGAGATTAGGAGGAAGCTTTTCACAGAAAGGGTCATTGGGCATTGGAATAGGCTGCCCAGGGAGGTGGTTGAGTCACCTTCCCTGGAGGTGTTTAAGGCATGGGTGGATGAGGTCTTGAGGGACTTGGTTTAGTGTTTGATAGGAATAGTTGGACTAGAAGATCCGATGGGTCCCTTCCAACCTGTTTGTTCTATGATACTATGATTCTATGATTTAAAGTAATACAATGAAATAAACTTATAGATTTATTATGAAGATAGTATTCATAATTATTTAAATTTTTATATATGTTTCTAAGCATATACTTCCCAATCTGGATCAAAACAGCTATATTCCAATCAAACACAATTTTAAGTAAAATGAAACTCAGAATTTTGAAAATGCCATGTTACTCTCCAATTAATTCAATCCAAATATATTATAGAATCATAGAATCACGAATACTATAGAATATTTCTGACTTTACTTTAGGATTGCTTAACTAAAAGCGAAAGTCAGACAATGCACCAATTAATTGGAAGATTGCATGTCATATTTCATCTTTTCATATTTCTAAATTTTGATGGTTTTGGGGGGAATTGTTGTTGTTTGGGGTTTTTGTTGTTGGTGGTGGTGGTGTGTGTGTGTGAGGTTTAGTTTTGATTTTTTTTCCAGATCTCTTTTTGCAATCATCCTATATCTCAAATTCTTCCTGACGCCACTGGGACTTTTGCGACAGCTGAAGCCACAGCAGGATGCTTAAGGTTTATTTGCCATCTCCTTCCCTCCTGCAATTCTGTTGAAGTCTGGTCAACAGAGCTCTGCAACTGTCTCCACATCTTTCCAGAGGCTGGGTATTTAGCATACCCTGACCCTTGCTCTGGGAAGGTCACCTCCCTGACACAGCCCAGAGATAACAACCCGGTAAACCCTGTACCTGCTGAATTCAAGGGAAAGGTGCTGTGAGAGGAAAGGGGTCCTTCCTAGAATGCATATCTATATAGTGTAAAATTAAGTCAGGTAAGCTAAATGTGTTTATGTGTTCCAATAAGTAAAGTCCCTGAAGCACTGAGTATTGAGTGATATCAATATAGGAGCACTGCAGTTTCTCTCTGAGTTGTTTGAGAACAAATATGTCTCGTGTGGCAGGATTTTTTAACCTTTTCCAATACACTGGAGGGATAGTAGAGTTGGTCTGCAATGCTATTAAAACCATGTTATCATACTGAACTATGTTTAGCTCCCATCAAAACCAAAAAGCTCATAAAAGGTGTTTTAATTTAGTTGGAAATCTATTAGAAATCGCAAGTAAATGCTTGATTAGTCATTGTGTCCCTTTGTCTTTATAACCCACAAAGATGACCAATATTCTGCTTAGAGCACTTCAGTCCCAGGAGGAATATTCCCACAACTCTTGCTTGTATCAGCAGATAACACATATTGGAAAGGTATTGTTGAGGATAAAACTAAATACTAGGTTGTAAAGTAGTTTTAGTTCTTGCTAATGAGTATATTTTTTTTTTGCAATGACAGCAGATTAAGACCAGTGTGTTTAAATAACATTAAAACTTCCATAACTTTTATAGACTTTGAATAGTAAAGACATCATCAACAACAAAAAAGTGAACATTTCAGAAAATGACTTGCAGTCTGTTCTTTTACAAGTCATCTGTCACAGGCTGATTTCAAGGTTGTGTCATCAATCAAAACTTATAAGAGTCTTTTGAGCCAGATATGGGGCTACAAGTAGGTACAGGAAGGCTGTGCTGTCCTTTTATAGTTAAACAAGAGCCTTTTGTTGACTTTGTAGAGCTGAGATAAAATTCAAATGCCCCTATTAATAGCTATCTCAAGCTTCCTTAATCCTTCATGAACGTTTGCATATATACTGAACACGTGTTTACTTGCATCATCAACACATAAATATTTACCTATCTAACTGCTACCTTTCTCACTCCCTCTCACCAAATTCAAGGAAATTGCTTCCTGAATGAATGTAAGTACAGGAAACTCAAATAAACATTTTTGGTTTAAATCTCTGTTAGCAGATGAATTTATGCTGAATACTTAATGTGGTTTTTTGCAATCACTCTTTTACCATTGCATATATTTGTAGAAACAAAACTGAACTACTTGGAAAAAAAACTTGTTTCAGAATAATGAAGAACTAAGACATTTTCAAGGTCTATGTGAAACTGTGAATCAAACAAACATATTTTGATTTCTAGCAGTCACTCTTACAGTCTGAAGATATTTACTAGACTAGGGAGGAGGTAGATGTCAGGATCGGGTGTACCTGATATGCTGTTGCTAAATTTTTAGTGTTTCTACTGATTTTTTTACAGAATTTTCACTGAATTTTTAAATATGAGACTGCATTACAGTCTAGACAAGTGATCTGTGAGTTGGGTGGAGATTTGGATAACAGGCTGCACCCTAATGGTGGTAGTAAATAGCACATTTTCAAAGTGGCAACTTGCCCCAAGTGGGGTTCCCCACTGATCGATATTGGGCCCAACTTTGTATACTATTTGCATAAGTGATCTGGATGATGGGATAAAGTGTACTCTGATGAAGTTTGCTGATGGTACAAAACTGAGCCAGGAAGTTGACACATCAGAAGGGAGAGCTGCTGTGCAGGAAGACTCAGAGAGACTGGAAGAGTGGGCTAACAAAAACCTCATGAATTCAGTCAGGACAGATGCAAAATCTTGTACTTGGGAGAACACAAGCCAAGAGCACAGTGTAGACTGGGATCTACTTAGCTGGGCAACAGTTCTGTGGAAAGAAATCTAGGGGTCCTGGTGGACAACAAGCTCGACTGGAGCAAAGTGTGCTGCCACAGCAAAGCAAGCCAACAGGATGCTGGCAACAAGGGCATCACCAGCAGAGATATAAAAGTCTTTACGCCACTCTACTCAGCACTTTTCAGGTTGTCTGGAATACTGTGCCCAGTTTTGATTCACACTGTGCAAAAAAGTTGTGGAAAGGCTGGAGACTGTACAAAGAATGACTTCACAGATGATCAAAGGACCGGGAATCCTACCATATAAGGAAAGGCTAATGGAATTGGGTTCATCCAGCCCTGAGAAAAGAAGTCTTACGGGATGCTTTATCTCCTTGTTCAGGAATGCAAAGGATGGCTCTCTTTTTACAAGGAGTCACATGGAAAAGACGTAAGATGACGGGTACAAGTTATTCCTGGGGAAATTATGATTGTATATAAGAGGAAAATTTTTCACAATGAGAAAAATCAGCCATTGGAGTAATCTCCCTGAGGAAACAATGCATTTTGCAACAATTTTGGACACTCTTAAGACTCAGTTGGATATGGTATTGGGCAGTCTTTCTAGACTGTGCTTTTGCGAAGAAAGGCAGAACCAGACAATGCTTAAGCTTCCTTCCAACACTTGGATGCTATGATTCTATGATTCCACAATGATTCTATTAGTCTATGGAAACAGTAAAAACCTGTAAGCTGGTATTCTGTTTTTTTCTCAACACCACTCTGAAGTAGGGAGAAAATTATTATTTCTTGCAAGAATAGTAATAATAAAAGATGATTAGTATCTGTTTTGAGACTTCTCAAGGAAGATTAATCCTTCAGACAGGACATCTTCACAAACAAAGAAAGCACACAAAGACCTGGATAAAGACAGCGCAATACCCTTTCCTCTCCACATCCTTCAGTTAGAAGCTACATTTACAAGAGCCTTTCCTTCTCCTTTGTCCTTTTTCAGACAGGTATCTCCACTGGTGGATCTACAAGGGATGCCCCTAACTAAGAAAATCCTGATGGTTTGGGCTAAAGGCAAAGCATATGAGTTAATAACGGTTCCATTATTTCAGAATAGGAACAGGGGAACATATTTGGAGCCTTCTGATGAAACCATTGGTTGTGAATAAGGATTCAACCTTTGAGCATTGATCTACCAGACGAAATCAAAATCTCACCTTTGTCTGAAAACATGTAGGGAAAATTCTCCCTGATGATGTTTCTTTCCTTTGCAGTGCTGATACATAAGCTTCCCGGCAGAACATAACTTATTAGATCTAGGCATTTATAAAGAACTAGCTTCATCTTATAGGACTTCCAGAAATAAAAGTTGAATGGCTTCATATTTTTCAAAATTATGTTGCCCTTTGGAAGCCACCAAATTTCAATTTGTTTGGCACCTACTGGAATATTTGAATATTTGGAGTCTATTTTGTTCTTAGGAAATTAGATGTGCAGTTTGGATAGTCACTTACAAAAGCAAAATGGCATCATTTTTGTGTGCATTACTTTGGGTTGTGGCAACTGTTGTACCAGAAGATGTTCAATTAGTGAAATAAATGTTACACTAAAAGAATCTACTTCCTTAAAGCTATGCAAATACTGGGATGCCAGGAGAGCCTGAAGTTGTAGTTTCTGTTTGGCCAGATGTCAATAATTGTGTATAAATGCACATACATTTTTCCCAGTGAACCCAAGAAAGTGTTCAAATGGTATCTAATATTCTGTGCATATAAAATAAACCCCCAATGTATCCACAGTAGAAAGTTACTTATTCTATCAGACACCATGTCAAACAAACCAAGATACCTGTTCCTTTAAAAAAAAAATTACAAATGGAACCTCTCCAAAGATTCAAAACTTTAAAGCAGTGATGTAACAAAAGAGACAGTATTCAAATTTATAGCAGATGTTTCACTGTTAATTAATGCCACTATGAAAAAATTCCTAAACCAACATAATATGTTCCTTGTTTACTCTTTCCTTTCAGAAAAAGAATTATGTACACAAACAATTTCCAAGTCTTTGTGGCATATGCAAAATCTAGTCTTCTAGGGTTAGGTTCTGTAATAAAATGAAAAAAAAACCCAAAACCAAACTCCTATAAGCAGTGGCAGACAGATCGTATTCATTCTATATAATCACCACCCCTCCAGAAGACTGCTTGTGTTTTATTATGTAAATAATGCCTGGATAAAAGATTTTTAAACCTTGCTCCCCAAAGGAAATTCACAGCCATGTGGTGAAATCACAAAGATAGAATGATTCTCTGGTTGCACATTGCATTGCCAAATGAGTCAATGATCACATGCTGGAGCATGATTACTTGCCTAAAAACACTTCCCATAGAGGCTGTTACAGCCTTCACAGCTAAATGCTAACTAATCCTTGCCCTTTTGGATACATATGATGCTCAGAACATGTATGACTTCTATTTTAAACATCTTTTTTTCTCCCTCAAGAGCCCTTAAAATCACAAATCAGTCTTGTAAACTGAATAAATTATCACAATCTTGTTATGAGCTAGAACTGTAAGCCACAGAAATTAAACTGAAATTTTGTGAGTAAATCCTTGAAGATACTGGCAGTAGTTTTCCACGAACTTTGGAGTGATGCTTTTTCTCATGAGGATTCAAACAAGGTTTTTGTTGGCTGCTGAGCAATCAAAGACTCAGAAAGGCACATTTATGGGCAAGAGTCTCTGTAAGATGTCTTTCTTGACACTGTGGACCATATTAATGCTGAGGCATCAGGATGTAGAAATGCCTCTACCTAGGGTGCAAAAGTCTAGCTTTTCAGCTGTGCAGTTCTGGGACCTTTGTCTAGTTCATTCAATGGAAAATTACCTTGAGCACTTGTAGGCAAAGCCCAGTCTTTGCCAACACAGCACTACTAATCATCTACATCCAGATATTAGGATATCAAACCACTTGGAGCTTTCTACTTACATGAATATCTGCTAAGCTCATTGGAGGAAAGTTATTCAGCAAAAGTGGGGGAAATGTGTTTAGTTTTATTAACTTTGGAATAACAATAAGTTATAATTTTCTAGTGTCCTATTAGTGCTTATTCACATTGTTTTGAAGTAGTTAGACATAGCTTTATTGTTACTTTTGTTACTCAAAGATCTGATATGAAAATTAAGTTTTGAACTAAAAATCATAGTAAATATCAATTAAAAATTCAATATATGCAAGATAATTGCTATCAGGCTTCAAATTTTGTTAAACACACCATTAGTTTCTATTTTCCACATAAAATAAAAAAAAAATCACAAAAGATATATTTATATGTAATAAATGCATCAGCCAGATGGAAATTATAAGAAACATATAAATGCTTTATGACTACTTTGTAAACTTAATTTTGTTTTAGTGATGGAAATATTTTTTTAAATGAAAATTTTGTTTAACTATTGATTACTTAGAAAATGAAAAAGAAAAAAAAAAGAAAATGCTTTGGTTTTGGATGACCATGGGAAAGTAAGAATGTCAGCTTAATCCATTCAGTAATATTGAATCTTCTCTATTAATTCCATTAAAATATATATTTTCAAATTTTTTTCATTTACTTTCAAGACAAAGAGGCAAAAGAAATATTTTCAGTGAATTTAGGATGCTGTGCTAGGTGAAATAAATTAAAATGGGTCCAGCTAACCTTCTGAGGATGAATGTATAAATACATGCTTATAAGACAAACAAGCATAGCTAGGTAAAAATTAATAACAAAGACCATTTCCAAACAGGTTGCACCAAGACTTCAGATGGTGCGTATGCCCCATACCAACTAACAAGCAGCAAATCTGTTATACTATTTCATGCATTACTTGTGACACAATCTTGCTCACAGCATTATCTGCAAGCAAGACAGCAGGGAATTCAGGCCTTGAACATGGATGGAAAACTTTGGATTTCTAGTGTGATACATTTGAGGTATTCAGAAAGAACAAAGTTGTTATAAAGGCACTTTTATAAGCAGAACAACTAGATAATTGTTGACCATTTATGAGGAGTCCACAGAGAAATGACAGCAGATATGTAGAATAAAAAATAAAAATAAATCACAGGAAAACTCCAACCCCAAACAAATATTTATACACAGCTTTTAGAAACAAATTAAGAAGCATAGTACTGTAATAAAAAAACAGGAAAAAAATTAATTCACCTTCTCCCTACTTGTTATTGTTCATAGTTTTTGTGTGTTCATTTACCACATTTTGTAAGGTGAAATGCAAATTTCTGTGCAATTGATCTAGAACAGCTAAAAGAATGAAAGTGTTATACCAGCTTATGAAAGAAGCTTTCAATCCAATCCACCAGAGGTGACAGATCTGTTCTTAGTTTGTCTTTATTGTTGTAGGTGAAGATTCTCCAGTCATCACAGTATTTGGAAAACTGCCAGTTATGTTATATATAACACATTAAAATTTGGACTGTAAGTATCTCATAGAGAATAACATTAGATGTATGTTAATAATTAATAAAACAGAGACTAAAGAAATTATTTGATTATAGAAAGAATTTGTTGAGTAATAATGACAGCCACTGTGGAAAACCTACAAAGCCTGGTACTCTGTGTGGAGTGCAAATCAACATTTAGCAATTGTTCTAACCTGACCCTTCCCAGCTGTAAAAGACATCCTTTGACTTGGTGAATATGAAGAATGAAAGTAAAACCTGTTTCGAAGCCACTATCTGAAGGCAGAAATGGTGACTTGGATCTCAGGGTGTGGTTTTGTAGTTTGGTTTTTTTGGTTACACTCCCTTCATTCTCATGTCTGTTGACTGACACTACTACAGCACTTTAACATAGACACTGTCTCTGGTATCTCAACAGGCTAATTTTGAAAAATGTGTTGCTTTAAAAATTGCTGGAATTACAATGAAAGGTGCAGTGAATTTGCAAACTCTACAAGGAACTGAATGGCTGGCTGTTCTGATGAATAATTTATTTTACCAGGGTAGTCCTGAAAATGTATTTTCTGTCATACCCGTAAATAGATGTGTTGCTGGTAGATGCCAGTCAAAAATTTACATCATTGATCTTAGATTTTATTGGATCAATACAGTTTGTCTTTGTTGTGTGCTGCAAGCAATTCTCTATGTCGAGCTATGTTTTCAGAGCTGTTAAAATTGGCAGAGAATATGCCTCGGGAAAAAGAAAGAAAGGGACAAATGGTAAAAATATACACACACATATACATTTACACACATAAGAATGATTCACACTGCCTACATTTGTCAAGATCAAACATCTTCTTGAAAACATGTCTGATTGAAAACATAGCATCGATCCACATTTTCTAAAATACACCACAGTGAAGCTGATACCAGTTTAAATCTTAAGAAGAAAATAGCAATACCTGCTGAGTTTAGTATTTGCAGTTCATGGCTTGGATATTGAAACACTGCTCCATATCAGCAGAGAGAAATATATTTTGTAACCTGCAGAAATTTATGAGATAGTTAACATGAAACAAGAGATCCCTGGGCCCATTATCTAAAACCCAAATCAACCTCGAAGTATTAGTTTTCAAAGTCTGAAAAAGATTGATTGACTTTTCTACAAAACAGTATTTTTCATGTGTGTGCTCTTAACCTCACAATCTTACCAGCAAGCATCTGGGGAGGTCCTCATGTAGCAGGGTTCAGCATTTGTTCTCCCAGCATTGCAGACCTTGCAGAAAATATTGTATATCCAACAACAAAAGACAACTTTTAATTCTAATAAAACTAAGGTTAAAACATTTGCAAATTTTATACAAATGATCTCAACTAGGCTTGCATATTTGGTGAGGACGGATTCAATTTGCATAAATGACAGGTGACTCCGTATTATGACACCAGGATCTATTGTATTACACCTATTACTTAACATTTTAATTCTCTTCTGTTTATTTGGCTCCACCTCTGGTGAAGGAGATCTGTGACCTCTTTGCAAAAAGGGGCAGCATGGACCTGACTTGAACATACACAATGAGCAGGAAGTGAAACCCAATGTCTCTATACCCTGATGTTGTAGAAAAATGGAGCTTGCATGAGAACTGTGTCTCTGTTCATGCCAACTTCTCATGGGCTCTTTAATACTACACTCTCCCATAGATATGGTTCTCTCTTGCACTCACTTATGCTTTAAATTTAGGTTTTTTAAAAATTATTAATTGAAAATAATATAGAAGCTTAATAAAACTGTTTTTTCTCTCAGAGATTCTTTTGCTTTTGTATATTCAGATCTTGCAAATTCAAGTAGATTATGAAACTCACATATTAATAACACATCTTAGAGACTAATTAAAAATATATATGATTTAAGAATATCTTTTTAATATCTCAAATGTGCAGTCATTTTATGCAAACGTGTGCAAAGATGTTTTCCTAATGCTAAATCTGACTCACTCTCTCTTGATAAGCAGGCACCACACTGAGTATTTGTGATAGGCATGTGCTATATACACACACTCCCCACAGAGATTTCAGCCCCCTTCCAATATGTTGAAAAGGACAGCTCACCCTTTCTTTTCCCCACTTCCCTCTATGTTACATTACATTTCCAGTTCCCTCAAAAATTAAGAGAAAAATTTATAAACTTTCCATTTTGGGTGAAGACCAAGCTGCCATGTGATGTTAGAATTGAGCTACAATTTATAAATCAAAATGTCTAAAGGATGACATTCTGTTTTATGAATAGTTTACTGTTGCAGAGGACGCCCTCAGTCATTTATTTATTATCCACTCAAAACCAAAGCAAAGCAGCAAAAAATTCTTAGTCACCGGGTCAGTGATACATATCACCAGGACAAAATTGTCTTGTTTCCTGCTTGCTTTCCACCTAATTTCATTTTAAAAAGAATTATATATATAGTATGCTTTTACATAGCAGATTTCTCTTTACATTAACATGTTAAACATATCATGCCACTCCAGCAATTTTATCCCAACTTATCTCTGATAGTTTCATTTTGTCATTTGTGGTTTATTAAGATCTATGTGAGGGCAGAATGACACTGCTGAAGAACATGAGCAAGATGTGAATGATCAGCAAGAAGTCAGGCACATGTATCTGACAAAACAAACAATTTACTAGCAGAATATAGGCAAAAGTCCATATTTTTCTTCCTATTTCCTGTCAACTGCATCTTGGAAAAATGTGATGACAGTAATTTTGTCTGATGTAACAGACAGACAGTTTGACATATTTTTCTTTAGTCCTTATTTTATCTGAGGCTGTTACTTGGGTTGAACCTCATTTCTTGTTCCAGAAAAAACCTCCTGACTTTTAGGAAGGCCACCCTGGTTATAAAACACCCCTCAATAAAGAAAAAGTTTTACTGAAGCCATTGAAGCTTATCAGCAGCCATGTCAACACACAACTTTGGAGAGTACTTATATTTTTTTCATTTCAGTCACCTTGATTATTTGAATACCTGGTGATATTAGCATAGTGGTGATCCAGAAAACTGGGTATATAATAGAGGGATAGTATACAAGCCTAACCTTCAGGATATTGCTAAAAATATCAAGTGAAAATGATAGTCACCAAGAACTGTGACAATCACTTCCTTATTAAATTAAGAATGCTTAACCCTTCTACCCGTGCTAAACCCTTCTCCCCTGTTGACAGCTTTGTAGTGAAGGGGCTAGAGTTTTTTGAGTTAGGAGGCAGAAATCCTTCACATTATGCAAACTGCAGCAGTGGGTCTGGTCTTGCCATTGGCTACGCAGTACTTGTCAGGTAGACAGAGGATGTCTTCCTCCTCAAGGCAGCCAGTACCAAGTTAACTGCAAGTAACATCTCTGAGAGACTTTGCTTTAATTAACTTTACTCACTAGAAGCCCCAAGTGCAGAATGTGGAAATGACTTAGAAGAATATATGATTACAACATGTGGTCCACCTGTTTGGTTTAGTTTTAGGATTACTAAAATGTGGAGATAGGTAATTGTTTGGCATGGCTACAAAGAAAACTAAAAAGAAGGAGAAGCAATAGTTTCACAAAAAGCTTCTATAATAAACTGGGCACACAGATAAAACAATGTCTGAGAACAAGGACTATGCTTGACAGAGTTGCTTGCAAAGATCACACTACCCTACAATGTGAATCCAGAGTAATCCAGAGTAATCCTGTTTGATGTTTATGGGTCTATTGGTTTAGCATCTTGCTTTTTTTTTTTACTTATATTCCTTTCCATGCCCTCTAACACCACCTGCACTCAGCAGCAATGTTATAAGCATTTATCAGCCTTATTATCTGGTAACCTTACTACCTTCTGACTACAAGTTTGGGAAGACCCTGAGCCACAAAGCTAGACAGATAAGCAAGATCAGTATAAAAATGAAGTATTTCACTGGACCTGGCCACATGATGGTCAATTGTAGGAAAAGGAATTCACCTGAAGAACGATAAGGGTGAAAAGGCAAAGCTATGATAAGAAAGATGACAACTAAACACCAAACAGTGATATTGTCACTGAAAAATATTTAGTGACTTAAAACACATCCTCCACAACAGATATTAGGATCCAGATACCTCTTTATTATATAGACAATGAATAAATGATAGGTTTCTCATTTGTGGCAGTGATCTGAAATAATTACAAAAAGTTAGCTATTTTAGTCTGAGTTTTGCTTATGTCATTAAAATTTAAACTTGATTAAACTGAGCCAATCTGGTTTTATAACCTGTCAGTATGACAAAGGGACTTTGACACATTTGTCTTCCGATATGTTATGTCGATTTACATTTTGCACCTTTCAATTATATCTGTATTAAAATGACTGAGCACATTGAATAAGAAAAGAATGATACATAATAATGGCATTAAAAATAATAAAGAGTTAAGGACACTAGGAAGGAAATTAAGAAGAAAAGTAAAAGAGGCTTTGTATAAAACAGAGTAGAAGGGAAAGGAATAATATCTCATCGCTCTTGCCTCTTTATTATTAGTCTAAATAAAAACCACATAAATGGAAGGCTCCCTGTCTAAAGAATACTGAAATAAAAGAGTAGTCTAGAAATGGTTTTCAGTCCCATAATCTCATTCTGCACTAAACACAGAGCATCCTGGGGTAGACGTATATGGAAATTTGAATACCACGTATGTCTATAGTTTGGCTTTTTCATGGGATTTTGATCTTGAATTCAATAGAGAAAATAGAGGTGAATAAGAAATTCTTTTCCTCTCCTGTAAATGTTTTTTTTTCTCATTAAGACATTTTCCACTCTATACAATACAGGAGAAAAAAAGATGAAATCTTGAGAGAATACAATAAAAAGAAACAGAAATCTTAGTTGAAACATGTGACAGTTAATCTTTATGGATTTTTTTCATTTATTTCAGTCATTATGTTGTTACTTCATTTTATTACAGCTAACTATTAGAACAAATATTATTTTTAATATCAGAACACCATATTTATAAGATTAATCTTTAAAGTTTCAAAGGTTAAATTTTTTTGACTTGAAAATTCAGGATTGAGTTTAAAAATCTCTTAAAACTGTACTTTTTGTTTCTTTGTTTGCATAATAATTATTCTACCATTAAAATTTCTTGTGTGTGTGGAATAATTTGTTTCTTTTATCTTGCTTGTATGAATAAAAATATTTTGTTTTCAATGAAGATTTGTTAGGTTTGTGAAACAACAAGAACAGTACTTATTCCTGGAGCTGAGCCTGTCCGTACACAATATTGTTATGCAGTCAAATAGTATGAAAAGCACACTTTTAGTTCCCATTTTGGGAAAAACAAAATTAATAGAGCTGCAACAAGTTGCACCAGTTGCGAATCTGTCCACTTAATCATCATCATCCTCAGCAAAAAACTAATACCGTCAGATATTTTATTATAATGTGCAGTAGTATTAAAGCTTCAAACTTTGTCTTTGGAATTTCCATGTAAGATACAACATTATGTTCACCTCAAGGTTTCTCCTAAAACAATTGTACATTCATTAAAAAGTAAAAATAATGTCAACATAGCTAGAAGTTAAATGAAGTAATAATTATTTATTAATAATATTTGCATGGCATTTAAAAATCTAAAGTCAAAGTTCTATGGTTTGGCTTTTTATAAATTCAGTACTTGGAGATAAGTAACAGAATATAATCTGAAGATAAATCTGTGGGTCAGGAAAACACAGGGCCAGGGCACTCTCAACAAAGATACACATTTCATAAAACATAACAAAGGGAAGGGAGCTATAAATAAGAAAATAAAGCTATAGTCTGCAGTTAAAATTCTTGCTGCTTGCAGTACATCATTCTGTTCCTAAGTGTCTGTTGCTGGGCTAGAGTTTCTAAAATTAACATTGCAATAGCCTACATAGGCACCGAAACACACACAGGAAAACATTGCTGAACTGGTTATTCTCAGTGCTAACATATGTTTGTTATTTTCCCAACGTGTTTCTGTCCCTTGAAAATATTTATCAGGATAAAATCTTGAATTGGCTCTTTGAACAGTCAATGTGCAAATGCTAAGGCGGAAGTGTGCAGTTTTTAGCAAAAACTGAAATACTGATGAGATTTAACAGTTGTCCAGTATTTATAGGCATCATTTTTATGCTTGTTACAGTCAACATCACTTACAAAAATTAAAACAGATTAATGTACATGCATCCAACGATAATATTAGGAAAGCAAGTTTAATTGGTTTATAACCATATAAATTTAGAAATTAAAAAAGTTCTATTTTTTACTTAATAGAGAAATTAAAATTGTATTGCTGATATATGCTAAATATATGAAGCCACTACATTCTATATGTTCATTCAATGCATTCTAATGCAGCAGTTTTCCTCTAAATGCTGCCTTACCGTATTGCAATTCTATTCCCTCTTAAGTGTAGAAGGAGGGCAAAGGTTGATGCCTAGCTGATTAGGAAAGCATAAATAGGATCTTTGAAAAATAAAGTGTGGAATAGAAGATAGTATGAACAAGAAACAAGGCAACTGCCACACTCAGCACAGCAAATGCAACCAAGATTCAAAGAGGTTCATGGTTCCTGTTGTTAGAAGTCTTCTGTGGAGCTCTGTCCAGTGACACCTTGTTGCTCCCTGCTCAATATCTGAGGATCACCAGGAATTTTAATGAGTGTAGCTTGAAGTTCTTGGGAATGAGAAAACCAGAACCCAACTTGATGTCTGCTGGTTCTGATCTGTATAGCAGGTTTTGGAAAACACATCGTGCTTGGCCATTGCTACTCTTGTCTCCTGTGAAGTCCACAGGAACTCCTCCCAAATGGCAACTAAATCAATAGATACAGAATTACCTGGCTAAGGTCTTCGTCTGGCTTCAGATTTCTTTATTTGATATCCCTTTTTACTGGGTTTTCAACAAGAGATTAGGTCTGCAGTCCAGTATTCGAGAATATACTCATTTGTGTTTCACAAATGTAGCAAAAGGGCAAATTAAGATGCATTTCACTCAATCTACTCTGCATGCATATACAGGAATAAAATAATACTTTTTCCTTGATTACTCGAGTATACTTAGACTCCTGTACATAATGAGGGATATATAATAATAATTATAACAGTAACACATTCATTTGATTTAAAAAAAAGAATGCTTATGTGTAAGAATGGATCAATTTGCAGTGAAAACACATATGCAGTGAAGAGTGTTTATGTCCCTGGAAAGATGAAATATGTGAAAGAATTAACATTTATTAGTGTATCTGAAATGCATTTGTCAACTTACTTTGGAACTGAAAACCCACAGGACAAAACAATTACGCACATTTCTTGTTTCTGGTAGAAATGCTAAAAATAGATTTATATCAGAAGTACCCAGGTCATACTTTCATCACATTTTCACCTATATGCTTTCATTCTTTATATTGAAGTGCCATGCTGGGATTTTTTTTTTTTTATGGATAAGACTGGGCTGACTATTGTTTTAATGTTGCAAAAGAGATGTAGCCTAGACTGCATAATATAATCCATCTCAGTTACATGTGGTAGAATACAGTCATAACATAGAATATAGAATACGGACTCTAATGCAAACACCAGACTGGTCATGGAATTTGGCTTGCTTACTTTTTTCTTCATGTTAAAAGATTTAAGAGAATAAAAGCTGAAGTAAGAGCACATTTGGGGAAAGGGTTAATGTGGTAACTGCATCTAAAACAGATTCTACATGTTTTACCTTACATACAGAATAAGAGCAGCTGGTAAGTGACAGTCTGGTGACAAAGATATCTGCTTGTAGTTTGCCTGGTATTTATTGGGTAGTTCTCAGTTTCTGAATACTGGGATGTAGTAGGTCATGGAACTCTATTCAGTGCCTGAAATTCAGCTCTTGCAGAGATAATACTTGAATTATGATGACACATTAAAATGTCACATTACTTCCACACAGTACTTTGTATCACAACCTCCCATCTCTTCTTAGGCTATGACTGATCTTATTCTTCCTTTTAACAATCTAGTTAGTCTTCACCTGACTTTCAGTTTAAGTGTTAGAATCTTCTTCAACCAGATGGTATAACCTCCAGAAAAAAAAGAGGATAACTTTTTTAGACCTGTCTCTGGGTCCTTTCCAGAGCTCAGAGGCAAATGCACTCCCGCCCTCGGCACTGTAGGGTTGTATTCTGTTCTATTCTGTTCTGTTCAGTTAGCAGATGTAGCACATCTTCATACCATTTCCAAAAAACTCTCACTTCCCAAGCCATACATCTCTAACACTGTACACTAGTTAAAGAAATATGGTAGTGATACGTTATAATTTGGTAGTTACTTCATCGGTGTGTTTATAAGGAAGATTCGTCCAAAGAGCCACAGAAATATTAGCATATGAGTACTCCTGAATTAGTGTGAGTTTTCGCATTTCTCCAAAACCACTACATATTTAGCTGAAAGAAACCATAATCTGTTACCCAGCAAATAGGAAATGATGCAGTTGCTGGGAGATGAATTTTCTGGAAGCCAGAAAAGTCATTATTATTATTAGCAAAATGGGCACTTATCCTCCCCACAGGAGTTCTAACTGTGGCTATGGTCCAGTTTATAAGCATCATGCTGTGCATGATAAAAAAGTGTAAATGAAAGAATGGAAAACAGCTCTCACACTTTATTACTGAAAAATCAAGGATCATAAAGAGACCTCTCAAACTTGAAACTTCAAATTGGAAGGCTCTTTTTCCTTTATGGAGAGCACTCCATAACATCTCTTTTTTACATGATATTTTTTTGTGACCTACTTCATATGGAAAAGTGCAAGATGGCAGATCACTTTTGACCTTGTTGAATGCACAGTGAGTGAATAACACTATGGTAATTTTTCAAATTCTTGGTATAACAGATATTCACAAGCCTGAGAAGTCTAAGCTTTTAGTTTTCTTATATTTATTCTCATGCATAATACAGGAACACCCAGAGGTCCTCACTGGAACAAAGAAACTATATATACAGAATAAAGCCCTGAGCCTGAAAAACTCACAGTCTAATACCAACAGTTTAGATAAACACCATAAGACAGATAATATCATATTGCAGATGAGAGAAATGAAGACTTGAAGCTCAGAGGAAGACACATTATGCAATAATCAAGTAATTTGCTTTTTGGTCCCTCTGTGTCACCCCAGTTCTGGTTGAGCCATTACCCCCAGAAAGCATCTTGGGACATTGGGATATGTCAGACTGTCAGACTTCTGGTATCAGACTATGAGGCTTCTAGTTCAGCATTGCTGGCAGGGAGCTTACTGGAGAGAGACAAATTGAAACCCAGCAGTGTCCTTGACTGGTCACTGTCTGATGCTGTGGCTGTTCCTGGGAGCCTGAGGGTCTTTCTTGAGAGAAACTAAAAATTACAAATACCTGGAGGAAATGCTTAGTCATAGCTGCTGCCTTACACCTGATTTTAAGCAAGAACTGACTGATTATGACTGATTATTCCCTTCTTGGAAACCAAACTCTTCCTTCTTCTTCCAAAAGGAATTCCAGTACAGGTTTCCTGCACAAACAACTCATCTAACTCACAAATCATAGGCTGTAGCTGGGAAATGGAGGAGACTGGTTTTCACCAACCCACTGAAGTGACTTCATTGTGTAGATAACTTTTTGACCAATGATAGAGAGTATAAAGGCAAGCATACATCTACAATCCAAGGCTTAGTCTCATGTCTGGGAGTATCATGGTTTTTATTCAATGTCATTTAGTGACAGCTTCCTATTAAAAACAAAGGCAGAAGCTGGGTGTCTGTGATTCCAGTTTTGTCCCAGCCCTTAACACAATGCTTGAACCAGACTACTGTAACACTGCTTTGAAAGTCATCAGATCAAACTCCTGAGTACCTGATTGGCGTATATATGGAATATTTGCTGAGGTATTCAGGCAGGAGAAGAACTGAGCTCAAGCAGGTATGTACAGGACAAAATAGATTAAATACCCAAACCTGAGAGGCTGTATCAATATCCAGTAACTATAAAAGTCCTGACACTTCCCTTGTCAGGCAGTGTCTGAGTGGGTGTTTTCAGAACTGCAATTCAAAACCTTCTCCCAAGTGACATGTCCAAGGGCTCCAAAGACATAACCTTCTGCCCAAATCCTACCTTTCTACTATGTCTGGAGCTAGAAAATAAATGAGAATGAAAATAAATCTAGTGATAAATCATCTAACATTTTCTGTACATTGAATTACCACGACTGTGTGCCACAGGGTTCACTGACAGTATCTCAAGAGCTCAGTGCCCACAGGAAAACAATAACAGGACTAGTTTACCTTCTTTGTAAAGACTAAGGAACCTAGTCACAGCCAAGAACAGTAAATATTGCTACTTGTCCTGAGTGAATGAATAAGTCAGCTTCAATCTTTCCTAATTCTCATCCCTAAAAAGCTGAATAATGGCTTACTGATTTAAAACAAACACTACAAAATCTTCATCAGGCACATACAATAAAGACAGGTTAATTTGCAGATAGTCACAATAACTGTAATGGTTTGATGAGACCTGTTCAAAACTCCTTTTGGCTGATTTTGCTTGTGAAACTATCAGTGGGACAGGAGCAGGCTTCAACCAAAGGTCACACCCTGATTGGTGATTAACCTCTGTGAGTGCATGGTATTGCCTCCCCAGAGAAAAAACTCAAGAAGCTGTTGGTTACCTGCCACTATACTGTCTTTAACTGACAGTAGCGTTGGGATACTAAGGCAGATGAATTGCAGGAGACAGAGGCCATGACAACCAAGATAGGAACCACTGGGTGCAGTCGCAGGATAGGCTACATGTTGGCTAAGGGAAAATTACCACTCTTAAACAGATGACACTACTCATAGAATCACAGAATCATAGAATAACCACATTGAAAGAGACCCACCAGATCATGAAGTCCAACTATTCCTATCAGACACTAAAACATGCCCCTTAGCACCTCACCCACCTGTACCTCAAACACGTCTAGGGAAGGTGACTCAACCACCTTCCTGGGCAGCCTCTAACAGTGTCCAGTGACCCTTCCTGTGAAAAATTTCTTGCTAATGTTCAGCCTAAACCTCCCTTGGTGGAGCTTCAGGTCATTCCCTCTTCTCCTGTCTCCTGTCATTTGGGAGAAGAGACCAGCTCCCACCTCTCCATAACCTCCTTTCGGGTAGTTGTAGAGAACAATAAGGTCTCCCCTCAGCCTCCTATTCTCCAGGCTAAACAACCCTAGATCTCTCAGCCGTTCCTCATAAGGCATGTTCTCCAGCCCCTTCACCAGCTTTGTTGCTCTTCTCTTCTTCGTTGCTCCAGAGCCTCAACATCCTTCTTGTGGTGAGGGGCCCAGAACTAAACACAGGATTCAATGAGTGGTCTCACCTGTGCCGAGTATAGAGGGAGAATAACCTCCCTGGGTCTGCTGGTCATACTGCTTCTGATACAAACCAAGATGCCTTTGGCCTTCTTGGCCATGTGGGCACACTGCTGGCTCATGTTCAGTCGGCTGTCAACCAACACCCTCAGGTCTTTCTCATGGCACAGAGCTTTGTGGATTAGGAACAGAGGTGAACCAAATCTCAAGTCTGCTGTCTTGAGACTATGGTGCAAAAATTAAGTTCCTATTTCTACCATCCAAAGGATGTGCTTAAAAAATAATCAACTTCTACCAGATTACAGATCATTGAAACAGTGAATTAAACTTGTCCAAACAGGGATCCTGCATTTCACATCCCATGATGTTTCTAAATGGCATATGCTGTTAAAAGAAAAACCAATGAACAAGCACAAAATGCCTGCCTGCAGAAGCATGGGATGAATTATGGATATTTTCTAGCATATGCTACTGTTGTGACACTCTGCCATGTTGTGCCAGACAGCAACCAGGTCACAGCAGGGAAGGAGCAGAACTTCTGAGGAGCCTGTTCTCAGTGACCTCAGAGGCACAGTGAAGCCCAGAGTTTCCAAGTAGCAGGGAGCATTTCTCACCATTGAGATAAACAAGACCAGGAAATGCATTTTTTTCCCCAATTTGTTTCACTATGGCTTGTGCTAAGTATCATGTGACCATGAAGCTGCCAGAAGAAGGCTTGTGGAAGTTCATACTACTTCAGGGAGTTACTAGCTATTTCTAAAAGTAAAGGAAATTTATCCAGGATTTAGTTTTACTTTCCCTTATAATTTCTTTCTCTGAAAATAACTGCAAAATTGTACATAAATGATATTAATCAGAAGGAAAGAATATTTTTTTAAACCTCCAACTATATTGTACTTAAATTTGATGGAAAACTAAATTTACATGTTTTTCCCCTTTTTTGACAACTGGGAGCTTATTTCCCTATCTTTAAAGACTGTTGTGTATTCATATAATTTTTTTCTCTTGCAGACAGCAAATGAAGTCTAATTTTATCCTATCTTCAATTATTTTTTCTTATGTGGAAATTTTTAATTGTTACAATTTTTAATGCTATTGTCTCAACTTGAACGGCTAATTATTCTACAAGTATGTCAGTTTATCTTAATTCACCTTTATCACAGATAAGCATCAATGAAGGCTTGCTAAGGAATTGCTGGTTTGTACATGTTAATTTTCAACTATGACAGCCTGTCTGTTATCAGTTTAATACCAACTCTTCACACATAGGCTAGCACCTACAGCAATCAAGTGATTATTTAGTAGATAAAGAGATATTATTTCTCTGTCATTGACGTTACAAGAATAAAAAAAATTACTAGAATTGTTTAAATTCTAGTGACCATTCTTCTAAAATCCCGTAAAGAAGTTAAGAAGCAGAACTAGGAAAAAAAAACCCCACTACAGTCAACTGCAGGAGCCAGATCTTCAAAACTGCTGAAGAGGCATTTCATAAAGCTTCATAATTGCCTTACAGATTGCTTATACCATTGGCTGTTTGCAAATTAGCTCATTGTTTTATATTTTGTATAAAGGAGAATTATTTAACTACTGGTTTTTCAAGTAGTGAAGTGAATTCTTTCTTGGAGTTTTTGGAAAATGCTTGCTGTAAGACACCTTCTGACTGAAACCCCTGTCATATCATAGAATGATAGAATGGTTTGAGTTGGAAGGGACCTTAAAGATCATCCAGTTCCAACTCCCCTGCCATGGGTAGGGACACGTCACACCAGGCCAGGCTGCTCAAGGCCCCATCCAATCTGATACTTCCAGAGAAAGGGCATCCACAACTTCCCTGGGCAACCTATGATAGTCCCTCAGCACAGTCATTATGAAGAATATTTCCTGATATCTAATCTAAATCTTATCTCTTTCAATTTAAAGCCATTTTCCCTATCACTACATGTCTTTTTACAAAGTCCCTCCTAGGCTTTCTTGTAGGCCCCCTTCTGGAAACCAGATACAAGGTTTCCCTGGAGCCTTCTCTTCTCCTGGCTGAATATACTTGAGTCATTCTAATCATAACACCAGATAAACAGCTTTTCTAAATGAGTCAGTTATTTATGAGCCAGGCTCCTAAACACTGCAGTCAATTTGGTTTCCAAGAGGGAAATGCAAACTAAAAGAAAGAAATTAATACAAAAATTCTGACTTCTGGTCACTTTTTCTGAAACACAAATAACATTAAAAACAGCAACCCTCCCAAAAAGCAACAAACCTAAGTCACAGAAAACCACAGGCCAGGATTAGTTGTGAGTAGAAAGAGCTGCATTTTTGATGCATACTTTCCTGAAAGATATCAAAGTATGCTCCCATTGTCTTGTATAATCACTGTAAAGAACAATTTTCCATTGCATCCCCCTTCCTATTACTTCCCACATACCTACATGGAGAATCTTAAAAAAACAAAAGCAAGAATCTTAAGGGAAGAAGTGTATGCCTTTCACCCTTTTCTCTAAGGCAAGAGTAAAGGTAAGATATTTAATATAGGAGGATTTGAAATGGTGAAGAAATCATTGTTTACATCCTAAGGTGTTAGCTGAGAAGATGGAGTTGACAGCAAACACCATATGAAATGTACATGTGCCCACTCCAGTAGTAAAAAAAAATTAAAAAAAAAAAAGAAAAAAGAAAGAAAAAAGATTACAACAGTTTATTTCTGTCATAACACACAAGCTGTTAGCAAATTCAGACAATTTCTCCTATACAGTATCTCCAAGTCCAACCGTCTTCCTCACCACCCCTACTGCTAAACCCTGTCATCTCACACACCAAATGTGGTACCCTGCTGGTCCCTTGGCTTCTCGCAGTTACACCTTCCTCTCCGTCTGGTTTTCTGACATACGAAATGTCTCGCTGTCAGAATAACTTTCCTCACTTGTTGTTGATTTTGTTCCCTTTTCCAAACTCTTTCACTTCATTCCCTAGTGTCTTCCGCATACAAGGTTTTAATTTTAGAGATATTATTATACAGAACAGACTATGTATGTCTGAAATAGTAACTACCACTAACACTTGAACCACTCCCTTTGTGAAAACCAACAGTGACAACATCTTAGACATGATCTGTATGGACCATAGATGCAGAAACACAGATTGCGGGAGCAGAAATGCCAAAGGAGGCATCACAAAGACAATAGTATGCAAAAGGCTGCAAAGAGTAGCACTCCTGCAGAACAGTTCTCTGAAAAGAAATGTTACATTTGCCAAAACAGTGACACATCTGGTGATATTTCCTCTATGTCATCCATGAAGCAAATATTTAAAAGACAGATACCTTGAAATCAAATGGGGTTTTTTTCTGATGAAGAGAAGCAATGTTTTCTTCTAAAGCAGATTGTGCTTGGTTACAATAAATTTGTGAAGAATACAATAGATACTGTCCCCCTTTTATAAATTCAGCTTGCTTAGAAATGTATATTTTTATTGGACAAAAATAAAAATAACTATTTCAAATGCATGACAGTGTCTTTCATCTTATGTAATGGATGCCCGACATCCTTTGGCAAAATATGGAGACATATTGGTAAAAGCAGACTGAGTAGCTTAAATCCAGTTTACCAAAGGCTAAAATGTGGTTTTATTTGAAATTTTTGTTCACTCAATAAGAACATGATTTTACCAGGTGCAGACATAAACAGATGCTATATGTTTTTAATACGGCACATTAGAAAACATATACTGTAAGCTCACAGTCCTGCCTGGGAATTCCTTCTAAGCCTATGAATACAGAATTTCTGAAGGTCTGTTGATGCACAATTGTTGCGACTCCATGAAATGCTGAATTAGTAAAGATGTCTCATGAATCAAAAAAGCATGGTCACACAGCAAAAAAAGAAAAAAAAATCTAAAAAAGGAAAATGGAGTATGAGACATCAAATTTGTTTCAACACAGTTATTTTGGCAGGTTTCTGCAAGCTTAACACTGCATTGTGTATCTCTTAAGTGTGCAAAATCTAAATATGAAGAGTGAAGTGTAAATATGAAGCTGGTATAGGAAAGCATATTGTTTCCCATGCCTAATCCGGATAAAATTTATATAGGAAGAATTACCAAGAGTACAGACCATTAAAAAAAACCATAAAACCATATCTTAATTAATAATTCAGAAATAATTCAGAAAATAAACACACTCATATCCCCTGAATAGTTTCACAATGCTGTGCATGTAAATGCTTTCAACTTCTGTATCTGAGCTGCATCATGTTTATGTACCTTTAGATGTCACTGCCCCTCAAGTGGCCCTAATTATGAAACAGTTTGATTTCTGTGCTCTAAAGTGTGAAATGATCGTAGGTTTTTCAGAGAACTTGTGCTGGAAAAAGAACTCCTCCAATAAATGCTTTAAGCCGACTGTTATTTACCAGAACAATTGATGATCCTTTAAACATACTTTTGAATCATTCAAAAGAATGAAGGAATTACACATGTATTTTTTAGTCATTACAATGAGGCACATAGGAATCGGGGAATTGTGGGGAGGGGGAAAAAACAACAGAACCAATGAGTTTTGCCAGCATCACAAGACATGGAGAACACTTTACATGAAGGGTGGGATGATTTAACATGGATGTCCAAGTACTTCACCACAAATACATCATGGTTGCCTTTACTTACAAGAAGAATGAATTTAGGTAGGGAACTCTACTCTAAGATCTTTCAACGTTTCTTTGAAATACTACTGTCAATTATTACAGTTGAATAAAAAATATATTTGTGAGAAATTAAAACCAAACACTGAGACTGAAAATGCATCAGCTGGTATGTAGAAGGCCTGGTTAGCTTCATTCTTTCCTTAGACTTCCAGGTGTGGATTTGGTCACTTGGATATTATGGAGAGGGAATGTTCTTTCTATTTCATATGCCTAAACACAGCTCTCATGACCGTATCTTTCCTTTCCAGCACATGATTCTCAACCTGGATAGGCCCAGCTCATGACATACTGCATTCTTACAATGCAGGGTGATGCTTTCCTTCCTGGGGGGAGTTTGGGAGAAGATTTTTTTTTTTCATTTTTTTTAATGCAAATTTAAAAAGGAACAAGAAGTCAAAACAACAAATAATATGTTATGCGAGGCTGCAGTTTCAGACCTGCAACTCTGTCTGCTCTCTCTCGCTGCAACCATCTGCTCTTCCAGCCTCCCAATCTGTCTCTCCTGCCATTGCTAAATACTCTCTTGACTTTCTGCATACACTTAGTGTCCCTCCTGTATGCTTCTCCTGCCTCTCCACTATGTAAAATTTGCCAAGGCTTTTTCCAGTGGGTGTTGGCATTTGAAACTGATGACTGGACTTCTCCAAAGCACTACTGTCCTTTCAGATTCCTTTTGCTGTCCCCAGGACCTCCAGAGTTTCAACTGTCCTAGCACAACCATTCAGCTTTTCTTCAACCTATTGTTGTGTAAACTCTCTGCATACCTGTCAATGTTATTCTTTCTGTGTAATTTTCTAGCCTTCTGTAGGGCTATATTTTATGAACAAACCTCTCAGTCCTTTCAGCTGCTAGTGACCCTCTGACTTTTGGCCTTGAGATTGTCATTTCTCCTCCACAGCTCCCTGCTCCTGCTATAGCAGGTTGCCATTGCATTGGCACAACACAAACACTGGGTTTTGGTTTTACATTGATTTTTCATCTCAAGTGAAGACATACTGTTTCTTTCACAGACATAACTTCTTCTTCCAATTCATAACCAAATTTGACTGTTAATTTTTTAAAAAAACTCATACTACAAATACTTCACGTATGTTGTCACTTGGAAAACTTGCTTGATAACATCATAATCACACTAGTATTTTCTTTTACTTTCAATTCCAGGGATGCTGTGGCATCACAAGTGCAACTGGGGCTCTGTAACATGACAAGAATGCATATTAAATTACAATTGATGCAATATTTTTACTCTCCTGATATCAGTACATTGTTCCCAAGCCTTTTGTTGTACACAAAATGCACTTATATAGAAGTTGTCTCTGTCAATCATTTTCCTCCAGGCCTTTTATTTTTCTCCCCCAAATGCCTGATTTTCCTAAGAATAAACTGCTGATTTACATTTCTGTGAATAAGCTTATTTCAAAGTCTCCTTAAGCACTGTTTGTGTTACTAGGATGTAGATAGCTTTGAATTTACTATAAAATTATAGAAAGAATATCTTTGTTATAGAGGTCTAAGAAGACAGAGAATACAACAGGTTAGAAATAGCAAATCTTGTTTTTTTTTTTCACCATAATTCATGTTGACCACTATGCATTTAGGAACAGAATTAGCTTAAAGACAGCAGGTCAGGTCCTGTGTAAATGCCTCTGAATGCAAATAGAGTTGGGTGAGGCAGTTCACAGTTCCTTCCATTTTTATATAATGACAGAACAAAAACCTCTAGAGTGTAGAGCCAATGAGAAGCCATGATGTTTGTTGTAAGTTTTAATTTGATATTTAAACCATCCTGGAAATCCAGAGGAGAAAAAACTTGAAATTGTAAGCAATGCTTGCAAATAAAGGAGCCAAACAGGTGAGGAGATACTTGCTGGCAGGGACAGGTTTTCATTATGAGCTCAAACATCTTTGTAATTGATTTGAGTATTAGTATTATTTATAAAATTACCAAGTACAGACTACCTAAAGGCTACCTCCAGGTTCCTTCTCACCACCATTAACTTCTGATCTCTGGGCTTAAAGCTGAACTCCTGGAACTATTCTTTTCTGCGTTACTAACAGTTAAACTTTATCTCTGTGAGACAGGGCAGCAAGTGACTTGGATACCTCTTGCATTTCATTTAGGGCATGTTTCTACCGCAGTGATGAGGGTAATGCAATCAACACAGATGCAATCCTGCCTTAAACATTGCAAAAAGTAAGTGACAGCTATAAAACAGGTGGAAACAAGCAGGTTGTGTGCACTTCTTGGGCCCCCTCCATTTTGCAGCTTTTTGTACTGTAGCAGCAGCATTCTGAGGGACCAAGGCAGCTAGTTTGTATGTAACTCGGATGTGCATCAATGAGCTCCTATGTAATCGTTCCTCGAAGCAGTATTCTGATGGGTGAATTTGCCTGCTATCTTTTCTCCAAACTGAGATGTATTTCACCCAAGAAATATATTTTATTTCAGGACATTACTAATAAGAATAATATTTTTGTGATATTTGGTTTGAACATATACAAGCATTAGTTTTCTCAAGTGTTGTGGTTGCTGAAGTAAAGTTAAGGAGCTATATGGTGGCAGTATTAACCAGGGCTTTGACTACATACATTTAGTGAAGAAAATATAAAGGAAAAAATAAAATGAAGAAAGAGACTTTATTCCTTATTGATGAAATTTAGATCGTTTTTCTATGGATGGAATACTTAGAGCTTCCTGAAAACCAGAGGAAGCACTCTTGTTTAAGCACTCTAACTACCAACAAATTGTTTATTCCCTTACAAGTTAGAATGCTGGAGAACATATTTAACTTACATCATTCCAACAGTTATTCTTTGCATCAAAGAGACGATTATTTATGCAACAAGATGTAACTGGGGAAACAGTTTTTCTGAGATAATCACACCCCTGGGGCATCACAAGGCCCAGGGTTCATTACTGTTGAGAGGAAAAGTGTATTTTGTTCTGGAGTTTTAAATTCCAAACTGCAGTTTCAGCCAAGCAGCATGTTTCACATGAATTAATACACTTCTTAAGGTAGCTCACCTCAACTGTCAACTTCACCCAACCCAAGTAAAATTCTTAACCCCTTCTTTACTACATGGCAAAAAAGTCTTACTTTTGGAAAAGATGAGCCTGTTATTTTAATGACAACAGATGACTAGGATATATCCAAAGGGTATGCCAGTATTCATACAGAAGAGAATAATCTGCAGGAAATGTCAGAGCAATACTGAATCAGCAATATGACAGGCTTGCATATGTAACTCAGTTGTTTCATAAAATGAACATTAGTACATCGGCATAGTTATTGCCAATTACCTGAATTATCAACGGAAATTTAAATATTTTCATTTGAACAAAGCTCTCTTGTAATTTGATGGTGCCCCACAAACATCCAGGATTAAACAGCCGTTTCCAGCACATAGTATCATACATATTGCAAAGACTACCAGCCAATTAACTCCCTGTGAAAATGAAATGCAATGAGGAGCTCATAAGGGAAACTTCTTATGCACTACTCTGTGGTCTTACATGTATGGTATCAGAGGCTTATGTAACTGCTTTTCTCTCAAAAACTAGCTCCTCTGCATGATAATTTTCATAGGCAGAGTCTCAAACAAAAACAATGGCAGCCCTGTGCAATTCGGAACATTCATCAAAATCAAAAAAGAAATCAAATGCTAAGACCCCAATAAAATACTTTGGGCAGAAAAGAACCAACATTACTTTATCCCATATGTTTTAAATAGAATGTTAAATAAAGAGTATCAGTTGTCTTCATGGATGCTTATTCTACCCAGAAGTAAATACATGAGAACATTGTGGAAGTGACATATAGTTATTATATACACACTTATCTTTCTCCCAGTGGGATAATTCTTTCTGCTCCAGACTGTCCATTCTTTCTCTCTCACTCACTTTTTTTTTTTTTTTTTTTTTAATATTTTACAGACACAGCTTCCATCTGCTCCATAAACTAAATCTCATTTCTAGCATATAGAGTGATCAGAATAATTACTTCTCTCCCCCTCCAAAAGAAACCATTTGAAATTGTCATCTCTCTTGTCTCTCTGTTTATGATTCATGTATTTCCTTTGATCTAAGATAGTATTTTGCTTTCATAGATTTTCTTGGGCTTTAGATTTGCATAGCTTCTTTTAATTTTTTTAAGTTTATATGCTCCTTCATTAATGTTGTGCCTTAGCTTCATCTCTCTTCTCTGACCTGTTTCCAGCTGTACTCATTTAGCTGCAATAGAGGGTTTCTCTACTTTTCACTTTTTCTTTTTTTTTTTTTTACCTTTGCCACGAGCAATTATCATCTTTCAAATGTAAGACCTGAAGGTTTCCTCTAACACCCCACTATGATGAATTCTATTCAAAAATTCTATGATGAATTCTATATTCAAAAATCTCTATAGAGGAGATACAATTTCTGATCACCCGATAAGTCGATATTAAGCATCTATATTCTTTTCCTACATAATTAATGTGCTACTTCAAAGATATACAAAGGACAAGCGATCCATGGAGGGCAGCACTGGTGGGGAGAATTTCAGTAAGAGATTTCATGTATTGGATTCCAAGTATATTAAATCTGGCACTAAAGAAACTGATAACTGTCAAACGTAGAACAATACAAGGAATAGCCTTCAATATCAACATGCAGTGCTCTTCTCGCCTCATCTTTTCTATTGGGGCATATTAATTTACTGCATCAATTAATGTACTTACTGCCTTTGAAACATGTTTTGATCTATGGGACAAGCTATACTACTTTGTATAATCCTGTTAGATTTACCCCATATTATTAAAATACTTAATGCATTTTAACCATCAGTTCTTAACAAATAGTTTCCTGCAGCTTATCAAGGCAATAGGAACAGAATTCTTAGCTGATAGAAATAAGGACAAGTGTTGGCCTCCTGGCACAAAAAAAAAAAAATGTCACTTTGCCCACTGCTTCATTATAAATATTTGAAAAAATGATTGATCTAATGACTTGCCTGGAGTCAAAATGAGAATACACAGCTTCTAAATACCAACCCCTTAAATGACAGTTAGTTGGACTTCACAGCCAATTCAAATGGAACTGATGCTTTCAGTTGTCTTATACAGCTAAAATTTTCCACAATACAAGGAAATCTAAACACGATGCAGAGGAAGGGTTCCATATAAATTATGTATCTACCTATTTCCAAAGGAGTCACTGACTTCAAAATATCTATCTTCTTCTTACTGAAAAAAACCTAACACATACACAATATGTCCAATGGGAAAACAGTCTTACTGCTATTAGCATGAGACTTGAAGCTTTTCTTGAACAGGAAGAGCTTTCTTCTTTTATGGTTTTGTGAAGTACAGCAGAGGGGTACAGTTTAGTTATCTTGCCTCTCCATCTTTCCAATAATATTAGTACTTGTACCTGTTTTTATCAAGTATTAAACCCAAGGTGTTTATAATTAAGATATTACTGGTAGTTCACAAGAGCACACGAAAATGTGGAAAAAAAAATCAATAAATGATTAGGAGAATGCTTCAAGACAGAAATAAAATCAGGAGAGTAAATATTGAGTACATCTTTCTAGACCTTTGAATGAGTATAAAAATGTGTCTGCTTAAGCAGTCTATACAGCTTATTGTCACTTGATTTAAAAAAAAAAAAAAAACAACTCCCTGTTGCACTACTGATTAATGAATAAATTAATTTTCTTCATCAATGGTTGGGTTTCCCTTTTCCCAGATATTGTAACACAAGAACTCCTCTAAGTAGGACTAATTTTCGTTAGATTTCACTCAGCTAAGCCACATAAGGCTTCTTCATAGAAATGTAACTAAAGGGACTCTATTTATATGTAGATAATTTCAAATAGATAAAGTTGACATAGGTCAGGTACTCCATGAACATTTTTTTTCTTCTCATCTTAAAAAGAAGAAGTACGTGTTAAGATAAAGTATTACTTTAAGGGTTTCAAAATTTAGGTTGTTCTAATGGCATTATTAGGAGCAGCAGCAAGTACTACAATTACTTTAAGCCTTGTCTTCAAAACCAGGTATTACAAACAATTTTGCCAATTGATACAATTTCTAAAGGAAAGTGCTTAAAACTGCCAAAGCCACAGAAACAGAGGATGTACTTCACAGCTTCTATCAACTCTAAATGTGAGTTAACTGAGATGGTCACTACTTACTCTATACGTAGATTTTATTAGGAAGGAAGGGAGAAGGATCTGAGAACATTCTCCTTTCAAATAACAGGAAAAAATTCTAATCAAAGATGTTTAAGACTAGCCAAACAATTGCATATAAGTCCTGGTATTTGCATCAGAATAAAAATGCCCTTAACAAAACCAGCCTTTTTGTGAATTAGGATAAAGTGCTTCACTATTTTCCTATTCCTTGTTTATGGTTTTGTGGATAGATGACATATTATAACAAAGTGAGACAGATTAATACCAGAAACCATGCTTAGCCACTTTTAGTGTTTCTACCTCCTCTTGAGGACAATCTTTTCTGGACATTTAGGATCATCAAAACCAGTCCTACGTATTTATTCTTCATTGCACATTTCCATTGTTTTTACTATTACTTTCATAACCTCTTAATGTGAAGAGCATTGGCTGAGTCCTGCTCCAACTTTCCTTTTTCACCTATGTATCAACTATTACAACTCCTTTAAGGTGGATGAAGTCTGGTGACTTCATCTTTCATGTCTGTCATTGGCATATTAACATTGAGATCACCACAGTAGCTTGAACAGTTGAAACTGCATAAACTATCTCCAAATGAAAACACACACACACAAAAATACATTCAACATTCATAGCTTCCAGAATGAGGGGGTAGGGTAGCCCTGTATGTTGAGGAGTGTTTTGATTGCCCAGAGCTTGATGTTGGTGATGAAAGCATAGACTGTGATTTCTTGCAGCCAGTCTTGATCATAAAGACCAAGACAAGGCATTCAGAACCTCAGCCTTTTCCATGACCTGCATCATTATGTCTCCTGCCTCATTTAGCATTGGAGCCACATATTCCCTGGCCTTTTCTTTGCTACTTTGGTATTTAGGGAAGCCCTTCTTGTTGCATTTGCTGTCCCTTGCCAGATTTATTTCCAGGTAAGCTAGGAAGGCTCTCTGGCAAAATTCCTCCTCCTGCAGCCCAGCTCACTACTGTCCACCTTTGCCACAAGGGCAAGATGCTGGCTGATGTTCAGCTCACTCTCCAGTGTAGAGCAAAGGGTGCAGGCAGGACCAGAGACCTCACATAAACCAACACTTGTCTACGTGACTTACTATGTCCAGGGCTATCTGGGCTGCATCAAAAGAAGTATGGACAGAAGATCAAAGGAAGTGATTTGCACCCTCAACTCCACTCTCTGACACCCCACCTGGAGTACTGCATTCAGCTCAGGGATCTCTAGCATAAGGAAGATATGGAGTTTGAGCAAGTGTCCAGTAGTGGGCCATAAGACCAAGAGGGCCAGAGAACCTTCCATATGAGGACAGGCTGAGAGAGTTGGGCTTGCTCAGCCTAGAGAAGAGAAGGGTCCAGGGAGACATTATAGCAGCCTTCTAGTACTTAAAGGAGGCCTACAGAAAACTGGAGAGAGTATTAGGGAGTATTTTAAACAGAAGGAGAGGAGATATATATTAAATGCTAGGAAGAATATTTTCCTGTGAGGAGGTGAAGCGCTGGAACAGGTTGATCAGAGAAGTTTGAAATGCCCCATCCCTGGAAGAGTTTGAAACCAGGCTGGATGAGCAACCTGATCCAGTGGAAGGTATCCCTGCCATTTTCAAGGGGTTGGAACTGTAGGATTTTTAAGGTCCTTTCTAAATGCAAATAATTCTATAACTACCTTCAATAAATTAAGTCAATGATACTCTAAAAATGCGAGATCTAAGCAGTAAAAATTTGTCATACTAACCTGGTCTATTTTCAAATTTGATCTGATGTGTTTCTCTGGTTACCATGAACAGATAACATGAACAATTTGTTTAATTGCTGAATGAAGAATAAAGCCTGCAATGTGTAGACTAATTGTCTGATCATCTGGGAGCTGTTGCCGTGTCTCATTTGGCTGGCGCCTGACAGAAATGATGCACGTCAGCAGTACCTGCTTGTTTTACAGCATCACAAGTGAAGCCCCCATCCAAGCAAAAAGAGGTAGAGAAAGCACTTCTCTGATATTGAAAACATCTCCAGATTTATTAACGCTGATCTAAAAGCAAATAAAAGAAGTAAAAAACTACTCAATTAGGGAGGTTTATTTGAAAATATACTGTGCATCTAAACAAGAACAACATGTATCAAGGGTATTCAGGGTTTTTCCTAGTAGAAATCCGCAAGATCCTCAACCTATTTAACACAGAACATCAATACAAAGTTATATGAATTTAGGAAGTTTTGAGCATTATAAACAACTGTTTGTGGAACTATCAGCCATGTGTACATAGAATATCATCTTTGTACATACCATTGATATCTGCAGGAAAAAAAAATCTTTTAAGTTTTAAATGAAAGGATTCATGGAAAAAAAGGTAAGTATATTCTAGTACTCACCTGAAGAAAAGTGCCACAAGTATTGGTGGAATGAGTTACAAAATGTATAAAAGAAAACAAAAGTACAGATTTAAAGGTATACAAAACCCAACTGAACCACTCTCAAACTGGTCAATCCAAGTGTCCCTTCAATGTGGATTAGAGTCAACATTTCTTTATTTATATGCTGCTGATACAAATAACTACACATGGTTCATTGTTTTTTCTAGAGATGCTGTGCCTCTGAGCAATGCTTTTCACTTTATTTCACGGTCTATGATATATTCTATAATTTTAATAAGTAGTCTAGTTTAAACAGAGAATATAACTGTCAAATTACCATTCAAAAATCTCTGAGAAAAGAAAAAAAAATACATTTATTGTCCTTAGATGTGGTTCCTCCAGGGAAAATGATTTCTGAGCATTCCACGGGTAGATTTTGCAACTTTCTGTTTGGTTTTATTCTTATGAGTGAATGTACAGTAAAAGTTGTTTCTGGCAAAGCACGGGAAGCAGAACACGGTCATTTTCTTTTTGCTAAATACTTAGTTTTGCTCAAGTAACAAAAAGGAAGCAGGGCACTTAAAAAAAAAAAAAAAAAAAGAAAAAGTTGTAGATTGTGGAAATGATTGATGACAGGTATGCTGAGCACAGAAACACCTTTATTCAGTAGGGTGCCACGTTCAGAAATTCCCCTTGCTTTTGAGTAATAGTGCATGGCTGCCAAAAGAAAGCCCCTCCCTGCTGGGAAATTTTGAAGTCAGGCGTAAAAGTTCTGTGTCTCTCTACAGAGAAAATTTATATCTGAAATGACAGCTATGACTACACCTTTGAGATAGCTTTCAGGGAAGGAAATAGAGTGCACCTGAGTGTCAGTGCATGAAATAGCGTGAGAAATGGATAGTGTTATTAATACAAGGTCCTAAATACTTTAATGGGAAGAAAAATTTACCATCCATGGATGCATGTTCCACTTTATTAGAAGCTTTATTGCTTCAAGGATGGAGGGAAGCTCCTGTTACAATATGTTTCAAAGGCACTTCTCATTGTTCAGCAAACTATATTCAAACAGAAAGCCTACTGCTTAGTTAGATGGTTGCCATTTTTATATTATTCTGACCTACAAATACATCCGGGGTAGGAACTGCAGGAACATACAGTATGGCCTTTTGATTATGTTTCATTCCAAAGGGCATTTCCTACATGAATTTTTAACTGACATGACAATTATTTTGGCCAAGCTAGATGTGAATGTGTTGATCCAAGAAGGAACTTTCATTTTAGCCCGTCTCAGGACTTACATAGAGATAAAAAAGAATACTGTGATGGAGTGAGAGCTCTTTATAAAAATATGTAGATAATAAAATCCATGGCTACCTTAAAGGAAAAGATGTAACTGAAAGAAGAAGGGGAAAACAAGTTGGATCATACGGAAGACTTCAGAAGGTACAGTCTGAGGAATGTGTTCTGCCACGTAAGTCTTGAGAAGGCACAAAATTCATCAAATAGCTATAAAAATCTTCAGTGACTTATAAAAATCTATGAGATGGAAAAAGATTAGATAAGAAAAGAGCATAATGACTTCAAAGGAAGGAGCAACACAAACTGAGGTAAAATTCAAAAATAAAAGTACATTTCTGAGGATAAGGTGAATTTTTGTTCAAAATAATAATTAAAAAAAAACCAAAGTAAAGACATTACTATTCTCAGAAGTTCAGAGGCAAAACTAACAGACCACAGAATATACAGACATGAAGGGAGGAAATTATTCTCCATACCAGATGGCCAATAAAAGATCTCTTTACATCCTAGATAGGGGATATAAAACTTGAGTAGACCTCATAACATCTATTATGAGTGAAGTCAGATAACACAGGAACTGCCACCTTGCAATGACTCACAGTGTTGTCCCAAAGCTTCATTTTGAACTGCTCAAAATGCTCCGGGTAAAGAGTAATCAGGAATAACCATCAAAACCTGGAATGCACAGGCATTGTGCATGGGCTTCCTGTTTGTTGCTGTTATTTTCAATGGGGTGATCCCCTGCAGGTATATTACTACCATTATTTTCACTACTATTTTTGGTATGGTTGAAGTTTCTTTGGAGGTGGAGCACTGTCAGTCCTGCTGGAGCTGTGCTGGTAATCTGTGAGGCAATTGATTCAGTCTGTCAGTTTACTGAACAGATTCAGCAAAAATGAACACATCAGAAGCTGTGTTCCAGCACTGCTGGTTTCTTGATGCTTTATTTTTGACCCAGATGATTTATTTTGTCTTGCAATGACATCCACTGGAAAGCAGTGGGGTCTGGATAGGGCTCAAGAGGATACTTGCACGTTTCCCTTTGTATACCTCTCAGGATCATGAGCCTCTCTACTTTACAGCAGCGTGAGAGATGGCTTTTTCCCAAATGTGCATCAGATAAAAGTAAAAAGGTCACTGTTTGATGTGACTTCACAACATCTATAGAAAAGATGATAACACTGAGGACATACACCTAGCTATTTCCAACTACAGTCCCATACTCAGCAAAACCAGCCAATTTCCTTAACTGTATTAAGGTTTGATAGTCTTTTAGTTATCTATCCACTTCAAGCTACACAATGTCCAGGAACTACAAAACAACATACAAGTATGCAACCAGCGCTTGAAAATTTTAGTCTGAAAAGTAAATCCTCCAGAGAACTTCATATGAGAAATGTGGATTAATTAGACTGTTTACACCAAATGACAACAAAATAAATTGGGATTTTCAAATTTTACAGACAACATCAAAGATGTTATTTACCTAAAATTGTTGCAGAAGTTATTTTGTATTGTAAACACTGAGAGATCTGGAGCTTATAGATGGAAAATATCTCTTAAATCACTGCTTAAAACACCCACAGCAATAATGTTTTGGATATTAAATCTGTGCTCTATGTAGGTAACTTGATATTGTTGTACGTAATAACAGTGATATTAAATATCTGCACAATTCTGCAATCTCTTTCACCATTTCATTACTCCTCTTAACTCCTATGGCTGTTGAATGCAGTTGCTGTTACAGGCTGACACATACAACTGTGAAATTCGTCCAAGAGGGACAATCAAATCTCTGTCTTATTCTCTGGTTTAGTCATCTGTCTGCAGCCCTGAGCACCCTGCAGGGTTATTCTTCTGCTCCAGTTACTGGGGAAAGCTTTACAGAAGAGGTGAGTCTTGCACATCAACCTGATCATGACAGGACTTTTATTTTTATTTAAATGTTCCTTGGAAGAGGAAATCCTGAACTTAGATGTTAATGGTAGTATGGGAAGGCTCTAGCAAAGCAGATTTACTGTAACACAATTTCCACCATGTCTGTTAGCTCTATTACAAAGCAATATTGTATTTGTATTTTGTCCTTCACCATAAGCCAGTTCTTTCAAAAGTTACATACTCTAAGTCACCTGACATTAGACAGACCTCCCAAATGTGAATGAGGACATAGTCTGATCTTTCCTGTTTCATATATTTTTGTAGCTACAGAAAACTAATTTTCATATTAGAAGCTTCAATATCACAGTGTATGTTCCAGTAAGAGAGGAATCACTGCATTGCACTGTGTTAGTGGAAAGGTAATGCCTGGACAGAAATATATTTCAACTTGATGTATTTAGTCAAAAATGAAACTCAATCTATTATTTTCCTAGAGATTTGTAACAGACTCCCTTCTTTGACGCATCAAGAGAAGAATCTTGCAGAAATGACAGGTACCTGAGGTCAAGGTAAATGTGTTGTTCAAATGAAATTGGAAAGAACTGAAAGAAGCTCCCAGGCAAAGAAGTTTACCTTAGAAACAGTTTCTGTAAGCTTATAGGTGGACTAGGGCTATTAAAACCAATGAGGAATCCTAAAAAGGCAAAGCTGAAAACGGTGAGTTTTGTCTGATTGTTTTACCTTCAAACCAAAATCACAAATAGTTGACTGCAATTCTTAGCTACAAAAACCAACAACAGAATTTCCAAGAAATTTAACAGACCAAGACTTCAGTTTGGATAATTCACTTAAAGTCAATTAAAAAGAATGAAAAGGGTGAGTATCATGAAATTCACAGGAAAAGTAATTTTAGCAGTTTTGCTGAATATTTGAATCTCTTTTCTTACATACAATGGGATTTTACTGATGGCTTTTTATAGTCAGATTCCAGTACTTACAAATTCACTTTTTTCTTTTTTTCAAGTTTAAGCCTGTCTTAGATCTTGAGGCTTTCATCCAGTTTTCAGCAAGATTTCGGTGTCTTTCAAATGTAAATCTGATTCAAATTAATCACAAAGTGAGCATCATCTATTTTGTCAATTGATACCCACTACTCAATATAGTGTTGAGGGAAGAGAAAGAAACAGCTGCAGGGATGAGAAGCAAGACACTTTATCAGCCCTTGCATTGTCGCCAAGTTAGAATCATTTGTGTATTTTTTTCTTAGAGATCTTTTTAATCTTTTTTTTTCCTCTTAGGTATTTAAGGAGCTATATTGTACATTAACAATAGTTAATTACCCTCAGCCATCTTGTGTTGTATGCTAGAAAAACTGTATCTCAATGTTTTCCTAAGTAAACATTAAATCAGCATATATGGTAGTACACTGTAGTGATGGAAGCAATTGGACTACACAACGATCAATATGATCCCAGATGAAGCGGTTTATTTTGGGTTAACTGGCTGCCTTTACAGACCAAGCTCGCCAAACATAGATTGGTCGATTCTGCCCTAGTAACAAGCATTCAGTGGTCACAGCCCAACCACATAACCATGTTGCCAGGTTGCATTTCCCGCCTCCAACAGCCAGCTTCTTCATTAGCATAACAGAACAGAGTCATTACAATCTTTTATAAACTCAAGCATTGTAGCTAAAGCTTTTCCTACTCCACCCAGCCACAGTGCTTGGGCTGCTCATTGTATGTTGTCACTCATCAGAGCACATGCCTGAAAAAAACTGCATTGGTACTACGCAAATATTAAGGCCATGCACCTAATGTTAGGAAGTTCTGTAGTGGCACCACTAATACCAGTAAGGTAGATAGTTTAGGGTAAAAATTAAGCATAAAGTTGCAATATTTCGAACTTACTTTAATTTAAATAACAAGAATTATTTGACACGTGGGATCAAAACTCTATAACTTAAAAAGTTATAAAGCAGGTATGTTTATTCAACGCTGAGATGCATGGGAGAATTATTTCTCCAGAACAACGTGCATGCCCATTGTGTAATTTGTCTTGGCTTTATACAGTAAACTGTTACATAGGCCCCAAAACACCTATACATATTCATAACCTTTCCCCATTTCTAATTATAAAGAGTTTGAGAAGAGTCTTCTTCCTGTTTTGTGGTCATGCAGGATTTTCTCAGGGATGGAGTCAGTTGTCTTAACTTCCTTTAGCCTCAATCTGCGCCCCTGTTCTCTGGATTCTTGCCATCCTTATCAGTGTTGTTTTCGCCCTTATCACAGGTCCAGATGACTTGTCCTGCTTATCAGAAATCTTCTAGCAACAGGCCTCCCTCCTACGTAAAGGCTTATAGAAATATGTTGCTTTAGCTAAACAACTGGAGAAGGAGTTGTTGCTTTAGCTAAACAACTAAAAGCAAAGTGTTGGTCGACAGCCGACTGAACATGAGTCAGCAGTGTGCCCAGGTGGCCAAGAAGGCCAATGGCATCCTGGCTTGGATCAGAAATGGTGTGACCAGCAGGTCCAGGGAGGTTATTCTCCCTCTGGACTCAGCACTGGTGAGGCCCCTCCTTGAATACTGTGTCCAGTTCTGGGCCCCTCACCACAAGAAGGATGTTGAGGCTCTGGAGCAAGTCCAGAGAAGAACAAGGAAGCTGGTGAAGGGGCTGGAGGATAGGCCTTATGAGGAACGACTGAGAGAGCTGGGGTTGTTTAGCCTGGAGAAGAGGAGGCTGAGAGGAGACCTCATTGCTCTCTACAACTACCTGAAAGGAGGCTGTAGAGAGGAAGGAGCTGGGCTCTTCTCCCAAGTGACAGGGGACAGGACAAGAGGGAATGGCCTCAAGCTTCACCAGGGGAGATTTAGGCTAGAGATTAGGAGGAAGTTTTTCACAGAAAGGGTCATTGGGCATTGGAACAGGCTGCCCAGGGAGGTGGTTGATTCACCTTCCCTGGAGGTGTTTAAGGCACAGGTAGATGAGGTCCTGAGCGACATGGTTTAGTGTTTGATAGGAATGGTTGGACTTGATGATCCGATGGGTCTCTTCAAACCTGGTTGTTCTATGATTCTATGATTCTAATTGTCATCCTGTATATTCTTTAAGTGTGAGCAGCTTCTATTTCACTATTCTTCAAGTGTCAGCTGCTTCGGCTGAATTTTTACTATTGTGTTTACCCTTAAGTGTTAGTGTTTATTTCAAACTGCTAAATAATGGTTATCCTATTAGTACTTCACCTAGCCCCATATCAATTTAGTACAACTACAGTATTGAAAAAAATATACTAACATAGCTGTGTGGGATAAGAGGAAATTTTGTTTCATACAGTTGCATGCATGTAGAAACAAGGAAAAACTCTTAAACTCAACAGTTCTACACTCTTATTCAGTGTTTAAAAAGATCATGATTCCTCTAGTCTGATCAAGCTGCACGAGCTCTTACCTACTCAAATCTCAGAGAAATTCCACCTCCTGATTCTGTCTGATTCCTTTCATATGGAGAGATGGGGCTTGGTCTCAAGAAGGTAAGTTCATCTGCTTCCTTACCTTATGTTTTCACAGGCACCAGAAAGGTTTCCAAATGACTTTACTTACACATATTACACTTTTCTTCCCCTCCTTCACTTTAAATAAACAGTTTTCACAGCTCTGTACAGATTGCAGGAAAAGATATCTTTATCTACAAACCAAGCAGACAGACTTATAATTGAAAATATACTTAGAAAATAAAATCATCTCCCACTCTAATGAAAATTCAAGATACCAAACATGGATGGAAATTTTCGAGCTTATTTGGGAAAGTGGAGCCCCAAAGTTTCTCAACAGCTGCACTGCCCATCAAATATAGGTAAAAGCCAGTGGGAAAGTGACTGAGCATATCCATATGAATCAGCCAAAATACCAGATCCAACATTTTCCACACTGCAAAATATAACAAGGAGAGCATTGTAAGCAGAGTTCCTCAGCTCGTCTTAATCATTATGTCTGGAATAACTGTTAACGCCATTCCTTAACAGAAGCTTTACATGAAGTGGCCCATCAGGTAGCAAAAAATGCACCCTGATCAGAAAGTGAAAGTGTCCTTCCAACTACATCTTTGCAAGAAAGGAGCTGCTGAGCTGTGTGTATGAAAATATAATAGCATAGGTACACTAATTGGACCTGGCCTGTGGAAAGAAAACTTCTTTTTATTCAGCTGCATTATCACTCATGGAGTAATAAGTAAAAAACAAATTTCATTCAGAGTCATTTGGCACTCATTCCTGTCTGGGTTTGAATACGGTAAGTAATCTCTACATTGTTCTGTTATCTCCATCACTGCAATTTCAGACTGTTCAAATAAGCTCTGAACTTCTGGTGCTGTGAAGTTGTCTACCTTAAGCCAAGTTGCTAAGAACCCTAAGCGACTGGCAACCACTAGAAAGGCTTTAGAAAACCTTAGAAAGCTTTAGAAAGTATTACCAAATCACCAAGGCCTGTGTTTGGAAAGATAGGCTTGTTGCTACTGTTTCCATTTTATGTTCCCAGTCTGGGTCAGGGGAATGTCAATGAAACTGTTTCTGGCTTATGCACCTGAGAACAAAGATTCCTCTACTGATTATTTTTGCATTAATGCATCCACAAAATTTCATATATACATAGATTTGAGCAATATAAAGTGTAATAATCCTAACAGAAGAATGATCTGCAAATAACATTCAGTACTTGTTAAGATGCCAGAATAAGAAAAAGTCTTCCTTGTGTGAAAAAAAAAAAGCCCAAAACATTTCACAAAAGACTGGAATCCTTACTCTTCTATACTGTATTGTTCAATGGGAGTAAGCAGTGTTGTGTCCTCTACCAGACGCAGTGCTGTCACGTCCACAGTGACACAAATGATGGGTTCCCTTTTATTGTCAGCAGAGTTGCCCTGCTAGAAGGACACAATGCAGCAAGCGAACTGAAACCATCTCATCCCATTAGCCGCATAGCTACTTCACTCATTTGCTACACTTCAATACAGTAAGCAATTTCTCTACAAGGAGATCTCCTCTGATTAAAAGATCTGAGCATTTCCATTCTTGGTCCTTAGGGCTTTGCACTGAAAAGCCACAACAACACAAAGCAATGCTATCACAAGCAGAAGCCTACAGATGGGACAAGAAGTTCCTGAAAAAAAGACCTGAGCAGCTTTAGAGAAACCAACAGTTTGTGACATGAGTGTTTGTGCAACACAGATTATTTCTTTCTTGATGTTTATCTTTAATTTGTATTACAGCATCTAGAGGAGAAAGCCAGATCTTTGCTTAGTACTGCTCAGCATCAGTCATTTACACCAGTATCAAATTAATTTAAAATAGTAAAAGAAAATAAATATTTTCTTACAAATACATTAAATAGTATTACATTTTTGATTACCATTACCACATTTAATCTCTTAAGCCGTAAATCTGGAGGGTATCAACACTTCTATAAATACATAGGCATTTCTGATGCTTATGCAAACACCTGTGGAAAAAAACAAAGCACTAAGCAAAAATTGGACAACAGCATAATGGAAAGACAGCATGTTTCATCTCATTTTGTTGAGTGTGGGGGAAAGCAGTGAGAAGGCAAGGCGATATTTTAAATTACAATTATTTTTTCTGCAAAAGCCTTGATTTTAAGCTTGTATTGTACATGACATTGCAGGGAGCCTGAAATTCGATAAAGTAAAATGCATGCACATGGGAGCATTTTCTTAATTGGACTCTTGAGCTGAAGACTCAGATGTTTTCCTAGTAGATGAAATGCTTCAAATTAAATGTCAAGATCTAGTAAAGAAGTGACACTTAAACAGAACTGCGGAAAGAAGCAAAACGGAAGAAATTTAAGACAGCGTTTATTAGCTGAGGATATATTCTGCATAGAGCAATTCACATTTTAAACCAATTTCTGCCTATCCAGGATTAATGATTGGGTGTCAAAAGTCAAGAATAAAATGCAAAACTAGTATCAGAGAGGAGAAGGAGACTCCTACGGAAATAACACATAACACAGTTTAGAGAAAGACTAGTCTCTCCAGCCAGTCTTATTAGCACTGGTTGTACACCATTCCTGCTCTGTTTTTTTCTGGAAATGTCTCTCTAGAGCCTTATTTATGCTTGTAGTCAATGCCTGGCCCAAGTAGAAAATCTCCAAAGGCACAGGCATGTCTCTTCTCCTGCCACTGGCACCCACCTGACTCCCTCCACCTCCTGCGGGAATTTTATGGTTTGGTAGCTTTAGCCAGCTCAGTGCCCATCTTTTTCTCTTGGCTTTCCACCACAAGGGTGTTGTAATGGTTCAACCCTTACCACTTAATGAGTTCTGGCTTCTCTTGTCCCTTGAAGACCTCTGCACTTCTAGTATTACTAGGATCCTTCATTTTCTATAGAGACCTGGGAATATCAGTGCTTCTGACCTCACTTTTACATTTTCTTTAAAACTTAAACATTTCCATCTATTCAGCGTGCCATTACTCTCTTGCCATGGACACCTCCAAATCCCTTTCACTCTTTAAATTTTTTCCCATTACTCATCACCTATTTTAATTCAACTTTCTCTTTTCAACCTGTCAGACACTTCATATCCATCTTTGACAACCCTACCCCCCTTTTTAAAATGGTACAGTTTCTCCTATCACCTCTGTCAATCCATCCTTTTCCATTACTGACATCAAGGTACCATCACATCCTGAGGCCTGATTTTCCTCCAGTTTATCCTCTCATGCTTCTGAAACTTGTGTGACAATGCACAATGATTTTGCTTTGTATTGATTCTTCCTTTTCTCGTCTTTGTCCTTTTTCTTTTGCAACATCCCACAATGATCATGCTGCTGTCAGGTCTTGTTACAACTATGGTTCCCTCTTACCTGCCACTATACACATGCTCCACTGTGCAAACTGTTATGAACATTTAATCTGAAAAATTAACAAACTCCTCTATACCTTTTATGTTGATCAGTGCAGTCACTTGTGAGTTTAGAACTGATCTTAAAACTCTTATCAACTCTGATATGAAAAAGAAATCCTCCAACTGATGATCTACTCTCACAACCTAGATTTCTATCTTAAACTTTTAATGCCCTTTCTCTATGTGCTCATCAGAACTGATGCAGATTATCAGATGTAGCTCCTTTTTGCCTTTTTTTTTTCCTATTTTCAATGTCTTCAGCATCTCAGGAGCATGATTTGTCAGCTTCTTTTCATCTAAGCAGTGCTCAGGAAAGTCAAAGAAAGTCAAAACAAGAATATAGTTATTAGAAATAAGAATTAGCTATAACCACAGATTTATACTTCTATTGCTGGAAATGATAAAATGCAGACAAAAGAATAAGAAGATAGTAAGCAAGGAAATAAGTGAAAATGCAAGCTAAATTGTAGACTGCACCAAGACTACGGGTATCTTTGGACCCAAGGAATTCATTATCCTCCCACCTGCATTGTCAGTCTCCATTCTTTTTCTTGAGGTTACAACATGCCCTTGGTTATACCTATCACTGGGTTCTGAGGAGAGCTTCTCCCTAACAATCCTCTGCAATTTTCCTTCTCCATTTTCATGGTATTATGCTTTAAAGATGAGGGTACAAACAGACAGGTTGATTTGTAGAGGGATTACAGTTAAGTATCAGGCAAAGCAGACTATTTTTATATGGAAAAATAAAGATACAAACATTATTTATTTAATAGGTATCCATCCCAACAAGCTGGAAGTAAAACAACTGGCATGTGGGTGGTAGCAACATGGAGTTCAATGCTACATGATGGTGTTTGTCACTATCTATATCTAACATAGGTGTATATTAATTATATACTTGCTGGAAGACAGCCAACAGCCAGACTTCCAAGGAAGCATTTTTACAACTATCTTATACACACAGACTTAAAAAAAAATAAAAAGAAGCCCACAATTTTCCTTCTTCTGTTCACGGTAATTTTTCAGCTCCATGCTGGAAGCACAATTGAAAATCTGGATGCTGACTGGAAGTCTTAACAGGATTCCTCAAGTACAGGTCTTTGACCTGTCAAAATAGGTTACCTAATACAACAAAATTATAAGGCTCAATATTTTATCTTCTAACTAAATGGAATTTCTTTGGCTAGATCTGAAACTGGCTTGTACTCAAAAAAACCTAGTAAATGTCCACAGTAATATAATATATGCAGATTAGTAAGAGAAATAATGGATGTTTGGTATGAAGTTCACTAAGACACTTCTGTGTCAGTTCTGAAGCAGAATAACAATTTAAAAACAATCTGCAACTGTTAGCTCTCAATGCAAACATTTCCTCACTTACTTGCAAAATTCTCCCTTGACTACAAGCTTAAAAAAGTTCAAGATATTTCTAAAAGACTAGGCTAAAAATGCTGGTATTGTAAAACCAAGTGACTGACACTGCCAAGAAAACAGAAGTTCTTATTTTTCAGGACACAGATATCAAAGTGTCAGTCTGAAAGGGAAAGAATTATAAATCAAATAATAATCAACCAGGAGCACGTGGCACCTCACTTAAATAAATTAATCATAAGCTAAACAGCTTTTGCCAATGCTGTAGCATATTGTGATTACAAAACATTGCTCTTGGGAGAGGTTTCCTGCAGCCGTCTGTTTCAATGCTGCTTGCACAGCCACAAAGGAACTTGGCCCACCCACAGGCAAGACATGAGGTTAGGTACAGCTCTGAACTCAGCTAGGGTAGTAATATCACTCTACTGTAAAATGCAAATATCTTGCTTTTAAAAGTTTGGGGTTTTTTAAGCAAACTTAATTTCTATTCCTTTCTAGACACAATTTTGTTTCTAAATGGCAAAAAAGTTTTAGTCATTGCTATTTATTCTAAAGTTAATGATGGTTGTGTTTACATCAGAAGCAATTAAAAACCTGATATATGATCACATGATTTTTATTGTAATAATAATTCACTTCCAAGCAGGATATTTCCCAAAAGCCACTCATGTAGGTATGACATATGTTTTTATTTTGTAATATTGAAAAGAAATAAAGTTTTTTAAAATCTGTATCTTAAGTGGAATGATAAACATAATTACTCTAAATCCATTGCAAGCCACTGGGTTTTGCCCATAGCAGCTCAGATTCTGTGAAGAGACACTTTAAGCATAGATTACTATTTTTTACCTCTATCATCTGTTTGTTGTGCATCAGAAACTATATTTGTGCCATTTGTATGTGCAGGTAGTATGAGACCTGTCATTATAACAGCATTTTTCAGAAGCACACACAATGATAGTCTCATTTTTGCTTGCAAGATCATATAGTTAGGGAAATCTATCTTTGCAAAGTGCGTGGAGGAAGAGTCTGATTCTTCCTGGAAGTAGGAGAACAGAGGTGAGAATGGATGTACCTTATATGAACTTCCCTGCATAACAGTGAAATTTGTGTATGCAACCTGAAACACACTCTTCAGCCTGCCACAGTCCACAGGGAGGATGGCAAGCCCATCTCATCCATGCTGCTGACTGGCTGAGATTGTGAAGTGTAAGGAAAAGGATGCATTCAGCCAAAAAAAACCCTGGGGATAACAGAGTCTGAAAGTTCCTCCTATGCCACTAGCTTCCTATGGATTTCTGAACTTTCATGCAGAGACCTTGTCTGGCTGTTTCTTCAAAATTGTAACAGCCACACCATACTTTCCTGATATGATAGTCTTGCACATGGCTCAGCCTTTTGCAATTAAAAAAATGCCTAATTAGCTCCTTCTGCAACATTTTATAACTGAGATGTTTTCTGAGCTGATCTTTGAGACTATGCAATAATACTTCATTGCTATTTATCAGTAACATGTTCTTTAATGCATTACATGGCACCACTATCATCTATATGCTCTGAGTTTAGTCAGTGCTTCCATTAGGAAATTATAACTTATCCTCACAATTTGATTCCAGGCAGAATTGTAGCCTTCAACTTCAGAGCTCAAGGTGTTTTAAATAATGCATTTGGTCTATAAAATCTGTTTAGCTTCCAGTTTATATTTCAAACAAATGCAAAAATATTGAGAGTTAAATTTGGGTTATTGTAAAGCACATTTAGGATGCAGTTTTGATCATATCAAATGCTTTTGCACATTCATCTTTTTAAAATAACATTATTTCTATGTTGAGTATTCTGCAAATACTTTTCTCAAAATGAAATTTCACAAGGATACTTACAATATAGATTTGCACATCCATCTATCACTGTACAGATAACATAGGTTGTTGATAAAAGAACATTTTGAACGTATAATGGCTAAGAAATTCTGAAGAATACATAAAGAGCTCTGATGTTTTTCAGTCAGCAGTCCTACACCATCACATAGAATCAAAGACAGCATTTTACATTCAAGAAATAGCTTTCTGCAGAAGAACGATGAGTGTGCCAGGAAACTAATTTAAAAAATGAAGAGCAATCTTTGACCGAGGTTTTCAAAACTGTATGTTTAAATACAGGTTTTAAGGACCCAGTTATACATCATTCTTTATTAACCAGTCATTCTGACAAGATGGGTTAGACATAACATTTTGAGTCCCAGGGAGAGTTCCAGAAGTTTTTGTTACTCTTATCAGTAAATGCTGGTATCTGTGGACAGACTTTCCATCACTTTATAATTAACTCTGATTCCATGACCTACTCAAAACAATGTATATAACATAGAACTTCCCTGTTTTTTTAGTTCTTTTATTCTGGTTTTGATTGACTTTTTTAAAAAATATTCTTTTATTACACCACTGAACGCAAATGATTTAATTTTATATTTGCTATTTTATATAAGTATCACAGAATCAGAGAGTCTGGAAGAAGCTCCAGAGGTCATTTAGTCCAACCTCGTGCTCTAAGTAGGGCCACTTAGATCAGGCTGCTCAAGGATGTGTCCAGGCGAGTACTGAAACCCTTGAAGGATGGAGACACCATCAAGCCTCTGGGTAAGCTCTTCCAGTGCATGGCCCTCCTGATAAGAAAAAAATATTTTCACTAAATCCCATGTTCATTCCTTTTTTCCCCACTGCTGAGCATTTCTTGGAAAACGCTTACTCTGTCTTCTCTATCCTGCCCTGTTAGGTAGTTGAAGATAGCAATGTGCAGTCCCTTAACTTTTGTTCTTAAGGCTGAAAAATGTTCTCCTTGAGAATCTCATCTTTCAGTCCCCTCTTTACCTTGGTTAACACCTTCAGATAGGCTCACTTAGTTATAGTAAAAGTCCTCATTGTACCACGCATCCCAAAAGAGGACACAGCACTCCCAGTGGGATTTGCATCTTATGTGCCAAAAAAATGCTGTCAAGAACGTACTTTTATTTTTATTGATCTACTGTATTTACAATGTAGTACTTTAATTTATACTTATATTTACAGTATTTGTAGAAAAATCATGTTATGCTAATTTTTTTTTTAGATTACAGTTTGTATAATGGAATTAACAAATGCAGCATTTGATTAAAACTTTTAATTTTATGCTATATACCTTTAAGAACACTAACTAGCAAGCAGAAGGATAATCAAACTGTTTTCCAACAGGAAGCATGTGTGTCAGTCTTACCAAAAAAATTTACTGTGGTATTAAAAACCATTAAGGTTTGGAAAGCAGCACTAAAGAACAAATGTCCACTGAACTGGTCAATAGAATGAAAATAAAATTAAATAAGGAAAAAAGTTGCAATATTACAATTCAGAAAATCCCAGCATTTAATATGGTAAGACTTCCAAAAATCCATTACATATTAGCTTTACCATGTTAACCCTATTATTAAATTTATTTACTAAGTTTTATAGGGAATGTTAGGTTACAGGGATAATATGTAAATAGCAAAATTATGAGGCAGAAGTAGCAAAAATACCAAAGTACCTCAACTACTAGGATGGTCCAAACACAAAGATGACAATCATATTATGTTGTAGAAATTATTCTTTAACATCACGTGAGAAATCCTCCAAGAATATTATATCAAAGGAAAGACTGAGACACAAACATGAAAAGATGTGTTATTTCCATTTGACAAAAGTGGGAGACAGGATGCCAAGCACTGAAATAAATTGCCTCAGGAAACACATGAAGATACATGTGCTGAAACCAAATCTTCTGAAGCCTAGACTTGCATCTTATGGTAATTCAAGAGCTCTGGTTTCAGTGCATGTGCATTAACCTGCCTTCAGAACAGCCATGAATCATCTTCCGCTTAATCGAATGACAAATCTCAGACTGACTTAATACTATAGGGGCATTACTTAGGAGCAGGCAGGTCTCTACCCACAGAGCATGATAAACCCCAGTGTTGAGGTGGCCCTGGGATAAGCTGGGGCACACAGCATAGTTGTACTAGTCGAATGAAGATTGTGGGAGGGTACTCCCAGGCCTGGACACATGGACAGATTTCTTCTAGGGACCATACCAATAAAGAGACTAAGTGTCACACAACAACAAAGTGCTCCTTATTTGTGCCTCGACTGTGCTGCCTACTGTTCTGTTCCCTACCTCTCCCTTATTCTAAGCCACCTGTACAACTACTTTATTACCACAATAAAATATATTAATTTATTCTCTCTCCTAACCTTCTAAACAGTGACAGCCCACTCAACCCAATTCTGCCTTCTCCAGAAAAATGTTGGTGGTATGATTTTGATCCTTTTCTATATCTTTCTAAATCTTTTTAGATCTGTTGTTAACTATTTATTTTAGATCTGCTGTTAACATTTGTATAAACATGCACACACACAAACCCTACAATATATGTAACAAGTCATCTATTTGGTACAGGGGAAATGCAAGACTATGCAAATATTAAACTGTACAGTTAAAAAAAAATTCCACAACAACACAACCACAAATACTGTAACATACCATAACATTTTCAAATAGTCAACTCATACATTTTCTTTTCAGTTTGTTTAAGAGCCTGAAATGTTCCTTACTATAATTTTGTATATTCCCTCCCTTATGATCAGAGGTTCCAGATAAAGAAAAATCTATTACTATAAAACTACTTTCTTTTTAAAGTTTGCAATTTAAAAGATTCATAATTGAAGAAAAATATACCTTGATATTAGTCAAATAGTATGAAAATAAGCAGTTTCTATTTGAATTTCTATGTCATATTACAGGAGTTAGGCTGCTGTAGTTGTTTACCAAAACCTAGAGTCTGGTTCAAGGTGAAGTCCTCCCTAGAGTGTTAGAAAATTAATAGCTGTGCAGCACAGAGAAAGTTTCCTCTCCATCTACAAACAAGAGAAACTGCTGCAGTCAACACATGCACAATGACTGCACATTTGATCCCTAATACTCAGCAACACATAGAAAGAAGACTTGCACACCACTTCTGCAAAAAATAATTATGAAAGGAGAGACGGAAAAAAAAAGTTGCAATTAGCAGCCTAATAATCCTTAATAGTACTTCTACTATTCTGCTGCTGTAGGTGATGCTTCATCAAACAGAAAAGCCTCTAAAAGTATTTGATGGGATTACACCATTTATAAATTATGCCCCTAATCCAAAATGTCCTTAAAACTAAAACTATTATTATACCTGTTTGATCAGAGTATTATCATTTGGGTATTGTAGTCAGGTCACAGAAGCAACCTTCATCTACTGATCCTGTCATAGCCTTGGTGCCACAGATGCAAATGTGACTCCCATTCATTTCAATAGCTGTGCTGATTGCTCCATACTGAAGGATATCACGTAATTGATTTTAAACTGATTAAGGAGAGTATACAGACCTAGTTCATTCCAGTTTTATCTTCTGTTTCTGTTTTCATTTTGCCAAGGATCTGAAAACAAATGGGGCAAGTATGATATTTTCACTGGCCACTCTAATAAAATATTTCTGTTTTGTTTATGGAAAAATTGATACCATTTTGCATTAGAGATAATGTTGTTATCTCTCATAAATGGATTTAATTTTATCAAGTGCTTAATTAAATTTTAAGTCTGGAAGAAACTGTTGCCAGTCAAAACTGAATTATATGAGGCAACAGTTTTTGTTGCAGTTTATTCAATAACCTGAAACGCTATCTCATTTTGAAAAAAAAAAAAAAAAGATGCTACAACAGGAACTAAAGCATCCGGTAGAATTGCAAATATGCTGTGATGGGCAAAACTGAGTAGAAAGCTGAGGAGAGAAAGGACTGACAGATAAATTCAGTGGTTTCTCCTCCTTCCCTCCCCATTCCCTGACCTCCCTCTGCCTAGGGTTTGCTCAAGCAGCTGGTGAGAAGACAGGCTTCCAAGGAGCCCAGGGCCAAGTATTTGACATACAATGAGCCTCCTGACATAGACCAATCACAGTGTAGTTATTGCAAAGGTGTAGAGCTGAACAATAACTGACCCCTGTGCTGGTTGATTCTGAGACGTGTGAAACAATTTATGTTCACCAGACTTCTGACAGTTTTATGGTGTTACACGGTACTCTCTCATGTAATGCTATGTCATTTATCATAACCAACCTCGGGAGCAGAATTCAGTGATGGTAGAAGTGACAGCAGAACATGGCAAATAACATGCGAGTAATACCAGCAATTAACAGACTAAGTAAAATTCTTAAGAAAGAAATGTTTAATAATTGTGATTATCCTATCAAGATATGACAGTCACTCATATGCCTAAGACACATGTTTAAAGTAAATACACCACACTAAACCAGCAATGGATATTCTGATTATTAGGTAAAAATTGCTTCATCAATTATATTCGCAGAAGTTTGAGGCATCTTTACATGATACATAGCAAGATATTGCTAATGCTAGAATTAAAACTGATTCTACAAAGGAGCTTCTCTCAGACTGAAGAGTAAGCACATAAAAAATTTGCTTTTGTTCCACTTTCAAATATAAATGAGATTTCTCAACTTTCCAACTAAACAATAAATAAATTAATGACCCGGAATGATTTGGCTGGACAGTAGAGTCCTCTCTATCCAAAGGCAGGGTGAATATCCCCCAAATCCAAACTTGCTGGCCACAGTACTACTTTATTCACACTGAAATTGTTCCATGGAACTAAAGACACATGCGTCAGTTGAGAGGTCCATGGAGACATCATGTTTAAAATGTTTCAGGTTCAAGTGCCTTAGCTATTCTGAGGTACAACAATGCCCTGAACTCATTCAGCCAGAAACTGCATCCTAAAAAACCTCTGCTAATGAAATGGAAACCCTTCCTTCCCATTTTGCTGACCTAACTCCACAGGTTGCACACACGTAGCATTGTCCCAGACTTCTGTTGTTGAATCCTAAGGTTCTTTTGCTGACACCTTCTTGTGTGGGTCCTCTGTAACTTTTATCTCAGCTGCCCACAAGTAATTTCTACAAAGGTAGTGAGAATTAATTACATAATTGGATATTGCCCAGAACATGCAAACAAGTGTTAGACAAGCTGAATTACATTAAAAATACTGCTTACAAATCATGTCATCAGCTGCAAAGCATTACATAGAATTGATATTTAGCATGTTGCCACAGAGTAATAAAAGGTTCTTCTCAAACAAGTATTTGTTACCTTCACATAGGCAAAAGTAGTTCGCAAACTGAAGTGAGCACTCAGTATGTATTGGGATTTTTGGTCAAGAGGGATTGACAGAACAGACCTGTATAGCACACTGGACAGTGAATCTATAACTTGGTACATCTAACAGAAATCAGCAGACTAAGAACATCTGCTGTTATTTCTAAAAGGTTTACTATGTATGGCTCAACCAATTTACAACAAAGATGAAAGAGACAGAAGTGATTAGTTTTGTTTGCATGCAAGTTGATAAACAAAAGTTACATGTGTATTTGAATAAATCATACACCATGAATTATGAAATTATACATCACTGGAATGATGAAAACCATTGATTTCTGTGTCTGCCTAAGGGCAGACAGAAAGAACAAAAGAATGAGATTTATAGAGTATTCACTAGGAATACTTCAAAAATGATGTACAATTTTCCTGTGGGAGCAGATCAATACAATAATTTTATTTTTAAGCTAAGACATGGGTACAGCTAAGATAGCCTTATCTCTTATTCTGTCTAGTCTCACACATATGCAATGAAATTCACATAAAGCCTGTACCAGCAAGATACAAGCTTTTAAAATATAACACTTCGCTGTGAGCTCCTGGCAGCAGAGATTGTGTTTTTGCTCTACATCTTGCACTTAGCACAAGCATCCTGGGGCTAAGTGACATTTGTCTTCTTCACGCTACAAAAGAAAATGCTGCTTTACTTCAAACAATTAATGACATGTTGTGAAATGCTGATTGAAGAATATACATTTCCAATTTTATATATTATATGGAAGAAGATGGAAAAGTACTTAGAAAAGGGTCTAAGTTTTTCCCTAGGACGAAAATATGAATCAAAGTCATTGTACTGTGGGGTTTTTTTGCTTCTTTGTTACTTTTTTTTTTTTTTTTTTTTTTTTTTAAATGGCTAATGGTTTGTGAACAAAATCACAGAATAATAGAATTGATTGTTTGGAAAAGACTTTTGTGATCATTGAGCTCAGTTGTACCTGTCCCCTACAAAACATGTGTCTGAGCAACTCATCTACCTGTCTTTCAAATACCTCCAGGGATGATGACTCAACCAGTTCCCTAGGTAGCCCATTCCAATGCCTGAAAAACTTGTTAGTGAAGATGTTTTTCCTAATGTCTAGTCTGAACACACCCTGGTCAACTTGAGGCCATTTTCTCTCATCCTATCACTTGTTACTTGGGAGAAGAGGTCAGCACCCACCTTGCTGAACCTCCTTTTGGTCCTTTTAGTCCTATCGGTAGGTTTGTCTGTCTCTCTCTGCCCAGTTCTGGGGAACACCCACCCTATAAGTGTTACTCTGACACTGGAGACTGAAGTCTGATGGTACACACGCAAACCCCATGGGATGTGCTCCCCCTCCTACTCTACTGACAAATGAACAGCATTCAAGCTAATACAGGGCAAATTTGTGCTGTATGGTCAGTCTTGGGAAAGACAAGACAAATGTGCCAACTTTGCAGCTAGGCAGAATGATATGTCTGTTCTTATTGATAATACTCTTGCAGGCATCACAGCCTCAGGATACAATTGAGTCAAAGTTTGCAGAGGGAAGGAATATCTTTTCTTAGATCAACTAATGCAACAGAAAAGTAGACAAACTGTCAGATACACAAGAATTTTTCAGCTTCTGTTGGATATCTAAATCAGGGACTTGGTAGAGATATTCTTATGGAAATTTATAATTTCCGTTATCTTTGTCCTTTCCCCACAATTCCTTCAATGTTCCAAAAAATAATATAATGAAGAAATAAGAAATAATATAATAAGAAAATAATTTACCTGTTTCTCTCTTCTGTATGAATAATTGCTTTCCCTCTAACCTCGTCCTCCTTCCCATTACTTAATTATTCAGTTAGCAGCACCTTTCTTCTCTCAGAAGCTGTGACTGACTAAAATACCCACTTAAACATACAATTTGTTCTGAACTTCTATTTATTATAGCTTTTGAAATTTGCTGCTCCTTTTTTCAGGTGGATCTGGTGAGACTGAAAGCTCATCTATTTTTTTTTCCTGACATCCCAGGCTCCAGTACAGAAAACAGCTGCAAGGAGTCTGGAAATGCTTTTGCTGTTTACTCCTCATAGCTTGCCGAAGAAACTGTTATTGTTAGGCAGAGATTTGGTGATGTTGCAGGTGGTAAATGAATTTTTTTTTTTTGTTGGGAAGTTACTATGTATTCATTGCTAATCAAAAGTTGGCTGTTAAGGTATGTTCAACCGTTGCTAGAAATTCTTCTTTATAAATGCCATGAGACTCCCCAAGCAGAATGTATAAATACGCAACTAATCATATAAACAAAGAGTGTGACTACATTGTCTTGGAAGTCAAGGTTACATGATGGAGACAGATTTTAATTGCTTGTATTTAGGAGAAAAATGTTACATATCTAAATAAGCATTGTGATTCAGGAAGAGTTTAGTACTTCCAGTCCCATATCCAATAAAAAATATTAACTATAATTTATCATTAATGGACACTGTGATACAACCTCATTTTTTCAGAGGTGTAGTACCAGTTTATAATCAACTGAACGAAACAGATAATGCATATATTTTATCTTCAAAAAGGCATGAAAAAATCACTTATCTCAAGCGGATAAAGATTAGATTATTACTTTTTTTAAACAGAACTAAATGTAAAAATAGGCTGTTCTCTTTTGGAAGTTTTGAGGACAGCAGTGTCAATCTTAATTATGTCACATTGTATCAATTTCTTCACAATTAAAATATTGACCCACAGAAGAATGGTCCTTACATAAGTTTTGAGGTTTCTCATGAGAAATGAAATCAAAATGTAATGAGAATAAATAAAATGAAGTGAAATAAAAGATTTTGGCTATAGGAATAAATATTCTGCATGCATCTAACAGAAATTTAGGTACCCTTGATATAATTTCATATAGCTACACTGTTCTATTTGATATATGGCTATATTATTGTATTATACACAACTAGTTATATACCATACTGCAGTATAGGAACAGTCAAAGAGTCAAGAAAGAGGAATTGTAGCTTCAGGTCATAGAACTGGAAATTTGCATCTTTGTAGAATCTTACCCTGCCATTTCCAAGGAAGCAGGTTAGGAATAACCTTAATGACAAGCCACCTGTATTTGAGAGAAGAGCCTTCACATATGCATAAGGGAGAGATGCTTATGTGGAAGAAGAATTCCTGGCTTCGCTTAATGGAATAAAATAATCAATCAGCTTGTGTAGAGTATAATTGGCCACACAGCCTGACCCTCATGAAGAATTCTAAAGAATGTCCCCAAGTGACTATGTGCTCCAGGATAAAGGCACTATTTTGGGAGGAATATGCTGGTGACACTGTCTTAACTAATGTACACTTTTTAGAATACAACACAAATAGACGTAGGGAAAAGGGAACAACTCCATCTCTTTTCTTAGGATATCTTTCCCTCCATTATGATCAGAAGTTCCAGATAATCTAATGAAGTGCAGAAATGTAGAGTGAAAAGCAAACTGAATCTTTAATATAATGATAGATATAACTGAAGTCAGCAGGACTGTTCTGAAAAGGAACTAAGGTCTCCTTATTCCAGTAGAAGTTTTTTATAAATGTGGATGGTAGATCATTATGCATTATGGTATCTTGAAGATAATAATAGCAATAAGAAATAATTTACAACTAGTGCCCCATTTATGGCCCCATAACAGTATAACTTAAATGCTGCACAGACCTTGTACTGGCCCTCAATGAAGAGTGAAAAGTTTTATTCTTTATGAACCTTGCATGATGGCTATTTTATCTGAAGAAGAAAGCTGTTTAAAGTATGAGAGCAGTATGTTTTCCCTGGGAGTCTCTCTTGCTGTATGACTAATGTGCCCTTTTGATTTCTACTGAACGAAAATCCACTGGGAGGTTTAGGGTAGTTTTATTGCAGTAACCTATCAGATATTATTGGCCTTCTAGGCTGATTACTGGTAGGTTGTTTCTCACAACCCTCCTTTGTTCTCTATCATTGTTCGTCTCCTTGAGATACTCCGGTGAGGTTTGCAATGCTAAATCTTGTTTTGCAGGAACAAGTAGGTTGGTTTCTACAGTCCAGTTCCTGTGTCACAAAAAATTGCATAAGGTATCCTTAAAAGTGACAGAATTGGTTGCCGTGGATCTCTCTTTTCAGTTCATAAACTTTATTGATTTGTTGTGGGGTTGTTTCGTGTGCGTTTTTTTTTTTTCAAATACAAATATGCCATTAAGTTTAAAGTCAAAATCAGCTGGATATTACGAGCCTTCCATTGAAACAGATGTTCAATTATTTTATTTCTTGTAGCCACTTTCTAATGCTAGACTAGCGGAAAGCAGGCTTGAAACTGGTGATGCCTGCAAGGATCAAGGCGATTCTAGTCCTAGGAGAAATGTGTCAAAACCAAGGTCAATACTAAAAGAGGTACACAGCTATAGAGGTACTTGTGATCTCACAGTAACCAACTACAATCAGAATTCCAGTAAGCTTAGGAGAAATCTGGTATTACAGCAAAAAGCTCTTGCTAATCCACATAGTCTGTAACAAGAAAAGAGTTAATCATTCATTTCTCCTTATTAAAGGGAGGTGGGCGTAGAATTTTACAAAATGGAAGGTCCAATGCTGCTTATGGTTAGAAGCATAATCAGAAATGTAACATGTACAGTTAGAAGCTCTGTTGCAAATGGTCTGTTCTGGTCATTTGTATAATTAGTCAGATGAAAATTGTTGAGATGAATAATTCATTTACTGAAAAAAATAAATGATGTCTAGCACTCTGTGAAAACAGCTTAAATTTGTCAGTTTTTACGGGGAGGGGAAGAACAGTAAAAGGGAACACAAATTATTTAACTTCTTTTTTTTAGTCTTGTTTTGACACAATATTTTGATATTAAATTTATCTGCATTAATTTTAGGAAAAAGATCTAAGAAAAGGATATTTCATTCCATACCAAGACAATATTTCATATTAACTATTTTCAGGTGTTCAAATATCAATACAAATTACACACTTTTTCATATTTCTCTAATTATTATGACATGGTTTTCTGCAAATGCATTCTTGTGCTGTACGTTCATTTGCCATTCATTTCTCACAGCATTTCTTTCTTACAAGCCTTTATTGAATTCATACCATGAACATAAACAATTAGCCCAAGCTATAAAGTTCAGTAGCACCTGAAATGTCTTCCAGTACCTCATATTAATTTAAAAGTAATAACAACGAGAATGTCAGTGCATCTTAAACAAAGTTATTGCTACTTTCTTTGTGCAGCAGTGTATGATTCATTGGTTAGCGCAGAAAAAATCTTTTGCTGAAATACTAAGCAGGTTATAAAACATCATTTGTGTTTTACTTTTGCAGTGGTTTTAATCTGTCATTATAAAACCATCCAATTAGGACAACAAAAAGGCAGGCTGTATTTTTTAGGTGCTATTTCTTGCTCAAATTAACTGCTTCATTTTGACAGAGCACATATTGCCTTATAATTTTTCCGAAGTGTTACATTTGATTTTTATGTCAAAGAATTGCACGAAGTATTTCATTTTTGTTTTAAATGGGAGCTATGGGAAATCTGCTCTGTTTTACTTGGAAATTCATATTTAGGCTAGTAGAGAGTTTAAGCAACGACAGCATTTTAACCTATATATGCTACACCAGAAGACCACAAACAGCATACAGTAGGTTTGTTCCCACTACAATTCCAAACAGTTTGAATTCAAGATTTTTATGGACTTGTGTTAGACCATTATCTTATTGGATTTTATAAAGTACCACAAAAAAAGGAAATTTTGGTCTATAACTTTGAGGCACACATCTGCTTTTATAGCAGAGTGCTATTTACTTGTGCATTTACAGCAGGCAAACCCTTACTTTAAAATGGCAGGAATAGCGACAGATCTGATCAACATGCAGCTTCTGTTTTGAATTATACATATATTCACTCATGCAGCAGATCAAGGCTTTTTTTCACTCTATTGTGTGCGTGAAAACAGAACCACAGAACCAAGCTTTTTCACTCATGAGTTACTTGGTGCATTTCCGAGTTGGAAACATGTTTCAGTGCAATAATTGTTCCTTCATTCTAAGTTTCACAAAAGCATTATTTCAGATGTGCACCCATATGTTTTCCTATCTCATGTTTTTGCCATCTCTGTCAGAAAAAAGAGATTTTTCTTTGTAGCACTTCAGGACTAATTGCTAATAAACCCAGACTTCTCTACAAGATTCCTCAGGGATATTCTACTATGAAGCATTTCTTGGGGCACTGGCAAAGTGTGTATGTATCTAAAATACATAGCATGTCTGATAAAGTAACATGTTGGTTTTTTGTGGGCACATTTTTTCTTCAACCTCCTATTCCTTACATTGCAATAACAGATTTTTATTCAGTCCTGTCATCAATGTCTCTCCTTCCTATCTCAAGTGCCTACCTTAGTGATCAGAAAAGAGAAGAAAACCACAAACAAATTAGGAAATAAGGTCCAGAATGAGACGCACATGCTCTTTTCACATGAAAGAAGTAGTAGAATTTATTTAATCTAAACTAGCAGCCAAGGTACATCATAGCAACCAAACAAGCAAGGACCATATCATTTTATAATGGCACAGTACATCCTTCTACAGATCCCAGGACTTACTGTATAACCACACAACATGTTTTCTATTATCTTCTCTTCCTAAGGTTACATTTTTTCTTTTGCTCTTTCAAGTTTATAACTGTCCTAACCACCTAGTATGAAATTGTTTTCCCAGGGACAACACAGCTTAATTAGTCTCTACATGGTATTTATCCTGCTTAGTTAGAGAGGTAAATCATCTGACAAAAATGCACCAAATGCGTTTCAGCTTAAATTCAGATTTGCCTCTCCCTAGCAAACACTTTAGGTTCAGTCTTTCACTTGCACGAAGTTCTGCTGTGATTCTCATTCACAGAATAAGCAAGAAGGAATGGTAAACAACTTTTTTGAAAGATATCTGTAATGCAAAATACATATACACATTTCTTTGTTCTCCTAGTCTTTCTTTATTCCTCATTACAGCCTCTGGATCCATTGATTATCCTATAACAGTATTTATGTTTCATAGTTAGAATTTTTTTGGCCACTTGGTCCACAAAAGCTTTTTCAGGTAACAGGGTACTGCTATAGACCTCCGGAAGTTATGGAAAAGCATGTATTTGAAGGCTTTGTGCCTGACTGGTAATTAATGAATTGAAATCCAACCAGCAACAACATTAATTGTGCCTTCAAATGATTTCTGGCACCTTATTATTAGAGAAGAAAAGGTAAGTGTCAATGTTCAATCCTCTGGGTTTCAGGCACAGAAGGGTGTGTGCCTTCACTAATATAACTGGATTTCTTCCAGGGAATGATTTTGGAGTGTTTCTGGACCAAGATGTTGATCTCCTGTCAGGATATTATATTGATAATATGATCGAAACTATCCTCATTTTTTCTTGGTCTGAAACTATTTGACCTATTTTTTATATATTAAATTTCTATATAATTTTTATTACTGTTTGGAAACTAAAATTATCTGAAGAGTTTATAGTATAACAGAAAAAGCCTTATGGAAATTTGTATGTTACAGTCTAATGCCCTCTCTAAGAATGTTCAGAATAAAGTACACATAAAAACTCTGAGGCAGTGGAAAAATTTCAGAACACTTTTGATAGTCTAAAGCAATTTAAAATGTTTATAGCACCTTTATGTTTTTGCCGTGAGTGCTCCAATTTGGATATCAGTCTAGCTGAGTGCTCGCAGCACAGTTCAGGACAAACTGAACTTATTTACAAATACAACCATCAGAAAAGAAAATAAAAAGATAGGTCAAAAAGGTCAGTTGGGGAAGAATAACACTCTGAAAATAAAAATCCAGTTCTGGCTGAATAAAAAGCAGCAATCAGAATTCCTTATGGTCAGCTATGGATATTGAGCTGAGATGAGAGAAAGAGAAGTGAAGAGTCTCTCATCATAAAAATAAATACAAAGAAATGAAGCTATAAAATCTCAGCACTGGTTGGAAATTTCATTTTTTTTCCAGAATGAATTCTCATGTGCAGGTGTCTGTAAATGCATGCTTATTTTTTTGACCAAAGTTTGAGAAGGGAGCTACTGTCTTTTACTAGATTGTTAATGAGAAAAGAGGTGTGTGTTGCACTTCCTCCAGGTCACATTTCTTTTGCAGTCAGCAGAGCCCAAGTCAGTGTAGCAGCTAACATACATATGAAGCCAGATAGGAGAAGGAGGTTAAATCAAGCTGCCACATCCAAGACTTTAACCCAATTACCCTCTTGCCCACTTCTCACCCCCTATATCCCTTTGAAGTGCCCTAACCTACAATATCCATAGGTGTTTAACATCTCGGAGACCCTGACACTCCTAGATATTGTCATTTTTATCCCTTGCTGATCAAAGACACCTTTTTGCACCTCTGCAGCTCCATCTAGTCAATTTTATTGAACCTCCATAAGTGGCTAGCCAGTGCAGCTTCCTAGTAGTCCTCTAATGCCAAAAATTCTCTGGTTTGTTAGAACATTTACTGTTGTCCTTCACCAGTCATTTAATTAGCATATTCCCATAGGCAAATAACTAATTGCTTTAAAACACAGATATATTTACTTGTCCCTAATTTAACTAAACAGCAGTTGCATTTGTGACCAGCAGCAAAAGCTAGCTGATTCTGGTTGACTTGTTTGACCAGTCTCTTGACAATCACAAACTGTGTTTTGTTTGTAGATACCATTTTATCTCTGAAGCAATATTTTCAGTTTTAAACCTTAAATTATAAAAGGAAACATCTACACTATTAAGAAAGTTAGAAAATAATTAGATACACTTTAACTAACTTAGGTAAAGAAAAGGACGTTTCATTTGATGACATATTCTCATTCACGCTGACTTTAGCAGGAAGAATATAATTTATCCTCTGCCTCACCATTTCAATGGTGACCATAAGGGTATAAGGCTCTAGCAGACAAAGTTATTCCCTGAGGAAAGTTTGGTACAGCAGTAACAAACTCTTACAAGCCAAAAACAAAAAAAAAAAAAGAGAGAGAGAAATTAAAAATGCCATTTGGTCTAGTGCTTTTTCTGAATAGACCCTTTAAAGAGAGATATTTCAGTGTGTTAAGCAATGTCTCACTTTTCCCTCGCCTCCTAAAATTTTACTTCAGGTAGATGTATAACTTAGGAAAATATTTCAGAATGTGAGTAGGAAGGAGCAATAAAACCAAGAAGAAAAGACAAATCTTCAGAAACAGTACATTCCTTCTAGCTTTAGCTCTTTCAACAGTAGAATCAACCCTACTACACAGCTTCAACACAGGGTTTACACATCACCTACGACTCAAATGATGAAGTCCTATTTTAGGGACTCGCATCAGGATCTTCTGTTGGTACTAGATTGGATTTCACTCCCATCAACAGCAGTACATTCGCAATCTGTGCACAAGTCATGCTTCACCTTTGCACTACGCCTTCAAAACATTTTCAGATTTTACAGAAAATAATGGAATTGTCACATGTCAATTTGGGGGTTATTTCTGTATTGTGCAAACATTTCTGTGGCTGTGTTTAGTTACCTAAGAAACATTCACTGAGTAAAATTTGACTGATTATGTTGTCAGATTGATTGTCAGTACCGTGGGTAGAGTTTCATTGGGTATATGTATGTGTGGGATGCAAAAAATTAAAATAAATACTTGACAATGTTAGTTCTTTTTAGTAGTATTATGGAAAAAAAAGTGTATGAAAACTGGGAGAAATTACACTTTTAAGAAGTTTATTAGCAGTTGAATTATATTGAGGTTAATTTAGTCTAGGAAAGAAAACGAGGATAGGCCTTCAAGCAGAACAGAAAGATATTTTTAGAAAAGCAATCTGTATTGGAAGGTTCATAACACAATAACTTTATAAAGTCTGCAAGATTTTAATAAGTACTGAACTTGTTTTCAAATAACAGGAGTGTTCAATGCTTTAATTTATCATTGCCTTACACAAGATATGAAGCATAACAGCCTTATTTAGTGGTTCTCCCGTGTTAGAATATCTACATGCTTGATTATTTGGGCACTGGAAATACGTGCAATTTTACTTGCAGCCCATGATATTTAGATTGAAAGAACTTGCTAAATAAAAAGCAAATTACTGGTCAAGAGACCAGTTATCCATATGTGGTATGGATTTTCTATGACCACTGCCCTATCTGTCATGTAAAGAATGAAGCTGCCGCATTGAACAGAGCTATTCTGATACTGTGGTAGTGAGTAATATAAAAAGAGCAAGGAAAGAAAGACCATCAGTTTAATTATCACAGACTTAATAAAAGAGAATTTCATCAGGGGTCTGATACAACTGCAATATTACCAAGAAGCGTAATTTCTTACAGGATTTTAAGCAAGATGTGGTAAAAGTCTGCATTAGAGAATAGATTCTTGCGTGCAGTCTAGATGCATTTTCCCTTATTATAAAGTCCTCAGTATTTTTTTACAGATGATGTTGCTGTATTTCTAACTACAATGGGGGATTTTTTGAACAAAGTTATGACATATTATCCGTTTTGTTCCTATTGAGTAAGACTGCTAGCATTGCACCTGCAACATCTGAAAGTACGCTGGCAGCAGCACAAAATTCTGTGATAAATATCACTTATAAAAGATATTTTTTTGAGGAGAAGACAAATCATTTTCAAGCATCTCAGCATCACCTCTATTACCATATGTGCAGAATGTTGCAACTAAGGCAAGACACATGCAATTGCACATGGCAAAACCAGGCATCTCTTGGGAAAGCCACTGATGACTCCATAAGTGGCTAAGAAAAATCAGTCTTGTTCACTAGTCCTTGTCATGGTATACTTGCTCCTAAAGTGCACTTCTGGTTGGACTGTAGCCACAGGTTTCTGGGTGCAAGTCCCTACAAGGTCAGTTATTTTTTTTCTCATTAAAAAATAATGTCAAAATCACTGTAGCATGGTGGCTCGATAGCCTAATGTGTCCTGGTTAGTGCTCTGGCCTTCTGCTCTGAAATACCAGTTGGGGATCAAAACACACAGCAAAAACTCAATGAATTTCCAGGTCTGTTGCACTGGAACACAGAGAAGTCTTTGGGTTTTGATATTATGAAGACATTTTGCTTTTGGGAAAGTAAACAGACCATATGTTTGGAGAGATGACTGACTTCTGCAGGGATTTGAAAGTGCACAGATCTATTTTGCTTATTATTTCTGTAATGAGGATAGAGTGAATAAACACATTACCAAAAATCCAATGTACTGGAAGACTGCTCCAAATGAGAGTATAACTATGTTGCACTGCATTTACTGCTAGACATTATATTTTAATAGACAGACTACCTGAAAAGTAAGAATCCTATTTTTCAAACTACTTTAACTCTTCAGTATTTTTCACTCCCTCTCTGCTATAATAATAAATTTTGTTCAGAATTTTTTTTCATTGTATTAGTGTCAGGGAAGATAGAGATTGGGGAAAAAAAGTTAAAAAGTGTGTAACAAACATATTGTTCTTTGGTGAGACCAGTGACCTGTGTGATGACCTGCAAGGCAGGAGACACAATCATAAGTTCATCCTGCATAAAACAAGAGATTGAACCTGGTTTCATACATCTATCTTGCAGGGGGCTTCAGTGTTTGGGGCTACAGAATCAACCTTTCTTTGATCCAATCAATATTTAATTCATTTTAAGCACAACAGAAATTTTGCAAGATTTAGTCTAGGTCTGGTTTTTATCTTGGTTTTAGTTTTTTGGAGGGGCAGTTTGTTTTCATTCTAAGCGTTGTTTGAATCTGGTTTATAAGTTCAAAGTAATGAAAAATATTTGCTCACTACAAACTAAACGTACACGATACAAACACTGGGACTAAGAAATATCAGCAGTTGAAACCCAGCATTTTGGCTGATGAAGCCTGGGAGAAGAAAGAGGGATCACTGCTTATATTTTGACAACCTCTTCTATCATACGGTGCCCAGAAGATATTCATGCTTATGAAAGGGTAATTTTCTGCTTGTAAGAAGAGATCAGCTGCTCCAGGGCTACTGCAGCAGGGCAGTGCCTGGGCAGAAAGGGATATCTGTTACAGGGCTCTGGAGGGGATTGACAGTTATGAGAAAATTGCCCTAAATGAAAGAGACTTTATGGTGTATTAAGACATTTGTTTATATGATTGCCACTATGAAATCTTGCATTTCTCTAAGCCTTCATGCGTAAGCAGTGCATTGCTACTTGGATTTTACCTCCTAAATCAGAACCATTGGCCATTTATTTCATCTCCTAACAAAATTTGTTTTAAAGAGGCCTAGAAAATGTTCTACTGTTAGGAACACCATTCAGAAATGCATGCACTAAATGCATGAATACCACCTTAATGAGAAAAATGCTGCTGCCACCGATAGCAAGTCTTTGCTGTACTACAGGGACTAGGTCAGACAAGTTCACTTGGGAGTGCACTGTCTTGTATAGTACAGATCATTTAAGGAACACCACAGAGGAATAAAAGCAAGTTAAAAAGAGTAAGAGTCCCATCCTGAACAGAAGAAACATTTAACTGCATCTAAGAAACAAGGTGAACAGTATATTATATATATATAATGCAAAAGTAACTGAAAAACTACAGTTAATGACTGAGAAGAAAGCAAGGCTGCATCATTCAATGTTTTGCTTCCTTTTTATTCCCCTCCATTTCACATGACGGTACATTTCTCTGTCAAAAGTGTCCAGAGAGGTGTTTTGTGTCTTTCTAGAAGAGTGCCTTACAAGCTCTTCAGTAAAGACTGAAGGGCAGTTCAGTTAAACAATTCTCTACGATGCTGGGGATAGGTCCATTTTCTATTACTGCTTTATTTTTACAGATGATGATTAAATAACCCACCATGCAGCTGTCTTATGGCAGTCAGTACAAAATTAAATATATCCTCATGCAGAGTTCATTAGACATCAGAATTTCCTAGTTAATTCATTAGGCCTCTATGAATTTCTAAGGAATATTATAAAATGATAATTTTATTCTATTCTCCTTCAACCTGTTACAGAATACATGTCATTTTCTCATATCTAAAACATAGTGAATGAAACTATTAAAGGAGAAAAAAACATCGTGAACCCATTTACATTTTGTTTCATGCAGATCAACATAACAGGATGAATTCAGTTCTTCAATATTCTTTATTCAGGGAATAAAAAATATCAAAATGAAAGAACTATGAGATTGTCCCTCCTACCACATAACATTAGTGATTTTTTTTTCACTTCAAGCTGTGCTGCTTTTAAGGCAAGAGCACTATTTCAAATTATACCACATCTCCTGGAGAACGGAGAGAGCATCTGGAGGAATGAAAAAGCTGCCAACTCAAATTCACACCTTAAAGACCCAGACATGCCTCTTCAACACTGCCTGTGTTCAACTGAATGAATTTAGCCTTGCAACTGCTTTCCACTTGAGAACTGATATCTTCACCTACACACTGTAAAAAGGTCCCAGTTTAGACATGGCAAGTTGACTCATACGGCTAGTATCAATACTAGGCAAATAAGACGTAAGTTACTTTTCTGAACTCTAATGAACACTGTCAAACCCTGAAAAAAGTTTTATTCAAAGCCAAACATTCAATTTTCAAGTAGTCTCACATTTAGCAACAAAATGCTACCCATTTAGCAGATGTAGAGGCAGGAGTGTGGGCTGAAGGAAAACCCACTTTTTTTTAATGGGTACAGGATCTCAAAGAAGATTTAGCTGAGAGTATGGCGCATCCTTCCTTCACAAAGACACTTTAGAGATCTGAACAGATTCATAGCACATTTTGTGCAAAATAGTAGGCTTCCATAACTACGGATGAAATTATATTTGACACAAAACATGAAGTTTTTTATTTTCCTTACTGCTAGTAATACCATTACTTGGTCATTCAGAGATAACATCCTAAAGTACTAGATATACTGCTAATCTTGTTTGCAGACAAAACTCACTAGCAGTTATCCAGTCACATGCCTCTTTTAATCAGTCTCTGTCAATGGTGCACTTGAATCTCTGATCAGTAGCCATTTCCCAAAACTGCCCAGTATGATTTCATAAATGAAGATATATTTATTGAAGTAAAAATTGTCTTTAAGTATTTTACTTAAAAGCAAGGGAGGCAGTCTTAAAACTGCTCAGTAATATTATGTTGAGGGCAAGTGCAGGGAAGGCAACTGCCCGCTAAGTTTGACTAAATTATCAGCATTGATCTGGATGTTAATATACATTATCCTGAATGTATTGAAGTGATGCTACGTGGAAAGAGAAGCATACACACATGTATGAACATAGATGTGTACATAACCATGGTTTTGTGTGTGTGTATCTGACATGCTTACTCATTCAGATGGGTGTGTCTGGTCTCTTAGCAAAAAGAAAACAACAAAAGCCAAATTCCTTTAAAAAATGAAACAAAATACCTCTTTAAGTATTCCAGAACAGAGTATAACGGAATTAATGATTAAGGTACACTGAGCTCTTGGGAATCTGATTTAGATTAATTTGGATAATACAGTTGCTTAGTCTTACATTTAACTTCAGCAATCCTCATTATAAATAAAAGCAACTTACCACATTCTACACAAAACTAGCCTAAATCCCAGATAGAAGGCATTAGGTAGTCATGTATCTTCTGTCTTTTTACTGAGCTTTCTGTAATACTAATCACCACAGTTTGCAGCAGCATAAAACATGCAAACGTATGGTTTTTGAATTTCAAAAAGCGAAGATATTCAATGGAGCAGTGTTTCCAGTTATTAGTGTTATGCTTTGGTTTTCCAATTGGTATTGCCCTATTTGTCTTGCAAGTACCACTAGTTGAAGAAAATATAAGTACAGTTGACCTTGTATCATGACAAAGTGAAAAAGGAAAATAAAAATTCACAAGTCATTTGTGCCAAATATAAGATGCCAAAGACTTTCTGAATATGCCAGGCACAAGAAAAACTGGGGTTTCAATTCCCATTTTTCCTCACTTGCTTTTCCACTGGTCACAAAAAGGCTCGTGCTAGAGTTCAGTGTCCTAAAAAACACTGTCAGGTGCTAAGAAGCTTGCAAAAGACAGCTTAAAATCCAATATAACAATCTTGTGATGATACAACAGGACCATAGACCTATTCCTTGAGACCATGAAAAGTGATCCACTGTTAACTCTTACAGAAAGAAGTTTTACACAGATTTCTTGTAGGAAAGTGTAACAGGACCATGACATAAAAATGCTGGCTTTTCTGCACACAGTTATATGTGTCTTAGTGCATGGAGAATCCTGCCTTCACAAAGCAGATTTCAGAATGCACTCCAGTATCTGTGACAGTAACTGAAAGAGCTCAGTGCTAATATATCTCTCCGTTTCCTCCTGAAGTCACGTATTTTCCTCGCACTGGCAAGAAATTATGCACTATTTTGTCTTCAGCATCTGATCTTGATATAATTATAACAAGATCAATTAGAAGATTTTGATGGCTCTGTTATGGAATGATCTTTCTGTAGCATCCCTCAAACTCATGCACTTCATCATTCCTGACTCTTCTATGCCTTTTGTTCTGAAGAGAACAAAACAGTGTTATGAAGAGAACAATAACAGTGGAATATACTGACACAAATTAGAACAGCTTATTCTCATTAAATTCTCTAACAAAGAAAATGGAGACCGAACAATATCCACAACAGCTCTGTCAAGCCTTGATTTATGTTGTGGTATCACAGTTCATAAGAAAAGTGAATGTGAGATTGCATGCAGAAAAGTAAGAATAAAGCATTTGGCTTGATGAAACCCACTCATTTTCTATTTTGTGCTAGGAGCCTAAAATCTTTAATGTCTTATTATCTCATACTGTGCTTTTCTAAACCCTGTCTCTTCGTTTACCTCTTCAGCACTAATTTGTATCAGGGATACCTCTGTTACCTGCTTATCAGAAGGGATTTTGATTCTTGAACCTTTGTCAGCAACATGAGCAATATTGTCAGCAGAGCATTGGTGGTTTGTTTTAGGAAGGACACATGACCACCAGAAGCCAGCTTGATTTTACAGGTGCGTGTTGTTCTTAAAGCAGGTCCTTGGGGCATGGTAAAATCTTGGTCTTAGCTGCATGTACAGCTGATACATGGTGGGAACCAAAACTTTCCCAGGTCATGAACATTTCAAATATTCTCAGCCAAACAGTCATTCATTCTCAAAGATTTATTTCCAAGTTTCCTTGCATTTCTGAATAAACAATTGTTGGCAGGTCTCTGAAATCTGCTTGCACTGAATTGCTTTGCTAATCTGCATATGCAAATAGAAGCAATTCAAACTTAAGTGTCAATTTCCATAAACATTACTATATCCAGCTTGATAATATACATGTACATGTGAAATACTAAGCCTAATTAGACCTCAAGAGTATATATAAATAACTTTTATTGTTTTTCTGCTTTGATCCTAAGCTTTCAGGCCCTTGAACTCCAAAAACAAGGGTATATTTATTGCATTGCAAGATATATTCTACATCTGATCCTTTGACATTTGGAGTTTCTGTCTATCATCAGAACCATGCTAGTTTAAACTAATTTATAGAATGAAATAATTTCTGAAAAGTTCCCTTTTCCACTGGTCATTTTTGTTATTTGGGACTGAGTAAGAATAATGTATCAATACCAGATAGAGTTTTCTGCTAGCAATTTCAGGTCTACATAGTGATGCTTAATGAATACTTTATGCCAGGGAAGTATATGCTAGTTTTCTAGGCAGCAGTATACTTCTGGCTTTAATAATGAGAACTTTTTGTGAACCACATGCCGGCTTTGTTAGAGGTAGACAAAAAAGTGAAAAGAATATAGAGACAAAGATCTGGTTCTATAGCACACAGAATTTCTGTGTCCTTATTAGCTATCATTACAGACATTGTGATTCTTAACTCAAAGTCTGTATCAGATTCAGCTCTAATGAAATCAAAGTTAGTCATATAAAGTTTTATCCAGCTCTAACAAATCATATTCCCATTTTCAGAAATAAAACTTGCCTTTACTTGTCCACGTTTTTATGTGAGAATACAAAAATCTGATCAAACAAATCCACCATTCTTACTTTTTTATGGAATAAATATTAGTTTTAAATCAATACAAGAATCCACATGCAGTTACATGTAAACTAAAAGTTATGGAATAACAAATATGTGGAGGATTCATCATTTACCAGCATCTAGTGTTTGTAAGTCTTTTGCCTATATTTCTATTTACACATTTAAATGAAATTTTGGAGAAAATGAATAAATAATGTATCGTAAAAAACTAATATTCTAGTCATACATGAAAAAATAGTCTTAAAATTCAATCTAAAAGAAATCATAGGTACAATCAGGGCCTATGTGAAAAAAAAAAAACAAATGTAGGAAGGTAGTATGATTTGGGTTTCAAGGAACCTAAAGATCATCTAGATTCAACCACATTATCATCGGCAGGGCCACTTTCTACTGGATAAGGTAGCTCAAAACCTCACTCAACCTTGTCTTGAACACCTCTAGGGATGGAGCATCCATGACTTCTCTGAGCAATCAATGCCAGTGCCTCATCACCATAAGAGTAAAAATTTTCTTCCAAATATCTAACCTAAATCTCCCCTCTTTCAGCTTAAAACCATTACCCCTCATCCTAATACTGCACTCCCTGACAAAGAGCTCCTCCCCATCTTTTCTGTAGCTCCCTTTAGGTACTGATAAACTGCTATAAGGTCTCCCAGGAGCCTTCTTTTCTCTAGACTGAATAACGGCAACTCTCAACCTGTTCTCATATGGGAGATTCTTCAGCCCTCTGATCATCTTCAAGGTTCTCTTCTGGAATCTTTCTAACAGGTCCATGTCATGCCTGTGACTCTTTTGGAAATTCTTCAGTACAGGACTACCTCTTTATTTCACAAAATAACTTGTGGGACTTTGATAAGAGACACACCCTTAGGTTTTATTGCTTTTGACAGATCAATATCTAGTCACAGCCAAACAAAAAACCTTAACTATTGAGTATAAAAGTGTTAAATAAATTAATCAACACCTAATTTTCTAAAATATTCATGATAACTATGGAGTTTTTTTAAGCAGCTTTCTAACTGCTTTTGAAGAAGCAAAGAAAATACAGCTTTTACAATGTTGAGAAGGTTTGAAGACAAATGTTGGAAGCATTTTGGAAAGAAAGCACAGCTGACACAGAGGTAAAACACAGACTGAGGAGTAGAGATGGTATAAGACAGGTTTGTTACTTGAAGTCCAAGGTGATGAAGGCATACATGAACTCACTCATAGATGGAAAGAATGTATAAGAAGGTAAGGAAATAGAAATGTTGTATGTAACCATGTTTTTTGGAAAGACAAAGTGTCTCAGTGGTATTTGTGACAGAACTGCAAGTGTATACAGTCTAAAGTTTGTTTTTTTTTTTTAAAGAAAGATAAAGAGAATACCACTTTCCATCTATGCTATTTCTCCCATGAAATGTATTATGGATATGTCTGCAAAAATCTTACATTACTTGTTTTAACTAGGACTCAGTAGGAAATGAGGCTAAGGTATTTTTTTAACAACCTTCCTGCCAGTTCCTTTTGTTGCCTTTTGGTGCCCAATCTATGTAGTGTGTTCTAATGCATCCATGTTTCACAACAAGTCAGAGTTCAGCTCACCTGACAGAAGAAAAATATGACAAGTTTTAAAATAGCAGCACAGCTAAACTGCAATTTTCCCCTCTAACCAGCATGTCCTAATCTCTCAGCTTTGATCTCCTCTTCATCTGGGAAACCTGACACTAAACACTGCAGGCAAATTTGTTTGACCTAGCTGTAAGTGCTTCCTTTGAGACAAAGCAAGAAGGAGCTTGGAGGTTTATCTTCCTCCCACACCAAGGTTTAAGGATATACAGCAGAGGGACATGCACTCCACAGCCTGGGAAGTTTTAAAAGGCATCTCCCAATTGGGCTGACAGAAAAGGGAATTAAACCACATACAGCTCCAGTTAGTCCACCATAATGAATAGCTTTCATCTGTACTCTCACCTGGCTCATAGCTTCATGGCAGGAGAATTTGAGCATCCACCCTGGGGACTGGGTATGGCTAAGACACCCCTCCAATAGCTGAATGCACCTCCTACCAGCTCCTTTTGGATATTTCACTTTTAACATAGTGACTTTCTAAATAGACCAAGATTACTAAAATAACAGCAACCACCACCCCTACCCTTTAAAGTCACTGATATTCTCAGTAATCACCACAGCTATGTAACTGATTCAGCAGGTGTGCCTCTCCTAGTAAACACCAGCAAAACTGAAAAGCAATTTCTCAAAGAGAATGTAATTCTCACTATTAACAAATATAGTAAATATAACTGAAATTAAACATACTTCAAATAGGTCAGCTTTTCAGATGCAGAAACTTACTGCAAGTAAAAAAACAGCAGTGGCTTGTATTTTCCAAGGCCTTGAAAATCACTTTTTTTTCTATAAGACTCATGTAGTTTTCTTCCTTTTCTATGAATTGGGGATAGTAAATCTTCAGAAGTTGTTATGTGTTTGGACATTATAAGAATGCTTTACAAAGTCTGTGAGAGTTTTACAATCATCTCCTCAGAGAATGGGATAGAAGTCTATTCATAAATTATGAAATTTGGCTAGTCCCCAGTGGAATCTCTACACTTGGAGACAGAGACAAATATTTGACTATTTAAGGGTCAATTAAGGGCTAACATAGCTAATTAGTGTTATAATGGATTTTTTAAGCAATTACAGAAATAATTAGACCAGGTATCAAGATACAACAAACATAGACATGACTTATACATTGAGGATAAATATCTGAATCAACATTTTCCTGTAGCTATGTGACACTTAATAACAACTGAAATTGTTCACAAGTCCCTTGGAATGACTACCATCAATTGCTTTGATTTTTTTTTCGGAAGTTAGCTTTGAGACACTTGTGAAAACGAGGTAGTTAACTCTTAAGTTTCTAAGTAAATGCTATACTGGTACATTTTAAATCTACACGATACTGTATTTCAGTTAAGTATAGAAAGGCTTACCTACAGAAGTATTCTTATAGATCAAAAGCAAAAGTAATCAAACACCAGAGCAGAAAGTTATTACAAATAAATGGCTTTTGGGCAGTGCTTTCCAAATAATAGAATCATATTGCCTTGAAAATTTAAAGCCTTATTAATTGAAATTTAGGAATGTATAAGATTTATGGGAGGATTTTCAGAGTGACAGCATCTTGTATTTCAAAAAGCTGGCAGTTGAGTCTCTCTAGCATTCCTCTCCCACCACTTTGTGTTACAGCCTGAAAATCTTTCTGGTCTTGCTGAGCTACGCATTGTTTACTTATACCCAGATTATCAAGAACCCTAAATCAAAACTGGTCCATTTATTATTTTTCACTCAAATCATCTACACAATTAGAGTAATACTTCTTTGATATTTCCAGGTCACTGGGCATAATTATAAAAAATCATTCTTGAAATCATATTATAGGGTCCTTACTGGAAACATCCTCTCTTATCTAATGAACACTAATGAATTAATCATTTTTTATTTCTTTTAGTGATTGGGTGGTCATTTTGCATAGTCTGACTTTTTCAAGTTTAATAATACTCTAACAAAAGCTAAGTGGCATTTTAGAAATATACTAATTAAACTCAATGCATTTTGTTTAATCATTAATTTGACTCAGTGCTTATTATTGTGAAAAGAAAGAATGAAAAGGTATTTGTTTGTTTGAATATCCAACAACATTGACAAATTATTCGTATATTTCTAGTTCCATATCTGCAACTCCACACTTTCTCTCACTAAGCAATGTCATGGCTGACAACCTTAAAATTACATGGGTCATACTCCTTACATAATAAAAAACCCTGTCATTGCTCATGCCTCCAGATTTATTAAAAGTCATCACTAGTGGCCTGGGGATATCCTAATTCAGATATTCAGAAGTTTTTCAATAAAATAATTTTTGCCTCAGTCTTCACTAGCAATCTCTCTTCCCTCACCTCTAGAGGGGATGGTCTGCAGAATGGACTCGAAGAGAAAAAAACGCTCCTGCTCTAAGAGAAGATCAGGTACATAATCACCTGAGGAACCCATATGTACATAAGTCACTGGGACTGGATAATATGCATCCAAGAGTTCTGAGGGAATTGGCTGATATAGTCACCAAAGCACTCTCCATGATATTTGAAAAGTCATGACAGTCAGGAAAAGTCTCTGGTGCCTGGAAAAAGGGTAACATTGCACCCAGTTTCATAAAGGGCAGAAAGAGTAGAAAGGAGGACCTGGTAAACAACCAACCTTTTGGACTTACCTCTATGCCTGAGTTGATCATGGAACAGATCCTCCTGGAAGCCATGCTAAGGCACATGGAAGACAGGCAGGTGACAGGAACCTTGACAAGCTGGAGGAGTGGGCTGGTGAAAAAAAATCTCATGAAGTTCAACAAGATCAAGTGCAAGGTCTTGCACTTGGGTTGGTTCAGCCCTTAGTATTGATTCAGGCTTGAGGATGATGAGACTGAGAGCAGCCCTGAGGAGAACCTGGCATCCTGATGGATGAGAAACTGGTCATGAGTTGGCAATATGCATTAGCAACCCAGACGGCTAATCATATCCTGGGCTGCATCAAAAGAAGGCCATCAGGTCAAGGGAGGTGATTCTGGCCCTTTACTCTGCATTGGTGAGACCACACCTGGAATACTGTGTCCAGCCCTGGAACTGTCAGTGCAGCAGGGACATGGACCTATTGGAGTGGGTCCAGGGGAGGGTCACAAAAAATGATCAGAGGCCTGGAACACCTCCGTTATGAAGAGAAGCTGAGAGAGTTGGGGTTGTTCAGCTTGGAGGAGACTCCATGGAGACCTTATTGTGGCCTTTTGATACTTAAAGGGGGTTTATAAGGACAATGGGGAGAAACTTTTTAGCAGTGACTGTAGCCCTAGGACAAGGGGGAATGGTTTTAAATTACAAGAGGAGAAGTTTAGACTAGATATTAGAAAGAATTTTTTCATGTTGTGAGTAGTGAAAAACTGAAACAGGTTGCTCAGAGAAGTTTTAGATACCCCAGTCCCTGGAAATATTCAAGGTCAGGTTGGATGTGACTCTGAGCAATCTGATCCAGACAGTGTCTCTGCTCACTGCAGGCATGTTGAACTAGATGACATCCATGGTAACTTCCAACTCAAACCATTCTATTCTATGATACTTCAATCAAAACTGCCTCATTTCTAATGTGCACGTTGGTTTAACATCTTTCTGAACTACTACATGAGTAGAAAAGTATATTATATCCAGAAAAGTACTTCCCAGGTAATGAACAGAAATAATTATAGAGACATGGTAATTGTTATTGTCATAATGTCAGATTTTTTTTTTCAAAATTAAACCTCAGGCTCTTTTTATAATAACTAGAAGACTTATAGATTTCTCCCTGTAACATTTGGTTTCCCCTGTCAGTTTATTACAATCACCCACTTCTGGTTTTTGTTCCCTCTTTTACTTATGTGCTATTTTAAAATAGAAACATTAAACAAATCAAAATGCAAATTTTGTTTCTTAAAATCTGTTCATCTCTATTTATTTTAGAGAGAAATGTGTGTATATGTATGTGTTATACCCATCTACTCTAACCCTAGATATCAAGAAATAATTTTTTGTATTTTTCTTAAGCTTATGGGTTCTCTGCTGATAAACTTAGTTTGCTTGATGTGTAAAAGTCTTATTGGCTTGTCTTTAGCAAGTTTCTTAAAGTAGCATGGAAGTTAGAACCAGCCGTATGAATGTGCTTGAAAAGATGATGGGAAAAAATGTACTTTCCTAGGTAAAACTAGATTTCATGCTTTAAAATTAAATTAGACTAAAAATTCACACATTTCAGCTTCCAACATACTTAGATGTCATTTCAAATATTAAATTCAATTATGAGTAATTTGAGGCTAGATTTTCTCCTTGTTATTACTCGGAAAGCTTTCTTTGTCTTTCATAACCTGTGGTGACAAGGCAGAAAAAAGCAGTGTTTTATGAGCTAGTAGCAGGCACTTTTTCTGCTCTAATTAAAAGTCATAATTACATTTTTTTTTATTAACCTAGAATGAACAATAAAGCAGATTAGTTATCAGCTTGCTGCATTTTGTGGAACAATATTGAAGCTTAGAAAACTGTAAATTCTCTGACATTCTTAGTGTAACTAGATAGAGTAAAAATATCAATACAATTTGTGCTTAACAATCTACATAGATTTCTTTCTAGTATGACATATTATTTGGAAAATGAGCAGAAATACTAATTTGGAAAACTTCCGTCATGGTAGATTTTTGACACTTCATATGGTATGTGTCTATCTGGCATTATTTTAAATAAACTAATTTCATGACAAGGAATATTTTAATAGCAAAAATCAGTTATTGAGTCTATTTATAGTGTAATGCATCTCCAAAAGCTGATTTGATGTCTTTTAAAGAGAGTCAATATTCAACACTTTGGTTTTTTTGATAGATCATGTTGCACAAAGAACAAATCAATGTGCTGACATGATCTAGGATATACAGAAAGTAAGTTACAAATGCAGCTGCCAACTTAATATGTCATTAAACTATTACTAAATCACAAGATGCTGCTTCCTCTCCAAAACACAATGCCCTGATAACTCTAGTGTCTGCAAATCTTTGGTAAAAAGGAACTAGATTATTTGGAGTACCTATACACATAACTGATAATATTTTTTCTACAAAAATTATGACTACCAAACACTTTGACATACACTGTTTCTGTCATATATGAGGATAAGATCCAGATTATTTCAAAGACTGCTAATGCCCCCACTATGGTCGACTTGCAATTCAATGGAAAATGCCAGAGCTGGTATTCAGGAGCTATGCATATTGTTGAAACTTTGCAGGCATAATCAAAAGTTTCCTTGATCAGCATAGTTCCTTGTTTGATTAACCACAAAAGGCATTTTAGTGTTTAGGTAAGTCTAATAAATCATAGAAAGAATGAAATACAAAATGATTCAAAATGAGAAAATGAGTAGGGCAGCTAGATAGATCTGCAGCACAAATATTTATCTGAAAAATTTCAAATGTAGGAAGATGGTTAGAGTATTTTAATAACTGAACTCATATACACACTTGTAAGTGTACAAATGAAGAGATACTCAATTATACATCATCCAAACTAAGATGGTCTTAAAATATCATTAAGCTTTGGTAGTTAAATCAAGGGTGAAATCCAATGTAAGCATACTGATTGGGTTGATATCTTAAAGAAGCATTTCAAATCCCTGTCACATTCTAAGAATATCAGAAGAATTTACAGGGAGAATTGGACAGTGAGGATGTTCATGTTCTTACAACCTTGTAAAGTTTCAGAAAACTAGTGGGTTTGGGTGTTTTTTCATATATTACTGAAAAGTTGATGTATAGGTTAAAAACTGTTTTAGGGCTATGGAAACATACAAGATTCAATTAACAAAGTAAAACACTTTTGTATAAAGAACATGAAAGAACCCCAGTTCTTGAGGTTTGCCTTTGACAAAACTGAGCTTATCGGGAGGACCATATCTATATGGCTACTTCAACAACCTCTTTTTCTCTTTCCAATGTCTGACCACAAATTTGCCTACAGCATGTAGGAAAGGGGAAGCAAACAAAAAGAACGTCTCTTCTCATTTAAAAAAAAAAAGATGCTAACCCAGTGCTTGTAACTACAAGCCAAGAGATTTGTACATTCATTTTAAAACCAATATTTTGGGATTTATAGACATTGACCTATGGAAGAAATTTTGCACATTAACTTTCTTTGGAATTTGATACTAGTTGTGCATTGGAGTGGGGAGGGAGAGGAATGTTAATCTATTATGAGTCTGCTGGAGGAATTCTTACTGTATTTGGGAGTTTAAAATAGCAATTTTAAATGTGATCAAGTAAAAGCCAGATACACCTCTAATTAATTTAGGCATCTTTTAAATTCTATTAATATTATAATAAAATAGAAAGTATCCGTATAGATACTTTCTATTTTATCTGTATAGAGATAGATACGGTATAGAAGAAAATTAGTAGTAAATCTACATAAAGTTTAACAGCTTATAAAAATTATAAACTATATAATAGAAATTATAAACTACATAATAGAAATTGTAAACTATTGCAGTTGCATGTGATACCTACAAGCTATTTTATAATCTTAGCTTTAAAAGTAAACATCTACAATTCAGTATTATAGAGTAATAAATGTATCTTAGGGTTTTTCCGATGTTTGTATTTTCCAGATATCTAAATATAGTTGGTAGTATTTTTATCACTATATGAAGTACTATTCTTGCATAACAGAAGGAAAGCATATACATAAACAAATCCAGCTTGTATTAACCACAGACAGCTAATTCAAGAGGTAGAGAAATAGATAAATCCTCTTCTTTTTTTCTTCATAGATTTCCTACCTTTCAATATGAAAGAAATACTCCAGAGTTAGAATATTTCCTAGCAACTAATAGGGAAAACTTGCTGAGCTCCCTAAAGGCTAGAAATATACATACGGACAACCAGATTCTCATGTTCAGTTATGTGAAAATGTGTGACATAATTAACAGAGGATAAGATTAGAAAGGGACTAATTATGTTGGATCACAAAGAAAAAGGCAGAGGAAAAGGTACTTCTGAGAACCTGTAAGAGAATCCTCCAAAGACAGGGTTAGTTTAACATTGGTGTAATGGGACAACATAGGTCAAGCTATTCTCTTTGCTCATAATTAAGAGAGCTAATATGTTGCTATCAATGAAAGAGGATGCAAATTGTGCTTTCAGGATGTTAGCCATCAATCTCTTTTTGCTGTCGTGGCAGACAGCAAAATATCTTTAACAGTTTGTATCTGAAAATAAATTGTTAGTATATGCAAAAATAAGTGAATCTGAACTTCATAATAGTGCACATCATATTAACTGATGTAGGGAGAGTTGTTTAGGCCTGTCAGTCTCTGAACATAAAACCAAATGAGATAAATCACTGCCTTATTTAAGAGTTTTTGGAGAAATCTCCTTAAAATTCATTGCTCTTACTTGGTAATTAATACTTCTTAGCAAAACACACCATTCATTAAATCCCTTAAAAATATAAATATTTCATAAGTTGTAAACTAGTTGTAAACTCGTTAATAGTTGTAAATTATAATCTCCATTTCCATTGTCAAATCTGAAGACATGTACATTCACAACTGCTTTGCACTAACTTGAATAAAAATCATTAGTAATTTTGTGTAAATGAAATGTAAAACTTTCCATGTATTAAAAATCAACTCTAATTTCTGAAGTACTCATCTTGCACAATGACCTCTACTGACAGCAGCAGACTCTCCTTTGATGGAGTTCTTTCTTCAAAATTGATACAGAGCATTTAGACTTCTAATAACATGAAGCTTTTTTTCTCTTGAGTTCTAACATTCAAGAGTTGCTATGTTTTCCTCTGCATGCAATGAGCTGGGCTGTTACAAATGTTTCCAAGCCTACAGTAGTATCTTGTAATACGTCCTATTTCCACATCCAACCCTAACAATACTTGTGGTCATTACAGAGAAATAATACTTATTTCTACTCCACTGGCATACATGGAACTCATACAAACAAACATATACAAAATATTCTTTTCATATTCTATTACAAATCTTCAATTGCAGTTACTCATTATTTACTTGATAATAAATGCAAGCAACAGGATCTCACACCAAAAAGAGTGAAGGAAATTTTCTTACTGTAAAAGCATGCAACAGTCTCTGACCACAAAATAATTTTAGCTGAAAACTGATTCTTTATAGAGCATAGAGGAATCTCTGAAATTGCTTGCATTTCAAGTTGTACCCTCTTAGTTAATATCTTAATATAGCAAACTGCAGTCTGCTCTCAGTTATCCACAAATTTCAAGAAACCTAATCTTGTTCTCTGTCAGTTCATTGAAGACCGTCATTCATGTTTCTCTCATCAAGGAACCATTGCTCATTCCCTGCAAGTTTCCACAGGACCAGAGACAACATAGATGCATTTGAGTGTAGCTACACCACAAGATTTCCAGGCTAGGTCAGCAACAGCCTTGGGATCTTGTTATCCCATACTAAACAACAAATATAATTCCTTCCGTCTCCACCTGTTCACTGTTTTGTCTTTGCTGTCTTATCTCTCAAGGTTTAATTTTATTTAGCTTTTTCTGTTCCTCATAATACCACATGGTCAGCAACGTAAAAAGTTATGAGGCTTCCAAACTCTATTAAATAATTTCCCTTATAATATACTTTTGCTGTGGAGGGAAGTGTTGTTTTTCTGCACCAACACTCACTCAGTCCTTTCAAGCAGTTCATACTGCCTCAAGTTCACTAAGACCTAGTCTAACTTCCACTTCATATTGCTGTAGAATTAAGTACACCTTTTGAAAATCTTGCTTAGTTTAAAAGTGACAAAATGAACTTGCCACATTTGAAAAGGCATAAAAACATCAGAAAGATATATATTCAAGATAGTATAACCCTGCTTTTCTAGTTCTGGAGGTGATAGTAAGTGAAAATGCCTTGATTTCTTAAACTAAATCTATCTGATTAGAACACTTATCTCAAGTCTTTGCAGCTTTGCATAAAATTTTGTTTCACTGGCCATTATGAGAAAGTCTCAACTGTTTCTAAATACCTTTTTTTCTTACTGAATTAACTGAAGACAATAAAGAGACTAGGAAGGGTCTAAAAATTTACGTAAGTTGCACTACCATGTTATGGCTCCAGGAAAAAATGGGAAGTTATCATATCAATGCTCTCCAATTCAGTATTTTTTATGGAGAAGTGGTGGGAAAAGGCTGTACAAACCTTCCTACTCTTCCTAATAAATTATAGTACCAGCAAGCATACACTCTTTAGACATAGCGTAACAGCACTATTAGCCCTCTAATGCAAACACTGCATTTGCGAACAGTGTGAATGACAGATTGCAATACAGGGATTTAGCCTCTGCTGGCTAGAGACTCTTCTTGGTCATGTCATTTAAATCTCAGGTTTTTGGGAAAACTAGTAAAAGCTTGTACAGCTGACAAATAAATGAGGATATTATAACTTGCCATTATGCAGAAATAAATTCAGTTAGAAAATTATACTAACAATGTGTTGAACAGCTTCTGGCAGAAATACTAGGATAAACTGTTTAATAACACTGGGATAATTTCTGAACATTACATAATACAGAAAGAAATCCATGCACAAAGACATCTCTGCAGAGGCTCAAGATGATTTCATGCTGTCTGACAGTAGTGGAAGAGCAGTATGCTCTGTTCTTGGGATTCTACTGCAAAGACAGCATCTTTGCAAGCTAAACAAAGCTGAATAGAGCCCTGCTTCAATTGTGCAGGTATTTATGAAAACATCTGGAAAAATTCTCTGCTAGCATGGAGGACTATGAGTAGGTAAATGTATCAAGCTGTGATGTGACAACTTCCTCACCTGTCATTTTTTTTCTATTTTTTTTTCATTTCAATAATTCTGCACTCAAGGGAATCTCTTCAGCTTTGGTCTCTTACACTATCAACATAGTCCCAGAGGAGAAAAGACTAATATCAGTGAACAGAAACTCTATCTGAAATTCTGTTTTAGGGAGCAGATCTAAAGAGAATATGTAGCTTTTATTTCCCCCTTCCATTTTTAATGTAAAAAGTCTTCCAGGCAGCTGAAACTTAGGGAAGCATAATTATTTTCAACAGAAAGTTTAAGCCAAAGAAAGCAAACTATGTAAAATGGATCATAGTTAAAGCTCTGAATATCTCACAGCACAGATTGAACTATGAAATGAGTTTCCTCAAAACAGAGGGGAAAGTCTGTCACTTAGGATTTGGAAAAATAAACTATGGGTTTTGGAAAACAATTCTTCAGTACCAGGAGTAGAAGCTGGAAGTTGGATTCCTGAGCTTTCTCGTAAACTTCTAATGTTAATATTACTTTTATGTGATCCTTGTGGCATGAAGCACATTTCATTTCTGTCTAAAGTTGTCATCATCTATGTCCTCTAGTCCTAAAACCAGTTTTAGGTGTCATTAACCTCTGCAACAAATGTAAATTAATAGGCTTTAAAAGACACTCTATATATTTATTATTTTTATTTATTAAATTTATGGTGTGATTTAGATTTATGCTACCAATATTGGAAGGAATAAGTGAGATCTAAAAAAATGCATATGATCAAACTAAAATAGAATGAACACTTAGAAAGAAAGCACTTAAATTAAAGAGGAATCGGAAAGGTTTTCAGGTTTTTGCTCCACAAACCTTGAGAAGAACCCAGAGGCACCATATTATTTCACAGTAATATGCATAATTATTTAAGTTTTACAATATGTGGAAAGCACAAGTATTGTTCCAAGAAAATGAAAAAATTCAACATCAAGAAAGCATGACTTTGAAGCCTTTGTTTTCTCCCGATATAATTAACAACAAAACTCTCTGAAGAAAATTTCACAAATTAAGAGTTTCTCACCAATTGTTTTCTCAGCTCCTATTTACCTCCTTGTTCAATATATTCACTTACGGAAAAAAAACAGTGGATGGATCAAAAGGAAATCATACAGTAAATTCATTTTCATGGCAGTGTTGCCTCAATTTATGTTGGTATCTTCGTTAACACTTTAGTTAGGCACAGTAATTTTTTTTTTTACCTAGAGGTTAAGTATTCATTCTGCACTCTTTTTGAAATGCTGTTTTGTTATAATATTCTGTTCATTGCTGCATTCTGCTTATCATACTCAACCAAATGTGTTTTCTTCCTCATTTTATTTGAAAGTAACTTGGAAAGTACACTAGCTTTATACAGTTCTCCCCTGAGATGTTCAGAATCAGCTCTTTCTCTTAAAAGACTAGAAGTTGCTGGTTGCACTATGTTCTGCAGTGGCCCTGATAGTTAAATTATTTGCTAATTCCTCCTTTTCAGCATTTCTCAGGCTCAGTTAATTTTCCTTCAGGTCCCCTCTTCTTTCTAGTTCTTCTCAGTTTCTTCAAGTGAGTGAGAAGACACTTAAGTCATGACTGGGGGTGAATTTGGAAGGAAAAAAGTATATATAAATCAAACACGACATGGAAGATCAGGGAATAGCATATGAAATGCAGAGACTTTACAATTAAAATGATTACAGAAGGTTTTGGATGAAAACAATATTAAAAATTGTGGTAAAAACAGAGCTGGATCCTCACCATCTTCCCTACTAATTTGCACAACTGTTGCTGAATATTGCAGGAGAACCTCCTGGGCACAGTTTAAAGGTGAGGGGTGATGAAATCCTGCAACAAGCAACAAAGCTTGAGACACACATTTGTATGGAAAAAAGAAATGCCACCCTGCCTTTTGAGCAATGAAGCTGGTAAAGGGGCTGGAGAGCAGGCCTTATGAGGAACGGCTGAGAGAGCTGGGGGTGTTTAGCCTGGAGAAGAGGAGGCTGAGACCTCATTACTCTCTACAACTACCTGAAAGGAGGTTGTAGAGAGGAGGGAGCTGGCCTCTTCTCCCGAGTGACAGGAGACAGGACAAGAGGGAATGGCCTCAAGCTCTGCCAGGGGAGATTTAGGCTGGACATCAGGAGGAGGTTTTTCACAGAAAGGGTCATTGGGCATTGGAATAGGCTGCCCAGGGAGGTGGTTGATTCACCTTCCCTGGAGGTGTTTAAGGCACGGGTAGACGAGGTCCTGAGGGACGTGGTTTAGTGTTTGATAGGAATGGTTGGACTCGATGATCCAGTGGGTCTCTTCCAACCTGGTTATTCTATGATTCTATGAAAAAGGAATATATTAAAAAAAATTCCATTACATTTTAGTAATGTACTAAAATATATTATATATATATATATATATAAAATGTACTATATTTAATATAGCCATGCACTACTTTGAAAACAGAAAGCTATAGTCTTATGAAAAAATAATAATATAAATGAAAGGCAAATTTCAATGCCACATATATAAAGTTGTTGCCAACAATGCTGTCATTCACAGACATAGACATAACAACTGATTAAAAGCTTAATTAAGTATAAAATATTTTCCACTTTTCATTCTGGTTTTGTACATACATCTGCCTTTCTTGACTTGATTTACAACTGGAGAGAAGACAAAATCAGTCTGTCATCTTTGCCTCCATCGTATCATTAAACCTTCTTGAAATCAGCATTAACAGTTGCCTTTTAATTATCATCTAGCATGTCTTACTCTAGCACAACAATGCAGCCCAAGAAAAAAACCCCAAACCAGTAAATAAGCCAGGAAGCCCAGTAGACTGTTAAAATCAAGGCAGTATTGAACTGCTATATGAGAAAACAAAGTACAGATAAGACCAAAAGACCAGAGAGTACGATCTGAAGTAGTAACCAAATGTGTCTGAAAAGACAGTTCTAAGAAAAACTCCTTAAGCAGATAGAGATTTGTGGGCTGAGTGCCACCCAGAACTACCATAAAAATGAAGGAAATTACTTCAACCCTTTGTGTTTTCTTTCAAAGAAGATTTTACTACAACAAATCAGAATCACAGAATCACCATGTTGGCAAAGACCCACAAGGATCATCGAGTCCAATAATTCCTATCAGTCACTAAACCATGTCCCTCATGACCTCATCCACTCATCCTTTAAACACCTCCAGGGAAGGTGACTCAACCACCCCCTTGGGCAGTCCGTTCCAGTGCCCAATGACCTTTTCCATGACATTTTTTTTCCTGATGTCAAGCCTGAACCTGCCCTGGCAGAACTTGAGGCCATTCCCTCTCATCCTGTCCCCTGTCACTTAGGAGAAGAGGCCAGCTCCCTCCTCTCTATAACCTCCTTTCAAGTACTTGTAGTAAGCAGTAAAGTCTCCCCTCAGCCTCCTCTTCACAAGGCTGAAGAACCCCAGCACAGTCTAAGTGATTACAGAATCATAGAATGATTTACGTTGGAAGGGACCTTTAAAAAGTTTCATCTAGTTCCATCTCCCTTACCATGAACAGAAACTGGATGAGGTTGCTTATAGCTTCATCCAACCTGACTTTTAACACTTCAAAGGATGGGGAATCCAAAACATATCTGAGTAACCTGTTCCAGTGTCTCACAGTGACAAAAACCTTACTTATATCTAATCTAAATCCACCACTTCTTAATTTAAAACAAGTAATGGTTTAATTCATCATCAAAACATTAAAAATAGCCTTCATAGCCATATATTCTGCCTGACTGGATCTGGAAATGTAACAATAAATTGTCACACTAGAACAAATAAAAAAGTTTCATAGAGTTATGTTTTCCAAGCAAGAATTCTAAATGAGAATCACAGACTTCTGTATCATCACAGAACACTTTCCAGCATGCAAGAAAGCTTCTCGTGGGAGATATTTTCTGATATCATAGAAGGCTTTCCTGAAGATTTCCAGCATTCTTACGAGGATTCTAAAGTTCAGCAGTGCTTTAGCAAAGTCAGTCTGTAAATTCCATGGTTTCTGGGATAAATAAGGGCTTCTGATATCTGGATAGCAGTGAAACTCGTGGGAGAAACCAATAAAACTGACAGAATGCCTTATGATCTTTTTATTCCTTGCACAAATGTCTTGCCTTATTTTAGATAAGTCAAAATGGTAGCTGGGAGAATATAGGCTTAGCATAACTGTGGAAGTACTTACATGCGAATAAAGTCAGGAGTAGGAAGGATGTAGTGCATGACATAACTGACAGCACGGTTTCTCATATATAGAATCTCTTTGGTTCTGTAAATGTTTCCAACTCAAAACTTTAATACAAATAATACTAATACTAGAAGCTTCTGTGAAACAGGTAGTGAAATGTATCAGAGTTGTTCAGAAAAACAGAAAAAGGGGAGAAAATGTGTCCTATCACCAGTCTCTCAGCCTCTGGGCTTACCAACAGAATGATAAGAAATAGGATTTTTTCTGTTTCATTGGGCAAATAAAAAATTTCCTTCAAAATGTTTCTCTAAAGTACTTCTGACATCTATCAAAAAACCCTGTTCCTTAAGAGATGTTTTTTAAAAACACATAAATAGAAATAATTCATTTAACATAACATTATCTGAATTCTACAAAGTCTTCATTAAAGACAAATGGGATTTGTACACTGGTGGGCATGACTGCCTGCATGAGCATTTTCATGTAAAATCAACATTTAGATAAGGAGTTGGATCCAGTATCTTCAATAAGAGACGATTTCTTGATCCAGTTATTTTAGTGAATACAAAATTCTGGCATTCTGCAAGGAACTGCTGACAATACAACAGAGTACATAACATCTCTTTGATGGATTCCATAAAACAAAAGGAAAATGAAACAAATTCATCAACTGAAGCTTTCATAGCTCCCAATACTACAAGTATAAAATGCACTCTGTGAACTCAAAATATTGCATTTATTCTGAAAATATGTAACTTCTTCTACGGAGACAGAAAAGACCAACAAAGTTAAACACATCCTTAGTTGGTACATATCTATGATGGATAATTATTAAGAAAACCTCTATTTTTCTTTTGGACCCCTCACAATAAGAAGGACATTGAGGCGCTGGAACACATCCAGAGAAGGGTGAAGCTAGTGAAGAGTCTGGAGAACAAGCCTTATGAGAGGCAGCTGAGGGAACTGGGGTTGCTTAGCCAGGAGAAAAGGAGGCTGGGAGAGACCTTGTCACTGTTTACAACTACCTGAACAAAGTCTGTTGGTCTCTTTTCCCAAGTACTATGTTGGTTTGGTGTCGGTCTCTTTTCCCAAGTAACAAGGACAAGAGGGCATGGGCTCAAGTTGTATCAGGGGAGGTTCAGATTAGCCACCAGGAAAAAAATTTTCACCAGAAGGTTTATCAAGCACTGGAACAGGCTGCCTAGGGAGGTGGCTGAGTCATCATCCCTGGAGATATTTAAAATACAGGTAAATGTGGTGATCAGGTTTAGTAGTGAACAGGTATGGCTGGATTTGATGACCTCAAAGATCTTTTCCAATTAAACAATTCTGTGATTCTCTGTTTAAGTGTTTATAAGTAATCCCTAAAAATCATAGTCCTGACAGACACACACAGAATAATCTATTCACCTATGCCTTTCCAAAGTGGTCAGGGAGACAGTTTTTGCAGAATGCAATGAACTATTGAAAAGCAAGTAAGTGAGGCAATGTTGGGCTATAGCTACTGCATATGTTACTTCTCTAAAATGACTCTGACGGGTAGAATGATATGGAGCAAATATTTCATTCAATGTCATAATTCAAGCTAAATAAAGTGAAATTTGTCTACTACTGTCAACTACAGTCACTTCTGCAATAATTTCTTTGCAGTAAGAACAACAGATGCCCTTTTGTCATGCCCAAATTAGTGTTTGCTGTGGATATATGAAAGTTGCAGCTTACTTGCCTATCAAAATTATGATAATATTATGCTGGACATGGGGAAAGTTTGAATTTGATCTCTCCATGAGCCAAATCATAAGAGGTTCATGCTGAAAGGTACTTCATGAGTAGTCAGAATAAGTGGACAGTAATCGGCAGCTGTGCCTCAGTTGTACCGAATGCTCATTAGAAAGAAAGACAGACTAGTCAGCTTCTTCATTTATTCAACTTTTGACCCATAATTTAAACATGCCAAATTTTTCTGTTCTGAAATACAGCACAAAATGTTTGTATCATCTCATACATGGAGGTGGTGGTTCCCAAAAAAATTTACAGGTGAAGCAGGCAGTTAATATACTTTCCCATACTTTCAATCATCTGAATTACCATCTGATGCTAAATAAAAAACAACTGTGATGAGAAACTATCTGTTTCAGAGAATGTATGAGCTAAAGTAAGTTTTGCCATTTCCTTAAAATGTGTCTGTGATTTTTTTCCTTCATAAAAGTGTTGGAAGCACATGTTCACTCAGTACTCCACAAAGTGCAACTGTTGTGCATTTTTTGTGCCCAAGGACCAAGAGAATGCAGCCCAGGGCAGGTATACACTACCACATTTACTGCAAGTCAGATGCAGTCGAGGCTTTTAGCATTCAAGAGAATTGTGGAATGTAGTGGACAACTTGAAAGGAAACTGTACCAAATAGCATTTAGAAAATCAAAAAAGCAATCAGATAATGAAATAAGATGTCATACGCTCAACAGCAAAATCAGGCTATTTGTCAAGTGAGAGACAGGCTGCCTCTTGTTTTTAGACAAAGCAGAAAATCTGCCCCGACAGCTGACAGAGATGCAGAGAAGAATTATAGCAATTTCTGTAACATGCTTCTCCACCAAGACTGATTAAGTGCTGAAAGAGTGTTTGGAATCAGCTGGTAATAAAACAAAGTAGGCACCTTCCATTTAGGCACCAAACCTAAATAGCTGAAGCACAGTAACAATATAATTCCCAAAACCTCTCAGTGATAAAATGTACATGTATCATATGTATAGATTATATTCCTATGTGGGTCCATCAGTTAATAATCTGTTGAGGAGCCCTTCCCACAGTTTATATGCAAATGTTTCCCCAAAAGCAATCATATGACTTTTGACAAGCTTCTCTTCTAAAAGACTTTTTTTTTTTTCATATACTATAATCTATAGCTGAACTCTTTTGGTAAACACATAGTAAGTTTAGATGCCAAAGAATGCTCCATCAGCATTGTATATACTGTATTACATTGTTCACAATCTAAACTTCACAGTGATGTGAAATATAGCTCAAAGAATTGCAGATATACTGACTGTACTCGAACATATGAATTTCTGATGCTTTCCATGAGCTGATCAGATCTGTGGGCTGATATCCAACAGGTTTAGCTGAGCACAAAGCATGAAAAATTGAATCAAGATACTGCTTCTGTAGCTACTTCAACTGAACTACTGAATAACATTCTCATCACCACAAAAACAATCACCAGAAGGACCAGAATTTTGTTATGTCAAGTTACCCAGTTGCTGTACACCACTCCACAGCCCAGCAGGGACCTTCATGAGACAGGGAAACCCAAGAACATGGCAAAAGATGTGTCATTCTGACATCCTCCCCCACATCTTCAAATTGTTGAAAATCTTGGTCAAACTGCTTGTGTCAACATGCACTCAAGCTTAAATCTAAGCTCTCCAAAACCTCATTATTTCAACTCAATCAAAGGAAGGAGAATGACAGTCACTCCCAAATACACATTAGTAGTACAGAATGATTTAAGAAAGCAAACCCAGCCTATGTCAATCATCTGCTTGTGAAGCATGACACGAATGAGTACACAGAAAATCTGTGTGGAATGACTGGGGTTCTTTTGTTTTTGTTTTTAATTAACAGTCTGAGTAATTACGTGTACTTACATTTAAATAGGTTTATACCAACCCAGTCCTTTGTCAGTGAACAACTCTGATCTTATTCCACATGAAAACCTGATACTTACTCTTGGAATAGCTCTTTGTTTCTTTTGCATTGTTTGGAGGGGCAGTAGAATGCTTCAGAGAAAGCATCTTTTATCTTTTTTTTTTGCAAGGATAAGCTACATCAGCACTGCAAAACTCCAAGCATAACCACAGAGCTAATTTTTATATGATTCAAGGATTTTTTTGAAACTGAACAAAGAAAGCACTCGATTTAAAGAAAAAACACATTACTGAATATATAACAGGTATATAAACATAAAATAATAGTAATTGTAGTACTATACATAATATAACCTTCTAAATATAGAAATGGCAGAAGAACAGTAAGAAACACATAATATCCATGGATAAAATGAAGCAACAACAACAAAGGACCAACACCTGCCACTCTGATTTGGCACCAAACTATTTAAAAGAGCAGTTGTGTGTTTCTTCACCTGCAGACCTATCAGTTATAAATACAAGTCTAATACAAATATAGAATAACTTCCCACAAAACCAAATTTTATGCATAGATCTAACTCTGTAACTAGCTAGCTTTTCAGACTAAAGTTAGTCACAAATATATAATTTGGGGTTTTTTACTGAGAAATGTGTATCTTCTAGGAAAATAGAAACCTTTTTCCAGGCATTCTTTCACCTGAAATCTTATGGTGATCTTAAGAACAGGATCTACTTTTCTAATCAACTGACAAATAAGTAAAGCCAAATGTTAGCTCAGACTCTCAGATTTCTTCAGAAAAGATTGTTTCAAAAGAGAGAATAGTTTTGTAGTAAATAGTTCCTTAACTCTGATATACACTAATCATTTATATGTAGATGCATTTTTTTTCTAAAATTTATAGCTAACAATCTAGGCTTGGCAGAGAAATTATGTGAAATTATGGGTTGCTCTGAAAGACCATCTAGAGCAATTCCTAGTATAAATTAACACATTTAAATCTCATATGTAACACTTCTATCTTACAGTTTGTTTCTGTTGCCTCTGCTGAAATACCCTTTGCAGTTTGAGACACTGCAGTTCAAAACGTGAGTGAAACAGAGCGTAGTGGAAAGAGAGAAAAAAAATGCAGAGATCTAAAATGCATCTTCTATGGTGCTTTTAAAAAAAAGGCAGGGTAGTTAGTTCAAAAGAACCCAAAACAAACAAGAAGAAGCCAAAACCAATAGTAATGACAACTAAAAAAGTATACGATAGTAATTTCAACCACTAAAAGAAAATTGTCTGTTACCTATACTGTAGTGGGTAAGAGCCATGAGTTTCAGTTCCAGCATGAAAGATTCAGATTAGTCATTAGAAAATATGCACTAATGGCTATTCCAGTAAGCAGTGGCATAATTGCCTGGGGCTATCCCATATATCCTCTTCTGCTTCGGTCTCTTTGCATTCCTACTCTATCAAGCAGTAGTTGTAAAGAATTATAACTGAGTCTGTGTATAGACTGGTCCGTATAACTGTACAGCAGTTACAAAACAAAATTACATCCACAAACTTTCAATAATAAATTCAGGTCTGTGTCAAAGGGGCTGCATTTATTATAGTTAGTCTCTTCTCCAACCTTTTGGTTTAGGTGATTTTTTGTTGTTGTTGTTATTTTGCTAAATACAGATATGAAAATATTGCACTACTATAAACCACTTTCACCATAGAAATGGTTCACTGGGTGTTAAAGTCACTGTATTATTGTGGTACTTAGTTGTTATTTCTTTGGGAAATAGTCAACTTCAAATAATTTTCAGTCCAAGAAATTAAAATCCCTTTAGCAAACACTCTTTACAGTTTGTCCACATCTTTCTACAAATTTTATACACATTTAGAAACTTTCTTCTTTGTTGTACTTTCATAACTCTCTTCAAAATATCTGTAAGTCATACAACAATAGTTTTAATTCAGAAGGGCTTGACACACTATATTGGGAAATTTCAGCCTGTATTTCTGTTCTATGTCCAATCGTATTTAAAATATAATCTACATCAGATGTGTCTCAGATTATAAATTCAATGAATAAAGCTGTTTTGACTATGGGTAGGAATGATAGTGAATAATCTTAAATAAATATAGTGTATCATAATTCACTGCCATCTTCTATTCATGTGTGCATTTATTTCTTTATGGAAAATAGTTCTTTAAAAAGAGATACTTATAATACTGCAGTATATACTACACGGGAAAATTGCCCCTTTGATCTGTATGAATCTGTCTTCATTATATCTTTAATATAAAAGTCTTTCTCCTCTTTATCACCTGCTGAGAATTTTCAATTAAAACGTTGAGTAATTGGAAAAAAAATCTGAGTTAATAGAAAAAAACAAGCCTATTTAAGAAACTTGGGGGAAAAAAGCTTTAACAATTTTTCTTGAAAATAGGCATAACTTCATAATCTGTTCCAATTACAAACACATTAGAAGAGTAAACCTACTTAATATTCCCCCTATTATAAATATTAACAATTCTTGACTAATAACTGTTCATTGGTATGATACATTAAGAAATTAAGGACATTTTCACATATTCTTTAAAAGCTCATTGTGATTTCTTTAAAGACTGTATGTACATCCTTTTGGAACAATAGAGAGAACAGCCTTGAAATTCCATTAATTTAACAGATATTATGTTTTTTCCCTAAACTAGAACATAAAAGAACACATATTATACTTGCCATGCATCAAGCTTTTGTTTTACTACTCTGTAGTTTGCCCATTGAAAAGGGTATATGCAGTAGTGACACAGTAGTTTTACTGAAAAGCATATGAAGTTACCAGAGGTCACTCTCAGGAGGATGTATTACTTAGTGCTTGCAAGCAACATTTCCACTTAATGTTTCTCTGCATGAATTTGATCCTAGAACTTTGGTCACGATTCAGCAAACCCTCTAAAGAACATGCATTATCCCACCGCCCTTGGTTGGGGCTGAGAGGTTACTGGATCCCACTGGGTAGTCTGGTTCTGTCTTTCAGAGTACACTACAAGATTACCCTGGAGGAATTACCTCATAAATCTAAGAGTATCAAAAAAAAACAGGATTCCTACATATGTTGTCAAAAATAACAGTAAGCACAAGAACTTTGTTGAGCTAGATCCAGCAAGAGGGAAGATCAACGGGTGTGAAATTTATTATTTTAATACTCTTTTAAGGAAATAATCATTATTTCGTTTTCTTTTAGCTTCTGGATGTCTTATATGTACTTCCAACATTCTCAGGTTTTTTTCTGCAACCATAACAGTCAGAAATTTTCACTCATGGGTGTCAACTCACTGTGTCAGGTAATCATTTCAAAATTCTAGAACTTAAGATAAATAGTTGATGTCACAAGATCCATCATAAAAAATTATAAGAGTTAGAAACAGCTATTTATTGAGGGTCATATCAGCATTCAGCTCTAATCAAATGGTATCAGTTATTCAAACACTGTACAAATCCACTTAAAGATTATTTCTTCAATCAATGGATTGACAAGACCCCAAGGAAGCTGCATAAGACAATCAGTGCTATGCTGGCAGGGAACTGAAAATGTAATTACAATCTGAGAAAAGAAAATTTCGCTGTATGCTTCAAAACGAAGCAAACTCTTGTCATTTGTACAATATCCCTCCTACCAACAAAAGACATAGAATCACCAATTTTGCATATTTTCATGCTAGTCATGTCTAGTAAATCCACAAGCTTATGAAATAGGGCAGAAGATGAAAATACATTTCATATAAAGATGTGCTTAACATGGCGTTATATTTGTGAGGCCACAACCCACCTCCTGCAGTACTTGGGAGATTCCACCATAAAGCTAAAATGCTCACAAGAGTCTTTTTAATTGTGCCACTGATTTAACTGATGTAACATTAAAAACAAAAAAAAAGCTTGTTCATGTTGATGATATGAACTGTCAGTAACTCAGATCCTCTGTATTCAAATATAATTCTTCTCTTTTTATTCCCAACTATTATATGGTTCATTAATGGAAACAAACTCAGCATGACATGAAAATGACTCCGGTCTGATCAAATGAAATAAAGTTGTACTCAGCAGCAGAAGTAGCTTAGCTTTTTTCTAAGTGAGAAGCTGAACAGTAATTGCTTTTATTTATTACAAAACCTATTTTATTATTTTAATACGTTTTCAAAAATTACTCCTCCGAACAAGAAAGAGACCTTTCCTACTGAGAGGGAATCATAGTTTTCATTTTTTCGTTTTTATTGTTTTGGGTTTTATTCAGAAGTTTCCTCCATAGACTATTGCAGAAATTTTAGGTGCAACTGAAGTTTCAATTTTCTTCATATTCAAAACTTAAGACTGCTTATAATAATATGCAAACTTGAAATTATTAAGTAGGGAATGAACAAACAAAATAAACAGAGTTGGGGGAAGAAAAGAAAAAAAAGAAGACTTTTCATCTAGTTGCTTACCTGTTTTCAGCTCTGTTTCTGAAGTTAACTTTTAACTAGGCAGATTAAGTATTAGATCTTTTACTGAAAAGTCACTGAAAAACTCAGTATCAAAAATAGTCAGTCTATGTATTAAGTTTCAGGAAATAAGTGAAGAAAAACATCAGCTATTCAGTGTTCAGAAAGCACTGGGCATGCTTTAATAGCAAAATAATTTGTGTCGAACCATCTCTGGTTCAATAAAGCCACAGAATGCTGCCTGAACTCTGAAAGTTGGTTGGTTTTTTTTGTTTGGGCTTGGTACTTCTTTTTATCCCATGGCTCCAGGACACAAAGTTCAAGGATAATGAGTCCCTCCCAATAAGTTGGTCACTTTTTTTTCTCTAGCTGCTACTAGGATGTTTTAATCTCTCAGTCAACTCTTCTAGTGAGCACAGATGGGTAGGCACTTCCTCCTCCAACATCTTTTAAAATCTCCTGCTGCTACTTTAAGGAGTCATCTAGTTAAAACGTCAAGTCAGAGCTCTGACTAGCCATCACTTCAAAAGGTGTGGCAGACAAACCAGGTCAGTCAAGTGCTGTGAAGTGAAGGGGACATGTAAGAATCTCCCTCAGGCTAAACTGAAAGAGGGTGAGGGATCCCACTTCATGGAGCCCTAGAAGGGAGATGGGAAGTCCTTATGGTCATTACTGGTCTCTGCCAAGCCTTTGTAAATAGGTTCTGAAGAAGCTTGAAAGGCTGCTACTGGTAGAAATGCCAGTTCTTGGCAGCTTAGCAAAATAACAATCCAGACAAAAAGTAAATTTAATTTTCATTAAACAGAAAGGAAAATTCTAATTGTAAAATACCCTAGTGTTGTTTGACTAGAAATGAGATCTGTTGTATGTGTTAAGTACTAGTGAGCACAGAACTGATTTCCTACACTCAACCTCTCATTTTATGTAAATCAGGAATCTTGCTAAATTTTGCAGTTCTACTTTTCTTTAATAAAACCTTATAAAAGGAACACCCCCTTCCTACATACACACAAACATTTTAACAGCAACAAGCAGATTTTGGAACTTGGTTCCCCATTTGTTACCAAGGAAACTGCACTGACTTGGAGAGATTTACATGTAAATTATTTCCTAATCTACTCCCGTCATAAAAACACAATCTAGCACTCAACTAGAAATATGCATTAAAATGCAAAGCCCAGGATTAACAGTGAGCTCATTCTTAACTTCGACTATTTGCTTCTTATATTCACAGCAGGACCCTGCTATGAGAGTGCTGCTAAACTATGATGATTTGGTGAATAAAGGTTTTGTACCCACACTGTGCAATGAAGACAAGAAGGACCAGATTCCACCTCTTGAGTACAGAAAAGACTTTCCTGCCTTCAAAATCAGCCTGAGCAGGTGCATCCAGCCCTTGTGTCCCTCCATCACATAACCAATCCTCCTGGGCCTGAAGTTAGCTGAAGTTACTCCACCAGAATCTGAATTTGCTGCAACAAACATTGCTGCTCTATTAGCCTTAAAATCTGGGTTTGCTCAAAAGAAAACACTCACTGGCAATGTGCAGAATAGAAATCAAACTACAAATTACAAAGTTCTATGAACCAAACATTAGCAGCACTGTTTAGTCTACTTTACTGAAGAAGGACTATCCTTCATTCAGACTTCTAAGTGCATGTTCAGTTGTTCCCATACTGCCTTACATTAGTTAATCCATTGACCAGCACATACGGAGTCAGAGGGGCAGAGCACACAGCTGTTGGAGGAGGATAAAACCACCTGGAAGCTTTTTGCAGGTCTACCAAGTTTCAACTGCAGTAGCCTTACCTGTGCCTCATGCCCAAACTAGCAAGATTAACAGCATTATGCTCAATAAACGAAGCAGAAGTATGCATACCTTCAGGGAATGTGATATTTACATTAGTGAATGACAAAGGAAGATTGCTTCATGTCACAACAACATTATAGAAACCTGTCTGCTCCTGACTCCTTCCGCTCACTCAAGAGAGGATATGTTATCACTCTCAACTCCCAGGTAAGTGATACTCCATCGTTGCTTTGAGAGAAACTTGTCAGAACCTGACAGTGTGCATTTAGTGTTTGATTACATCACTCATTGGTCATTAAGGAAACCACAGTTGCCTCTTCCTGTTACAACATATCTGATTAGGTTATATGATACATCCTCTAGCATTATTCATGTCCATATACACCAGAAGCTAATTTCCTTTGCTGCATGTCATCCTTTTTTTTATTAATGTCTCCTCCACAATGAAGTTTTGATTTCTATTTTCTTCCTTCTCATATCTTCTCATAGTTAAGTCTAGTTCCCACAGTCATTTTTATTAATTTATTTTAAGAATATACCAGTATTTAGGTATATTAATAAACTGTATTTCATACTTTAGTAGGTTTAACTCCTGCTTCCCCTTTCTTAGGGATGTCCAATTCACAAGTACATATTGTGAGCAAATGCAGCTTTGAACCATAAATCATTGATACATTTACTACCATACACTAGTTTCCATAAATATATCTACTGATAATAGAATTCTGTCACTAATGTTCACAGGCTGCAGAAAAAAAATAATTTTCAATGTAAGTAATTGTTTAAAAATACAAACCATATACAAAGATGGAAAATTGGTACTTCCAATTAAAAAAGATTAATCTTGTTGTTATATATTTAAATGTACCTGAAAATACTCAAAAACTTGAACCTGCATCTTCACTTGCAAGAAGTGCAGCGCTATAAAAATAAATTACTCAAAGGAAAATTTTTATTTTTCTTTCAGTTTAATTTGATTCTTACCACAGATGTGACAGAACCAAGATCTCTTCCTAGAAGTCTTTGGATGCAGTAGTATGCTCAGAGTAATATCTGCACCCTCATAAGCACTTGAGAAGAGAATTTGATGGTGAGAAATAATAGTTTACTCTGGTGTCAGGACCACTGCTTTCAGTGTGTACTAACAAATGTGCAAAACCCATGAGAATTTTAGGCGAATACAGTCAGACCAATAGATAAAACTTTTTCATGTTTACCCTTGAAAAATCATGCATGACAAATCATATGTGTCTGCAAACTTTCAAATGTATCTGTACATGTTTGTCTACACAAACCTTAGTTTGAACATTTCTCCTGAATTTTGTGCCTTTTTAGCTCTGAATTTAGATTTGGAGTAGACTCACTCCATTAACTTGATAATCTGATCTCCAGCATCTTTCTTTCCATAAAAAAGGCAGAAATGAGCCATCAAGCAAAGTAGAGTATATGGTAAAATATTCAAGAACTTGACAGAGAAGCCAATATGTTAAGTGCATTATGGGTAGAAGTGAACAGGACACCAAAGGAAATTCAGAAGTTTCTTGAAAAAGAGCTTAATAAAAGACAAAAATGCTTTGAAGTGATTTAAGCCTTTCAGGATTATTTAAACATCATCCCGGATGTGAGCCTGGCTCAATTTTGTCTTTCTTCCATAAATATGGATCTCTTTGTAACAAAGATCTTCATAATCCCTTTCCTATCCTGTTATTTTGGTTAATTCCAAATCTATCAAGTACATCTAAAAATTCTCCTTCTAATTGCCACTAAAATTATATTTAGAATATGCTAAAATAACAATTGCCAGTGAAATAAAACCCACCAAGTTTATATTATAAAATGCATACTACTATTTGACAATTTTACTAAATATTGTTACACTATGCTATTTACTGACCTCTACAGGGTTAAAAAATAGTTGTATAACATGACAACAATGAGCAATTACCTCTAACAGAACTGTGAGGGAATACAGTCTTCAGTGATGAAAACTGTCTGAAACTACTTCTTCTCATTAGTGTTGAATTAATTAGGCTTTATTTATTCATATGACATTAATGATTATATAGACCTTATAATTGCCAAAGTTTTAGAATTTCTTGGTGCACTCTGGCAAGAAAGGGGGGCTAGGGGGGTGTGCTCAGCAGCCCTGTAAGAGAGAATAATATAAATTTTGCTTTCTCACTGTAAAACACCATACTATTTTTCATTCTTGTCCTGAACTTTTAGATTCATAAGTTTCAGTCTTATTTTTCCCCCTACAGTCATAGAACAGTTCAGTTCAAAGTACAAAAAGTACATCCATAATGAAAGGCTTCCTTAAGAATTCTGCGCTCTTCGACTGCTTGATTGCTGTATGATTCATTACGTTCAAAACCAACAGCAGATATTACAAGGATACTGTTTATTATATGATTACTATTATTGAATTCTTGGTATTTAATCTTTGTGCATTTAGTATTCTACTTTTTATTTAGCTCCTTTCTAAAGAAATATTGCTTACATGTTACAATAAAAAAGGAAAAAGAAGAGGAGGAACAAGATTAATATTTCTTTGGAGTGTGTGCTATTACTTTGATTTGTGAATGCATGTGAATAAAAAAAAACCAAACTACAAACTTCAGGTACATTAGTCTATTGGGCGTACATGAATTAGAATTTAGCCTAAAGAAGGAAATTAAAAATAAAGCATGAGATTTAAATATGCTTTCAGAAAGGCTTATCTTAGAAAGTCTATTTGAATTATATTTTACACAATATAAAATACCTTTGTGAGATATTTAAATGTCAGCTAATTTCTGAGGGAAATAATATTATGATGCTTAAACAGAACAGAGAAAAACAAAACAGTTTGATGTATTTGCCTGTCAGCACAGAACACTGGAAATTCTTCCTAACTTGTAGCGAAAGAAGGTGGATGCATACTCCACCTTCTCACTACTTCTCACTACCTTCTCGCCTACTTACCAGATGGATGCACGCTCTCCTCGGTGGAAAACTGGCTGGATGGCCGGGCACAGAGAGTGGTGGTAAATGGTGACCAGTGGAGACCAGTGACCAGTGGGGTTCCCCAGGGCTCAGTGCTAGGTCCAGCCCTGTTCAATGTCTTCACCAATGACCTGGATGAGGGCATTGAGGGTACCCTTAGCAAGTTTGCAGACGACACTAAGCTGGGTGGAAGTGTGGATCTGCTGGAGGGTAGGAAGGCTCTGTAAAGGGATCTGAACAGGCTGGACCTCTGGGCTGAGTCCAGTGGCATGAGGTTTAACACAGTCAAATGCCGTGTCCTACACTCGGGGCACAACAACCCTATGTAGACCTACAGACTGGGAGAAGTCTGGTTGGAAAACTGCCAGGAGGAGAGGGACCTGGGGGTGTTGGTCGACAGCTGACTGAACATGAGCCAGCAGTGTGCCCAGGTGGCCAAGAAGGCCAATGGCATCTTGGCTTGTATCAGAAATGGTGTGACCGGCAGGTCCAGGGAGGTTATTCTCCCTCTGGACTCAGCACTGGTGAGGCCGCTCCTTGAATACTGTGTCCAGTTCTGGGTCCCTCACCACCAGAAGGATGTTGAGGCTCTGGAGTGAGTCCAGAGAAGAGCAATGAAGCTGCTGAAGGAGTTGGAGAACAGACCTTATGAGGAGCGGCTGAGAGAGCTGGGGTTGTTTAGCCTGGAGAAGAGGAGGCTGAGGGGAGACCTCATTACTCTCTACAAGTACCTGAAAGGTGGTTGTGGAGAGGAGGGAGCTGGGCTCTTCTCCCAAGTGACAGGAGACAGGACAAGAGGGAATGGCCTCAAGCTCCGCCAGAGGAGATTTAGGCTGGAGATTAGGGGGAGGTTTTTCACAGAAAGGGTCATTGGGCATTGGAATAGGCTGCCCAGGGAGGTGATTGATTCACCTTCCCTGGAGGTGTTTAAGGCACGGATGGATGAGGTCCTGAGGGACATGGTTTAGTGTTTGATAGGAATGGTTGGACTCGATGATCCAGTGGGTCTCTTCCAACCTGGCTGTTCTATGATTCTATGATTCATATAACCTGCCAAGCTCTTTTTTGTAGATGAGCAGAAACGATGGTACTGGAGATATATTTTAGAAAGGAATTCATGGAACAATCTATCACTAAAAATGAGAAGAAGAAACCCACCAGTGCTCCTGTCTGTTAGTCCAAGCACCTATGAACACAGCTGCACAATTGCAAAGACAAGTACTAAGAACACACTAATTGCCACATTATTACATTTCTTCTTTGAAGGGGTCTGAAAATCTTAGTTGAGAAAATTGTATATATTTTTTTTAAAAAAATATAATGTGTCGATTGCATCAGAAAACTATCAGCAGCAGACATGTAATTACATGTGCAGGCACAATACAGCACCTGACAAAAGACTTACAAAGGTTCTTGGGGTGAGCAGGAGCTAATATTCCCAGTTACACAAAATTCCTCTCTGATATTTTTTTAATTAATAGTTGGAGGAACTGAAACATAGAATAGATGTTATCACTGGTAGAGTAATCATCACAAACCATTTTTTTCTGACTATAATAAATCTGTCTTGAAACAGTAAAAAAAAATTAAAAAAAAAAAAAACAAGACCAACAAACAAAATCAAAATCCCACCACCTGAAACAACCTCTCTGATTTCTCGCACATGCTGCACACAAATACAGCACAAAACATACACTGGTGAATGGAAAAATGAATTTCATTATTCCTATAAACTTTCTAGGCAATGCCATATATTCTCAAGGGTACCTTTCACCACATTAACATTAATCAACAAGGCTATATATATGTGTGTGTGTGTGTGTATACACACATATAATTCTAATAACATTCCTGAATTCACTTTGTAACGAAACAAAAAGCAATGTGTCGAAATAAGACAACTTAACTTATTTTCAGTGCTTTGTCCTGATCTGGAGCAGAAAGAGATGATCTCAGAAATGCTTTTCAAGTAAAGAATCTATCGATTAATTGCAATCAAAAAATTTAGATATTTTGTTAAGTTTAACTTTTTTCTGTGATTGGCTTACATTCTAAAATTATTTTTTTTTCAAACAGTAGGAAAGGCTTATCACTCATAAGCATCAAATGCAGTGTGGACTACCAAGGAATTTGTAAACTGAGAACATTGAAATTGATCTTTAATTAGGTCTAGTTTCAGAGAATTGGCAGTTTTCTGTGAAAATGACTCCAAAAGTCCTTACCAGCTTAAAGCAAAGCAGAACAATACAGAACAAATAAGGACTGAACAGTTTTTGAACAGAGGAAGACAAAGAGAAAAGGAGAAGCAGTGCACAGAAGTTACTATTTGATAAGACATTTGGAGAAAGCTATTTATTTGTTTCTCACAGTAACGACAAGATTGAAAAGTCTCCATTGGAGGTTGTCTGGCTGAGTTCCTGTTAAAGTAATTAATTCAACACTGCTGGGATGGTGTTATTATTGATGTATTGGGGCACCAGGAGACTTGGACAGGCATTCTTTAATTATTTATAATCTGAGCAAATAAATACAATTAAGTAATATGTATCTATATGAAATTCAAATTGAATCTCAGAGGTATATAAGAACTTTGCTTAAAGCTGATCTTTGCTTACAAACCAATGACTTAGATAAACTTTGAAAGATCTACTAATATTTTGTTGAAGCTGAAAAGGCTTTAGTTGTAGGAATTTGGAAAATGACAATATTTTGATTGATATAAAACCATAATTTTGTCAAGAGAATGTCAGTCAAATTTCATGACAAAGAGATGACAGAGAAGATAAAGGAGAGGTATCCTTCCAAAGGTTGAGAAGTTTGGAGTCTGCATCATACTTTTAAAAAACATGCAATTTTTACTTCCCCTTTTCAAAATTTTTGGGTGTATTTTAGCACCAAATGAAAAGATGACTTCACCCAGACTATAGTACTTTGCACAAATGTATTTGTCAATGCAGAGAAGCAGAAATGGTTCCAATGGGAAAAAGATAGCTGTCATTACCTAAATAATGAAAAGTAACAGACTGGACCGCTGGGCAATGTCCAACGGCATGAGGTTTAACACGGCCAAATGCCGGGTCCTGCACTTTGGGCACAACAACCCTATGCAGAGCTACAGACTGGGAGAAGCCTGGCTGGAAAACTGCCAGGAGGAGAGGGACCTGGGGGTGTTGGTCGACAGCCGACTGAACATGAGCCAGCAGTGTGCCCAGGTGGTCAAGAAGGCCAATGGCATCCTGGCTTGGATCAGAAATGGTGTGACCGGCAGGTCCAGGGAGGTGATTCTCCCTCTGTATTCAGCACTGGTGAGGCCGCTCCTTGAATATTGTGTCCAGTTCTGGGCTCCTCAGCACAAGAAGGATGTTGAGGCTCTGGAGCAAGTCCAGAGAAGAGCGACGAGGCTGGTGAAGGGGCTGGAGAACAGACCCTATGAGGAGCGTCTGAGAGAGCTGGGGTTGTTTAGCCTGGAGAAGAGGAGGCTGAGGGGAGACCTCATTACTCTCTACAAGTACCTGAAAGGTGGTTGTGGAGAGGAGGGAGCTGGGCTCTTCTCCCAAGTGACAGGAGACAGGACAAGAGGGAATGGCCTCAAGCTCCGCCAGGGGAGATTTAGGCTGGAGATTAGGAGGAGGTTTTTCACGCAGAGGGTCATTGGGCATTGGAATAGGCTGCCCAGGGAGGTGGTTGATTCACCTTCCCTGGAGGTGTTTAAGGCATGGGTGGATGAGGTCTTGAGGGACTTGGTTTAGTGTTAGATAGGAATGGTTGGACTAGAAGATCCGATGGGTCCCTTCCAACCTGGTTGTTCTGTGATTCTGTGATAAAGAAAGTACTCGGAAGTATATGCACAATCAGTCAATTTCCATATATTTCCAGAATGAAATATAAACATTCTCTATCCTGCATCTGCTCCCCCAAAGAATGCAAGATTTACTTAAGGCTGAGCATTTATTTCACTTGTTTTGTTGAGGGTTTTTTTAGTTGCTTACTGTTCACATATGCCACCTTCTTTGGGTAATCTCAATTCCAAGCGATATTTTGTTTATTTTAAATAACATGTTTATTTTAAATAAAAACAACAGTTCTTACACTATAACATGACTCTCAGACATGAAACGTTCTGAAGACTATTTAGTGTTCTGAGATCTAAAATGAGTTGCCTAAATATTGTAATTTTTAATGTTTCTTCAAACAAATTTAGCTAATCATAGAGAGCATGGCAGAAGGCAGAGGAAGCTCCTCAGAATAGGTCTGTGGTTTTCTTTGTCTAGACTCCAAACCAAAGTCCACAGAGGTCAAAACAAAACTTTTCTTCAGCTTCTGTAAAATTTTGATCCAAGTACTATCGAAGCAATTGAGAGAGATTTAATATATAATACATATAAATAAATTATTATTTCTCCAACCATTTCTATTTTGCTGTAAGCCCTCCTTATAACCTTTTGTATATCATAGATGACAGAAGAATTAAAGCAAGAAAGGGCCTGTTTAGCAAGCCCGTGCCAGTGTGCCAACTAAACACTGCCATGTGCATTTCTAATCTAATTAGGCTAGAGTCTTAGAAAGACCAAGCTGGAGAAGGAACTGAATTCTCTTCATAAGAATTGTACAATTCAATCATGCTAACAGTACAGAAGTTATTCTAATGAGGTTGAATTCAGTAATTCCATGAAACTTCTTTGAAGTAAGATTGCTATATAATTTACTCATTCAAACAACAGATCATCACATGTAGTTCCAGCTATCTTCTTTGTCCTTCCTCAGGGTGTAGGGAATGACCACTCTATGACTTCCTTCTTCCCAGTTCCTTTGTTGTTGGGTGCAACTGGGAGAAGCCAGAATTTGCAGTTAGAGTGCCCTGCACAATCTTGGAGGGAGGCAACAATGATAAACAATTTGTAAAAATGACAACTATAGTGGTGAGTGCCATAAATGCTAAAAAGAGAAATTATAGCTTAAGGAGAAATAAATTGATAATTCTAATGTTGTGAAGTGAGGCATCTCAGGCAAAATAAAGGAAAAGGATGTAATTTGAAAACATCACCCAGTTTGTGGGTGCATGGACATGAGTCAAAGATACAGACCTCATAGTTATAGAGGTGCTATTAGCTTGCTTACTAAAAGTGTCATATGCAGATGTAATAGCCAATTTACAATGGTGTTCTTCTTTAGTTGTCCACCAACAATATGGAGATATTTTTATACCTCAGATATAAGACAGGACCTGTAGAAGAGATTCTTTCAATTGTAGACTCTATGCAATATTTTCATCCAAGCTGAGATGGAACATACAAGTAGGTGTATTTCAAGGGGGTCTGCTTATCTACAACGTTTTGAAGTTCCTACAGGTTAGTGGATGATGCATTTGCAAATGGATGACACATTTAATTTTCAAACATTTTAGCTTTACTAGAATATAGGAAAGCTTTACACATATATTTCCTAGCTACAGTAACCTTAGTTACCAAAATACTGTATTGAAATTTTGGTACACAGCACCAGAACTTGAAACCCAGCTCAGAAGTAAAGACTGAAAGACACACCTGCTACCCCAATCATCTGGTTGTTATACTACTTCACAGGTGGAGCACAGGAACATATTCCCATCTCCAGTCCAATGGGAACTCTGTGCAAGTATGAATGTAGCGTATGAATGTAGCACACAGTTGTAATACAATTCTTTGTGGAGCATAAATCATCTCTATGACTTCTGAGGACCATTTTGTGGATGTATGATATAAAGCAGGTAAACCAATGGATCTCAGCCATTACTGTGTCTAGTTTTTCTCTATATATGGAATAAACAGTGTAAAATGCATGGTGAGTCCATTCCTTCTGAGCTTCACTTTTTCCATTTTTATCTGTATTTTTAGTGTTTTTCTATAACATTTACTTTACCTTGAGATATTTGCTGGGCAAATTTTTAAACTTTGGAAGATGTAACACCACCAGCACAACTGGGCAAGTTCAGGATTCTTAGCAGTACACTCAGACTCAGCAGTCAAAAAAAATGACTTGTCACCTCTGCTAGCTTGCTCAAATGTCATGTCAATTCTCCTCTGGGGCAGATATTCCAGCAGTAGTGCCTTCATGCCACTGTACTAGACAAAATCTTTTAAAAGCATTCTCTTTGATGTGTAACCAAGGGAGAGCACAGTTTCCAAGTTCAGTTAAGCATGTTGTAAACATTAGCAAGTTTAGCTCCAGAAAGCAAACACAAGTTACAGCCTACAAGTCAAGGCATCAGTTTGGAAGGATAGTTGCAAGAAAAATACTTGTGAAACTGGGGAACTATAGCTGTGGTGGATTTTTCAAGTAAATATTGGAACTCCTGAAAAGTGCCACTGCTCAAAGCTTTGCTCACAACAGACAATTATTAATTATATGTGCTTTGCTGTACTACCTACCTATCCCCAAAATTGAGTAAAAGGTGAGGAAAGGGATGTGTGTGCTCATTTGCTTTTCCTTTAATAACATTCAACCTAACATTGAATTGCATGCAGTCTGGACATTTAGTACAGAACGAATAGCTCTCTTCAGCCTCTGTATGAAAATTCATGTCTGGTGATGCTGGATGCACGCAGCTCACTGCTGTTTATCCCACACACCCGGGAAAATAACAGTGTCCTCCAGACTTAACTCCCTGCTGAATGCAGGTCAGCCTGGGTGAGTAAATTGATGTAAGTTGTGGTTGCCAATTAAGTCTATAAAAATCTTCCACATAGATCAGCATCTTGCAAATTAATTAATGGGCACACTGTCTAGGAGACAGTACAGAGTCTCTTTCTATCCTCATTAAAATAACTCATCCCTTGAGCAAGAGTTTAGTCATTCTGAAATTTCAGGTTTTCAAAGGGAGTTTAGAACTCAGTCTATGAAGAATTAAGACATGGTTTAAGTCCAGCCAGGACTTCCTAGGTCTGTGGTGAGAACAGCAGCACAGAGCAATCACTGTTACTGTGGAATTAAATACCTCATTTACTCCTTCCACATGAAGAGCTGTTAAATAAAACTATGCTTTACTAATGACAACACTAAAGATGTCAGGAATTCTCCTCTCACACACAGATAAATTGTTGCTGTACACTGTCCCCTAAGCAACATTTTCATACAATTACATCTCTGTCAATAGTCAATGTATCAGTAAATAAAGTGAATAAAATAAAACCACACCACAGTAAATCTAAAAAAGGGGAAACAACAGAAACCTTTTCCTGTGCTCTATTATGAAATATGATACACGTATAAAGTTACTGTGCATAAATTGTGGGTGAAGTCAATTTTTAAAACTTATTTCTTTGTGAAGAATACCGTAAAAATTAACAATATTACTCCTCTGTCAAAACAGAGTGATAGAAGTATTGCAAAGAAAATTTCTACTGTGTTATTCAAGTGCCTATTTTTTGCTTATGCATCAATATACTGCTTTATGTAGCTCAGGTTTTATAGAACTAACAAGACTTTTTTTACACAGATTATGCATATAAAGTATTGATTGCAATTATTCTAAAATTGCACTAGAGACATTGAGGTCAAAAGCGAGGAGAACAGTTTGCTACTTGCTCCTAGATGGAATTTGTTCAGCCTGTTCTTAATCATTACAACCCTCCTAGCCTATGTTATAAAGCACTACACTATGGCTATCACCAGATTTGATTTGATGTTGGGTTTTTGGTTTTCCCTTCATGATATATTTTTTCTCTGTTCACAGTTTAAATCCACTACTACTTGTCTTATGAGCCTTAAATATGAAAACAATTTTTTTCCTCTTTGCAATAGCCTTTCACATACATGAAAACTGTTACATTGTCTCCTCATGATTTGGTCTTCTGTAGGTTATACAGATGCAGTTCTTTCGATCTCCATTCTGGGTTGCCCTTCTCTGGATCACTGTATTTTTACACAGGATCACTTCATGCATTTTTGCAGTCCACACTATTTAAACAGCCTAATAAAGTATTTACCCTTCTTTCAGGAGCATGACACTGTTGACTCATGTTCTGCTTATAGAACATGAGTTGCTGTTCTACCCTTCACTGATGCATGGGGTACTGGCTTACCTGGCTAAATCTCACACCAGAGGTAAGCACAGGTATAAGCAGAAGACTGCAAGCTCTGGACATACGACAATGTTTTCTTAGGGATTTAGTTTTAAATTCAATCTCTGACAGTAGAAAAGGTAGTTTCTCCCAAAAAGAGAAGGAAGAGAAAAGAGAATTAAGGAAAATCAGACTGACTGATAAGCAGAGCCTTGATAACTCTTACTTTTCCAGAAAGATAGTTTCTATTCATTTGGACTCAGGACAGCCAAAATGGAAACAACATCTTTAAGCCATTATCTGCAGAAGTGATGGAATCTTAGGATGTGTAACATTCATGAATGTTCACATCCTCCTTTAGAATCTGAAGTCAGGAAGCCCAAGGCACAGCTGGAATTGAACTTGTCAAAGGAAGTAAAGACTAACAAGAAGAGCTTCTACAGGTACATCAATCAAAAAAGGAAGGTCAAAGAGAAAGTACCTCCTCTGATGGCTAGAGATGGTGATCTCTTATCACCAGATGAGGAGAAGGCTGAAGTATTTAACAATATTTTTGCCTCAGTCTTCACTGATAATAGTCCTCCTCACGCCTCCTGGTTCAATGGACAAGAAGATAGGGTCATAGGGGTAAATTCTCTCCCACAATAGAGTAGGATCAGGTTCATGACCACCTATAAAGAACCTCAACATTCATAAGTCTATGGGACCTGATGAGAAGCATCCCAGAGTCCTGAGGGAATTGGCAGATGTGGTTGCAAAGCCACTCTCCATGATATTTGAAAAGTCATGGCAATCAGGAGAAGTCCTTAGTGACTGGAAGAAGGTCAACGTTGTGCCCATATCTAAAAAGGGTAGAAAAGGTGACCCTGGGAACTACCGACCTGTCTGGTTCCCCTCTGTGCCTGGGAAGATCATGGAACAGATCCTCCTAGAAGCTATACTAAAGCTCATGGAGGACATGGACACGATTAATGGTAGCCGGCATGGCTTCACCAGGGGTAAATACTGTGTGACCAACTTAGTGTCTTCCTATGATGGGGTAAATGCAGCAGTGGACAAGGGTAGATCAATGGATGCGATCTATCTAGAATTCTGTAAAGTCTTTGACATGGTTCCCCACAGTATCCTTCTCTCTAAATTGGAGGGATATTGATGTGATGGATGGACCATGCAGTGGATGAGTAGCTGGATGGATGGCTGTATCTAAAGAGTAGTAGTCAATGGATCAAAGTTCAGATGGACATCCATGACAAGTGGTGTCCCTCAGGGGTCCATACTGGGACCCGTGCTATTTAGTATCTTCATCAATGATATTGACAACAAGATTGAGTGCATCCTTGGCAAGTTTGTGCATGACACCAAGTTGAGTGGTGTAGTTGCCACACTGGAGGGATGAGATGTCACCCAGAGGGACCTGGACAGGCTGGAGAAGTGGGCCTGTGAGAATCTCATGAAGTTAAACAAGACTAAGTGCAAAGTCCTACATCTGGGTCAGGGCAATCCCTGTTTTCAGTACACAATGGGGGATGACGTCATTGAGAGCAACCCTGAAGATAAGGACTTGAGGGTTAGAAGCTTGACATGAGCTGGCTGACTGGGATCTTGAGCAGCCTGACGTAGTGAGATATCCCTGCCTGTGGCAGGGGGTTTGGAACTAGGTGATCTTTAAGGTCCCTTCCAACCCTAACTATTCTATTCTATTCTATTCTATTCTATTCTATTCTATTCTATTCTATAAATCATAAACAGGGAAGGTGAAATTATGAATAAACTAAACTTTATTCAGTATGGGAAAGGAGGAAAAGGAAATCTGTTGGAAAAAAACTTATGGGCATACAAATTTGTATTTATGCAAATACACATTTTCAGAATGAACACTAAGAAAGAAAAAGGAACCCTCAAGGTGGTATCAGTTGTCAGAGGGAATTACATGATTTATGGGAGCTCTCATAGCTGGGGCAGGTGGCACAAAGATATTTATAGCCATCTTCCCAGTAGAACAGGTGTGCTTTGTGAATAAAGTTAATTTCACACAATTTCATTAGGCATATTTTCACAGAGAGGGCCATGATTCATCAGATCACTTTTGCTATGATTATATGTATTTGAATGCCTCAGTGAATCAGGTTACTGCATTTAGAGTCAAACCAAAGTCTGCAGCTAATGGCAACTCTGTCATTGCCTTCAATGGGATAAGAATTTCACATTATTCTTCCAAGACCTATTCAAAAGCATCAATATATAGATGTGCCTGTTAAGACTTTGGTCTTGAAAAAATAAGCATTTTGTATTTTGATTTTCATATTTTCGTTCATTGTGTGTAATGACAAAAAAAATGCTAGGTACAGGATTAGACAGAATTCACTTCTATAAGCAATCTGGTTAATTTATTCTCTTCTAGGCAATATTTATACTTCAGTCTGGCAGTAAACAGGGTATTTTTAGCAGTTTAGGACACCCAAGGGAGACTGGAACTTGTTTTATAGCATCTCTGTGGTCAGTGACCTGTATATTTTCTCCATTACTACCTGTGCTCACAATGCTTAACACAGACTGCCTGTATATTAGGAAGAGTTCTCCATTAATGAATGGATCCAAAGGTAGATTTGGAGGATACTTCAGGTCACACACAGGGTGTGGAGGCAGAACACAAAGCATTTTGGTTGTGAACTGCTGCAGCTGGATATTTTTAGAAACAATGTAGATTAAAAGAATAAGCACTACATAATGCTGTTTCTTATCCAGATCTTTCTGCCCTTGAAAAATGATCCGAGTTGTAAAAAAACTCACTTGCCTTGAACAGACATACTGGTAATACAGACACTTAAAAAACTTAAAGACTTTAATAAGATTTTAATAATAATTTCAAATCTATTAATAACTTTAATCTTAAAATATTTCTTTTTTATTTTTTTCCAAATTACTTATTTTAAAGACAATGGAGCAGTCATCTTTCCCCCTTAATACTTCCACCTCATCACTCATCATAATGATCTTAAAGTATTCCTGACAGTTTATTATTTTATTTTCTCTTCCATGTGCAGAGAGCTGATATTATAAGGAATATATCAACATTTGTCTCCTCTGAAATTATTATGACTTCTGTCAGGTTGCACAAGACACAAAACCTGGAAAACTTCTGTGTATAAGCCTCTATACTGATGTATTTCACACAAAGCTAAATTTAGATATTTTACACAGAGGTAAAATTAGATCTGAGGTATATCCACTGCAAGGTTTTTCCACCTCGTAGTAAGATGTGTTACAACAGAATTCACAAAACCAAAAGCCTCAGCAGGCTGATAGGACCCAGTTCTCCTGAAGAACGTCAGTCTGCTCTGAATTTATCCAGACATCAGATCCACCTGTTCTTAACCCATCAGCTCTGTAAGAGTTGTTAAACCAGCACCAATTTCTAAGACAACTTCTTATGGCAAGAATGCATACATGGATTCTGTACTTTTGTGTATGGAGCTTCACAAGTAGCATTGGTTCCCTGGATCCTCCCTGTTGTTTACATACAGTTTTTCCAAAGAATGAGAAGTACACCTAACTTCTTTTGGACAGTCTGTTCTTCACGTTTAACCTCTTCAGGTGTGGAGTATAAAACCTACTACAGTTTTCTTCTTAAGAGTGCAGATAAGAACAACCTGTAAATGTGATCGTGTCTATCTCAGATTAGTCAATCCTGACGCGGCACACCTTCATCTCTTCTCAGAGATATTCCATATCTTGAATATTTTTTTAATTTTCATTTAAGGCACATTTATTTCTGCCATGACGCAAAATTCTTTCCTTTTTCTCGATCAGCAACAAGACAAATGGTCCATCAAGTCAGCAAGCTGTGGAAACATATCATTGCAGAAGGATTATCAGATATAGTGAAAACGGGGGGTGTACTATGAGATTAACATCACAACAAATGGCAGTTTTACAGCTCAGGGTAGACATGGACACATGGTTACATTTATGGCTCTGATACAAACTTATTCTACTAACAGTCCTATATTTTATTAGAAGCCAAAAGTATCACATGGTGGCCTAATCAAGTTAATGGCTTTAAAATAGCAAATTATAAAGCTTAGAAGTTATTTCAGTTGTGCAATTTATGCCATGTGAAAACAGGTTCTTGCTACACTAAAGTATCTCTCTCAAAAGTGTTTGGGAAGGATTTAAATAATTTCCTTATTTATAGAAAAGAGAAACATGGCATAGTTTGGCATCCATACAGCCAATGGAAAAACCATAAAACAATTTCATTTTCTCAAAACCAGAAATGGGCTCCTGCACAAAGTTACCAATTTTGCTAGTTTACTAATTTCATTAGAAAGACTAAAAGAATGCCATTAGAGATCACAAGTGAAGTAATCTCCTTGTATTATTTCTGCATATTCTCTTCTACTTATACACACACACACCCGCCCTGCTCCATAAAGTCTTTGATTAACTCAAGTTTATAAAACTTTCACATGTCTTCAGGACTGCTTCAAGAGTATCTTGCATTAATAAAATTATTCAAGAGGATAATGGATTGAATTTGCTGTCACTTAAAAACAAGTTAATGCATATTGGATGGCATCACATGAATGATTTGAATTCATCATTATGAATTCCTTCCTGAATCTAGAATGTCGGAGAAATAATAATTTAAAAGAGGGGAAAATATCACATGAAAAAATCAAATGAGGAGACATGAAAGACTGTATCTTACAGAGGAATTTCCCTTGTAGAATAGTAATGAACAAATACTTTCCAGGCAAGCAATTGTGAAACTCTCATTCAGATTTCCCTAAAGAAAATACATGCTATGATTTTTACTTTCTAAAAATGTGATGTTTTCTTTTCTAAACTAAAGCATATATTCAAGGCAGTTATCAAGTATGAACAGGAATAAGGTGTCTCTACCTCAAGGCATTTCATTTTTGCCATGATCAATGTGATAACAACACTGAGCATTGTAGCAATAAATGCAATTCTGTTAAGTCAAAAATGTGATTGCAGTCATTGTACATGTACAATCTCCTACATTTAGTTTAAACTCTTTTTGTCATATGCTTTAGTACCAGATTTTCTCTTACTTTCATTAGACAGTCTCACAATCTTTTTCTTGCCCAGTCTTCAAAATACACTTGCTGCTTGCAAGAATAATCAACTTTGATTACAGCAGCTAGGATTTGAGGCCATTTCACCTTCTTTCATAGAATCATAGAATCACCAGGTCGGAAAAGACCTTTTTGATCATAGAGTCCAACCATTCCTGTCACTAAACCATACCCCGCAACACCTCATCTACCCGTCTTTTTTAAATACCTCCAGAGACTGTGGTTCAACCATATCCCTCGGCAGCCTGTTCCAGGGCCTGATGACCCTTTCTGTGATTTTTTTTTTTTTTCCTGATATCCAGTCTGAACCTTCCCTGGTGCAGCTTGAGGCCATTCCCCCTTGTCCTGTCCACCTGTCATGTGGGAGAAGAGGCCAGCTTCCTCCTCTCTACAACCTCATTTAAGGTAGTTGTAGAGAACAATAAGATCTCCTATCAGCCTCCTCTTTTCAAGGCTAAACAACCCCAGTTCCCTCAGCCCCTCCTCATGTTTTCACTGTTTGTCTACTTATTCACATTTTTAATGGCATCAGTACTGCAAATTTTCAAGTATGTCTTCAAATCCATGCAAATCTTTCATTGGTCTCTTCTGAACCATCTGATTTCATGTTTCACTTATTCTAGGATTCTGATACAAAGGAAGCCTCCCAAGATAAAAGATACTGAGATTTTCAAACTCAATAATTCTTCTGACATATTGACCTACGGATATTTGTGAGACTACTTCTGAAAATACTGCCAGTTTTCCTGAAAAATCAGACTTCTAAAAATGAGAGGTCAGAAACAATTTACAAGATATATCGCTACAACTTATAAAACACAGACAGGTATACAATGAGGATGAAAAAATGTTGAGTTGTTTTAGAAAGAACATTACTAGGAAATGCATAATACAAAAACCTAACCAATGGCTCAAGCAATAATACTTCCAGGTCTTTTGTTCACTATCATGTCTCCTTTATAATAATGAAGACACAAAATAAAATCACAGATTCTTTTTTTTAGTTCTGCTTACTTTTCTCATATTTATACAACCAGTAAAATGTAACTGATACAATGACAAGCCCCTGAAATTATCGTTTCAATCCAAATCATATTTGACATATGTATATTCTCAACAATTTTTAAGTGTTTAATCACATCTCTATTAGCAGGTTGTGGTTGAAACTGATGCAGATTTTTACATGCAAAATACATCCCAGATGCACATACAGCCTGGCAATTTCAGAGTATTCCTTTGTGTTTACAGAAAAAAAAAAACAAAGTGTTTTTTCAGTATGAGTAGACAGAAAAATTTCATCCAAAGGCATTTAGGTATTATCATGAAAAGGTAGGATTTGTAAGTGAAAGATTGTTTTCACCCATTGAAACCCTATTTTTTACTCACTCTGCAGATGAAGGTCAAAGTTGAAATATATCTTGCTGTGTAATGAAGATATAATAAAAATGTGAAGTCACAAAAATGAAAGTGATTACAAGCACTGCTAGAGATGCCCTGTTTACTCTTCAGATTGCACTACATCCTGCAAAGCTAAGCTATGATACCTGCCACCACTACCTAGAGCAGATAATAATTTTGACATCTCCTGGGAAATGACACTTTCAAGAATATTATATTTATGAACAATATGATGCCAAGTCTAGTTGCTGGCCTGAAAAAGCCCCCAGTGTTAAATACAAAAATGCTCTGTTACCATAGGAGACGTTGATGGAAACAACTTACAGTGCATATGAGCCACAGGCTTATAGAGAGTTGTAGTTTGTAGTCTGTAGTTTGTTGTAGGAGAAAAAGGACAACACTGCTGGTCTGTCTTAGTGAAAAGGAAGCAGAAATGGGAAATAAAGAATTAGTGCCCCTGTGAAAGTGATGGGTTACAGTGCAGAGGAAAAGAACATTAAGCTGATAAGGTCAAAAAAGAATTATTCTATTTCAGAAAAGTTGTCATGGTTTTGAACTACTAATGTATTGTAGTGGAATACCTTCTAAAACCATTTGTATGTATATCTTTGGGTACAGATGAAGTGACGTACCTGAGTTCAGTCAACAGGGGAAAATTGAATAACTCCTCTATGCAGTTACACAAAATGACCATGTAGAATAAATCTTAGACAGAGTTTAGACAGGGTTTGGCTGAAGTCCTAACATGAACTCCTTCACTGAAAACAATCTTGTTTCAGAAGAGAAATCCAAACCAGTTTCTTCTAATCAGAGATACTGGGGAACCAACAATTCTGCACGGTCTTTGCCAGAAAACACAGTGCATCTCAAAGCTTCCTATTTATTGAGGCCTGCACGGTTGCTGTTCCCTCTGTGCCCTTTGGACCTCTGCATTCTGGTCAGAAACAAACACTTTGCCTTCTCCTCGCAGTACAAATCTGCTGGGCTATATGTGGCTAAGGAGTGGTCTAGGGGATTATTACTTTTACTCACTTTACTTTATTACAAAAGGATTTTCAGAATTTATAGATATATATTTTTAATAAATAACTAGTTAGGTGTCTGAATGCAGCAAACCACATTATACTGAAAATTAATAAGTCATGAATGCTGTTAAGAAGACAAAACGCCAGCAGTTCCTCCTCCTGTCCTCTGCTCTAAGGAGGAAAGTTACTTCAGAAAAGTCTGGTGGAAAATTATTTTTCAATAACACTCTTGAAGGCCTGTTGTAAAATGAACTACACTGCGCTTATTCATGAGAATCCCTTTCATTAATAAGTTGACTTGTATAGTAATTCAGTGGTACATGATTTTCCCCTACAGAAACCACGCTGACTCTTTCCTAATGGACTGTGTTTATTCACATTCTCAAAGATGACATTATTTTATATTCTATCTTTCCACCAGTCTTGGGAATTTGAACTCAGCCTGTAGTTCTGCACAGAATCCCTTTAGTGCAAAAGAATGACCTATAAGCACCAGGTATATGAGTATTAGAAGGGAACCACCTTTTTCAAAGAGGGTGGATGGTCTTTGCTCAGGAGCTTGCAAGGCACATTTGATGGGACTTTAAACTAGATGTGATGGAGGAGGGGGATAATATCAGACTTACCTATCACAAACTGCTGGAGGACATGGAGGGGTTGGAGAGATAGGATGCTGATATGGGCCTTCCACCTGCTGCCCCAGAGCATGCTGGGGATACCACCAACACAGTTAAAGTTTTGCAGAGATAAAAGGAAGGCTCCTAAGGTAGTAGATGCCACGAATGAAAAAGGAAACTTCCACAGAACACCTTAAAAGAAATAAAGGATCTTCCACTAAGAAGGCAATGTGGCCAAAGGCCCAGCTAAAGTGCCTCTATACAACTGCAAAAAACTTAGACAACAAACAGGAGGAGGTGGAAGCTAAGGTGCTACTAGAAAGCTATGATCTGATTGCCATCACTGAGACTTGGTGGGATGAATCCCAGGACTGGACTGTGGTTAACGATGGCTACAGGTCATTCAGAAGGAACAGACCGGGAAGGAGGGGTAAAGACATTGCCCTCTATATCAGGAGACGGATAGAGTGTGAAGAGCTGTCTTTCAACAGACAGAAAGTTCGTGGGTGAGACTAAAAGACTGAGGCAGCAAAAGGAATCTTGTTGTTGGTGTATACTACAGGCCACGTAATGAAGGAGAGTGTATTGATGAAGCCTTCTTCCGCCAGGTACAGGAGGCTTCATGCTCACAAGCTCTCACCCTACTGGGGACTTCAACCACCCTGACATATGTTGGAAAAATAGCATGGCAAGCTGTAGGCAATCCAGGAGACTCCCAGAGTGCATTGAAGATAACTTCTTAACCCTCCATCTGAGGGGATGCAATACTGGACCTGATGATCACAAATACAAGTAAGCTCATCGGTGACACCAAGATCAGAGGCAGCCTGGGCTGCAATGATCACACACTGGTGGAGTTCAAAGTCCTGAGGTATATGGGGCAGGGGAGGAATAGGGTCAGGACCATAAATTTCATGAAAGCTGACTTCCAGCTTATCAACAACTTAATCAGTATGACCCCCTGAGATATGGTTGTCTAGGACAAGGGAGCAAAACAGAGCAGGTAATTAAGGATGGTTTCCATAAAGCATAAGAGCATTCAGTCCCCAGATGCAGGAAATCAGGCAGGGAAGAGAAGAGGCCATCATGGCTGAGTTGAGGTCTACTGGTCAAACTGAAGAGCAAGAGGGAAGTGGACAGGTAGCGCAAGTAGGAACAGGGAACCTGGGAAGTGTACAGGGATGCTTCATGGTTGTGAAGGGATGGAGTCAGGAAGGCTAAGTCACATCTGGATCTGAACTTGGCAACAGAAGTGAAGACTCACAAGAAGGGCTTCTATAGGTGTGTCAATCAGAACAGGAAGGTTAAAGGAAGTCCTTTCCGATGGATGAAAATTGTGACCTTGTACCAATAGACCAGGAGAAGGTTGAGGTACTTAACAACATTTTTGCCCCAGTTTTCACTGACACCTGCTCTCCTCACATCTCCTGGGTCAATGGGCAACAAGATGGGGGTCATGGGAGAAAGCCCCTCCCACTGTAGGATAGGATCAGATTCGTGACCTTAGTAACCTGAACACACAAAAGTCTATGGGACCTTTTGAGTAGAATCCCAGAGTCCTGAGGGAATTGGCAGATGTACTTGACAAGCCACTCTCCATGATACTGGAAAAGTCATAGAATCATAGAATTACGAGGTTGGAAAGGACAGACTGGATCATTGAGTCTAAGCACTCACATCAATCACTAAACCATGTTCCTGAGCACCTCATCCACCTGTCTTTTAAACACCTCCAGGGATGGTGACTTAACCACCTCCCTGGGCATCCTGTTCCAGTGTCCAATGACCCTTTCTGTAAAATATCTTTTCCTGATGTCAAGCCTGAACCTCCTCTGGCAGAGCTTGAGGCCGTTTCCTCTCGTCCTGTCCCCTGACACTTGGGAGAAGAGTCCAGCTACCTCCTCTCCACAACCTCCCCTCAGGTAGTTGTAGAGAGCAATGAAGTCTTCCCTCAGTCTCCTCTTCTCCAGGCTAAACAATCCCACTTCCCTCAGCTGTTCCCCATAAGACTTGTTCTCTGGGCCCCTCATCAGCTTTCTCACTCTTCTCTGTACATGCTCCAGAGCCTCAATATCCTTCTTGTGGTGAGTCGTGGCAATCAGAGGAAGTCCCTGGTGACTGGAAGAGTGGTAACATTGTCCTCGTTTTCATAAAGGGTATTAAAAATGACCCTAGGAACGACTGACCTGTCAGCCTCATCTCTGTGACTAGGAAGACCAGATCTTCCTAGAAGTTATGTTAAAGCACATGATGGATAGGGAGGTGAATATTGTCAGCCAGCATGGCTTCACCGAAGGCAAGTCATGTGTCACCAACTTAGTGGCTTATCTATGATGGGGTGACCACATCAGTGAATTGGGAAAACCAACAGATGTGATCTATCTCGACTTCTGTAAAGCCTTTGACACTGTAACCCACAACATTCTCTCTCTAAACTGAAGAGGTATAGATTTGATGGGTAGACTGTTCCAGTAACTGGAGGGGGCACACAAGAAAGCTGGGATGTGAATTTTTACAAAGGCATGTAGTAATAGGACTAGGGGGAATGGTTATAAATTTTTGAGGGGAAGATTTAGATAAGACATTAGGAGGAAATTCTTTGCAATGAGGGTGGTGAGGCACTGGCACAGGTTGCCGAAGGATGCCCCTTCTCTGTAAGTGCTCAAGACCAGGTTGGATGGGGCCTTAGGCAGCCTGGTCTAGGGTTAGGTGCCCCTGCCTATGGCAGGGGAATTTGAATTAGATGATCTTTAAGGTCCCTTCCAACTCAAACCATTCATTCTGTGTAAAAGAAGTGACAGGGAATTATGCTGGCAACCTGCCAGTCCTCCAGTGTAGTAGCTGTTTGCAATGGTCAGGTCAAAGTCTCAGTCAGTTGCTCTGAAAGTTCATGTGTGAATTTCTCAGGTGAATGCCACCTGACCTGGTGAATTTCTGACAGCTAGTACATCTGTTTGGTCCAACACTTTCTGTGTATTTACACAAACTTATCTAGTTCCTCTGACTCCTACATTATTTACTAGAAAGAATAGCTCAGTTGTAGAAACCTCCTTGTCTTCAATAGCAAAGAACAATGGAAGGTATCAACTCTCTTCTATGGCTTTATAATTCCCAAGTCCTTCCTAACAGTTTGGTCATTATTCCATTTATGCCCTACCTGACTTCCTGCTTTTGATTTAACAACCTTTGACGAGAAGCTTGAACATCTCTTTTAAGATGCTCTTCAAATTTCTAGTACTCTATTTCCTGTCTACATTTGACCTGCCGTGATTTCTAGTTCTCATTTGGACAAGATTTGTACTTTCAAAAAGACTTTTTTAAACCTTCCCCTATGATAACCTCCTAGCAGTCATGATCCCCGGAGAGAGAGTACATTGATGGCTTTTTTTGTTTAGATTTGTTGCTTTTTGGTTTTTGGGGGGATTTTTTGTTGGTTTTTTTTTTTTTAAAATGGTGGGCATTTACTTGGATTTTTAATATTACTCTTTTGATTACTGCAGCTTATTAGCAAGCATCTTGCTTTTAAGCTTACTAAGTATATTTATTTTACTATTTTTTTCTGTTAATTTTAGTTCTGCTTCTTTACATCAGGTATTTGCACACTGGATTTATATAGATTTTTCTCTCCCACTACAACATGAAACCTCATTATATTGTGAACACTGCTACGGAAGGGCAGGTCTTCCTTTATTTCCCCTTGAAGCAGTTCTTGAGTATCACTGAAGACAAATTTCAGACTATCTTTTTGTTTTTGTTTTAACATTACAATTCAGTTCTTTCCAGTGTCCAAAAAAATTATCTTTATATCATCATGATTAAACATTGACCTACTCTGTATGTGTGTAGATTAAATATTTTGCTATTTCCAAGTTCCATAAATTCACAATTTCTGATACTACATCATATTTCATGATCAATATTATAGTCTTGAATGAGAGTTTGTGATACAATTCTAGTTGGTTTTATTAGATATTTTTTGTAGAAATCCTGTGCAAGGCCTTCACTGTTTTTACAATACTTTTAGTGTTATACTTTTCATTTTGTGATACTCTTCTGCCTGTGCATATTACTTTCTAATCCCTGCAAAGCCTGGCAACTCTGCACATCATTGATCACTGTCCCATTGATCATCCTCCCTGTACCACATGCAAGATGTGCATTGTACCAGTCCATCATATGACAGCCGGCATTCCTACTCTCCATCTCACTTTTTAGACTTCCTCTGCTGGCACAGAAGCACTTGCTTGTTCCACCCTTCCCTTGCTGTTTGATAATGCACACACTAGTTAACTGATAGGCCCTTCTGCATTAGAGATACTTCATTTTTCTACCCCATTCCCAACCCTCACCTCCCCCTTGGCCTTTTCAGAATTTAACTCAGTGTTATCCATGTCTACCTTGTAGGACATATCAGCAAAAGGTAGGTTGTCCTCCCACCATGTTGGTTTCCTTAGTATCTTGTTAAATCATCTGTCTATTTCTAGGTCTCATCTATCATCTAGATTTGCCCCCTAGAACATCGCATCTAGCAAAATACATCTTTACTAACACAGCAGTCATCAGCTCTCCCTACATCTTCTAGCACCTCCAGTCTTCTAAGTTTATTCTTCCTAAGTCGGTTAGCCTGTGGTTCTCTCAGATGTTGGCTATGAACATAAGGATCAAATCTTTCACCACAACCAAATTCTGTCCTCGGAAGCCTCCCTTATTGCAGGAACCTCCCCAGCGCAAGATGACACTGATACCCTGAGAATATCTCATTGCTTCAGGTCAGCCACTTTTTACCATAGGTTTCTCAGCACTCAAAATCTCTTTCATTGCATACACACATTTACAAAACCCACTCAGGCAGGTATTTGTACACACTGCACATCACACAATGTTCTTGGCAGCCCTCAGTTCTCATTCTCTTGCTGAGCCCTATGGGTAGTAGAAAGCTTCTTGGCTTTTGAGGATTCATAGGTTCACTTATTCAGACAGATAGATGTCCTCCTTACCCTAGACTACCATGGCAGCTACATAAAGCTGGTAGCAACAAGTACACCTCTGCAGAGAGAAACACTAAACACTACAGCCCCTGGTAAGGCAGAAACAGCCTTCCTGGACCTGGGCAAGCCCCACACTCCAAATAGACTTTGCTTCATGCACTCCCTCCAGCCATGCACAAGCAGCATCCTCCGAGGGGACACTCACTCTTGCCAGCCCAGGTCACACACCAGTTTCCCACATGCATCAAAAGAGGAAAGAAGCTACATAATTTCCCTCTGTAGGCTGACTGTTTGTGTACCAGATGAGTCTGAAGAGTCTGTTGCTGTGGATGCACAACTAGAAAAAGAGAAGCATCAACACCACAGTTCAGCTGGGGTTGCAACTTTTTACTAAACCAACACAGTTTACTTTCTTTTTTTCTGTTCTAGTCAAGTAAATCACTCCCCCTCAGAAAGACTTTAAGACATACCAACCAAAACAGAGAAAGCAACACAAATGCCTTATTTCCACTGCAATAAAGTCAGAATACAGGCCTGAGTAGAGCATTTGGTTTGCTTCTATTCTTGATTATTTAATGCACCTCTTTAGGAGCAGATTTTTTCACCTGATGCCTTCTGTTTCAGGATTATTTAAGATCAATCATCAACTTTGCCTTTTTGCAACAGGATGGCATTTTTTGCTCACATTTTTCATCATATGACATAACCCACAAACTAAGTATCTTTTTGTGATTATTTTGTCATCTTAAAAACACTAAAAGAAATGATGTGTGCTACATATACATGAACATCATTAGCATTTACTTTCAAGTATGCCACTGACAGCAATAGTAATATTCTCATCTTCCCTCTTTTTTTTCTCCAGACTCTTTCTTTATACTTTTTTAACTGTTAGAACTTAAAAGTAATTGTAATGCATCTGTAGTCTTACCAGCATCACTAGTACTTGAACTACTTTTGTCATTGCTTTTCTTGGATCTTGTATTTCAATCATCATTATACAAGCTTTGTTGATTCAATATTGTCTTTTATGCACTATGTTCATAAAGCCTTATTAAAGTTTAATGATGACATGAAATTAGATAATATTTGCATGTAAAATAAATCTGTAGTCTAAGCAATGCAAAGTATCTATAATCATCAAAACAAATCATTCAGCACAAGAGACAATAAAAAGAAAATGGAAACAAGGGAAGGAGAATTTATGCAGAATCTCTTCCTGGAAATCAACCATGAAAGGTTCACTAGTTGTAAAAATTTAACATACAAAGCTTTATTTATTGAAGAGACTTGCCATTTATATAATTTTTTCTACCTTTACAAACCCCAAATATCCATAAGATTCAAATGCAGTAAATGCTTGCTCCAATTTTTAATTGTTTCTAAGAATATAACTGCAGGATATACCAGTAATGGATAAACTATGATATAGATGAGCTAAGTGGCAGATGGAAGAGCCCTTTACTGACATACTACCTATATTATGGGTTAAAAAGAAAGAAATAATTGGTTTCACTATACATCTAGAAATTGAAAAAGGTAATAAAGTAGAGATCAAGGTGCATATTCTTTTCTCCTCTACTATCTGCAGGAGATCTAAGCAATTTGAGACATAATTTATTCTAAGATCAAAGTTGTCCTAGTTCAAACCTCTCTGCTGGCAGAAATTATTTTACACCAGCAAATTATTTTACTGTTTTTGTAGCAATTCTCAGGAGATGTGTTTTTATGTTCTCTCAATGCAGCAGGCGATTACTGAAAGACCAGGGAAATGCTTGGGCTGAGTCAAAGCTAGATCAGAAGTTTGCTTCTCCTTGAACATTGGTAAAAGAGCACTTGTCCTTAGCCATTATTAACACAAATGATACTTCCAGTAGGTAAAGAAGGAGAAGACATCATGTCCTCAAAGAACTGACACTAGAATTAAGCCAATGCTGCAAAATATGATCTATGAATATTCATTTGAAATTTAAAACACATTTGCTTTTAATTCAATTTTGCATCCCTATTGTGTTTGCTTTTTCCATGTCCTAGCAAATGAATTACAAGCAGAAATGTTTGCTGAAGCTGTGGACTTCAGGTAAATACTACAAAATATTTATTGAGAGTGCCCTTTTAATTTATAGCTGTGGTTATAGCCAGCAGCAATCAGCTGCTGGAATTGCTGCAGGAATGGCAGCTTCTGTCATACCTAAAACAGATGTTTTGCTACTGGCAGTTTTTTGTGACTCTTTCCCCACCAAAATTTGAAGCTTTCATTTTAAATGTACATGTTAACAGAAATGAGCAAAACACACTAGCTTGTAAATCTCAGCATTATTCCGAAGAGCTCAACATTTCCTCTTAAAATACAAGGGTAAATCCACTCTCCCTTGTAGAATAGGGTAGAGTATACTTTCTAGAAACATCCAGAAACTAAACTGTATTTAAGCAACTGATGTTGTTGAAGCCTGGGATTTCAACTCATCTTATTAAAACAGTTCACATTTTTTTTTTTCACTTGCATGAGTACAATAGACTTCTTTTTCTAAGCTGGGCCTCTTTTAAATGTTTATTGTTGTCAAGCGGGAAGATACCTTCACGAGGCTCATATTCAGTCTCATTCTCTGACAAGTATTTATATCATGATTTGCTCTGGCGAACCCCAGACATACGTCAAAAAAGTGTACACTTCTCTCTCCAAAAACACATGCTATAAAGTAATCAAACATATGTGTGATTTGTGTATTTGTGTGTGTGTATATATGCTTTACATATATGTGTGCTTATGTCCAGTACTGCACGTAGAATCATAGAATCATGCAACCTTACAACTCACCTTACAATTTAACTATTGTCAGAGCAGGAGAGCAAAGTAATAAAGGTCTTTAGGAGCTTTATTCACATTTTTTGAACACAACTGCACTAAACACCCTCCCAGAGTTAATGAATATCAGTATGAGTTTGCAATGAGGTGTCCATGAAATGAAAATGAAGAAATTATCTTCAGACTCGGTCTTTGATGAATACAAACCAGCATGAGAAACAGGTGCTTACAACAGTTCAAGAATGGGGAATATTCATTCCCATGAAACTGCATGACTTTGTGTATAAGCACCTATTATGAAACAGCAGAAAGACTTCCTCCAGGAAAACATTCAGAGTTGTAAGGAAATGGTAGTAAAACAACAAACCCACATTTTTCTTAATTAATTTTCAGTTATATAGGGTCAGAAATTCGAAATATTGGAGGATATTTAGCTGAAAATTTCAGGAACTGGAAGGAAAAAGAGCACTCTGCTATCACAGAATCACAGAACAACCAGGTTGGAAGGGACCCATCAGATCTTCTAGTCCAACCATTCCTATCAAACACTAAACCAAGTCCCTCAAGACCTCATCCACCCGTGCCTTAAACACCTCCAGGGAAGGTGAATCAACCACCTCCCTGGGCGGCTTGTTCCAATGCCCAATGACCCTTTCTGTGAAAAACCTCCTCCTGATGTCCAGCCTAAATCTCCCCTGGCAGAGCCTGAGGCCATTCCCTCTTGTCCTGTCCCCTGTCACTTGGGAGAAGAGGCCAGCTCCCTCCTCTCCACAACCTCCCTCCAGGTAGTTGTAGAGAGTAATGAGATCTCCTCTCAACCTCCTCTTCTCCAGGCTAAACAACCCCAGCTCTCTCAGACGCTCCTCATAGGATCTGTTCTCCAGCCCCTTCACCAGCTTTGTCGCTCTTCTCTGGACTTGCTCCAGAGCCTCAACATCCTTCTTGTGGTGAGAGGTCCAGAACTGGACACAGTATTCAAGGAGCGACCTCACCAGTGCAGAGTACAGAGGGAGAATCACCTCCTTGGACCTGCTGGTCACACCATTTCTGATCCAAGCCAGGATGCCATTGGCCTTCTTGGCCACCTGGGCACATTGCTGGCTCATGTTCAGTCGGTTGTCGACTGTATGCAGGAGGATATAGCACAAAAGAAAAATCATGAAGCAAATAATGAAATTCCCTGGGATTATTTCTACTTTTTAAGTTACAGCACTTCAGTTTTTGGCTTCCGATGTCTAATACTGTTTTATGACTCTAAATTAAAATTAATATTTTTACTGGGATGGTTACACAAGCAAAAAATTAAACTCTGTTCATCTTTGGCGAACAAGCCTCAGAGGAAATCTTCAAAATCAAATGGATTTTGGTCTACCAAAAGGTTGTGTCAAATAACACTGCAAACAGAGTAAATAAATAGGAATAAAGATAATTCAAAGAAAGAACCTCACTTCACAAAGATGTCTTCATCAGTTTCAGTTTTTCTATATTAAAAATATAGCTAAAGGTTTCCTTGAAAAAAAAAGAAAATATTTATCTGTACTTCCACTGCTTTTTAAAGAAGAGAAAATATTTAAACTATACCATTCTGATCTCATTTTTATCAGGAGTAAAGTAGGCCCTATTGAAAAGACAGTCTGACTGTCTCAAGGAGGAGCCAAGAATATTTATGTTAATCTCTTAGTTTGCAGCAAAGATGCATGTCCCTTTGTGCAAAGGCTAGCAGTGGAAGCACAGGATTTAGCAGCATGAGGGCCAGGCATCTTTGTCTTTCTCCAAGCCTACCAACATGTCCTTTCTTGCAGGCAACCTCCACATGCAAGGTCAGAGTCCTGGCCACATGCCCCCTCCATGTGCCAAAAGTTTTCCCCACCAACAAGCCCAGGCAGTCACAATAGGACTCCAGAGCAAGCTGTGGCCTGGTCAAGAGTTTTCTCTTCGTAAGCAGCATCTGATTGCATCCTCTGACTACAGAGAATTTTACTGGGTTGCCAAGATAGAGATATAAGCCCCCCCAACTTTTAGTTGTAGTAGTGTTGTTTTTCTATATTCCAAAAGGTACATGGGAAAATTGTTGTTCAGTTTTTAAAGATTTCTTATAATTTCAATGAAAAATGCTACATTTATTTTATAGCTTCTTCCTAGAAAGTATTTTTTTAAGCAATTACTTAAGTAATAGGAAAACACTCCTCCATTTTCTGTTAGTTTAAAAGAATCTAAAGTAGTATTAATTGATCTAAAACTAATTTCTCAAACTTTTATTTTATATGATCCTGAATTCTGCCACGGGAGGTTCAGGTTGGACATCAGGAAAAAAAATTCACAGAAAAGTTCATTGAGCACTGGCAGAGGTTGCCCAGCGAGGTGGTTGAGTCATCATCCCTGGAGGTATTTAAAAGATGGGTGGATGAGGTGCTGAGGGGCATGGTTTAGTGATGGGAATGTTTGGATTTGATGGTCCTGGAGGACTTTTCCAACCTAGTGATTCTATGATTCTGTTAATAGGTTTTATATCTTTCAAGTGATTTGTTTCACCTGCCTATTTTAACATAGTTCATAGTAATGGTGGATTAAATTTAAACCTGTGTCTTTTTTCAGCTTATGTCTCCTCCAAGACAAAACCCAAGCACATCAGTACAGCAGAGCAGAAACAAGATCTCATGCTGTACTCTTGAGCAACATAGCAAGAAAGAGACCTGGGAAGGTGGAAGGCTGTTATGGGAAACTGTGATCAGCTTCCAATCAAGTGGGGACTTTTGTCTTTGGCTGAGAAACTTCTCATTCATTAGAAAAAAAAAAGATGTTTTTATGTAACTGTCATGGGCCTGTTGCCATTAGATAGGGGTTCTTGTGGGATACGGCAAAACAGTTACAAACACACAAGCTACTAAAACCAGAAGATTTATTAGTAAAGTTCAATAATTTACTTGCAAACAGCAAGACAGTTCAGCAATCTTAACCATAAGGGATAATAATGAAGCAGCCTTCATGCCCCTTTTTTGTAACACATTTAGGCACAAAGCTTAGCAGGTGTCCATACAACGACAATGTAGGTCATGGTTTGTTGCCACGTGTTGCCACTGGTTTCAGGGTTATTTACAGAGGTTGCATCCTGCCAAGTAGTTATCAGTACTTGTCAGGAGGTGGGCTCAATTCCACCCTTAAGTTATATAATTACTGCTCATTACTGCTCACGTGCAAACCCCAGTTGAGGGTCTTTCCCTCTTCTTAGGGGTTGTTACTTCATCTTCCTTTGTCTTCCTTACTCATCCTTTGGACAACTTGGTCTGTCTTCCCTCTGTTGAAGGCCAGTTGCAACTACAAGTTTCATAACTTGGATGGGTAGCACAATCAAGTAAGCACTTCCTATAGTTCCTCATTTTTCTCAGCACAGTCTTTCTCTTGTGATGTATCAATTACTGGTCAGGTGTTTGCTTAAACTTGCTACAGTTCACTGCTTTCTCAGGTGCTTGCTTAAACTTACATCAATAAAATACCCTGCTTTACCTCTACAGATCAAGTAATTTTTCATCTCCAGTACAGGGTCATACAAGTCTTCATTCAGCCAGATACCCTTTTTGACCACAGTCTAACCCAGATTATTTGACAGGATTTTGAACTCATACTGATAGCCCATTTCTCACAAAGGCATCGACAAGCACAGAATGCACACAGTATGCAGAGGACAGCTATCCAGTTCACAGTGCAGATTTTCCTGTCTCTACTTTTCCCCATCTTCATGAGAATATTTTCATTCAGGTGCCTAAAAGCAGGTATGTGAACCCAATGCAGAGAAAAGAGAAGAAAAAAGCATTTTTTTTTTCTTTTAAGATCATTTGGCATCTTTTTTCCTTCTCAGAAATGCTGAGCATTTGAAGCAGGTACGATCTGGAACCTGTGTTTCTGAAGAGGGATAGATGGAAATTCTTTTGAATTCAAGTGCATAAAATAATAACATATAATGAAAAGTGTCAACCACTGCTGTGAAAATCAGTAAAAAAATATTTTAGACCCACATTTTTAAGATCTCTGTGTTATAACTAAAGTTCATTCACTCCTCTCCTTTTAGATGCCTGATTTCAAGATCCTTACCTTTTTTAAGCATAAATCATCCATCTACGTTTCCTTAGTCACAGAAACATTTGTTTCTGTTTCCTGAAAAAATTCAGATTCAAGCTAAAGAGAAAAGCTGTTTCCTGTATGTTAATCTTTTCCTACATATTAGTACATAAAAATATATAGTTAATGTTCACTTTAAACAAGCAGATCTAATGCTAATGAGCTTTTGGTAAACTAGGAAATATTTTTTTCCACCCACTAGCTGCCTGATGCAGTCTCAACACTGAAACCGAAAGGGTGCATGTAAAGTTAATTTTAAAGGTGTTCAGTGCTTTTAAGAACTATCTTCTCAAAACTGTAGCTTGAAGGCTACTTTTCCCCTTGGGAAAATCAAAAGCAGACATGAAGAAGGTGGAAACGAGCTTGGGCCCTAAAGCTGGAACAGTCAAGAGTCCTAATAAACAAACATGTATGAGAGAACTTTGGTTCTTGCTTATGGGCAACAGAGACATGTTGTTTTATGGGTGTTACAAAAACCAGGTGTGCAGCAAACCACTGAAAGGAAGAGACTGTCAGTAGTACGATTTGAATGAGATATGGCACAGTTGCCTAAATTCCAAGGTAGAGATATGAAGCTATATGCTATCCATCTCACAGTCAAAAAATCTTTTTTTTTTCCATTACTACAGTTGAGGAGGGGAGGTTACAATAGAATTTTTGAAAAATTGAAAGGGTCAAACACTCAGTCTCAGTGAATTAACATGCTTCATATCTTGTTTAATTACTGATCTATTTTGTTCTTTGAATAGGGGAAGTTTTAAACTCTTTGCCAGGATAGCTTCTTTGACAAATAAATGGTCTGATTTCCTGAGTTTTAAGAAGCACAGCTATATTCACTCTTTCACTTGAGTGGCAGGACTAGAAAGATACTGAAGAAATCTATTGGTCATTATTAACACAACTTTCTGCATCCACATATAGCTTATTTCTTTTCCTGATTCACAGAGTTTGTCAGTTCTCCAATAAAGTACCAGTAGTTGATAGTAACCACAACCATGACTTCCATATTCTTTTATTTTGCAGCAAGTCCCCAAGAACAAGTTTATTAATCATCACTCAAGGACATCATGAGGTGTTGTCATGGGCTCTGACAAATATTTTAAACACTATTCTGATAAACAGCACAAATTTATGTTATAATTCTATGCTACACATGAAAAGTTTTTGAATACATTATTGAATATATAAAAGACAACTATCTATAACAAATGGGGGTGGATATTCAAAAAGGCATTTAAAATAACATATGACTCAACTCAAAAGAATTATATACGTGACAATGAGAAAATAAAAGTTTCAAAAGGTATACCAGAAATAGAAGTCACAAGCGGTCTTAAACAGATGATGAGTATATGTAGTTTTTTAACATCTGCTCACATAGCATTTCTAATTTCACAACACAAATAACCACTAGCTGAGTAAATACAAACAGTGCTTTAGTAAATAGCTTTGATCAAGTAGTTATATTTTGCTTTCAGAAGTCCTTAACAGCTATAACATTAAAAAAATCAAGAAAACCAACAACTTTATATAAAAAAAGCAGAACATAAAGAAGCATTTACAGCTATTGAATAAGAACCTCTAGGAATGTCTTCCTCTTTTCTAAGCATGCATGACTAGTGACACTTGTCATGGAAATTTACTTCAAGCTGAATGTACACTCAATCATTTCTGACTGTGAGAGATACAGAGTTGTGGGCTGCAGAGTAGAACTTGTGCTCACTTCCTGGAGTACTCCATTTATACAAGGCAGTGGATAAGGCTTGCACAAGGCTTAATTTGCAAAGATACTCAAGATTACAAGAACCGGAGTTTACATTTGGATTTATTGTCTTGATCTATAAAAAGAAGTTACCATTTACACAACATATAACAACAACTGAAAAGTTGCTTGATGTTTCTTGAAACTTCTGACTGTTTACAGTCAGACATTGACAGTGAGGTGGCACATTTGGTCATGGAACACAGTTATAAAGCATGAATTTTGGAATAAACAGGGCGATGTAAGTAACAAGGTCATCAGTCTTCCATTCCATTTTTTGCAATACAGTAAAATTAAGCTCAAACCATGAAAGTAAATGTTGCACCAACAAACCAAACCAGAATGCTAAATCATAGTGAATCAATGCAGAAATTACAATATAAAGACAAACAACCCCCAGCTTGAGGAATATTTAAGATGAACATCCTCAAGTATTGACATATTTCTTAAATATAGCTAACTTGTCACAGCATTTCCTTGGAAACATATGGAAAATTGTCATTCTTTCCTGGTAAAATTAAGGCACTCTACAGGAGGAGAGAACCAAGAATTGCCGTACATCCCATATTGAAAGAGCAACTGTCTGGGCAAGATGAAAAGATAAGTAAATTAATTACTACTTGGAATGAGTCTTGCTGGGAGAGGCAGTCATGTGCACACAAGCAAGATGGTGAAAAGCACAAATTAGTTCAAATATTTTTCAAGCATTTCTTACTGAGAGAAAAATATTGACAAATCTTGAGATTGGTCAGGATGTCAGAGCCTGGGTAATGCTGATTCCCTCTGAGTGTATACTTAAGTTGGAAGAGATACCAGTTACTAGAATCAAGTACCAATAGCTTGCTCATATGACAGTGGTGGGTCTTGGGTACAGTTTCTCTTAGGTGAGTGTTGAATTTCCCTTTCAGGGTTTTCTCAGATTCCGTTTAATCCTCAACATCTAATAAAAAGATATGTGAGGGCATAAGTAAATCCATAAGGTACAATAGTATTTGACCTACAAGTTGTTCCATTGAAGATACAGAAATGTATTTCTCCTTAACAAAGGATGAAGGAATGAAGCTAATTCTTAGATAGAGATAGTATTGTCAAGGATAAGTGTGAGCTGAGCTGAAGATTTTGGTTAAAATTGTGCTCAAACAAAATTCAAAGTCAATTACTACAACAGCTTGTTCCCTTATTAAAAAATATAATTCTACATACCGAACATAGATAAAAATTACTACAAATGAAAAGGCTGAATATTGTTAACTGTAATGATCACAAAATTCTTACAGTACATTCTGGTTCAAAGTAAGTATTTGGAAATTGTAAAACCAACAGTAATGATGGAAAGAAAAGATGTCAGGGAACTGCATGAAGTGCATATTTCCTTTCAGATGTATTTCCTTGCAGACAGACATTCTAATTGAGTCTTCAGTTAGGTTAAGGAAAAACTACTGCAAACAAAATGGTGTTTTACCACGATTTACCATCTAGTGAGGATAAGAGAGTGTGCACAAGTGAATGTACGTGTGCACAGCTGTTCAACTGAAGCTGTTCCTGAATACTGTAGACTTTCATTTTTAAGACAGTAGCTGAAGTATATAACACGATAACGTGGAAAAGCATCTTCAAGACCTCCAAACCAGGATGTTACTAGAGGTTATTTTACATCATTTCTAATTACAACAAGATGTTCTACAGTTGCTCAGAGATACATTAAGCACCATATGAACTGCCACAGCTCTCAGGAGCCTCAGCTTGGCCATGAATTCTGTGGTGCTCTACATTGTACGACTACAAACAGATTGTTTCCTGTCATTCAGACAACACATCATTATTCTTAATAAAAACTTAATCTTATTTTTTATTTGATTTTTAATACTTAATAATCAAAATTAGATCACAGATACCTTCCCAATTCTCCCTTAATTTACCTGAGTCTAGTCAGATATTACCTTAGAGGATGCTTAAATAGTGAAAAGGAAAACTATATATGTATTCTGCAACAGAAAACTGCATACACCAGCAGAATGCCAGCTTAAAATAATTATATCCCAAATATACTAGATTAGTAGAAAGAAATCCAGTGTTTTGAGAGTAAAGTCATCTATCCTAACAAATAACAACATCTTCCACTCCCTGCTTGACATTTTTGGCACTCTTATTTTCTACTGAAATACCCATCAAGGTTGAAAAAAATAGGTGTGTATAATCCATTACCACTGGAGTGCAGCCACAGCTTTTCCACACAGAAATACTTCAGTTATCATTGGGTTTTTTTAATAGGAACAGAAAAAAATCTTTCCCAACTAACTCATATCTGCTTAGGATGTACTTTCTACACCACTTGTGTCTGGTTTATCTTATTCATATACTGCAAATAATTTATCGCAGTAAAGTCTCACTCTGCATCAAATCCATATGCAGTTATCAGACCTTGTAAATCTTTCAAGTTTAGTTACTTTTCCTCACAGAATTTCCAGATGCTGAAGACCTACAGTACATTGTTTCAAGATATAACACAATAATTCTGAAATTGTAGAATTTACTTCTACTTCTCTGCTCATATGCCCTAATTCCAGAATCATTGTAAACCAAATAATCTCACCTGGATGCAATGTACTGCACCTGCTGAAGTTTTTAATGTGAATAATAATAACGTTCATTTATGCAATACCATTAATCAGAAAAAGAACACATTTTTTTCCCTGCATTAGAAATACAGATTTGCAGGTACTCACAATGGAGAAAAAAGATGATATCAAAGACAAGTTGATCATCTCAGAGTTTTTAACTTCGAGATTACATGTGTATGTAGTAAATACACTAAGTAGTAAGGAAATGAAGACTTTCTACTAAAATAGGAAATTACAGATTATTTTTCTTCAGTAGGAAAGGGAGGTTACTCACTTTTCTGACTATGAAGCCTACAGATGTCAAGTAACTGCAGAGCCATATCAATATCAGAGTAAGACGCTTCTCCATAGTCAATTCAAAATATATAACCTACCAGCACACTAAACTTACTTTCCCCTCACAGTTAAGCTGACTACTAAAACACAGTTTATGCATAGAATAAGTTATTTCTACTTTGAATTACACTACAGAGTCTCCCTTTCTTCACTGACTGACTGCATACATGATCTAGGGAGGCTTAGACTCATTACTACTCCATTTTTTCTTGGCTGCAGCATGGGTAGAATGTGCATCTACAAAATAAAAGACTTTACACTGATTCATTTTACACTTGTTCTAATAGGAACATCTACATAAAAATAATAATAAAAAGGGCAACAAAACAAAATACTACCAAGATGATACAATTATCACTTTGGGGATAGGAGAAAGAATGAGCCAGACATGACAGATGTGAGTTGCATCCCTTAGTGTCTAGCTGCCAGGCTCCTGGATAATAAAATGGTGCAAGAAGCCTAACAGAATATGACTGGAAAGGTAAGGGAAAGCAGACATGAGACTCTGATTGATGGTTAGCTAAAACACTAAATTCAGACTTCAGAAAGGGTGAAGAATATTTATGTAATTCTTCACTAAAATGGTGCTGAAAGAACAGTTTCAAACTCAATTCATTGTTAGCATTTTAGCTAATTGCAGTTACACATTTAAAATTGCTGCAACTGTGGGGGGAAAACTGAAATTACATTTGCGTAAGGAAGCATGGCAGTTAAACAGTGATTATCAAGGAAAATTATGTGGCTTCTAGGAAGTACTGAAAGCATTGATCCCAAATAACTTACCATTCATGGGTAAAAGCCTATGCACATTTTATAGTTCCATAGAGTATTACTTTGTTTTCAGTAAGAGAAGAGGTACAGACCTTAATACACCACAGTAAAACCCACACATCCTGCTATAATAAACATGTTACAAAGAATGAACACAACAGAAGCTTAAGCCTTTCTTGTATCAGACCATGCATTTATGCAAAATTACGTAAAGTGACTCTTATTCTATTGAGACAAGTAAAACTTTATTTTCCTGTTCAGATGACAGTGGCTATGTGTATATGGGCAGACAGGGCGGTAGAGTAGGAGAAACTTGGAGAAACAAACTAGGTGCTGAGGACTCAATACTGACACAACATACATTTTGAGAGGCTGAATTGTCATTAGTGGTTAGAGGCACAAGACAGACTCATAAACAGACCTTTTACTTTCTGCCTACTTACATTTCAGCCCAGGTGAGAAGTGAGTCTTCCAATTGCCACCTGGTACTGTGCATCAGTTCACCCTGCAAATGGCCATAGAAGATAGAGTGGATTCTTATCAAGTTAAACTAATGAAACATTCAGTCCTGGAGGGTATCTGATGAGCTCCAAACACCAATATATATTCAGTCTACAGAAGCAGATAAGAGCTAATGACTGAAACATTTACTAGAGCTCGATTCTCACTAGCAGCTGTCCTGCTATGAAGATCTACTGTTCCCACTGGGCCACACTACTTGGTTAATATGGTCACAGCCAAAGAGCTTGCCTTAGGCTAACACTACTTTTTCTAAATGGCACTAGGAGATATAAAAGAAAAGATAAGATCAAGAGAAATAAAACCTGAAGTGCAGTAGTCATCAAGTAACCCTTACTGTTTCTGGATGAAAAACAGTTTCTGCAGATTACACCCATTCTGGTGTTTGAAATAATGCTATGCAACATATAAGCACAGACTGTGGGGAAGAATGTGAACATGATTAGCAACTTAAAAAAAAAAGTTAACTTTTTTTAGCTAATGGTTTCTGGGGTAGAAAGCAGACATTTTTCAGCTGCACGGTTTAATTGCAGTTCCAAGTTGATGGCAAAGGTTTTCAAGGGAAAATATAATTAGCACTGACTTAAAAGGCAAATAACTTCTGTTTCCCTCCCACCAAGTAGGCAATAGCTTTAAAGCTATATTTAGGTTTTAATAAAGCCTTTTCCTAATCTGGGTTTCATAGTGAAAAACACACCAATGTAGTCCAATGAAGGGAATAATATGTTCCTGAAGAAAAAGTAAAATTCTGGCTGGATCCGACAAGTTTCCTCTAAATTGTATGTACAATTGTTCAATTGTATTTTCAAAGTGGTCAGTCCCATTCCTCAGGTGTCTCCTTGACTTCCATTCATCTTTTCAAACTCTGTGCCAAAATGTGTGAAAAGAGACAGATCATCCTCTAATCATGCAAACGGCATCTGTGTTCTTTCCAAAGAAATTTCTGCTATTAAGCTTTCACTCCCACTTCTAGCCTTTTCACTTACAGGGATAAAGTAAAAGGAATAAACCCCAAACAAACAGAACATCAATTTCTGAAACAAGAGTTTTGTCATGCAATCATATTTTAGTGTCAGAAACTTAATTAGCTTTGATGTTGGGAAAAACAGCTGTCATCACCTCCTCTGTCCCAATGTCACTATGAAAACTGTGAAGCAAAAGCCTTTGAGGACATGACAGTGTTGTAATTGCTATCTGCTACAATTTGTAAATTGTATACAGTTTTCCAAGCCAAGGAGATGACATACAAGGATTAAAATCAACCAATGCTTGGAATTATCTCTTTCTGAAAATATAAGACCTTACACAATCATCAACGTTTCTTACTTCAGGACATCCATCCTAGTTCTTCCTTTGCTCAATTCTTGAAGAAAATATATGGATATTTGAATTTCCGCAAGAAGTACACTGATAAAAAGAGTATATTGACACAAATGAGAAGCTTTTGATGGCCAAACTGAATAATTTTAAAGCATAAAAATCAATATCTTTAAGTTACTATCCTTTACTTCTATTTACATCCTGATGCTGTTAAAATGGTAAAAAAGAACTGCCTTTGTCAGTTGACAAAGTATGAAACACAACAATTGTGGATCTTAATGAATACTTGCTCAGAAAATTAAATCCTTCAGGACAATGTTTGCTTTCCTTCTTTTCAGTAAAATGCAGGAACCGGATCATTTAACTTTTATTCAGTTTGTTTGGGGGTTATTTTTGCTGGATTTTTTTTCCCGATTTTCACATGTTTGTGGATTTTTTTCCCCCTTAGGTAGCTTCAAATGTCACTGGTTAATTCTTGGCAGACATTGCGAGTACATTTTTAATGATGTTCTGAAGTACTTAAGTAAAAATTTCAAGCATTCATAATTCAGAAACCTCAATTCCCTAGGCATGCATTACAACACCAAAATATTTAACCTGAGTTATTTTAAAATAACTTTAAAAACTCATTTTTTTTACTTCTCTAGTAAAAAGAAATTGCACAAAAGCCACATTTTTTTCATTAACTTTTAACTGAAAGAGCACAGAATGCAGAATGATGCAAGCTCATGGGAAGACTTCACTGAGATTATGCAGTGTCTTGCATTGTTACTCATTGGGAACTTGGAAAGTTTTACTTAAGATTCATGTACTGGTTTTAGAAAAAAATAAATCTAGAGTTCCCAGTCCCCTGGCATACTGCAACAATAACTGGACTGAGAAAATCAAGCTTGAACACCCCCGAACAAAAATGTGCAGTTTTTAATTAGATAGAGCGGGAATGATGGCTACAGGCCTTCTGATTTGTTCATATTTACTGTGCAATTCAATCTTTAGAATACTGAATACTTCTGTGAAACAGAAAAGGGTCTAAAACCACCTTATGATTATAGAAAGCATTATATTCTAAAGGTTCCTATAACATTTTAGAAACTTCACAGTGAAAGAAAATACTTGTTTAACTAGGAGAACCAGTGGACTCATCAAAATGCAGATAACAAATGAGAGGAAGGTATAGAGTAAAGCAGTTCTGTTTCCATATTTCCTGCAACTGTACCAGATGGCCCAATGCTTGCCTTTCATTAACTAGTGTGCTGGGATAAATCTGTGTTAATTAAATAATTAAACTATCACTAAGTCTCTGTTATTTTCTAATTCAAAAAAATTAATTTTTTGTTTCTTACAATACAGCAAATTCTAATTGATTCTTGTAAAACTGAAAGAATCAATAATTAAATAACATAGATGAATAATGATATGAAATTTTCTGTTATAACATTAGGAACAAAATAAAAGTTCAAGGCACAAACCAGCTTACATGGAAGGACATTTTCCACTAAAAAGACCCCACAAAACAAGATGTTTAAACAAGAATATTTTGTGTACTAGAGCATTACAATTGCCAACACAGTAATCAAGATGTAGGCTGTTTACTGCTGGACTGTGCAGCTTTTCCCTGAGGTGACCTTACAAATAGTATAGTCTTTTCAGTCTGTGGTCCTCCAAGTTGCAAAGCTTCACTTTCCCTTATTACTTGTATCAGCCAGAGGTATAATGAATACCTAGTACTCCAAGGTATAGACAGTAGATCTCAGCTTAGGTTCTCCAAACTAGAAAATCAAAATCTCTTCAGGAAAGCAGTTAGTGTATCAGGCAGTCTTGTTACCCTTTCCTCCCATACAGTCTTTTGGGGAAACCAACTAGAACAAACCAGCAACTGTCCTAATTGTTCCCAGCAGGACTAGCAATTCAAAGCCTTATCCGAGTGTTTCCCTTTGTTTCACTCTCCACTTGCAACAAGCAATCTTGGGAGTGCTAAAATACTATTTATTGTTCTTTCCTTCAGTCATAGTCGGTCAAGTAGTCTTTTCATCTAATGTCCTAAAATTTGAGAACCAATAGAAAATCAGTCCATAAAATAATCAATCCTATTCTTCTTCCCATGCAAAGTCCTGGATAACCTTCTGGGTCCCTGGCCAAGGGATGTACACCAACACTAAGACAACACAGTCCCAGACCAGCAGACACACAAAACCCTGGAGGCTAAAACGTGAGGAACAGTATGCAGAGTAGGACTCATCCTGTTCCAGAAGGGCTAATTTGAATTGCTTGAAGAGCAACTGCATAGCTCCAGGTTCACGTTGAAGGCATGTATTAGAATTCCTTCAGCAACGAAACCAAATCCTTCTTCTATTTGAGAGTGCCAGCCTACTTCATAACATGAAGATATCTCAAAAAAAAATTCTTACAAACTCACAAGAAATAGAGGGAAAATTTTCACCATTCTATACTTATTTTTGATGGAAGAAATGTTTTCAGGAAATTCATGCTTCAAGGGTGTGAAAAAAACAGCATAAAAGAATTACAGTGATCACAACTGACAGTTTGTTTGCATTCCAGCAGCATCCATAGCTAGTACTCTTTTCTTACTCCTGTCATGCATGGGAAAACATCCTGCCACTAATACATCTTTAAGACTGATAAACGCATGGAACAAGTATAGAACAAAAAAAAATTTCACCAGTACAAGAGAAAAGAGTATAGGAGACAAAAAATAGTGTTAAGCAAAGCAACTTATTTAACCTGTTTTTCTATAAGATGGTAGTGTACTGCAGACTGTTGAGTGGATAGTGGAAATGGTACTCAGGATTAATCACCAGTGTTTCTCTAGAGAAGAAAGATTATTAGCAGCACAGAGAATGGATAACTATTTCCTTAGGTAACAGCAGTGGTACTAGTACTCTTAAAAGTTTGTCAAACAAGGCTCTATCAAATACTCATGCCAAATGCTCAGCTGTGTGTATGACAAGCATAACCTGTCCAGGTTTTAATTCTTTAAGTATTCATATTTATGATTCATAATTATGTAGTCTCTTGATACACTCACTGTGAATTGAGCCAGTGCCAAAGTAGTAGAACCAGGACTTGTTCATTTGCATCCTAATAACTCAAGAAATGACTCAAGGCTAAAACACTGATTAAATCTCCAATCTTACCCTGGATGCCCTTGAGAGCAACACATCAGTCCATCTTCCCTCGCCAAGTTCTGTTTGTGTTAGGAAACCTTCGCAGCAATATTCAAGCTGAGGGGGTCAGTCAGGCTCACTGTTAACATTCACAGAACTACATAAAAGTTATTTTCTGGCTGTGTACTGTGCAGAGAGAAGTGCTGAAGAGTATCCATTCTCAGAGCCGATGAAAAGATCTTCAACTCACAGATTCCTTGAGAATAATTAAGAGATAAATATACCACAAAACAGAAACCCTTACAGCTTTTATACTGGCTTTAACTAAGAGAAATAACTGTTGTAACCCCAATTTTAGTTACATAAACAGTATTTTCCAGGCTTTCTTTTTTTCATATTTACCAAATTAAGCATCAAATCTTCATCAGAAGATGAAAATTGCTTTAAAAATGTACATGAAATGAGAAGTTCAGTGGACAAACTCCCTTCATGGTCAGGCAGCTCTCCTTTAAAGAGAAGAGGGCTGATAGAGTAGACAGCATGTACACATTATGTATATGTATATGGATATATATGCAAAAAAACCAGAACCTAAACTGCAGCCTGCATTCAAAATAGAGCACCCAAGGTAAGAGCAAGTTAGTATGCAATTTTCTATCAGCTGACTAATAAGAATGAAACAAGTCTGATTTACACTGTATTCTGACTGGTAACATTTTTGTTCAGCTTTTCCTCTGGAAAAGTTACTAGCCTGGATGTGTTCCTCTCCTGGGAAGAAGTTGCAGAAGGAGGTAAAGCATCTATAATTAGACTTTCTTCCTATTGTTTGTGATGCTCAAGCTGAACCGTACCCGTGTTAACTAAGGAGTTTAGGAAGGTCACAGTCTTCAAGGGATTATGCTTTACTGAATATTGAATAATAGATCTGAAATATTCCTCACCTGTACCAATGCCTCAGAAGTCAAGCTTAAAACATTTCAAGACTTATTTTAAAAACAGGAGTTGTTTGTGGTTTGTTGAGTGTGAATTTTTCCCATTTTTCTTTGACATTTTCTTTTTTCAAGAAAAACAGAGAACTGTATTTGATGTATTCATTTCTTGCTACTGTCCTGGAGTTGAGATTATCAAGACACTAGCTGAAGTGACTGGAGGATATTGGCAACAAGTTTAGTATTTGAGGAAAAGAATGTTGTTTTTTTTTTACAAAAAGAAATATAGAGACAAAAGGAAAATTACTTCAGAAGGACAACAATATGAATTTGGTAAAGCAATACTTTTCGTGTAGAAGATGTGGGGAAGGAGAGAAACCTTATGCTGGTCCACATGCCCTGTGAATGAGGGAAAAACATTTCAGACAGAGAATGAAACCAATCAAAACCCAATACAATCAATGAATCTGCCATGCAATGCACTCAAGATGCCATGCTTAAAACAAACAAACAAACAAACAAACAAACAAACAAATCACTAGAACATTCGTGGATAAATTAACTCATCATCATGTACCATAATGTTTAATTTTTCAGCCCTTCACGTGCTTTGACATCTAAATGCCTTAGACTTACAGTTACTGATCTGGAGATTTTTACCTGTTAATTACCTATTAATTTTATTTCATCCTAAACCATTGTCAATGCAAACTTCCTATAAGTAAAGCTCTGCTTGGGAACATAAATTACTTTTAAAACTATCCATCATCTGAGTACTAGAAATGAGTGTACCCTTAGCAAGTTTGCAGATGACACTAAGCTGGGTGGAAGTATCGATCTGCTGGAGGGTAGGGAGGCTCTACAAAGGGACCTAAACAGGCTGGACCACTGGGCTGAGTCCAATGGCATGAGGTTTAACACGGCCAAATGCCGGGTCCTGCACTTGGGGCACAACAACCCTATGCAAAGCTACAGACTGTGAGAAGTCTGTCTAGAAAGCTGCCTGGAGGAGAAGGACCTGGGGGTGTTGGTCAACAGCCAACTGAACATGAGCCAGCAGTGTGCCCAGGTGGTCAAGAAGGTCAATGGCATCCTGGGTTGTATCAGAAATGGTGTGACCAGCAGGTCCAGGGAGGTGATTCTCCCTCTGTACTCAGCACTGGTGAGGCTGCTCCTTGAATCCTGTGTTCAGTTCTGGGCCCCTCACTACAAGAAGGATGTTGAGGCTCTGGAGCGAGTCCGGAGAAGAGCAACAAAGCTGGTGAAGGGGCTGGAGAACAGGTCTTATGAGGAGCGCCTGAGAGAGCCGGGATTGTTTAACCTAGAGAAGAGGAGGCTGAGAGGAGACCTCATTACTCTCTACAACTACCTGAAAGGAGATTGTAGAGAGGAGGGATCTGGCCTCTTCTCCCAAGTGACAGGAGACAGGACAAGAGGGAATGGCCTCAAGTTCTGCCAGGGGAGATTTAGGCTAGACATCAGGAGGAAGTTTTTCACAGAAAGGGTCACCGGGCATTGGAATAGGCTGCCCAGGGAGGTGGTTGATTCACCTTCCCTGGAGGTGTTTAAGGCATGGGTAGGTGGGGTGCTGAGGGACATGCTTTAGTGTTTGATAGGAATGGACTCGATGATCTCTTCCAACCTGGTGATTCTATGATTCTATGATCAGGGATCAGATTTTATCAATGCAGAATTAGAGAGAAAATTGTGCTGTTCTTCCTATGAAATACATGTAGAAATACTATATTTTTTCGCCAATATTAATAGTGCTGTTCAAGAGCAGAAATTATATTTTAACCCTGAACTACCTAGTTTCTCCTTCGGTCTTGATTCTAGATAAAGCATTTCAACTTTCTCATCTCTAGTAAACAGGTTAAAAAAATTAGAGACCTAACTAAATTATTTCAATGTTATAATTTAAATGTTCTGCCTTCCAAGTTTATCAAGGTCTGAAGGTCTGTAAAACAGTAGTGAATTAATCTGCCTTAATCAGAAAGCTGTCCACTATCTCATCTTAATGTTTTCTGCTGCCTTTTTGCCATGTAATTGTTGAAAAGAATAATTATGCTTTTATACTATTATCAGAAAGCTGATAATATTTAAAAACCAAGAATTCCATATACACAAAGCACTGTGGGTACTCAAATTGTCAATGCATTCCACACCTATTTTAGGAATATAAGGTTTTAATTAAAACCAACTATTCCTACTCTGTAGCAATCTAGTTTATTAATCTTTGACACTATAGAGCAAAACTGTCACTTGCTGGATTAACTGTCTGCAGTATCGTTCTAATCAGATTATTTCAATGCATATTGGGTCCTTTGAAGACTCAAATAACTTCTTCACATAGTTCTAATTTTACAAAAAAGTGTAATTCCGAACTATTCATTGAGTTACTGATAGTTTCAAAGTAGGGATGACAAAAAGATTCGCTCTGTCACAAAAAAATGTGGTGGTTTATGCATACTACTAGTAAGTCCATAGATGTAAAAAAACTCATTGGTAGTACAGGATTAGCATGTTATTCATTAAAAAAATTAGATTTCTTCATGATAATTCATGTGATATATATTATTTCAACACACTAAGAAGCAAGTATAAATTCAGATCTAATGCCTGAACATTTTTTTAAACTAGGTGTCACAGTCTGAATTTAAAAACCCATCCTCATGAATCCTGAAGTAAAAGATAGTTTGGGGTACATAGCTATCGCAGAATGAAATCAAGGAAGTTCATACAGCTTTGCATTATTTTAATACAGAGAAAATGGGACAAAGTTACCATCTCTTGGAAAAAAAAACAAAACCAAAAGCAAAAGATCTAAGAAAAGATCAATTATATTATCCCTTGAATAATCCTTTTAAATTAGAGAAGTTGGGCACCATTCAATTATGAATTAATGGGGAAGTTTCATACGCATTTGAAAGCTGAATTTTGAGTTCAGAGAATGAAGATACTATTTTCCTGTGGCTTTACATTGGGAGAAAAATGCATACTTTCCCTTTTGAGCTATGTAATTATTATTTTTTATGCTTCTTGCTTGTACTTTGGAGAAAAAAAAGACACATTTTCTGAAGGTAGCATTTAATGTCAGTAATCAGCAACAACTGCTGTTTCAAAGACTAGCAATTCAAACTATGCCGTAATAAACAAAACAACTCTATCACAGAAAAACTTAAAATAGCTTTTCCTCTAATTTTAAACCAATGGAAGCCTTACACTGGTATAAGTTTGTAGTTATTATATCACAAACATGTTCAATTTATCTGCACTCCGCAATTATGCACCAGAAAACTAAGGCAAATATATAGCAAGTCAAGTAAACTGACAAAAAAAAAAAAACCCAACAAACCCACAAAACCCACAAAAATAAAACAACTGCTTTCAAATACCATGGCATCTGTACAACAATATCTCATGCCTCCATACATTCTTTTTCTTCTAAAAATACATGCAATGACAATAATTCTTTCCAAATTTAGTTTAGCAACTGTCCATGAAAGTATTGTGGTTACCGTTAAGGACTCACTTGTTGACTCAGCCCAGCATTCTGGTAGTGAGTTTATAAAAAAACCAAATCTGTCCAAAATAGAATAATTTTAATAAAATCATGAGAAAACAGTTTACCATAACTTTAGTTACGCTTGCTCTCCTTGATTCTGGGGTTTGTTCCCTCAAAACATTTCTATGCTAGTTCTGCAACAAAGTTAGTTTCAACTTGTTTACAAAATGACTGTTATATCTAAAGCTAGTTGGCAATACTTTGTTTTGACTCCATTACAATTGCTTCCAAACTTCATTATGGTGTGCACATCAACAGTAGATTATTTTAATAATCCTGTTCTAATTTTGTGTTGTCTCTTTAAATTCTTCAGTAATTCCTCAATATTAAAGAAAAAAGATTCAATAATGTCATCATGCTATCTATCGCACAGTTCATCAGCCCAGTGATAGATTTACTGAGTTTAGCTGAACTGGAGACTATTAAATCTCAAAACATTAATCCTTTTGTTTCAGCAAGAACCTTAGAGTGAAACATAAATATTCTTGTTCAAAAGATTGTGTACGGAGTTTAAGTAAAATAGAGTACACTGAAGATTGTTAAAGAAGAAGCTTAAAGGGAAAAAAAGGGAAGTTAAACGGTGAAGGTTTATTCGCCCATGTCACTGCACCTTGCAAAAGCACAGAATGATTTCAGTTAGGAGAGATGTTCAATGGTCTTCTACAGTAGGGTCCAACTAAAGTAGACTACCTAGAACCATGTCCAGTGGAATATTCTCGGGTTAGCCTGTTCTAGTGCGGGCTACCTGTGGGGTGAAACAAATTTTTAGTATATTCTGTCAAATTGCCCATTTTCTGTTATGCATGTTGCCTGTGCATCTCTAGAAGAGTCAGATTCTATATTCTCTACAACCACAGTTCTCTCACTGTCACTGCTTTCACAGGGGAAGTTCCAAAACCACCCTTTCTCAAGCCATCTCCAAGTTATCCTTCTTCTCCTGACACATTTGTGGCATGGCCACCTTTATACTGGTATTTAAATCAGGAAGTTAGTCCCTCTGCGATAATACTGAAAGCCTTTCCAGAGGAACCTTTCTGTTTTCAAAATGCATGAGCCTTCTGAATTAATGATTTGTTATGAAGTACTTCGGAGATGGGTAGCTGAAGAAGCCCACACAGAAATGTCAGTACTATTTCAAACAGTATATGCCTACTTAATGCTAATCTTGGATGTTATTTCCACCACCTCACAGTAATGCTAATAAACTGTTCTGGTCTACTCAGGCTGAAGCAGCAGAGGAATCTTGGTCACATATAATGCAAAAATATTACAGAATTAATATATTGTTCAAAGAAGAATATCATAGAATCATAGAACAATCAGGTTGGAAGAAACCCACTGGAACATCGAGTCCAACCATTCCTATCCAACACTAAACCATGCCCTTCAGCACCTCGTTCACCCATGCTTTAAGCACCTCCAGGGAAGGTGAGTTAACCACATCCCTGGCCAGCCTCTGCCAGTGCCCAATGACCCTTTCTGTGAATTTTTTTCCTAATGTCTAGCCTGGGAAAGTGTGAAAATGGTTTAGCAAACAGAACCGCTTCAGTAACTGCTGCTGAATCTCCATTTATAACTGACGGAAAACAGGTTCAACAACACTGAAGTCAGTAGAGCTGTGCTGATACATTCCTCCAAAAAGCTTGATACCCACTGTCATCCCCTCTCTAGCTTCAATATGCTTCTTACTTTTCCCATCATACCCGGAAATTACTCAGTTCTCTTAGTTGTTTTCAGCATATCTCCTTTCTTACTCTTTGCTCTATCTGAACATTACAAGAATCATTTTGAAAGCTTGTTTAAAAACTGAAGCCATATTCTCCAGTATTTATTAACAGAACCACAGCAGAGTCTTATTTGTTCTGATCAATAACAATTTGAAACAATTAGGACTCAATGAACCACAGCATCACATACCTTGCTTACTACTATATTCATGCCTTGCTAACTTTTAAGAACATGCTTAATGCATTTTAAGCATATATTTAACAGATATTCTGTTAACCTTGAGATCACTAGAGCTGCATAGTACAGAACAAATGTAATACCCTGTAGTAAAGTATTCAGGCATATATAGAAGTCTAATACATCATTCAAACTAAGAGTCTGCTTTACCTCAGCCACTTTGCTGAACATTAGCCTTCATCAAAAGAAAAACCTCGTTTGATGAAAGCATATAATATGTCACTTATTGTTGCCACTCTCTCCTCCATCAGTGGAATTAATCACAAAGATAAGACATTTTTTCAGACCATAACTATTCAACTTCTAAACAATGTGAAGATAAAACAGCAGAAATGGTATTTTGCAATAAGAAAAAATCTGAACCTGAAGCATTCTGTTGGCTGTGAAACTTAGAGCGGCATAACAAATTCAGCTTCTTCAAAGTAGAAAGTCTGTTATATTACTGCTCATAAGAGTAGTTGATTGTCATCTGAAGTTTAGAAACTAGATAAAATTATTAATAATTCTTTGTTAGAAAAGTGCAATATATTATTGGTTTATGTTGCCAAGTCTCCTCTCCAAGTCTTCTCTAGGGGAAAAGCCAGGCCCTTTTGAAATGACGGAGATGGGAGAGACAATGAAGAGCTGTGGCAAGAATATTTTACTAAATTACATCCTTGTTACTTAAGACAGTATTGTGTAACTTTATTGCAAAACCACAGCATTAATGAAATGTGACAAAAGCTTGGGAGGACTTGGTTATGAATACGTATTAGTACAATTTCAAGGCAGATTAATTCCTACCTCTTATTTTACTCTCCCAGCAATTGTTGATATTAGAAATGAAATAAAGCTGAATCATCCTAGCATCGGCAACTAACTTAAAAGATTTAAGAAATGAAACACCAAAAATTGTTTAATTAAACACAAAGAAAGGCAAGAAAGAAAATCAATAGAACTGAACACAATAGAACCACAGCAAGTTTAGGTTCCAGCCCTTAAATCCGAAATTCTCAAACTTAGTGGTTCACCAATATATGGAATAACTGTATTGTTCAAGTACATCAGCATCAATGAATCAATAAACATTATTGGCCTAGAAGACTGATTTTGTCTTCCTTGCAGTAAAGCTACAACTCTGCAGTCAATGAGAAAGATGTTTGTATACATGGAAGAAGCATCTCTTAAATATTTGTGGCAGACACTCAAGGGTATCTAGGGATTTAATTACAAAGAGTAATAGGAGAAGGAAACTAAGGTACTGTTCTTGGGCTACCATTTATTTTATGATTTCTTAGTGAAAATTGGCATATGTGTCACCATAGTCAAATGGTATAATGAAAAAGAGTGAGAGACAATAGAAAAAAGTAAGAGAGGGAGCAAATTTGCCACTCTGAAACCCCACAAACAGAGGACACATTATGCATAGGAGTCTAAATTAGAACTAAATTGAATGGACGCTTATAAAAATGCAACATAATTCCTGATAAGTCTAAATACAGAATTTCAGTGATGATCCACTTCCATAACATTTGAATTGCATTTGTGCTATAGTCCAAATTCACAAGCCCATATAACACAGTTTATCAGTTTGGTAAATCTAATAAAAATAAAGTTGCTATTACAAACACAGTTTTTGAATGTTATAACTTCTCCTTCCAGCTCCTATGAGAGTTTCTGTTTGGTCATGAGCTCCCATGCTTTCACTTCTAGGTCAGATTCTTTTTTTTCTATCTTCCTCCATTGAACTCAAAGTTCAGAGTTTATTTCACAGATGGTATTGTCATTGTTTGAAAATTAATATACTGTTCATGAAAGAGAGACAGCTGACAGCTTTGGAAACCAAATTTTCAAGTCACAGGATGGAGCAAGTGGACAATGGTTGTACTATTGTCTGTGCCAATTCTCTTTTCAGACTTGTTCTGGGTATATAATTTGTTTTCTGTCTATTTTCTGAGGTTTTCCCAGAAGCTGTTCCGCATGCTCTTATTCCACAGGAACCACCTATGAACTTCAAAGATCTGTCAAACAGTCATTCAGAAACTAGTGAAGATTCTTGTGCATATAAAATCCACTTTTTTAAATCCTTCATTTTATCTTGTGAGATTTTTAGCAAGGCATCAACTCACAGCCAATATATTTTCTCTTAGATCACCATTTCTGGCAGATTGGAACACCAGTTCCATTTTCACAGAGCAAGCAACCAAGCAACTGGCATCTGTTTTCTCCAATATATTTGAATTTAAAAAGCTATTCTGAGGGATTCTAGGTCAAAGTTTCCTCTGTTACTCAGATGTTGTTCCCATTGTGCCACTGCTATTCTTAGAATATATTAACCTGAGCAAAAACTACGGTGCAGCCTAATCGATATGTCTTCCTTCCATTTAACAACTGGTTCCTCATCTTTATCGCTTTACATATCAGAAAATCCAATAACACTTCCTTAACCAAATAAGATTAATATTCAATCTCCTAAATTTTCAGTCCAGAACATTCTCCCTTAAAGAAATCTAGAAAATTGGGAGAATTAAGAAGTACTTACTAGCAATCACCAAACAGTTTAGCTGAGATTGTTTGGTCCATCTGCATGTCCTTCATTAACACAAGTGTATAGAAAGCCATTACATATCTTGTCTTTAAGAGGAAAAGAATTACATCTGTTTATAAATGATTTGGCACTCTTAAGATAAAGAAGTTATACCAAAGGATGAGAAAGAAGCACAAGCCAGAAGGGTACAGATTCATTAAAACTAGAGCTCCACAAACCACTCCTAGTTACAGTGCAAGAACACTGAGCACTGACTCACCACTGTGAATGGCTGTTTCAGAGCAGCGTGGTGGAAGTGTCTCACTGAAGCACATTTGCTCGTAGCTTGTTGTTTTATGGGGGAAGCATACACTCAACATCATTATATTATTATGTCTCAGGATTTTTTGACTCAGCGTATGCTCCCTCTGTTTTTCACAGGATTTCTCTCTTCTTGACAATTTACATATATGATTTTTCTAGTCACATTATCACATAACACTTCTACTTCCAATTTCAAACAAAATTAAGATTTGACCCAGGCTGCCCTTAAGACAAGTTGCAAGAATCTTCTTACCTGTATTATTTGTGAGTATCACACAATAGCTATGCACAGGGAGATGCGTTGTCTCTAAAACACAGGGATAAAAATAAATGGTTGCTCCTCCCTAGCAAGGCTACATAGAGAAGTCTAGGGCTTCAAAAACAGGGTCTGGGATTTCTCTTCTTTTGCGTCTACTTTTGTTACTGCTGAGAGTCTAGTTATGATGATACATGATGTTAAAGAATGAAAGCAACTATTCAAAGACAAATTCCACTAATGGCTTCAGTAGTATGAAATCTGCTATATATCAAGTTTGAAATATGAAAGTTGGTCATTGGTAGTGCAGATGCAAGTGAGCAGGATGCAGTCAGACAGCTGCTTATTTTCCAGTATGCATTGGTCAAAAAAACCCAGACAGCTCCAGAGCTGTTTGAAACCTATGGTTTTCCAAAGGAAAGTACATCTTCATGAAGAAGTGCAGCCTATAAAGAAAACCAGGGACACTCTGTGCGTATTAATGGGTGAGTAACTTGTGTATATTTGAAATGGGGAAAGACTTCTACAGATGCAGGTTGCATACTGGAGGATACACTCTCAATGGGGCTGAAAAGCAAAAATCATGAAAAATAAGTATTGAACAGGCATCATGTCACTAACCCTTGATGAGCAGATGTTAATTAGACAAAGAACCAGCAAGCACATTCACACAGACACAGAATACACCCCAAGGTATTAGAACTGAAGTAGGAGTTGGTAAATCCACCCATACAACACTTGCTCAGAAACTGTAGACTACAGGACAAGAATAGTATGCTTAGTTATGAAATGGAAGCAAGCAAGCTTTAACCACAACACCTAACAGGTGAATAAAAAAATATGGCAATAATTAGCACAACTTTGAAATCTTTCCTATTGAGAACAGCATTGTAATCTGGAAGCACGATGAACAGGTATATAGAGGAATAAACTAGACAGGTTCTAGATATGTGCTTTTTTTAAAAAAAAAAAATATGGCACTGCCTAAATCAGAGGATTGCTCCTATCAGGGAGGTCATGCGTAGTGAAAATACAGCCTGTGATGCATAAATGCAAGATAATGATATCATCTGCAATCTGAAGGAGTCCTTCAAGCCCCTCCTTGTGTGGAAGAAATTTCTGAGCCTATTACATCTAGAACAAGTGCAGTTACCAAATGAAGTGGCTGTAGTTGTCATCAGAGCAGCCATATTCACAAAAGCCAAGAGCAACACATTCTAAAGAGTGAGGGGGAAATAAAATCTCAGTATGTTATGATACCATTAATAAGCAGGAGCCTTACTAGTGACAATTCCCAACACTTATTGTTTTATCAGCAGTTCATATGTCAGGCACCATAAGAGATGAATGCATTCTCAGGACACTGCTCTTTGGTCACTTTTTAGGGATGTGCTGATCTGTGGCACTGATAGCAAGATCCGACTCTGAGAAACTTTTTAAATAATAATGGCAATGAAAAGCAGCTGCATTTACTTTATCCAATATGAATCTCCATTAGAGTGAACAATCTAAGCCATGACAATAGCAGTGGTAAGAAGCCAAGCAAAAGTATAAGCCATGGTCTAATAAACCTTTTAAAGAAAGAAAATTAATAAGATGACATCTCGGTACCATGGCACTTGCTCTTTTCATGCAGTTATACAATATACATATATGAGTTTCTGTGCTCCTGTGTTAATCAAGAAGCTGCAGGTTTAACCTGGATACCATTATCTTTGTTCACATCTGCAGTGCTGCTCTTCTTCCCCTGCTGTTTTCTCTTACAGGATGCCAAGAAAGCAGCATTTAAGTCTTTTGTCTTCTCTTTTGCAAATCTTGCACTGTTATCAGTTCCTGAGCAGGTAGACTTTCCTGCCAGGCACCATGCCCAAAGCCTTGGCAGTCAGAAAGGTTTTAACTCATTCCAGGACAGAATTGAGCATTTTGCACTGAGCAGAAATAAGAACAGTCACAGAACCCAACAATCTGAGAAGTCTAGCAGAACTTACTGAAATAAATCTCAAACTGTCATTTTGAATAGCCTCTCCTACTGATTTTATCTCTCATCAGATATACCCACTTTTTCTTCATAGCACACACTGAGCAGCTTGGCTGGCACTTGACTGTCAGACCTATTTAGGTAACCAGGGGAAGCCTCACTAGGTTTAATTGCAAAACCGTTCATCTCCTCATACTCAACTTCAATCAGCACAAGCGAGGCTTGGATGCCTCATCATGCTGTCACTTCCGTAGGTTCAGCTCTTCACCAACAAATGCGTGTTTGCTTTTGTGCTCTTTCAGTGCATGACATCATTATTGCTATCCCACCCTAGTAATAACTTGCTGTAGCACTTACTGTTCCACCCCTTCAAATCAAAGCCAAGTTATGCAGTAGTGTGCCACCTTTGATAATTCAACCATAATGTATACCAAATCTGAATTAGCACATACTGTGAAATAAGCATTTGGCTAAAGCTTTAATAGTTTTCTGAAAAAAAAATAAAACAAACATACAATGTGGATTCTGATTAAAATGGTGTAAATAGAAGTTAATGAATATTATTACTTGAGTTATTAGAACTTTCTGCTTGAAAAAATTTAATCTAATATTCCCATTTTTAGCATTGCTGACAGCACTGGGGCATGCAGTTCAATAGTTCAAAGTTACCAGCTTTATAATTGCTTTCTACAGACCTTAAAAAAGGCATTTATATTTCAAGATATAACTGAATGGAATGAATTACCCACAGTCACTTCAAATACGAGAAAAAAGTCATTACTGTGCTTAGGTACTTAAATACATTTTCCTCGGAGGACCGTGAGGAAGAACTCAAAAGCATGATAAACAAATGAGAGAAAATTCTGTAAGCAAAGAATTAGAAAGTCTTGGGTAAATCGAGCTCAACTGGTAATTCTAAATAAAAGAAATATATAAAGTTGAAAGATTTTCATTGAGAGACAACATTGTAAACACTAAAACATGTTGCTAGCATGTACATCTGACAAGTTTTAAACAAATATTTCATTAATATTATATGCATAGATCATACCATTGGAAAGTGGAATTGATTTGGTTTTGTACAGATAGTTGCCTTGTTGACAGTGCCATCAGATTTATCATTTCTATAATTTCAGTGGTGATCACAGGGTATCTGATTAGCAGTCTATAGGAAGGATATATTGTTTTCTGAACAACTATAATGACTGCTGAGCTTCAATTATTAAAATATAGAATTAAAATAACAGACGCAAATATTAGACCCAACAGGAAAAGCCCTAGGCAACTATTCCAAGAAGTACTATTTAAAAAATGACATTGACAGTATTTTATAGGAAAACTCAAATTTCTTTAAGTCTAGAAGCAAGCAATCTGGTCCTCATGAAAAAGATTTGTCTTCTTCCAGTTGCCAGTATGGCTTTGATCCATTAATGAAAACTCCTTTATGATTTTCAAGAAAAAAAGGTTACAGTTCTTTATACAGATTTGTATTTAATCCATTGTGGGGATTGACCATCAGTCAGCTTGGGGTCCATATTAACCAGCCTAAGCTCCTTTACAAGGAACTAGCCTCAATTTTGCATCACAAAAGCAAGTGTCTGTTCTTTGCAAAGTCAAAATCATTTATAGATGAATCACACAGAACAAGTGTTAAATAGAAAATCTGAATATTAGCCTCCACGATGAAGCAATAAGTTGCAAACTGTAAATTTATATCTACAACTCTGCTACTGGACAACACTCTTAAACCAAAAATGATTAGTTAATCAAATATACTTTTCCAGTCTGAATTGCTCACAATTTCATATCTGCATAAATTAAAGAATCAAGCAAATATTTCTAACTCAAGTATGTAGGAGCAGATTGAAACAAATTACTACCATACAATCAGTACAAGTTATTTCAAAGGCCTTGCTTCAGCCAATGTAATTTGGTCTTGAAACCCTAAAGGTTTTCTGAGATTTATGGAATTCCTGGGAGATGGGTGGAGGAAAAAAGTGAAAGGTCATCCTTAACTTAATACTGCTTAGGGTATTCTAACTTCACTCATTTACATCAATACTGAAAGTAGTGATTTACAAAATGAAAATCTTATGATTTTAACTGAGGCTTTTATGGAGATAATTGGATAATTGCCTCATAATTCTGTGTTCAAAAGCCCTGATCAATGGCCCCATGAGCTGTTATGAATGAGGAGAAAGTTTTAAGTAGATGATGAGCCCTTCTTTCCTGCACCTGCCATGAAAATAAACCCTGAATTGAAGGACTTCTGAAACATGTAAAGAAAGCCGTGAAGTAGAACAGGGACCATAGACTGAGTCTCCCATGAAACACCAAGAAACAACATGATTCCGCGTGTAGCCCAACTATTGTTAGCTTTTCAATTTTAATACATTTCTGTTCAATATAGCAGAAATATCAGGACTATCTATGTTTAAATTAAATCTTTAACTGCAAATCTCCCTCGCTACACAAACCAGTAAAACTTGTATTGGTTTCAATGGGGATTTGAACCAAAGAACCCTTTTGAAATGATCTTTCACAAAATAAAAATAATAATAAAAAACCCCAAGTTTTTCAAAGTTAAATATAAAATTTGGAAGAAAACAATCTTTAGGAGGTATGTAACTCTTTTTTGTGGTTTTGAAGGCTCACCAGGACAGACTGAATTAACACACTTCAGCATTGTTAACCTCACCTGAAAAATTGCTTAAAGTGTTTTGTTCATAGTGAAATATCCACGTATTAGTTATTTCCTTTTAGACCATTGTGTATCATGAGAGGAGACCATCTATGTCTGCAATTCCATCAAGAGACTTGGAATAAGGCTATTATCTCAATGGTCCAAAGAAATCTTTTTCTCTTTCGATACACTTCTGGCATCAGCAGGTGATAGCTTGCCCGAACGGATTGAAATCCAGAGCAGAGATAGAAGTGTGGGATTTAATTATGCACTCAGTATTCAGTGAATGCTCAGTTTGAATATCAAACCCTTCCAGGGACAGATTTTTCATTTCATTTCCACCAGTGCAAAACTCAAGTATGTACAGTGACTTTTTTTTTCAATTGTTTTTAAATTGCAATGATGCACCTGACAGCAAGTTTAGGTGAATATTTCAGTACACTTCAACAACGTGGCCATTGTGTGCAGTCTGCTCATTCAAGTAGGAATGGTTCTGTTTCCTATCCAACAGAAAAATATCAGTCATACTCAGAAATACTTTCAACCAAAAATCATCAGCCAAATGTACTTTTGAAAAGATATAAATATTGTTTGCAAAAGTTAAGAGAGACGTGCTTTTAAAAAAAATATTGTAAAAAAAAATTTTATATCTTTTACTACAGGAAATTCTCCATTTGCTTCTTTCCAATACAAGGATACTGTAGAGCATAATTAGTTATCTTCCAGATACTTTAACTACTTTTATTATTTATGCAGGTGTGTGACAGAATGATGAGAACAAACAGAAACTACCATTTAGTATTTTAAAGCATTCCTGCAACAGAGAATTACAAAGAGCGTGAAGATGAAAGAAGTATTTGATTCTAACAGATTGAACTGTATCACCTGAAGAAAGACCGTGGGCTGCCCAAAGTGTACAGTAGATCCAATTTCAGAGGGTTTGTACAGACAAATGCTCCTAAGCATGGAAAATTCAAGTGCAAAAGTGCAGACAGAAAGGGAGGTGGTGAACTCCAGAACTTCTGAGGGATAAGGCACTGCTGCAAACTGCAGCACAGGATCCTCTATCATTACAGCTGGATTAATGTTAGGGGGGAAAATTCCCCTTGTATCACATAGTACTGTATCAGTGTCATAAAAGCCTGAGGCTAAGCTTCCCCAGGGAGGGAGCTCTAAAGCGAATAGACTGGAAAAGAATATAATCCAAACTAAGCTTCCAGTGCCTCATATACAGACACAACAACAGCAGTTCCTTAAGGAGAGTTGTCGAGGGGTTTTTTTGTAGTTAACAAGGGAGAAACAAATATGAAAAGTCTTGTACTTTCCTGACATTATGGGAAAAAATGAAAAAGGGGAACAAAACCTCAACAAAAGCTCAAAAGCAGTAAAATAGACAAAACTACAGGTAAATAGAGATTATAATGGATTTTCTTATTCTAATGAGGAATTTCTCTTAAATTCTTCTCCAAGGAATCTCAAAAAAGGATTGACATTCACGTTTGACTTCCGTGTTATCCTCTTTTCCTGTGACTGGTCTGCAGAAAAATTAAAATGAAGAACTGATTAGCAGAGATTAGATCAAAAGAGCATCAAGTCTCATGAGAAGGCACATGAAGCTTCTTGGAAATCATCACCATCAAAACTGAAAAAGAACAGGAAATATGCAACTGACTGCCTATTCCAAAATAATCAGCATCTACTGCTTTTGCAATATAAGACTGTACAATGAATAAATTTGTGTGGTTTCACTTACTATATGAATTCTCATCACAGTCAGCATGCAAGAGAACTGGTCTTTTCCCAAGAAACTCCCTTTCTCTGCAATGCTCTAGGAGGACTGGCAAGTTTGAATTTCATCTCTAGTAAAATTATAATATCTAAAATAACGACAATTAAGGTAACTGAGGAAGGGGATACGGTATGACATGAGAATGCCAGGATGGTTCCTTTAAGGGAAAATCCTGCCAATCTTAAAAAACTGACATTATATGAGAATGTCTGACAACATGTGAATGAAAGGAATTCCCTGAACTTAGCACAACTCTATTTCCAAAAGCTATTAGGAAAATTAAAATCCTGTAGACTGGAGAAAACATCCATTTATGGACTGAACCCAAGTCAAAAGTTCAAAAGCAAATGCTAGGGCTTAACTATTGTTGCGCAGGCTGAAGGCAAGTCAGCAATGGCATCCCCCAGATGCTGGTCTTGGCTAATATCTTCATCAGTGACCTAGAAAAGGGAATTCAGAGAGGAGGCTGGACCTTTCCAAATCAAACTCTGCAGATGATAAGGAGGAAATCCAGAAAAACCTCCCAAAGCTGTGAAAGCAGGTAAAAATGTGACAAACAAGCCTTAGCACAAATAAATGTGTCTAGACGGTATAACCTAATGCTGAATCTGACAGTTCCAGCTGACAACAGAGAACCTGGAGCTGCCACTGCTAACACAGCAAAACCATGCACCCACTATGTGGTGGCAGCCAAAAAAGCCACAAAATAAGCACTGGGTATTGCTGGGAGTTTTAAGAACCCTTAAAAGCATCCTAGTAAAGACTAGGATATTGAACCCTGGAGTATCAAGTGTGCTATGCAGCATGAATTATCTCAAGGAAGAAACAGTAGATGGAGTTGGAAAAAGTACAGAGAAAGGCAACTGAACTGTGCAAGGGGAGGGAGCAGCTGCCTTACAAGCAGGGACCAAAAGGCTGCAATACTTAGAATAGAAGATATTTGTCACAACTAATAGAGGAGTGTGATTAAAGAAAGTAAAGAAAGTCAAGGTTTACAAGAGGTGCTCTTCTGTGGAAATTGAGAGGCAGATATGGAGGCAGTGTCAATACATTAAAAATTAATTATTCAGGGATGACAGATGCATTCATATGTGTTAAAAGAACTGAAAGGTAAGTATTCTCTGGCATCCCAAACAACAGTTTCAGATATGTAAAGACAGACATCAAAAAGTGGTCTTGTGATGCAGGTTCTCCCTAAGCAACATATTATTGCTACATAATTCTGGGTTAGATAACCAATGCTGACCCAAAAGGACATTTTTTTTATAAATTTTTATGACCTTAAGAACACTGTTCCTTCCCAGAAAATGAGACATTACACCTGATTTCCCCTCACCACAAGAAGGATGTTGAGGCTCTGGAGTGAGTCCAGAGAAGAGCAACAAAGCTGGTGAAGGGACTGGAGAACAAGTCTTACAAGGAGCAACTGAGAGAGCTGGGGTTGTTTAGCCTGGAGAACAGGAGGTTGAGGGGAGACCTCATTGCTCTCTACATCTACCTGAAAGGAGGTTGTGGAGGGGAGGAAGCTGGCCTCTTCTCCCAAGTGACAGGGGACAGGACAAGAGGGAATGGCCTCAAGCTCTGCCAGGGGAGGTTCAGGCTCAACATAAGGAAAAAATTCTTCACAGGAAGGGTCATTAGGCAATGGAACGGTCGGCCCAGGGAGGTGGTTGATTCACCTTCTCTGGAGGTGTTTAAGGTGTGGGTGGATGAGGTACTGAGGGGCATGATTTAGAGATTGGTGGGAATGGTTGGACTTGATCTGATGGGTCTCTTCCAACCTGGTGATTCTATGATTAAATGATTCTATGATGAAAATGTTTCTTCTTGTTGGTTTATTACATTTATAATGGCTATCCACCCCCTTCTTCCTGTGTAAAGAGAAAAGAAAAACACCTGATTCCTCTTTTTTCACACCATTCACACCATTCACCATTTTATAAGTTTCCACATACCAGATTGAACAGCTTATGGTAATGCATTCCTACTCTCATTCTCTAAATTGACTCAATTTTTTCAATATATATATCTATCTTTATATAAGTCAGTTAGTACTAGCTGCTTTTCCAGATGGTTCTATGTAAGAGACATTAAAAAACTGTTTGTCAATACACTGTATAACTTTCTAAACTTGCAAATCATAATTGCACCCCAAGCAGAGGTTTCCACTGAGCTGTCTACTAAGATGTCCAGGTAGGATTCATAACTATACATCATTTAAGCTGTACAACGTAAATGTTCCCCTCTGCTGCCTGACCTTGCATTTATGAATACTGAGCATCCTTTCTCACACAGGTCTCAAACATGGCACAGTCTTGTCTGGCAAAAAATAACAAAACAATAATCTTCTGGACTTTATTGTAACTTCTGCTGTCTCCTTTTCAAGATCATGAGTAAATACTGGATTTTATGTGGAATTCTAAGTTACTCCTGTTTCATCTCTTCTCTCCCTTACTTGCATCTCATTTATCTCTTTACCATAATATCTTATCATTTTCTCATACTTCCCTACACAAAACTACTGTAGGTCTTTCCTTCATCTTGTTTTCCATTCCTATATGAACTAAAAATTGGAAACATTTTTTCTAAAAACTTTAAAATTTTGTTTTCAGTAGATTTTTTTCTCTATATATAGCTACATGACCCAGCTATCCTTTCAGATCACCATAAGTTGCTGTAAGTCCTGATTAAATTATCTGAGAGCTCATCTCCTCCTACACAATTCACAGATAATTGTATTTCTAAGCCTTTCAGCGTAAGCAAACCGGTTAGCTGTCCAAATGTTAAATTAGGCTATCACAGTGTGTGAAGCCAAATATAATCTGTGTTACTTTGGTGAATGATGACCTATATGCTTAGCACAAAGACAGAGTCACATGCAAAGCACAATATCTGGAATTTATTTTATTTTGGGTGACATTAAAATCTGAATATATTTTGAACATAAATTTTAATTTAAATTGTCAATAAATCGATTTTTTTAGGAGAAAATTCATAACCCCAAGAGAATTACCTAAGGATGATCTACTTCCATTTCTTTAAGAAGTACACATTTTTATAAACTATATTTTAAGAATAGAGATGGGAAGTTATTTTTAGTTACAAAATTTTTTAGTTACATTTTTGTTCTCACATAACACTAAACAAAAACCTTATATTGCTGTAATTCACAGTAATAAATATCTTGCTCACATAACATTGCCTCTCTGAGGATAGAACATTTTATAAATTCAGCGACAGTGCTGGACATGTGAAATCATTATAAAGACATAGTAAACTGAGGAAGTCAACCAGTTGTGGATGTCTGTGTTTTACAAAATGATAGAAATTCCTTAAAGCATGTTTCATTGTCATAGATGTTCTTCGTGCCAGATGCCAGATATACATACGCAAACTGTTTTCAGTGTCAGTCATTACCCTGGGAGAATGTGCCTCTAGTAACAAGCTGGCAGCTAGAGTACTTTGAACTCATGGACTTTGAGTTACATTCATTTCTGATATTGGATTAAGTTTTGACAGTCTCCAGCAATAAAAAAAAAAGAAAAAAAGTTGCAACATATTAATGAACTTCTGGAAAGTCAGATATTTCCATGACTAATACTTCTCTCTTTCAACAAACAAACAGAAACCATAAAAAAAACAGCTACAAAAAGAAAGGAGTCCCTCCACTGTGTATATGAAGTCTATCTAAATAAAAACTAAAGTAGGAAATAAATGTTAGAAGAGGCTGTGGCAAATCCATCTTTTAATTTAACAAAATGTTCATTAATAATCCTCACATTAAGTTTAGAATAAATTCTAGAAGTGTGGTTAACTTTAATGACTACTGAAAAAAAAAGAGTTAGATTGAATTATCTTATAAACTCTACTTTACTGCAGTTTCTCAGAGGAAACCACATTCTAAATAGAGAAATACCACACTGCTTGAATTTCTAAGCAAGATGTGTTAGCAGCCTGTGTTAAAATGATATAGTCTCTGCTCCTTCTCAAAAAATGCCATTTGTAGTGGAGAACTTGTACTTTGATCTGGGCACCTGGTCCCTTGTGATTCTTTTTATTCTTCTCAAAAACCAAACAATTGTTTTTAGTGGTTATAGACTCATACAGATCCATTTGCAGGAATAAACTCTAAGACAGGCAAAATACATTTGAAAGGAAATAAAATTCTGCACATCTCAAATGCAGGTACAGAAAGTAATAGCAAACTGTAGGTAGGTGCCACAGCATTTTTGTGGGCTTTCTAGCATGAAAGCATTTCTGATCCTCATAGAATCGTAGAACAACAAGGTTGGAAGAGACCCACTGGATCATTGAGTCCAACCATTCCTATCAAACACTAAACCATGCCCCTTAGCACCTCATCTACCTGTGCCTTAAACACCTCCAGGGATGGTGAATCAACCACCTCCCTGGGCAGCCTCTAACAGTGGCCAGTGACCCTCTCTGTGAAAACTTTTTTCCTAATGTTCAACCTAAACCTCCCCTGGCAGAGCTTGAGGCCATTCCCTCTTGTCCTGTCCCCTGTCACTTGGGAGAAGAGGCCAGCTTCCTCCCCTCCACAACCTCCTTTCAGGTAGTTGTAGAGAGCAATGAGGTCTCCCCTCAGCCTCCTCTTCTCCAGTCTAAACAACCCCAGCTCTCTCAGCCGTTCCTCATAAAGCCTGATCTCCAACCCCTTCGCCAGCTTTGTCGCTCTTCTCTGGACTCACTCCAGAGCCTCAACATCATTCTTGTGGTGAGGAGTCCAGAAATGAACACAGGATTCAAGGAGTGGTCTCACCAGTGCCAAGTACAGAGAGAGAATAACCTCCCTGGACCTGCTGGTCACACCATTTCTGATACAACCCAGGGTACCATTGACCTTCTTGGCCACCTGGGCACACTACTGGCTCATGTTCAGTCACTGTCAACCAACACCCCCAGGTCCTTCTCCTCCAGGCAGCTTTCTAGCCAAACTTCTCCTATTCTGTAGCACTGCAGACAATTGGCATTCAGTGAGAGTAAGAGTGAGAGTGAGAGTGAGAATGGTCTTAAAGAACAAATATTGTTTCATACATCATATGGTTCTAGAAATAACAATATGTGAACTACTGTTTTAACTGGATGCTATCTAAATGCTATCCAAAATCTGTGAGAAAACTGAATATCTACATCAGAATGGAGGTACAAGGCAAGATAAACCTTAAAGGCTACTTGTCAGTGTTCGACTCATATCTATATGAGAGTCTCAATTGAATCTGCTGCACTGCAGGCATGCTCCAGTGAATGCCCTGTAATCTTGCTCCCCAGACCTGTTAGCTCAAGGCAAAGACTTCCCACTGCTGGCAGCTAAAAACCTACAGGAGGTTAGACCACATTGATCTGATCTGCACCCATGAGAAGAAGCTGCCAAGGAACATGTCTGGACCTGGAAGCCATACAGAGCGTCTGGGACGTGCCTTAGGCACTGTCAGTATGCAGTATCGCAGCATAGCATGGCAAATTTCACTTACTCAAGCAACTTCAATTAACTGGACTTACAACACCATAAAGAGACTGATTGTGAACACAACAGCAGTTTAACTCTTCTGTATTTGTTCCAAAATGAGTAAAGTATTTTCACTCAAAGAAAGTGGGAAATAAAAGCTAAGAGAGCTGACAGCCTACCAGAACTCAAGATAAAAAAAAAATGAAATTGAGTTGCAGTGTTGCTTACATATCTACAAGAGATGAAGTTTTTATTAATGTAGTAACTATATGCATACTTGTTATTTATCTATTTGATACATACGATTTCAGAGGGTTGGGTGTGAGGAAGTGAGGGGAATTTAAAAAAACAGAACACAAAAGTACTTGCCATCATTCAGGTTAAGAGAAGATGGTGAAGAGTACATTTAGCCTAGTCATTCTAAGAATAGAAGCCCATAATCTATCTTCACTGGTAGGTATTTTAATGGCCTGCAAAATATATCTACTACATAGAACAGGAGCCTTAAAGGGAATTAAATACTGAAGGAAAATATGATCTAATTAAACGCTCTACAAAAACATTTCAGAAAAGGGAGAGAATACCTATTTTTGTCAGTAACAAATTAAAAATATTTTAATATGAGATATGCGTGACCTTTTAGACTTCCAGATTTTGAGAGAAAATATCAGAATGTTTTAGTAAATACATCAGTTGGTAAGTCAACAGTTTAAAGAAATGCACACCATCTCACTTAAAAAAAAAATAATAAAAAAACAAGACCTTGTGACTGGTTTTACTTTGCATCAGTGTTCCTGAACTGCCTTATCCCAATGGCAATTTATATTTGTAATTATAAACATATTGTAAACAGCAAAAATGTTATACAGGTACATAGTTTTTCTTTTTTAAACTGCAATTTTGGCAGCTTTAGTTTCAGAAGTAATTGGTTGCTTTTGTGGCCTGTTGGTTGTTTTCCTTCAATGAAAGATTTCTTTTGCTTGAGACTTTCCTTGCTATTTCATGTTCTTTTTCCTCAGAGTTCTTTATCTGCTAAAGGAAACACTAGGCTGCAAATGTACAGGCAGTTGAAATCTGTCCCTTCTTTGCTATTAATTGGTGTAAGTTTGCACAACACTAGAGGTAACAAGACAGATAAGAACACAAGTATACATCTCTATATTGGCAACATGAAGAGGGTGTAAATTTTATTAATTGCACTAGTACAAATCCACACTGAGTACCTTCTGAAAGAAAGATGACATTGCTTTAGTTACAAGCAAAATTTTGGCAAGACCTTTTTCTCAAATACTTCCTTTTTGAAACATGCACAATTTAAGTTTCAATGCCTTCATTTAATTTTCCAGTGTCAAACAATTATTCAAGACACTGTTTTCAGTAACAGTTCTCTCTGGAGGAGATAGTTCTGGGTAGGGAATACCACACTGCATGCAGGTGTGGTCAACCGTTCATACAGAAGCAAATGTAAAATGTTCCAAGAGATTAAGCAGGGGACACAGAGGCCAGGGCCACCTGCTTGAAGGAATCCACAGTCTCCTTAGAAGAGACAAAAAGATGGCTCACAGCTCTTATGGCAATTATTTTGCAATCCTTCTTCCTACATATGGTATAATTTTACAGCAAAGCACTGCGCTCAGGGTGCAGTAGAATTTACCACTGCAGGATTGCTATGAATTTCTTCAGAAAAACATATTAGTAGCCCAACGTCAATTAAAAGTTCACTCCAATGACTGCTTTATATGCTGGTAATTCAGCATATTTGGTAATGGTTCATTCTCATACTAAGTTTTGCTATAGTTTTTTTTCAAAGACTTTATAGTAAACAAAATATTCAGATATCACCTCAAATAATTTGCACTCTGTGTGGAAATCACTCACTTTTTTTTTGTCCTGGGTATTTGAGAAAAATTATGATTTCCTAAGCCACCAGTAAATATACGTAAGTCACTGCTAAATAACTGTGAATTCTAAACTAATTTACAACAAATCAAAGAACAGTATACAAAAAGTAGAACTTCTACTGTGCCTGAAAACAATAGTACAAATCTAAAACAACTCATAGAAATACCTGGTACATGAATGGGAGCATCCATGAGATTAGTTTTCACATGTTTTTTATCCCAAGAGAGCAGAAGGGTACATATAAGGAGCAGTTCTGGTTAGTCATGAACAGAAATCCCAAAAGAGGAAAAAAACTATGAAGAAATCTGCTTCTCACAGGTGGGATCTTCTTCAGTTTACAAATGAATCACAGAATCACAGAATCACAGAACAACCAGGTTGGAAGGGACCCATCGGATATTCTAGTCCAACCACTCCCATCCAACACTAAACCAAGTCCCTCAAGACCTCATCCACCCGTGTCTTAAACACCTCCAGGGAAGGTGACTCAACCACCTCCCTGGGCAGCCTGTTCCAATGCCCAATGACCCTCTGCGTGAAAAACCTCCTCCTAATCTCCAGCCTAAACCTACCCTGGCGGAGCTTGAGGCCATTCCCTCTTGTCCTGTCCCCTGTCACTTGGGAGAAGAGACCAGCTCCCTCCTCTCCACAACCACCCCTCAGGTACTTGTAGAGAGTAATGAGGTCTCCTCTCAGCCTCCTCTTCTCCAGGCTAAACAACCCCAGCTCTCTCAGTCGCTCCTCACAGGGTCTGTTCTCCAGCCCCTTCACCAGCCTCGTTGCTCTTCTCTGGACTTGCTCCAGAGCCTCAACATCCTTCTTGTGCTGAGGGGCTCAGAACTGGACACAATATTCAAGGAGCGGCAAATGAGGAGCATTAACACTCTTGATAAACAAAAGGGTTCTGGTTTTAGAGCTGTCATCCTGTTATCCGCTATGATCATTACATCAACTTTCATTTCATGTTAAAAAAAAAACAAAAAATCAACACAACTACCTGGAATTAATAGAAGTACAATGAAAACTCATCCTACTTCCTGCAAGGTGACCACTTGTCACACATCCCATTGAGATTCCCTACAAGTCTGAAAGTGAAATTCCCAAGACTGAAAGTAAACTTCAGCTGTATGTAAGGCTGAGAGCTTAATGTACGAGCATCTGTTCCTGTACTTATTCCATATGAAGCACACTGCCATTTCCAAACTGCAGTACAGGTGCCCTATGCCATCAGTTGTACTTGGAAGCTTCCTGCATATAGTACCATTTTCTTTTTCTTGTTGCTCTTAGTTGTGTCATGTGGAAATACATTGAATAGAATACTGATTTCTAAGATTTGTGTAGATTAAGTAATAATGCAATTGACGACATCTTATTGTATTTTATCTCATCCTCTATGGGAGTTCCGTATGCTTAAATATGTGAGTATCCTGCAAATGGCATGTTAAATGGAGCGTTGTGGGAGTGATGCATTCAATTTTTCTGTCAACAGCTGGCAGTGTTCATTCAATTCTTTACACCAGTTCAAGGAGATAGCCAAAGACATGTCTGGTTAGTTATATGCTAAACTTCAATATTTTATCTAGGAACTCAAAGTCATCCATGAAAATTAATTTGAACTTTAAATAATAAAGAAAACAACAAAAAACTGCAGTGATGTAAAACTTCCATTCTTCTTTCCTGTCTCTGTAATGAGCAAGGCTTCAGACACTAGCTTGTATTCAGCTCAAGTACATCTCAGTACTCCTGGTTGCATCCTATTTGTATCATAGTTTTACTTCCTTCTTTAACATTATTCCTAATTTATTTTCTGATTAATATCACACCTCTCAAATATTAAAAATAATATAGCAGTAATAACCTGGACTACTTATTCCCCCCTGACTTTACAGCAAGTGGGTTTGCCCAGAAGGAATGCTGTGAAGTACCTCCCACTTTAATAACTGCATAACTGAAGGCTTCTTCATCCTATTACTTTTGTATATTGGTTTGTGTGATTTTAAACAAACAAATTTTCTTCATTCTGAATCCATGAAGTCAATATATGGATGTTATCAAAGACAAAACTAAGCTGTCACCAGACCATTTCCTAATTGAAAAATATCAGGGTTCAAAGACCTCCATTTCATCAGATGATTTTATGATTTTATATATATATATACATATCTTGACATTTTTTTTGTATTTCATTCTTTTGTCTAAATGTATATAATTTCATTTTTCCACATTTGCTAATTTTACTTTGGTAAGTCTTGCCAGATGACAAGAAATCTTATCTTCTGACTTTCCTGCACTACTTTGACCTTGACTGCACATCCAGAAACAAAGTTGTCAAGGAAGTCGCCTGCTTACTGACAAAGCAATGTCTAAAATAAGCTACATGGTTGTTCAAACTGCATCCAAAGAACTACACAGAATTCAATACCATGAACCAGTATTTGTTTCAAATCAGAGAGGTGATAACTTTGTTACCAAAAGTGCAGATGACCACAAAGCAAGGTATTGGTTTGGAGATTTTTTTTTGTGACATCAAACTTCAGGCAAGAAAAAGGAAAGAGAAGATGTCTCCATTCTGAGAACCCTCCAAACATCTATGCCCTTCAAAAAGCCAAGTGCTCCTCCAGGTTAGCATATTCTAGACTAAATCAGCAAATACATACAGGTCTGAGAAACAGTGTGAACACAGGAAATTAATTGGATCATGTAGTGCCGATTCCACCATAAGGACCGTTGCACAGGAAACACCACAAAAATATGATTATTCTTATTAGGTAGTACAGCAAAGAAACAGTACAGGCTGAGGACTAACTAGCCAGGAGCCTCCAGGGCTACTGATACCAATATCAAAATAGACAAGGAAAGGATAGAGAAAGAAGAACTACAACATTTATAGAGTCATAAAACAGGTATCCTATACTATTTCTCACATGGTATTATATTTCTTTACTCTTAACATTAGGCTAGAAATACTTGGGAGAATATATTTTCCTTTTATTTCATTACAGCATTCACACAGAAAACTACTCAATGCTTTTCACTTTCATAACATAAATTGAAGTTGAAAGGGTATTATGAGGACAGAAACCTCCTTTCCCTGTTCCTTTCCTGTCAGTCATTACAGACAAATTCATCTTAATTTGGGCTACAAATTTATATTTGCCAACATTCATGATATAATGGGAAAAATAGTCTGATTTTTTTACCAAAGTAAAATGCTTTGAAGACCACTGTACTTTGGACTGGGAGAGCAGCTAAAAACTGAAGCAAAATGTGCTTTCACATGCCACTGAAGTATGGTATAAAATTCAGAGAAGTGCCCTATTCTCTCCCCAGACATTTTCTAATAAGTAAGCCAGCTAGCTGTTCTTCCTTGCTTTACTTTGATCAAGATGTGACCTATCAAAACTGGACACCAAAACGTTCTTACAGATACTTTAACCTACAGCTGATCTTCAGGGCTTCTTCCTAAGAACCTGAAGTGGAGATCCTGCTGCCCCTAATCCCTAGCTAACATGACCAACTTTACTTGCACAGAAAAGAAAGGAATAAGTGGAGAAATAGCACATTTATGTTTGGTTCTAAGGTACGCAGGAAGATATATATCTCATACTTCTGCAGTACAGACACTGCTGCTGCCTGTATTGTTCTCCATTGGCTAGTGTATTGATGATTATCATTTCACCCACGGAATTTGGGAAGCTCACACAATACAAAAGCATTTGTCCCTGATATACCATGTTAAAAAGCTTTACCCTGAAATATACTGCTAGCAATACAAACCTTTAAAATACAGAATGAAGACTATATAGCACTCTTATTTGATTAAATAAGAGATTGTCTTTTCATGTTGTATCATTACAAACTGACAATAACTAAATTCTCATCTCCAGAACTGTAACTACATTGGCAATTCATTCAATGCTTATTTCATATAACAAAGGAATAAAACCTATAAAATTTTGGTTCTTATAATCAAGAGAATAAGTTATTTTAAATGTCTGTACAGATTCATCACAAGTGATGAGCCATACTGTACCTATAAGAAAAACTGAAGGTGCCTGGTGTCATAAATTATTAGCAATGACAATGAGTCCTTACCTAGAACAGTTTTCACTGAAATTTAATTGTTGCTATAACAAGGTATATAATTTGAAAAGCAAAGGAGTACTTGCTGTAGACACACAGGGCTGTTGTTGTTGTTAAATTTTGTAGACTTTTTTTAATACTGTTTCATGAGATAGAAATATTAAAATTTGTTTTAAAATGTTACATAAATATGCTTGAATAGACTATCAGTAGGCATCTAATAGAGAATAAAAAAAGCTTCCATTTTTTCAGTTTCTACTCTCGATTAAAAAGCGCCATAGAGAAAAAAAAAATGAAAGGATCAAAAATCAACACCAATTTTCAAATGTGAAGTTACCTAGAAAAGTCACATTCTATATCACATAAGAAATATGAATTAGTCACTTGACATATGCAAGTGGTGGCCCTTCACAGAGTCCTGATGAACAAGAAAACACTTGCAAGAATCCTGTGTGTAGCCATATTCAGGAAAGGTCATCAGACTGTATTTAAACACGTTGATTCAGTTTGAAGAAATAGAAATGCAGAATAGGTCATTTAAGCATAGAACAGTTATAGAAATATTTCTGCTCAGGAACTTACAGTAGCATTCTTGTTGCAACTCAATATTCCATCACCTGGGATTTGACAAGGAAAAAAAACTTGCCGACAAAACCAACAGCTTCTTTCTCAAAACAGAAGTGGTGAAACTTGGTTCCATAAACATTAAAGAGGCACAGAAAACCTTACATTTTTGCATGATTTTTCTCAGAATTTTGCTATCTGTCTCCAACAGCAAATGAGTCCTTCAAATTAGATTCATCATTATTAAGAGTTTTACAAGACAACTATTGCAGTGAGCTAATTGTGCATAGCCACTTGCTTTTAGCTTAAAACACAAGCTCTCTCTAGATTTGCTGTCTCTAAGCAAGAGTTACGCAAAGCAACAATGATATTAAAGATGCATAAAGAAATAGCCTGAAGCTCGGTCATAGCTCTGTACTGCTGTTAACTAAGTGAATAGGTATAACCAGTTCCAAACATATCTTGTCGCTAGAGACAGCAGATGGGACTGAGCAGACTCAAAGCCTGTATATGAATGAGGGAGAATAGTTAGTGCAGGTGCCTGAGCAGTTCCACTTGGCATCTGCAAGTGCCAGAGATTGGCAGAAAAAGCTGATAGGTGTGATGCACTGGGCTATGCATGGAGCTGCATCATTAATGTGGTACACTCACACAAAGCAGTGGAGCTATACATGCCAAGACAGAGTCATTATTTACATCTTTCTTGACAATGGGACTCCAGCCTGAATCAGCAAAATTTCCAGCTTCAGCCTAACACCCAAGTCGTTTGTGCCTAGAGACAATCTCTGATCTCTAGAAGGGGTCTGTCCACTTTTTCTTCCTCCTCAAGGTTATCTAGTAACTGCCAAGCTTTGATGAAGGCAACAATATACAATTACAGGGAGCATAAACATCTGAATAGCCAAAGAAAAAAAATCCCTGCTTTCACTGGCACACACACAGAATGAATTAACACTTTTCCTCACTTAAAGCAACAGATTCTGGCCAATGCACTTCATGCATTTTACTCCAGAAGCGATTTAGCTCTTAGATTTCTGCAAAATCCTGCCCATGCAAAGTTTCATGTAAAATGCTAACCAGTTATGATGTTCTTCCTTACACTGAACTACTTTGGAACTGGAGATAGGACTCTCATTTCCTACTGGAATCTATATCTTCATAACAAGTAGATGCCTCAGCTCCTCCAGAAACATATGGGAGTTTTCTAGGTTGACAGTGCATAAAATTCAGTCAGGTGAGTGGAAGACAATTAAATAGTTCATAAAGGACTCCAAGGATAAAGTGCACCTAAGGTAAAAGCCAGATTTGGATCAAAGATGGGCAATAATTTGACAGAGGAGATTTGGGGCAGATGTGTCAACACCACCCTACCTGCTCCCCACTCACATCTTGAACATTATCTCCCTTTGTGGATCTAGACTATCAGTTAAATGGCAAAGTTTAATCTTTGCAGGTGATTTGGGCATGCTGAGTATCTACCCACTCCAGTTCTCTTCAATTACTTCCAGCTTTTTGAGATGATAATATTGCACCTCTCTCAAGACTCTGGAAATTTTGTTACCATAAAATGACTGCAGCAAAAAATCACTAGGTTATCTCTGATGTTAAATGAAGGTAACATTCTCTAAGCTGTGGATACTGACATTCTTCATCCATATCCTCATTTAGCTCAAGACTATTGACTGTACTAAACACACCCAAGCCTAAAGATCTGAAGTCCTTACATATCACTGCAAAGTGCATCTTTCCAAATAAAGAGAGAAGACAGAAACTTGATGCAACTCTCAACAATACAAAAAATGATGCTGCTTTGACAGACTGTTCTTCAGATTTAAAGGAAAATATGACTATCAGAGAAAAATAACTTTTTAATGGAAGCGTAGGAGAGTCAAGAGAAATCGGATTCTGAATGAATATTCACATCTTACATGTTAAAGGCACCAATTCATTACATGAATTTTTAAATGGCTAACTAATTTTCTGTGCAATGTCATAATACTTTCATCCAGCAAACAGCTGTCCTTGACCCTTTAAACACCTTACAAATTTTTCTTCAACATGCATTGTAGTGCAGTTCATTGTTTTGGTGAATGAGCTGTGTTCCAAGTGTACAAGTGTATCACAACCTGCCTTATCAGATATATTATAATAAGTCTGAAGATTTCAGGACCACAACCAGACCTACTCAACTCTGCAGTACATCAAATGACAGCAATCATCTACAAGTTGCTGTTAAAGCTCTAAAGATCTCAAAGAAGTAACTTCTAGCTCAGAAATCATGAAAATGAATGAGGATAGAATAAAAACTTCCAAGTGAACTGACTCACTCTTAACGATGGTATTATAGAAACAGTGCTTGATGCTTCATGGTACTTTCCAAAGGACAACACCTACTGTATCAGAGGTTAAAAGCAATACATGGATTGACTTTTTCCTCTAATGTGATATGTCAAGTAGTTTAGAACATCTGGTGCAGGAGAACTCTTACTTATCTTACAATTTAAATGCATAGGAGAAACATAACTACGGAATTATTGTTAGAAATATAAATAACTAGCATGTTATCTTACCTTAATCAAGACTACTAATTTATACAGTCTGAAGACATCCATTACTCTCTCCTGTCCTCAAAACATAGTATTGTCATCTCCTAAAGAGAAATTTCCCCTCAGTATTCAGGGCTATTCAGCATGCTTGCTCTATCTGGGAGGTTTGTTACATTTGTTTTCAACCTATATGAAACTCATTGTTAACAGACTATTTTCCGTATGGTTTCTGTAGGAAGAGAAAAGGTAGGGGTGAGCATGGACTTCTCATACGAGTATTCAGAGACTAACCACGGATCTACCCCTTACCTCCACCTTGTGGGGAAGAAATCCATCTGATGTGAATGCAAAGAATATCTATTCTTCACAAGCCACCATCTACTGCAGATAGAAAATCACCAGAGAATAATTACTATTCTGATCCACTCTACCATGAAACCCTCCTACCAGCAGAAAGTTAAGGGGCATTTGATGCAGAACAGTGCTACAAACCTGCTCTTAATAGGTATTGACCATTGATGGTCCTTACTGCCTTACTTACTCTTGAATGTTTCCAGATGACTAGAAGCAGTAAGATACAATTACTACTCTTTCACTTGCACACATACAAATATCCTGAGAATGAGTCTTTGCAAATGCTGTTCTTGGCCTTTCAGAAATAGAATAAATTAAGGGGGACATAAACAAGTTGGAGGAATGGATCAGTCTCCTGAAATTCAAGAAGCACAGATGCTAAGTCCAACAATAGTACAGGCTAGGGTCAGATGGGCAGGAAAACATTTTTACTGAAAAGACTTGAGAAGTGTGGTGGACAGCAAGGTATAGATATCTGCAATGTACCCCAGAAGCAATGAAGGCTGACAGCATCCCGGGTTGTATCAACAGAAGCATAGCCAGTTGTTTGAGGGAGTTAATTACTCTACTTAGTTCTTGTCAGACAGTCTGCACTTACTGCACACAGTTCTGGACCCTTCAGTACATGAATGGTATCAGTAAATTCAAACAAGTTCACAGAACTACAAAAATAGTCCATGCACAGAAGCACATGTCCTTTGAAGAGATATTGAGGTAACCAGGCTTGTTCAGCTTGGAAAGTAATAAAAGTTTTACGGAGGGAACTAAATGGAGCCTTCCAGTACTATTCACTACCAGGGAGCTATCAATAAAATAAAGCCAAGATTTTCATTGTGATGCACAATAGGAAAATGGCCAGAGGAGGCATAAACTGAAATGAATGATTCTGACTGGATATAAAGTGAAAAGATTCACTACAAAAATAATTATAGAGAAGAACAGGAGGTAGAGAAATCACGCAACCTCCATCCTTAGAGGTTTTCAAAACCCACCAGACCTGATTGTCCTGAGCTGACCTCATAGCTGACCTATGTCGAGCAGGAGGCTGGGCTTCCAAGGTCCCTTACTGAATGACTTTGAGTCTTGTCTCTATTGATTCTTCAACTAGGAACTTACAAAGCCATGTCACTAGTTCAGGTTACCTGTTTAAGCTCAATGAAATACAAAATGTAATATCATTCTACTTGGATATCAAGTGTTTTATTTGAGAAGCTTACATTAATAAAAATCTTTCTGACTGTAGGCAAATTTCCATAGAAAATGTCAACAAGAAACAACTTATACAAACGGGGTTTTTTTGTTCTTCATCTTTGCTACTAACAAATAGGAAATACAAATATTTCAAATTCAAAACTCTTGAGTTTTCAGTTTTGAATTTTAATTTTAAACTTTTTCTAAAAATTTAGCACATATGTATATAGTTTAAAGTTTTCTGTGAAAAAGGCATTGAGAAAACCTCAGAAGGTTTTCTAAGTACTTACCTAGTGCATCTTACCACAGCACTTGTCTCTCCCTAAAATACGTAAATATTTTAGCCTTTCTCCTAGGCTGAGCTGTAGCTGGGCCACTGCCTGAAAAAAGCCGGTCTGCACTATTCCTCGCTTGTCATAGACCCAAATGCTATTGTACAAGAAACTAGATTTCTGTTATTTCTTTGCTGACTTTGGCTCTTGGAAAATGAGTATTTAATTTTCTTATTTGGAAAACTGGATGTTATAAAGAGCAACACCAGGAATATTTCATCTTTTGCCAACAGGCATGTTAATAAAGAGATAATCCTCTTCTCAAGGCTGAGCCAATACATACTGTTAATGTGAAATCCTTCACTCATCTTCTTCTGTTTATGTCCTGTTAATCATTTAACATTATTACAAACAATACAGTAAGCTAATTACCTTTCAGTCACTTTTTTCTTCCACATTATAAACTAAATTACTTACTCATGGAAATATTGTCTCTGTATAGTTGAACTATTTGTTTATGTTCCTGCCTTCCAGGCTGTTTAACGTTATTTAAACTTAGAGATACCAAAAACCTGAAAATGTCTTCCCAAACAGCTGATATGAGGATTCTTGGGGTGTGGTGGAGACTTTTTTATTAGTTTCTTTTGCCGTTTGAGTGTTTTTTGCTGCATGGTTTGGGTTTTTTTCCTTCGTAGGGTGGAGGAATTAAAAGGAGGGCAGAGGGAGGAAGGAGTAGAGGTAATGTGGCATTAATGAGTTTTCCCCTTGATTGTCAGAGCCACTTTTGGATTCTGTTTATAAAACATTCTACAAAACTTGGAAAAAAACCTATATAGCCTTCTGAGATTAAGTTGGTAAAGAACTTTGATAAGAGCAAGCAAAAATGAATTGCACCCATTACTTCATTTACCTAACTCATTATCATTATTACAGACACAGAATCTTTAAATCATGGATCAGACAATATTCAGCAACATGATCAATTGACAGAGTGATCATACAATATGATAAGTACAGGAAAGGAATACATAATTGAAGAAAATGTATTTAATAAAAATACTCCCTTCCAAAAATATATGAGTCAGCAGAACCAGAGACTGATGGAAAAGACTTTCTAGAAGCTCATTCATCCTTCTTTGAAAAAAGAACTCTGTAAATGAAGTGTCATATTTACTCTGTTACTCTGAATGAAGTGGTTTGCCTAGTCCGATTTTCTACTCCTAAAAGTAGGGTTTGGGATATGAGCTTGCACATTATCTGCCTTTGGGTTTCCACTAAAAAGTTGATTATCACCTGGTATTTATAATCACTTACAGAAATCACCCATGGGGGATTATAACAGTGATGAAGCCCACAGCCTCCACATTTACCCAGGAGTAAGTTCTTCTAAAGTAAGAAACATCATGCAGAAGATGACCACTAGCTTCAGCAAAACATCCAAATACCTTTAGGCATTTAAACATTCTGCTGAACTATGGTAACTAAAGTATCATGAACTCTGCACATTTGAGTCACAGCATGAAGCAGAAAGTGTTCTTTTAGCTTATGAAAACAAAGGAGACTTTCAGGTAAAGATTATATTTTAAAACAAACCTCTGTAGAATAGTGAGAAAATAGAATCAACATAAGCTTTCAAAATAGACAGCAAGGTAAAACCATGCCAGCATTTCATGTTTTGGATTACTGAATATTGAGTTCTGAATATTAGTATAAATATTTAATATATTTCAAAATATGTGATGGAAATGCTGCATATACTCACAATACTCAGTACTAGTGAAAGCAAATCAGAATGTGTTCTGAAACTTGTTATATTCTGAAACTGAAGACACGTATCCATGCATTATTCTTCTTTTATTTGACAGGTAAGTACAATAAGTATTAATATATGAAATATTGTACCGCTGTCAGTTTTCATAGAATGATACCAAATCCTGCCATCCAATTTTGAGGGCAATGGAAAACTTCTGTACACGGGAGGAAAGAAATACAGTATGGAATCAGTTCCAAGATCATTACAAAAAATCCATATGTTTTGAAAAAGCAAGTATTTAATGTAAATGAAAACTTCCCTTGATGATATAAATAGCATTTTAAGTCTACTCTCTTGATTTAAGAATAAAAAACCCAAAACCTGAAAAAAAAAACTATTTATCTTATTTGCATGTACAATTGTGTTTCAATGAAACATACTACTGATACTTTCATCAGAAAGACTCTATAGACAACAACAAAAGAAACTTGTCTGAGGTGAGTTACATTTGCTCCAACAAAACCCAATGAAACTGAAAAAAAGTTCAAGATGTAGGCGAGAAAATCCTCCCAATAAAATTGTGGATCACATCAAAGCCAAGTAGGGACACAGGAGGGACAAGAATCCATGATATGACTTTTTGGCCATCTGGACATCAAACTGTTGATCACTACCCTCTGAATATGACCATCCAACCAGTTTCTTCACCTCCCCTGGAGGTGTTTAAGGCACGAGTGGATGAGGTCTTGAGGGGCATGGTTTAGTGTTAGATAGGAATGGTTGGACTAGAAGATCCGATGGGTCCCTTCCAACCTGGTTGTTCTATGGTTCTATGGTTCTTATCCACCAAACAGTCCACTCATCAAATCCATATCTCTCTAATTTAGAGAGAAGGATGTTGTGGGGGACCATGTCAATGGCCTTACAGAAGTCTAGATAGATCACATCGTTGATTTTCCCACATTCTCTGCTGTGGTTACCCCATAATAGAAAGCCACTAAGTTGGTCAGACAGGACTTGCCCTTGGTGAAACCTCACTGGCTGCTGTTAATCACCTCCCTGTCCCTCATGTGCTTTAACATAGCTTCTGGGAGGATCTTGTTCCGTGATCTTCCCAGGCACAGAGATGAGGCTGACAGGTCAGTAGTTCCCAGTGTCATTTCATCTGGGATACTGAAAGTTAGATTCCACAAGAGATTCATACGGCTATTCTTAAAAATAATTTGCACATCATGGTTATCTCTGTATTGCTCAATCAGGTCCCTTGTTTGAATCCATTGATTCTCGTGCAAGTATTCACAAAGTTCATTCACTCAGAAGCCACCCATGACTCCTTGCAGCAAGAAACAGTCACATAATACAAGAAAACATCCAGAGTTTCCGAAGAAGTACATGTATTTTATTTCCCAGATAAAAAGAAAAATGCACACAGATCCCTGACATTACTGAATTTCCTAATAAAACTTTGCAGACATAATTATTTGGAGACCTTTCACAGGGAAGTCTTATTGCAGGAATTTGGGATTTTTTCTACCTATATAATCAGCTTTCAGCCTTTGGCTGAGAAGTGCTCTTGTTGAACACATAAAACATGGGTGCGTGACTGAAATTCCAAAGGCAAATAATTTTTTTACAGTATTTCTACTTAATGCAACATGTTTAAATGAAAAAAAAAAGTTATGCTTTCATAAAAATTGTCGTCCATCCTAAACTTAAATACACTTCTAAACTGCAATATGATTACAAAGTAGATGATTGTAAATGGAAAAGGAGAGTGTCAAGCCGATGAACATACAGTAGTGTTTTCTACAATGTTTTTTCTTTAATTGTCTAGATTTGCATCTTAAGTGCTACTTGAACCTTAAGAAAAAAGCTGGTACCTTTTAAACTGTATATTATTTTTAATAATTGATTCAAATAGAATTACTAATGACAGGTAGCTTTTCTAAAAAGAACCCTGAGTTACTTCAATGAAGGAAATTTGCAAATCAGTTAAAGATAAACTAGTGTCTAGAACTACATCTCACTGTAGTTTTTTTTTCTGACATTTCTCAATAACTTCCATCCTTGAGGGAAAAACTTGGATAATACATTATTCTGTGCTACTGTATTGCACTGAAGGAAAATAAATTTTCCTGGAAAATGAGACTTAAAAAAAAAATTACTCTATAATCTGTTGGCTATTTAAATATAGAACTGCAGAAAAGACTTTTTGAAAGGAAATGGATTAAAAGACAGTGAAAATATTTCTTTGTAAAAAGAAAAGTTACTTAATTGGAAGAAGAATTTGGTCAAGGATCAAGCTTTGGGAAAGAACTTTTGATTAATCAAAAGTTTTACCAAGCTAAACTTATCTTTAAAAGATGTCCAAGACATTGATAAAGTGTCATACACACAGATGTTAAAATCAGGGTAAGAATGGGAACCACAGACTCTTTAGAAGTGAAAGAATAGGAATAGTAAATACGGGATTCCAAATTAAACTAAGGTGCAACCAAACAATAGAAAAGATTTGTTCACGTATAACAGTCACAACTAGCTATTGTTTTACGATATATTTTTAGAAACAGACATTTAACAGGGCATTATAGGACTATTAATTTTAACCATTTAGAGCAAGAACTGACCCAAAAATTACTAAAAAAAATTTGACTCAAAGTTTTCCAGTGAGACTGATACACGCTATAAATAACTAGACCTCCAGTACATGCTAAGGATTCAGCATAATTTAGTTTTACCAAAAAACAGTGGCACATATTTTCTTCTGCTGCTTAGTTTATGAAATAGTGATATAACATGTTTTGGAGCCATTTTTTTCACTCCTTGTCTAATTTTCTACAGAAGGTTCATAGATGTCTTCTAACATCTATAGATTTGATGGATTCACCCTTTTCTTTTTTTATATATATTTCCAGTTCATTGCTTTTTTTCTTAATAGCACACATCAGTGTTTCAAAATTTCAAGGCTCACACAAAAAAAATAATTTACTGTCTACTGGTTTTCTCTCCAAGTTTTTGCCTCAGTTTTTAAATGGATTCAACCCCCTATTACAAATCTTTTAGCATCATTTTTTGAAATAGACTGTATTTTTTAAAGAAAGCAACTGAAACCTGTTCATAACCATAATTAGATATTGACCTATGCAGAAGTCACCCCAAAATCAAACTATTTACTTTCTTGGGAAATGGGATAAATTGCTGTCCAGCTTTCAACTTGCTAGAAATACCACAAAAGTACTCTGCTGTTTCTATATGCCAAGAAAGTACAACATGTCATTTCACATTAGATTTTACACAGATTAAGAAAAGTCTATTACTCACTTCTGAAGCACTAAACTTTTATCTCTTTCTGTTACCAATGATTTACTCCTCACCTAATCTTAAAAAAAAAAAAAAAAAAAAAAAAAAAAAAAAAAAAAAAAATTTAGTTTCAAGATGTGTTTTCTACATCTTGATATTCACCTGCTATTTTCATCTTAAGGCTTTGGAAGAAATGGCTCATTGTGAACTCCTTGTTCAGGTTATGGTAACCAAAAGATACTATTCTGTCTGCCATATGCAAAAGAGCAACTTGGCTTACTGGATAGGATTGGATTTGTTTTGTTTCCCTCAATAGTAATAAACTGGAAAAACTTACTATTTTGTTTCAGAAATCTAATCCAAATACCACATACTTGACTGTATTGAGCACTTCAAGTACTCTTTGAAGGTCTCAATACTTACGTACCAAGCATTTTGCCCTGAATAAACAAATCAAGTCCCATTTTCTTTAAGATACTCTGCATAAAGATAGCTAAAAAGGCACTCCACATCCTCCACACAGAACTTATTCCTAGACAAATTAAATCAGTAAGACTCCTATCACTTTGGCTAGGTGAATATGAAGCACTTACTGTTTTAAATTTCCTTCAAGAGATTTTCTCTACCATACTATTTATTCCTATATTTCCCAGCAGTAGATTGCATTGCAATAGGAATTTATGTACAAACTTGAAGGATACTAAATCGTACTAATCTCTAGAATAACTGGTAAAAAATCATGGAATTATCTTTAGTCGATAAGTTTTCTCTGGCAATCAACAGATGACTTACCATTAGCCTCAAAAGCACAAGAGACTCTATCACATTACAGACATGTCCAGCACATCATATTCCAAATAACCAAACATTGTTTTCTTCCTTTATGTCCAGTTTTCTTCAGTGTTGTCACCTCAGTTCATTAAAAGCATGCTCATACTCATGAGTATCTAGTAAATTTTAATTTTCTTATTGGCCATAAGCTCCATAATATTGCCACACTATTTCTCACTTGAATAAAAATTTTACTTGAGAAAACTTTGAATTAGCAGAGCAAGGGTCTCGAATATCTCATTCTTTCCTTCCCTTCGGCTATGTATCTAATGACACACATTAAAAGAAAAAAATTGCATTAAAACTGAAAATCTAGGATGTAGATAATCTATGGTAAGCATGGGGAAGTTATTTGTCCACTGTTACAATGCTTTTTAAGAGTTGAACTCTTGACATCAGGAAGACATCAAGGCAAAATAAACACAAATTTGAATAGAATCATAGAATCAACTGGTTGGAAAAGACCTCTTGGATCATCAAGTTTTACCATTCCTATCTGCCACTCAACCATGTCCCTGAGCACCTTGCTACCCATCTTTTAAATACCTCCAGGGATGGGAACTTAACCACCTCCTTGGGCACCCTGTTCCACTGCCCAGAGATTATTCCACTGCCCACTGATATTCAGTATGAATGACTGCTGCAGCTTGAGGATGCTGCCCCTTGTCCCAACCCTTTTACTTGGGAGAAGAGGTCAGCTCCCTCCTCTCTATAACCTCCTTTCAGGTAGTCGTAGAGAGCAATGAAGTCTCCCCTCAGCCTCCTCTTCTCCAGCTCTCTCAGACGTTCCTCATAAGACCTGTTCTCCAGCCCCTTCACCAGCTTCATTGCTTTTCTATGGACTTGCTCCAGAGCCTCAACATCCTTCTTGTGCTGAGGGGCCCAAAAATGAACACAGGATTCAAGGTAAAGTCTCACCAGTGGCAAGTACTAGAGGGAGAATAACCTCCCTGGACCTGCTGGTCACACCATTTCTGATACAAGCCAAGGTGCCATTGGCCTTCTTGGCCACCTGGGCACGTTGCTGGCTCATGTTCAGTCACTGTCAACCAACACCCCCAGGTCCCTCTCCTGCAGGAAGATTTCTAGACAGACTTCTCCTAGTCTGTAGCTCTGCACAGGGTTGTTGTGCCCCAAGTGCAGGACCCAGCACTTGGCCTTGTTAAACCTTGTGCCATTGGTCTCAGCCCAGCAGTCCAGCCTGTTCAGATCCCTTTGGAGCCTCCCCACCCTCCAGCAGGTAGACGTTTCCATATTAATAATTGAAAAATACTCTGTGGATATAGCGCTCCTTTTCCTTTTGTTGCTTTAGTCCTATACTCTATCTAGCCTGGGTAAATAACCTTAAGAAGTTTTCTCAGTCTCCTTTTTTATACCAATATTGAATCATAAAGGCCACATATAGGTTTGAGTTTTAAAAATATGCAAATTTTGCAGAGTGGGTAGTCATCACCTCCCTATATTTAGGCCTGATAATTTATTCCCAAAATTCTAAATTGTTATTCCAGGTATAAAAAGTTTGAAAAATACTGTGTACTATGACAAATATGCCTTCAGCAGGGAAAAAAATAAATATTAAAAAAATCCTTGAGCAACATCACATTGTAACTGTGTAAATTGTCAACTTTCAAGGTGTTGCTTGGAGTTAGAAATCCCTGAAACATTAAATCAGTCTCTGTCCTACTCCAGAAGTTGAGCTCAGCTTATCTGCTGTCATCAGCAACCCTAAATGCATATGTTTTATTGCCTAATGGCAAGGTTCTCTCAAATTCCCTAACCCAAATAGTCTGGCAGAGCCCACATTTACAAACCTTCAGGGCATCCTGCAGGGCTTATCTATTTATTCAGGCTTTTGCTTGAGGGGTTGGCTGCAGAAGCAAAGGGAAGGCTGGTAAGTTCTCTTTACTTGACAGTGAGGTCATTTTTATGTATTAATTTATGTACATGAGCCTAGAGATTATGATAGGCACATTTCATACAATAACAAACAACTTTAGACACATCCTAATTAACTTTGACTAAACAAGAAAAGAACTGTCCATATCTCCAGTATAGATAAATTCCTGTAAAAACTAGTCATGAATACAGATGCTACAAAATAGAAGAGTTGGTCAGACCCAAAATTAATAGGGGAAAAAAAAAGTGTTTTTTACAGACTGAGATATCAGTGTAAAAATATAAAGGAAATTTATAGCTTTTATGTCAGTAACTACACTGTTCTCTTTTTGGAACTGTCAAAGTCTTTTCTTCGGAATCCTTTTAATTGTTACTGAGTAACACAAAAGAGAAATTCTTCCGCCCTCTTAGTATAACCCTGAACATAATTTTGCAAGTATCCAGAATTTTCAGAATTACTGTAGTGCACTAGACTCAGAAGGAAACAAAAGGAGTTTCTAAGAAGACAAAAAAAAAAAAAAAACAAACCTCAAAAAGGAGCACAAAACGGTACATTCATGGTGTTACAGTGAAATAAGATAATCAATACAAGGAATCAACTGGAAAGTGGAGCTGATTGCTGAATACTTTCTGACAAATCTTAAGAAAATTTCCTGCAGATGTTGGTTTGACCCCTTCCCCAAAGAAACAAGAGAAACCTATTAGAATGCCTACCCTAAGGGTCAGCTTAAATATAACATTGTTTCATTAGTTTTTTTCCTGGGGGGGGAGGGCAGGGCTAAAGAAAATGTATTTAATGTGACACACATCAGTTCTACAAATGGATTTGAAAGAAGTGCAGCAAGTCTTATGGCAACTATTTTCTATTGTGTTTAAATTATTTAGACTCTAATGTGGATGTTACTTAGTGATGCCAAGTTTCAGTAAAATAGATACTGCTTCAGTGACAAAGTCTCCCTAACCTGGGACTGTTCAAGTCCCAGGCCAACGGATTAAGCTACAGCAGAACAGCGGTATTCAGCGGAGGCGATATAAAGGCTCTTTGAAGAATTTAGGGAGGCCAAGAGAAGCTTCAGTTCTATAAAATCTCTGTTCTACCTGCAGTTTGTCAGAAGGAATTAAAATGAATCATTCTGGTTTCAGTGGTTGGATAGACCAATTTAAGAAATGCAGAGGACTGATAGAGATGCACAGTGACAGAAATGCAACTGAGGATCGTACCAAAGGCTAGAAAGTGACCAAGTACCAGGTGCTTATGAAAAAAAAAAGAAAAAAACAAAAACAAAAAACCCCAAACTTAAGAGAACCTGTAGTTGCAAAATCAGGTCTGATATTGTGTTACAGGGTAGCTTATATACAACTGGTGTTTTATCAAAAGGAATGCATAGTGGGGTTGCAGTCCTACTGCAGAAATGAGATAGAAGACTCTGAATTTCACACACGCTCCCCATTTGAAATCAAACAATGATTAGGATGTTCCGAATACCTTCCAAAAATATTCATGGCAAGTAAACAGAAAACATTGTGTTCTTAGATGACACAAGTAGACCACAATTTAAGAATGGAAATTGTTAAGCAGTGAGCGAAAAAAATTTTGCACTTTCACAAACATGAATATGAAATAAAAGCAGATAATATGCTCAGCAGGTCACACACAAGTTTTCTCTTCCAATACCTAAATTACAGCAACATTCCTAAATATGACCTATGCTATTTACAAAGAATATCATAAATACCAAGAGATGTTTCATTAACTAATGGAAGTTTTTAAAATTCATTAATCTGTGGTGGCTGACAAATTTGTGGTTTAGGTCATAATATCAAAAAGCATTTTAGGTAATGCAGAACACTTTCAATAAGTTCCTTCAGTTCCAGGGATCCATTTCCCTTTCTTTGATCCATGAAATGTATTTCAGAGCCAGGAGCTGGAAGATATGGAGTGAAAAACCTGTGGGGATTTTCCCATTTATCACCTTTGGTCTCTAGTAGTGACTTATGGAGAATGTCATGTTTCTCTATAGACTGTAAAATGAAGTTCTTCCTTAAGCACAAACAGAAATTTAAGATGAAGAATACAAAGATGACTTCAAATTTCAAATGTATCTTCTGCCTCCGTGGTAAAATAAAGCATCCCATAGCTCAGCTGAACAATCTGTTTTGCGGCTGCTTCTCAGTGCAAGTGGGGGAACAGATGAAATAAAGCTGTATTTCTGGCTTGGCTACAAGTTGCATGGAAATGCCACATAAGATTTCCTTACCATCAACAATCATCTTGTCATGCTTAGGGTTGACTGCCCTGTATGTAATGTAATGATTTTGAGGAGAAAAATGAGGTTAATGATGTAAACTCAACTTCTCAAAACAAACATGGAAGCCTGCCACAGCAATTGCAAAGTACATGAACTTTTCTTCTTCACAAATGCAAATGTTCTATTTTTATCTTACCACTAAGTATATATTTAATAGACTTCATTTACATTGCTGGACTAAAGCCTTATTTAAGAATAATGAAAGACCAAAATACAAAATCCCTGGACTATTACTTTTGTAATAGGAATTGGAAAGTACACCTACCCTTGCATATAACTGGAAACGTTTTTAAAAACACAAAACTGGTTGCAGAAGAGATTTCTTTACTGTGAAAACGTCCCTGCTTCACTTCAGACACCATTCACTTTACCCAGGAGAGTCACTAAACCACTAAGACTAACTATAAGTATCTAACCTGTTGAGGTTTTCTGATCATCATCTACTTTATTTACTCAGAATTTCTGACGTAGTTGTCATCAATACTGAAAAATTGAAAGTGAATATATTATCCAGCCAATATAGTTGGAATGGAAAGAAAGGAAAAAGCTTTTTTCCCCAAGGTTTAGGAACATAAAGTCCTTAATGTGTCTACTTATTTATGATGAGACCGCTCTGTCTTTGTTGAGGATGTCATACCACACACAACAGATGGTCAACCAAAACCCCATCATGTTTTCTTCAATTATTTGTGAAAGACTGCAGAGGGGGAGGGAAGAACTATGATTATACAATAAAACCTGAAAGGAATACAAAGCCAGGTGCTAAACCATAACAAGCACAATATGCTGAAGGAAACAGATATTCATGCACAAGTTGCCCAGAAACTGGTCAAAGACATTCCACTTCAACAGAAATGAAGGACAAAACCAAACATTCATGATGCCAACACAGATAGCTTAATCATTCATTCTGTCTACTGTATTTTTTCAGTACTCCAAAGGCACATACACCTGACTTTGCATAGATCGTTCACAGAATTACTAATGTAACATCATGAGAACATATGTAAAAATAATTACTACATTTACTGCTGTATCTTTGAGTCTAATTGCAAAAGGATTTAAAGGGCAAACTTGCAACATGAAGGGAGACCAATCAGCCTTTTACATACGAGGTAATGCTCAGCACAACAAACAGAGGTGTGCTTTCTGATTCTCCTAAGCCCTTAAGAATATATTTTTCATGGGCCAAGGAGCTCCTGTGTAAGAGAATGTGTAGAACAGATTTACCAAATCTTCCTTCATTTCCATATGTCTTAAAATTTTACCACCACCACTCCACTAAAACACAAATGCTGATTGCGGCGTTACTTCAAACATTTAAATATTAATGACAAAAGAAATACATCAGAAAAAATGTGGCAGAGACTTATTAAAAGATGCTTGTATTAATAGTTGTGTTTATATTATTTTTCTGAGCTAAAAGGGCTTGACCTCAGAGCTGCACAAATTCAGGGTGCTTGAGGTGAGATGATTTGATTAGATTACATCATCTGAGTCTCTGTGTATTTCAAGCCACTGCACTTTTACCCAGCTATCTCTCCCTCACTAGATCCAGTAAGTTACTTTTATAAAGATTATCCTCCTGAAGGTGCCAATACTTCTTGTGAAGACATCAAAAAGCAGAAAGGCAACCAATTATTTTTGACAACATGTTCCAAAGCTTTCTATCTCACTCATGGATAAAGTCCAATTGATGATTTGCTTCAGTTTCTTTCCAGCCACTGTCCATTGGTAAATGATTCACTTTTAAAATCCTTCAATATCAAATGCTTTCCTTGTCAGGATGCACTGAAAAAACACTTCAGATTTTTCATATATTAGAGAAATTATATACATACCAATGTATTTATATTAGATAAATATACAGATAACAGCTTAAATCTGATTCTCTATAGGAATATTTTCTCTATCCAGAACTTCCAGAAGGAAACTGCTTTCTCTGCCTTCCTCAATTAATTCTGAGCTACAGATGCTAAAATTCCCATTAGGTTCGTTATCAATTTCATCACAGTCACAAAGGTAAGTTACCTCTGTATTTGTACTCATATTTGTTTGTATATTAAAGTATAAGAGCAAACTTCAGATACTGAAATCAAGATGATGGTTAGCTATGAAGCCCAGAGCTGCTTTTTGTTCATAAGAAGTGACTGTGTATCTTCATTCTGTGCTGTGGGGTTTTATATCCATAACCCCGTGCTGGGTTTTACTAACATGTAACATTTATGCTTCGCTATTCATTCACTCTCATTTTTTAACCCCGTATCACCTTCACCTTTGCTTTATTTTCAGATCATTGCTAGATGATATTGAATGACAATTGACGTAGTACCAGCCTCCACCAAAATTCCCTGAATTTATTTCTTCTTCAGATAAGATTCCTCTTGATAGTTGTTTTGAACTATAAGAAATCTCTTCTCTTCTCAGGTGTACTTAAGTGATAATGTACAGGAGTAAATGTCATTCTTCCCCAGAATATTATGCAGCATGACATGAAAATACATCACACATTTTCACAATTAGAAATATTTGCCCCAATTAAAGTGTCAGAGAATAAAACCCAGCTTATTTCAAAGGTCATTTTCTATAAATTGACAGACATCATTAATCCATATTGCCTTCTCTGTTATTTCACTTAATCCTAATACCAATTGACTAGACTACAGTTGCCCCAGGCATCCGGTTTGCTTATTTTAAATATCAGAATGACAGTAGTGCTTCAAGCCTTTTGGATTCTCATTCTTAATCAAGAAGATCTCAAAGGAAAGGTTCTGGTCAGAAAAGGATACTGCTCACTCCAATCTGCTCAAAACAAAAATTTCAATATAGATTCTTATATACGTATCAGAAAGCGTACACTTAGAACCATATTCTTAAGTGTAATATACTTTGCAGTGGTACTGCATAAGCTATACAAGCTATTCCAGGCAAAAAAAATCATGTCCAAGTAATGTGTCATTGTCTTTTAAATTCACACTATCATGATAGTTTTGTAGTCTTGCAAAAGAAAAGCTAAATTCTTTTCATTACGTTTCAGTACTCCTTGAGGCAACCATTTTCATTCCCCAAATTTACTGGTGTAAATAAAAGCTTCAAGCATGAGTTTTCTGTGCTTCTTTATATAAGTCTGCTATACGGAATGGTTCCTTTAGTGTGCAATGGAGATAATGAATTATATGACCAAAAAAGACTACTCAAAAGAACTCAAGTGTTTACTATCAACACTAGCAAAACCCAAATTCCTGAGATAACGAAATTATACTTTTGGAGGTTTTAGAACTTGTTTCACAGGTATTCGAGTCTGTCCTAATTGAATTGGGAGCTCTGACTGAGGCCTAAACTCTATTTAAAGACAACTAGGTCTTGCATTTTGGGGTGAAACATACCTGAAATCTGAAGTTCATTTTAAGAACTTGTCCTCCAAGTTACTACCCTACAGCAACAGATAATCAGAAGTTACTGCAAGATGGTGCATTCCTGTACTGTATCACATGGATCACAAAGACAAATCTTCCATCTCTACCAGTGAAAATGCTGTGTTAAAGTCACATTACAATGTAAAGATCTCCCTATAATAAGTGTTCCATCACTCTAGAAAACCCTTAACCAAAATAAATCACACTTTTCCAGTTCTGAAACAAAATTTCACATTCACAGGAGACTTAAGCTTGAGAGTTACCTTCCCTCTTCACTATGCACACCTCTTGTTTCACTCTTTGACATGTAACTTTCATCAATATAACACTTCTCATCATCTGAGGCAAAAATCCATAAAGATACAACTGCTCATAGAGCATACACTAATTGTTACCACCTTAAGACTCTTCAAAAAGGTAATGATCATTTCAGCATCCATTAACTCTCCTAGGACCTCTTCAGACTGGACTTTCCCTTACAAGAGACATAAAGACAATTTGAATTTCACAGGTATTTTTTGATAAAAACAACATTGACAGAAAGTGATGAAGCTGGAGTAGGTGTTCAATTCCTTCCAATTATGCAGGAAAGCACCAGTACAAGGCAAAGTAGAAATCAGAGACTGTGTAGAAAATTATTTTAGTTATCACATGGTATATGAATAACTCAAATTTCTTCCTCTCACTGTTCAAGGGGTACAATAATAACTTCAGCTTTTGCCAATATGCATGTTAGGTGTGAAATCGGAGGTCTTAGGAGTTGTCATGGAATGCTGCTTACTGTTCATTTACCTGGCAGTGAAATCCCTCTTCAACCACTAACAAGCAATTCCATTGGAAGAGCCAGGGACAGTTCAGTTAAGCAGCCATCTAATTTCTTAATGAAGGCAAACAAACCTAAATTACTTGTGAAAAGGGTGGAGGTAGCATCACTGCAATTTCCAGTTGTCACAATTGTCACCCTTGTAAATTCAGACTTTACAGTGTCTTGTTCAAAACAAACACGTTCCATCATGTCTCATTGCAGATGATAATTATATTCAATCCTATTTTCAAGTCTTCATTGTAGGAGGAAAACAAAATAGCATCTTCATTTCAGTTATTTTTTACTTGTATACATGAACATTTAACTGTAAAGAGTGTTAATGCTCAAGTATATGTAAGTCATGCCTATCTGTAATGCTCTACAAAGAGACAGCATTCAGAATATTCCAATGTGTTTCAGAGCAAAAAAAATAGAAAGAAATACAAGCATTATGCAACATCAGAATTCTTTACAGCTGCCCTATTTCAGTTGCAGATGAGCACTTTTATTGTCTGTCTAGCCTTATGGAAGCTGTACCTACCTTAAACAGTAAGAAATTAAATAATTTCAAAGAAAATTTAACTCTAGCAGCAGCAGAAAGACATTAAGTTCCACCAATCCATTATTTTTTACAGAAAACATGTATTTTCTTCACATTAAGCAATTTATAGATTTCAAAAGTACATCTGAGATTTATATTTTCAGTCTATTATTTCAGAAAAAGTAGTTCTAGTAAGAGTAAGTCTAGATAAATATAGGAAGACGTTGTCATTTTGTGTAGATTATTTCTAAGTTCTGAAAACAACTTGGTAAGCATTGCACCAAACAGAGAATAGAAAAATCTGAAGCTGGTTAAATGATGGATTATTTTAAAAGAATGTATATATTCCCATGAGGGGACAGAGGGGACACACTAACAACAAAAGCAAACAAATTTATAGTAAGTGTTACTTGCTAACTAAGTGGGTAGAACACTTTTCTGGTGATTCACACTGTATCACCTGCTACCACAACACTCCCTACTGTTAGTTAATAGTTAACAGTAAAACAATATAGGGAGATCTACCATTCTGGCCTGTAACATCAGAGAATAACCAATTCACCCCCTCAACTTTCCTGCACGCACCACTCACTGTTGGCAGCCCTTGGGATTCTTATGGGGAGTCACTTACACACAGAGAAATTCCAGTCCGAAGGATTTCAGCCGTCTCAAAGAAGGCAAATAGCCAATGAAAGCTTTTCATCACTTCTTTAAAGGCAGTTTCAGTATCTCTGTATTGTAACACATCATCAGGGATCAACCTGAATTATGATTTTTCCTCCCAAAGACATATTTTTTACTCCTGTGGTCCTATAGCAATTAAATGAGCTACTTTGTACTGATTTGGGTTTTATTTCAGAGCAGCAGCAGTCTTCACAGTAAAATCATGCATTGCCTGTGCAAGAATTTCTAGATATTCATTCGGTTCTTTTAAGGAAATAGTAAGTCAAATAGTAGCATTCTTGATTTTTCTGTAAATTGAGGGTTAGCTAAAAATATTGAGAACATCCTCATACTTTAATATACTATAATTTCTAAGCAGTTTGACAAAAATTAACCAATTCAGGAAGAACACATACCTCTTTTCAGAGACAGTCTTTTCACAAAACTTTCTACTCCCTTTCTGGAAACAGATTCTTATTTTGCACTGAGTAATTATCACGTTGCAAAAAGTTACTCAAGCAAACCTAGCCATTTATAGGAAACAATGGATAAAATTTTGTCTTTAGAATCCTACCACCCTTAAAGATGTTTTGTGTTAGGTCTTAAATGTAAAAAGCCCAAAGCTAAAGGGGCAAAGAGTTCAAGGGGCTGAGTGATTTTGTTGGTTTGGTTTGTTGGGATTTTTCAGTTTTTCGGTTTTGTATTTTTTTTCCCCACAATCCTTTATCACAGAATGAAATTAATTTAACATAATGTCAACAATATACTAACACTGATATACTAATGAAAATAAATATACATCAAATATAAAAGTAATATATAGATTAATCTAGATGAACAGTCAAGGTGGTCTTTCCCAAATAAATGTGTTCAGTTGGTAAGCAAATTGGCAAAATGCCATCTTACTGAAGTATTATTCAGGACTTCAAGGATGCAGCAGTCCTGAATCCTGTAAATGGCACACAGATTTGAGACTACTTGCATGTTTATATTTGAGTAGAGAGACACAGATCCATCAAAGTTATTTAGGATCTTAATTCCTATTTCTCCTCTGCAGAGTACAACCAAATTTATGTGTACATGACTGAATAAGAAACTTTCATCTACTCTTGAGGGACTTGGTTTAGTGTTAGATAGGAATGGTTGGACTAGAAGATCCGATGGGTCCCTTCCAACCTGGTTGTTCTGTGATTCTGTGAATAGGTTGCCCAGGGATGTGGTTAATTCACCTTCCCTGGAGGTGTTTAAGACACGGGTGGATGAGGTCTTGAGGGACTTGGTTTAGTGTTAGATAGGAATGGTTGGACTAGAAGATCCGATGGGTCCCTTCCAACCTGATTGTTCTGTGATTCTGTTCTGTGATACTCAAAAAAAGATTAAGGAAATAAGGGGGTTTGACCCAGTAGCTGTATTAATGTGCCCTCTATTACACTAAACCATCTTGTTGTCCATAATCATTTAGACAATTCTTTTTTAAAATCCTCTTATGTTTTTCATAATTCATTTATGATATCCCACCATGTGGTCTTTCAATGTATGTGCAAATGCATTTGGCTGCAGGTTATAGAGAGCACAGTTATCAGACTCCATTGTTCCATAAATAACAGGAAAGAGGGAGAGTGCTGAATGTAATTTATGGTGGAATTAATGTTCTATTCCCTTAATAAGGGGTTGATAAATTTAAAAAGAAAGATTTTATTGATACTTAATTTTTTCATCCTTCTACTAAATAGTAACTTGAAAAATTTACATCTAAGGCTGCTCAGGAAAGTGTTACTACTTATATGAACAAAATATTCATGGAGAATTTTAAGTTCCACTTCCACTTGACTGTCCTCAGCCCACTATCACACATGGCCAAAGCAACCCAAGGTAAGCCTCCCTAAAGGCTGGAGAATGATTTAATGATAACAGCTATTTCACCTAGTGAATTTGCACTCCACTTATAGTACATATACCAGAGACATAATGGGATGATTCAGAAATTCTTCAAGAAAAGAAGAGGGGAGAAACCAGTTCCTAAAAGACAAGAAAGACTGAGATATCAAGTATTAATCCTTGACTATAAATGCCAAGATTTAAAAAAAAAAATCTCCTTCAAGTTGTTGATTAGACAGCTATGCTTACAAACCTTGCATTTTATTTAGGAAAATAGCATTAGCGGATTTTTGTTGTTAAAAGTACAAATTATTTCATAAATATTTGTTATGGTCACTAAATTCACTGTTAACTATATTTTCTGAATAACTGATAGCTGAGCTTGTTTGCCCTGCTAAGGAGCAATGAAAGGAATAAAAATTCTGTAATACTGAGCCTAGACTAAGAGTGCCGGAGCTACCTAATTCCTAGACAGATGGCAATAGAAAGTTGGTGAATGGGTATGAATTTTCCAAACTCCAGCAGTGGCAATCTAGGGAAAGAATCCTGAGCTTGAGTGCATACAGCATGCCTCCATTTAAGCCCAGCCTGCCAGGCAAACCAGGACACATGGGCTAAAAATAAAATAGAAATTGTGGCTCACTGGCAATCTATGAGTAGCAGAATAAACAGAATGATTGCCAAGGTTTTTCCTCTTTCAGTTTTAGGCATATGCAGCTGGCACCAGTGTGTTGTTCTCATGCAACAAAGGCAGCAGATGGAATGAATTACATATTTCAACAGCCCTTGACATCACATCAAACACCTTGGCTTTTAGACTTAGAAGAGTAACTCTCGGGACTCTGTTTTTTTTCAGCTTTCAACATCCAAATAAAAGTCGTACACAGTTTTTTCCTTCTTCATAGGACAAAATAACCATGCCATATGTTGCAGACTTGCAAGTGTTGCATAGTGAAACTGCAGCAGTACCAAAAGAAAACATTAAGGCTTTGTGGTTCATACACTACTCCATGAGAAATGTGCTATAGGTAACCTCTGGAAAAAAAAAGGTCTAAAGGGCTTTTGCAATCATAGAAATTACGAGGTGTTCAGCATTTTTCTTAAAAAATAAATTTCAAGTCACTGATATTTGCAATTTGGCCAAATCAATCAGCTGTATTTAAGAAGTGTTATCAATTGCTTTTAATTTATTCCTTAAAATATGTCATTATAGTTACCCTGTGCAAGTGCACCACCTGAGCAGGTGGGGACCCTCCCCCTAAATGAAACTGATCTCAGTGACAGGTTGGGAGCAGCATCTGGCACAGCTAAACATGTCCCAAAGCACATAGACTTTATCCAGGACATGGCAAGATCTCTGTTTAGACACTAAATTCAGCTGAATGTCTGGCCCCAAATCCAGTCATAAGAAGCCTGTGTGCCTACATCTACAACTGTAATGCTAAACACAGCTTGTTTGGCTTCTGGAGTGGCTGTGAGACAGACCAGAGGAGTCACCATTACTGTCCACTGTACATATGTGCCTGAACCACTTCCTCCAGCACCCTTTCTCCTCTTCCGCATCCCATCACTCCAAAATAATGTACTCCTGCATGACTCAGAGAGCAGTCAGCAGCTGCTTCAACATAGAATTAAGTCCTCAGCACAAAGGAGGCTGAATCAACGTGTTCTGAGAAGAGGCAAGCCGGGAGGCACCACTTCCGCACAGGGTCAGAAGAGGCACCTAATGCCTGTGAAAATCTCAAAGTGATTAAGCTGATTAAAGTTTTCCTACCCTTAGAAGTCTGCGGGCCTTCTGTCTTTTTGGAGCAAGTTACCAAGAGACTCTTTGCTTTCAAGTTACCAATCATTTCTTCCAGCCTCAGGTTTTCAGTAGATCAAGTTAACATACCTTGTTATGACCTTGATCCCTTCCACTTCTGCTGAAGTGTGATCAATGCTGGCTATTCTGCTCTTTTCAGAGAACGAATAGCTTCTGAGACTTTCCGACTATATCAGACCCATATCCTCCCAGAGCTTTTTAGCTGGAAACCCTGCATGGAAAACTGACTTTGATCCTAGCTAGCTCAATACTTCTTTGAAATACATTACCTAGTCGATCTCTTTATTGTACTTGGTATTCTCTTTCCTCCTTTCAAATATGAATAACATCATTTCTTCCACCCCCATTCAGTTTACTTGTATTCAACTACTTACATTTTTAATACCTACAAAGCTGAGCTTAAATATTTCTTTTATTCCAGCTTATCAAAAAGGAATAGTTGAGCTACAAGACATTTTTCTTTCTCTTTTCTGCACTTCTTTCTGCTAAAAAATTTTTTTTTTCAATTTCTCTTGGGAAAGGATGTCCCTCTTATCCTTACCAATTGGGGAGGAAAAAAGTTTAATATCTACCTTTTGGAAAGTATAGCCTCAAGAACTTTTTCTTGTTTGAGATCTGTTAATGGGTTCAGAGTAAATGCATCAAGTGCTGCAGAACCATATGGAGTTAGGTGCTTCCATGCTCACACTTCATTCCCAAGAATACACATTTTTTTCCAGCTTTCTTATAGAAACTTTATCCCTTTGTTTGTCCCTAGTTTTCCTATGCCTCTGAAGTATAGCCCTCTGCCTACTTTCTCCTCTTTCTTGCAAGAGGCAAAGATGTGAGGCAGGAATTTTCTGACAAGGATGAACTACTTCAATTCATTTCAGTTGTCCACTATCCTAATCTCTCAGTTTCCTTAAATCCGCCACTCAAAGTAAACAGACTGCAATAGCTTACAGAAAGAGAATAAGGAAAAACAAAGCTCAGTACACATATGTAACAATGGTTCAAAGAAAATGGATTGCTAACTAAAAAAAACCATCAGCTCAACTCAGCCTACAAAACAAGGCAGGAATTAGCAAGATGTAGGCAAAATACACCAGAAATTAAATGACAAGATAAGATGGAATTCTCAATCTGTATATTCAAAGCTACTTTACCTAACTAGTCCAAGGAAAAGTATTTTTCATCATCACTATGTCAAAATAAATGGAAACTATTCTTCATGTTCAGTAGCATGCTAATCTAATATACTTGCTAATTTTTGTGTAGTTCATAATGTGATGCAGTTTAAGGTGTAATTGAAATAGAAAAATCAACTGTCACACAAAGTATTTCATTCTAATAGTGAACGTGACAGTGTATCCTGTTCTTTTTCTAGAAGTCAAGCACAGATATAAATTTTTTTTCTTTGCCATTGATAAACTAAATCACCAGTTGTTTATGCAAAAATGCTGGCATCCTTGGAAGCATAATTAATCTTCCTAAGCTCCATGAACTTGATTCACCCATTTGTTTAAGACCGCAATAAGCTAACAGAATCACAGAACAACCAGGTTGGAAGGGACCTATCGGATCTTCTAGTCCAACCATTCCTATCTAACACTAAACCAAGTCCCTCAAGACCTCATCCACCCGTGCCTTGAACACCTCCAGGGAAGGTGACTCAACCACCTCCCTGGGCAGCCTGTTCCAATGCCCAATGACCCTCTGCGTGAAAAACCTCCTCCTAATCTCCAACCTAAATCTCCCCTGGCGGAGCTTGAGGCCATTCCCTCTCGTCCTGTCCCCTGTCACTTGGGAGAAGAGGCCAGCTCCCTCCTCTCTACAACCTCCTTTCAGGTACTTGTAGAGAGCAATGAGGTCTCCTTTCAACCTCCTCTTCTCCAGGCTAAACATGGCCCCTACTCATGCAAAAAGTCCACTGGAGAAAATTATACCTTCTGAAGAACTACAGCATCAAGATCTGTAAGTTGAATGGAACATAAATCTAAGTGAAAGACTTTAATTGCCAGGATAATATTTTAGTTTGCTAACTAGCTCAAATTGTACTGGTTTACACCTGGAGCTTGTTATAAGCAAATTCTGAAGTTGTATGAAGTCTGTACAGGTGCACACACAAGCAGTAAAATTGTGATCCTTTCCCCCACACTCAGGCTATCCCTTTTAGCTCCTTTCATTATCCAGTTTCAATCCTTAAGAGCAAAGGAAACAATTTTAAAGTTAACTGCAACTTTCCTGGGATGCTGAGGCAGCTGAGGTACATACATGTCATTGTCAGGTGTATAAAGCACTCAGATTCATAGGTTAAGAAATTATCACTAACTGAAGTTTTCAAATAATATTGACAGATCATGGAGAAATGCAATAAGATACAGAAAAAACATCAACCCATGCTGACTAGCATACCACCCAAACACAGCCTGCATATGCTATTTTTTGGTATTTTTGACAAGCACACATCAGTTATTTAGGATTACCCCATCCTTCCTCTTTCATAGCTGAAATTCTGATCCTAAGTGAATAATCCATGACATTTACTCAATCCTTTTCCTTCTTTTCCTAACTTTGCATTACAAATATAAAAACATTGATTTGAGGGGATCTTACAGAACTTTATGAAGTAGTCACTTCCTCATTTTAGTGTGCTTTGAGATCCATGCTACTGTTCAGAAAGTCTAAGGCAACCAAAAAAATATTGCTGATAGATCTTAGCTGGAAGAGAGTCAAAACAGAAACGCAAACAGCTTAACACCTCATATTCCTGTACAAGACCCTTATTAGCAACAGTTGTACATGCACAACCAGACCACATCTGATAACCTGGCTAGATTAAGTTCAGCAGCAATGACCTACACACCAAGTACAAAATCCTCATGTTTTCTTTATATGTCATAAGCATTCCAACTCACTCTGGTGAGGTATTTTTTAGTAGATTGGATCACAGTCTAAGAATTAACACATGTGCATGAGAGAGAATGCATATGCATGAAAAGCTGAGCACATGGTACCTGTCTTTTTCAAAGCTGGTTATTCTGATGTGGTCTGATAGAAGATACATCTAAGCTGTATCCTTTTCAAAGACACTCTTACAGCATGAAAATCAACAGATGTGGCAAGGATATAACATTAGGAAAGACTGAAAAACTAGCATAGACCATTTTTCTCTCCCTGTTCTGACATACAGACGAACAGTCACCAACTGTAGTCTCCTATAAGCCCAGTTCTTTGGAGAAAGGATAGAAGGAGCAGGAAAAGACAGGAAGACTGATATTTTCCTTCCACTCCCTTCCTATAATATAAACTAGGAAGGAAACTTGCCAGTGCCAGCAACCTATTATGAACTAGGTAATGGAAAACAGGTAACAGTGAGAAAAGACAACATTTTAATGACACTTTCCAAGATAATTTACAGTTACAATAGTGATCCGCAGCACTGAGAAATTATACCTGTCAAATGACTAATTGGTGATGAACACCACATGATGAAGTGAAGCTGTTTGACAATAACTGTCAGCGTGATCATAAACAAAAAACACCAGTTACATCCACAAGAGTACTATTCCACATATTAATAAGGGAGCTGGGACAATCCTAATATTCTGCAAGATTGTGGCCAAGTGATAAGTGATTTCATTTCAGGTTAAAATTCTTTGTAACAGTTTACTAGTTGGGACCTATTTGTTCCAGCACTCCCAGATATAACATAAATAAATTTCTTACAAAAAAAAAATTATCTATTATAACCATATCAACACTTTAGTCTGAACCTGACCAAATAGTCTCTTTCTCATATTATAAAGGAAAACAATTTGTACCTAATAAGGGATTTTTCTTGGCCTTAACTGTGAAGTCCTTTATAGAAATCTGCTGCTATGATATTAATCAAATTCATTTACCCCCAAGTAAAGCAACTTGAATCTAATAATCTTCTTTGCAGGATTAGTACCCAGAGACACTACAGAAGTATTAACAGCTGTTGGAAAAATGTTGCAGCCTCTGACTTTTCTATTAAAGTTTCTGTAGCCATGGTTTACTGTAAGTTGATGATTTAGCTGGATTAGATGTTAATATGCAGCTTGATATGTTATTCATGAGAATGAGTCACAAACCTAATTAAAAACATGACATGAAAAGCTTTCCGATTCCTCAATCTGGATTTTCCCCGACATGAAAGATCTGACATGTGAATATATTTTCACTTACTGAGAGAGAAGAGATAAATGACCTTTTACATTTAAACGTAAAAATGTCATGCTGGAGATGCATCACTTGCCTTTCTGAGAGTTTGGGAAAAAAAAGTAGAAGTATCCAATTTGATCTAATAGAAGCCCTTCAGAACCATGAAGTACTTATCCTTCCATCCTTTTCTATCCGTTTGTAAAACATCCCTACCATATACCTGTCCAGTCATATGCAGTAAATGGAGAAGGTTTATAATCCTCTGCCAGGTGAGCATTTCTGGAGCTTCAATAAGGTGTCCCAAGAACGAGTCTCATCTTGAAGCAAAGACACTTCATGGCTATGTAGCCCTAGTTATACCATTTATTATGTTGTTTCAGCTTTCCAGACTTAATTGATGATTGAACTAATCCTAGAGCATCATTATTTAACAGTTTTGGCTGGGAGTCCTGTGTTAGCTAAATTAGTAACAATAGATTTAGACAACAGCAGGGAGCCGCTGTTCAATTAAGGATAATAACTAGCAGTGGTCAATATGTGTACCTGGGAAAGCCTAGCAGCATATGATATTACAGGACTATTTGTTGCAATGGATTAATTAAATAATTAATTATTTCTTGGGGCTGAAAATCAGCTTGTTATAAGTTCTAAATGAAGGTAGATTGGTAGCATAAGCCTGACCTATCCACTTTCCTGAAAACACTGTTTAATCAGGATTGATTTTGATAACCCAGTTTCCCACACTTCTCCATTTCCATGCATATTTAACTGTCCATCAAGGCATCTAGACCTGCTAACTGTTATTTTAAGAAAGATTATTACTGTTAATAAGTAATATTTTTCCAAGTTTTGGTTAATTATTTGTTATCTCATTACACGGAAATGGAATGACTTAATTTCTACAGCAGTTATTTAAATTCTGCAGTCATATATTAGGCATTATCTTATGCAAAATGGGACCAAGTATCAGATATGAAAAGATGAGGGTATCACTGTATATTCAAAATAAACATGGTCTGCCAGGCACAGAAAGATTAGCATGAGGAATATTTTCTTCTGTTTACAAAATAACCAACCACAATATAATAATTAGCTGTCAAAATGGAAGAAAACATTTTTAACAAACAATGTAAAAGTTAGACAAGAATTAGTGTGAACCCTACAGTACTTTAAAAAAACAAACCAAAAACAAACAAAAAAAACACTTTAAAAAAAATTACTATTCCTAGCCAGTACTGATGTGATCCTGGAAAAATCAAAGGCTAATCTAACATAAACAAGGCTTCCAGTTCCAGGAAAACAATCTGAAGTTGCATATAAGCAACTGCAAGCCTTTTCCAGAGTTGACAACATTGAGAAGTGGAGCAGCATGGAGCAACTAAAGTCATTACTAATAAATGCACAACAGATTGCAGTCAGATGTCTTTGTACGAGGGCAGTATTGAAGGAGATAGGAAGGGAGAGGCCAGGGTGTACTATTTTCCAAAAATAATAATTCATTAAAAATTTCACTTAAGAGAACTATTATGAAAAAAAATCTTGAATGGAACAGAGTACTGCCTCAGAATCAATGATCTCAGTGTCCTTACTTGTACAGGAAGAGCTCCTGAGCTATCTGTAAGATACACATTCACACATATATTTCACTTCCCTCAAGTTGCTTTTGTTTTGTGTGAATTGGAAAGCCATAAGCACTGTGACAAGGATAATGGGCTATTTCATTCTGAGATGTTTATAACAGGTATTACTTGTCAGTAAGTCAAACACATAACATCTATTGGTGATGCCATTCATTCCACTACAAATGCACCAAGGAACACGCTGGATACAAGCTATGAGAAAGAAGACGTTTCCTCAAACTCCAGTTGTGATACACAGCCTCACAATATTTTTCACTGTTTCACACTAAAACATTAATTATACCCTTCTATAATCTGCCATTGATCAATTATATGTTTATTTTCATATTTAGTAGAAACAGGGGGAGAGTTTAATAAATGAAATTAATATTTCAAAAGAAGACATGGAAATGATTAGATGTTGCTGATATTTTTGATTTATAAATCAACAGATTTTAAAGCTTTAGGTACTGTTATGGAGGTTACTGGTACACTCATGGTCCACAGGTAGGGTTAATCAAATTGAAAACCCACACTTAAAATGATAAAATGCTCAATTAAAGAAAGATCATGAAACAAACAAAAAAAATAACCAACAAGCAAAAGAAATCAGAAAAGTACATCAGACTTGACAGCTTAAGCCCTATCAGCTCAGTTTCAAAGTCTTTGTCATTTAGCTGTAACATTCACCAAGTGCAACTCCCCCAAAGGGTGTAACTGTTCAGAGGTCTTTTTGAAGATAAAAGGAGCAACTCACACCCTTGATGCTGTCAGCGATAGAATAGGGAATACTTGCCCCAAAACTTCCATGAGAGGCGCATTGTGTGCCCTGTGCCCACAGTACTCAAATAATCATTCCTGGTGATTCCAAGAGGAAGATGAGCATGATTCTGCAGCACAACACTTGGATATTTTAGTTTTATTATTTATTTTCTGCTAAAACCAATGCAATTTCAAGGAAAGGTAGATTCAAGCAATGGCTCTATGTTCATCAAGGTATTGGCATAAGAAGCACCAGTAAAATAGCTCTGTCTGGCTCAAGTATGGAATGCATATAAGAATAAACAGAGGTTTACATTCACTTAACTGCCTGAAGTCATTTGCCTTCCCTTCCCCAGGAAACTTTCCAGTCTTTCTTTAATCTTTGGAAGGCAGAAAAACTGAAGATAGCTTGTAGTAGAAATACTGTCTTGGTGGTTCTTGGGCATAAAGGAATATGCACAGCATAAACTGCTGTTATTTAACTTGTAACAAATAAAAGGACTTTTTATGATATTTAGTAAAAAAGCATGGATGAGGAAGGAAGCAAGAATAAAATAAACAAATAGGCAGTAGGGATGTAACCACCTCATGCTTTCATGGTGTCTCTTGGTTTAAGTAATGGACAGAACTAAAACCAAAATATGCTGTTGCTCTCTGTAAAAGTAGCAGGACTAACAGCTCAATGTTTAACCACATGGGAACACATGTTAAATCAAAATGTAAATTATCTCTGTTGTTTATGTGGTGGCAAAACCAAGTAGGAACATTTTGCATTTGTTTACTCTGTAGAACTAAGCAACCCATTAGTTTCTACCAATTTCAAACCCTCATCCAGTGAAGTATTTAAGAAATACCTAACCCGAACTCCGCAAGTAGCCTCATTCAAGTTCTGCTTTCTCCCACTCTCCTTTAATTTCATTCCCCATATAGTGACAACTCTTTCACAAAATGGAAACGGTACACGAGTCAGTAGAACTATTTGGGTCTTAAAAGGAAAGAATCTAGACTGATGCTGTAAAGCATCCATTTAATAAGCCAAGGATAGATTCTTGAGTACAAAAGTCACTTCTAATGGAGACATGTTAACTTAAATTAACAGTGAAAGGAATAACTGCTATCAAATAACACTAATCATGTGCTGTAATGAAAATGTAATTTATTTACAAAGCAACCAAGCTCAGTATTTGACTAAAAAGTGAATAGTACCAGTGTTTGACTGAAATTATCTCCCTTCCTTTGAAACAGTAGCAATAATACTGATAGAAGTAGAGTAATAGTTTAGGCTTTCTAGTTCTTATTTTCTGCAAGCTACTCATGATAATCAACAGTCAGCTAATTATTATGAAAACAATCTCAACACAAAGCAACCTCTGTGCAGGGAATTTCAGTAGTCATTGAAAACATTTGCTTCTGTCCCTTGACCTTCTTCCAATGAGGAAGCAGAAACAGCTGCAGATAAGAATTCAGTGATGAAGCTAATTTAACAGTTCAAATCAGAGTGTTCTGTGAAGAAGTTTTAGATTGGAAATTATAAATTGACCATGCTATGTAGAAAATTCAGAGTTTTAGAAATAGTTTCAATGTTAAGACCCTTTGATGATGCAGTCTGTCACAAAGCAAGCCATTTAAATAAACAGATTTAATTTCAGCTCTTCCAAATTTCTAGTCCACCTAAATTATGAGATTAAACAAATTTAATCTTCTATAGCAGTTTAGTGAAAAAAGTTTCTACATAAAAACATTCTAATCCTCTTGTTAATACAGTTTGCTTATATTTAAGCACACCATTTCCCTGATTATCAGATGTAACCAAGATTTCCAGAAGTGTGTAATTGAAGAAATTTTCCTACAACTATCAGTCAACATTACAGTATCTGCTGCAAAATGCACCCTAGGCTTTTCAATGTAATATCACTCCAGACTGTATTTGCCCTTAATGTATTCAAAGCATTTTAATCCCAAAGCTTTTATGTGGCAGAAGCAGAATATACTCCCTTGCATGTGGTTAAATGATGCTGATATATTTGCCTTTAGAGTGCTATATAAACACTTGTATGTCCCAGAATATCTGGTTTGCATTTGTGACAATTTTCTTCCCATGTTAACATTTCTTTCAATGTACAGCAGCATTCATGTACAGCCAAGCTCGCATAAAGCAGATCTTGGCAGGAGCTGGGGATACTACTGTGCAGTCATAGTCACCTCCCAGGGCACTGACCATAATTTCCAAAAAACCTCAAAGCAACCAAAAAAAAAAAAAAAAACCCCAAACAAAAGCCACAATTAAAGGTCATTGGCCTGGTTACTATTCATACTAGAAGAAAACAACTGTTGAAGATGATATCCAGGAAAGAAGCTTGCCAGAATCAGTTCCCCGTTCTCCTACACCTTGCCTTTCAGAGAAAGCATTAGGTTTTAAGTTACCAGCATTTCAGAGGCTGGAGGCTGTTCAGATTAGGCTTGACATTCACCACCATCTACTTGAATTATCTAAAGCTCTCAATCTGTAAATGTAGTTTGTGAAATGTGATTCTGATATTGTCTACAACCAAAATTCTTAATTCACAGATATTTATGAGAGTGGTCTAAGATTTACTGAACACATGAAATGCTTTGGAAAACAAACTAAAGAACTAGGAGAAAAATAAATTTACAAGAATAGTGGGAAAAGTTTAAGGGGAAAAAGAACAACTGAATTTCTGTTTTTATGGCACTTTTATTAGCTATCCCATGGTTATTATATAGCTAATAGTTGGCAACCTACATAGAATCATAGAATGGTTTGGGCAGGATCGGACCTTAAAGATCATCTCATTCCAAACCCCCTGCCATGGGCAGGGACATGTCCCACTAGACCAGGTTGCTCAAGGCCCCATTCAACCTGGCCTTGGACACTTCCAGGGATGGGGCATCCAATCCTGGGCAACCTGTTCCAGTGCCTCACCACCCTCATTGCAAATAATTTCCTCCTAGTCTAAGTCTGTCCCTTTCCAATTTCTATCTATTCCACTTAGTCCTGTCACTACATGCTTTCAGAAAAAGTCCCTCTCCAGCTTTCTTGTAGGCCCTCTTCAGGTACTGTAAAGGTGCTATAAGGTCTCCTCGGAGCCTTCTCCAGGCTGAACAAACCCAACCCTCTCAGCCTGTCCTCATGCAGGAGGAGCTCCAACCCTCTGATCATCCTTGTAGCCCTCATCTGGACCCATTCCAACAGTTCTATATCTTTCCTATGTCAGGGATTCCAAAACTGGACACAGCAATCCAAGTGAGGTCACAGAAGAGTGGAATAGAGGAGCAGAATCACCTCCCTTGCTCTGCTGGTCACATTTCTTTTGATGCAGCCCAGGATACACCTTCTGGGCTGCAAACACACATTGCCAGCTCATGTCAAGCTTCTCATCAATCAGCACCCCCAAGGTCTTCTCTGCAGGGCTACTCTCAATGACATCATCCGCCATTCTGTATTGAAACCATGGATTGCCCTGATCCAGGTGTAGGACCTAACATTTGACCTTGCGGAAACATGTGAGATTCACACAGGCCCACTTCTCCAGGTCCCTCTTGAAGATACCTCATCTTTCCAGTGTGTCAACTACACAACTGTGCTTGGTGTCATCTGCAGACTTGCTGAGGTTGCACTCAATCCATTGACTATAGAAGGCCATGAAGTTTGTCACACATGACTTGCCCTTGGTGAAGCTGTGTTGGCTGCCATTAATCACCTAGGAGGATCTGTTCCATGACCCTCCCAGGTACAGTGATGAGACTGAAAGGTTTGTAGGTCCCAGGGTCATCTTTTCTACCCTTTTTAAAAATGGGGACAATGTTACCCTTCTTCCAGTCACCAGGGAATTCTCTTGATTGCCATGACTTTTGAAGTGTCCAAGAGAGTGTTTCGGTGACTATATCAATCAATTCCCTCAGGACACTGGGATGCATCTCATCAGGACTCATAGACTTATACTTGTTCAGGTTCCTCAGGTGCTCATGAAGCTGATCCCCACCCCCTACAGTGGGAGGGGTTTTTACCCTATACTCTTCTAGGTTCCCTGTTCCTGCTTGCGCTGCCTGTCCACTTTCCTCTTGCTCTTCAGTTTGACCAGAAGGTCTCGATTCAGCCACACAGGTCTCTTCCCTTCCCTGCCTGATTTCCTACATCTGGGGACTGAACGCTCTTGTGCTTTATGGAAACCACCCTTAAACATCTGCCATCTCTGTTCTGCTACTTTGTCCCTGAAGACTATATCTCAGGGGGCCTTACTGACTAACTCATTGACAAGCTGGAAGTCTGCTTTCATGAAATTTATGGTCCTGACCCTATTCCTCCTCTGCCCCATGTACCTCAGGATTTTGAACTCCACCAGTGCGTGATCACTGCAGCCCAGGTTGCCTCCAATCTCGACGTCACTGATGAACTCACTTGTATTAGTGATCCTCAGGTCTAGTATTGCATCCCCTCAGATGGAGGTGTCTATTAGCTGGGTTAAGAAGTTATCTTCAATGAACTCTGGGAGTCTCCTGGATTGCCTACAGTTTGCCATGCTATTTTTCCAGCATATATCAGGGTTGTTGAAGTCCCCCAGTAGGGTGAGAGCTTGTGAGCATGAAGTCTCCTGCACCTGGAGGAAGAAGGCTTCATCAGTACGCTCTCCTTCATTACGTGGCCTGTAGTATACACCAACAACAAGGTTCCTTTTGCTGCCTCAGTCTTTTAGTCTCACCTACGAACTTTCTGTCTGTTGAAAGACAGCTCTTCACACTCTATCCATCTCCTGATATAGAGGTCTATGGTTCTACCCCTCCTTCCTGGTCTGTTCCTTCTGAACAGCTTGTAGCCATTGCTAGCCACAGTCCAGTCTCAGTGATGGCAATCAGATCATAGCTTTCTAGTAGCACCTTAGCTTTCACCTCCTCCTGTTTGTTGCCCAAGATTTTTGCATTTGTATAGAGGCACTTCAGCTGGGCTGTTGGCCGCATTGCCTTCTTAGTGGAAGACCCCTTATTTCTTTTAAGGTGTTCTGTGGAAGTTTCCTTCCTGGCACCTACTACCTCAGGAGCCTGGGAGTATCCCCAGAATGCCCTGGGGCAGCAGATGGAAGGTCCATATCAGCGCCCCATTCCTCCAACCACTGTGTGTCCTCTAAACAGCTTGTGATAGGTGAGCTTGATAATATCTCCCTCCCGCTTCACACCTAGTTGAAAGACATATCATTGAGTCCTGCAAGCCCCTGAGTAAAGACCCTCCTCCCACTTTGAGAAAGGTGACTCCCACCTGATATCTGTAAACCTGGTGCTATGTAGGCCATCTGAATGTCAAAAAAAACCCCAAAATTTTTTATACTGACAGCAGCCACGGAACCATGTATTAATAGACTGGACCTGTCTGATTCTTTCAATGTCACCAACTGAAAGGAGGGAATTAAAAATCACCTGGGCAAAAAATTTATTTTTTCATTCCTATCACTTAACACTTGAACTCGAAGTTTTTATATACCAGGTGAATCTTGTATGTCTAATATTTAAAAACACAGTCTTTATCAGAAAGAAAAATACATTTAAGCATAGTTGCAAGCATTTTACAAATGCATACAATTCTCAAATTACTAGGTTAATTCCCGAGTCTGTTTTTATCTTTTGCTCTTGTGCTTATTGTTGTCTTATTTCATATTCTGTTACTACTTGTAACTTACATTAATCCTATCTCACTACAGTGCCATAATAAAGCAAATAATTACCTAAGGGCTGAAGAGTGTATCCCTCAGTATCTTGCTTAAGTATGAAACCTAAACATTCCAGAGACTTCAGCAATTCATTTCTCTAAGTAGAAAAAGAGAAAGAGCTTTGAAGATTTCACAAATTCTAGTTCAAGTAAGATGCTCACTACGTGCACTAAACCAAGGTAAGGCAAGTGCACACCATCACCTTATCAGCCTAGGAGCAGAGGAGCAAAATCCCCCCTGAGCAGTCACTTAAGATCAGCTGTTTTAGTTCAATGATGGGGAGGGTGACCACTGACTTTTCTCCTTTTGAGCTTCAGTTCCAAGATAGACAAAGAGATCCCACCTGCACTCATAGGTCCACGTTTACTGTTATGTACAGACCCAGTGCACCAGACACATTCTCCAGCCAGATTCCACAGGACATCATGGCTGGGAACAGGCGGTCACTGTTTCTTGTAAAGGACAGGGAGTGAGGTAAAAGCCAGATGACTGCCACAAAAAAATAAAATTCACCCACTTCTCATCACCACACAGCACATGGGCCCAGAGTCCTTCCACAGACCCATGGCCAAGCAACATCAAGGCATGGGAACTAAGAAGGGGTGCTGGTGAGGTGAATGACAGGATGCACAAACAGTGCTAGCAGGAGCACTGGCTGAAGAAACACTGAAGTTAAGGTGTTGTATGTTCTTTAGACTGCTAACTTTTCTGGTCCTGGTTGTGTTTTACAGAACAGCCGCTTCAATACAGCATTTACTGCACTGAAATGGTCTTGAGTTCTTTGTTTCTTCTAACTTAAAACCCCATAGTTCCTCTTTTGTACAAGACATACAATCTGAGAGATATTTTATTTTATTCTGAGACATATAATCTGAGAGGTATCCTCTTTTCCTCAGGATGAAGCATTTAATTGCACCATTTCCCAATGTGGGCTTGTAAAATATGCTAAATGTTTACATTATGTACTCAAAAGATTTAAAACTCAAATCTCTAGATTGTATTTTTTCCATTAAAGATGCCTGTCATTTAAAAAGTTACATGTGACCAATTTCAGCTATACTCACTACAAAGGGTAGAACACCCTCTTTGTCCCAGAGTACCAGCCAACCATACCCTGCTTTGTATACAGCTACTGTACTATATGAGTACCTTGACTACAGAACTGAAACATCTAGGATCTATTTAGTGTTGCATAACACTGATAAACTTCACAACAGAGATACAAACACAAATATTTCTGCAAACAATTGGAAAAGACTAGGAGGCTTATTTAAAAAAAAAGAATACAGGGAGCATTAACCAGGAAATAATAAAAATCAACTTTCTATAGAAGCAGCTCTCACAACTAGCACATCTAAAGACAGCACCTCAAGAAAATATGAAATATGAAATCTGGTTGTGTTGTGTGCCACCAATAGCACATGAAACTGCTAAGTAAAATAGCACAGAGAATTTATGCTCCTATTTTTCTTTCAGTTCTAGAGAAAGTCTTATATAAAGCCTGACTGGTTTCTAGGTAGTTACATTAATGCTAAAAACACTGACCGGCAGAAATGATTGCAATCACACTACTACAATTTCTGCAGAGGAGGACAATCATGCAGATCAGTTTCCTGTCAAATTGCTTTCTAATTCTAGTAATGTCCATATAGTCTGGATACTCTTATTTTGAACTTTTGTTTCTAAGTCATTACAGAACTGATAGCTGCAAAGAGAAGAGAAAGAAACGTTAAAGCAATCCTGGGCTGTCAGGAACTAAAAGTAGCAGATACTATCTGTATTAGCTCATTTCTGAGTTTATTTTTGGTTTTGTTTTTTTTTTAATCCTCTCCACTACTGTCCATTTCAGGAATCCTGTTAGCATGATTTAGCATTTTACAGCCTCAAATACAAAGAACTGCAGCTTAAGAGGACTACAAGAAAATAAACCTCATCAGACCTCTTTTTTCAAGTGGTAAGTGTAAAGTACGAAATGAAAATCACCAGAGAATACAGTATTAGCATCAGGTTCAAAAACACAAGAGAGAAAGAGAAATAGAAGCAGCAGGAAAATATGCCTGGAAATGTTTTCTAGCCTGAAGTCGAGAGACAAGCTAGCCACATGAAAAGAAGCATACCATTTCTTTTGCAATGTGTTTACATTTTACTGAGTGTAAGATCTATTTGCCACTGCCACATTCTTGGGCTTCTGTTTTTAACAAAAAGCAGCAACATATTAATTGGTGTTCATGAAGTTTGTAGCTAGTCTTCAATGTTTTTGAGACAGTTTCTGAGCAGAATATGAGGAGACTGCATGACCATTTAATTATGAAATAGGACTGCTTAGTTTGAGAAACTGAACATCAGCAGTTAAGGACTGTTTTTTTTACATTTACTTGGACACTTGCAGATGAAGATAGTTACTTGGTGTTGGTCCAGGGAAACACAGACTAAGTCAGAGACAAAAGATCTGGATGGTTCCATTAGCACCTAAAGCAATTAAATACCCACCTACACCTCCAGGTATCTACATGTATCTGTCTTTGTAACTGAAAGACTGCCCACTTTACCCTGTCACCTCTTCCACCACAATCCCTCTGAGCTTCATCCCCTCAAGCTCTCAGCCAGACAGCAGCTGACTTCCCGCCTCCTCTAACAAGTTGCACAAGGGGAGATGCTCCTGGTAGTTAACAGGTGAGCAGCTGCTCTACCCGTGGCACCTGTGCATGCTCCTGGCAGCCTGAACAACAGTTCAAAAGTGCAGATGACAAATAGAAAAATACATATTAAAACCTTTCTAAGTTGACTAGTAAAAGAGGTATTAAGATACTGAGAGACTTGCTTATGCCCATTAAGCAACTCTAAAAACAACAACAACAAAAAATTATACTTTTCAATGAAGAGCAGAGAGTTTCTGTGTTGCTCTCCACCCAGCAGATTCAACAGAAGCTATGGTGTGTGTTATCAGACCAATCTCTTTCATTGTTCTTTTCTGGCCTATACCACTCAGTATATAAACATCTGTGTTTGAAAATACATCTGACTGACTGCACTGGGGCAATTTATAGTTTTTACTGCATGATAATGCAGAAATCTGTTCTAGAACAGGCACATCTTATGTAGATATAAGTACCTTCTCCCTCTGGCACATCTCCTAAAGCAACATTTCCTTCTCTGCAGCAACATAATTCTGCTGAGAGGGAAGTGTTGTTTTGTCAATGCAAAACCAACAACAAAACACTAATGACATGTCTATCTTCAAAGTCTGAGTGAAGCTTTGGTAAGCAGGTTTGAACACAGAAGGCAGGCATAAGCATCCCTCATTTGCCTGCTCAGCACCTACAATTTCAATGTGATTATTATCACTATTCAGATGTCTGAATGTGCTGACAGAGTTCCAGAAAGGTTATCATGTACAGAAAGTCACAGAAAGACCATGAACATGGAAGAAAGGAAAAAAATATTGAGGTTTACAACAGGAAACATGCTGAAGGAGCATGACACAGATAGAGGACTCAGAGACAGTGATAAGAAAGGACTGTATCCTTTGACTGTAAGTTGCTGCAGGAAAACTGCAAGTACTTGCACATTAGAGCTTCACCACCCTGACTTGCATGCCCTATCCTCATTATCATGATTTAAATAATATTAACGTCCTGGAAGAACTTACAGGACTCCACCCCCAGTCTCAGCTCCTCTCCAGCAGTCCCCATCTAGGCAGAGAGCTGTGCTTGGATCAGGGATAGACTTTTTAGCCATAAGCATCCAAGACAGACATAAAACTTCAAGAAAGAGGCAGGACACAGTGTCCAGGGGAAAAAAAAACCCCAAAAAACCAACAACAATAACAAAAAGAGTTTTTAAGAGATTGAAAGAAGGAAATATTGATTAAAGGTCAAACTATGCTGGGTTTTAGCCTTTCAGCTGTACATTGCTTTCCTACTAAAAGCAGCTGGTGAGAAAGCCTAGGCAGAAAAGGGAGGGAGGAGGGAAGCCATATAAACAAAACCAGAATTCTTTAAAAGCAGAGAAGCAGATTCCACCATCACCATGCTAGGGAGAATAGTTTCATTATCAAAAAAACAAGATATATGTTCTCCCACTACACTTAGACACTATAATAATAAAGAGGCACTAAAAAACACTGCAGTAAATAAGGGAGTTGGAAGAAATAAACAGCACACAGGTTAATGGTATTTATATATGTATTTTGGGAAGGTAAACAATTACAATTTGCATCTCAGCACATGCTCAGTATTTGCTATAACCTTAAATAATAATAAAGTCAAACACTGATGCTCCTACCTTCTACTTTCCATACACAGCACAAGGCAGCAGGAACTACAGCTCACTTCTCCTGTGGCTGCTCACGCTGCACTGCAGTTATTCCAGCCAAACCAGGAGGAGAGTGGCCTCAGGTTGTACAGCAAGTGCCCAACACAGGCAGGAAAGTGCACTGTCTCAACATCGTGAGGAAGGAAATAAGCAGATCACCCCATCCACAACTATTAAAGTCCTTGCCTATCAAAACTTTCATTTACCATATTAGAAGAGTGACTTGTGGAGATGTTGAGACCTCTCAGTAAGGCTGGTACCAAGAGGCCCAAGACCTGGCGGCTCCAGCTGCTCCTCTTCAACTTCATGAGCTCCAGTGAGCACCTCCACTCTCCTAACCAGGTCTTGATGGGTCACTGCACCCATGTGAAAGGTCAGTTACTCACATGAGAGTGGCTCAGGTTCATGCAACGAAAAGCACAGATAATTAAAATCAACTGAGTTACTGTTACAGTGAATTATCTCCATGCTTTGCCCAGGTACAGCCCATTCCCATAGCTGCAGCAGAGCATTCCCTCCCCTGTCACTGCCTGGTGTGGGAGGGGGCTGGAGGAGCTTAGGGCCAGTGACTGTGAAGTCCCCTGAGACTGCGGCTCCAAAAGAGAAGCTGGGGTACATGTCATCTGGAAACCTCAGATGGCCTGGGGCTGGCACCTCTGATTTTCTGCAGTTCTGCTGTCTTATGTCTGAAATCCCACAGCAGACTTCAAACCCTTTTCCCAGTATGGCAGAAACCTCCATCGGGAAGGTGCTCTGAAATCTTGGAGCACACGGTAAGATTTGGTGGGGATTTGCCTGTACCTTTTCTGTGAAAACATAAGACATCAAAAAGACAAGAGGAGTTCTGTATTGCAAAAATCAAGGTTTTATCAGAACATAAAATAGATATAATTTTTAGCATCAAAAGCCTATGGGTGCTAGCCAGTGCAAAATAGAAAACATCACAAAACTCTCTTCTCTGCTTGCTACGAAGGTACTCAGTCCAGAGCCCTTTTGAAAAGCCCCACAAGGTGTCAGTTGGAGCAACATCTCAGTCACCTCAGGATTCCTGAGTAGAGCTTTTTCACCACTTCATACAGCAATCTGCAGTAACGTGCTGTTTCATATACTTCCCACTCACTGCTTAGGCCACACTTTTCTTGAAATCCTAACCTGTCCTGCCAGGGCATCTACAAGACCTGTAATTCTTATTCCAACTGGACTTATCAATGTGTATCTTAACAGCCTTTCCACTGAGAAAGGATGGGGTTGATCTGTTTCCTAACAAGGGTACAGGTATACCAGAGATTTCTTCCTAAGCTATTTGAGATTTTTCCTGTGAAGTAATTCAGGAGAAATTTACTCATCTTATTTATCTTCAGCAAGGCAGCCCATCTGCCTACTTCTGTGATAACCATGAAGATAGCAAAAGACTTCTTAAAATCGTCCCCCTTGGTAAGGATGACTAGCCAGACTCCCTCGTATCCTGCTGAAGACTCTGACCTTGACTCTATGCACTTGCCACACAGGAACACTTACATAAGAGTTTCTCTTCTACCCTCTCTCTTTCTGTACCCATACATCTACAGTAATACTTCCTGCCACAAGAAAAAGAGCTGCACCTAAGAAACTTGCAAACACAAATGTTTACTAGAGTTTATAACAGAAATTCTGCCTCTGGCCAGGTTTCTACCAAGATTTTTGTCTATAAAAATGATGTGTGGTTCCTACACACTTGAGGAAGATTAAAAAAAAAAAAAAGAAGTAAATTTGCCATGAAGATCCTTGATGAGCTAGATAAACACTTTTGACTACCATCATAAAATTTCTCTGTTGCATTTTATTGGAGATGGTGTGGTTACAAAAAAACAGAGACACAATCAGATGCATGCAGTGTATATATATGCAGTTTTCTTCACTGTCTGTATTAAGTTTTGCAATTTCCATTGTGTAAGACAGTGATAAACAGACAGGTTTGTGCAGCTATGTGTACAAATATTTTTTTAGTTCAACAAATCACAATATGGCTGCCCCAAGAGCAAAAACATCGTGGCTGGAAATACACCCATCTATTTGTAACACTGCCAAGCAAAGCTGCACTTTTTAAAAATACCTGGTGTTTTCAGTAACAGATAAATGGAAAGTAGACTGGGTTGTACTATTGTTTGCTCATACTTCTTTTGCAAGGAAATCTTCAATTCTTTACAATGTACATTTGTAATTCAGATTTTATTTTTTACAAGTAATTGGGAGAAGAAATGGTATAAGTTTAGGTGCCTTGAAGTTATTTATTAAGGTCTGCAGAGGAATATCAAAGACATAAGAAAAGTTTTTCTCTGTGAAGAATGTGAGAGCAAATTAAAAGATATATTGACAAGTATAATCAACAGAGTAGAAATGAAGACTATCTGCATCACAACAGAGGCTATATGAACCCAGGGTCTGCATCAAGAGAGTGTCATTCATATTTCTGTGGGTAGATAGCATGTATTCAGGTCTTATTAAAATACCTAATGCAGTAGTTCAGACAACATTCTCAGTCAGTCTCAAAAAGAGACAGGGATACCAGAGGAAGACAGGTTGATTTTCAAAAACACTATTAATATACTATTGAAGACAGTACCCCTATATTTAGGAAATGTTTTGCTGTGGTGCTCTTTCTGAAGTAACTTTATGGCCCTGGAATAAGTCTTCGTCCAGAACTACTAGTCAGTGGCTCAGGTACCATGATCCAAATGTGAGCCCATGCCTGCCCCCAGCAAAAGTGCCCAGGGCTGGGACTATCCCTGGCTGACCCCACCTGGCTGTGCTCTGTGGCTGGGAGGGTGGAATGTGCATGGCTGAGAGGCTGCTTCCTGGTATGGAGAAGTGCTTTCAGAATTATCCAGCTGATTTTGTTTTGTAACAGTGCTGAGAAGGGCTAAATTTCTGTTCCCAAAATACAAAAGCAAAAGAAACATGGCTAGTGACAGTGACGACCTCAAAGCATGCTGTAATTTCATCTGCCACGCTGAAGGGAAAAATGGGAGCAAAGAAACAGAAAGAGGGGAACACAAGAAACACAGTCTAGAGAACAAAATGTTTCAACAGTCTGAAAACATATTCTTAAACACACAACTTCTCAAGAAGAAATCCTGAGAAGATATACTTGGAATCAATTTGTTTTGCAGTTTTTTTTTCTTATCTAAGAAAATCTAGAACCTCCCTTCAATCTTGTTTTGTGGTCCACTTTATATCTGCAATAGTAAATTACTTATCACAAAACAGAAACCCCCATGCACGTTAGGTTTGCACTGATGGAATCTCTGCTAGCCATTCAATGATTGTTATGTGCCCATAAAACCATCCAGTAAGTTCGCCAAGGAAAGGCTGTAGCTGACTTTGAATGACTTGTGGTAAGAGAAGTGTAGGAATCAACTCTTCACTGCTCACTAAGAAGGAAAACAGAAGCACTGAGCTGGGTTTAGGTTATTTCTGCCACTGTGGATTTACTGCATATTGTACTACAATTATCTACAACAGGAATTCAGCACACTGATAATAAGAGGCAGCAAAGGGCTGAATAAGCTACCGCTAGTGTTTTAGGACAATAGATTAAATGTTGCAAGGATTTCATTCTGTGATAGGGTAAATAAACAAATTACAGGTAAAATAAACCTACACACATCAGTGTTGACAGAACCTGACTGACTAGGTGTTCGGATGTTGTGTGCTTAAGAATCTCTAACCAAATACTGAATTCTAATTGACTTTCACAAGTCAATTCATACTGGATTTCACAAAGGCAGTTGTCAATGTTCTATGGTTGAACAGCTTATTGAATTAGAAGAAAGTCATTCAATGTTCTGAGCAGACTGCATTCTGCAGTTACTAGTGAAACAGCTGAAAATCCTATCAAATATGACTTAGTGGAGAAAAGACTTATAAAAATTCCACTAAAAATAGAAGCATATTGTTCTGATTCTATTGCCATTATTCTGTGAAATTAGGATGACTTTTATAAACAATGAACAAATGAATTCTTCTTTATTGAACATAATGATTTTTTTGTTTACAAATAGACTCACAGGTTAAACATCGTTTACATATTTCAGAAAAATGTGGGGAATCTGTAGAAAGTTCTGTTTAGATCACCCTAAATTATGTATTAATCATCTCCAAAGTGTTTAAATCACCTCCAGCTCATAAGACAGGAAGCTTCTTGTGAATTTTCATACTTGGGATATTCTGATATTTTGAACAACACTTGAATATTTGAATGTTTATCTTCTGCTTGGGTCTCAGCTCATCATCTGGAGTCTGGGGACACAGGGGATTGACATCCACCTCAGCAGCTTGCTTTACACAGTAGCCAGTTCCAAATACCTTAAGAAACATCAGCTGGTCACATCTTAATCTTTCTGTCTCCAAAGTTATATATTCTTCATAGAAAAATTATAGGCTTGAGATAAGATCATAGAATCACAGAATTCTAGAATGGTTTGGCTTGGAAGGGACCTTAAAGATCATCTAGATCCAACCAACCTGCCATGGGCAGCGACACCTTTCACTAGGTCAGGTTTCTCAAAGCCTCATCCACCTCCAGAGATGGAACATCCATAACTTCCCTGGGCAACCTGTTCCAGACCATTGTCACCCTCAGAGTAAAAATACTCTTCCTAATATCGAATCTAAATGTCCCCTTTTGTCAGCTTAAAACTGTTACCCCTCATCCTATGACTAAAATCCCTGATAGAGCACCCCTCCCCATCTTTCCTGTAGGCCCCATAATGAAGTATATGTGAATAGGTTTATTCATGTGTAGATGAATAATAGATCAGAACAGATGAAGAATACATGTTTATAGAAGCTATCAAAATAGCTACGTGAAACATAAATGGCCAGCAGAAGTCAAATTAGATGCTACAATGGTACCTTTTCTCTATGGAAGCATAAGTCTGTTGCTACTCAGAAAAGGAATACTTCAATGTCAGTGAAGAAAGAGATGCCACAAAGGAAAGAAGAGTTTATTGTAACAGTGCGAACCACAGAATTCATTTTGCAAGTCAGTAAAGTCTTCAGTCATTTTTCTCACTTTCATATTGGATGCTCTTGCTTGTGTTTCTTTTCATGAACTTGTTTACAAAACATGGAGATACTGCATATTTTACATCAACTAATCCCTCAGGCTTGGAAATGTTGCAGAAAACAATACACATTACCACCCCCTTTCTCCTTTTATGATATACATCGTTAATATGCATTATTATGGCACACAATAAACCTAACTTTGGTGTAGTCATGCATATAGAACACGTCATCAGTTGCTGAAAAGTAGGCCCATGGGTATTTAAGGTTGAGTTGGGTAGGTATTTTATTTATGACATGAATATGACAACTCTTTCAGTGTAGTAGCTGAACATCGTAAAGGCTGTTACACTCCTAATGATTGTATACATTTGTTTAACATAGTCAAAAGAAAAAAAACCCCACATTTTTAATGTTATTTGTTTTGTAAAGTAATCCTACATGTTTTGAGTAATGTTATGGAATCTGAAAGCAGTGATGACTTTCAGCTGTTTTCTTTAAGGAGGTCTAATATCATGGCTAACAAGTTGAACTATTTTCATTATATAAGAGATTTTGCTCTAGTTTTTGCTTTCCGCTCTCATATAATTTGTTTTCATCCACTACCAGCTAACTGTCCAGCAAACCAATCTCGTTCTATGTTAATTTGTGGTGAGACAAAAGGACAGAACAAGGCAAAAAGAAAAGGGAAAAGGTAACAATAAAGACAGAATTCCTTCACTTCTATTCCTTCCCTTGTGTGGCAGCATAGCTTGGCTGAAAGATAAGCATTGTGATATGATGCAAAGAATTCCTCTAACAGAACAGGTGTAAATTTATTCCTAACCCCTCTCAGTATGATATTTATTGACTCAATTTGACCAGCTAACATTACGACTGCAGTTATGAATCAGCAGAAAATATTTTCTAGCAGACATTTGAAAAATGTATATGATCAATAGCTGGGGAAGAGCATGTAGCACGTTTGTTTGCCCCTTTCCTCTGAAGTGTCTCATTACTTGTATCTTCCAAGCTCAAATATTCAGACCATGCTTCTATTCAGAACAACTTGAGCCTGTGCTGTGTCTATACATAAGCTCCTAGTACAATACTGTCACTCTACTAAAGATGAGTGATTTTGAACATTGCTGATATTGAAGCACTCTTTAAAATAAAGGTTTTGATCATATGAGCTTTTGATATGCTTAGATTGTCACAGCTCTTGAGGGCAGCCGTGTTAACATGTCAGAAGCACATTAAATATGCTCGAGGGTTTGCAATGAGCACCATTTGGAGTCAATGTAAATATGTAATGTGTTAACAATTATTTATAGTATAAAACCAAAAATTACCAGATATTCTCATTGTAAGTAATTATGCACAGGAAATCTAATATGGAGAGAAACTGAAGCGATTTTCTCATGGATAGTTCAGTTTAGCAAAATATCATTTAGGGAGAAGACGTGTTATGAGCATTCAGATCTTTACTTTTCTTCTTGTGATGCATGTGCTTATGTCTGTCTTATCTTGAAATGCCATCCATCAAAATATCTTCGCACACAGAATTTCCTAAGGTGTTGATCTATAAATCAGACAGAGATTTGCACAAGATCCCTCTGATTCAGCTTTGAAGCTGACCTAAAAGAATTTGTTGTCATATGAAAGCAAATTACAATGCAGGAGTAAAACACTGCTGAGGAACAATGGTGCCATTCTAGATAGTGGAATGCTGCTGAACATCACAAAAAACTGACAGACCAGTAACTGGGGACTACAAGAAGATAGGAAACTGATAGCTTAGTTTTCCTATATTTATTCAAGGCGATCAAAATGTCCTTCAGGCAGATTGATATACTCTGTCTTGTTTGTCAAAAATCAAGGTAGTTTTGTCCTTTTTTCTTTTCCCCAACAAAGCATGGCTGCTATTGCAAACCTTGTAATATTAAAAATATGGAAGGTACTAAGACATACTGTGTAACACTGCTTTAGCATGCATTAAACTTTAATTTATCCAGCTTTTTAATTTTATTGTGGAATTAACCAACCTCTTCAAATAGGCAGTGAATACATACAAAAAACCCCTTCTGTTATTTGGTACCAGACTGTCAAGAAAAAATGGAAAGTTGGATGATTACTGTGCCATTTCTTCTCCTACAGCATACCAGACAGAAAATGTACTGTTGTCTATAGCATAGAATCACCTCCTATGACAAGGTGACCCACTTACTGGATGAGGGAAAGGCTGTGGATGTAAGTCTTCTTGAACTTCAGCCTTTGACATAATTTCTCACAGCATTCTGCTTAGGAAACTGTCAGCCTCTGGATTGCATAGGCAAATGTGCTCTGGGTGGAAAACTGTTTGGATGGCCGGGCCCAGAGAGTGGTGGTGAATGGAGTTAACTCCAGCTGGAGGCCAGTTACAAGTGGTGTCTCCCAGTGCTCAGTGCTGGGTCCAACCCTGTTCAGTGTCTTTATCAATGACCTGGATGAAGGCATTGAGGGCAACCTTAATAAGTTTGCAGACGACACTAAACTGGGTGGAAGTGTGGATCTGCTAGAGGGTGGGGAGGCTCTGTAAAGGGATCTGAACAGGTTGGACCACTGGGCAGAGTCCAATGGCATGAGGATCAACAAGGTCAAATGCCGGGCCCTGCACTTGGGGCACAACAACCCTGTGCAGTGCTACAGGCTATAAGTCATCGGGCTAGAAAGCTGTAAGAGAGGGACCTGGGGGTGTTGGTTGACAGCTAGCTGAACATGAGCCAGCAGTGTGTCCAGATGGCCAAGAAGGCCAATGGCATCTTGGCTTGTATCAGAAACGGCATGGCCAGCAGGTCCAGGAATGTTATTTTGCCCCTGTACTCAGCACTAGTGAGACCACATCTCGAATGCTGTGTTCAGTTCTGGGCCCCTCACCACAAGAAGGATGTTGAGGCTCTGGAGCGAGTCCAGAGAAGAGCAACAAAGTTGGTGAAGGATCTGGAGAACAAGTCTCATGGCGAATGGCCAAGGGAACTGGGGTTGTTTAGCCTGAAGAAGTGGAGACTGAGGGGAGACCTTATTGCTCTCTTCAACTACCTGAAAGGAGGTTGTGGAGAGGAGGGAGCTGGCCTCTTCTCCCCACTGACAGGGGACGGGACAAGTGGGAATAGCCTCAAGCTACGCTAGGGGAGGTTCTGAATAGACATCAGAAAGAAATTTTTCACGGAAAGGGTCATAGGGTTGCCCATGGAGATGTTTAAAAGCCATCAAGGTATTTAAAAGCCAAGGACTGACCATCCCTGGAGGTGTTTAAAATATGGACAGACAAGGTGCTTAGGGACATAGTTTAGTGGCAGATAGGAATGGTAGGACTCAATGATCCAAGAGGTCTTTTCCAATGAGATGATTCTATGAATTCTTCACTTTAAGGAAAATAAAAAATATCTAAAAAAATTATAAAACTATGATTTAAAAGTTAATATTCTCTTCTATTCTGAATCATCACCTGGAAATCTGAGCCGTCTTTACATATATATATGTATATATATAAATGTCAATATATGTTCATTCTGTTTATTTTTACTCTTTGTAGAAAGACAAGAAAGGTGAGTGATGGCAGCAGGAACATCAACCCAGAACTGGAAATGCTTTGCGTTATCTTTGTAATCTCATATTTATTATATGCAAACACTTTAGCAACCCATCAACTCTGAAAGATCTGCAAACATTTTAAAGATGACAGCTATAATTGCAGTACCAAAAATTCCAAAATGTGTTCCCAAATACAGCTCACGTTCCTGAAATATCAAGAAAATAGGTGCTCTGGTTTGGCTTTTTTAGAAAATTATATTACATTATTCATAAACCAGTGTAATGTTTATCTGGGGAGGAGACATTGAGGTTTCCCCCACCCCCAAAGAGACTCAATAAAACCTTTGCAGGTCACTCAGAACAACAATAGCAATAAATAATATGAACTGAATCAAATTCTGGAGAGTACTTTTTGCTTTCCATATACACTCCCCTTTGGTATAGGTTGGAACAAAGACTAGCAGTGGATATTAATTGTTTATTGCTATTGCAAGGAAACACTAGTTTCAGTGTCCTGGAAAAGAAATGTGCTAAATCTACCAGCCTTTCTTTGCCAAGGAGGTGGGTGTCCTGAAATATATGGACCCCCCAGGAAATAAAAAGGAACTATCTTTCTACAGTGTTCTACCCTGTCTTTATGTTGAGGGAGCAATGCCTAAACACCTTTGTCACTGGACAGTACATCTGCACAAACTCATATCAAATATATGATGATCTCACTCAGGGATCTGGGATAATAAGAGTGACCTTCCGATAAATTAGCCTAATATATCTGTACAACAAATATAATTTTTTTAGGTCCCCATTACGCCTTCTGGAATTCTCAGAGCACCATCTGTTTTTAAGCAAATAATTGCAATTCATAAAGTAATACACCTACAGTGATTTACAGAGAACGGTACAGACCTTTATCCCCAAGTATGATGACAGAAAATTACATAGTTTTCTAAATCAATGCTTTCTGGAGATTCAGAATCAATGCAGATGTCCTTTTCTTTCTTTGGTATTGTATCTATTCCTAGATTGGATTAGATTAAATAATATTACATTGATAAATAATACAACACCTATCTTTTATCTCAATTTGACTAAATAACATTTACGATGCTCCCAAAGCAATGCTTTTTCATTTGAATCTTCACATATAAAGCTTGGGATTCAACTGAATTTCTGTTTCTTCTTTGTCCTCCTCATGTCTTTGATGAAATTTATTTGGATGTGTGAAAATGGAAGAAGATGGCATGGAATTCATTCAGATCAAAATCAGGAAGACAACTAGGAATAACAAGTAGAGAATCTCCTTTAGCCCTTTCTCTCCTTGATATATTAAAAGAAAGAAGTTCTGGTACATAGAAAGTCTCTTCACTGACAACTCTACTCATCCCTAATGAATCAGGACAGTATCAACATTTCCTCAGGTGTCTGGGCCTGCATAGTACAAATTTGATCCTCCTGGTGTGATTATAAACTCCATTGCAAAAACAGTACACACCATTTCATACCTGTTAATGTAAATCCAAAAGATGTGTTTTGAGTGAATGTCCTGCTATTTAAGTGTTTCAGAAAGTCATTTACCTCAATTCTTCCACTAGTAACAGGTGCCCCAGATTGTGGAGATTTTTGTATTCTATGCAATGGAAGAAATAATCCAACCAGATACCTATGGTTTGCTTTTATTCTGCAGTGGCACGATTAGTTGGCATTAGTGTTATCCCTCTTCCTATTATTCTTAAAGGTGTTGATTCTGAGAATCAGAAGATCTGCAGATGTGGTTCAGAATTTAAAATGTTGATCTAAAAATATTGTGAAATTAATTCTTTGAACTTGCACATCAGTTCTGCTAGGTAAGGAATAACATTGTCATTCATAACCCTGAGAAAACTCTTGTAAGAGAAATACTTGTAATATTTCAGACGTTACACAGATATTTTGCCAATTGTCACTTTGAAAATAGTCTGATTTCAGGGAAAGGAAGTGATACGATGAGTTAAGAAGCAGTTTCATTTCTGGCGTAGTTAAGCTTAGATGACAAGATTTCTGAATGGCGTTGGAAAGGCCTGAGAAGTTTTCACAGAAACTAAAGAATATTGTGTTTTTAAAATTCAGGCCACTGTCAATTCTTCACTTTTCTCTTTCAATGTAACATTTCAACCCTTCATTCTTATGACAACTGCCACCAAAATATAAATCAAGCATTTAGGTACAGGTATTTGTCGGCATGCTTATGACTAGAGGGGAAAAAACCCAACCAACAGTTTTTCAGGTTGCCAGTATGATCTGAAAGAAAATGGGCAAAATTGTGGGAGGCAAAAAAGTCTGTAAGTTTTGTTTTCCTTGTGGTTTACTCCAATGTAGGTCTAACAAGCCTAAGAAATGGAGAATTATGTCATGATTCTGAAATGTATTGGTCATATATACTGATTACTCCCCTGTTCATGAACAGACTTTGTTCCCATATCTCTGTGGACCTCTTTAAATTGTAAAGCTAGTCCTGTAAAGATCTGGACAAACTGTCACTGGTAGCTTGAAGCCAGATCTGGTGTTATGGTGAAGAGCTCAAGGGAGCAGAAGCAATGTTTAATAAGGTGTGGTTTCAACATAAATTATCAAAACTTGTGTCCTCTAATAAATGTTTGGTATGTCCCTTGACATCAGTAGGCTTTGGGACAGCACAGCCACTGCTTTCTGTTCCGCAGGTAGGATTTCTTCCACAAAGAGCTAGGGAAATTGTAAAGCACTGTTATTTCTCTTATTATCTCAACACCAGCCTGCAAAAGAAAATGTATTCAGGAGTTGGCTATGTGAAATTTAGATCCATTCAGGCTACTATGATACATTAATTATTAACCCTAGAGACTAACGTATCTCTGTAAATCTAATGATACATTTTTTAAAAAGTCTTTATGATATCTGGAACAAATGTAGCATAATTTAATAGCAGTTTAGGATAATAACTGCAATCTTATAGTCAAGGCAAAGATACTATAAGAACAGGATGTTCTAAGGATATAACAGACTTTTGATTCTGGTGTGATCTGGAAAAGGGTAAAGACATGAAACTAAAAGACAATTGAAGAAGGTTCAGAAAGAAAGGAGGGAAACAATCACCGATCACTGTACAACCTTTCAAGTCATAATTAGCAAGAATTCAAATAGCATCCCTTCCAAAATGAATTGTTCATTTCTAGCCACAGAGATTTAAACTGATGCTGACAGCTATTATAATGGTTTTCAACATGTAGTTTTCAATAGTTTTTCAGTACTAATATCAACTGAGAAGCAGACTCATGTGAGAGAGAGCTGGAGAGAGAACCTTTCTCCTGGTAGAGTTCAACACTTTTATATGTAAGTGTTTAAAGCTGAAAGGTAAAGGCTAGCTAAGGTTATTTAAGAAACCTGCTGTCTTTTTCCCAACAGAGTAACATTCAAACATGGCAACACAGAACATCAGCTCTTAGTTCAAATCTTTAGGGGGGTGGCATTTGCTCAAAACTTGAAGGACTAGAAAATCCTAACAAAATAGACCTGACTTTATACACAGTATGACAACTAAGAATAGAAAGACACATAACTTTAAAAATAAAATGTTCTAGTGCAAACACCTACTACAGTTAAAACACTTTGTGCAATTTACTAGATAGATTTTGACATTTAGATTTTTTGACCTCTTTCTTATCTTTAATGATAAAATACTATATAAAAAAGTATATAGACATTCATTGCTGTGTTGTGTTCCCTAAAGCTGGGAGGCTCTCTGAGCTGCATTTCAAAGTTGCAAATAAGATATTATGCACAAACTAGAAGTGCTGAAATATATATTAAATGTGCTTTGTATGAGTGCTAACTTGAGAAGTAAAACAAGTATTCAGATTTTGAAGCAAGTAAGGACTCAAAATATTAAGGAAGTGTACTTTATTTCATCCAGTTTTCACCATTATTTTTGCAGCTTACCACAACAATATTACTCTATTGTAGAATAATAAGTATAATTCTGAAAGGGGGACTTAACAGGTATAAATCAGCTAAGCTGCTCTGATTTCAGCATAGAAGCTTTGAGGAGGAATCTGAGAAAAATCATTTAGAGACTAACTCTGGGGTTACAGCAATAAATAAGAACTGGCCAGGACTGAACTATAATAGTCACCTGATGATCTGAAGATGGAAGCCACACAAATTGTTGGGGTTTTTGCTTAAGTCAGACATATTGAGCAGAGATCATTAAATGCTAGAGAGTCCCAAGGAGAAGTCTGCTCATGCATAAAAGCATTTCTTTAGTGGCATAAGAAGCCCATTTAAAAAAAAAAAAAAAAAGACAAACAAAAGAGGAAAAAAGAAATCAGTAAGCTTCTGTGGTTTACAGTTAATTGAGCTTCTCCACAGGGAAATTTCTGAGCGGGGCACTATAGAATTATTAAAGACACCTCATGTAGAAACATTAGGGATTAATAAGGAATTAAATGTTAGGCAATGCCAGCAGAACTGGGTGAAGTATCTGTCAATGTCTTCAATGGAGTGTGACTACATCACTAACTTATTTTTGCAGAAAAATTTCAGTCATTATTCGGGAGTGGGTCTGCGAGTTGTTGAAAACACTTGTTGCATTCTATTTCTCAACAGCTGTTTTAATAATTAGTTTTAATCTCTCAAAACAGAAGACTTCTTGGCTTTCTACAAAACTTCTTAAAAGCTGAATTACAATTTTTCTCCTGTTTTTTTTTTTCCAGTTTTTCTTAAGTTATAGTTGAATACCTCATTTCTTGGTAGAGTAATTAAAATGCTGTGGAATAAGACAGTTAAATCAGAATTCCTTCTATTTGCTCCCACCATATAGTTCTGTTGAAGGAGCAGTCTTGCTACTTTTTACATGTTCAGCAGTCCTTAGGTTTTTCTTTCTCCCTCAAAGCTGTAGAAGTCCCAAGGTACAGCCAATGCACATACTAGTATACTAAGAATTAGTTTCTTCCCTCACCAAAGTATACATGCTTTACATAGAGCATTTTTTTAATTTACTTATCCTTTAATTAAAGAGAATCCTTTTAAATTACATAGATTACATTGATAATCACTTCTGTTACATGAAAACATTTATTCCATCCAATACGTGCATATCATGCAAAGGTTTTTGGAGCAACCAGGGCATTTTGCTGATTCTGATTCTAGGAGATCTTTTCAAAAAAGGAAGTACCAGTAAACAGCATTACAAGGCTAACTACCTTTAAACAAAATGTTTTTAAAGGATTCTAAAAGTAAACTTGATTGAGAGCATTTGTGAAACTGCTAAATGAATTAGAAGAACTTAATAGAAAATTTTAAGCGCTTTAAAAGGAAGAAATCACATTTTTCCCCTTGTTCAATAATCTTGAAAAGCCTTTTAAATAAATAATGCTATGACATTTGATATAATTAGTTTCAAACCCTATCATGAAATGCCATCCATTTAAGTGTTTCTATTTAACAAAGTATCAGGGGTTTGGATGAGGGGAGAAAAAATTAGCCTGATCAACAAATTAAACAAATGTCATCTCTTTACTCAATTCACTTATATTTATTTAGCAAAGATAACATTACTAGAAACTGAGATCATTAGGACATTAAGATAACTCTGGTACATTAATAATGCACATAGCATAAGAAGGTTAATTACTTCTCAAATCAGCAGTTGTTGTCTAACATTCTTCTTTAGTAAAACACACCAACTCAACTGAAGACAAAAGTAATTATTTTTTGGTGTTTGGTTTTTCTTTTTTTATTTTGTCTGCAGCTACTTATCAAATTATACACATGCATTTTTGACCTGCAGTTTGTGAAAAGAATTTTTTGTGAATTTTGTGACAGTTGACTGTCGCAAGCTGAAGTCTGGCATTCAGGTATACATTATAAACAAAAAAACCTCAAGCCTTTGTGCAGCATCAAAACCAAACATATTGTTTCTGTGTGAAAGGTTTATATGACTGCAAAAGTTTACCTTTCCCCAAAAGGCCAAAACATAAGCACCATATTTGACTGTCAGATGATCATGCTGCTCTTGAAGACAATTAAGCTACAACAGCTGTTCTCTTGGTTTGGCATTAACACATTCTCCCAATTGTTTTAGCCCTATGATATTTAACACATGAAGTCAACTGTCTATGTCACATTCAGACAATTATCTGAGTTGACTTCTAGTTTAAAATGAAGCAGAATTGTTTCAGAACTAGGATTTTGACACCTCTAGTATTTTGTCGTTTAGTCATAATAATTAAAAGATTCAAAGTGCCCTGCCACAGAGTAGAAGTTGAATTCTGCTGTTGCAGTGAAATCAGCAACTGTCACATAGGTAAGAGTCAGACATAACGATGGGATAAAATCTCTAATGACAACTTTTAATTATAATCCTGTGTACGGTTAAACATTTGTTATTATACTCTCTGAAAGTGGTTGGCAGGCTTTAATTATGCTTAGTGAATAGGTATATGATTTCCATCTGTACCATGGCAGCAAAAGCATATCCAGACTCCTCTACCCAAGTAAGAACCACCTTGGACAAAGTGTTAGAAGACAATGTCCACAAAAGTTGAACATCTATAACTGTATTTCCAGAAGCTGTGAGTTTACTGGTTGGCTCTGAACTAAAAGGTCAGCCTCTCAGTCCTCAAATGTTTTCTTTATTTATTATTATCCTAGTCCACTATAGTGACCTAGTGATTAGGGAATTTGTCATACCTCTCCCTATGAACTGTGTTGGATGAGTTTCTCATTGTTATTTTTATTTTAAATTGTGCGTTATCATCATCTCGTGTGTCCAACAGACACATATATCACCTTGAAGCAGCTTTCCTGATGGACAGTGCATATCTGTATGGAATCTTACATCTCTATACAAATTACCATCCTTGACAGATAATTAACCTTTTCATATAGCCTCATTACAAACTTTAGACAACCTTGAATGGGCTAACTTGGCAGTGCAAGAAAGACTTCTAGCAGAAAGCTAAAAAATATACCTTTTTTTTCTCTCTCTGCAGTTCTTAGCTCTGAACAAAAAAACCAGACAAACAAAAACAACACCAACAAGAAAAAAAACCAACCACGTAAAGTCTGTTTGTTCTGCCTGATGGATCAGACATTTATAGCAGAAGAAACTTACTTTTCCTGAATGCCCGAAATAAACAATATTATAAAATACACATGAAACATCACGTTCAGTTCTTCAACTGCAAATTCATGGCTACATGTGACATTTGTACTGACCAGTGTGGAGTACGCCCCCATGCTCTTAACCAGTACAATTGAAAATGCTTAAATGTGTGACCTAGGTCACGCTCCACTTCCATAGGAATTCTCAGGGAGGAGGCAGCCCTCTTATTGGAAGCGTATTCCATGTTCCATCGTGAATTGCTGTAGTTTCACAGAGTCAGGAGAGAGCTTGGTTTGCTGTGGGTTTGATGAGGTGTGCTTGAAGAGTGGTTCTGACTCTGCCTGTGTAATAAAGGATAAAAACAGCGAGCACAAGTGCCTCCAGCTCCCATCCAGGCTGGGGAAATCGTTCTGTTAACATGGATTATTACAATATTTGAAACTGTAGTCTCTTGCATCACTTTGTACTGGATCTTGCAAAAGACTGGAAACCAGCAGATGAGTTTGCTGATTACCTGTCATGTGAAATTCTTCTCTTCGATCACTCAGATCTAAAAAATTACTTTTTTTTTTTTTGTTTTTCCCCTGGGTGCCTGGCATAAAAGTCATAACTTTCTCAAAGGGTGATTGTTCATGATTCTGAAAATGAGATCTGCTTAAGAAGTCTTGGAAAGAAGTCTTTAGGACTGTTTAAGGTACAGGTGGACAAGATGCTGAGGGACATGGTTTAGTGTTTGACAGAAATGGTTGGACTCGATGATCCAGTGGGTGTCTTCCAGCCTGGTTATTCTGTGATTCTATGATTCGGTGATTTCCCATGTAACTAGGCTCTATATTTAGGCTTGTAACGAATCTCCACCAGAACCATCTGCACTTCCACTTTCTGAAATCAAATTAATCCACACAAAAGCATGAGTTGCAGCTGCTATTCTGCAGTAATAGAAGTACCTGTTTTGCAGAATCAAACTCAATTAAGGGCTATAAAGTAGGTATGTATTTATTCACCGGTGGATGCAAGGTGGTAATCCTCCTAACTCTCACACCGTATGGTATAACAAGCACATAGTTATAGTGTAAAGACATGCCCATTCATAAATGCCTATTACATATTCATGACTTTTCCCCGCTTCCTATTATAATTAGATTCCAGAAGCTTGTCCCATACTGGCACAGGTACAGTGTCCCCTGGTGTTCGTGGCCTGGGGTCTCAGGGATGAAGTTCATCTTCCTCATGCATCATCCCTGAACTCAATCTGTGCGCAGGTGCAGTCTCATCCTGGTCAAGCTCCAGAAAAGCACTGGAAGTCATAGAATCATAGAATAACCAGGTTGGAAGAGACCCACTGGATCACCTACTTCAGGAACCTCCTAGACTGCTTCCATTCTGTTGTATTGTACTTCCAGCAGATATACAGAAGTCTGAAGTCTCTCACAGGGAGAAGAGCTGGAGATCTTGAGACTACTGCCAGTTGTTGATAGAAATGCTCATGAGCTTCTTCTTGACTGGGTGGTCTGTAACACACTCCCATTCATAATATCTAACTTCTTGTGGACTCCTCTGATTTTAACCCACAGGCACTCGATCCCATCATAACCATAACTTAAGCTTGAGGGTATCAAAGCACTCTCTAACATAGAGGGCTACACCACCACCTCTCCTACCTTTCCTGCCCTGCCTGAAGGGTTTATACCCCACCATAACTGCACTCCAGTTACATGAGTCATCCCACTATGTTTCCATCATGGCAACTACATTGTAATCTCCTTGACCTACAATAAATTTTCTTAATGTCCAATCTAAACCTCCCCTGACACAGCTAAAGGCCATTCCCCCTTGTCCTATCACCTAGCATTTGGGATAAGGGGCAAGCGCCCTCCTCTCTATAACCTCCTTTCAGGTAATTGTAGAGAGCAATAAGGTCTCCCCTCAGCCTCCTCTTCTCCAGGCTAAACAACTCCAGTCCCCTCAGCCACTCCTTGTAAGACTTGTTCTCCAGCACCTTCACCAGCTTCATCAATCTTCTCTGGACTTGCTCCAGAGCCTCAACATCCTTCTTGTAGTGAGGGGCCCAGAACTGAACACAGGATACGAGGTACAGCCCACTCAATGCTGAGTACAGGGGAAGAACGACTTCCCTGGTCCTGCTGGCCACAGTTTCTGATACAAGCCAAGATGCCATTGACCTTATTGGCCACCTGGGCATACTGCTGGCTCATGTTCAGTTGGTTGGTCAACCAACACCCCCAGGTCCTTCTCCTTCAGGCAACTTTCAAGCCAGTCTTCCCCAAGCCTGTTAGCGCTGCATGGGGTTTTTGTCTCCCAAGTGCAGGACTCTGCACTTGGTCCGCTAAACCTCATCCCATTGGCCTCAGCCCATCAATCCAGCCTGTTCAGATCCCTTTGCAGAGTATCCTGACCCTCCAGCAGATTCACACTTCCACCCAGCTTAGTGTCATCCGCAAACTTGCTAAGGGTGCATTTGGTCCTCTTATCCAGGTCATGGATAAAGACATTGAACAGGGATGGACCCAGCACTGAGCACTGGGGGACACCACTTGTGACCAGCCTCCAGCTGAATTTAACTCTGTTTACCACCACTCTTTGGGCCCGGTCATCAAGCCAGTTTTTAATCCAGCAGAAGGTGGACCTGTGCAGGCCAGAGGCAATAAGTTTCTCAAGTAAAGAGAAATGTCTGTACTGTGAAAAGAACGTCATCCTATTCTAGTCCATTAATTGGTAAATCCTATCAATTTTGATTAAAACTGCATCTTAAAGAGTCCAAGTATTTTAAGTTGCAATGTCAGAGGTGGAGGAAACAATATATTTTTAAAAGTAAAGCTTGATTGAAGCTTTATTGGATCAGTCACAATTTGTATTTCTTCTCTTGTCATAACTGCTCCAGACGGGGAAAATGAACCCGTCCTCCCTACAGCAACCTAGTTGTGTCATTGGGCAACAACAGCAGCCACAACAACCCGCAGGTGGGGCCATGTCTCAAAAGTACTGCTCAAGCTGTTTTCTGGGGCTTCAGTAGCAAATAAGCAAATGGTGGTGCCACAGCAATATCAGCCACAGGTAAAAATGCAGGGTGTTGCACAGGCTGGACCCGACGCAAAGGGGATGGCACCTCTGAGTGTGACAGGAGGGCAACCCAGCATTCCTGTGTGCAGCAGCAGGTGCATCAGGTCAACATACCAGTGGCTCAGCCGCAGCAGTTTGCTTATTCTTGGTCCCAGATTCTGCCAATTACATCTACTGCCAACACAACCTTCAGGTTAGACCAAATACTTGCAGCACATGACAATTATGCAGTCTTAAGGAGCTCTTCAACAGGTCTCTACAGGTTCTGCTCCAAGTACTGTGGCTTCAAGCCTTCCTGTGGGGCAAGTGACAGGTCAAAATCCCTCACTGGTGGGGGATGGGGTGCCAGTGATGGGGGTGTCAGCAAAGCCTGGTGAAGCAGTAGGACAGGGATCAGAAATAATTCAGGGTGACCAGACACAGGCTAGTGAGGCTGCCATTCCACAACCAGGGGCTGTGGCGCAGCAAGGCACTGGGCATACAGGGGCTGCGCAACAGAAGTCTGTGACTGCATCAGATGGGTGGAAGCACTCAAGCCTCCAGAATGCCTGGTGCTTTCCACGCTCTGGAGTTCAGAACGTGCCAAAAATTTTTGTTAAAAATAGCAAAGTTTTTTTTTTTCTCGTCTACATCCAGCAGCAGGACGCTGAGTGCTGCGGTGGGGTGGCAATTTGAGGAGGTGGGGTGGCAATTTGAGGCTTCACAGAGCCGTGGAAAGCCCAGGAAAACTCAGGCGGGAGCGGGGCGGGCAGCGCTGGGCTCCTGACGCCGGGAAGCGGCCAAGATGGATGTAGCCACCCAGCCAGAGCCTCCGTGGGCACATGCAGCCACCCAGGCCCTGGGCTGCAGGCAGTGCCCCCCTCCCGCACCATGAGTCGGTACTTGGCTTCACTTGTGGTAGCTGTGCTCGCGTCGGGGAACTACTCTGCGTGGTGTCAGAGCGGAGGGAGGAGGTAACTAGACTGAGGACTATTAGGGAACGTGAGAGGTAAACAGAGCAGTGGAGCAGCGCCCGCTCACAAACCCAGCAGGCTACCGGAGCTACTGCGGCTGAGCAACACCCACCTGCCAACTGCAAGATTGAGGGGAAAAAGAGTGGGGAATGCAAGTTCCTGCCCAGCACCGGAAGCCTATTGTCCCCATTCAGACAACAAATCCCCCAGATTGCCTTGCAAAATAAATACGAAGTGCTGCGAAGTGGAATCCCTCCCCACAGATGAAGAGGATGGCTCCCACAGCCTAGAAACATTCCCTAGGCTGCACCATCCTCGAATGACCATCAAAACATCCTCTGAGAAAAAGCAGAGTGATTATCTTGGGGAATTCACTTCTAAAAGGAACAGAGGTCCCTGTCTGCAAACTGTCTGCTGCCTACCTGAGTCATCAGTGAAGGATACCACTAGAAAACTTGCTGAAAGCCAGAGATGATTACCCTCTGCTGTTATTTCTCATTGGCAATGATGACACACAGTGCAAGAAGCTGAGAGCAATTAAGAGGGACTTCAGGGCTTCAGGCAAATCAGTGGAGGGCTCTGCGGCGCAAAGAGTGCTTAGTTCCATTCCAACATTACGGAATGAAGAGCAAGAGATCAAAAAGAATCAGTTGATTAATACCTGGCTTTGAACCTGGTGTGCAGAGCAAAACTTTGTCAGCATAGCTGCATGTGCCCACTGAGGCTCTGTCTGGGTGGCAACAGCTTTTCTGTGAACAACTGAGAGTAGTCTCCAGATCACTAGCTCTTGTCATTGTGGGAGACTTCAGTCTTGGGGATGCCTGCTGGAAGTACATTGCAGCAGAAAGGAAGCAGTCTAGGAGGTTCCTGAAGTGCATTGAAGACTGCTTCCTCACACAACTGGTGAGCGAGCCAACAAGGGAAGGTGCCCTCCTGGACCTGCAGTTTGTGAACAGAGAAGGCCTTGTGGGGCATGTGACGGTTGGAGGATGCCTGGGACAAAGTGATGATGCAATAGTAATATTTTCAGTTCTGTGTGAGGTGAGGAGAGGGATTAGCAGAACGGTCATAATTAAACTTCCAGGGGGCAGATTTTGTACTGTTCAGAAGGCTTATTGACGAAGTCCAATGGGAGATTGTTCTAAAGGGCAAAAGAGCCCATGAGGGCTGGGCACTTTTCAAAAAGGAAATCCAAGCAGCTCAGGAGCAACCCATCTCCATGTTCCGGAAAAGGAGTTGGTGAGGAAAAACATCAGCTTGGTCGAGCAGGGAGATCTTGAGGGACATCAAAAAGAAGAGGAATGTCTATGAACTTCAGAAGAAGGGAGAGGCTTCTTGGGTGGAAGTGAGATTCTGCAGAGAAAAAATGAGGAGGACTAGAGCTCAGCTTGGCCAGGTCAGTGAAAGATTAAAAAAAATTTTTCTATAAATACTTTAACAATAAGGGAAGACCAGGGAAAATATACAATCCCTGTTGGATGCAAGTGGAACAACTGTGACAAAGGATGAGGACAAGGCTGAGGTACATAATGCCTTCTTTGCCTCAGTCTGTAGTAGCAAGGAAAGTTGTTCCCTATGTATACACACCCAGGAGTTAGAGGAGCAGAACAAAGTTCCTATGATCCAAGAGAAGGTTGTTAAAACTTGCAGGCCCAGTTAGACACCCGCAAGTCTATGGGGCTGGATGGGATCCATCCAAGACTTTTGAGGGAGCTGTCAGATGTGCTTGCCAAACCCTTTTGCATCATCTTCACAGAATCATAGAATCATAGAATCACCAGATTGGAAGAGACCCATTGGATCATCGAGTCCAACCATTCCTATCAAACACTAAACCATGTCCCTCAGGGCCTCATCTACCCGTGCCTTAAACACCTCCAGGGAAGGTGAATCAACCACCTCCCTGGGCAGCCTCTTCCAATACCCAGTGACCCTTTGTGTGAAAAACTTCCTCCTGATGTCCAGCCTAAATCTCCCCTGGCGGAGCTTGAGGCCATTCCCTCTTGTCCTGTCCCCTGTCACTTGGGAGAAGAGGCCATCTCCCTCCTTTCTACAACCTCTTTTCAGGTAGTTATAGAGCCTGACTGGGGAAGTTCCACTGGACTAGAGACTGGCTGATGTTGTGCCCATCTACAAGAAGGGTCGGAGGAAGGACCCAGGGAACTACAGGGTTGTTAGTCCAACCTCAGTGCCCGAGAAAGTCATGGAACAGGTGATGTTGAGTGCTATTCTGAAGCACATGCTTAGGAAATTCGCAGCCTCTGGACTGGACAGGCAAACTCTCTCCTAAGTGGAAAACTGGTTGGATGTCTGGGCCCAGAGAGTGGTGGTAAATGGAGTTAACTCCAGCTGGAGGCCAGTTACAAGTGGTGTCCCCCAGGGCTCAGTGCTGGGTCCAGCCCTGTTTGATGTCAGTGACCTGGATGAAGGCATTGAGTGTACCCTTAGCAAGTTTGTGGATGACACTAAGCTGGGTGGAAGTATTATGGCTCTCTACAACTATCTGAAAGGAGGTTGTAGAAAGGAGGGAACTGGCCTCTCCTCCCAAGTGATAGGGGACAGGATGAGAGGAAATGGCCTCAAGCTCCACCAGGGTAAGTTCAGGCTGGACATCAGAAAAAAAAAAGTTTTCACAGAAAGGGTCTTTAGGCACTGGAACAGGTTGCTCAGGGAGGTGGTTAAGTCCCCATCCCTGGAGTTTTTTAAAAGAGAGATTAAGTGCCTGGGGACATGATTTAGTTGTAGGCAGGTACAGCTGGAGTTGACGATCTCAAAGGTCTTTTCCAACCTAATGATTCTATGATTTGATGAAATTACTCTGACTGGACATTTAGCTTGAACAACATAAAAGAATTAACTGGATAATTTAATTTAAATTCAAGTAGTGACTTAAGGCATTTCAGAGTTATCACAGAAATTCAGAACCTACTAAATAATGTCTTATATCATTAAGGACTAAATTTATATTCATTTAGCATTACGAGGAAAGGTGCTAAATAAATGTGGGAGATTTATTATTATTACTGGAATACTTATAAGGTAACATGTCCAAAACTCAAGTTTTATGAGATAGAAAACTAATAAATATTTTTTAAATATTTATAGAGTTATAAAAGAAATGGGTCTACCTGCAGATTTAGGTGCTTTCCATATGGGCGTGAATGGCATAAAGAGACCTCTGAATATTTGTGTCTGTAGAATAATGACAATTTTACTTAAGGTCTTAAAATTCTTTCTTCAAGAAAATGTCTTGGAAATGAAATAGGCTTTAATTTGTCCTTAGATCTGGAGGCTAAGAGAAAGAGAAAGTTTGAGCAAATAATTATAAGCAATGAGGCATTCCTCAAAATTATTTTTGAAGTCTTATAGAGGGTATGACTTAGAGTATCAAAACAATAAAGCAATTTTATGGTAGTAATCTTTTGCTTTGCTATATTTATTTATAGTATTTATGTTAACCTACAAATGTACTTAAAATATGTAGTATAGAAAACAATACATGAAATCTGTGTTAAAAATACTGAAATTTTACTATGAATTGTTTACTTTTTTGTATATATATATATATGCACACATATAGGTACAGACTTACTTATAAGATTTTAACCTAACTTTAAGTCCCTATGTCTTTCCTCAAAAAGAAATGCATGAAAGTAGGCATAGGTAGGTAATCAATGCAGTTTGCAAAAACTCCTCTCTTAAATGCTGCCTATGTCAACAGCACAGCTAGGGGAAGTCTTAGAAGTAAAAGTATCTAAAAAAGTATTTTGAGGAATAGCCTGACAAATTCATAAAAGGCATGCCAAGAGCCCAACATTATAACCATGTTGACTAAACAAGGTACTGCCCAGCAAGGCTGTAGTCCTGCTGGATACAAGTAGGGCGGGAACAGGGCAGCTGGATGTCCAGACATCATCTGCAAGTCTGTACTAAGGTCACTGATCTGGGGTTAAGCAAGGAAGCCAAGTTGACAAGTCAAGATCAGGGGACAAGGGGTACAGGGCTATCTTAACCCAGGTAGAAAGCAAGGGTGACAGTCAAAAGCAGGTGGGAAGCAGAGGAGACATCAGGCTCTAATGAGCTGTGCTACTATCAGACAGCCGCACCCTGTCTGAGCTAGACATCAGCCTTGGCAGCTAAACTTACAGGTGTGGCAAAACATGCGCACTGTCCAGAGAGAAACTGATAGAGACTAAAAGTGTAAAAGAACATGAGAAGAGAAAAACCAAAGGTGGTTGCAGGAGAATCAAATTAACCATTTGCATTCTTTTTTCTCTAAGGAGGCAATTAGGAAGGTTCCTGGACTGGAGATAGTCTTCATGGGACATGAAACTGTTGAAAGGTCTACAGAAGATACTCCATAGCAAATCAATAATTTAACTAATAATCTGATAGCCAAAATGAGGTAGCATACACACACAGCAGCTCTATTGTGGACCTCAACCTCTTGCTTAAAATACACTTTCAAAGTATGAAAGAAATTGGAAATTGTGAAACTGGTCTAAGCAAAAAGGGTTCCAGCTTGGCTTCAAATGACTACAGATTTAAAGAATTCTTATTTAAATATCAGACTATCAGACTGAAAAATGCACCCACAAGAATAGAAAACCCCATATTATGTAGAAACCAGTTTATAGTGATTTCTTCCATCTTCTCCAAGTCAGTGTTTGCAGTTTTTGAAAGTGTCTAAACAGACATGAGTAAAAGTGTTGCAATCAATTCTTCCATTTTCTGGCAAGAGCCCTCTATGTAGGGCAGAAAAAGAGGAACTTATGGTAAAACAACTGCTTGTAAAATACAGCAAACAAGTAGTAGATCATCAATGTTCATAATGAAGAATGTTTACCAGAATGATGCAAGAATCAGATACAGATGTTTTCTCATAATACAAGATATAACAGTGCGTCCAAGATCTAACTCAAAGGAAATAGTTGAGCGACCAGCCTAACGTGATAAACATTTTGTTTTTCACTTAACATGTATCTGTATTCTGTAATTCCCTGTGAAGGACCAAAGCACAAAGGGACTGAAAAAAGAGATGGAACAAGAGAACAGGCCCCACTGTGCACAGTAAATACACTGCCACATGGTTTTACCAGTTCACTAGAGCTCCTTCAGTGGATATAGTATTGAGTGAGCTTCTGCTATTTATAACAAAAATCTGCTACAATGATGTCTTGCCATGACCATTGATAAAGAAGGAATCATCACAGAGTTAAAAGGCAAAGAAATAAAGGCAATCTTAATTGACTTTGCCTCTCCAAAGATTTCTGCTCAAGAATATGCCAAGAGTTTCATTGATCAATTCTCTTTTTTTTTGTGATGGAATTTTTCGTCTGTTATTACCATAAAAAATGAAACTGGTATTCATATTTCAGAATGTATTATCTCCCTCTCTTGTGAAATTCATTCTGAATATAAATATTTATAGTATTAGCTAGATCGCTAGAAAGTATTTCATGTTTTGCAGGCTACTTATATAAAAAAAGTTACAAAGGACTCATTTTTTTCAGAGTAAGTGGTAGAAATAGTTCATACTTTACTGAAGTATGCCTTTTTGCATTTAATTCCTTCAGTTCATGTCATTTCCACATACTTTTGTCCCAGTCTGGCAAAAGGATTGACACTGTCATTTGTATATTTGTTTGACATCGCTCTTTGTCTGCCCATGCAGATCCCCTTATAAGTTCAGAGGCTTAGTTTGCTTTGCTGTTTTCCTTTCTAATTCTTGTCAGTCTCCAGGATGATGTACTGTGACAAATATCACCTTGTTGTTTGATGGAACAAGTCATAAAATGAAATGATACACTATTTTTCCAAAGGAAGTGCATTGTCAGAATTATGATTTACTCTTAGGCTGGTAATCAATGTTTTTTTGCTTCAACCTTTAATAAATTTTCTAAGATTTCCTAATCTACAAGCAGAAACAAGATATCCGATACTTCAAACCAGAGGGAAGCTAACTTTTGTAAAAGTTCCTAGTAGGAAACATGGTCACTATGCTGCTTGCAGTTACTAATCAAATGAATTATGGAGAAATCTCCCATCCAAGCTGACTGTTGTCCTTTTACAGACGGTAGCAAGAATGACGTTCTTACCAGAGTCCTTACTATATATTTATTGGGGTTTTTTAATCGAAAACTTAATGTTCTTTATTTTGCTCCATCTGTCAGTTAAGTGTGCAAGCAATGCCAATGAAATTATATATTTGGGTATTTTCTGAACATAGTCTTGCACTCTGAGAAATAGATAGAGGTGGTGTCTTGATAAGCAGTCAGCTTATCAACTTTCAAAAGACCTTTCGCTACACAAGTCTGAAGATGGAAGTAAATGAACAAACTCTCCACTTGGAAATGCAAATTACAAAAGGTGAAACCTGCAGCCTAAACATTTCCAAGTAATTACAAATATTGCACTGGCTCAAGTTTAGGTTTAGGGTAGGTTTTTTGAAATATATATAATTATAAGCTTCTACTCATGGTTGGAAATTCTGTACATGCTTGTTTCAGTAACTTGGTGAACAGAGGTCTGATTCCCTTTGGCACTTCAGAAAAATATGTGCAATGTATATCAATATTTAGCATTAACAACAGCAACAAAAATTAGCCCTGAGCATTGCTATACGTAATAGCAGATTTTTTTTATAGCCACCTTCAAGGTTCAGTTACGAATTAAACATATCTATAAGTATTTCTGTGACTATTTTCTTTATTTTCTTCGCAAAAACTTGTTTGATTTATTCTGTGGATTCCTCAATACCATATATTCTGCTTGCCAGTATGCACTCCATCTGTGTTCCTAGTATTGATATATCTAAATATGACTTTCAATGGCATGAATGATTTTAAAAGATCAGTATTTTGTGCCAAATAGTAAGCAGCTGTAGTGTCAAACTTCTAGAAAAATCTCCTTCATTTTTCATAGCAGGACTTGCTGGTGATGTCCTCATCCTTCTTCAGAAAAAATTCAACTTCCATGTTAGAAAATTGCATTAAAGAAGATAGATTTGCAGTTTGATAATGAATATGACATAATCAAGCACAACAAAGTCCATTATGTCTCCCTAAGTGTCTCTGACTCTGAGCTATCGACTTCTCCCTTTTTTTTCTGTCAAATATCTAAAAGTTCTTACATGTGGGATAAAATACTATGTTTGAAATATCAATTTTTTTTTGCAAAGTGAAGTTTCCTGCTTTGTTTCACTAGGTACTAAGTATTAAAATAAACCATACTAAAAAGATTGGATAACAATGACTCACTTAGGAAGATGATTTTTCATCCATTTTGTAGAAAAATGCTCTAGAAGCACTCATTTTAAAGTGAAACATATGGATGTGGTTTTTATAGCACAATGTTTTTACAACATTAGGCCATTTTGTTTTCATTTTAGGATTAGGTTTTACACCCACCTTGTTTGGTGTAACAGTCAAATACCAAGGGTGTTTCAGCAATTTCTTTCTCTTCCCCTGCCTTGTCCAGCTATCAAAACTGTACCTTTTTTTTTCAAAAGGAAATATTTTTCCAATAGTTCAACAAGCTGAATCTAACTGTTCTTGTGGTTGCATTTCTGCTAATCATTCTGAAAGTAAACAGCAGGAGTAGGAGCAAGAAGAGCAAGACTCTGCCAGTGGTATCCCACGATGGCACAGATGAAGTGTAAAATTTATGCTTTATCTTTCTCCCTGATGACAATAACATGTAAATTCTAAACACCAGACACACATAAACAGTATGACTTTGTGATACTGGTATGAAATGGCAATACACCCCCCTCTTGCTATGAACACATCTCCTTTTTGGACTTTCAAGTTAAGAAATATTCTTGCTAGGTTTCAAGTTCGTGTCTTTTCAACAGAAAAAAACAATGCAGTAATATGACTATTTTTGGGTATAGGTCAAAGACATTTTTAATAGATATAAATTCTGCTCATACTTTTTTGTGCTTTTTAGATATTAAATGAAAGAAAGATGGTCTTTATTAATATGACATGTTGGAAAGAAAATTAGTTCATAAATATATTTCCCTTTCTTAGTTATAGTGTTCTATTTCTATTCCCCATGGAAGTTGTATTAATATTAAGCATAATTTTTAAGGCACAGAATATATGCAGCAGAGATAAAGGCTGCAATACTATAAGCTGCTGCATAGCTATACCGTACATCATTTTGCTGCATCCTAACCATGTATATCCTACTCTTTCCCAGTTACTGTAAGCAAGGGGAGTTAGTTTGACCTTACTGGAACTGGACAAGAAACCCATCTTTCATATTATAGATTAACCTGCCTCACAATCCCATGATAAATTAGCTGCAATTTTTTAATGCATTATTTATTTAATATGTTTGTACTCTCTGGAACTAAGAAGTTTGTATTGAATTTCTGAAGTTTTATCTTAAACTTTATATACACCTATCTACCAGGAGAGGAGAAATAAAACTTGAGGAGTGTATCCTGGGTAAAAAAGTAAAAGCTTTTTGGTTCTGGTTTTCTCATACTTAAAAATCCCAAACAGAAGCAAACAACATGCCTTGCAAAGTTACACTTTATTATTAATTATTATTATTTAAAAAAGAAATGAAAATTCTAAAATCTTTGTGAGATAATATTGTATTTTTAAAGAAAAATGAAACTCTTTGATGAATGATGTATTCAAATCTGTTTTAGCACGTAGGAAACTCAAGAAATACCAGTTGGATTAACTATTAACATCATTGTCTGCTGTTCATATCAAGCTAAGGTTGGTCACCACGGTCATATGGTGCCATTTACAGATCTATCAGGAGAACACCCACAGTTTCACAGTATCTGTGCATTTGTGGAATGAAAATTAATTTGAGAACCACACAAAGGTTTCTATTTTACTTTCCCAATACTAAGCATTTGGATCCTGTTCTAAACACTATTATATTTAATTAAAATTCTCTACTGATTGCAGTGAGATTGTGTCAAGTCAAAAATGGTTACTGTCTAAAAGCATGAAGGTTCAGAGGAGGCAAAAAGAGGGAGTTGCAAGTATATTTAAAGTGATTTTTTTTAACAAAATCTCAATTAGGCAGCTGTATTCATCCAATTCAAATCCCCAGATCACCAAGCAATTTTTAGTTTATCAGACGCAGTACACAGAAATCTGTGACTACATCTTAATCAGCCCAATCTACTCCTCATTTCATTCACATTTGATAATAAGATGTATAGTCATCATCTTATTATATACATTTGGCAAGACCAAAATGGAGCTTTGAGGGAGTAGAAATTGCAGAGCAGCTTTAAGGTTTGTATTCTAAAAAGAGTATGTGCTTATAGCCTTATACCCATTGAGCCTGCTTTTTAACTCAGCCTGCAAGCAGCACTACTGGAGCCAAGGGCCAGTTACTAACTCTATTGTAAAATTTGCTTTTTAGAGTTTACATGTAAGAATTCACCATGGGATGAAATTTAGCATCAAAGGAACTGGCATAAAGCACTCTTTAAATGACACTAGTGCAGAAGGAAATAATTTCAGATCTAATTTGATGTTTCAATGGGGAACTGCAGAAAGTGTTCAAATCTGCTAAAAATCTGTCTTTTATGGTATTGTCTCCAGGAAGGTATCTGATAGAAAAGTTTCAGTGCCAAGCAAAAACAGAATTATCCTCCATTTAAAAGGAAGTAAATAGATCATTTCTCTCTGACCTCTAAAGAGGAAGAACTGTTCTATCCACACATCACTGAAATGTAATGAAAAGAATGATACTCTTGGGATCTGCTCTACCAATGAGCATCCACTGAGCACACTAGAAGCATAGATAATCAAGGTAGTTGCATGAAAAATGAGGAATTTAAAGGATTGGTGGGAATAGGACTCCAGCCAATAAGAAAAAGGGCTTACAGACTAGCTAGAGGCAGTGGGTATAATTTAATATATTTCTGGCAGTAAGCAAATAAGAAAATACTCATCTGCAATTACAGAAGTTGTCATCTCTTTTGAACTGCAGTTTGCAAAACCTATTTGTAAATACTGCTATGTTTTCTCCTCATCTCCACCCCTAGCCCAGCACAAAGCTTTTTCTCTACAATGGCATTAGTAACACATATACTGAAAAGTTCAGGAGAGATTAATACACTTGAAAGCAGGGTAATATTTCATATTTCTACTACACTGCACGTTATTTTCAAGTTCATTCAGAAAGTTACAGATAAAATAAGTACTTGCAATTTTGAGATCAAGGGGGCTTTCATATAGCCATATGCAAAAGCATATTGGTTTTGCTCCACAAAAATCCTTATGGCTGCAGCTGGCTTCCAGGCTCTTTCTGCCCTTGAAAAATTGTTCTTTATTGGGCTGTTACCCAGTACAGTTCATTTGTCTGGCTTAACTCTACCTCATTTACACACGTGGATGGTTGATACGAGTTTTCCTTGGGAGAGCAGCCATCTCTGTCGCAGTTCATTAGATGTGGGTTTTATCCAGGAATTGTTAGAAAGACAACTGATCTGCATGAAACATGAAGAATTCTCTCCCGAGTCCCACCTCTCTGTCCCACCATGAGGGTTAGGTTACTGCCTGGTCTCTTCTCATCACACTCAGGATAAGGTCCTCCTGTGTACACCAAATTATATCCTGTAGTATTGCACCCCACATTTTGTGTTTGTAGCAGGGTTTGGTCCTGGCTCAAACTCTTCTCTGAATATTTTGCTAGGAAAAAATACCTCTGCCAAAGTGATCCCAGCTGCTGATTTCTGTGGGATTTCCCTGAGCACAGTGAATTGTCCTTGCGACATTTATATAACTGGAAAAGATTCCACTGATTTCTCTTAGAAGTAAAGGAGCTTACCTAGACCCACAAAAAGCGTTGTAGTACATGACCTGACCAAGTTAGTGCTTTTGTACTCTGTTTAATTGAAGACCTTGTGTTTCTAAGTCCATGCTAATTTATCCTGTGACAGTTTCTTCACTGTAGGAGCTGTGCTTTAGCAAGACATTATTCAGCATCAAGTTTTTCCCATGATTATAGCAAAAAGATAAAACATGTAAATTCCAGTGTAAAGTTCCAATATATTAAATGAATATGTCAGATTAAGAATACCATCAAACATTGGTGTTGTATCAAAATTCTTAATATATGTAGGCTAGTTGCCATGGAGATAACAAGGCTTCCAGAATGACTTGGTAGTAATGGCAACAACTTAGGACCTAAATGCTTCCAGTTAGTCTATAAAGCTGCATAAACAGGGAGAAAAATTACAATTGTGTTTCTTGATACAAGTTAGCTCTCTAATATATTTCTGAGCACGTGTTCCAAGAAGAAAGTAAGTATTAAGAGTTGCTGTACATGCACCTATGGTATATTTTGTTTACAGAGGCCTCAGGTTTTGCGGTGTATAGTACAGTCTGTATTACTTTGAATGGAATTTAATGTGTTCAGTAATGGTAAGATCTACTTTTTGCAATTTTCTCTGCTTTACATAAACACTTAACTCTTCCTCATTAAGAATGAAAAGAACCATCAACAAACTGCTTACCTGCAGGCTAAGTAGAAAACAGCAGCTCATGAGGCTTAAGATGTCACATTTGACCCTGGCAGTGGGTGTAATATCCCACCTAAACTGTGTGTCAAAAATTAACTTGATCCATTTAGAGGAAGAAATTGATGTTTTCTCTAAGGTTGTTGTCTTCTGCAGATCAGAGTGAACATGTTAATTGCAACTAGTGGTGATTTGAGGGATTTTTTGACAGCCTAAGGCAGCATTTTTCTGTGCTTTGACAGGCTGAAGCTTGCCTCATGTCCATTCATCCATGTTCTGTATCCTTGTAAACCATGTGACATATAAGCAACTTCTAATGCAAACTGAGACCAAGTCCACAGTAACTTTGATGTGACTGAGGAACTCAACCCCCCTATATTGTTCTGATTTTATCATCAGTGATTTTCTTCTCCAGAAAAAGACATAATATAAGTTACAAAGGGAACAAGGAGAAATAGAGAATGGATTGTCTCAGTCTAGCATTCAGAGTTTGATTTTATGTTGTGAAAAATATGCTGATATTCAGTGGCACGTCATGGCTGAGAATCTTAGTGAGGGCAGTTTAGACTACCACACCTCCCAAGGTACTGCAGTAATAGAAAGGCTAAACTGCTGACTCACATTTTATTGGACAAAGTCTTGCAGCAATTACTCTTTATGTAAGACTGCATTTTTATTGGATGTAAAGACAACAGATGAGCCAGTTACTGTTTTTCTCTAGTTAAAGACTGACAAAATAACTAGTTCCATTAATACAAGTATTCTGAAGTGTAGAATGAAGACACCTCATTGTCTTCATTTAACTTTGTCTGAAAAGAGGCTTAATCTAAAGGGGTTTTGAAAAGTATTGTCCTAACAGTACCAAAGGTTTGAATTCAATTCCATTTAGGTGGGGGAGGGGAGGGAAGCAGATATTATCCTGCATCTATTCTGGGATTGCAAATAAGTGCTGTCTTTTGTAGAGCCTATCTATGTTTCTGTAACTTTCCTGAGAGCAAAGGAAACCTGCAGTTTCATGAGGGTATTATTGCACACATCTTTTGTGAAAGCAGTTGATATTGAGCTCTGAGATATATTTGTTTGGGCAGAGCACAGTTACAGGAAGCAGACTCAGAAATGAAATGTTAAACCATCTTCTTTCACCAGAGAAAGTAAGATCAGGAGGGAATGTATTCAACATAAGTTAATGTCAGCGTTAACTGAAATAACCTGTGCATTTTAGTAGTTGCATATGTGTAGTCCATGGGGATGTTTCCAGCTACATGTGTTTCCCCACCCCCCACCCCCCTGCATCTGTCAAATAAATCAGGAAGCCAAATGAAAATTTAGTACTCAGGAACATTATGTATCATAATATTGTGTCACACCCCCTGGAGGGTTGCAGGTTCATAATGAAATGAATAAATTAGAAGGAAGCAGTCTGAAATCCTGAAAGTTCCACCTGTCCTTTAAGACAAGTATGTCCATTTAATTACACAGAGAACAGGTTAAAAAAAACCAAACCAAAACAAAAAAAAAAACCCGAAGAAAACATTGTCTTTCTATCTGAGGGTCTGTGGGTGTTAAAGTGAACTGACCTCATTCACTGCTGCATTACTTCATAGCTTTATAACTCCACAAAAGTGACATTGACGTGGATCTCCCCTAGCAGAAAAACAGAGCAGCAGTGGTTAACTAGACCCCTATATTCAAATTTAAAACCAAGGTACATGGACAAACTAGCTAAATGTTGATTATTATATTAATGAAACTCAAACAATTGCTAGGAAGGTTTTCTCTTGCTGGTATAACCTCCTACAAAAATTAAAAACACTCAGTTGTTCCCCATAATCAACATTTTGAAATTCTAAAACAATTACCACAGCAGGAAAGTGTACACAACAACCAATTTGTTTTCACATGTTAAAATTCTCATAAAGTAGACAGCACCTACAATTTCCTTCTTTTTGTTTTACATCAGTAATTCAAAACAAATGCTGAGAATAGATATGGTAGACCTTGTTTTGATTCAACATGAGACTCACAACAGAGTTACTTTATTGATTTCCCTGATTTTTTTGCCAATTAACATTTCTGTTTAAGAAAAACGTGTTAGCTTTTCCAAATGCAGGCTTTATTCAGGAGTTTGTATCAAGGATGTGAACAGTTACTCCATGCATGCTTTTGAAATGGCACTACTGCTGTCGGTAACTTATCAAAGGGGCAAAGGCAGATACATGCTGTAATATACAGTTTTTCTCATGACACAAAATACTAAAATACCAACAGTTAGAAAATAATGCCATGTCATCTTCAAAACCATTTCTGAACAATATCCCTATATGACTTCAAAGAACAGTCACTGATAGCTCCTTAGCAATCATTAAAAAGAAAACCAGGTCGCAACAGACTGATGAGTGTAGAAACCTGCTACTCACAGTGATTTAAAGAAAGGATCTTCAAGGAAGCTTACATTTGGTTTTAATTACTTCCCACAGAAATCATTAGTGAGATACCAGCTGACTTCAGCGGAAGCTGGTTAAAGACATCAGACTGTTCAGACTTTGGGTAAAGTGAGTCTTTGCCATGCGAAAAAAGAAATTTTTTTTTGTAAAATCCCTGCTTACAGGTACTCAAGTATTTCCACTGAGGAAGAAAGGAACTGAAAGAATGAAAAATTTGAATCCTGCATCTCTGTGGTTTCAGCTTGCCCGGCTTGATTACAGAGCCATCTTCTGGTTGCATATAACAATTTCATACTTGCTAAAAGTAAGTATACATGTGCGTGTGTTTTACTTTAGCTATGCATTTTGAAGTGGTTTGATTCCCTGCTTTTAGACAGTTCAGAAATGTGATACAGTGGATTGTATGTGTGGATTGTTCTTTGGCCTGTGACACATTTGGATTTAAAACAAAGTCTACCTTGGAGCTTTTAGGACCATATATGATTGTATAAGACACAAAGACTACAAAAATGGACCCTGAAAATTTGTGAAACCAAAATAATAAGAGCCAGAAGGAAGAGCATGTGAGAAGTTCTGGATAGAACCTAGGAAGTCTCTTTCCACAAGACATCTTCCTTGCTGTTTTGACTTCTAATACTGTTAGTTTCTGAAAAACAGAACCACCTCATTCATTTCCTCATTCTTGATTTCTGAACATTTTCTGTTTTGGGTTGATTGCTCTAAGTTTTTACTATTACAACATTACGTTTTGAACTGATTACAGTGTTAGAAGTGTCTGCCAAATGATTGTAGCCTGGATAGAAAACTAATCATACAGCATCTCAAGCAGAGCATGAGTGTTACAATGTCACTCAGGTTCACAGTAAGTTTTTCTTATAGTTGTGTGATTAGAAATGGCTGATCTGATTCCAATATAGGTCTCACCTCATGTATTTCAGAAAGGTCAAGGATTACAATAAATCATAGAATCATAGAACAACCAGGTTGGAAGAGACCCACAGGATCATCTAGTCCAACCATTCCTATCAAACACTAAACCATGCCCCTCAGAACCTTGTCCACCCATGCCTTAAACACCTCCAGGGAAGGTGAATCAACCCCCTGCCTGGGCAACCTATTCCAGTGCCCAATGACCCTGTGCCCAAAGGCACAGTAGCAGTTTCTCAATGGGATCATTACAAGATATGGGAGGGAAATACTAGGGAAGAAAGTGTAGTATTAAAAAAAAAATCCCACAACCTTCTTTGTTTTCCATTTTTGGAATGAAAACAGGCTCCTACAGTACAGCAAGAGATTGATCCCCACCCCAGAACATCAGTGATGCAGTGGTCGTGGCTCACTATGGCTCAGAGGAAGAAATGAACTCCTAACACTCTGACAGTTTATGCTATACCTTCGACATTCCAGGTAACTGTTCTAATCACCAACCTCTGCATTTATTTCAGAGGTGTTTCAGGCTGTATAAGCCACCTCAGTACAGTTAGAGCAATGATGTGAACCTCAGTGTGCCACCTGCATGCCAGGTAAGTTTCCTAACCACAGGACCTCCAAGTCCTTTCTCTTCTATCCAGAATGACAAATTATTTATAGAAAGTTAAAGAGTTCCAGCAGCAGGTGATTGACTATTTAGCCTCTAGACAGCAGACACGAGCCTTTCTATATATGTGTGCCAAGTAATAAGCAAACCTCTTGGCATGTTAGTCTTTTCTCCCAAATAGAATTTGAAATTTGAATATCCATTAAAGGTCTTCATATTTAAAATTAGCATTTTCTCACAGAGTTCTGTTTGTTATCACACTGGCAAGAAAATCATTTACTCTTGAAATTTATGACTCATTGGAGATGAGGTCAGCTGATATGACAGAAGATGGGGTGAATGTATATAGGTAGGCAACTCCATGCTCTCTGCGCAGAACCCTTCGGGTTCCATTGCTGATCTGGAGGCATTTTATAACATAAAGTCAAATGCTGCTTCCTTAGCAACTCTGCAGCCATCAGGGAATTAAAGTTATTAAAGTCTGAATTTTATGAAAGACTTAAATCTTGAATCCAATAGTACCTAAGCCAGGTACTATTGAAATCAATGGTAGAACTCAATCCATTTTAGCAAGGTTAGATACTAAAGACTCAAAACATACATTTGTTGCATTTGAAGTGTCCGTGTTCTTTGCTTTATATGCACACATGCACATATGCTTGTAAAGAAGCAAATACATTTAAACAAAATTTTGAGATATTTTTATTATGTAATAAAGAACTGATCGCTTTTTTACCTAATTATTTTTAGTTTTAAGTTTCTATACTATTTTAATGCTTAGCTGCTACCATGAGACACGCTTACAAATGGTATACTTTTATATTCACAGAACTGTTGAACTACATTGTTCACTTTACATTGCTGCTGAATAGAGGACTTTTGAAGTCCTCTAAATCTGTTTGATATTTTAAAAGCAAGAGTTATCTTCATGCAAAGTATTTCAAATTATTACAAATTATTTAATGAGAATAATTAAAAATAGTTAAATTATTTATAATATTTTTAGAAAGTTCTGATAGAACTTTTAGATCAATTCCTAACAGAAATTGTTCTTTGAATGTACCCTTCACACTGCTTGCTCCTAGGGAATGTTTTAAAAGCATAATATTTGTGATTAAAAATGTGATTTTACTAACAGCTTTTGTTTAATGCTTTCTCAGTCTTTACCTGTATTTCTGCTGAGGAGGGAGGTTCACCAGATGTATCTAAAGGTAGAAAGACAAAGTATTTCTGAAACTAGGCTCTAGTTCCTTAACTGAGTAAAGCTCAGGTTCAGTAACTTCAGCTGATCTACAACAGCTAGAACTAGATAAGGGTATGGCTCAGTGCTGGCAGAAATCGCGATCTTTTTTATATCAAATCAAATAGAACTGGTTGGTCCATGAGACTTACCTTGTCACACTCAATACCTATTAAATCAATCAGAAACAGGCAGCAGGGAGTCAGCAGTATGCAAGCCAGCCATGCTACCTCTGACAGGGAGTCTAACTCAAAGACCCTTGCAGGGGTGGTTTTTGTGTCTGCTTTGGTAGTTCTGAGGTTTGGTGCAGATTTACTGGGACTGGCTTTTTACAGCTTGCCTGGTTCTAACAGCTCTTCTGTGTGCCCTCTCACTGCTACAGCACTTTGACCACAGGAAGGAACAGAGACAGAACAGTTCTCAACCTACTGCTTCTTTTCTACATAAGAAATCATAGAATAGAGAAAGAAATATTAAATGTACATAATCTTTTATACACACACATGCACATATGTGTGTATATATTTATAAACATATCATAAACATATCCATGCATTTGTGTATGTATTTTTTAATACCTGTGAGGCTCTCTACACATATACATAGAGTTTACAGATGTACAATAAAGGCTTTGCTTTTAGTTAGGGAAAGGTTTTTTCCAAGTTTTAATAGCGCAAAAGTCATAGAGAAGTTCAATTAAAATGAATAGGCAAATTTTGAAGTGCTCTATGTAGGCTTTTCATTCTTTTCCTGTCATACCCACTGGCTACTATAGTAGTAAAATTGCTTCAAAGTAGCATTTTGGATGCTCAGCTGGTGCTTCTCTATAACTATTTTAAAAGGGATTGTTTATCAGTAGCATTTTCATTTCTGTGGGAAACCTCAGCAGAGTGTGTGAACTTAAACATTGGCCTTGAATGGATGCCCGTGTATCCTTGCAGAAGCTGGAAGGCAGCAAGAATAGTTGAGTAAACATGATTAGGAAGCTGCCAGGCTGCAGGTGGAATCACCCAATTATGAAGTTGCAACTGAGAAGCAGTAGTCCAGTTATGAGCTCTTGGTCTTCAGCTAAACCAATCGTGCATGGACATGCAGTTCAGGAAGGGGTATAAAAAATCGTGTAAAATCAATAAAGATGGTCTTTTGGCCCACAACTTCTACGTGTCGTGGATTGCCCCGCCTGCGACAATTTCTTATCTTTTCAGTCAGTTTTACTATTGTTTCAAGTGGAATGTTGAAAAAAATGAAAAAGATTTTTTTTTTAAAAAAGGCAAAATGGTAAAGAAAGAAAATAAAATCAAAACAACCATTATAATTACAAAGTTGATGGCTTTGTTTAGCTCTTCTTCTATATACAAGCAATATTTTCACACATTTCTGTTTGGTAAGTAGTGTCTTTATTTACAAGTAGAGTATTTGTTGCAAATTAAAATAAACAGTATTTAACTTATTAATCTTATTTCATCCTAGTTAATTATTAATTTCTGTTTATTTTTCTTTTTGTCATCAGAGGTTGTTTCTCTCTCATTTCTACTAGAGGATCAGAGAAGTACAATTAGAAAGGAACCAAGTGTGAGACAGATGAGTGTATTAGAATAATTGTCAAGACACAAATATATAAACATTATATCTTTGAGGGAATGATATACAAATTGTAGTCAGTTGAGTGGCTGAGGATAATATACTGCTTGAGTTTTACTCTGATGTGATTCGTGATGAATGTGGTTTGAATAGAAAATAAATTATCAGTCTATTGGAAGTAAAACAACATTGATTGAGGGCGTATTTTTGATTACTAGGTGCCATATTCATTTATCCAATTGTCTTTAAATTATTTTTAAGCTAAGGAAAACTTGGGGAAATGCAGTTAAAGAAGAAAAGGATAGAAGGAGTGATAAGGAAAGCATTGCAACGTCCCTTGTTCACATAAACATCCTTCCTTGTTCATGGAAACAACCTGCATTTGGAGCTATTTATTAAGGACTTGCAGGCACGAGTTGCTACTAGCAATGTGCTGTGCAAATGTTGATTTTATGCAAGGCTAAGAAACTGGTAACTAGACATTTCCTTCATGGATAAATCGACAAATTATTGTTTGTCAGGGTCTTTGGCACTGATTTCTAAATAATATACTTGTCTTATGCTTTCTTCTGTCCTTTCAGAGGAAGACATGTAACAAGCAATAGCAAAATCTTTTGGCAATTAAATACACACCTCAAAACATCTATCAGGAATTATAAAATTTTAGCAACAAAAATCTTCAAACTCATGTCTTACTACTATAAATGTGTACAGAAACCAACACCAAAGAAAATAAAAAGAATTTACCAACTTGCACATTACTTGTTTACTGCCCAGGGAGGTGGTTGAGTCAACTTCACTGGAGGTGTTTAAGGCAGAGATGGGCGAGGTGCTGTGGGGCATGGTTTAGTGTTTGATAGAAATGGTTAGATCTCTGTCCAGCCTGTCCAGCCTGTTTAGATCGTTTGCAGACAACAGTAAGCTGGGTGGAATTGTCTATCTGCTGGAGGGTAGGGAGGTTCTGCAAAAGGATCTGAACAGGCTGGACTGCTGGGCTGAGTCCAGTGGCATGAGGTTTAATATGGCCAAATGCTGGGTCCTGCACTTCGGGCACAACAACTCTATGCAGAGCTACAGACTAGGAGAAGTCTGTCTAGAAAGCTACCTGGAGCAGAAGGACCTGGGGGTGTTGGTTAACAGCCGACTGAACATGAGCCAGTAGTGTGCCCAGGTGGCCAAAAATGCCAGTAGCATCTTGGCCTGTATCAGAAATGGTGTGACCAGCAGGTCCAGGGAGGTTATTCTCCCTCTGTACTAGGCACTGGTGAGACCACTCCTTGAATCTTGTGTTCAGTTCTGGGCCCCTCACCACAAGAAGGATGTTTAGGCTCTGGAGCGAGTCCCAGAAGAGCAACAAAGCTGGTGAAGGAGCTGGAGAACAGGCCTTGTGAGGAACGACTGAGAGAGCTGGGGGTGTTCAGCCTGGAGAAGAGGAGGCTGAGGGGAGAACTACGACTACCTGAAGGGAGGTTGTAGAGAGGAGGGAGCTGGCCTCTTCTCCCAAGTGACGGGGGACAGGACAAGAGGGAATGGCCTAAAGCTCTGCCAGGGGAGATTTAGGCTTGACATTAGGAAAAAAAATTTTCACTGAAAGGATCATTAGGCAATGAAACAGTCTGCCTAGGGAGGTGGTTGACTCACCTTCCCTGGAGGTGTTTAAGGCACAGGTGGATGAGGTGCTAAGGGGCATGGTTTAGTGTTTGATAGGAATCGTTGTACAAGATGATCCAGTGGGTCTCTTCCAACCTGGTTGTTCTATGATTGTATTATATAGATAGTCTCAAATACATTCTTAAGTGCTTTCTTGAAATAGGGTTTATACCTTAAATTATACCTTGGATTATTACATTGAAACAAGTTTCTAATTATAATATATTACCATTTATGTTTTTTTTTCCTGGTCCATTTAATTGGGCTGGAAGGAAAGCCATTCTGAGCCATCCTGGTAATTTCATCTTTTGTTTTAGATGGATGTGAATTAGAGCAGAGGTTGTAAGCAGCTGTACATCAGTGAAATCAAGATTCAGATCCAGAAGCATTTAATCTATGTCTTTGAGATTTTTGTCACCTCTTGTAATGGCTTTATAAGTTCCAGCAATTACATAATCATCAAATCATATTGACCACTGTAGGATTCCATCATCCTCATTCCCTTGATTTTAGACTTAGAACACTGCAACTCTTAAACAATGCTGTTTTCTCTTTTCCTGTTTGTTTAATTTTATTTCTTGCCCATTGATTTCTACCATAATACCGCTGGAGACTTCTTTCTTCTTTGGTTTTAACCAGACAAGTTATTTACACTGCATTATTAACACAAAGAAACAAAAGGAAATTGCACTGCACAGATGACAACCTTGAAATTAAGTACTGGGAATAAACAAAGCATTTGAATGAAAACTATAGCCATTTTTCCTTAATGCACAAAGAATTAAAGGCACAGGGTAAGTTCCATCAATCTAATTATGAAGCACTAAGTAATCTTCCTCGTTAATCAGCTCTTTACTGATTTTTGATGCAATTAGTATGGAATTTTCTGTATAAAAGTAGTGTTTTTCTTCAAAATTTTCACACCTGTTTTCACAGTGAACAAGATGAATCACCTTTTCACATTCCTGGACACCCAAACATATGCACATACACGTATCTATTTTTTCACAGCTCAGTAAGACAAAGAGCACCAAGCACATGACCTTTGTCAAATATAGCAATAGGAGTCAAAATCTGGAATGGTTTCCCAATGGAAAACAAGTCAGGTTGAGAGAACTCCTTCTCCCAGCTCACTGAGCCAGAGGAGTAGAGAGGATGAGGTGTGATTATCTGAAAGATTTATCTACGTCTGGATTTAACTAAAGATGATTCCCCAGGCTGAACCTCAGAAAGCCTTAGGCAGAGGTTAGACACAAGCAAATATGCTTTTATAATTCTAGAAAAAAAATTCTCTTCTGATTTCTGAATAAACTTTATCACTAGTTCTTCTCTGTAGTTGTCGTGTTTTTAAAGCTTACCTCAGTCCTTTAGTTAGATGAGTACTGCCACAGATCTGTGCAGTTCATGTGCTTATGCACATTTCTAAATACCTCAGTAAACCAAATTTCAGGATCTGTAAATGCCTTTTCACTTTTCTCTCTCTCTCTCTCTCTCTCACTAGTAGTTTTCATACACTGTGTCTGGAAAAACTACTCTAATTGAGCCAACAGTAATTACCTAAAAATCACTGGATAGAGCTAGTCAGATACTATGAGTAAACAGCTTTCTGCAGCAAAATGCAATTTAGTCACCTTGTAAAAGATGATTATATTTACCAGTGAACCTTATAAAATCTTGTCACAAAAATATCCAAATGTTTTGTTTGTCTTTCTTGTTTTAACTTATTAAGATTATACATTTTCTTTCCAGTATCCATCAATAACATTTTGATAGGAAATTGATAAAACATATATATATATTGAAGTTTAATAAACATGATATGTCATATTATGTGATTAGATCATGTGACTTTTTTATCAATAATGTAGAAGAATCTTAATTTTTCATCTTTTTCTTTCCAATATAGACCTGTCAAGATTTGCTCCAAACTTAATTTTCGTTTCATTTAGGCAAATACACATATTTGGACTGGCAGGGAAATTCTGTGATTTCAACACTAGTTTCCATCAAGATCTCAATGAGAATTTTAATGACTAATGTTTGAAACACATCAAAGTTCAGAAGAAGTATTTTATATATCAATACAATTTTTCAACACCAAGATGTTTTAGAATGGAACGACCCTTTCCTAGAGGATGTTAGCAAACTAGCCTTTAATATTTGGGAAGGAAGAAACTAAAAACATCTCCCATTCATTTGATTATGTGCTTGTTACAGTTTCAGATTTGTAGTATCTACAAAATGCTTTTACTGCCTCAACCCAATTGACTTTCTCAATTAAATGAACTGAGACTATTATTAATGAGTTGGGACATCAAGCTAGAGGCACCCAGTCCAACAGTCACCACTCAACACATTTTACATAGGAAAACAATCATATTAGTGCTCCTTATGCTGCTGGAAGGAGCAGTTAACATTAGAAATGCAAATGCGTGCAATCCACAACTGCAGAACTAAATGAACCAATTGCAGCATAAGACAGTCAAACAAAAATTTCTCTATGAGTTGAAAACAAAGCCCCTCAAAACAAAAAACAAATAACAGTTGGTGTTTGGAAGGATCTGCATGCTCAATTGTACAGGCAAGGATTGTGTGGCACATCCCAGTTAGCAGACTGTTTCTAATGGTTGCTAAATCCTATATGCTTTCAAAAACCCTGACCAATAAACTACAAAAATGTGTAGTAATGGGAAACAGTGACTCAGTGCAAAGCACAGACCCTGTGCAAATGAGGTGGAGTTCGCCCTGAATGCATAAGCAGAAACAAATGGGACCAGACACAATATGTATTTGTGGGATGAGGCTACTAAAATAATCAGAGAACATCTGAATGTCAGACAGATGTCACTATCTCAGGTAAAACCATCATCGTAGGAAGTGTTTTGGAATATCAGTAGCTTCTATAGAGATTTATTAGCACAACAATTCAATTATCCTGAATCAACTCCAAAAACATTAAGTGTCCTAATGGCAATAGCAATAAACATTTTCTCCTCCATCTCTTCCTGTGGTTTGCATAGATTACCTCATTAATACAGTCCCATATTTTTGTTTTCAAGTCAGAAATCTGGAAGAATGGATTTGTATGTATAACCACAAAATGCAACACTAACATACCACTAGGATCCACAAATGCATGCCTTAAACAGGAAAGGAGTGGTTGCTCTGTCCTGTCCAACCCCTGGGATTTTAGGCTTATAAGACGCTTCAATGCTCTTTACTGTAACCTGATACCTGACCCAGTAGATTTGAATTAATATAGAACTGTTGCAAAAGGAATTGGAATTAGGCCATTGAAGTCACTGTAATCTGTTGGAGAGCAAAATGAACGTAAATAAGTGGAAACACCATCCACAACTTCTAGAAATACAGATTTTGCCTTTTAAAAAAGAAGTGTATACAATAACTTTAATTTGCATTTCACTTGAGCCAAATTTGTTTATGCTAACAGCATGGAGAATTGCTTTCATTTAAGCCTTGCTGCAGAAAAAGCACATTTTTTTTTTTTCCCCAAAAGTTTTTCCACCCGTAACAAGACAGTAAATTTAGGAAAAAGACTGCAGCTTGTCAGTTTGACATTGTTTAATTTACCACAAATAGTAAACAGAATATAGAAAGTAGAAACTCTAATAGAGACAGGCGGAGACACACCATATTTTTTGTCACTAGAAAAATCTGTCTGGTAAGGAATGAATCACATATATTTGCATTAGTCCCTGTGACAAAATGTTAAGTTTAATGATTTATGTGTGAAGCATCCTGTTAGAAGGTATGCACCTAAAAATAAATAAATGCTAGTTTAGTTAATTACAGTCTGAATTCTCTTCAGTGAACGTACTTCTGTACCCATTCATATGTTTCCAATTTACGTACTTCAGAAAGCACATAATGGTCTAATTTGCTCAAGTGTCAAATGAGAGAATTATCTTGACAAATACAATTTGAAATCAAGAAATATTCAGAAGCCCCCCAAGTGTAGCTCAACATTTTTTTTTAATTGGAAAGTCTAAGTCAATATGTAGGAGGAAAGCATCATCTAGTTTAAATTTCCTCTGAGGAGCTGGTCCTAAATTTTATGCTAATGTTCCTATACATGTTAGTGTTTCTTATTCACTATAATATTTATTATAGCGCCTAATCCTTGCAATTTTCCAGTTTCAAATGATTTGTTAACCAAAGTTAGTCCAGAGAGTGATGGTAAATGGAGTTAAATCCAGCTGGAGGCCAATTACAAGTGGGGTTCCCCAGGGCTCAGTGCTGGGTCCAGTCCTGTTCGATGTCAATGACCTCAATGAAGGCATTGAGTGCACCCTTAGCAAGTTTGCGGATGATGCTAAGCTGAGTGGAAGTGTGGATCTGCTGGAGAGTAGGGAGGCTCTGTAAAGGGATCTGAACAGGCTGGACCACTGGGCTGAGGCCAGTGGCATGAGGTTTAACATGGCCAAATGCTGGGTCCTGCACTTGGGGCACAACAACCCTGTGCAGTGCAAAAGACTAGGAGAAGTCTGGTTGGAAAGTTGCCAGGAGGAGAAGGACCTGGGGATGGTGGTTGACAGCGACTGAATATGAACCAGCAGTGTACCCAGGTGGTGAAGTAGGCCAGTGGCATCTTGACTTGTATCAGAAACGGTGTGGCCAGTAGGTCCAGGGAGGTTATTCTCCCTCTGTACTCGGCACTGGTGAGACTTCACCTTCAATGCTGTGTTCAGTTCTGTGGCCCTCACCACAAGAAGAATGTTGAGGGTCTGGAGTGAGTCCACAGAAAAGCAATGAAGCTGGTAAAGTGGCTGGAGAACAGGCCTTGTGAGGAATGACTGAGAGCTGGTGTTGTTCAGCCTTGAGAAGAGGAGGCTGAGAGGAGACCTCGTTGCTCTCTCCAACTACCTGAAAGGAGGTTGTGGAGAGGAGGGAACTGGCCTCTTCTCCCAAGTGACCGGGGACAGGACAAGTGGGAGTGGCCTCACGCTCCACCATAGAAGGTTCAAGCTGAACATGAGGAAAATATTTTTCAATTAAATTGTCACTGGGCACCTGAACAGGCTGCCCAGGGAGGTGGTTGATTCACCTTCCCTGGAGGTGTTTAAAGGATGTGTGGATGAGGTTCTGAGGGGCATGGTTTTGTGATTGATAGGAATGGTTGTACAAGATGATCCTGTGGGTCTTTTCCAACCTAATGATTCTGTGATTCTGTGATGAGGGAAGTTGTATACCCAAATTCCCTTAGGCAAGCAGTTTGCTGGGTGAGGAGCAGTCCTATTTATCCAAAAATCTTTTAATATTTTCATGTGTTTTAAACATTAGATTTCCTTGCTTGAGGTTGCTTTGACAAGTAGCTAATATGCGTGAGAATTATGTGAATGAAATACTTGAGGCCATTGAAAGACATTGGAAAAGATTTTGTACTACCAAAATTATTTCAGTATCTTAGATACAGAACAAGAATACAAATAAACTATAACAGATCCCCCAAGCAATTGTATGCCGAAGTATATATTTAAATATTTAATTATTCATCTGTTGAAAGGGCTGGAGAACAAGTCTTATGAGGAGCAGCTGAGGGAGCTGGGGTTGTTTAGCCTGGAGAAGAGGAGGCTGAGGGGAGACCTTATTGCTCTCTACAACTACCTGAAAGGGGGTTGTAGAGATGAAGGAGCTGGCCTCTTCTTGCAAGCAACAGGGAACAGGACAAGGAGGAGTGGCCTCAAGCTGTACCAAGGGAGGTTCAGACTAGATATATCAGAAAAAAAAATTCACAGAAACTGTTATTGGGCACTGGCAGAGGCTGCCCAGGGAGGTGGTTGAGTCACCATCCCTGGAGGTGCTTAAAAGATAGGTAGACGAAGTGGTCAGGAACATGGTTTAGTGACAGATAGGAATGGTTGGACTCGATGACCCTGGAGGTCTTTTCCAACCTGGTGATTCTATGATTTTATGATCTCTGAAGTATTAAGAAAAAAGATCCTGAGTTACAGTTAGGCATAAAATAAAATCTGAAAATGGATCTTTGGTCATTTCCAGTCCTCAGCCTCAGAAAGTTCTGCGAGTGGTCTCTAATTACAATAGTGAGGTCTCAGAAGTATTTAAGGATGTGAGGCAGACAAATGTAACAGTAAGACATTCAAATCAGTAATGATGACACATCTGCTGGAACCTTTTTCAGAGCCTTATAACATTACTGAGATATAGCACAAATGTGCATCCAAAGTCCATATTACGCATACTTCTTAGTAATCTGGTATATGGAAGGTGGTACGATAAGTGAGTAGCTAATGTGGCTTGTTTAAATATTTGTAACATCTGGGTTTCTTTTTTTTCTTTTGCCTTTGCTTCCCCTCCATTTACCTTCACTAAGAGGGACTCCATTTTTCCTTTGTGAGCAACTTTTAAGCTGCACTGCATGACCAGTCTGACTCCAGCCTTGGTCCAGATGTGGTCTTGCCACACCATATTGCTTCTTTCTAGAGAGGACACTGCTCTTGCCTGGCACACGCTCATACTTGTTTCCTGTACAAAGAGGTTTTGTGAAGCCAAGGATCTGCAGAAAGCTACCATGTAATTCTGATGTTGTGCAGAACTTCTAGGACAATAATTTGTAGGTCCTTTGACCCTATTTTGATCTTCTCCTGGCCTTGTGAGTATGAACAATCACCCTGGCTACCTCAACAAGGACAACAACCAGAACCACTCTCATGAGTTACACTTCCTTTTTGGCAGGGTCATTCACTGAAGACTTTGTGAGGCGAATATTCATTCTGACAAATTGCTGGTTTGATGGCAGTTTTAAAATGTCACCAGCTGAAGGCATGAACTTAACATCAGGAAGACTGGTTCTCTGAGTTCTTCGAGTAGGTCAGAAACCACTTTTTCCTGTGCTAAGAGTGCAACTGGGCAGACAACCATCAGATTTCTGAAGTTTAGCAGCATTTTTCCATCCATGGTCCACATCTTGCAGGCTGTAAACAGATTGTATATAAAATGTATATTGTTTAGTGTGGATAAGATACACATGTAATGGCAAAGTCCTTGAGAATGTAAGTCTGAGGTGAGACAAGGAGACTCTGTAGCAGTGGAAAATTATGTCAGCAAGACCAAAGAGGTTTCCTCCTTCTTCAATTTTTTAGTAAGAGTGAACCTGGAAGAAATATCCCTGTTCCTCTATACACCATGTTTCTGTGGTTATGGGGAAGCTTTTCAAGCAAATTTGGTTGTGTTTTCATTCTAGCTGGTTTTGCTGCTGAAGACATCACAGGAGGTGATTCTTTTTGTCCTTTGATGAGAATGTGTGTCCTGTGGCTGCTGCTTGTAGAAAGTAGCACAAAATCAACAAGCAACCTGTGTCTGTTGTGCAAAGTGTTTGAAGATCGGCTGCCAGCAGATGCATTTTGATCAGAAACAATGAGGGAGAACTTCCTAAGGTGTTTTTCTTTGGGAATCTTTGAAGGAAATTGTTGAACAGGGATGGATTTCCCACAAAGCTTCTTTCACATTTTTCCTCCTACCTCTTAACTGGTAGTCCAACAGGGAACCCTAGGGATGGGAACTGAGCATGCATGCAATCAGTTCTGAATATAATCAATAGTCATACAGTATCAGGAAATTAAACTAATATTTCTAGCAAGGCAAACGACAACATGAATTCAACATTTCTGTTTGAAAGATTTATGTGAACTTCAATAAGGTAACAACCAAGATTTTTCATAATGACTTCAGACCATTCAAGTTTTGTGGACAAGATTTCCAAAGATCTTAATGGTTTTAGTTTTCAGAAAGAGAACAGATAAATCAAACCCCTACAGATCACTCCCACAAACATGTAATGGTGTACAACCACATAATGGTTCCACCTCTTCTCAAGGCAGGTGGAACTTTTCACACCAGGTTCATGGCTGGTTGGATGTTCAGCCTTACCAGTTTATGTCACATTTTTTCCTTCAGATGATTTTACTTTCTCTCCTATTTCTAGGATAAAATATTAAATCAATTTTGCTATCTTTTAGTTTAATTTAGATCAGAAACATCTTTCTAGCACCTAATTTTAATCTCAAAACATCATTGACCAATTTTTTTCAGACTAGGATCACTCCTTGGGTGAAATTGGTAACAGTACTATCTCTAACAATTAGGGGATTTTTTTTAGTGTCTGCTGAAAAGGAAGATTAAGTTATGTTGACCATTTAATTGACACAAATGTAGTCAGTTTCTCTAGGACACTTTATGAATGCTTTTAGTCATATCTTGGTTTCAGTTTTACACACCTGTTCTGAATTTGCATTATTCTGTGCCTGCACCTGAGATGCATATGAAATAATATTCTAGGGTAATCATTCTTCAGCCAAAAACTCCCATGGCTCTGTTTGCCTGAGAAGGAGAAATAGATTTTTTTCTCCCAGAAGATCATGTTTGGGGCAGTTGGTTTTTTTGTTTTTGTTTTTGTTTTTAATTCTAGTTGAATTCACTGAATGATTTCTATGGAAACAGAAAATTACAATTTTGGAAAAGTTGTGATAAATGTCTAGTTCTTTGTGGATCTTTCTTTTCATAAACTGAACACAATCTAATGGAGGTCAATCTTGGTGTCACAAGGAGACTACATATCGTTTTTCTTCTTTGTGTGTGCTTCTTTGAAATATTTAATTCTGGTTTTTCTCCTTTTTTTGGTTTCTGTGAAAGAAAAATATTTGTTTCTGGTTGATCTGAATATTTTTTTCAGGCAAGGTATATGCTTAAATTCCAGTAATTCATCGAGTGTTACCTGGCACAGATTGCAATGACAAGAACTGGAATACAGTCTTTGGACTTTAAAGAACAATATTTTGCAAGTCTGACCCAAAGCAGTCCTAGCTCTCTGGAGGAAAGATAAAATAACTCATAGTTGATCTTGCAAGCCTGCAGCAATGGAAAAAAAATCTTCCTGAATCAGAGGATGTTCAAGAGTGCCTGAAGCACACTGAGAGGCACAAACACAATAAAACAATAGCGTATAAAAACAGAATGCTTGAAGCTGTGGGAGGAGGATTTGGAGAAGATCTGCCTTACTGTGTGCTCCAGTAGCCCAATTTACACCCCTCTTGGGGAGGACACAAGAGCCACAGAGTGATTACCAGGGGTCAGACCTACTAGAGAATCTGTGAGAGCCTCCCTATGAGAAAACCACCCCCATGACCTTGATGATTTTTGTAAAAGTATACTCTGGAAAGGTGGGTAAGGGTTTAGTTGCTAATAGATAAGAGATTGATTGTCACATGGTTTACATCATCATATCCATTCCTATTCACTCTTTTCTAATGAAGGTCAATTATTTTTTTCTCCTGTGAATAGAGGTAACAAGTTTTTACTTCCTCCCCCCCCCCCCCCCCCTTGAGATGGGAGATAGCACCCCATAGCTTGTGTGGCTATACAGAAGCTATATAAAACCAATCAGGTCATATGATACACCGAAAGCAGTGGTCAAAGAAACACAGACAGAATTTTTCAAAGGCAGGTATAGTACTATTTCAGGATATGTTTAAATATCAGATTAATTCCTTCTGTTCAGAGTTGGAGCTTAGAAAACAAGCTGCCATTAGAGAAGTCCCAGCTGCATCAAAGTTGAATAGCAACTAAAAATCATCCCTTGCTATGCCTCTAACCCACATATGTGCCTCTGGAGGTTGCAGGACAATGATAAGATCAGAAAATTATGAAAAGGGTGCAATATCAAGTGCTGCAGTCACCAAATACCTCAGGCTTTTGGTGTGGACAGAGCAGCTCCTGTTACCCCCTGCCAGAGTGACTTTACTGCAGCACTTACTGACTGCAATTTTTTTCATGGGCAGTCACCTGTGTAGTGCAGCAGTTGGAGCCTTCTATTTACACATTCACTTGCATTAAAACAACACTGGCAATGCAATAAGTTTTATTGGTAATGCTAGCAAAAATAACACAACACTCCCCAAAAGAAAACATTAAACAAGAGTGGTGTTATCAGGCAGTCTTCAAGCTAATGCACAGACCTACGCTAATGGTGGAAAACTGAAAGGTATTTTGTGAAAAGCCTTTCTATCCTGTTGAAAATATCAATACCACATGCTGAGACTGGCACTCGCCAAGAAATAAATATTGATTCCCCTCTTCCCTTCTGTACAAATGGCAGACAATGGCTTTCCAAACTCTGAATCTTTTCATTGTTTTAAGTTTGACAGATTCTGTTAACATTGAATTTTTATTGTTTCATTGTTCTCTTGCTTTCTGGTTCCTCCCCTCCCCCCCTCCCCTTCCTCCCTCTTTCTCTTTAAAACATTCAGGAAAGGTGAGGCAGGTTTTGTTTTTTTCTGGTTGATAACACAGCAAAGGAGTAGTTGAAATTAATGTAGAGCTCCCTGCACTACAGTTTTCTGTCAGGTCTGATTCATCTAATTTTAGTATAACTATCAGGAACATTGTAACAATTTCTTGGGAACACAAGGTGCTAGTGATGATAAAACATCCTTATTTAAAATAACATACTTTCCTGCAAATCATGCCATAAACCCTATGTTTGTTGTATAATAGTGAACTGTGGACATTATATTCCACTCGGTTCAACTACTACAAACACCAGTCTTACTTTCTGTCCAATAGAATCCATAATTTCACCAATTATCCAACAAATGTGAGTCACAGAATTGAAACAGAAAGTCAGGGGTGTATGTAGACACGTGTGTTTCTAAATGATCCAAATGATAAACAGAATTTGGAGAAAAATGTGAAGAATAGCAGCAGAGGGGTTTGGGATTTTTTTGATGGAATATCCACTATTCTTCAATATTAGGTATGTGTCATGAGAAGCTTACAAAATAGTTATTCATTTTCCTGAAGGTCATCCAGGCACAGCAAGTTCATTTCATTTTCTTGACAAGAGATCTAGGCTTGTTATTTACTCTATGAAACATGACAGCGAGTGGCTGTCCCTCCGATCCATTTTGAGCAAATATGATTTTACCTCTGGAGAACAGGGAGAGAGAGGAGGTAGCTAAATCTGATCCAGCTATACTCGTGCTTACTGAGGAACAATAGCTAGAGGGAATGCATTACACAAATACCCATATGAGCTCGAAACAGACCAGAACACAGTGGTGTCAGGATCTTACCTGGCTATGCTCACAAGGCAGGAATTGGCTCAGTTGCAAAGAAGCAGATATGCCTGCCCCATGCTAGTCCAAGGGCCATTCTGACATCCTCAGACTGAAATCCTTTCCTCCCTCTACATGGCTGAAAAACTGGCACTGCCATAGAGGGTGTGATTTCTAACCTGTGCTGCTTTCTGATGCTGGTGAGGCAACTATAGGGAATAAGCTAGAGAGTGTGCTACCATGGGATGGTGCTCAGCCTTATGCCCTGGCCCGTGTATTTCCTAGTCTAAGGGCAACCAACATGGGAAGGTGTGGAGGTACAAAACTGCATTGTGCATTCAACTCAGGCCCTGCTAACTCAAGGCACTGTGCTCTGATGTACAATGTATACATACACAGAAGTTGTAGATCTGTGCTTTTGTGTCATGGCAATAGATCATTATAGATACAAAGAATAAATTACTTTGACATTTTATTTGAATTCTGTGGTTACATTTTTTTTTTTTTTTGCATGCAGCATCTTTACTAACCTTATTTCTTTTCTTATGCCACTTTCATCCCAGTCAGATTGTCCATGATCCTTTTCATTGTTCATTTATCTGGACACAACACCTTTTATTGTGCATGGATTTAAAAATGCGTGTCATTGACGATTTGATTTTTCTTGTCACAAATTTTTAATTTCTGTCTACCTTTCTTATGGCATACAATGAACTGAGATGTTTGGAAATATGAATGCAACTCCCATTTAGGAATTACACATATGCAGATTGGCAGAGTAACATAGGCACAATGCACAGGCTTTTAGCATCTTTTCTAGCACTTGTGTTAGTGATGTGATGAGGATGAAGCAGTCTAGACCTTTCAGAAGAGATTTACAGAAGTACCATGTTGAAATATGGGCAATTGCAGCAATTATATAGAGTGTCAAGCATATATGCTAAAGGATAAACAGAAAAAATTAGTTAGATAAAATTTGTTTGGTAATTGGTGAATAATAACAGCTATGAATTGTGAGGTAGCTGTTTTGCTGCTGAATTTTCTTCTCTATTGTTGGCAATGTAAGTTGATAAAGACACTGAGCTACATTTGCTGTTTATCTGTTGTGATCTTTGGGAACAGAAATACTAATGAAATGTAACAAGCATTCTTACCAATGTTAAAAGACAGGAACACTCAAGTATATAAATAGTTATATAAACCATCCTTTTCTAATAGTAAAGTTATAAATATAATTGTATAAGTATTGTAGTAGTATTGAGATGTCAAGTGACAGAAAATTTGTCCTATATTGTTCCTGAAGAGATTATGCTTGTAACCTCTCCAGAGTCGATGAACCTCTCATTGTTTATTACTTAATCTGCTAGACTTGCCTGATTCCATGCTGATAATATTGCAACATGCTGGATATCTTGCCTAAAACACTGACAATCAAATTTCTTAGCTGCAGGATACATAAAATTCAGTATTGATATTCTGCCTAAGTATGTTTTATAATGAAGGAAATTAAGAAAAAATATTAACCCTTAAGTCAAGTAGAGGCTTTTAACATTCAAGTAATTGTAGTGTTCAGCTTAAGGGGACTAGAGATGTGAACCAGTTAAGTTCACTGATAAGGTAATGAAAAAGTTAAATGGGATGAAGACATAAAGTTTATATGAAAAACATGATCATTGTCTCAAATTCTGTGACATTCTACTTCAAAATTTTTTCTAATTAAGTGTTATGGGTTATATTATTCTGTAGCCTGATTTTTAAACATGAAAAATGTTTTCTGAGAACAAGATGTGCCATTTGGAAAGGAAAAAAGAAAATCTGCATCTAAGGCTTTTCGTTTTTACATTGGGTAAATTTCCTCAAATGACCTCAATTTTGGCTATCAAACCAGGTTTTCTTTTTCTTTTAAGACAATAATATTTTGCTTCTTTTTTGCTCATATTTTAAAAACCCAAGAGCTGTGATGTCTTTTTTTTTAATAAAATTACTTAAAGTCATTGGAATTGTGTATCAGTTTGAATGTAATTTTGTAATGTTATGCATTAAATAGAAAGAAGTTATGTTAAGAAACTGTGAAAATTTGCTTGAACAATTGCGATCATTTTTTTCTTGGCAGCCTGGGACAGTTGCCGAGTAAACTCTCTCTGATGAAAGTTCAGAAAGCACTACAGAAACAAAAAGTGTAAATATGTAAATATCAGTCCCAATAATAAATATTGTGAAGAACATATGTATAGTGAGGGAAAAGGTGGTTGTTGAAACTTTGATTTTGCATGACCATCACTGTGAACACACATGAATGCTAAATATACTGTAATATTTTCTGAAGACATGCATGTGTCTGCTAAGAATTGGAAGAAGATTTTGTAAGCATAATGCAAGATGATGAACAACCATCTAAAACCCTTTCTGACTGTCACTAACGTGGCCAAAATCCACCATATGGCATTGTCACACAAAGAAAGATACAAACAAAAGTCTGCTAGGCTTGTGAGCAACAAAAAACTCAGAGCTGAGAAAAACAACAATTTCAAGTCAAACAAGATTCTAATGAGATTCTCTTCTAAACATTTGTCATCTGAATGATCCTGGAATAAAAATTGTGCTAAATACAAATAAGGGTTGAAAGTGGGTAAAAAGAGTTCTGAAGGAGACAGGTTGCATTCAGATCTAAGCTTTCATTAGATTTTGAATGCTTAAATTCAAAATTAAATTTCAGCTACTACCCTAACTTCTTAATATCCAGTCATAATTCGCCTTAAAGAGGATGTTTTGACCGATATCATATAGAAAAGGTTTGTAGAAATCAGTGTATATATAACTATTTATAATAGCTCCTTTACCTTTAAAAAGTATAGATTGCTGAAGATTAATTTACCACTCCTGATCATAGCCAGAAACATCTGATGAAGCTGCAAATTCCCAACTGTATTCACGTCTCATAAGGGAACTGGGATTAGAGCTGAAATGTGAATAATATCTCCGGTATCACTTGGCAATTTCAGACAACTTACAGTGCATTACCACACTTTCCTGCAATTTGGCGCTTGCATGTCATAAATTACATTGACATGCCATTAACACAGGTAAGTAGAGAAAATAATTGATCTCTCCAGAGAAACATTAGAACCCACTGTAATAACAGAGATCTGCAGCATGTGTGAGCAAATCGCTTTTAGAAATATACATACCTTTTTTTTTTCTTTTCGCATACACATAGCTAAGCCAAAATTACTTTCCTTTTAGTCTCTTAGTTTTGGGCTCCTATTCTTCCACTAATGATAATATGGTAGGCTTTTAATTTGTAAAATGAGAAAACTAACTTCCCAAAAGTTTACAAGATATCTATGGAATTGCATGTGTGGGGGTTTTTTTGAAGGAAAATAAAAAATTGCATCATTTGTGCTAACATTAAGTGAGTTTTTCCTCAGTTGAAATAGCAAGAATGAACCTGTAAGATAGACAAGTGAAATAGCACAACTGTATAAATGGAAGTCTACTCCTCAACATAGAGCTATGTGTAAGGCAGTGACGTGAACCAGGCTGTGACAAAGACCCTACAGAGCTCCTGCAATGTATTTGGGTCAAACATTCAGAATGTTCTTTAGCTACCACACATCTTCCAAGAGCCATATTGATTACTGTGGTTCTGTGCTCTCCATTTAAAACATTGCATGGGTCCAGTTTTTTTGGTTTTGTTTTTTTTTTTTAAAGCCAAGGGTGAAACAAGGTCAGATAGAGTAATAGCATTCCTGACTGCTAGCATATGTGAGTGTTGAAGACTCAGTGGAACCAGCTTTAGAGGAGGTAAGGTGCAGATAATGTAGCAACTGCAGAATGAACTTATGTTGAGAGAGTTTTAAGCATGTCTAACCTGGAAGCCACTGAGGCACATGACAGTGAATACTGATGTTTGTGACTGGTATTACATTAGATATTAAAATAACAGTTGCTGCCTCAGTGTATTATTTACTTTGAATTCTAGTAATGATTTGCAGGACTGAAAACCACAATGAGCTCAGCAAACTGCGGCTTTGATGTATTTATTCTTCCTTGTTCTGTGGATAATGTGTTCTCCTTCCAAAGAAAGAGGGACAGTAAAATTCATTCTCCAGCATCTTCCGTGATTATCATGAGAGGGAGTAAAACAACAAAAGCCCAGCAATTTCCATTTGGAATTCAGAAACAAAATTACAACCAGACTATCCAAAGGTTTCTAAAGATCCCATCCCCTCACTGCTGATTTCTTGTAATCGTATTTAGCATAAGCAGCAAGCTTTGAGATCATAAGTAGGGTGCTGGACCTTTGGCCACAATAAATTTGGTCAATTCCATTGAACTCCTATTAAACCGTACAAGTATATACCAGCTTTGCTCTGCTTTCATTTTTAGATGGTCAACTCTGTTAAATATTGCTAATTAACAAAGAATCCAGGTCTATCTAGTGTTAACTAATGGAAAGTAAATTCTTCAGCATGTTCAAAGCATTTTTGTTTTCTGCATAATCCAAATTACTGTGGGAATAAATAATTTTTTCCCTGATTGTTGAAATATCACACTACTTTTATGAAACCAAAATGCTGCATCAAAATATCCAGTTGTGACTGATATTTAGTGACAAAACTTCCAATAAATCTGTTGCACAGAGCTTAAAAAAACTTCAGGAAATGAAAGTGCAAGCTTATTCTTGGCTTTGCTACCAACTACTTTGTTCAAGTGTCCTTCCATGAACTGTTTCATTTCAGCTTTTTTTCTATTCACAATTTGGTATATGTTTGTGTTCAATAAAGGATATAGCTATCATTATGTAAATTCTTGAACAGTGGTAAATTATGCAAGAAAGTCTGATTCCTGTTTCCTGCAATTGGCAAGCAGAGTTATTTTATTTTATTTTTTTCTACTTCTTTTGCTCAGTAGATTGCCCTCTTGCAATGGGTTGCAGCTGAGTTTACAAATGATATAGCAAACTAGTACTCATCATTGTTATGTCTTGTTGGGTATCAGTGGTATGCACTTAAATTCCATGGTAATTGTTACCGCTGTACAAGAAATAATTTTTTTTTTTACATCTTAGTGGTCATATTCATTGTTCCATCACATGGAAGAAAAATTGACATTGATAACTTGGTATATATTCACCTTTTAGAAAACCTAATTTAGCTGTGACTTTCTTTGTATGAAACACATCATTGCTTCATTTGTGACCAGAACTGTTTGTCATAATGGATCAAATCTGGATTTTAAAACTTACAGAACACACACGGTCTCTGATAAAGGGGTTGTTATGAAGCAAAACACACAAGCTAAGATTTGATGAAAATAAATAAATAAATAGGGGTAGAAATTAGTATTGTGTGAGGTATGACAAAATAAAATAAAAAGTAAAGCAACGTGTTGACTATTCACAAACAGGAGAGAAGAGATGGAATGAGAGAGAGAAGAAGAGCAGGAAGGCAAAAGAAAGTCAGAGATGAGAAAATGAGTAAGAAAGAAAGAAAAACAAACCAGGAAGTAATCCATCCCAAACAAGCAAATAAAAATATATGTATGGGAATTCTAGGCACAAACAGATTCACACTTTTTGAAATTCTACCCAGAGGGTAGAGGGAATGGTTCAAAAATTCAGATAGAGATCAGTGACAAGCAGTGTCCCTCAGGGGTCTGTTCTGGGCCTGGTGTTGTTTAATATCTTCATCAATGACATAGACAATGGGATTGAGTGTACCAACAATAAGTCTGTGGATGATACCAAGCTGAGTGGTGAGGCTGACTTCCCTGAGGGATGGGATGCCATCCAGAAGGACCTTGATAAGCTGGAGAAGTGGGCTTGTGAAAAGTCTCATGAGACCAAGTTCAAGGTCCTGCACTTAGGTTGGGGCAACCCTCAGTATTGATGCAGGCTTGGGGATGAAGAGACTGAGAGCAACCCTGAGGAGAAGGATCTAGGCATCCTGGTGGATAAGAAGCTGGACACGAGCCAGCAATGTGCATTTGCAGCCCAGAAAACCAACTATATCCTGGGCTATGTCAAAAGAAGGACAGCAGGTCCAGGGAGGTGATCCTGCCCCTCTGCTCTGGTGAGACCACACCTGGAATGCAATGTCTAGCTATGGAACCATCAGCACAGGAGGGATATAGACATGGACTTGTTGGTGCAGATCCAGAGGAGGGACACAAAAATTATTAAAGGCCTAGAACACCTCCCCTGTGAAGAGATACTGAAAGAGTTGGAATTGTTCTGCTTGGAGAAGAGAAGACCCTATGGAGACCTTATTGAGGCTTTCAATAAGGGGGTTTATAAGAAAGATTGGGAAAAATCCTTGGTAAGGGACTGTAGCAATAGGACAAAGGGTAATGGTTTGAAACTAAGAGAGGAGAAATTTAGACAAGATATTAGAAAGAAATTTTTTACACTGAGAGTGGTGAAACCCTGGAACAATTTGCTCAGAGAGATGGTACATGTCTCCAACCCTGGAAACATTCAAAGTCAGGTTGAGTGGGATTCTAAGTAACCTGATTCAGCTGAAGACGTCCCTGCTCACTGTAGGGGATTAGGCTAAATGACCCTCATGGTCTCTTTCAATCCAAACCATTCTATGATAAGTGGTACAACTTGAGGAAAAAACATTAAAAGAAAGAAAGATTGGCCACCGGAATCTCAAAGTACAGATTATAGTTGTGGTTTTCATACCTTACTAAAATATATGCTGGAATCATGTGCAGTATAATGAGCAGAAAATATTTTTAAAACTGGGTTATTAAAACAACTCTTAGAATCCACTGAAGAGACAAAAAGTAGCCATGTGTTAAGATAGCTGAGGTATGAATCATTTTAGGGTTACTAAGTAGTCCAGTTATTCATAAGCCATCTGTTAACTGAAAGAGCATTAGGTGTATGCAGTGCTAATAATTCTTACATTTAATAATTATACTTAGCATGACACATTATTTGGAACAGCAAAAAAGTACTTTTGGATACCCAGAGAACTGTCATGCAGGATTTTAAATTTAGTAGTCAGTGATTTGGTTGAGTGGCTAGTGATAAATAAGAGGAGCTGTGCACATAAAGAGATCTGCTTTGAGAACATGCCTATGTTATTTTCTTGCAAATTCCAAATGTTAATTTTATCAGCAAGCTGATATGTTTTATTTGGAGCTGGTCAAAAGATTCTCAGGAACAAAAGTCTAAGAGAAAGACAGAATACATAGAATGTTAATATTTTGAAGTTTTAGTGTGTTTTGATGGCAGATAAATGTATTGCATTTTTGATTCATGTATCATATTCTATTATAAATTCTAGTGGATAAATTCCAGAAGAGCAATCCTTAACTGTGACTAGTACATGGCAGCAATAATGAGCAAATAATATCCTGATGGCAACATTCTCTCCCCCTACATGAACTACAGAAGAAATTGTGTCATCTTTTCCTTGATTTCCTGAAATACTATAAAAAAGTTTGACAATCCTTTGAACAGCCTTTAGCGTTACAGCTACGGCATCCTGGCTTGTATCAGAAACAGTGTGACCAGCAGGTCCAGGGAGGTTATTCTCCCTCTGTACTCTGCACTGGTGAGACTGCTCCTTGAATCCTGTTTTCAGTTCTGGGCCCCTCACCACAAGAAGGATGTTGAGGCTCTGGAGCGAGTCCAGAGAAGAGTGATGAAGCTGGTGAAGGGACTGGAGAACAGGCCTTGTGAGGAACGACTGAGAGAGCTGGGGTTGTTTAACCTGGAGAAGAGGAGGCTGAGGGGAGACCACATTGCTCTCTATAACTACCTGAAAGGAGGTTGTAGAGAGGAGGGTGCTGGCCTCTTCAACCAGGTGACAGGGGACAGGACAAGAGGGAATGGTCTAAAGCTCTGCCAGGGGAGATTTAGGATGGACATTAGGAAAAACTTTTTCCCAGAAAGGGTCATTGGGCACTGGAACAGTCTGCCCAAGGAGGTGGTTGATTCACCTTCCCTGGAGGCACAGGTGGACGAGGTGCTGAGGGACATGGTTTAGTGTTTGATAGGAATGGTTGGACTTGATGATCCAGTGGGTCTCTTCCAACCTGGTTGTTCTATGATTCTATGATCTCAGGAAGGAATACATATTCTGAGGCTAGGCTGCAATCATGTGTCAAATCAATACTTGGTAGACATGCAGCAACGTGGCTTACAACCTTGGTACTGCATTCCACCACCAAAGAATGAGACTCTTAATAAGCAACTGACAGCTGACAGAGAAATGCAGGTGGACCATTGTATAAGGTTAGGAAAGTTGTTACCCTCTTTTGAGTGATGCCACCAGCTGAGAGTATGCCAGAAACCAAATGAGTACTTTCGATAATGTTGGCTTAAACAAATATTCCCATGTCTGTCATGGTAAAGCTACTCAGTGTTCATGAATTGAGAAAGAACTAGATAAATTATTTACATTCATTTCAATAAATATGCACATAGCAGAAGAATTATATCTTTCATTTTTTCAAATGATAACAAAAAGCCATGTTATGAATTGTAAGTGAACTGCTTAGTTTATAGAACAAAACGGTGACCTAATTCCTCTGGAATTCAGAAGCACAAAGTCTAATAAATATAAGTATTGCAGAATCAGTATAAAATGGTTTGGTTATGTGTTTAAATCTACTAGCCATAAGCTAAGCGTTTGACTTCTTAAACTATTCATTCAGTTCTTTTTTACTCAACCATCATCACCTCTCTCTTTATATCCACTTTTCTTCTTCTGCTATGTTGCAATACATTTTATTCCCTCATATTTCTGGGGAACCTGAAAAGCATTTAGGGGATCCAAAGGTTTCTTTGCTATAGAAAAAAACCATGAGCTCTATGGGTCCAGTACTTGTGATATTGTACTTTTGTAATCAGGTGTAGTGTATGAAACCTTACTGACCTAAGATATTTATCTTTCCATGACATAATAAATTATTTCTTTCTCAAAATGATTTCTTCTGAACTCAGGAAAACTCAGAGCATCCAAGGGCACAGTAAATTTTTCACCACAGATTAATTTAGTTAAACTGAGTTTTTAAATTCCTCCCTCCCTTTTCCATCTCTTCTCAGAAGCACAAACAGAATGCTCAGAAATAAATATTAGAAAATGGAAACGTTCAGTTGTAAGTCACTAATGACATCTTGATGAGGTCAGGGGTAAGGCACTAATTTATGAAAAATGTTTGCAGTTCCTTGTGACTGCCTGAAGTCAGTGGATCTCAAGCAGTTCATGCCAGTAAAGACCTGTGGCATTACAAATCCTGTTGCCCAGTGGATCTCTAAAGCCACTTCCCTGAGGAATGCCAATGCTGAGAGTTCTAAAACAGAAGACTAAGACTAAATGCAGAGGTGAAATTGTCCTTATAGGAAATACTCCTTTATTGGGGCTGGTGATACTTGGGGAATCCTTAGAGACATAACAAATGAAGACTGCCTGGTTTCCATTTTCGCTCCAGTGCAGTCACTTTTAAACATTATGTAATGGTATTGGTAAAAAGTGGTGGCACAGGAGGCAAGACCTTGGTGAGAGACAGCTATATGCAGTTATAACTGCCATTTTGCTCTTGGAAAGCTGGAACATGGAATTAATGTTACATATTACCTATGTTGATTTTTTTTTTTTCAATGGAACAGACGTGAGTATTTCAGTTTCTGACATCTGCATCCCTACCCTTTTGATATTAATATGAAGTTGCAATTTCACAAGAACAAAATCTATCTAGGCAAGAGCAAAGAGGACTGGCCATATTTTGCGGGATATTTTATGAATTGATTCTGGAAATTAAATCATACAAAGTGCAATAAAAACATTGTAGTTGGATTTTCATCCTAACATGGGAAGAATTTAGAATTGATTTGGTTCAGGTGTGAAAGTTCAGAGTTTTCCTTATGATTTTCCTTTTCTAGATGCCATACACAGTAGTAAGATGCGGTATTTGTAAAATCTCAAAATTAATCAGAAAAATGTTGCAAATATCTTTAAAATGTTATCATTTACTGTCAGTTTCTGTTAAATGCAATATCTGCTAGATTAAATCTATGTTGATATTTTTAGAATTTATCCTTTTTTATGGGTTTTTTTGAGAAGAGAAGGCTCAGAAATATAAATGTTTAGAGAAAGATGAAGAGGAAAATCACATAGCAGAGGAAAAGCTACATTTATGTGAAATGTACTCATTTAATGAATTTAACCCAGAATGTTTTCACTGTTTTTTTTACAGTAATACTTTGCTGTTATATACTAATTCCTATACTGATGAGCAGCATTGGCAATACAACTCTCTTAGTTTGAATTACTCCCCTAAAAGATGTGTATCAGTTTCTCATTGATTTCTCATTGATCAGTCTCTTTCACAAATGCAGATACATGTGCAGAGTTTGGAGCAGATTGGTGCTTTCACAGAAGGAATTAAAAATACTTCTTTAAAGCTTTGTACTATGAGCAAGCAGTTGGCTTATTGCTTGAAAATGAAGATTTTTAATCTCTTGGGTCCAGAAAGGAAACCAAATTACTCTTTCTGCCTAGAAGCACTAAGATATTGTTTAAAGAAAGCCATCTTGCACCTCTTCACACTTTGTGTTTCAGACATGAAAACTCAAGCAACTGAAAGGCTTTCAGACTCCCCTGCAATTTGCATTTCATTAGATACTGGATGCTTGCTTGAGAATTATGCTATAGAAAGGCATTAACTATCCCAGTATGCTCTATACAAATGACTGTTAATATTTTCTAATCCTAGACTTCCAGGCGGAATGAACTTTTACAATATCACAGCACATATTGTTAAATATCTTCTAATTTTGCTTATAGAATGTAGGTTTAATGAGGATTTGAACTGTGATCTTTTAATGTGATCATTTAGTTCATTAAAACACTCTATCACCTACACAAACCTCATGTTCATGAAGTTCATTGCAGTGAATCTTAGCACAACACACAGGAGCAACTGCAAAGTAATGTGAAGTTCTGCTACATCTCAGTTCATCATACAGCTATCAAATTTATCAACCAGATATCACCAAGTATATGTTATATTACTCATATAATATGTAAGTAAGAGTGCATAAATTGTATTAACCTAATCAAAATCCCTCTGTCAAAAAATAATTGAACAAGAGAGGTATTATTTATGATTATGTGATCTTTATATATACATAGTATATACAAGTGGTACTCCGATATATTTTATAGCAGCTGGGTAGCAGCTCATGTTTGTTCCCCTAACATGTGAAGTAAGGAACCAGTCTGGGTTATTAAACATGACAGAACCTGTCCCACAGAAGTATCAACTTGTATTAACTCTTCAAGAGAACATTGAATATATTTACCTGAACACTGTCAAGTTGTGCTACACCATTATTATAAAATTGACAAGTACTAAAGTAAAAGGGCAGGGAAAACCCACAGTCAACAAGACATGGGGGAAAAAAATAAAGGGGTTTGGTGCTGTTATATTAAGTAACTTTAATGCACACAGACAGAGACAAAAAAAAAATGGTTTTTTGTCAAACGATTGTTATAGACGTTCCCCTAAGTCAGAGTGCACTGAAAGACCCATTTTTAATCTGATAATCAGAAGCAAAGAAAAAGCAATAACAGAAGAAAGTATGTCTCAGAAAAATGACTTTTACAAACAGAGTCAAGGTCCTGATCTTCCAGACCTTACATGAGGCAGTTTCTGATTAAGCTGAGCTGGGAGCCTCTGAGAAAAATAAAGGCAAAACTAAATTTTTCAAAATAGCTTGAATAATAATAAATTTTAAAAACCATTTATCCTGAAATAAATGACTGATTTATTCCCAGAATTCTTCATCATTTCTGAATAATATACGTGATGAAGTGTGAGAATGATGCTTGATTAAATGAGGTCCCTGGAGTGCATCAGAGGAGATTTAGTCTGGAAAACAGCATCTGCTGTCTCTTTCTTTCCTTCTCTCAATGCTGTGTTGTTTCCACATTTTACAGCCTATTACCCTCTTTCATTTTTAACAGAATGTGAAAATATTTATTCAGATTTTTCTATGGTGGCCATACAATGGGTCTTTCAGTATGAGGGTCTGAAAAATACTGCTGAATACTTATTTATTTTTCCTGACTGGAATAATAACAATTGCCTTCTCTTAGTCAGTTACAGGTTATACAAATCTAAGTCATTATCTGATAATATTATGCCAATACATTTAATTCAACTGGCTTTTTCCCAGAATATTTTTTATTCATATTTCTGTTCTTACCAATGCATCTGATATAGAGAATCGTGGCTTCAGTACAGCAGTAATGAAAGCTGTACGGATATGTCAACAGTCAACAGTTGGACATATTATCACTTTTATCCTCTGTCATTGCAACGAGTTTCATACTGAAGAAATGCATATGCATTGTCTCATACAGCTGTGTTGTACACATCTAGTCTTACCTATGTCTAGAAGCTGAGGCCAGTTGAAAGTCGAAGTTACTGGAGTTCATATGCAAACACCCATGGTGAACTTTGAACCATAGAAATAAAACTTAAAGAGATCCTATTAGCCTCAATCTGATGGTATTTGGGAAAATAAGGTTGCAAAAAAAATACTGAATGCTCACTGCTATGAGGGAAAGCTCAATGGTGCAATCACATCTCATATTTAATCAGTATTTTTCAGCTTTTAAATTACTATGCCCTCTGTGTGATCGTTTTTGCTGTTCTGGAAAGTTAGTGGTAATATTGCGCTTGATGCCTTCCCTACGCTCCTGTTCTACCATCATCTAATGCCATCCCTGCAAAGACCTACACCATTTACAGTGTACCTCAAAATAATTTAATTGGGCAATAAAAGAATTTAAAAGAACTTATAAGGTTATCCTTAACATTACATGCTTTGTGTTTGATGTAATCACTGAAGATTTGGTACAACCTCTCCTGTTCTTTTACCCTTCTGACACAACACCAAACCATCCCAATGAAAGTGAAACCAGAAAAAGCAGTAAAATCATACCAGACACACTGTCTATTCAGAATTGCCTAAGCCTTTCCATCAGACTTGCTGCTTGAAAACAGTTACTTAAATAACCCAAATGAAATTCAGGAACAGGCTTCTCCATACCCTTTTGTGTAGCAAAGATACCAGCCTTCCCCCAGAGTACAGGGTTGACTTTCTGGAAACCAGACCAAACTGTCTAGTAGTAACATTCAACAATTTTTTAAAAAACAGGGAACAAAGATACCGTAGCAAAGTGCACAGTAGTAAATGCTGTACCAGAATCTGGGTGTCACAGAAGAAAGGGACAGACTAAAAATAGTCGTTAATACCTCTCAACAGGCTTCAGATCTCCTCTATAACATACAAGCCTGGCAACCGACTTCAGCAGTATCCCACCCCACTATCTGAAGGGGATTTTCATCCCACTCTCTCTTGCTGTACTCACACCATCTGCTTGCAAGTCCTAGTGCCATGGGAACAGTCAGTACCTGTGATACCAGTAACTCAGATTAAAAACAATCCCATTGTAATGATGTACTTATTCAGCACCAGAAATAAATTCCGAAACATGACTGCTATGTAGGTGGCCAGATGCCTGTCCACAAATAGCTTTGGTTTAATAATGGGTCCAGTGGGTGGTTTTGGTTTGCCTTTGGTTTTTTTAAGTTAAACGTAAAACTCTTCAGACATTTCCAGTATGTATTCCTCTCCATCACCACACATTCTCTCCCTAAAATACACTACATTTTGTTAGAAAGACAACCATTTTTACAAGATATTATGCCAATATTAACTAGCAACAGAGATAATATCCAAGATAAAACTGCCATCCAGTTATTACAAGGCTGTAATTTGTTTGAACATTTTTATGAAATTATAAAATTGGTTATCATTTCTATATCTGATTCTGAACAGCAACATATCCCTGTGAGTTAATAATTACAGTCTTGTTTTTAATTGTTGACAGTCTATGACTAATTACTGTCTGAAGAGAATTTAAACAGATCAATTCACAATCAACCATCTAAAGAAAGGTAACATGCTTAGCATGTGTTTATTTGCAACTGCAATGTTTCTGTACTTTATTTGGATATCTCTGCTATATAGTAGCTCCTTAAGGGAATAAAACCAAAGAAAACTATCTAAAAAGAGACAATTTACTAATTGTTAAATCTTTTAATTCTTCAGGGTTTGTAATGCTGCTGCTCAGTTCCTTGTATTTGGAACAAAGTAGTGAATAGAATGGTTTCTGATGTCCAGACTTGTGCCTCCCACTATACAACCACGAGCAACAAATAGCTGACAATCAGACTACACCTCACTGACAGTTTGTGTGCCTGTGGATCATGCCTGATCTGGTCCCATGGATTAAATATCTTAGATCTGAAGTGTATTAGGCATTCTCTCAGGGTATATTTTCCAGTTTTGTTTCGACTGGAAGTCAGTCAGGTCATACTCTTAGAATGTTATGTGATGTGGACGGGAGAACAGCAAGTGGGGATAATGAAGAAATTTGCTTCAAAAGCATGACTGTCATCCATGTTAATTCAGAAGTGCCCTCATAATATTGCACTGTGTTTAGGAGCAGTAATACTAAAGTGTAACTGCTTAGTTGGGTAAATAAGAGTGGCAGAACCTTATTTCAAACATTTTATAATGTGGCTTTCAGAAAGGATATCGCTATTTAAGAAATAGGCATCTTTATCACATGAGGGTTTTTTAATAATTTTTATCATTTGAATGTCATTTAAAATTCAGGTTTGCGTGGGTTCTTTAACAAGCAGGCATCACCACTGCTTCTAAAAGTGCCAAATATTGTGTGAAATATAAAGCAAGGTTATACAAATATTTTTTTCTCCTGTCAACTTATTTTTCCTTGTATTTTAATATAAGGCATTTTAGCCAAGCCTGATTTCTTTTAAATACAATATTTAAACTATGGGTAATGGCTGAGATACATATATAAGCATACTACTCACTTTGGAGAAAACTAGTTCTGCCTGAAAGGGCTAAGAGATTCTCTGCTCAACAGTGTAAATTATCTGTTGAGAAACCTGTACCCTCTTTTATATTTATCCACTGTGGTAAGCTCTATGCTAAAGTTGAGGAAAATATTAATTGCCAGTTATATATGAGGTTGCATCACTATTTGTGTTTTCAAAATAAGACTAATACATAAGGAATCTCACAATGAGCCATTACATACGTATATACATTCACACAGTAGGAATAGCACAGTAAAATATAGTTATTTTTGCGTTATTCTTCATTTAGATTAAAAATTCTGCAGTCAAAGAAACTGAGAAGTAAAGCACCCAATGAAAGCTTGAGAGAGCTGGGAATAACTGGGTTTGAGAACAAAAGTTTGGGGGAATGTCACTATGCATAAATACTGGCAAGAGTAAAGAAAATGGTCACAAATGGAAATTTTTGTAATTCCATATTTAAAAAAAAAAGTGGAAAAAAAGAAATATTTTTCAAACATTAGCACAGATTGCCCAGAGAGGTTGTGGGGTCTCCATTCTTAGAGTTGTAAAAAAGCCAGACGGATATGGAACTGGATAACCCCTATTGTAGCTGACCCTGCCCAGAGCAGGGGATTGGAATCCATCATCTCCAAATACTCTTTAGAATATTATTGAAACTATTCTTAGAATATTAGATTAATTTCTCTGAAAAAGACATATTTTTTGAAGCAGATATATTTTAAGCATTTTATCAGGAAACATTAAATATATTTAAATAAATAAATAAATATTTAATCTCTTCAAATCAACAATAAGGGCTTAGTATAAAGGAAGATCTGAAGGATTTAATAAATTAGTATGTGAAATGACAGGTTAATTTCTCTGTGGATCACTAAGAACCACATTTTTTGGCAATGAATAATTTAACCAATGAATTCAGGCTGTTATTGGGGAAAAAAGGAATCTGCTCATATTTTGTTGAATAAATTTATTTGGTGAACTCTTACACAGGCAGTGTGCTTTCGTTTCTCATTTGATTTTTATTAATTACAATTCAAGCAAGTGATAGGTCTCTGTAATTACATTTTAACTATATGTTTCTTAAGATGACTGCAACCGCAGCTGTTTTCTGTTGTGGGATTGTGGGATGATTTTATTTTTTTGGAAGAAGTGCCTTAAAGGACCTTTGGAAAAAACTGAAAACAATTCTCCTCTAATAAAAAAGAATTTTTAGGAACGTCGGATTGAAAATGCTACAAAGCTGACCAACATTCAGCCCCCAATATTATGATTCTATGATTAAACATGGAGCCTTTTTCAATTGAGCATATTGCTGAAGAGATTAAGTATGACTAAGTCTCTGAGAGTAAAGTTGTGTAAGATGGATAGTCTGAGGTCAGTCTCAAGGGACCAAGGACCATGGTGGCCACCTGGCAGAAAATTAAAGCTACTCCGGGTGTTGCAGCAGCCAAGAAGGATGTAACCCCCTAGGCAGAGCCTCCATGGGCACATGCAGCTACCCAAACCCTGGGCTGCAGGCAGTGCCCTGCTTCTGCACTGACTCACGCCACCAGTACTGACTTCAGTTGTGGAAGCTATGTTCGTGTGGGAGAACTCCTCTGCATGGAGTCAGAGTGGAGGGAGGAGGTAACTAGACTATCAGGGAGTGTGAGGGGGAAACAGACCAGTGGAGCATCGCCCGCTCACAAACTCAGCAGGATGCTGGAGCAAGTGTGGATGAGCAACACCCACCTGCCAACTGCAAAATTGAGGGGAAAAAAGGGTGGGGAAAGGCAGCAAGTTCCTGCCCAGCACAGGAAGCCTATTGTCCCCATTCAGATAACAAACACCCCAGATTGCCTTGCAAAATAAATACGAAGTGTTGCAAAGTGCAATCCATCCCCACAGATGAAGAGGATGGCTCCCACAGCCTAGAAACATTCCCTAGACTGCACCATCCTCAAATGACCATCAAAACCCATCCTCAAATGACCATCAAAACATCTTCCAAGAAAAAAAGGAGAGTGATTATCTTGGGGAATTCCCTTCTAAAGGGAACTGAGAGACCTATCTGCAAACTGGACCCACTCCACAGGGTGATCTGCTGCCTGTCTGAGGCATCAGTAAAGGATGTCACCAGAAAACTTCCTTTCTTGGTGAAAGCCAGTGATTATTACCCTTTGCTAGTATTTCACATTGGCAATGATGACACATAGTGCAGGAAACTGAGATCGTGCACAGTAAAAATCAGAGTAGAACTCAGCTTGGTGAAGTTGGTGAATGATAAAAAAAAGTCTTTCTATAAATATATTAACAATAAAGGGAGGAACAGGGAGAATATTCAGTCCCTATTGGATGCAAATGGAACAACTGTGACAAAGGATGAGGACAAGGTTGAGGCATGTAATACCTTCATTGCCTCAGTCTTTAATAGCAACGAAAGTTGTTCCCTATTTGTACATACCCAGGAGTTAGGGGAGCAGAACAAATCTCCTATGATCTAAGAGAAGGTGGTTAAAACTTGCAGGCCCAGCTAGACACCCACAAATCTATGGGGCTGGATGTGATCCATCCAAGACTATTGAGGAAACTGTCAGATGTGCTTGCCAAACCCAAGGCCAAGTGCCGAGTCCTGCACTTGGGACACAACAAGGTTTTGCAGTGCTACAGACTAGGAGAAGTCTATCTAGAAAGCTACCTGGAGGAGAAGGACCTAGGGATGTTGGTTGACAGTGACTGAATATGAGTCAGCTAGATGAAATCTCTACAGGAAAGTTGTTGAGTCTCTGGAGCATGTCCAGAGAAGAGCAACCAAGTTGATGAAGGGGTTGGAGAATAAGTCTTGTGAGGAGCGGTTGAGGGTACTGGGGTTGTTTAGCTTAAAGAACAGAAAGCAAAGGGTAGACCTTAGTGCTCTCTACAACTACCTGAAAGGAGATTGTAAAGAGTTGACCTCTTTTTGCAAGTGACAGGGGACAGGACAAGGAGGAATGGCCTCAAGCAGCACCAGGGGAGGTTAAGACTAGATATCAGAAAGAATTTTTTCACAGAAAGGGTCATCAGACACTGGAACAGGCTGCCAAGGGATTTGGTTGAGTCCCCATCCTTGGAGGTATTTAAAAGTTGGGTGAATGATGTGCTGAGGGGCGTGGTTTAGTGAGAGACAGGAATGGGTGGACTTGATGATCCTGCGGGTCTTTTCCAACCTAGTGATCCTGTGATTCTGTGATATCTATATACCCCTTCCAACCTATGTTATTTAACAATTCTGTAGAGTTAGAATGGCATAAAGTTCCCATAAAGTTACACACTTGTAAGCAGTGTCCAATAGATAACTAAAGACTCATTCAGTGTCTTTATGTAAAGAACAGTTATTTTAAGTCAAAACCAAAGCCGTAATAGTTTTAGTCTCTATTTTTTTATTTGCACAATTGTAACTTCCATTTCTTCCTGTATTTAAAATCTTTTGTAGTTAGGAACAGAAGTCTTTCCTTTTGTGCACAATAAGCACCGTGTTTTCTGATCTGATATTTGAGTCATTATTTTCCTTGCAATTTAATCTGACCTAAATATGTAGCCTACAATGACAAACATACTATAAATGAGCAATAGGTGACATTTTTATCACATCTTATGTGAAACATTTTATCATAATCTGTTCTGGGTATTATATAAATTAAGTATGCATTCATCTAGCATATTGCACAAAGAAAACCGCATATGGAGTGTTTAAAAGGCAACCTTAACTTATTAATATGTCTAAAAGACATTTCCCAGAGAGAAAGTCTTTGCTGAAAAGAAGTAAACATAGCAGAGTAGAAAAAAAAAGTCTGGGAAAAAAGACTACACTTTTTTCACAAAAGAAATTATTTAGTTAGGAACAAAATTGTTAGAATGAAACTTCACTGTAAAAAAAAGAATACATACTTTTTAGTGAAAATACTAATAAAATAGAGGAAAGTGCTAATTTATAAAGAACAGAGATGATTTGACACCTATCTTTTGAATACATGATTTGATTGTAGTCTTAGTATGAATCTTTCATGCAAAGGATTAAATTTCAGATGACAGCTTTTATCTTTATTTTCAACTTTGTGTGATGAGGAAGCAGCATTTCAGATTCTTTGTTTCAATATTCCCATTTTTCTTGTTGGCGGTAGTCATACTGTCTTGAACAAAGCCTGCTACAACACTATTTCTGAGGGAAAAACCAAGTAAGACAAAGGGTCCTAAAAATTCTCACACCTCTTCAAAAATCTCATCTTCTGAGATATTTATTTTAAATTTGTTTCGCAAAAAAATCCCTTACATATTTCATTTGCATTGTGGTTAGCCTTCCATTATTGTCACCCTTTTTGGTGGAGAGGAAAATAACTGTAGAGATTGACATTTTAATTTCTATTTGTCAGGAATGAAATATCTGAATGAGAACATGCTCTAACAGGGCACTTGAAACTTGACTGAGATGTTTACACTTGATTCAATTGAGGAAAAAAGAATTAGCAAAAGTCTTTAACCATCCACACTGAGGAAAAAACCTATATTTTACTTAGTTTGGGTGGGCATCTGATTTTTGGATAAAATTAGTAAATTCAAAAGTGAGAACAAAATAAATCACTCCTGTGCTATTTAATGTTGATTATGACAGAATTAAGTAAGGTTTTCCTGATATCACCTGAACTTTTATTTCTCCATACATCTCTAACATCTCTCCTCAAAAATACTACCCATGAAAATACAAAAATGCATTTATTCAAAGTTGACCTACAAGTCAAGGAGACGTATCTGTCTGGTTTTACGTGGAGTGAAATGTCATATTTGTACTGTAATTTATGGATCCAGAACTTCAACCTCATGACTACAGAGGAAGAATGAGGATATTAACTTCCATACTCTAGTATAATCTTTTATGAACACCTCGTCTCTTTTCGGGAATTTGTTGGCCTCTTGATAAAATGTATTTCTTCCTTGAATATTTATCCTATATACTTCTATAATAAATGCAAGATGGATAAAAATAAAAAAAAACAGTATTCCTTTTCTCATAAAAACTAAAGAGAATAAATCTATCACTGCTCTTTTTAGAAATGGATTTGATAGAATATGGAGTAAGGAAAATGGTGACAGGTATTTACTAGAAAGGGCTAAGAAACTAGCAAGGGAACTGGAGTGTTTGAAGCAAAAGTCATCTAGTCATTTAGCAGGAATAGATGAAAGAAGGGCATTACCACAGAGTAATAAGGCTTTTTAAAAGCCTAACTGCATTCAAGTATTTAGTCTAGCTTAAAAAAAGCTGATAATTTTAGATTTTCATGTTCACTGTGTATTCATCCAAATTATGCCTATTATTGTGATTAAGTATTATGATTAAAAAAACCCACAAACTGTTGCTGTGTGTCGTAAAAGAACTACTTTTGAGCCAATAATTAGCTCCAAGTGTTCTAAAGGTAATTCATGATCAGATGTGACTAGTAATAGAACCTGTGCCTAGAGACAGGAAACCAAGATATTAAAAATGTGATTTATGCATTTCAGTTACAAGTGAACATGAAATAGTTTTTAAAGAATTAGAGTTATGAGTGGCAGTAACAAGTTGATGAGAAGGGAATGATGGCAGTGATATTCAGAAAGTCCTGTTTTTGATGCATCTATTGCTTTTATCTCACTTCTACAACAAATGTTTTCTATAAAACTTGGCACAGGAAAGTAATCCTTAAACATAGCAATAGCTGATCTGCCATGTTTTTATTTCACACAATCTGTGTAACAAGCTAGAGCACTGAGATAACTCACTAGGAAAAATAAAAACTAACTGTAAATAATGTGAAAATCTTCCTCACCTTCAGTCTGCAGTTTTCTAGGGAGCACAATAATCAGTGCTTTTTAAAGAAAAATAGTTGAAATTTTGATTCTTTATGGATAAGGAAGAAGTCCTCATGTCACTTATTTCTAGAGGAGTTGGTAAAGATAATAGGTGAGCAATATATTAATGAATCCATTGCTGTGTATTCTTGCATAAAATCATGTCGCTTATTGTACATTTATAAATGTAAAGTGCAGTCTGCCTGAGATGTTTTTCAACGCTGGGAAATACACAAGATTTTATATCAGCTTATTAGAAAAGTTTAGTGATTTGGTTAAGGAACTCAGTTAAGTGACTTGATGAAGAAGTTGCTTATTGATGTAGCTATGAATAGACAGGCAGACAAATAGTTATTTCTCCAAAATGAAAGTTTTATAAATCTGTGCTAAATCATGTTCCTGATTACCAGCAGAGAATAAGGACTTATCATGGATATGGTTCCACCTCTGTAGTCATGAAGTCAATTTTAACTGAATGAGTGTGGAAGTGAAGAGTCCAGAACTCATGCTGTAATTGGTAGATGTGCCAAAAGGGAATTTCCTGCACCGAGACGATGAGACTTCAGTACTCTGTTTTTCTACACTGGCACAGAAATTGCCAGAGCTCCACTGACCTCTGTAGAGAGATGCAAATTCAACACAGTGGACAGAGAAGTTTGTCTAAAATGTTCTTCTATGAAATAGACATAAATATAAGACATATTTCTTTGAGGAACATTAATAACTCCCACTATTTTTCTAAGTTAAACAGAACCTTTCAAATTCTTTCAAATTCTGTGGCACTTTCGATAGATACCCGCCCCCCACACACACATACTCCTCAAAAAAATGGATACACTGTGATTCCAGATCTTATATTAAAGGATTTAGTATCTTCAACTCAAGCTAATCTACTTATCGCTTGCATTTAATTTACCCCTTGATAATTACTCCAGTAACACTATTCAGGATGTCAGTTCCCTAAAACTATTGCAAGGTACTTAGTCAGGTAACGAGTTGTATCAATTGTAGGGTAACTGCTCCAAGTTATCCAAGACAGCAAAATTTTGTTGTTATTGCTGCAAACAACTGTACGGTTTGGCAGAACACCTGCATGGTGGCCTCCAAATAAGTTTACAAATAAAGCAATCAAGTGATTTAAATACTATCCTGGCCTGTGAAACTTCATGTAAGTCTGTCAACAACTGTACCTTGCATTACAACTATGAGTCAAAGTAGGAAATCATTAAGTCTGAAGTGAAAAAAGTATGTTGACTGTTTAGTTTACTTTCTCTACAGTCACTGGAGAAGGACATATTCTTTAAAGAGAAATGGGAAGCGGGAACATAATTTAGGTGTTCTTATTAGGTTTGCACAAGGGTGTATCCTGAAGGAGGTTAGGTTCACTAGATGGGAGAAGATTTTCCAAATATCTCACTTCAGTGCATCTCACCATTTCATTTTCGAAAGCAAGTAAATCATAACTAAACAAGTAGATTTAGCTATGTTCTCTAGGTTCAAAGTACATATTTAGGCTTACTACAGTTTATCACGTATATAATTTCAGAAAATACAACATATCAAGGTAAAGTCATGTTGACAAAATCAATGCTGATGTAACTCCATCAAGATCAGAAGAGGTGAATCACATATTTTCCTCTATTACTACTTAAGTGATTCAAAATCGTCATATGTGGCAAAATTACACGCGTAACTCATGCGATACAAATCTCCAATAATATACATCTAAATATCAGTACTCTCTAGTTATATCTCCAGTAGTTCAGTAGTCTCCACTACAATACACCTCAATCAAGAGGGTAATTATACAAAAAAGCCTGTCAGGGTGGAGTTTCAGCATTTCTCAAAAGGAAGGATTTGTTTTCCTTAGGCTGAAAGATTCCACAGAACCACTGTATTAAACTTTATGGAATTACACCAGAAAGTAATTGTGTCTCCAGTGTTCAGAGTGTAAACAATGGCATTATTAGTGTGTTCAGACCTCTCTAGTCTTAATGAACTGATCAGATTATTCTATTCACAGGCTTCACAATGATGAGGATCATTATGTATTGTCAAAAGATTCAGTGCATAACATTCATAACACTGAAGCTTTGCTGAAGTATCCTAATGTTAAAGGCTGATAAATTAACCAACCTCAGAATTCTCATTAAGTATGTCAAGCTGAATCGCTGTGTGTTTTGCCTTAGCTAATGGATAGGGCGACCAACAGCAATTCACAATTGAACTGAGGGCATAATAAGATCATCTTATTAAGGTAGCTGAATGGTGCTTAGAAAGATGTCAAGAGTAAAAAGTTGTTAAACTCTTAGGTAGGGTGTTCTATATTATAGAATGTAAATACTTGTGAAAGAAAGTTTCTTTCATCTACTTATAAACAGACAGACACAAGCAAATGAGAAAAATTAAGGTGAAGCTAATTAAAAAAATGTATATAATTCTTTCTTGATTATGACTATGTGTGATTTCTGTTTGTCTTTTACTGGTTACAGGCACTGAACTTGGGCCCAAAAACTCCCATTATTGGTTTGTCCTTCCAGGTAAGCATTACTTTGTACCCCTTCTTTTGCAAGCAAAGCCTTTCGTTCATCTTTTATGTCTGCTTTTAATGCTTTCATTTTTTTTTTTTTAAATTTTGTTGTTCACAAGTCCCATCTCCATATGCAACAGAAACACTGAAAATACCAAAGAGAAAACCAACCATAGTAGCACTATTGCCCTATGATCTCCTTACAAAATGCCCCGACCTCTTCCCAGCCATGCTAAGGCTCCTCAGAGATACCCAGTCTTGTTTTACTGAGACCAGATAAGTGACTGATGACTGATCTGTAAACCTCACTGTTAACAAAGCTTTTAATACATTTAATCTAAATGAAGAGATGGGGTTTTATTAGTCTTACTATCACAATTGTCTTGTAAGCTTTTCTCACTGCATTTAATGATATTACTAGACTTGAAACATGCTATTATATCTCTGCTTATATTTGTAGATACTGAAAGCCATTATTTCATTTTAAGTGATGATTTATTTTCCTCTGAAGAAAGCATAAATAACATTTTTAAGGTGTATACAAAATGAGGAAAACAAATAAAGTGTAGCAACATTCATGACAAGCCTTTTTTTCCCTCTTGTATGTATGACTTTTCCCTGTAGGAATTAAACTGCAATAAACTGCCAGCTGTGGAACAGCGTAATTGAGCAAATTCTAGACTGAGTTCTTTATTTCCATATACTGATGACTGCGTTTTTTGAAGTGCAAAGACTTCCTTCTCCTAAAGAACGTTCTTGTTAACTTCTACTGTGAAATTAGTAGAACAAATTATTTTTGGTTTTGGTAGATTGACATTGTATATAATATATGGATTATCTTTTTGATGCAGATTTTGTGATTATTTTTCTGTCTCATATCTCAATAGTTGGTGAAGATACATACTCTCCTTCCTTATTCCTAACATTAGAACCATATAGCTAGGTATTGACACCCCACAACATTTTTAATTATTTCAAATTCTTGCTTTCATCATATATGATTAAATATGGAAATAAATTTTATTGAATTTATTTTTAATGTAGATTACAGTTTTCTCTGAACAGATCTGACCTTCCTCCTAGTATAGTTTATACATTGCTTTAAAGCAATACAAGATGTGGTGGAATTGAGAGTGTGTTGAGGGGCTTTGAGCTAACTTCTTTTTAATCCAGAGATGTGTAGTAAGTTAAGCTCATCTTAGGACAGGGACCACGACAATAGTTCAGCTGATGTAGTCTGTAAGTATATTACCGTTCACACAAATAAACAGCATTCCTGGAGGTCACAGTTCCTTCCTTACAGTATTCCTAAAGTACAATCATTCTGTATGATGCTGTAGAGATATATTCTGGCTCCAAACTGCAGCTCACTTTTTCAAAAGCTTTCAAAAATAGAGAAGGCACAGACATTCAAGAATCTAGAGTGGGACAGAAAATACAATTTGAAATGCAGTTTCCTTCTCCTCAGCACATACACAGATATATTTTTCAGAACGAAATACCACAAAGTAATTTACTAAATGATAAAAGTCCTGTAGTACAAAGCCTAGTTATTTGCCTTATTCACTATGTCTCAGAATAATTAAGAAACATTACTGCCAGTGATAATTACTTTGAACTTTGTTAAATTTTGTGATGAACCCATACCTATCAGTTTGTTACAAGTGCCGGGAGAATATTGCTCAATACAATATGTTCTAACTGTCATCTCAGGAGCACTGGAGAATGTCCCCCATAGTGACCTACTGACAGTTGTAAAAAAAAAAATCACTGTGTTTGAAACATAGATTTTTAAAGCTAATGGCATGGTTTTCCGTTTTCTGATTTCTTGTACATGTACCTCTGCTGAGCATTAAAATTCTGCCCATAGAAAACTGAAGCCTTGTAGGGACAGGACTCCCTTCAGAGACTTTCAGCAGTATCCAGGCCTGTGTTCCTGGAAATCCACTCAAACATTATTGAAGCACTGAACTACAGGATACAGAGATAAAGCTGAGCACTGAAAACTTGCCTAGTATTCATCTTAAATTCTGACTGAGGCTACTTTTTAAAAATACAAAAAAACCAAAAAACACCACCCCACCACCCCCCAACAAAAGATTCCACTTCCAAAGCCCTCTGCAAGCTGCAGAGGGAAGTCTTAAAAAAATTAAAAAATTAACTTCAAGCACGTGCCTTCATTTACAGTCAGTTGAAAACACTAGCTGTCTTGGTACTGGACCTCATATAATTCATAAAAGGTTTCAGAGAGCTGGCTCAGCTGACTGATCAGTAAGACAGCAGAGTTACTCTTGTAACATTCCTTGGGCATTAATAGGAGATTTCCAATAAAGAATGGTAATAAATCTTTGATAGCAATAACATATTAAAAGGTGTCCTCAAGAGCTTGTCTTTGCCATTAATAACATAGGTGTATTGTACAGACAGAGTTAAATACAGAAAAATCCTAATATTGCATTTAAATTCAAATAATCAAATGAATGCAATTTTGAAAATTAATTACCAGAAATTTTTCACTTCTCTGTCTAAAATATCATCTCTTATTTTGATAAAGCCTGTAATAATTTTTCTTGTTCTTTCAGGAAACTAGTCCCAAATTACAAATAATTTCACACAGATGTCTTTTAATGTAAATTATGGAACGTGGTGGGCATTCTTCTTTAATCTTCATAAACATAGTCCCCAAATGCTCACATCACTTGGGATCAGGCAATCCAAACTTTTTCAATGAGGAGGTCCACTGTTTAAGGATTGTGTGCTTTTTCTGAATATATTGCATTTTAAGATTTGGATGAGTACCTTGAAGACTTTTGTCTTCAATGCAGTTTTGTGAAATCTCAATGAGTTTTTAAATCTGCAGATAACAAAGCTTGTAGGGAATACAAATAAGCCAGAGGTCAAGCTAAGAATTCAAATGAACTTAACAAATGGGAAAGCAGTTGAAAACCATAAGATGTTTATTCAGTGGGGACAAAGGCAAGGTTCTGCACCTAAGCATGAATAATTAACTATGCAAATATAGGATGTGGACTGAGTAGTTAGCAGCTTCACAGAAAAAGATGTGAGGTTTATTATGCATCCATGATGAACATGAGTCAACAATGTTACACTGTTGACTAAAAGCCAAACACACCCCTCAGCTGAAAATGAAAGGGGGTCAAGACTCATCAGGCAATCTTTCCCTGAAGCCAGAACAGATAAAGATTTGGCTGGAGCCTGTTGTCCAGCTCTTAGCTTTGATTTCCAAGAAACATGGACAAGCCATATAGAATAAAAAAAGACTATTAAACAGCCAGGTTTTATTACCTATGAAGAAAGTGTTTTGTAAACCAGAAATGGTGAACATGTCTCTATCTGTGGTGTATAGGATAAGAAAAACTTAAAGTGCAATAATAAGGATTTAATTTCCTCTCTGCAAAATAAACCCTGATTTTAGCCGTTCACTTTCTTTACAAATAGAAGTGATATGGACATCATCTCTAACATGAAATCTTTAAGAACATATATAAGATATGACTCTTAAGAATAAAGAAGTAATAACACATCCTACCATAGTGGTACTTAGAGTTCCTTCCATATTGCATCTATTAAAATTCTAGAAAGAACTTATGTTGACTGAGAAGTTTGGAGTAAAGGCAATGAAAACATGTTTGGAAATCTTTTCTCCTGTAACTTTTTTCCAGTTCTCTTTAACTGTGGCAGAAGCATACAAGAAGGCTATAACTACCTCAAACTTTTATTATTTACTATTAAAGGAAGAATATATGCCTAACTTTGTCAGTTTGGGTTGACATGCTACAATTGGTTCTTCCACCTTCAAAATAACACTGAAAAATTATATCTGACAATTTAGTCAAAGCAATAATCTGATGGCACTAATTCTCACCAGTTAGCTACTGTTTTATTCCTATGAACAGTGTTCATTGTGACTCCTCTTGAACTAGGCAAACACATGACATAGGAGTATGGGAAAGGAGTAGTGGTTTGAGGGGATACTCCACTATGCAGGCAATGACTCATTACCATTGCCAATAATTTGTTAAGAGAAGGACAAACCTTGGTTAAAACACTGCAATGGTTTCAAACTGACAAAAAAAAAAAAAAAAATCTCCAGGGTCTCTTAGCCCAGAACACTTTCCCTATTACTTCAGCTTGGGATTTTTTTGGGGGTGTATATGTGTGTGTTTGCCGGGTTGGGTCTTTTTAGACCTGTCACACCATATAATTCAGTGGGTTAAATTACAAGTTAGATATTCTGCTGCAAGGCTGAAAGTCTGTGGAGATGGTATAGACAGTGGAGCATAATAAATTTTGGGAATAAAGGTAAGAGTTTTGCTATTGTGTATATCAAGAAAAGTGGTTGCTTTCTAGGACTGGAGCAAGTACTAAGTGCAGAAATTAGAAATACCTAGAGATTTAAGAAACATGTAAAATCCAAAGATCTGGTTCTTCTTTATAGTATAGAGGTGATCTAGAAAAGGGACTTAGCTGCCTCACAAAAGGATCTTTTTTGAGCAGAAACAACCTGTCAGCGGTAAGCATCACAACTGACAAGTGAAGCCAAACATAAACAACCCTTTAAAGTTGACATCACATTAAACCTGGAGTTACATTTAAATCAGAAATATACAGGGCTTCATTTCAATACTAAGGGGTTGTTGGGTGCAGATGATCTGTGGTGCTGCAGTAGAATCTATATTTTCTACCACAGTTTATAAAAAAGCACCTATGTTACTTTCTTTATTGTAAACTTGCCCATCATCTGAATTCTGTTCCTTGATCTAAGCATCCTAAGGATCTTTTAAGAAAAAAAATTGTTGCCCAAATTGCTCAGAGGCCTTATACAGCAAATGGCACAGGAATGAGAAAATTTATGTACAACTGAACAAAAGGTAATGCCAGGTAGTGAAATCTTCAGGTAATATTTTCTTGTCTATAATGTTTTGTAAATTAAATTTATGAAGGGCAGTACTTAGTTAATCCAAAAATGTAATGACTTACGGATCAGCTCTACCACATGGTGTTATTTAGAAATCTGTGAGGCTTTTAAAAATCCAAAATTTCATTCTGCAAAAGAGCCTTAATTTCTGTTGCCCTTAACTTTCATAAAATAAAATTTTAGGATACCTATTGCCAAAATTAATAACGTTGATTCAGGTAAAATATAATTTTTTGTAGAGAAAACATCTAGACAGGGATTACACTTCAGGACATATATTTAATTCCTCTCAGCAGAAAAGGGCATTATTTGCATGTTTCAGAACAGACTACATGACTTTCAACTTTGCCGTAATACACGAGTTCCATTTAAAAAATGAATGGGTGTAAATTATAAGAACATGGTACACACTGCTTAAGATTACCTAATGATACAAATGATATGACCTCACCATGCAATGAGGGTTCAAAATATGGCTGAAGGAGATTTAAATCAGCAACAGTATCTGTCAGGTACCATTTCTAAGGTCATCAAAATGTTTGTTCTTACTTGTGTTTGCTGTGTTCAAGTAAAAGATTGCCCCTTTTATTCCATGTGTCAAGGTCAAGTCACATTCTCCTGCATTAGGTTTTGATAAAAATCATGCAATACAAGGAAATAAATTATATCAACAATGTCTCTATGCTTTAAAATATCTGGTTTTGCTTCTTGCTTTGAAGAATTAAATTAAGACAGGAAGATAGTATTGCTACATTATTTCTTTGGATTTGTTGCATAGTCTTGGTCCCTTCACCAACTTTATTGCTCTTCTCTGGACTCACTTCAGAGCCTCAACATCCTTCTTGTGATGAGGGGTCCAGAACTGAACACAAGATTCAAGGTGGAGTCTCACTAGTACCGAGTACAGAGGCAAAATAACCTCCCTGGACCTGCTGGCTACCCAATTTCTGATACAAGCCAAGATACCATTGGCCTTCTTAGCTACCTGGGCACACTGCTGGCTCATGTTCAGTTGCTGTCAACCAACGACCCCAGGTCCTTCTTCTCCAGGCAGCTTTCTAGACAGACTTCTTCTAATCTGTAGCATGGCACAGGGTTGTTGTGTCACAAGTGCAGGACCCGGCATTTGGCCTTGTTAAACCTCATCCCATTGGTCTCAGCCCAGCAGTCCAGCTGGTTCAGATCTCTTTGCAGAGCCTCCCTACCCTCCAGCAGATCGACACTTCCACATAGTTTAGTGTTATCCACAAACTCACTTAGAGTGTACTCAATGCCTTCATCCAGGTCATTGATAGAGACTTTGAACTGGGCTGGACCCAGCACTGAGCCCTGAGGAACCTCACTTGTAACTGGCCTCCAGCTGTGTAAGAGTCAGTCAAAGGATCGATTTCTGTCTCAACATTTTCTCATTTTTAGCCTCAGAACTTGACTGTATAAATCAGAAATGCAGGCCTCAGAAAAACAGTCAGAGCTGTTAAGGAATGAATGCTTTGTACCTAACTACCTGTACCAGCCTCTTTATCTCAAAAATGTTTTGTACCTGTCTTCAAACATCCTTGATCCCTACCATTGTGAAAGATCCATGAAGCAATGAGGAAAACACAGGAAGATTAATGATGGGACTTACCACAGACCCATAGCCAAGAGAGCATGTGTGCAAGATGATGAAGATTACTGGACTTCATCAGGAGACCCCAAGTTGACCACCACCACCAGAAGGAGAGCATGTGCAAGGGGAGGAGACCTGCAGACACTCCTCTCTTGGCATATGTGGTCTGGTAGGTGGAGATTGGCACATCTCCACAGGCAAAGGCTGGTCACAGGTGTATTGACTAGCATAAAAGACAGCTCTGGAGTAACTGAATGGGGGAGGGGGGGTAACATAAGAACAAGACAGAAGAAGATCCCTCCTCCATGGGATCACGTCCAGCAAAGACCATAACAATGGAACGCCTTCTGGACGAGGACTCCCAGAGATGCCGGACATCTGTGGACCCGTGGTGGTAGCTATGAACCTCTTTTCCTTCCCTCTTCTCCCCATCTCTTTTCTTGTTCTCTGTCTCTTTCTATCATAAGTTGCTTTATGGGCATAATTAATAAAGCAACAGTTTAGATCGAAATTTGACTCCTTGACTCTCTTTGAATTATTTGTACTCTGAAATCATAAATGAAACAAACCATCATGAGTCTGCTTATGAGTGGACCATGACAAGCTGGAGTTAACTCCATTTACCACTACTCTCTGGGCCCGGCCATCCAACCAGTTTTCCACCCATGAGAGTGTGCACCTGTACAGGCCAAAGACTGACAGTTTCTGTAGAAGAATGCTGTGAGAAACTGTGTCAAAGGCTTTGCTGAAGTCCAAGAAAACTACATCCACAGCCTTTCCCTCTTCCATTAGCCAAGTCACTTCATCATAGAAGGTGATCAGGTTAGTCTGGCAAGACCTGTCTTTCATGAACTGGTGTTGACTCCTGATCACCCAGTTCTCTTGGATGTGCTTCATGATAGCACTCAAGATCACCTATTCCATGACTTTCCCTGGCACTGAGGTCAGACTGACAGACCTGTAGTTCCCTGGGTCGTCCCTCTGACCCTTCTTGTAGATCAGCACAACATCAGCCTCCAGTCCAGTGGAACTTCCTCAGTCAGGCAGGACAGTTGGAAGATGATGCAAAGGCAAGAACATCTGACAGCTCCCTCAATAGTCTTGGATGGATCCCATCCAGTTCCATAGATTTGCTGGGTGTCTAGCTGGGCAAGCAAGTCTTAACCACCTCCTTCTGGATCATGGGAGCTTTGTTCTGCTCCCCTAACTCCTGGGTATGTACACAAAGGGAACAACTTTCCTTACTATTAAAGACTGAGGCAAAGAAGACACTATGTACCTAAGCCTTGCCTTCATCCTTTGTGACAGTTGTTCCCTTTACATCTAATAAGCACTAAATATTTGTCCCCTTTTTATTGTTAATGTATTTATGGAAGGATTTTTTATTGTCTTTCACTGTCTCGGCCAATCTAAACAAATGAAAACACATAAAAGAAAACTCCAAAACCCACTGATATTTTTGACAGGAATATTACTTTTGAAATGTAAGAGACATTTCCATTACAATATATATAAGACAAAATAGAGATTATTCTCTTCCTCTTCAAGAAGAGAAAAAACCACTTTGTTCAAATCTTACACAAATGGCATGAATTGTATGTAAAAAGAAAAACATTTTAAACACTACTGGTTGCATTCTATTGGCGATGTCAGCTTCTCCTTTGAGGGATGTCCTGGCTGAAGAACTCTATCCAAGGGGCTGGCAGAGCTGAGAATGATATCCCCATGTGTGTAGTACAAACTTGAGGTGAGTCAACTTGGCTGGCAGTGAGCCAGCTACCCACCTTCTCCTCAGCAGGGTAGGAGGGAAAAAAAAGATGAAAAATCTATGGGTGAAGATAATGACAGGGAAATTACACATTACTGTAACGGGCTTGCATATGTACTCAGTTTGGGTAAAATTAGCTGCATTTATTGCCAATTAAAACAGAGTAAGGATCTTAGACACAATTTAAAAGAACTTTCTCTCTGTCTTTATCCCAGGTCCAATTTCACTCCTTCATTTCCAGCTCTTCTCCCTCCCTAACGGGTGCAAGGATATTGGGGTGGGGGTCAGAACTCAGTAGTACTTTTCTGCCACTCCTTTCTTCTCATGGTTTTTCCCTGTTCCAGTGTGGGGCCTCTTCACATTCCACAGCTCCTTCAAAATAAACCTGCTCCCGTGTGGGCTCCCCTGCACAGGGCAGAGATGCTGTCAGGAGCCTGCTCCTGAGCAAGTTGCTCACTACTGGAATCTCTGCTGCAAAACCCTCATCTTCTCCCAGCTAGGTACTCAGTAGTAGTTTTGCTCTTAATTAAGCAGATTTCTCTTGAGGTGCCACAGGAACCTGCCATGTCCTGTGCAGGGCAACACTGGTTTCTTATCTCAGGTGCTGCTCTGCAGCCTCTGCCACCACACAGATCTGGTACAGACTGGGAAGGACGTGACATAGGTCTGAACTACTTACTTGAATCTCACCAGCAATCATAAAACTGAATGCTTCACATGAACTAGTGACCCTGGCCAGTATTACACTGAACATTTTCCAAGGTGCCCACAAAAGACGAGAGCTCTCTGTCTTGCCCCCATGCCACACCAGCACATAGATAATCAGACCAAGCTGAGCTTCAACAGGAACTGATGTTAAATCATGGCATTAATTCATTCCATCTTAGGTTACTGGTGACTAAAGAGGAGGAAAAAGGCATGGACATCAGTGTACCATTTAGCAAGCAATAAATGCATATGAGACCAATCCACTCCTTCCTAGGATGGAATCTAACTGCATTTTTATTCCAAGAATTCAATGCCCCTTTGATACCTAACCAAACTAGCAATTAGTTGTCAAGGCGCAGATAAAATGGCAAAATAAAACCTGTAGATTTAATCAGCATTTCCATGGTAGTTGAAATTATGCTGCTTAATAGCTGGAATGGGTTGCAATAAAAATGAGTTGACTGTCTATCCCCAAAAATTGATTCCTGGAGGAACAGTCAAACACAATAGCTTCAGGAAATAACATTAAAAAATATTAAACCATGGGTCTCTCAGTTGCCTTAAAACATGGGCATAAAATCTAAATCTCTTTAGGAGTATACAAAATTTAGACATACATTTAACCAGAAAAAATGAATTTTGAAAGTGAGATTTTGTTCGGAATAAATCTTCAACCTAGCTCAGTGACTTTTCATAAAGACTACTTTTTCTAAGGAAACAAAATATCAACTCTCCCTGCTACTTTGGATGTTTGGGGATTTTTGGTGAAATATCTTATTGTTTTTATTTTACAGCCACAGACAATAGCGCTCTCTTATCAGAACAATGTATACAAAAGAAGTAAAAAATTTGATTTGACAATAGTGCAATCCATTTCATTGAGAAGTTGAACAAAAATATCTTTGAAGTGGTGCTGTGATGAATGCTGCAAGTTTAGACGTGATATTAAAGTTGGATGTTTCTGTCGTTCCAGATATGATGGACTTAAATAGGACATAAAGTATCCAACAAAGATTTGGAAGATAAAACTTCCTGATAACAAGACTGTTGTCTCTCTGTTACCATAGACACCGGTTTCCCAGTATCTTCAGAAGCACACACAGATCATGGCTGTAAATTTTTAAGGGTAAAATCTAAGCTACCCACATTGATTCTTAGAGGCTTTTGTGGTTTGACAATTAAGTTTTTTATGTCTTGATATGTTATGATTTTACAAAAGGTAATTGGAAAAAATAATGATGGAAACTGATATTTTTTATGCATTTATGCTTCTAGATAATGACACAGAAAATACTCTCATTGTGCAACTTAGTCTTTTGGAGATGTGACAGATTGATGTTAACTGTCTTGCTGTCAAATTTTAAAGAAATATCTCATTTTTTCTTTAACTTATAGAAGTACTTAAACCTATTATTATATTTAAAAAGCAAAGTAAACAGAAAAATAAACTTTATTATTATAACCTACATGTTCATTGCATGTTCATCATACTTGAACATGACATTCCCTATAAATTATAATTTCAGTGGGTCTGTGTTACCAGACTTCCTTCCCTCCAGGGTGTACTATTTCCTTACATCCAGCTGCTTGTGCTCAGATGCCTTCCTGCCGGGATGCCCTGCAACCACTCTGTCCCATAGCTGTATTGATACATGGAGTTATTCTGGCCCTGGAGCATCTGCTTGTTGAAATTCAGGAGGTTCCTGCTAGTGCACTTCTCTAAGTTCGCTGATGTCCCTGTGAAGGCCAGATGCATCCATCCGTTGTATGGACAGTCCCCCTCCATTTCAAAATCATCCACACACTTCACACAAGGTTTTTTTTTTTATCCCATCACATAGGCCACTCATGGAAATATGTCCTAGGTATCCAATTTTAGGAGCAAAAGTTTGAATGCAGGATTTATGCAGGGCTCAGTCCTTAACTTGAGCAATATGTTTATCACACTTTCTGCCATAAACTTGTGACACTGACAGGCAGCAACTGAACAGGATTATGGTAGATGGATGAAACTATCATAGATGGTGAAATGTATTTTTAATTAAATAGATGAAAAGGTCAATGAAATTTTGATATGTTGTTTTAGGAAATACAAAACTTTTACTAAACACGATTCATTACTCACAATTCCGAGAAACATTTTTAAAGGTTAGTGATAGAAAAATGCCTGATGTTCAGAAGCTGAAGCTCTAGGAGTAACAGGCTCAGATTTTGTCTCTGTCTGCATGATGAAAAAGGACAAATGCAATAACAATACAGCAGATATTAGAATTTTCAGAGTTAGCAGCCTGCATGTCACACCCTTCATTATCTTACTTGCATGCAGATGGCTTTCACAATATTTCTCCCAAGTACCCCACAATATTGAAATGCATTCTATAAAATGATTTACCATATGTTTATAAACACTATGTAAATAATCATCTTGGTTGAAGGAGAGTGACATTTGCACACAGAAGCTGTCAGATATCCCTCTAATGAACAATATTAGGTATATACACAACTTATAATTAATTAAATGTGAAGATTACTACTGGGAGAAGAATTAAAGACAATTGATTCAGCACAGTCTGACAGGCCTGCAATGACAAGAACTTTAGGAAATATTGTAAATTTCATCCTGACAAGAGGATTGTTCTCATAGCTATGCTTATTGAAAGGTGTGGGGTAAAGTGCTGAGCTACCAGAGACTTCAGAGGTGCATCATTTCTAGCAACAAATTAATTGTTAATTTACTGCAGTGCTTTATATCTCACAAATACACAGCAAGATCAGTGACAGGAAATTAACGAGGTGATGGGCCAGCCAGAACAGAGTTACAAAATGGACTACAAGGCCTGGAGCTCATAGGTGTAAGAAAGATGATTTTACTACACCTCCTGCCATGGCTGCCCCATCTGCCAGCTGAACTCTGCTGTAACTTTAAAAGCATCCTGCAGTTGAATTAACTAGTTTCTGCTTGGCAAAGAATGCGGTGAAAATGTGGCAACAACTCGTTACACCTGTTGTTTCTTTAATACCACTGTTTACTCCTACTGTTGAGTTTAATACTGGCTCCCTCAAGAAATATGCATAGTTAGGTCTGTATTGGTATTCTATTTTTCATAAAATCCTCCTTGCTCTTCTTTTAGGTAAATTTGCAAATCAAGTTTAGAAATATCCTTATTAGCAACCTGTTCACGTTTATATTTTGCATTTTCTGAGTGACTGAAAGGATCGTCCAAAGTGGCTCTGAACTTTGATCTTAGACTAAAAAAAGGTCATCCTCATATATTTCACTACTGCTTCTAATGGTTAATTACCTTCAGTTAAATTTCCTTAAAACTACTGATGGTGAATTTTTTTTATCTTCAGCTTTATCTTTGGTTCTAGTTCTTCCCCCTTCTTACTAACTCACAGAATTTTCTGTTGTAAATGAGTCACATCTTTGTTTTCATCTCTGTTTAGATAACTTTGTTCTGTAAAGGACTTTTGCTCTCTTAGTCCACACAACATGACAGAGACTCATCTGTGCAACCCATTATTTTCTTTCACTGTATGTGTTCTATAGTAGCCATTAACTCTGCATTGAGAGATCTCCCAGAATGGAGGTGCTGAATTACTAATGCACATGTAGGAATTCAGAAAATGTACTCTGTGAATCTCAAATAGCATCTAATTTGACATTATGGCCTATTCAGCATGCAGTTAGCCTTAGGTAACAATCACAGTCCATAGTCATATTGTGCTAAGAATCATACAATCACTTTGTTAGATTCACTTTCTGAAAAGCTGTTGTTCCAGTCTAACACATAAGCCTGAAAGTAAAGTCATTGTCTTGGAAATAATTAGAAATCCTCTAGAAAGAAACTAATAGATACATCATTTAACAAACAAGACTTCTTGATTGCTGCATGTCTGTTATAGCTGTGTTAATCTAATATGGAAATCCAAATACAATATAACCATCTTTCATCAGTATATCAGTCCACACCTTAATAACTGTTTCAGAAGAATTTCTTGCAGAGATATGTGTGCTGAAACTAGTTACAGCAATCACTGTTAATCAGTCATTATAAAAAACAAACCAACAAAGAAACAAAAACCCACCAAAACATTCACAGACATTTTGTGAACAGCACAAGAAGCCAGACATTCTAGGATAAATTGTTCAAAGCTGCCATTTATTTCTTTGTATGTATCCTGTAGAATCTTCCATAGTGTTTCAGATTAGATGCTGTGAGAAAGGGCACTGATTTTGCTCTGCTCCTGAATTCTGTTTGATGCCTGCAAGGTGAACAGATGTCTGCACCTCACAGACAGTGCTGAGAAACTTATGGACACAAATTTTACACCCCGGATGTACTGAAATGCATGAGTACCTGTCCTACATTTGTAAGGATAAAAAAAAAAAAATTACAGGAGTCATCTGTCTCTAAACTGACTCTTCTGAACACCAGACTTCCATTGTGTGGAGTGGTGGAGCGGCTTGACAAAGCTGAGATACTACACACTATTCCCTGTGTATTTTGGTTTTGTGGTCCTGCACAACAGATGGAATTTTATGTCATGCAGCATTAGGCTACTGTTAAATTTTAATTTCAATTAATGGTCTTTATACTCTTTCTTCATGCACACCAGGGATATTTCAGGCATCCATTTCCCTTCTAATTAGCTTTTATTGCTGAATTCATTCTGAATCTCTGGAAGTCATTAGATTCTCAAACACTCACAGCTAAATTTACTTACTCTCTAATAAAATTAATTAGTCCCTCATGAAAAAATGGCTAAATTTTGTCTACCTTTATACATATAGGTAAGTACTGAATGTCTGTAGTTTCTGTGTATCGCTTTTTGTTACTGTTTTTTTTTTTAATATAGACTCTTATCCTTGTTATTAACATGATTGTTTCTTCAGTTGATGCCTTGCCTACTCAACTTGAAACATGTTTCAAGGGCTTTGTCTCCTAGATTATGACACAATAGCACTTACATACTAATCTTTATCAAAAAGCTGATACATACATAGAGTTTCTTTAAAATATTATGTTCACTGTAAAGCTGCACAGAGACTCAGAGGCTAAAGTACAGGTAATTTCCACAAATACCGCTTGAGGAACTGAAATGAGTAGGTTGATAAATCATGTGAAGTATAAAAACTTTTAGCTGGTATATTTGCAAAAAAAAAAGAAAAACCAAATAATGCAAGGAAAAAAGAGGTCAAAATCATTTTTTTTAATAGTGATTAATGAGAAGAAAGGATCAAGCATTTTCATACTTGTAGAAAGGAAAAACATATGTTGCACTGCGCACTAGTCTGACTGCTTTTTATTTTTTTATCATTTGGATAGTTGCTTTAAAAAGTCTTTGGTAGTTTAGTGACACAAGCATTAAACTTGAATTTATCGTTGTATTATAATTATGAAAATTGAAGAATATACTTTCAGTGGAGAGGCAATTAAAAGATTTCATCTTGTATACATTGCAGTGGTATATTTATGACCCTAGTTCAGAGTCTGAAAAAGCTTTTGTGGTAACCTCCAATTTTAAGAAGTGTAAATTATATGTGGTTATTACATGGTCAGAACACAAAAAATTTATATAGTATTACAATATTTGTAAGTCTCAGAACTGAACACAGCACACAATGAGTTTCCTTTACTTAAACTTTTCACACTATCAATTCACAAACTGAATTACTTTACAGAATTATTTCAAACATACTGTACCTGTTCACATACCTAGTTAAAAAGATATATTTATGCTGGAGAAACCATATGTCACAAATGTATGGTTTCATACATAGTCTTATAATTGTATATATGGCATAACAACACAGTGACAACAGCTGTAGTTTCTTTCTACAATCAAATGCATCTCAGGTAATTTTTGATTTTGTTCAAATACATCATTTCAAAGGACCTGGTTTCTCAGAGATGATGCACCTTCTTCACAAATGAAAGACATTCTTTATGGCAGCCAAACAGTTTAAGTCAGGAGACTTTAGCATACAGGCAACAGTCTGTAATACTGGACAGAAGTAATCAGATAATAAAGAGTAAATGGTGTCTCTGGAAGTGTATTTATTTATGTAAGATCTGCAGCAGCAAAGATGGTGATTTACTTCCCTGTCTAGCTTGGCACTCCCATGCTCATGTTATTCTTATTGAATGAACTCCAAATTCCCTCTTTAGTATAAAAGAGAGAAAAAAATTAACAAGAAAAGGAACTTCTGAAATTGCACACTAATTAACATTTCCCTGGTTTGCTCCTGTAGTAATAGCTGATTTTTTTTTAAAATGGTCTACAGGGTAAATTTTTTTCCCATTGTGATTTTATTTAATTAGCTTCTATAAGATAGGCTCAGGACTCACAGTACCTGGCCTTATTCGGGATATTCCCACACAGCTCTTGACTGTTTGGCTAGTACATGCTTATGGAAAGCCCAAGCCTTTTCCACCTCTGCAGCAGGCACAAGTGGATGGTGAATGAAAGAATAAAGTTGGCTTGTGTGTTCATGAAAAAGTGCACAAAATGAATGTATAGCTCTAAAAAGGGATAAAGTAAGCAGACATCCAAAAGCAATGTTCTATGTTGTATCATAGTCTTGGTGCTCTTGCTTAAGTTTACCATCATCTGCCTACAATACTTAGCTCACAGAGAGATGTGAAGAGGAGACAAAACGGAAAACTCTCTGGAGAGGGGTTAATTGTTCAATCTGACTTATGGTCCTCCAAAAGGCATTAAGTGTCTCAGAGCAGATCAAACATTTTTTTCTCCATGGGATAAAAGGTACTTCTACTTGGGTATCCCCTCTGAAAGATAGAAAGGCAATGGCTCTACACGACCTCATAAGAGAAAGAGAGATAGAAGGAAGTGTCTGCAACACCTGAGCATGTAAAAAATTATTAGTTAATTTTTAAGGGGTAAGAACACGTGTCAGTGAGCATCACAAAGCAAGGATAACGTGACCAAGGAGTTATGCACATTATTAAATAATTTAACCAGCTACCAAATCAATGAGTTGACTGAATACGGGCTAATATGTCCTGTTTTAAGTATTTGGGGTTGGGGCTGGGTTGTTCTATAGGTAAAAACCTTTTAATCATTCCTTGAAAAATGGGGAAACAGAAATACTTCCTTCAAAATCTTTTCCTTCACTTAGGGGGAACATCAGCTTAGATATATAGTGGAAAAGTTTGAAAAAAACATCTTGACATTCATTTGATCATCGATTTAGTATTTTTCCTGATGAATAATACTGTAACTCAGTATAAAAGTCAGTACAGAAGTAACTTAAGGATTAGATCACTGAAGGAAATTAAAAGGCCAAATCTGCTTTGTATCTATGAAACAATTGGTAGAAATAAAAACAAGTATGACTCCAAAAGGTATTTTCTTAGTCTTCTTCATTATCATTTCCAGGCAGTACTTTGTCACAAGATTAAAACAAAAGTAAATGTATTTATAGGAAGTATTTTAATTTACATGGTTACGAAGCATGACACAACCTCATTTTATATTATTCAGATTCATAAAATGTGAAATAAAATTGTATATTCCCCTAAATCAACCTAAACAAAATCAAAACAATCGTGCAAAACAGATGATTAGAATAAAAGGATCATGTGAAGTATGGATGCTAATTGAAAAGCTTTCATCCTTTCTTAAAAGCTATTATGTGTTTTCATCTAGAGTTTTTTGATTTGCAATTTTTTGCATAATTAATTTGAAACAATAGGTAATACAGACTTATTTATGAATTTGTAAGATTAGAACTTTAAATAGTCTTAAGAGTTCAAACTGGTCAAAAAGGAAATAAAAGATAAGCCACCCGCTTCAATTAACATACCTAAATTCTCTGTTTTGTGTAGCTGTTTTTCCCATGAGCACAATCCACATGTAAGATGTGGAATGCCAGTGTTTTATTTCCTTTGTTTTACTTTTTCAATACTATTTATTTTTCCCAAATCTTTAATTTTCACTTAGCCCTCATTCAAGTAAATATTTTTTTATATTAGATATTGTTTAGGCTTATGGTGAGCAAATTTGAGTTTGGGTTTTCGAAGCTGATGCATATCCCTGATATACATGTAAATTTTCCTTTAAATTATTGAATTTACTGTTCCCTGAAATTTTTGAGCACTTGTCTTTGAAGTAACACAGAACAGCATTTCTCTCTGAAACATTCAGGTGTGTTTCTGCTACTAGTGGGGTATACAGTCATTTCACCACAGAAACCCAAAAGCTGTGGCTGTGTCATTGGTACTCTTTCAAACTTCTTTCCACAGCTTTTGTTTGGGATTATTTTATTGTGTCAGTGACTAACGGGCCTCTTTGGATTGTCATCTTTTATTGCCTGTTCCTGCCAGCTGCAAAAATACTGGCTTCCTTTTTTAATCATGAAATGAATTGTTGCAGGAATGGGGAATGCTACAGTTTCCTCCACATAACATTCTCCAATCAGAAAATTATAATTTCTCAGATGCATTAGCTCAATATACTAGGAAACAGCTGCATAATTTAACTTAATTGTTAAGCAATACCTCATTATATCTAGACAGTACATTCAGCAGTTCACATTTTTTGTGTGCCTCTCATCTTTTCAGTGCTTGCATCTTGTTCTCTTTTTCATCTGCATTTCTGCTCCCATAGGTGCCAGAAAAAACCCACAAACATTTAATCTTCTTTAAGAACTGGTTCAATTTATGGTAGCTGTCTAAGATTCATATTTATAGGAAAGTAAGTATTTCTAGATAAGTCTGGTTGCACATACACATCCATTTTGTTAAACAAATCAAAACCAAACATCCAAAATTCAAGATAAACTAACCACTCAGTTCTGAAATACATCTTAACTTCTAAAGGCCTGTGATAGCAGTAAATCTTGTTCAGCAGGGTAGAGATGGAGAGCTCCAAAAAGAGCACAGTTTAATGTAAAGATGTGGCAAGTTTAATATAGAGTTTACTTTAAGACACTGTTATAAGAAAACAGTTGCATTCCCCACTAGCTCTCTTCTTCTCTAAGGAAATGTATTTGTATGAACTAGATCGAGCAATGTTGGCTGGCTAACACCATATCTTCTCTAATGATGTAGTATTTTTCTTTCTTTTGCTTCTCTTAAACACGTCTTAATAAAGGTTTCATACTAAACCAGTTTATTTGGTTATAAATTTTCTTAACTTCCAAGATTTAGTTTTTTAATTCAGCACTTTCTGAATCAATTAAAATTTATTTGTGTACTTATATTTGAGTTCAGTGGCCAGCTTCAGCTATTTGCATAGTGTATTCATATTATATGTCTATGTGCTGATTCCTAACTCCCATGCAAGTTACTAATTTACTAGATTGTCTAAGTTGAGAGAGGAAAAAATTCCTCTCGGTTTCTATATTAGATATATTTTATGTTTTAAGTAACTATTGCAAACACACATTGCTTTTATTGCTGCTGTTTTCTAACCACACATATAGATATCTCTGCAATATTTATATGGTATCATAAAATAAAATTACAAAAATCTGCTGGAGTTCCTCTTAACTTACAGATGTGTTACAAGGTCTTTCTGCTGTGCGTGGTTTCCTCCTTGGACCAATAGTTTTCTTGTGTTCTGAATGTGGATAGAGATTATCTGTGTCATCACAACTATGAATTACATACTCTACTCTCTTTTTGATAGTTGTACATTTCTCTCCTATATTCTGACCAGGGACGTATATAGCATCTGGGAGAAAAAGAAGATTTTACCAAAATGGTGATACTCATCCTCTAGCCCCCCAGAAGAGATTTTCTGGATAGTGGTTTCTCCAATGCTGAAAATAAAGGAGTTAACTTCTTCACTTTTAAGTCCACTTTCAGCCATGTAGAAAGCATTCAGAACTTATTTTGAGTGAGGTCAGAACAGTAAATATTAAGAATAACCGCTTACATTTCCCTCTGTAAGTTAGGACTGTTATAGAGAAGCACTCAAGAGAAAGTAGGAAAACTTCAGTGACCTTTCATCCGGCTAGTGCTATGTAGCATGAACAATCAGTAATTAAAGCTTTTCTATAACTATAGCCAAACATTAAAAAAAAGACATATTGGACCTTTCTAAGAAGGTCTGGGTTTTTTTTCCCCTGTTGTTATTGTTCTATGTTGTACCATATTTTTTTTCTTTGTTCAAGAAGATTAAAATAAAATCACCTGGATACAAGAAACAGTAACACTGAAAATGTTTAGCCAGAACATGTAATTACTGATAACAATCAATCATCCCTGTAGCTTCTGCTCCATCTAATTCTCTGCCCTCTGAAATTCAGCTAGTTTGTGATGTTTCATTACAGAAAAAAATCTGAAATAAATAATTTTAGCATATTTATAATGATTTCATAATCAAATGTTGGGGGTTTCTGATTACTGCACAAGTTCACAGCACTGCAGACTGGCTGTTCTGCTAAGCAATGTCTGCATCATCTGATTTCACTGATATCTATAAATTAATGGCAGAATTACTGACATAAAAGTGGTATTGGCAGGGAATCAAGACAGTTCTATGAAATTTTAACTTAATTGCTTGTTCCCCATATTGCGGACTAATACATAATTCTTGTTCTTTCTGCCTCATGAGCAAATGAAAGGGACCTATTTGCTACATCTGATCTTTTAAGAAAAATAAAATTTGCCTGCAGTTATCACTAAGGGGAATAACTAATTTTTTTCCTAACCTGATAATCTAATTAAAGTAAGCAGAATTACAATCATTACATTCAGTTCTTAGGAGAATTGGATACTTTCTGTTGAAAATTACAGAATAGTAGAGAAACAGGCTTGCCAGGACTTGTGTAAGGGACAGAATACTTCTGCATTAGGCAAGGGAAAGGAAACAATAAAGTATTGAGATTTAATTTTAAAGTCTGTTTCTTTGCTCCTTCAAAAATGCACTGTTTTATTTAGAAAAAAAAGGTATCTAAATAGGACAAACCTGGGAGAAGGGAGTGTCTGCTATGAAGTATTGCAAAGATACAACAAAATAACTACACTGCAGCTAGTTCATGGATCACATTGCCCAGGGTACTCTAGGTCTGAGCAAGGTTCGAAAAGGTCAGCAATTTGTAGGGACTCTGTGAACATACAAAGCTATGGAATTAATGTTTTCAGCATAAGATTGGCTTTTGTGTTACAAAGAGCACCTTACCAATGGTGAGAATTAGAAAGAAAAGCCCTCCCTGGGGCAGGCTATTCCATAAGAAGAAATTTCTTGCATTCTGCTTCCAACCTCTTGAAACAAGCTCAGTGGATGTAGGGACTACTCTTTGGTGGAGTTACATACTGCATATGCTTATATGTGTTTTAAGCATATACACTAGTCACATATTCTTAGCATGTTTGATTCATATTGAATGTTCTGGTCATGTTATGGACAATTTTTGCTTTCCTATTCCAAGAAGAAACATGTTTTTAACTAAAACAAATCCCCATTATGCGTATTTCTCAGTCTGATTCAGCATGTCTGAATGTGATGTAACAAATCTGATTATGAGTTCACCGTTCCTAGTTAAAATTCATGAATATGTTAGATGGAGACATTGCACCTGTTTAACCAGCAAGTCTGCTTATGAAAAAATGTCAGAGAAGGACAATAATTTAGCAAACTGAAAAATCCTAAAGAGTGAGGGCTATTATTTTTTTACACCAAATCCCCTGAAAACTGTTTGTCAATCAGTTGTGGCAAAATATTTACAAATTGTTCTAATAAAGTCTGTGGGTTGCCTTACAACGGTAGAAAACCCCAGTCCTTTTGTGGTCACTGTAGCAGCTATGAAAACAGCATAAGGATCAAAAATAAATTTGAAATGCATAATCTAAAACTAATTATTCAAATAACTGTAACTGATGCCTAATATGCTAAGGTAAACAATAACTCCATTAGCATATTTTGCACTTCCCTGATACCCAACCATACTTGTCAACATGCAACTGAATCTTCGTTCTGCATGAATTAACCTTCATCTTTATCTCTGAGAATTTTTGAATGGCAAACATTGTAACAATGATAGAGATTAAAATGTTAGCCTGAAGTCAGATACCTGATACAATGGATGAATCTTTAATTCACTTTTAAATTGCTTAAATAATGTTACATTCAAAATTTTCTGCACGGATGAACATTAATTCATCCAGGAAAGAAATGTTGCCATGTTTAATTTAATAGTTTTAAAAATTTAGTTATTAGAAGATTCTAATTTAGCACTGCCTTTGGTATTTTATGCCCTGCTTAGTAAAAAGTTGCATCAACAAACCATGATAAAGAGATTAAACAAAGCTGTAAAAATTTTACCCAAACCAAGTATTTGCTTTTCTTATAGTAGCTTCTTATGCAGGTAGCTGTTAAAAAAGTGGATGACATAATTTGACAGCATATTAACACAATCATGGATCCTTTTTCTGTAGCAGTTCACTGAAGGGTAAGTAACAACTAATAAAGAGGGCTTTTGAAGCCTAATGAATTTAATTAGCTTGTTTATCACTAATTTGGCACTTAGACACATGATGTTCCTTGAAATCGAATAGAAGACTGACTCTTGGTAAGAAAGGTGTGGATCAAAATCTTCTAAACCTGTACCTGAAAGTCTCAGTCCTGATTTTTTAAAAACTAATTTTTATATTTTTGAAAGAGAATATAAAAATTCCTTAAACTGGTTAAAAATATGCTGACTTTAATAAAGTGTCAAGTCAATACTTCTGTTAAATAAAATAAATTAATAATTTGATTTAATACAGTTTTTATTGAGGGAAAAATGTAGGACTGCCTACTGACTATGTGCGGAAATCTACCACTATTAACCTGTCACATTGAGACAAGGCTCAACTTGATCACTTCACTCAGTATGAGTGGACGCATGTTCAAAAAATAGATATTTTCTTACCCTTGGAAAGAAATTGTTGTGCAAGAGTGAACAGCAAGTTAATGTTAAATTTCTTGTGAAACTTAAGAAATCTCTGATGGACAGTTGTTGCCTGAGGGTTACAGTGACTAGATCCCAAAGATCAAGTGGGCTCAAAGGAACCCTTTTTTTTTTAGTTAGTGGAAGATGAGAAAGCAAAAATGATGGAGATCCTTAACAACCTTTCAGAAAATGGCCCATAGAATTGCTTTGAGCATGGGCAGCATCACATGCAGCTGTGTGTCAACTCAGAAGATAACTATTTTGAATGTGAACATAGTTGATTTTCTTAATTTGTTTAATAAAAAGAGCTATATGCACAATCTTGGATTTTTAAGTTGGACTACGTAAGACTGCTATCCAGACTAAGTATCACTACACTCTTATGACAGTTCTTAACAGAGTTTTAGGAAACTTCTTCCATAACCACCTTTCCAAGCTAGGAAATTATAAAAAAAAATTGGAAAGGATTCATAGAATCATAGAATCACCAGATTGGAAGAGACCCATCGGATCATTGAGTCCAACCATTCCTATCAAACACTAAACCATGTCCCTCAGGACCTCATCCACCCGTGTCTTAAACACCTCCAGGGAAGGTGAATCAACCACCTCCCTGGGAAGCCTGTTCCGATACCCAATGGTCCTTTCTGTGGAAAAGCTTCCTCCTGATGTCCAACCTGAATCTCCCCTGGCAGAGCTTGAGGCCATTCCCTCTTGTCCTGTCCCCTGTCACTTGGGAGAAGAGTCCAGCTCCCTCCTCTCTACAACCTCCTTTCAGGTAGTTGAAGAGAGCAATGAGGTCTCCTCTCAACCTCCTCTTCTCCAGGCTAAACAACCCCAGCTTGAAACTACATTGGGTCCCTCATCTAGTTTTGGCCCAGGCAACTTTTTGACTGAAAGAATTATGGCATTCATCAGTTAAGAGCAGAAAATTGTCTTTTGAACAGAGTACTCCAGACTGAAGAACACTGGGTTGTTTTCTTTCTGGACAGAACTTTTTCAGTGTTATTTACTATATATCATTTCCTTTTACTATTAGCTAGCATTTGGCATCAATTTTTCTCACTGAATTTTCATACATTGAGCAAGACACAAGAAGCAGTCTGTAAGAGGACAAAAATTCTTTGGGACCTTGAGCTTCTAGGTCAGCTACTTCAGACTGCTGTTAGTACGCTGGATCATACTGATGCCACATGTGGTCTACCATTGGGCATCCATCTCTAAGGCAACTTTTCTGATGAGCACAGACAAGCAGCAATATTGGACAAAACCCCAAACCATGCAGTTTTTCTATAGTTAATGATCCCATCCTGGCTGGACATAGATGTCAAGGATGTGCCTGAGGAACCACAGCTCTTAATGCACTGATGAGTAACTGCCCACCTTGCAGCCTGAGGCTAGGAAGTTAAGATAATGACAAAGCAAATGTGACTCTGTCCCTTAGAAGATGGCTTTAAGGCACCATTTGTGTATCCAAAAAGCATAGTGCAATCCCAAATCAGTTATTTGAGGAAACAGCACCCATCAAAGATCTATGTAAAAAGTGTTGTGACCCCTATAAAATGTTAGGGTCCTACAGAAGGTAAAAAGGACATAAAACCTTACAGATAAGACATCTTCAGCAAAAATCTCTCCTGAAAACCTGTTGGTTTATAGAACAAAAAATTAGGACAAAATCTGAAACTGCTGTGTGCATTTTTTATTTGTTTTGCTTTTCTAAGCCTGAGACAGTTCATATTGTTCAACTTCTAGCACAAGAATTAAGATTAAAAACTGTCTAAAGAATTTTTGCTTAAACTTACTTTTTTAGACTACCATCAGCAATATAGAACTTTGTAGCTATTATTAACTTGTCTTCCCCTAGAAAAATCTACAATAAGCTTCAAGTATACATTTAAGTGATGTTAAAAGCTTAGAAAACAGACTGATTTTTCCTAAGGGTTGATAGGAACTTGGTTTCTCTGTGAGGTAGAGCTAAAACTCAAAGTGAAATATACAAAATATAGCCAGAATCCTAAGTATTCAGTATAGTACTTTTCCATTCTCAAGTTGTCCTACACAACATCACAAAGCTCACTGTAAAGCAGTTTTGGGAATATTCGTTTCAGTGCATGCGTGCCCATGATTTAATCCTGTAACCTCAAGAACATCATTAACATTTATCTTCTTCCTAGAGTGGTCTGCAAGCTCAAAATATATCTGTGATATTTAACTCAGGCATAGGTTCATTTTCATATGGAAATATCTGCATATATGTAGCTGCCTGCAAATGAAACTTTGTCATCAGCTCATTTTCAAACAGTATTTTTGCTGCAGGCATAGTGTAAAGCAGGTGCAACTTAAAGACTGAAGACATGTTTCCTTGTCCTGTGTAAATCACTATCTCTATTCCATGTTAATTTGAACTTTTTTATCTTATTACGTGTTGTAGAGTGTGTAGGTGTATTCACAGTACCAAACAAGGCAGTATGCATAGGACTGTGCTTCTCAGTGTTCACAGATCAATGAACAGCCTGCTCCGATTTAGCAGTGACCCTGAAAAGGAACGGTGGAGATTCTTTAAGAAGAAATGTTTTTCTGAACAGGCAACCTGAACTCAGGAAGATGCATTAAATGATATTTCATCAACATTTTTAACTATTTCAGTTTACAAAGACAGCAATCCTCAACTGTCACTTCCTTAATGGCAAAGCCAAGTTAAGGAAGTTTAGTGTCTTGCAAAACAAAGGGGGAAATTGGGATTTTCCTCAGTATCTATTTATATTGCCTCTCATCTTTCAGTAAACACAACTGGTTAGTGCATTCCTCTTGCTAATGCAATAACTGCTCTCTAAGCAGACAGAACTTCATCTTGGAGGAGGGGGACCTCCCTGAAATTATTGCTGTTACCAATATGTCTTGCTGTATTATTTCATGTTACACACTCCAATAAAATGGCATGACATGAAGACAGAAGCAGTATCTGTAATGACCTAGACAGGTGGCAGTGAGAAAACTTGCCTCACCTACCTCTTTATGGCCTCAGATGATTGAGTCGGCTGCAGAAAATGAGGCAGCACTGTTGCAGTTTGTGTTAAAACTGCTCTATCACAACTGGTGACAAGGGCTGCTGTGACTGCTCTGTCACAACTGCTGACAACTGCTCAAGGGCATCTGGCCAAAATGTTCTGGGAAGAGGTAGGGCACGTACTCCAAACATCAACAGTTTCTCCATGAGGTTCTGGGATTGTATTTTTTAGAGCTTTGAAAGTCTTTTGGGAAAGGTCTATTTATAGCTCTGCATCCATTATAGAGGAAGACCCACTTCAATAAAAATGAGAAGCAAACAGTAATACAAGCTTTTTCTGTCTGTTCAGTCATCTTTAAAGTTTTGTTAATACCTTTACAAAAACATAACTATTTTCATCCCAAGATAGCCATGTCAAAAATATTCTGAGAATAAACCACAAATGGATAGGTACTGAACTTGATAACTGTTTTTTAAATTATGTAAGTTTAGTTTAGCAAAATATTTCTAAATAAGGCAAGGAAACACTTTATAACTACTAAATTAGCCAGGGCCCACTGATTTTGTGTCTGGATAAGAAGAATTAAGAAATTCTTTTATTAGCTTGCTGTAATACGACAATATAGCTAAGAAAAGAACAGTACAGGTGCAGTATGTTAAGACCTCTGGAGTATCTGTCAGACCTTATGAAACAATAACTAAATAAAAGGTATTAATGCATAAGAATGTAAAAAACAAAACCAAAAAAACACCCAAACCAACTAAAACTGTTTATTGACCTGAAGCATTGAGGAAAATTAACCAGCAGAAGAAAAAACATCTTGTTGTACTATTTGCATAATTAACTTAGCTTGGCTCAAGGCTTCTAAGTTATAAATAAAATAAAAGAATACATTGGATATTCAGCCTGCTTTTTCTAAACAACTTGTTCATATAATTTGCAGATTCATTTTGTATGTAGGTGCATATTCACCCCAGGACCCTGCATATTCTCAGGATATACAAAAGTATTCGTGGCTGTAATTTTAATATTACTTGTCTGAAATGTTGTGGTTCTCTGCAACAAAAGCTAGGAGTTCTAGGAAAAGATGGCAGCAAGATGAAATAATTGACCAATATTATTTTATGTCAGAAGAACACCTTGAGTAACACAAGATATTCTTAAAAATGCTCTCTGCTGTAGCTAAACCTACACCTGAGGGGTCAATAGGGGTGGGAGTCACAAAACCAGGAAAAGCAAACAAAATCTCAGTTTTCTCTGCTTACTCTGAACTGTAGAAGGAAGCATATTAAATTGAAGGAGATTATCTTCAAGTGAGGTGCTGGAAATGCTGCATTAAGCTGCAACAAATATTACTAACATCACAAAGTAGTTCCTCGTGATTTTTCTAAGTCTTTGGTCTTTTAAACATTCGAGTTTACTGATTTTTTTCTTCTATTTATGGTGTCTCTTTCAGACTTGAATAGCAATTCAGGCAATAATATCTAAATATTAGTCTAACATTAAAATCTAAATTTTCATTGACAATATAAGTATAAAAATGTATGTTCTTAAGTCACCATTTCTTAAAGGTATGGACAGAAGAGTAATTTGAAGCATGGCTGCAGATTCCCTTTCCGGCACAAGGCCTTTCCACTCCAGTGCAATTCGATGCACATCAAAAGTTCATGCCATGTCATGCATTTGAGCACTGAATGTACTTGACATGAAGGCATCTGAGGGAGAAGCCTCTGACAGCAGCTATGATTTGTTTTTGGCAGGTAGGTATCTCTTTATTCTTTGAATGGTAGAAATATGTCACCATTTAAGAAGGAAACATTGTTTAAGTAGGGGAAAAAATTATTCTGCAACTTTGTGTATAGTAAAGCTGTCACTTCTGAAATGAATTCTCTTCCAGAATAAGGGTAATGACTTGTCACCTCCTCAGTTTGATCCTCTGCCCTTTCATCATAGCTTGCAATGGGAATGCAGCACTCTCAGCAGTACAAAAATTCTTTTCAGAGAAAGCCCTAAAGAATGGAGAAGGCATACAAAAAAGCAAAGAAAATTATTCTGACAAACCTGTTTCAGTCATTCATTTCTGAATCCTCTGCCTCCTCACTTAAAGTTTCTTTCTTCTCCACTACCTTTTCACCTGCATCTCTCTTACACGGCTGAGCAGCCTCTCACACCACACAATATCATTTAGGTCAGTTTCTATTACATTGTTACCAAGGTGAAACTTCTTCCTTGGATCTGTTTAATATGTTTCAGATTCATCTGCATCTCTTGTCTTGGGATTCATCACTTACATAGTTTGCTGTAAAACAAAGCTGTTCTTAATATTTCTTTTTTCCTATTTTTACTTGTCATCCTGTAAAATATACAATTTTGCTGTTTTAGTGATCTTAATATAATGGAATGGATCCTTCTAGATCTTTTTCCAGTGCTAAAAACGTGTGTTTGTGTTAGTAAGTTTCCAGGTAGCTGACACTCTTTGTAGCTGAACAACGCTTATGTTGTTCACTTATGTTGACTGTCTCTGTGTCCCTGTTATTTCTAGAATTAATAGCTTGTCCCACTCATCAGTAATCTTACTTGATCAATGCAGAGGTATGAGCTTCTTGCAGGAGTGCACAACAATTTCAGTTACCTTTTTTTATTGACCTAATTCAAATTCACAGCCTTGAAAATTCATCACTGATCCAGCTTTTGAGTTATCCTGCTCATAAAACAGTAGCAGGAAAATAACTTGTGTGGGAGAAGCAAGAAAATTTTGTCCCACTAAACCGTGACTTTGGAACCAGAGACAAGATACTAATCTCATTGCTCAACAAAAAGTGAGAGAGTGAGTGATCTATTCCTCTGGCTTTTAATACTGTAACACAGAATAATCTGAAATGTCAATATACACTCCTCCTTCCTTTCAAGGCTACATAAGATCAGGACCAATTGGGTTACAGAGAGTACCAACATGGTTTAGGATAATGCTTTAAGTACATAGTGATAAGCAGGATAAATAGGAAACTATTTCCACTGGGGGACCAACACAAGATGACGTAGACTATAGAATATAGTCTAGAATAATGCACCATCTCCCTCGTTACTCAATACTACCACCCTGCAACCAGAATTAACTCCTGAATTCAGCCACAGTCAATTTGAATAAAAAGCATTTTAGAGTTTTTTTGAGTTCTCCTGTACTTTAGGTCAGTAAAACCCAAAGAGGTTTCATTTGAATTTGCCATGGTTATTGTTATAATGGAGGTCATATACAACTCTCCAAAAGCAAATACAATTCTCATTTTGATCAAACCCAAAATATAAATCTAATTCTCTTGCAAATATCCTGAACTGATCTGTTAGTCTATAAGTCATTTTTATCTTTGAGACATTTTACTCCAATTGGATTGAATCAGTGTCCACAAAATGGAAGCGCTGGTATTAAGAACAACAGTTTAAAAAAACTGCCCAGTGAGGGAGTCCAGTTGTGCAATTTCTTTGTGATGAACTTAGTGCATAGTTTTAATTAAAAAACATTTGATTAGATAATTCACAATCAATATTTACAAAAAAGACAGATGAATTTAAACTATGTTAAAAGGTTCATTTTAGTGTAATTTGTCCTTGTGTAAAGTAAAAGTTTTTATTTTTCTTTCTTCCTGAGAGATATTGGTCTTTAAATAACTGTAATTAAGGATGAAAGCAATATGCAGACTGAGGATGATTTACAGCACATCAACTTTGTTCTAAAGGAAAGGCAGAATCCTATGACATGTTAGTGAGAAATTAATTTATTTAGGACAATTAATTATTATGCCCTGTGTACCAATAACAGTGAACTAATTCACGTAAGAAAATACTTTTAGAAATTCTTAGATGACACAGTAAAACGCTGGTTATAATACAGTACATCATAACAAGTAATTTGCCTCAAGTAGGTCCTCTTCAGATCTCTGCTACACACTTGGATATAACACAGCGAGTTTGAGTGTTTGCCATGTCACTCCACATGTGGGGTTGGACTAGATTACCTTTAAAGGTCCATTCCAACTCGAATCACTCCCTGCTCTGATGTTGAGATAAAACTACTGAAAATGTTGACTAGGTAAGAAAAGTATCGAAATACACCACAATTAATAAGCTTTTGCAGTTTTCAGCCTAAACTTCTCCGTACACACCGCCCCTCTTCCCAACAGAAATGACAACAGTGAGACCTGTAAGATGTCTTTACAAGACAGAAACAATAAAAATAAAAATTGTGGAAAAACATGGGCCTTCACCATTTGCAAGATCAGGGCCTCATTTATAAAGAAATTAAGAAATGTCAGGGAACCGGGAGATATTTTGTACCAACAGGAGGAAATGGATCTTAATTACTGCTTCCTACTTCATAAAAAAAAAATTATTCTGCATGATAAGTTGAGAAGCCAAACTTTAAGCATTTCTTTCTTTTCCTAGGTTACATTAAAAATTGGCTTACTCGTTTTTGCCACAGTGACTTCTAGCATCCAACAGCTGGAGCAGTTCTAAAGAAGAACACTTAATTCATCAACTTTTGCATTTCCAGGTAAAGTTAATGTTATGAAAAATCACTTATTTCCACTTTAACAGCATTATCTAGACTGCTTCCGTAGTACAGGAAAATGTAAACTCTCTAAATCCATTGTTTTTCTCCATATTTCCCCCTATTAACCTCTAAATATCAGTTTTTGGGGAAGAAAAAAAAAAGTCAAGCCAACACACCCCCTACCCCGAAAAAAAGGAAAACCCCTGTGATAACTTGGCAAAGGAGAAGGAGGACAAAATATGACACAACCAGAAGGTTATTTTAAAATCACAACTGTGGAGGAAAGAAAGTAGAAGCTAAATATTTTCTTGTAGTTACTCTTTTGATAGGAATGGTTAGACTCGATGATCCAGTGGGTTTCTTCCAATCTGGTGATTCAATGATTCTATGGTTCTTCAGAGTTATGCCAACTTTCTAGGTATGAAAAACTTGCTGTTATAAATATGATGTAAGTTACAGAAAGGCAGGCAGACTTAATTGAGATTGTATTTAAGTGTGTAAGTGCTTGAACACAATATAGTTTTAAGAGTTTCCCAGCTTCAAAACCATTAAACTTTCCTTATATAGGAATCAGGCTGTTTGTTACACTTAATATCTTCCTTTTGAATTCCTCCTTTGCCAGCTAGGATTTGACCAGAGTGAACCTATAATCTTTTATAATCCTGAGACAAAGTCAAGCAGGAGAGAGGTTTTAGAGTAAGAAAAGTGACCAATAGTTTATAATTAGTAGGCTTTTAATCTTTTATCAAATTAAAAAATTTCACTTAATTTACCTGCTTTTGCAACCCATTTTCCTGTATAAGACTGTTTAAGTCTTTTCAATGATTTCCCAATTCCTTTTGCTATTCATATGTCCACATATTCACCCTCAAAGGTTTTTGAAGCATACTATAATTGCACAAATCTACTGATATTTTTCTTTATCCTGTTTAGGTGAATGACTAATTCTACTGAAAGACATTCTGTACAGGCAAAAATCTATCAAGATTTTCACCAACATCTGTTTCTTGCATCTATATATTTTCTTTTCCTCTCCAGTCTCTGCTCACTCACTTAAACCTTCAATTTTTCAACCATCATCTATACTAAGAATACCTCTCTTCTAACACTGTTTTTATTTTATTAGTTTTGGTTCTTTATTTTGAACTTTGAAATAAAAAGTATTGAAGTAGCTTTAATAGACCTAAGATTTAATATAGAAAACATAAGTTGAAAAAAAGGGAGGATGCCTAAGTTTAAATGTCTTAAGTGAGAGCTTTTGAAAGGGTGAATCAATTAATTCTTGAAAATAATTTCCCCTTCCAGGCAAACCCGTGAATTTCCTATTATTTTTTTAAAATTTTGGCTAAGCAGTAGAGAGTGTTTGACATTTACTCAGTTACTCTACTGCACCATCTTAAAACCAGTAATTTTAATTTTTAACTGTTATTTCCCAAATGTTGAGGAGCCTATGTTTAATCATCTACTACACTACTTCCCCCACTGGTTAGTGCTCTTCATTACACATTAGTTTATACTAAGCCATGGTAAAATAGATATCTTTGAAAGAAGAGGAAAGATGTCCCATGCCCCTTTTTGTGTAAGAAAATCCTCTTTACACCTTGCAAAACTGTTTTATTACTAACGTTACAGATGAAAATGTGTGGCTTTATGTGGGGTAGGAAGGAAAAGGAGGAGAAAAGATATGCAAAGGATAATTGTTTTTTTGGTAATATCTTATATATGTTATTGAGAATGTAATTACTTTGTGCAGTAAGATAGTCACTAAAATGTAACACAGAGTGGACGAACATATTTTTTATGTAGTAGTTATTCTTGATATGGTTGGACTCAATGATCCGATGGGTCTCTTCTAACCTGGTGATTCTATGATTCTATGATTCTATACCATTTCGACTGTTTTCTCCTTTATGTTCTTATTAGTTTTGCAAGGTGAATATGATTGATTGTTTTTTTTTAATAAAGGTGAGTGTCAGCATGGGCATTTACAGGAATTTATCATGTTCTTAATTCTTTCTGGTAAGTTACTTTTAAGTCTATCCTTTTTAGCCTAGTATTCTGTCTCCTGTTTAATATTTCCAAATATACATGCTAACCAGAACTCCTGACTTGATAAAGACTTTAACATATGGTCTGCCAGCTCTTGACATCTTAATTCCACTTCAAGCCTATTGTAAGCTTAATATCTCAAATGAAGGCAAAGGTTTTCCAACAGCACATTCAACCAATTGCAAGTAAGCAGGGAACAGGGCTGACCAACATATCAAATAGCTGAACATTGAAAAGGTCAAAATAGTCTGATTTACAGTATTGTCATGTTGTGCTGGATGTGTGAAGCATTTTAATACTCATTTCACATTCTACAATGACAATGTCTGTAATGAATAGGAAATGACATATTATGAATTCATTCTTGTGATGATAATTGTAATGAGAATAGTAAATGGTACAACAAATCTAATCCATCTTCATGACTATTTCAAAACTGTAATCTGATTGCAAACCTGGCATATTTTTCAGACACTTTCTAGAAGGAAAGTAAATATGATTAAGCAGCAAAAAATATTACGTTTCCCACATACATTAAACCCATATTTCTTGGTAAGTTGTGATCTGTGTAAATCTTATACAAAAAGGTTTCCTTAATTATATGGAAACTTTGGTTTTCCTTTTATTTCAGCATAGCATGTTATAATTCGTTATTAGAACTTTCAGGGTCATAAACCGTAAATCACATATTAACAAAGGATAAAGAGAAGAATTGAAAAAACTTGAGTTATGCCAATAATAGTCAAATGTTCTGCATGTAAGATAACAGGACATATTGATGTATTGCATTTAGTAAACCTTAGTGTTTACAAAACTGAACTCTATTTCAAAAAACAAGTTCTAGTTACTTTGCAGATTTCAGAAACTTTTTCTTAGGAACATGTGGCAAAACTACCTTTGTTTCAGTGAATTATTTAGCAGTACACTTTCTCCAAATTCAAAGCAATAATTTCCATATCCACTGTTTTAGTCCAAAGAGTTTGCTTATGCGAAGTTCCTACAGTTTCTACCAATAATTTAAGACCTCCTCCTTTCTTCCCCCCTCCCTCTTCAAACACCCTGTAATCTAATTTCAATACTTAAATACTGAGTCCACAGCAATGTCTTGGAAAAACTAGACTGAATGACCTTTCTGGGACTAATACCTCGTCATTACTTCCTAAGAGGTTCCGTCACCCCCCAAATCGGCCACTAAAGGCCCTCATACAATGTAACAGGTTTAAACTTTCTCAAACTGATCCCAAAAATATGAATTTAAGTCCAAGGGTCATTTCTCTCCAAGATATCCTGCCTTTGCTTCACCATGACTCCAACGTTATTTTCTGTTTTAATTCTATTTTTTACTTACTGTCTGGGTAATTGAATCAAGTCTATAGTGTTGCTCCTAACCCATGCCTGAAATCCATGTATAGGAGGGCTCATTTAACGGATCAGTGCTTGCTAAGTTTATATAGTATTGCTTGGCTTGCAAATTAGCTCTGTATGTATCTTGTTACACAGTTGATCTTCTTGTAACCATGCTGCTGTATCAACTGAAATTTATGTCTCTGCTTAATAAATGCTTTAGGAGTGATTTATTCCATTTTCAAGAGTAATTTGTATTCTAACTGAGCCTGTTCTAGTAAATGCAGAAAGCATTCTCTGAAAGGTTTACATAAGCAAAAATAAAAATTATAATGATAGTCTGTAATTTTCATGGATGAACTTCTATTAAAAGTGCTCTAGTAAACAGTAACAATTTGTATTCACTTGTAGAATTAAAATTGCTTGCTATGTTGATTGTATTGAATTAGTCACCTGTGTAAGTCATGGGTGTTGACTATTGAGTTTTGTTAAAAGGTCTTTATTGATTTTTTAAGAATAAAATATATTTAAAAGGTGGCCTACTAGTGTAGTATGAAGTACTAAATAGCTGAAGGGGACAAAAAGAGTGTTTGGAAAAAGAGAATCTATTTTTAACTAATTAGCTTTGAATCATTTGTCTAGCTAATCCATGTTTTCAATCTCTAGCAGTACTTGGAAGGTAATTGAAAACCAGCCTTCTGAAAAAACATGCAGACTACCCTAAATAGCAAAGATTGACATGCTCACAAAAGCAGACAGAAACTGCTGTGCACAGGTACTGCAGGCCTGTGAGTACAACCAAGATTGATGTGGTCACTGGGATGCGCTGAATGTCTGCAAATCTGAGTCAGTACTCACATTGCAAATCAGATGCCAACCTGCTAAATCATAACATACTGGCAACAAGAATCATCTACCATCCTTTGTGCCTTGAAATTTTTAAGAATTTACTTGTTACAGTAGATACATCCATGCCCTAACTCTTGTTGACTTAATTGCTTTCTAACCTAGCTTTTTATCCCATATCAAATGTACTTGGAAATTGAGACCATTGTAAATTGTAATGTGTAATTTCTGGAGGATTGTGGAACTGGTATAGTTACATTTCACTTCCTTTTTCACTCCTATTGTCTGAAACACAGTCTTCATAAACACACCCAGTATGGTGGGTTTATGAAAACCCACAGATGAACTATTGTTAGCCTTCAGCACCAGAGGATGCCATCTTCAAACAAAAATAGTACACAAAACCTACTGGATCCACTTCACATAGAAAAGGGGTCTTTAATCTCAATGTCATGCTGCATTCCTTTGTTGCACTGTGATATAGTATATGTGCTTAGTTCCCTTACCCTTTGAAAAGAGGTAGGAACAAAACAGTGAACAGTGTTGGAATTTTGGATCTAACAATTTTCATTATACTCATCATAAAACTGCTGTGCTACTTGCTGACTTCGAAGTACTTTATAAAAGATGTTTATTGTTGTTTTCTCCCACAAAGAAAAAGAAAACTGAGTAGAAATACTTTTAGTTATCTGCTAAGATAAAGCACATGCTTTTGAGAGAGATTAAGTATCAAAACATCTTTGTGTTAGTATGGGAAAAGAAAAAACCAAACAAGTAGCATTTATTTATTTTATTTGTATTTCTAGGCAATAGGCAGTCACATTTTAAGTAACCTCACTTAACTTAAAAATACAGTGCCTGTAAATAATACCTTAAGCTCAATAAGACCATTAAGATATAACTGAATGTCAGTAAACAAGACAATATAAAGGCTTGAATACTTTGGTTCTACCTCTAGCTCTCCGTTACAATTTCCACCTCAGTTTTCAGATAGGAGAACTTCAGTGTTTAGAGAACCATTTACTTTTACCTACTGTAGTGTTAGTTATCTATCATCTGTGGTATGAATTCTCCATGAAAGATGACTGGACCACAAAGAAAACAACAGTAATATTGAACTTGGGGTTTGTCTCCTTCCTACAACTCTCCCTTCAAAATATACTTGTCTTTCTCATTCTCTGAAAGATGTTGGTGCTTGGAAAATTAGCTCCTGCAGTCTAAGCTTCTGTGAACAAGTCTGGAAAATCAACACTGTATATGATCTATTTCTGACCAGACTCTACTGACCTTAATGGAAATATGCTTTTTAGGATATTTCAGTGAAAAGTGTTCCATCAGATCACCCTGAAAGCAAAACTGTTTTCTGCAAAGTAATAATTTTAATAAATATTTAGTCAATACCTTTTTCTTGGAGGGAAGTGACTAGCATTATACTATCTTGTGTATTCCTCTGAGATGCAAAAGTTTTTCTGTTTAAAACCTACAGGATCCATTCATGTACAAAAAATAAGCAGCACTGAGGATCTAAATTCAGCTCTAAAGTAAATGAGTTGTGAGCACTACCTGCCAAGCAGAGTCTGTAGGGAAACTTTCTTCTTTGGACATGTTCTGGCATACTGCCACAGTTCTGGTTTTCTCCTGGGAGTTATATTTCTACTCAAACACCTGCAAGGAGATAACAGGGCAGTGAAATGCTGCAGTACTTCTAAAGACCCCATGTTATGTGAAGCTGCCCCAGCTAGAAGTTCATTCAGTCTTTTGGAAAGAGAAAATGCAACAATTTTTTGTTTTAGGAGCTTTCAAGGAAGGAAACTGTTCCCGTTGCACCGTGGAGCTGATAGGAATAATTTTTCTGACTTCCTGGTGAAATTGCTTACAGTGGGGGTTGTGGTTGGGTATATTTGGATTTTTGTTTCAGAAATGAGTTTCAATCATATCATTAGCCCTACATCAGAAGGCACTTGAATAGCATGAGCTTGTGCTGTTTTGTCACTTGTATTTCATGAGATCTCTCAGCCCACAGCAGGCAGTTTAGTGTCACTGGTCATCATTTAACTACTCATGCACTTTTTGATTTGTTCCCTGAAGTTGTAGAATTGATGTTAATTTTTAAGAATTGGAAAGTAAGATAAATTATTTTGGTTTTGGTTTACCTTGAAATAAGAAAATGTTCAGAAATAATTTATCTTGACTTGACACAATCTGACTAGGCAGACCGAACTTTCTGATAATTTGCTTAGAGAAAGTGCTTGTTACTATGACCAGCTCAAACATCTGGGTATTTAGCTTTAGAGGCCTCTCCCTAATTCTGTTTCTTTTTTTAATTCTCTTTGGTGCACACTGATTCAAAGGGAGTAAAAGGTAATTGAGTACAATGCTATTTTTGTAGGACATTAGCTATTTCCCTCTGGTTCATTCTTGTCATCCTTCTCAATGTGAAGAGGACTCAAATCTGCTCTAGTGTTAGGTTTAATTTGACAAAATACAAAGCAATTCTGAATGCTGTCTCAATCAGGGACACCAGGCCTATGTTTTGCCATGCTCAACCACAACACCCTGTGCTTTGCAAGATCATGCTTTTCAGATCTCCTGTTTTCTATTCCAATATAATTGTCTGCTTCCTTTTGCATTTTTTTTCTTTTCCATAAAAATTTCCTTGAAATAAGATATGAATGAGTCTAGTTTTGCAAGATGAAGCACAGTGCACTACTAACATTTTAATGATTTCAATTATTTACTAGACAATAGTAGAACTGGGGAAAAAAATTGACAGCCTGTCACAGACAATGCTAGCTAAGTTGTTTAAATCATCTCTAGGCATGTTCTAATTTAGCTCATTATTAATTTCCTGCCAGGAAATCACTGCCCTAAACCTCTCTTTAATTCAGACATAAGTCATTCCAAACTCTCATACAGACAGCTGATTGAAACCAAGACTTTTGTCTCATTACAAAGCCCAGATGCTTGCAGGCAGAAGACTGTTCTAGGCATTTAATATTTTGAAACAAAACGTACTCTATAATTAATTGAGTATGAAATGCGTTGTTCATCACAGAATTAGTTTATCTTTTCAGGAGTTTTCTGGCTGTATGCAATCAATCATTCATCACACATCATGCAGACTGCTGTAGGTTTATGAATTTTCACTTTTGATACAATTGAGTTCTAACTGTGCTGCAAAATGAATATAAAACACTATCTGGAGGCAAACTGAGTGAAACCCCTCTTGTTTTATCTGGCAAAATAAAATGTTAAGTCATTAATCACCCTCTTCTTCATCGCTTTTCATTTTTTCCAGCAAATGATTTATATTCCAGCCATGTGGGGGATACTAGCAGAGAACAAATAAATCTGAACTGACAAAGCAGGAAATATTTCCTAATTACCAAGACTGCTGAAGAAGGTTAGAAAAGAGGGACAAAGAAAACCCAGAAAATGATTACTTTGTGAATCATTTTGTTTACTGAGCCTGAGATGTGCTTGTCATGTTAACTTTGGTTATCTTCCTTCAAAAGACAAGGAACTGTAAACTGGAGTGTCACCGAGGAGGAGGTACCTAAATACTACCTCATTACACTTTGGATGAGCCAGACCCAGCTTGTAAATGTCAGGGTATACCTTATTTGAAATAAAAGCAGAAAGATTACATTCTCACCTATTTTTAACTTTTTAGTATGGGCCAAGTAATGGACTGAGAAAGTGCTGCTTCATTACGTTGATCTGTTTGACCCCTCTTTTCAAAATAATTGACCACAGCAAGAACTGGGTTATGTTTTCTGTTGTTCAGCCTATCTGACCAGGACATGAGGAACCCTGGGGTATTTAGACATCTTTTTTTCTGCTTCCCTGACACCCCCTTTTCCATAAGATTGAAAGCTATGGCCCCTCATCAATACTAAATGGGGAGACTACATGCCGTGCTGAAATAACAGTTATGTCATGAAGGCTATATTCCTGTACCAGTATTTGACATCATACATGTACTAAAATATACCGTGTGCAAGCTGCTGAGGTATGATGACAAAATAAATGTGTCTCCACTGCTACCTTGCACAAGAAGTACTAAAGAACTTTCTTCAACCAGGACTCACATGCCCTAGAGAAACTACAAGTGTTTCCTTTAGACAGAGCCTATGCTACAAAGGGACTGATGGCTGTAAGAAAAATGTCTGCAGACTAAATAACATGTTATACTCCGCTAGGTGCTATAATAACAGCCTATAGTCTTTTAGGAGATCTTCCTGGTGGATTTGTGCTATTTTGATGATAGCTGTCGATTCACAGTTCCTCAGATCATTTGACAATAGAGCCCCTACTGTGTTATATAAAACATGCACTTTAGCTTTAAAAGCTCAAACCTTTAATCAAAATCAAAATGCCAGAGTGGAAATTTCACATCACTGTCACTACGACTTCACTCACATCTTAAATTCTGATGGTCTCAAAAAATACTTTCTTAGCAATACAGTATCAAATGGAACTATCTTAAACACAACTGTAAGTCTTTATAATAGGGAATAATTTTTATTGCTTTATTTCTCTGTTCACACAGTGAGCAAGATGTTGAACCATTTTTCAGTAGTTTTGGCTTTTTCAGTGGAAGCCTTAAACTGTCTTAATCTTCATTGGTCTAGTTTCTTATAATGGGACAGATATTTTTATAGGGTTTGGGGTTTTTTGAAATAAAATAGACTGACAATAAACTAATATTAAAAAAACCCTGAAAACAGCTTTTGACATTTAAGCTGATTCATGACTAACACAGTAGTGTACAAGAACAGTTTTAATGGCCAATCTTTAACACCCATCTCCCATAAGTCAATGTAAAACAGAATTCATCAACCAAAAAATTGTATTCCAATATCCCACATTTCTACTTCCCAATCAGGACTGAAACACCATCAGAAAATTAAGGTTCCTGTCATCATTATCATTCAGAGAGGAATCCAACTAGAATTAAGATTCATCAGAAAGTTCTTAATATTTAATGGCATAAGTGCTTCCTGAGTATTCCACCTCACATGGGAAATTCTCCAGCCCTCTGATCATCATCATGGCCCTCCTCTGGACTGTCTCTAATAGATCCACGTCCTCCCTGTGCTGAGGACTCCAAACCTGAAGACAAAACTCCAGATGAGCTCTCATAAGAGCAGAGTAGATGGAGAGAATCGCCTCCTACAGTCTGCTGGTCATACTTCTTTTGATGCATCCTCTCCCCTCTCTGGCAGCAATATGTGTCTTATTAACCTGAAAATGTAATGCCACCACCATGGCCAGAAACATGGAAAAATTGGGCCTGATTCCAGGAGTGACAAATGTTAGAGTCTTAATGTGATCTGCTAAAGGAAGCAACACCAATTCAGGTGCAATAGCCAGTCTCAGATGCTTCCTGCTGAAATCCATTTAGTATAGTCATTCTTCTGCATTCCTTAATCTGCCAAAAGAGACTAATCCCATGTTTTATACAAATGAAAAAGGTAAACTCCCAAAGATGAAACTCTACACCTAGCTAGGTTCATTACTAGACTTTTATGGTCAGGAGAGGGTGTTATATTACAGCTGCCATAGTGCAGCTATGGTGACTCCACTGAAATATAGTTTCAAGCAGAAACTTAAATCCACTAGTCACTGAAAGTACAAACCTCTCATAACAGCATTTTATAACAAACATAAACCTCTCAATGCACTAATGCAATTCACAGGTGATACTAAATTAAAAATTCTGAATGCCACAAGAGTAAAAAGAAAACACCAAGGATACCAAGATTAAAATTTTCAGAAGATAACTAAAGGAAGACCATCAAAAAATTGAAAACAAATCATGAAAGGAAAACAACTGAAAGATGAAAATCCAAGATGTGATATTGAAAGATTGAAAATGTTAGTATATGCAGATGTGAATCAATGATATATTCAGAAAAAACAAAAGCTCCTTTAGATGCTTTTGTAGGTGCAGAAGAGACAAAGCAAAGATATGGAAATATCATGGTAAAATCTTTTTTTTCTTATTTTAGAACCATTCATTTCCAGAATGTCACCAACTGGAGTTTAACAAAACAAATTTTAAAAGAAGAAAACAGTGAAAGAACCACAGCATGCGATTCACCTAAAAAAAAAAAAAAAGATTATATAAAGCAATTACTAAGGGAAAGCATGAAAACAACTCATAAAACGGTCAAGGCTTGTTAATTCATGTCTTAATAATCATTTACTGTGAAAAAGAATGGAATTAAATCAGAATAGGGAAGGCTGAATTTTAGTAAACAACTCCAAAAGTGAATTTACAAGAATGCTTAGTAATGTTGTGAAAGACAAATTGAAATCAGCCCATCAACTCGGACTTAAAGATAAAATATACAAGTGCAAGTGGCTTCTCTGCTACCTTTCTTAATCTGTTTGTATGAATGCATGTAAATATCTGGTGAATCAGTCCATCTGTATCCCATTTAATAAATATTATCTTTAAGCGACAACTCAAGCAGTCAGTTATTTACAAATTATTTGTAGGTAAAGATAACGTAAGGAATACTTGTGCAAATATATAGTAGCAAATACTCTAATGAATGTGCAACATCCATTAAGTGTTCACAAGTATTTCCTGAAAACTTCTAATTAAGGACTCATCCAATCAGAAAGCAGAAATATCACTTAGCTATGTTCACAAATCAAGTGAAAACCAACAAATCATGAACACAGTATGTGATATTATCTGCACTCTTTCTGTAGGCTAAAATAAAATAATTCAAAGTACCATCAAGTTAAGATTCATTTGCAGATAATGCTGGAATAACACATATTAATAGTTTTCAAAAATTTGTATTTGCTTGCTTTCTTACTTGACTGGCAAACCTCTCCATTTCCTTTATATCAAAGCTGCTTATTATTTACTGGGCCTAACTACACCATCACATAGAGGTCACTCACCATAAAGCCATGCACTGGGTCAAGCTTGTCTGATGGAAACAGCTGTTGCCTTGCATTTCTTCCTAGAAACAGAAAGCATTGTTTCAAAGCTGTTTTCCACCAGCATCCAGGAGACAGCACGTATACAAGGTCTTCAGAAGGTCCTGCCCTGACTGCTATTTGAGTAAATTTGAGACAAATTATGTCAGTTGCTATTGAATAGTACAATCAACTTAATATTTTTATTTCAAGGGACAAACTAATAAATCACAGTAGCTTCAATGACCATTAAGCTTGTCAAGATTTCACTTTCCTACTTACATTTCTTGTGACTTGACTCAACGCAGGAATTTTAATGATGGCCACATAACAAAAGGCCAGGCTGAGCTTCTCTGTAGGGAAGAGCTCACTAGTCATCATTGAAATTACCTAATACCTTGGGCTACGTGATAAATGCTGTGATCTTGGAACTGGACCCAGGCAATATTGTTTGCTCTGTGCATACTGGGAATTTGAGTGAAAAGTAGCATTGAAGCTTACTGACATTTTACATAAAATTCAATAGCTTAAGTAGGCATTGTGCCTGACATCGGTTTGGAGGGCTAAGCAGAAGAGTACAAAGATAACCTTTCAACGAGCAACATAAGTGTTGTGAAAAGAGTGATGGAGACAAACTGAGTGCTCAAAATTGCTAGTTTAGTGGTGTATAAGATGTCAAACATGGAATTAGAAACATAAAAGCAAGTTTTATGTAAACAGCAATACTGGTAAAAATAATAAAATCACGGAATCTTTAAAAATCTAGACATCCTCCCCTGGACTTTGTTTGAAACTTGAGAGAAGCTGGATCTGTGTATGAACTACCAAACCACTTGTGCTATTATTTTAACAGTGAGAAAGAAAAAGAGATTAAAATGGTCCTGACAGCAGGACTAGATCAACTCCTGGTGTGACCCACTCTCTTTTTCTTAACACAGTTCCCAGCCCTGTGGGGCAAGGCAGGTTCTTTATGGATACTCCACAGAGCAGTGGTGCAACAAAGAATCACCAAAACTTAAAGCTCAAATGCAGACCCTCTGCAGCTCAGGTCTTTGGGATGTACAACATTATTTGGTTGCCATGACTAATGGTTACACATTCTTCTGGATGGCACAATGGTGTAGGGGCACTAGTCACATGATATTGACCAATTGACATCTTTTGGGGACAAATTTATCTCTGGCTGTCTTATTCTGACATGACTATTTCCCTTTCTTCATTAAGTCATTTGAAAATTAAGAAGGGGCGAAGGCTGGATATGAAAGCAACGTCTGAGAAGAATACTATAAGGCAGCTAGTACACTGTGCTTCAAGTTGGGGGCATATCCATCTAGAAGGTACCAACCAGATATATTCTAGGAAATGTTAAATTGGTTATTTGACAAACACTTCTTGTCTGAGTAGGTAAATTGTGGTGAAATTCATTATGTGACAATGATGTCTGAGCAAAGAAGAGCATTCTTTCTAAGAGGGAACTTAATGTCAATCCTGGTATACTGTAATCATAATATGTGCTAGTAAGGCTCAAAAAATCAGAGTGAAAATAATGTCCTACAACACCTGAACCCTTTCTGCACCATGAAAGTTTTTCTTTGTTCCTTCCATCCCTCCTTCCACTCTCGGACGAAGGAAAGACAGCACAAAACCACCAAAATCCTCCAATGTGACAAGGAAAACTAATCGTCCCAATGATCTCCAAGTCTTCCTTTGGCATACACACAACAGCAAAAAAATAGTGATGACATTTTCACATTTACACAGAGAAATAATTCTTTTAATGATTATTGTAGTTAAGCTGTGCATTTATATTATAACTACCTTTTATTATCACTGATCACTTTTATTATCACTGATCTTTCTATTGTCTGAAAAAAAAAATACAGTGATTGAGTTTGGTTTTGATTGTTTTTTCTATTTACATAATATTGAAGCAGTTGCCAAGCAGGGCATAATAAATCTAAATTCTGTCATAACAAAAAGATAATATGTTGTAATTGGATTATTTGTAGACTGTGTCACTCAGCAGAAATTTGCATAACACTCAGAAAGACTGCTGCAAATACTGAATATAAACTAATTAAAGATTTTCTTTATATATACCTTCCTGAAAACACAGTAAAGAAGGAATTTAAAGTGTTATCCCCTTAGTTTTCTTAGGAAATCTTGCTTTAGACTTTGCATTAAAATGGCTATATCTTCATTGGTTATAGTACATATGAGAGATGATGGAAAGTAGAAGATATCTTATAAGATGAAAGTAGAGATTACTAGCCAAGACTTTATAATTAATGACTCTCAAACCACTCTTTCCTGTGAAAAAACAAATCAAAACAACATTACCACCTCAAAAAAGTAACATAGCCTCTTCTAGCAGCATGTACTCAAACATTTCTTAATAGATAAGTATGTATCAACAGATCACTAAACATCTATGTTCATGCAGATAATCACTGTATTAAAGAAGTATCTTCTGTTGTCATCCTGACACATATGTTAGAGGAATTTACCTCTGTGAATACAAATGCTTATCACCTGTAACTAAAATGTGATTTCTGAAGAAAGAAATAGCATATTTTTGGCTTTGGAAGTCTCAACTCAAAGACTAACACTGCAATGAATGTGCAGGAATAATTAGACCTGAGAAAGGCCTCTAGACACCACTGTAACACCTCTTGGCCTTTAAATCAAACAAAACAGAGAGTCCAGTAAACTTTTATTTTCTCATTTAAAAATAGAAATAAAATACACAATAAAAGAAACTAAAAATGTTAGCAATAATGTGAAAATTTATGAACTTTGGCCCAGATCACTAGATTTCCTGAAGGAGTTAAGTGAGTAAAAGTCTTTGGGTGATTTAGAGACTGCTGTTTTCCTCCATTGTTGGGAAATTCTGTGTAACTCCTAACAGAAACATCACAAATGGGCACTCTGCTGTCTGAGAAATACTACTTTCAGGTGCTTCTCTTGACTATCAGGGAGAATGAAAGTGTACAGACATACTTTTAAGAAAAGTCACTGTCTTAGAAGTGACTGTTGCTTTTTCATGCCTCAGAGCTGGCTATCATTTGGGACTATCAGAATTTGCCTAGAGAGCTATTGCAGGAGAGAATATCAGCTGCATGTTGGTCTCTTAGTTGGAAAAAACAGAGATACTCGACCTGCCTTATACTGAATTTTCTGCCTGAGAGGGATTGCACAAATAGCCCTGAATAGTCTTGTACTTTACAGTAATTATTATGGAGTTATTTATAACTTGGGTAATGATGTTGTTCTGTGCTTGTAGTGGTGTTCTTCACAAAGAGATTCTCCACACCTGTACATTAAGATGACTTGCATCAGTTGCAGAAATAGATCGCAACTCTGGTAACAAAAGACAGAGCCACTATTGCTGCAATTATCTATTATTATATATAAATCTTTTTGAAAAGTAACATCTGAACTGGGAGAAGCTATTTCAGTGACATGTCACTGTGTGCACCTTATCCCATATCAGTAAGGGCAGTGTGTCTTTTCTACTCTATCACGGTCCATATTGAGCTGCAGGTAATTTTTTAGTGTACTTCTAGCAGCCTTAAATTATTTTAACTATCCTATGACGTTCGATTCAATATAGACTTTTTTTTAGATTTAAAGAAAATACTGGTTCTGACTAAATTAAAGTTATATTAACTCTCCCTGTGAAATATTATCTTTTAAAGTTCTTGAGTAGGATCTGGCCCCTTGCAGTGACACAGCAAGGTCTTTCAAAGATACCAGAATACCCTCAATGCCTTCCTGCTGTCATCCATCCTGTGGCCATTCACACAGCTAATGCACACATTGATGTCTGCTAGAATGGGACCATAAACTCACATTTTGGAAAATCCATCCAATCCAAGACCTTTTTCTGTTCAGTTTTCTAATAATTCAAGAAAAAAACAAGTACTTTAGTATCTTTTGTCAAAATTGAGTCCTATGAATATCCAAAGATTCATTATTGTCCAAAGAAGGAAGAATGGTGTTAAACAGGATTAAAAGGTAATGAAATATTTTATAACAGTATTTTACCATAGCAACTGAAAGTTAGGTATGAGTATTGTATAAATATTAATATTACTCTCCTCATCTCAATCACTAAAGGACTTGGGAAAAGTGTATGGGGGGTAACCTTATTTTTATGGTACTAAAATTCAAATGTGAAAGAGGAAGAGAGATTAGGTTATAAAATAAGGTACTACATAACTTGCCTAATGACCTGTAATCTGGAAGTAAAGCTGCAGTGGACTTTTAAACAGGTGCTCTGATTATAGAGCATAACAAACATGTTAGGCTTTGTAGTGCATTTAATGTCTTATAAACAGCTAGGCTAATTTGGGCAAGGCTAATGGATTAGCTCATATTGTACTCATGTAAAAGGGCTGTAATTATACCTATGTACATTAACGCTAAAATTTCAGTCCCAGAGCAGAGCCTGCTTCAGGTACAGGAGATGTCTGGAGGCTGCGGCAAACTCGCAGCACCTGCCCAGTCAATGCAGCAGGGAGACCGAGTTGCTTCTGCTTCTGATCCCTGCGTTTATTTTATGATCCTGTAGCTATATAGCCTTTTGTAACAGGAAGGAGGTTGGAAATGAGCTTGGTAGCTTGTGGTACTCTGTCTGCTGTCATTTAGATTTACCTCTTCTTCAGAAATCTGTGACTATCTGGGTTTTTTTAAGTGCAAATCTAGCGTGTATTATAGCTTGTCCCTGTGTTTTGTATTTTCCAAGGGTCACTTACTTCATCAGGATACTGCAAGCTTCTGTTACCTTGAGACTAGGTGGGCTATACTTCCAAATAAGAAATAAAAATCTACAAAATCAAATGAAGACCAATTCAAATGTTAATTAAGATGACTTTTCATAGTGTTAACAGTAATGAGGGGAGGTAAATAGACTATTATTGTGTGTGTCAAAAAAACAGATTCAGAACTCCAGTGCAGTGCTGTCTTCTGAACAGCACTGGTTTTGTTTGGGACAGCAGATACTCTGGTTGCTAACATAAAATCATATATTAGTTTGGTTTGGAAGGGACCTTAAAGATCATCTGATCCCAACCCTTCTGCTATTGGCAGGCAGGGATACACCTCACTAGACCAGGCTGCCCAAAGCCCCATCCAACCTGGCCTTGGACACCTCCAGGGATAGGGCAGCCACAACTTCACTGACCAACCTGTGAAGCATTCCAGTGCCTCACCCCTCTCATTGTGAAGAAAATCTTCCCAATGTCTAGTCTAAATCTTCACCTCTCCAGTTTATAAACTTTCCCCCTATTCTAATTACAAGCCTTCGTAAAAAGTCCCTCCCCAAACACCTTGAAGGATGTCTGCTGTTGCTCAGTTTCAGGCACTGGTATCAATCTACTCCAGGACAAACCTCAGCTGCCTGCTGCCTGTATATATCCGCCTGCTGGCACTGGCACAGCCCTCCACCTAGCCCTGGGATATCTGAGAATGGTAGCCTGCACCAGAACCCACTCATCTCTTGCTTTTTGGTTCTGGTCAAGTAACACTTTATGCCTGTGATTAAAATCATGCTCCCTATGGGCATAAAAAGAAAGAGGTGTTTAAATATTTTATTAACTGAGTCGTAAAGCCAACATCCAAAAGGTTGAGCTGGCAGGAGAGAGTAAGATACACTGCCTTTGGATTGCCTCTGCTGCTGCACCTTAGCTAATTAATCCTGCTGAGAGGTTTCCAGAGCAAGAAGAGAAAAGATGTGTCCATTTGGGGCAGACCATAAAGTAAAAGCAGATTTTGGGGATTTAGAGGGGACAGAGTAGAAGTGAATGTTTCATAGGTAGTTATAGGGCTACCTCAGAGGCTCAAACTGATACCAGAAGCCACATCAGCTGAGATGGCTACTGGTACCTGTACAGCACACTGTTCTGGCTTTAGGATTTGTAAACAGCAATATTTTTTAAAGTAACTTTTTTAGTGAGTTTTTTTTTTTTTTTTTTTTAAATCACTAGAGTTTGGCCCAAATGAATCGGTATACCCTGGATTAAATTAAATTCCAATGTAGTACTAATTTTAAGTATATTTTTTTATTGCATATTGGAGTTCATCGCAGAGACAGAAATGGTTAAATGGTTCAGATGCTTTTGCAGGTTCTGCAAGTTTTTCTAACAGTTGACACATGTAAGTTTTAATATTTATGCTCAGTGAATTTTGACACCTAAAATATCAGGAAAAGATGTGACCTTTCAAGATTTCTATTTTGTTTTTATTTGAATAGCTGTTGTTCTATCAAGCATCTGTTTGGTGGCATATTGTGAAGGAACATTTATTATTAGATTGTTTATTTTAAGAAAAATGATATAATAGATATGTCATTGTTAGTTGAAACATAAAATAAAAAAAGGTGATATAAAGCTGGCAACTCAAATACATGTTTCTGGGAGTCAGCTTAGACAGTGAATCCATTTCTTATTCCACTTGTTCACAAAAGAGGAAAAGTAGGTTCTTTCATAACTACACTAATGCCACATGAGCCATTCTGATTTGCAAATGTAGAGTTTCATATCTGATGTTGAAATCCAAAAGAACAATGAGATTAAAACTATACTACATGTTCAATGTGGCATTTCCCATTTAAGGAAGAATAGTATAAGAGAAAGAGATTAACCTGCTCATACTGTAAAAATTCAAAGGTTAAGTCCGAAGGATTTAAAGCAAGCACACACTGTGGCTTAATCCAGAAAACTAGTTTTAGTGGTGAATCCCAGAGTTGCAAAAACACTTACCTCAGCCCAATTAAGTTCCTTGAACTGTAGATGTCTCTACATGGATATATACAAATCTCTCTCAAATCCTATAGTAAACCAACAGCAAAATATGTGCAATTCTAGTGAATGAATGATTTAAGTCATGCTCCTTTCTACCAACCTGATATAACAGCCACATAATGCTCAGTCCTGGTGCTGTATTGCTTTTAACATATTACATCGTGGATATACCACTCGAGATCACTTCAGATTTTGTGTGCTTCATTATGCAATCTTAAAAGCCTAAACTGTGATATAATGGAACATTTAGCTCAAAGATAAGGAAAACAGCAAGCTGCACTTTGTAGCTATTTGATATCCTGACAGGAAAGGGAACTGACACGTGATAAAGAAATAAATAGCACTAGCAGTGAATTATGGCTAGCACGGATCCATTCATGCATTATTTAACTAGTATCATGACAGAGTTCACTTTAGAATTGACCAGGCCACCATTTTGAGTTCCTTCAAATAGAAGTGTTTCCTGTGTAAAGAACTAGCAGGAGCAAATAAAATAAAAATATTCATGCAAATGATAGGCAGTAGTATGAAATAACAAACCCAAGGGCAAATGTGCACATCCTGTCAATTCCCAAGCCAAGAGGGAAATGCAGTATTCAAACATTATGGTGATTCATAATGTGTAAAGGACAGATAATGTAAAGCAATTGTGATGAACCTCTGATGTACAGGACGTAAAAACTTCCCAAATAATATTTTCCTTCTTTCAGGTAGAGACTTTTATGAAAAACAATTTTTAACTGAACATTGAAGGAAAATTCAGTACTGCCTGTGTTAAATCACATGATGGTTAGTTGTCCTTACTGGCAAGACATAATTCTGTAACAGTCTTTGTTTCTCAAGACCTTGCTTCTTTCTGTTAAACATATTTTTCTATTTCTTATGTTGCTCCTGTAGCTGCAGAACTGGCTTCAATTTATTAACACTTGAAAGTTAAGGGAAAGCAATAAACTAATTAATGACATGTAAAGTGAAAATTCAAGAACATAAATCCAGGAGGTCCCTCCTGGTGCAATGAAGGCTCTTCCGCAGGCTCAGTGCTTCAGAGCTAAAATTAGATTGAAAAGAAAAAAAAGAAAACAAAAAACCTCCACAGATATTTTCTGTTTGCAATTTTCTTTTGGTTGGCTTTGGTATCTCTGCAGGCACCAGAAGCTGCCAATACCCTGACTTATCCTGAAACTGTGAACATGATAGACTGTCACTGGTGCAGTCTGCCTCTGCCCTCACTGCCAGTCATGCCTGGTTTTTGCTGGGCAAAACAATTATCCTCTGACTTCACACTTACAATCTCATTTTATGTATCAGCCTTTATGAAGATGTTCATTCTGTTGTTTCTTTTTCAGTGCTGTTAGTCTTGAGATGCCCTGGCTATTTCTGATATTTATTAAATTACTATTTCTAATGAGTCTGACACACACTCTTTTTCAATTATTTCCTACTTTCTTGATAAATTTAACAGTTAAAATAAATTTGATTACTTTATACTTTGGCACTTCATTTCAGATACGTAAATAAAAAGTACATTTAGTTAATGCCTGTTCAAAATATAGAACACTAATAATAGAAACTATTTTCTTGATTAAGTTGTCAAGCATGGACCTTTGCATAGAATATCTGAGTATTTGTAGTATTAGTCTCAGTTGCTGCTGATAAAGTGAGAATATGTGAGCTTTCACAACAAGAACATAAATTCCAATTAACAACCAAACAAAAGAATTAATTCAGCAGACTATGTATGCCAAAAGTATGCTGCAGTTGTAGTTGTTGAAGTAATATTATAAATATTTCTTACAATTTCATAGTCTTCTCATGCCAGTTGCTAAACAAGGTTGAGAAAAAAAATCAATAATAAGTTTCACTCTTTGAAAATATTAATAAATATTCCTGTTTTATTATCCATAATAATAAATCATAAATCTTGTTTCATTTATCCATTTGGATGCCACCCAGACAAAAAAAGGTAGAGAGATTAAAGAGAGAATTGTTGGACAATCTTTTTCTTTCACTTAGCTATCTGTCCCTTCATTGTTTCCTTGATATTGTCACTATTTTTATTTTCATATCCAACACGGTTTTTATGTCTGACTAGAGTTTTGTAATTTATGAAACCCACAAGTCTATGGGGCTGGATGGGATTCACCTAATGGTATTGAAGAAGCTGGCAGATGTGCTGGTCAAACCCCTTTCGTTCATCTTCCAACACTCCTGGGGGAGGTTCCACTGGACTGGAGGCTGATGTTGTGCCCATCTACAAGAAGGGTCGCAGGGAGGATCCGGGGAACTACAGGCCTGTCGGTCTGACCTCAGTGCCAGGGAAAGTCATGGAACAGGTGATCTTGAGTGCTATCATGAAGCACATGCAAGAGAACCAGGTGATCAGGCCCAGCCAACATGGGCTCACAAAAGGCAGGTCTTGCCAAACTAACCTGATTGCCTTCTATGACAAAGTGACTCGATGTTACTGCATGAGGGAAAGGCTGTGGATGTGGTCTTCCTGGACTTCAGTAAAGCCTTTGACACAGTTTCTCACAGCATTCTGCTTCAGAAACTGTCAGCCTCTGGCCTGGACAGGTGCACACTCTCCTGGGTGGAAAACTGGTTGGATGATTGGGCCCAGAGAGTGGTAGTAAATGGTGTTAAATCCAGCTGAAGGCCAGTTACAAGTGGGGTTCCCCAGGGTTCAGTACTGGGTCCAGCCTTGTTCAATGCCTTCATCAATAACCTGGATGAAGGCATCGAGTACACCCAAGTTTGTCGGCAACACTAAGCTGGGTGGTAGTGTCAATCTGCTAGAGGGTAGGAAGGCTTTGCAAAGAGATCTGAACAAGCTGGACCGCTGGGCAGAGTCCAATGGCATGAGGTTAAACACGGTCAAGTGCTGGGTCCTGCATTTGAGGCACAACAATCCTATGCAGAGCTACAGACTAGGAGAAGTCTGTCTAGAAAGCTACCTGGAGGAGAAGGACCCGGGGGTCTTGGTTGACAGTCAACTGAACATGAGCCAGCAGTGTGCCCAGGTGCCATCTTGGCTTGTATCAGAAATAGTGTGACCAGCAGGTCCAGGGAGGTTATTTTCCCTTTGTACTTGGCACTGTAGAGTCCATTCCTTGAATCCTATGTTCAGTTCTGTTCCCCTCATGACAAGAAGGATGTTGAGGCTCTGAAACAAGTCCAGAGAAGAGCAATGAAGCTGGTGAAGGGGCAGGAGAACAAGTTTTATGGGGAGTGGCTAAGAGAGCTGGGGTTGTTTAGCCTGTAGGAGGCTGAGGGGAGACCTCATTGTTCTTTACAGCTACCTGAAAGGAGGTTGTGGAGAGGAGGGTGCTGGGCTCTCCTCCCAGGTGACAGGGGACAGGAATGGCCTCAAGCTCCACCAGGGGAGGTTTAGGCTGGACATTAGGAAAAATTTTTTCACAGAAAGGGTCATTGGGCTCTGGAATAGGCTTCCCAGGGAGGTGGTTGACTCACCTTCCCTGGAGGTGTTTAAGGCACGAGTGGACAAGGTACTGAGAGGCATAGTTTAGTGTTTGATAGGAATGATTTTACTCAATGATCTGGTGGGTCTCTTCCAACCTGCTTATTCTAAGATTCTATGAAATACTAGCTCTAGCAATGGAGTGTGATTGCATGCATGACAGTAACTCCTCTGGATAAATAAATGCAGATAAAAAATGGTAGTACCCCTACCTAGAGGACTTCAACTAGTGCAGAAACTGTATTTGTGATATAAAATATGCAATTAATTCCAGATAAATCCACAGAAATTTATTATACTCTTCAGGTCATATGAAGGAAGCAGGAGTATTAGAAAGGAAGTGAAAAGAATTTTGAAATTTGATTGGATTTAATAGGCATTTTTTCTTAGAGGAAAAAAGGAAATGAAACTATATTGCTACAAATGAACATAAATACTATGGCTTTGTTCAAAAAAACTCTCAACCTGGATCCTTAGTCATATGAAGAAAGTAAAAAATCAGTAGAACAGCTCATGTTAATGAGTCTAGAACTTGAGTATGTCGGAAATATCTGGAAATTTATAAGACAAAAAAATCTTAGTTTAAATTGAAGCATATTCATATAAGTAAATTTACTTTATTTACTTTTCTTATTAAGGTGATGAAAGAGGAGAAACAGGACTAGGAGTTTCAGTACTGATTTCAACAAAGTCTCTACCGGGTGACTATATTATCATTTGTTGCTTCCCATATACACAGGGGACTGAACTACATGAGGGAAACTCAGATTGGGGCTTTCCTCCTCTTCCTTGTCCTCTTCCTGTCTTTTCTCATGAAACAGTAGATACTGCTTTCATATTGGGTAGGTTGATGGTAGGCTGAGGGAGATGTTAGGTGCTGTGGCTAGCCTTTTGTTAGAGTTGAGGATTCTACAGAAGCAGTGCAGCACAGGTCTACCCCTCAGTGATCGATGGTGAAAATCCAATGGGAGAGCAGGACAGTACCACTCCTGTGGGTGACCAATGGTGACATTCCTGCAGGTGTCCAGAAAGAACCAATTCAATCCTTTATATGTCCCCAAGGGGTCTTAGTCCAGGAACTGAAAGCAGAGGGAGGGAAAGCTGCAAACCTGACTTGGGATTTCTGGACAGAACAGACACCCAACTAAACCCAAGGAAGTCCTTTAACCTAAACCAGACAGCACAAATGCCTTGACAGCATCTTCCCCTGTTTCATCATCTATTTCATTATTTATTTTCTTACACTCCTTATGGGAGAGAAGTGGTGGGGTTCAGGGCAGGGAAAGGGAAAGAGGGTGGGTAGTGAGAGATCTGAAGAAATAAAACCTGGAATCTCAAAACACATTCTGGAGAACATAAGCATTATGTGAAATATCTGAATCTGTGAAGAGACAGTTAATATTGTAGTTCTTTGCAACAAATACTGTGTTTAAAGGTCAATCCTGACAGAGGCTTTGAGAGCATCTGTTGCTAGGAACACACAGGCTGAATCTCATTATTGAAGACTATTTGAGTGACAATTGTCACTATGTTTCACTATTCGTTATCTTTTATATTTGGCAAGAGATCTGAACCCTCTTTCCATCATTCCTACTACCCAGCAAATATGTCAGACATTTTTCAATTTGGCAGTTGTGACCTCACAATCACCTATTTCAGGTTTTATTTAATTTCTTTTTTACACTGCAAAGTGGAATATTTGTTATCTTGAAGCAAATGATTCAGGAAACATTACCCCATGGATACGTTAGCTACTGAGCATGATAAAGAAGTGAGTGTAGTTCAAACAGTGCAACCATCTAGTTCATTTAAACAAACTACAGTTTAAATGTTTCCTCAATGATTTGAGAATAATAGTAGCCTAATATTACTCACATTGGAATCTTCACATGAATTTGCCTTCCCATTCTGTTCATAAACTCCCACTACAGCACAGAATGGAAATGCTAACTGTGGGGAGGAAAGCTATATCAACCCTCTCAAAGGTCTACACTGTCTTTATTTGTAGGGAAAAGTGTAATATCTTTATAATCAGACTGAAGAGAAGATATTCTGAAGAAGAAAAAAAAGATAGAAATTGGGGATTTTTTAGCAGGCCAATTCATATTTTTTAATTTATTAGGTAAATTAAGCATTATTATCTTTAATTCTAGTCATATATTATTATTTAATTCTTTAACATGTTTAGCAATATATATGTTTATCTGTAAGCCTTCAGATTCTTCATACCGAAATACAGCTTCCAGAAAAACATGATGGAATATGAGCAACAGACAGCTCTTCTGGTTTGGAAGATTTTGCTAGTTCTGCTACTATTCCTTCATTATGAATACCTAAAATCTCATCTCTTAATCTAACAATGAAAACACCTTTTCTAGTTAAAGATGTTCACCTCTCTTAGTCCAATATGAAACCATGAGGGTCAAGCAATCCTGCCACTAGCTTGGAAATATTTAAGTCTAGGAATTACTGGATATGAGGAAAAGCAAGTCCTGTCTTTGTGGTGTTGCTAAGTTATAAAGCTTTGCAGTATCTGAACACTACACAACAGCTACCTGAACTACAGCAGCTCTTTCTTTCCTTTTGAAAGAACCAAAGCAAGAGGCAAAATCTCTGACCTCCCTGACCTGCCCCACTGGGTAACTGTGTTCCAAAGACTGTGTAGAAGAGGACTTGTTGAATGTTTAACCTTGGTTGCACCATTCCCTTATCCAGGCTGGACCAGATACTGTAATCCCACAGTTCTCTGTACTTCTCATATCAGCAACAGCGTTTCACAGAATAGTACAAAGAGCACCCACCTTTGGGTCTCATTTTGCTCCCTGCTGGTGCCTGCTGTAAGCCTCCGTTGACTCACAAGGCGCAGCTTCCTGTTTACTCAGCCACACCACACTTTATCACACAGCTGGGAGTTTGGTGAACATTTCTGAGAAAATCTTCAGCTTGTGAAAGAGATGCAATGAAGCTCTCTGAGAAATAAGAAAGATAAAATTACAGGGAGATGTAGCTATCTGAGATTGATTCACTAGTTTCTCAGGGTTTCAAACGGAAGAAGACGATGTGGAAAGATAAGAAATCCTAAAGGCAGAGAAGGACAGTGTGTCAAGAGCTGTAGGACTACCAGGTCAAGCTGTCCATTGCTTAAGTGATTGATGTAACTTGCTTGTTGATGTTGACAACCCTATGCAGTGCTACAGACTAGAAATCTGTCTAGAAAGCTGCCTGGAGGAGATGGGCCTCGGGGTGTTGGTTGACAGCGACTGAACATGAGCCAGCAGTGTGCCCAGGTGGCGAAAAAGGTCAATAGTATCTTGGCTTGCATCAGAAAGGGGATGATCAGGAGGTCCAGGGAGGTTATTCTCCCTCTGTACTCTGCACTGGTGAGACCACTCCTTTTTCAGTTCTGTGCCCCTCAGCACAAGAAGGATGTTGAGGCTCTGGAACGAGTCTAGAGAAGAGCAATGAAGTTGGTGAAGGGGCTGGAGAACAGACCCTATGAGGAATGGCTGAGAGAGCAGGGGTTGTTTAGCCTGGAGAGGAGGAGGCTGAGGGGAGATCTTATTGCTCTTTACAGCTACCTGAAAGGAGGTTGTGGAGAGGAGGGTGCTGGCCTCTTCTGCCAAGTGACGGGACAGGATGAGAGGGAATGGCCTCAAGCCCCACCAGGGGAGATTTAGGTTGGAGATTAGGAGGAGGTTTTTCACAGAAAGGGTCATTGGGCATTGGAATAGGCTGCCCAGGGAGGTGGTTGAGTCACCTTCCCTGGAGGTGTTTAAGGCAAGGGTGGATGAGGTCTTGAGGGGCATGGTTTAGTGTTAGATAGGAATGGTTGGACTAGAAGATCCGATGGGTCCCTTCCAACCTGGTTGTTCTATGATTCTATGATTCTATGACATCAGGAAAAAATATTTCATGGAAAGGGTCATTGGGCACTGGAATAGGCTGCCCAGGGAGGTGGTTGATTCCCCTTCCCTGGAGGTGTTTAAAAGATGGGTGGATAAGGTGCTGAGGGGCATGGTTTAGTGTTTGACAGGAATTCTATGACACAAGACAGTAATATTTCCTCTACTCACTGAAGGATTGTGATACCACCAGTGTTCAGGAGAGCTGGCTGATTAGAACCTACCTGTCTTTTGAGTGTGCTGGCCAGCAAACAACAGCTTTATACTTTTACATTCATACTGCAGAGGTTCTTTGGGCACATTTGAAGATGCCCAAAACAAACTTTTCCAGGAGAGAGAGCAGCACTTGCATGGAGTTTATGAACCAGCAAACAGGAGTTTGAAAGTTTGTCTCACCTCATAGTAACCAGCAGTCCTCTTGGAATACAAACACACTAAGTCTATTGAATACTAAATATTATGAACCACAACAACCGCCTGGAATATAGAATGCATATAAATACTGGTGTCTTACAATCTGGCTTACAGTGTGACTCACAGCCACAAGTGAAACACACTGCTATACCTCAAAACAGATTACCAATAGACTACACAAATTGTGTTTGACACTTAGACGTCTGTCATATTTTGTTTTGTGTACCAATGCAGGCATGATATTTAATAACTTAAGTCTGCAGCAGCTGAAGTGGTAATATCAGTTTATAGCAGCTAACATATAAGCAAAACTGGGAGTCTGAAAATCCCTTCATTTGTTATGGAGACTAGAATGATATAGTTAATACAGATTTTCTTTTTCTCCCATAAAAACTTAAGGTATTAATTCATATACAATGCATTTGAAAAATTCAGGATAAGGATCCTCTGGTGTCAGTAGTTTTACTTACCTATTATCTACCGACTACCATATGATACATGTTGTAAAATGTTACTTCAATGTTCGTAACTGTTTAATTTTCTGTCACATTGCCTCTACACATCATTGAAAATCCCATTTATTGATTTTTACTGACAATGGCAGCAAACACAGATTTCCCATTTTGTACATTATGTCTGTATATGGGAATAGGATATCCGTCCTAAATTATTTATTTTCCCACTATATGGCATATTTTTGCCAACAAGAATCAGTATATGCCAGCATAGAATTGTTAAAAAATTTATTGGTTTCCCTTACACTGTGCATAAAGTGTTTTCCCTAAGCATCATTCTGTCCAAAGAGAAAAACATGAATGCTCAGAAACCAAATGCCTAACAGTGCAAACATAAATCCCTGTGGGCATATTCCCCTATTGTCTTCCTACCTGTGTCATCCTTCATCTTTTTGTAAAGTGGGTACATAGTAAAATCACATCTGAAAGCAGCTGATTTGTTCCAGTTTTCACAATGGCAAATGAAGATACTAGATGCACAACAAAGAGGAATTTGATCCTTAGTCCTCTATAAGGCTCTTTGGTTTGCTCTGTGGTACTAGCTGTGTTTCAGGTCAGTAGAGATTGAAGTGTATTGGAGCAGCTATAGCAGTTGCCATGAAATGGCTTTTATCTCCCAAGTGTCACTAAAGCGATCATGTATCACTAGGATTTTTCTGGCATCCCTAGAAGATATCTAACATTTGAAACAAAATGGTTGACAAATACTGCACTTTCTGTACTTCAGGAAATGGGTACTTGCACACTGCTTTTCCACATCAAGATACCATCTGCATTACTGTTATCATTACTATTGCTATAAAAGTTATATTGTCTGAGTTGGTCACTACTAAATTTCTAAATGCATAAAATTCATAATAAGGCTTAGATTTTCAAGGGTATTAGGTGTATGCAGATCTTCATTGGAAATGCAGTAGTTATTCAGGTATTTTATATCTGCCAGAAATAAATTAAACAGGAGTAATATTTAGTGAAAAGAAAAAAAATAACTTGAACTAGCATAGTCTTCCATTTGTTTAATCTTCAGAGAGTGATTATTTTACCTGTTTATATTCCATGTAGTAATATGATAATCTTAAATTACTATATAGTCATTATTAAAAGTACTACTTTGCAGATAATCTTGTCATCTGAATACATCTTGATTTATGTCCTGATTATGAAGGCAGTAATGGTGTCAGAGCTGCTTATAACCTATAGCCCTCACAATGCTGGGACGTGGCTGCTATCCAAACTGATTATGATTTCTTCTATTTACAGTTTCTGCAAACAGAAATATTTACTTTCATTTTCATAGATTGTGTGCCATTCACATGTATTCCTTCCTTCTGTTGTTGTTCACAAATGTCTTTCATGGAATGTTCTCTCCTTTGCAATGTAAATACTTTTAGCAGACTTTGACTTCTTTTGGTTTGGAAAGTATTGTAAGAAAAGAAAGGCATTTTAAAATAAAAAAAAAACAGAGAAAGGAAAAGGAAAAGAACAATCTTATTTTCAATGAATCATTCAAAATCCTAATTAAAAATTATTTGTCTTTACTTTTACTTTAGATAGAATAAATTGAACAGCTTTGAGTTGGGATATCATATATCAGAGAGCTACAAAATCATGAAGGCTGTGGATAACACACTTTCAGAACTGTTACTCACAAAATCCCACAAACAGAGAATGAGAGGGCAATAAGACAAATCAGTAGAAACCATTTTAAAACACATACAAGAAGGAAGAGTTGATAGTAAACTTCTGGACTTTGTCACACAGATTTGCTGTTGAGGCAAAGAAGTACTATCAGAGTCAAAAATGAAGTCAGAGAAATTCCTGAGTTCAGTTTCACATGTGGTCACCATAATATAATCACTCCCCTTGTCATCATTGGGCATAGAGAGGAAAGGGTGGAAAATCACACCTCCTTGGTAGCCCTGGTACAGTCCTAGGGGTGCAGGTATTGTAACACCTTTTGCTACTTTCAAACCTTTTGAGTGGTTCCAAGTTCTGATGGAATCATAGAATCATAGAACAACCAGGCTGGAAGAGACCCATTGGATCATCGAGTCCAACCATTCCTATCAAACAATAAACCATGGAGAAGCCTTCTCTTGGAGATGGGAACACCTCTGCTACGACCTAAGAAAGAAACAGATGGAGATATTTTAGTCAAGTATTTTAGCTTTTTTCAAAAAAAATTAGGTTTAATGTTTCTTTATTTAACACTGTCTTCTGCTTGCTCACAGCACTTTTTAACAAGCATTTCTTGGGTAGGAGCTTGACATATGCTTAAAGTTTGCAAAGTAAGTAGTTTTATATCTTCTTTTAATGGACCAATATTACTTGAGCAACATTCAAGAGAAAGAATTTCAGTTTAGTCTTTAAACAAATTTTTGCCCATGAGTATTTTTTTTTTTCCGTGGGAGTGTTTGCATTTTTTTAATTACACTCATTTTTATACATTTTGGTTCAAATGTTAAGTTACACACAGAGTGTGGAGAAGTAATTTCTTACCGATATGGACATATGCAAAGACAGACTTTTGCCAGACTTTACCGGAATTAGTTCAAGTGATCATTCTTGATGAAATTAAGGTAAAGCGGCTTGATTCTAAAATATAGTAATAGAGAGTTCTTCAGGAAATGCCTAATATGTAACAAAATGCCTGGCACAGAGAGGGAAATCACATTACTGATTAAAACCAGCAAATATAATGAGAATCTAGTTTTCATAAAAATAATACAAGCTGTGAGAGCTGAATGAGAAAATTATACTTTTTGTTGCTTTTTTGTGACTGTAGCTACACATTAAAATATGAAACATTAATAAGAAATGTAATAGTTATCATATTTCACATTTTGTCTACATTTTTACTACAACAAGTCTAATTCAAATAAATACCAATGAGATGCATTAAAAATAAATCTTCAATAAATGGAACAGCATGTACCTTTTTCTTTGGAATTACTTTATTTAAAAAGATTACTTTTATTTGCTCATGTTCCACTTTGATTTCTGCAAATAATGTCATTGTTAAAGGGTCAGAGATATAATCAAGAAAAATATATTAATTGACCCACATGAAATAGATGATTTTATAGAGAAGAGCAATTTGTGACATAGAACATGAAGATGACAGAGTCCCAGAAAGGAGGATTTTAAAAAGAGAATCACAAACAGTTAATGTTTTTGCATTATTGCTTTTAGTGGTTTCTTCTTTGTTTGCTGCTGAAAGTCTTCACTTGTGAAAAGGCAAAGACCTTAAGAAATGGCTGAGCTTGATTCAAGGCGAGAATTTCCAGTAACAGCAGGAACATAGTGTCTTGACCACATCACTTTACCTCTGCACAAAAATCCTACCAGGACTGAGGTGATGAGCAGTTGCAAAGGAGCCAGTGCTTGTGAATGAACAATGAAGTGTTCATGCATCAAACCTAAAGACCATATTGTGGGTGGAAGAAAAGGTTGCTGTTGCCTACAAAAGAAAAAAAAGTTCTGTGTATTAGTTGGCATTATGCAACACATACATATTTAAAACGATATAGGGAAAAAGGTGGCCTGCCTGGGTGTTTTGTGTGCTGGCTGTAGAAAGTACTATGGGATGGTTTTCATTTTGGCTATGACACCCACAGCTCACTTCTATTATTTTTTACTGAATGGAGAACTCCAGGTCATGTGCAAAGAGGGAGAAGCTATCAAAATACCAATGAACACTTGTGCTTTCAGGTGAACTGCCTCTCTAACATCTCAAACCAAGGAGTGACAAGGGAATCACATTGACAAAGTTGCAATATTGGACAGCACCTTGGAGTGTGATTAAGAAGGACACACATGGCATCCATTCTGAATTTCAATTTATCTCCATATCCTGTCATTTTATTTCTGTTACTGTGTTGCCTTATTCAGCAAAGTACTCTAGAGACACACTATCAAGAAAGACAAAAAGTGAAAATTAAATATATCTTGATTTAGGTAGATTTTATAGAGCTAGATGATGCTTCCAAAATGACCTCTAAATCACAAAAAAATGAACTAGGTAGCAGAAATTAAAATTTTTTAAATAATCTTTTTCACAAAGTAATCAGTGATCAACAGTAATCCTTTGATTTTAAATCCACTCTACATAATGACCAATGTAATGCTTACTTTGGGTTAAAAGAGCACGTCTTTCTAGTTTTTCAATCACAGCAGATGATGATGGTATATTTGCAGTATGCTGGCATTCCTGTTTATCACTGCACTAGGCACTAGGCATTTCAAAGTTGGGTAGACAAATTGCTCAGGGTTATGGTTTAGTAGTGGACAGGTATAGTGATCTCCAAGGTCTTTTCCAACCAAGTGATTCTATGACTCTGTATAAAAAAAATAAGAGTAGCAAGTATAAAAAAATGTTGATGCTATGACAGTTTATCTGCTGTTGTGTGATGATTAATTACTGTTCTCATTGCAGCTGTGAGCAAGATAAAAATAAAGGAAAAAACTACCTTCCTTAAGGATTGTGGAATAGAAAATAGAGAGACAATAAAGAGAGAATAAAAAAAAACCTTACCTCTGTATAATGAATCTAATCTCTGCTGTGGCTATTTGCACAAGACTATTAACTAGGGGAGAAACCTCTAATGCTGAGCTATGTATTCTATTTGTCTTTATATCCTGTAGTTCCTGTGGACTGGATTTGCATCAGCTGTGACAAGGTGCAGCAGAAATCTCCATTTAGCACTATTTTCTGACTAAAGAGTCCATTTACTCCAGCTGTGCATTCTTTATCAGGATTTGGCCCGTTGTATAAAGGTGAATGCTTCTTTGTTGTGGTCCCAGTGGGGCGTTTGATAAGTTTGTCAAAAAGACTAGAGAATGTAATCTGACTAAACAAATAATAGACTGTCAAGGAGAGTTGAGTTACAGGAGCTGAAAGACAGTCCAAAACACTTTGCTTTTCAAAGAAACCTAGAAAAACTTTGTCTTAATCTGACCTTCAGAACTTTGACATTAGTCTTTGCATGTCTGCAAGCATCAACTCAAACACAGGAATTTATATGGAGAGTTAGTTCTCATGAGAGATTTCTGGCAGGCTGCTTTCCCTCAGGTCAGTTACATATGGCATAAGAAGAGTTTGCAACTGCTTTTTCACCTCCATTCCTTTATGAAAAGTCTTACAGATTGCACTAGAAAATAATTCCTCTCAAGCTTTTCTTAAACCACTCAAATAAGGAATTATCCCTATTATAAAAGATTAAAATCACACACACAAACCTATCTATTTCTATGCATTCCTATATAATTTAGTAATTCCCTTGAAGAACATTCCAATCAGTAAATTCATTGACACAGAAGCCAGTGTTTATTCTTACAGAAATAATCTATGTTTTTTTATTTTATAGGCAGATGTACAGCAAGAGGCTAACAGAGCAAAGCTCAGTGTTGAATATGTTTAGCCAACACCATACTATTTCTTTGAAAAGTGCTTTTTTTAGGGAAAATGCCCATTGAAGACCACAAAAAAAGTACTCGATCCCAGGGATTCTGGCTGTCACCTTCACCTAGGCTGGCAGGGGAGGTGATGCTATGGGGACCCTCTTGGAGAGCTGGGACTGCTCTTTTGGAGCTGAACCCCAGCACTGTGAGACACGGAGCCTTGATACTGCTGTGATGGGTAGCCAGGGGCTAATACAGTTGTTCAGTAAAGTGATTGTTCAATACTCAGAAAAGTAATTTTATTAGGCCTAGCTTGGAGATAAGGGTTGGTCTAGATGACCTCAAGATGTCTGTTATGTGATTTCTGAACACTATGCTCTCAAAAAACCTTACGACTGCCCAGTTGCACTGAAGCTTCTCCAGGGAAAGGGGCAACACTGATTCTGTTTGTTTGTCTTCATACCAAATGTCATCATCTCAGTCATCCCTTGCCATTGCAGTAGAGGCTGCCTTGCCCTGAGTATCCTGCTCTGTGTGTCCACTGAAACTGTAATAAAAATCCAAAATATCATTTGGCTGAAAAAATAAGAAAACACTTGGAATTAAGGCAAATTTGTAGGCAGTTTGCTTCTCTGTAATGGTGAATCCAGAGGTACTTTCTTCTAGGACATCAGTGCTCAAAGTAAAATACAATAAGAATCCTTAGGTGATGGGAAGTATACTTCCTACGGGCACAAAAATAATTATCTCCAAAATAAGATTTTCGCAATTAAAAAAGGGAAAGAGTTTACAGAGTAGCTTTTAAAATGTACATATTTTAAGTTTACATACTTATTCCTAGTTGGGAATTTAAACTGTGTTTATTTTTAAAGAAGCATGACAGTTCACCTTTAAATGGTTCAGATTTTCACATTGTTAGTTCTCCACTACAGAAAGTATTTCCTCCCTTTTCATATTATGATTCAGCTCAACTCACAGTTTGATGTGGAAAAGCATGACATAGGCATATCTCCCATTTCTGCATTCAGCACAATAAACAAATGAAGAACAGGAACACCACGCAGGACAGGGATTAAGACATTTTCCTTACCACTTAAGGCAATAAATCATTTCAATTAGACATAATGGTAACAGTTCGCATTTGAAATGTAAATTAAAATTGAAATTAGTATTATCTGTTTTTCCCCCTCACATTTGTCTCTACTATCAGGAGGATACTGTGTATCTATCTACTTTCAGCATAGATTAAGTCATAACTTCCATTTTTAAAATATAATCACTGGTTGTAATCAAGCACTAGAATAAGGACATTTATCTTCAATTCTAGAATTACACAATCTTTTCCAAGTTCCTATCCAGATACCTCTGGGCTTTGAATCCTTTATTGCCTTTCCTATTTTTACTTTTTCATCTAAAATTAATTAGAGTCCAAACGCCATTGCCTTTTTGTTATTCCATTCAGTTATCAGGGTGTATTTTTCCTTCACCTAAAAAAAGGTTTTGTAAAGATTCAATACACTGCCCTCTCACAGATATGAGTATAAACAAGAGTGCTACAGCAGGAACAGGGCAAAAATTATAAAAAGAGAAATAAAGAAATCTTTTTTACTCCATTGTGCAGAAATAGAAAGTTATGATATTAGAAAGCACTGCAGTGGACTGATTAATTAAGATAATAAAACTGTTATAATTAAACATTGCTTGGATTCCTTTTATGAGCCCTTCTGTTGTCAAATAAACCTTTCAAACGCTGTAAATAACCAAGACAAATGGCAGTTTCAATTGGTATGCAGGGGATTTGAGTTACTTAAATGTTGTAACTTTTTCCTGATTTTCACTCTTTTAGAGCATCAGGGCTAATGATTGGAATAAACACATTGATTTGGTTGTATTGTCAATGGGTCACTAATAAGAGAAATCATTGATTAGACAGTAATCTAACAATTAAGCCTGACATTGTCTCTGGTGCCTTGGCAATGGAGGCTGCATTTTTCTTTGAACTCAGACCCTGACCTTGTTGTTTCCACTGTCTGGAGACTGAAATTAGGATTCACAATAAGGGCAATGTTCTTATCCTTTATTTTCTTCCCTTGTTTTTTTTCTTCCAGCTCATAACTGATTGTCATGATTTTTGTTTTATTTTTCTCTTTTTAAGTGAACACATGCCATTCCTACACCTAAGTGACATTTTGACAGGATATTAAAGATCTTTAACAATTTCCTCCCTTTTATTTCCTGAAAACTGATTTTTAGACTTCATCCATCCAAATGATGAAGTAGCAGTTTACATACTTTCATCCTGGGAGGCAGTGGTGGGGTGGTGGTGTCATTCCGGTTGCCTCTTGAGGAACACAGAGCATCACTCAGTGGCAAGTCTCATCATGTGTCAATATTTCAGTGGCCCTCTAGCCCATGGGCTCAGCCCATCCAATGTCTACCAGCAGCATTCATGGACAAAGAGAAATGAAATGTGGTGTTAATCTTCATGGTTAGTACTGGAATGACTAATTCTTCCAATGTAGCAATAAGACATGATGTTAGTCTTGAAATTAGACACTTGGGCTCCCGCCCATTATTAATCAGAAAAACACTTGAACATGCATATACCTTTAGGTGTGTGCTTAAATGTTTTGCTGCAGTGAGGCAGGCTAAAATAAATGCTTAAATGATTTGTCAAGCTTGTATTTCAACATGTTGTTGTCAATATTTGTATATTGTAGCAGGAATGCGTGTTGTTTTCCACACTGAGGCTGAAGACAGTTATCAGACTCTCATTTCAGTGAATTAAATCAACATCCCTTTAAATTAGCTCGGTCACATGAGGCTATCAGTGCTGTCATAAGAAAAGATCCATTGTCAATCTAGGGGAAGTCAGTGATACCCTCTCAACATACCAGAAACAAGATTTCTCTTAGTACCACAGGATATTCATCAGCACTCATTTTCAGAGCATGGATTTCAGACCCAGCTATATTTTGTATAGCTTAGAAGCATGATTTGACAACAGCATTTAGTAACCGGATTTTAGAAGGCATTTACCTTTACCTTAGAATAAAGGTGTTGAGAAGAGAAAATTAAAATTAACATTTTACTTGAGTACTAATTTATTTTACTTTTCTCATAGACCTGCATGATACATATAATAGTGATGCCTCATTATGCCTTGGATGGATCTGAATTCGAGGTTAAATATAGGGTTGAACTGGTATTTATAACTGTATTTCAAAGGAGCTAGGGTTTTTTTGCTCCTTTATCTTAAAAACTTTTTCCATTTGAACAAGCCTAAGAAGCTAAATGAATTTCAAAGAAAAAGAGATGTGAGGCATACCACAGAAACTCAACCCGTGTGGACCAGTGCTTAACTTGGAAAATCTTCTCATATTAGTGGAGTGAGAATTTAATAAAATAGTACTTATCTCCTAAGAAATCTGTACAAGTATTAATCAGTCTGTTTGGAGAATGGTTCCCCTTTGTCTTTTTTTCTTAAAAAAGGGAATGACTAGAAGTAGAGGAGATAGCTTGTTCTGTGGGGAGCAACTGAGGAGAGTGAGGTGGTGCTAAAGTCACCAGGGTGAGGCAAGAGATGAGGGAGTCTTAGCAGGACAATGTCCCCAGGCAACCAAGCGTCCTCTAAACACCAAGAAAGAAGCTCTAGTTCATTCACTAATGAAACCAGGCTACTGAGTTTGTGTTTTAAGATTGATTTCAGAAGTTCACTTAGATGGAGGTCTAGGTTGATCCACCTTGACTGTCTGGTTGATTTGGCTTCTGTAACAACTGATGTACATGCTGAAGTTGTATTGATTTTCCTTATCAGAAAATAAATTACATCAGGACAAGACTATTGCTTGAATTCAGAGAATCTGCTCCAAGTCTACTAAAATACAGAGCAGAACTTAGACACATGTTCAGTTGCTTCACTGCTCTTTATTAGTAATGGAAAGCTCTTTATAAGGAGCTAAATATTTGTATTCCAAAGGACCACGTAATCTTGTTCATAAGTATTAAAAGAAATCCAACTTTCCTTAAAAGATGCACTGCAATATCCCCTCAACACTCACAGTTATTTTCCTCTTCTTTTCTTCTCTCCATTTATTTCCTTGTTTTCTCTCCACTACTCCCAGCCAGCATCCTGTCGAAATTGTTTACAGCACTGACAGCAGAACACTGGTCTGATGGAGAGCTCAGAGGTACTTTAGTATACGTTTCCCCAGCAGGGAAAAAGTAGTATCCAACATATATTCAGCTTATTTAACCTCCATTTTGATAGGATGTTCCTCAGTGGAAAGCCACCAGATTTCTAGTTTTTTCCTTCAATGATAATGACCTGCTACTTTTTTTGTCTCCCATGATGAATATCTGATAGTAAACGTATAACACATTCAACTCTACTAATTTCAAACAATGCATGAGAAGAATAGATGTTAAAAATTGCTCTAGCTATATAGCATATTGTCAAAAAATAGATTTCTTTGAGTAAACTCTGGGTTTAAATAAAAGGTGACATTATTTAACGAGTATCATCAGAGTAATAAAGCAAGAGATACCTAACAATTCAATGAACCTTCCTAAAAAGAGAGGCTGTATAAAAGAAAATTATACTTGTCAACAAAAAATGGATGGAAAACTAAGGTTTAATGACATTTATAATCTTTTCTTCATCTCCTATCTAAATTATATCTAAATGTTAGCAAAACTTCTTATTTGGTTTAATTTTGAAGTACATTTATATATGTAAAAACTTCAACATGGTCCCTCACAACATCCTTCTCTCTAAATTGGAGAGATACAGGTTTTACGGGTGGACTGTTCAGTGGATAAGAAATTGGTTAGATGGTAACACTCAGAAAGCAGTGGTTTATGTCTCAAAGTCCAGACTGAGGTCCCTGGCAAGTGGTGTCCCTCAAGGGTCCATACTGGGACTGGTGCTGTTTAATGTCTTCATCAATGATATCGACAGAGAGATCAAATGCACCCTCAGCAAGTTTGCAGATGACATCAAACTGAGTAGTGCAGTTGCCACATCAGAAGGATGGGATGTCATCCACAGGGACCTGGACAGTCTGGAGAAGCGGACCTGTGTGAATCTCGTGAGGTTTAACGATGCCAAGTGCAAGGTCCTAAACCTGGGTCAGGCCAATCTACACTTTCAATATAGGATGGAGAATGATGTGATTGAGAGCAGCCCTGCAGAGAAGGACTTGGGGGTGCAGATTGATGAGAAACTTGATATGAGCTGGCAATGCATGCTCACAGCCCAGAATGCCACCTGAATTCTGGGCTGCATCAAAAGAAGTGTGGCCAGCATAGCAGTTCAAGACCAGGTTGGATGGGGCCTTGAGCAACCTGGTTTATAGGGAGGTGTCTGTGCTTATGCCAGGGGGTTTAGAATTAACTGATCTTTAAGGTCCCTTCCAACTCAAACCATCCTATGCTTCTATATAGTCATGAAAGGTATAAGCACACCTTAGAAAACTCTTTGCATCTTGAGTTAGTTTCACCTACACTGACCTATTTCTACCAATGAGAAAAATTAAATCATAGTATTTAGAAAGGTTGTATTACTTAATCTTAATTAATTAATTAATTAATCTTGTCTGGTTGTTTCCAACCAATGTCTAAAAAAAGAAAAATAAAAAAAGACAGTCCTTATCTTCACCTGTCCATGAGTAGGATCCATGCAGAAGTTCCTTCCTCAGGGACCCACAGGACATGTTAATAAAGGCTAAAGTTCCATAATGCATTTCCCTGTACTGCAAGTACATTAAAACTGCAGAAGTGTTATTTACAGAAATATATGAACTAGTAACAACTTATGTGTAATATTCACCAGTAGACAGTAATGGCAAATACCCACTTATTTGTAATCATTTTGATATCCTTTACTTTTCTAATTCACAAGCCAAAATGCTTAAAATTCCTATTGACAGGTCTTTTCCATTATTATTCATTATGCTTTGTTAAAGCCATTTAATCATGTGCAGGTCCTACAAAGGATTTCTTCCCCTTTCTTTTTTTAACATACATGCATTTAACATTTTGAAGGTAAGCTTGCATAGCAAATAACTTATCTGATAGAAATAATTACAGACAGCAAGAGGAAAAAAACATCTAATCTGCTGGGAATTGTTCTTTGCTTTCATTGTCCTGCAGCACTATTTTACTAGAAAGTGCTCTGAATAATTTAGGGACTGCTAATATGATTGAAATGTCTTCTGATGTTCACCGCAATTGCTTGAGGTCACTATACTATCTGGGTATATTTGATGCCAAAGGAAAACGGAAGCTCTAAAACTGAAGGCAGCCTATCAAGTAAAAAGATCATTCTAGCTGGATTTTATAGGCCACTTAATGTGTACAGTGACGTTTGGACTCAAAGATCTTAAAAGTCTCTCCCAATCTAAACAATTCTATGATTCTGGGAATAGGCAAATATTCAGATGATATTTAGAAACAACAACAAAATGAGAGAATTGATTATTAGAGTCTCCTACCTATGTTTCATGTTAGTGAACTAAGTTGTTGCTTAAGTCAATAAACATAAGCTGTTAAGAACATTGAATTAGAAAGCCATCTTCTCTTCACTAACAAATGTTGTTAAAGCTATCATATAAATTCATAATTTTTTTCATATATGATTTTAATTTGACCTTGCACAAATATTGTAACAATTAAAAATTTTCACATAAGAAAAAAGTAATAGAATCTAGGAGAAAATTAGAATTAATTTGCCCTCTGCAAGTGAAAAAAATTATATGAATACACAACAGTCTTTAAAGATAGGGAAATAAGCTTCCAGAAGTCAAAAAATGGAAAAAATATGCAAATTTAGTTTTCCATCAAGTTTAAGTACAATATAATTGGAGGTTAAAAAAAAAATCTTTCCTTCTGATTAATATCATTCATGTACAATTTTGCAGTTATTTTCAGAGAAAGAAATTACAAGGGAAAGTAAAAATAAATCCTGGAGAAATTTCCTTTGCTGTGAGAAATAGCCAGTCACTCCTTGAAGTAGTATGAACTTCCACAAGCCTTCTTCTGGCAGCTTCATGATCATGTGATACTTAGCACAAGCCATAGTGAAACAAATTGGGGAAAAAAAATCCATTTCCTGGTCTTGTTTATCTCAAAGGTGAGAAACGCTCCCTGCTACTTGGAAACTCTGGGCTTCACTGTGCCTCTGAGGTTACTGAGAACAGGCTCCTCAGAAGTTCTGTTCCTTCCCTGCTGTGACCTGGTTGCTGTCTGGCACAACATGGCAGAGTGTCACAACAGTAGCATATGCTAGAAAATATCCATAATTCATCCCATGCTTCTGCAGGTAGGCATTTTGTGCTTGCTCATTTGGTTTTTCTTTTATGCCATCTAGAAACATCATGGGATGTGAAATGCAGGATCCCTGTTTGGACAAGTTTAATTCACTGTTTCAATGATTTGTAATCTGGTAGAAGTTGACTTTTTTAAGCATATCCTTTGGATGGTAGAAATAGGAACTTAATTTTTGCACCATAGTCTCAAGACAGCAGACTTGAGATTTGGTTCACCTCTGTTCCCAAATCCACAAAGCTCTGTGCCATGAGAAAGACCTGGGGGTGATGGTTGACAGCAGACTGAACATGAGCCAGCAGTGTGCCCACATGGCCAAGAAGGCCAATGGCATCTTGGCTTGTATCAGAAGCAGCGTGACCAGCAGACCCAGGGAGGTTATTCTCCCTCTGTACTCAGCACAGGTGAGACTGCTCCTTGAATCCTGTGTTTAGTTCTGGGTCCCTCACCACAAGAAGGATGTTGAGGCTCTGGAGCGAGTCCAGAGAAGAGCAATGAAGCTGGTGAAGGGGTTGGAAAACAAGTCCCATGAGGAGCAGCTGGGGGAAACGGGGTTGTTTAGCCTGGAAAAGAGGAGGCTGAGGGGAGACCTCATTGCTCTCTACAACTATCTGAAAGGAGGTTGTGGAGAGGTGGGAGCTGGGCTCTTCTCCCAAGTGACAGGGGACAGGATGAGTAGGAATGGCCTCAAGCTCCACCAGGGGAGGTTTAGGCTGAACATTAGGAAATTTTTCACAGGAAGGGTCATTGGACACTGTTAGAGGCTGCCCAGGGAGGTGGTTGAGTCACCTTCCCTGGAGGTGTTTAAGGCATGGGTGGACGAGGTGCTAAGGGGCATGGTTTAGTGTTTGATAGGAATGATTGGACTTGATGACCTGTAGGTCTCTTCCAACGTGGTTATTCTATGATTCTATGATTCTATGAAATTAGCACTCTGCAGTGTGGCACTCCACTCAGCCATGGACAGCCATGGACAATTGAGTTTTCAAGTCTCTTGTTTTCCCCTCTCAATAAAAGGAGTAGTTAAATTGAAATAGTATTAGCCACTTACAAAGTTAAAAACAGCAGAGAGCACTGTACAAAGAGTTTCTCAACTTCCTCCAGAAAGTTTTGAAAAACAAAGCAGAAAGCCATATCTAGCTAGAGCTACTAACTCAACTCAATGTGTGTCAATCAATGAAATATGAGTGTGTGTCTGAAATAATCCTGTTATGAGATTCTGCTGTAATTTATTTACTTATAATTTGACAAATATAAAATGAGGATAATAATACATGTTTAGTTTCATCTTCAGTGCTGTTCAGCTGTGAGAGCTAATGTAAATTAGATGAAGTCAGGATCCACAGAAGACACAAAACACTCCAGTTTTTAATTCAGCATTTCATACCTAAGTAAAATAGATAATTTCTATTCAAAATGAAGTCCAATTCACATTGCCTCTAAATCATCCGTAATCATGTTGGCAGCTATGGGAGTATGGAAGATTCACTAACTTTGAATCCTTTTCAAAGAAATGAATACAGAATATAGCAGTTCACTCTGTAAGTTGAGATTGTGAAAACAAAGCAACCTTAAGGTTCTTTAGCAGCTTAGTAAGTATAGGAGGTACAATTTCCCCACTTCAAACTTAAGAAAAAATGTTAGCTTCCTTTACATGTCTGGAATTAGCCCTATCTCATTGCAGAAGAAGCAAAGGGAAGAGATCACTAATAGCTTCCCTACCATCTCATACACCCTGAACCCCAAAGCATGGGGAAAGTCAGACATCAGGACAACCAGAACAGAACAGCAGAAGCATAATTTCTCTGCACAGATTGTTCATCAACTCAAGGACATTCTTACTTTGCCTGTACCTAGAAAAAGTCCCTCTGTTGAAGAGTTCCAGCTGAGGTCTGTGACTATTCTTCTGGTCTCCTTGTTTGGTTTCAATGTAGGATAAAAGTGGGTTTGGATTTTTTCCTAATTTGAGCTTGTACCTATAATTCTCTCCTCTAGCAGATTTAATTTCCTTATTTTTGCAGAACTGTTACACATTGCAGTAACTTAGGAGTCTTCGGAGTCTGCCCTCTGTTTGGTGTCTGTATAATTGAAATGGATTTGCCTTAGTTGTCAGTGGCAAAGTGTCCACTGTGGGGAGGCCGTAGGCCCTGCGAGGAGAGGTTGGGACTGCTCCACTATGGACATGGCTGGTTCCATGTTCCCAGCTCTATTCTTGTTGTTCCTGGTGTTCTGTAGCTAAGGACCAAAGGATTGCATGTAGTTTATTTACATGAAATAAGTAAGAATGTTGGGAGAGGTTGCTTGAAGTGAGTATCTTCTGACCTTATCAAGTTAATAGAATAATTTCAGTTGCTTGAGTTAACTACTATTGAAGAATAGCCTGGATGAAGAATTATCCTTGCTACTGCAAGGCCTTCTGCATTCACTTGAATGTTGGGAAGATCCTGGGAGACCTCCTGCAGAGAGAAACCAAAGTAAATATGGGCTATGAATGTGATTGATAGCTTCTCTCCTAGCTGTTTCAAACCACATGTGAACCACTTCCTGAGCTGATTCATTTAGTAATTCTGTACATTTAATACATCTGAATAAACCCACGCTCCACCTGTTGTAAATGTACAAAAACAAATAATAAAAAGGTAAAACACACAACTAAATCGCTCACTCTGAATCATTCCCTCAACTGAATGATGAGCTGACAGATGGTTGGAGTTTCAAATATAGTTAAAGATACAGTCTAGAAGGGAAAGATACCTATTTTGTTATCTCACATGACAGTAACCAGACCTGTGTCTTGGATACTGGGTATCTTGAAGCCATACAGAAGTAAAATGCAAATCTTTCTTGTAGACTACTTGCTACAGTTTGGTACATGAATTGTTGGAGATGGGGGGAAGAAAGGGTTCCTCTGAGGTTATAATTTAAGAATTTAAGATTGTTTTTTATAAGGAGTTCTTTGACTACAAATGGCTCCTTTTTTTTCATTTATTTGATGGAATTATTTGGAATATTGTACTAGGGACCTTAAGTCATTCTAACCACCAAAGTGTCTACAAATATTATCTATCAATACTTCCAGCAACTTCTTCCAGAAAAACTAATCCATACTGTGCTTATTCCCGACGGCTTTTTAGCTTTGTTATTTTGGTTTTTTTTCATAGTATAAAAAATGGAGGCTTGAGATATGAAGAAAAAGCCCTAGAAAGAGAGGTCAAGAGATGTCTATGGTCTTAAGAGCAAAACCTGAACCTAACAAAGATGTTGTAATGCACAATTTAACACTGCCATCAAATGGCCAAATATATTTATTGTTGAGCAATGGTATCTCAGCTGACTGTCTATTATAAGCACTTCTAATTCTAGACAGTGCAATTGAGTCACACAAACTGAAAGCAAAACAAGAGTAACTTTCTGATTTCAGGGTTTTATGGAAATATAGTCCTGATCCTGCAGCTAGCCTTGGGAGGAGGGGCCAAGTCTTAAGGAGATGCCTTGCTGATACCTAAAGGGCTCTGTGCAGGCATGGGTTTTCATTCAAGCGGAGTCTTTTATAGGATGCAGATTTTTTCTTTATTATGAAAATTAAAGTTTTAGGAATGAGAAAGGTACTCTTTTTCTTCGCATATCAGCTGTTTGCAACTTCCATACTGTTCTCCCTGAGAGCAGATATTATTGAACAGCTGCATTTTGTCTCAAAATTCTGTAATAAATATGCAAAGTGGATATAAAGTCAGGTAGTGGAAGCTAATCATGGTCTGTCACAGTAGAGGCAAACAAGTAGGTGTACAAGCAGGTGCATACCAAAGTGAAACACAATAAGGAAAGATAGACCAACTTTGATGCTTTGATGATTGCTAGTAGTCATAGGCAGCTCTTGGTAGAAAGCTTTGTAACAGCACAAGGTAGGCTTCTGGATGAGCTAGATACCTTGGAAGGGTCCAGCAATAAGCACAAATAGAAATCACACTTATCTTTTGTTCTCATATTTAAGGTTACTGCTGAATTATTACTTGCCAGCATTATTTGCTACTTTGTTGCCTCTTGCTTTTGCTCCATTACCAATGGAATTAACCATACAAGTACATCATACAGATCTATGTAAGAAATATGCCTAAACAAGTACATCTATACACATCTAACATAAACGCTATCCAAAGTACATGAACACATAGTTCAGTAATCACTCAGAGACAAGAAATAACAAATCACTCTTTCTCACTGCCCTATAAATTTGTTGACTGGTGGTGTGCCATATAGCCCCGGGGATGGCAACGTTATTTCTAATTTTAACTTCTTAGTAGTCTCTGAAAAATCTTACAGAGCTTGAACAACCTGTACTTTTCTTCCCTGGCCAGTTATAACATTGTTGCCTAATGCAGAATTTAAAAACAAAACCAAAAACAAAACAGCAAAACAAACCGTGGTTCCAGGATATCCCTGAGATGCCATCGAGCTATCCATATCATGGCTGTTGATAAGTCCATTATTTTTGTTTGTGTCAACACTGCAGTCTCTTGTGGTTGTTTTCTGTCCAACATCTCCAGGCTTTGAAGACAACATCTTCGAGGATTTGGAGAAGGTGTTGCTTAGGGCTGTTGCATGTGCTCACCTGGCAAAGGTGCAAAACATTTTGTGATACAGCTGCTCTTTGCCATGCTCTGACAATTTTTCGAAGACAAAATGCATATAACCTTTTAAAATGATTGCCCCCTCATCTTAAGATTTATTTTACTTCACTGGTTTCTCTATACCTCTTCAGATGTCAGAGGTGCTGAGAGGACTATTGGAGGGGGGGTGGGTTGTTGTAGAAAATACCAGCAGGTATCACCATTGGTACTGTCTTCTAACTTAATGTGCAACATACTTTCTTAGTACTATCTTCTAACTTAACAAAAACATATCTTGATGAGATTTGGTTTCTATATCCCCTTTCAAAAAATTCTTTGTCTTTTTTTAGAACAGTTTTCTATACTCAGGGACAAAGGAGAAGGGTGAAATGAAGGTTAATGTATCTAATCTGTACTGAAATGCAGAAGTAGTTCTACACTAGATTATAAACATTGGTTGATTTTCATTGATTACCTATAGGTAAAGTATGTCAGTTAAAATCTACTTGATGAGTATGATGAAATTGCTTGTTGATAATATCTACTAATAAAGCAATTTCAATAAACTAATGTATTAGAAGTACATATATTTTCCTGCTATACTTACTATTCTAAGCCGGAGAACTTTTGTAGAACTGGCATGAACTCCTCCAAGTCACACAGTTTGTGCCTGGCTTTTCTTGCTGTATTTTATCATATACAATGAGCCTTTATGTTTCATACAATGTTACTGTTCATTTTTGTTCAATACAAAAAAACTTGAACTTCTTGTGGATAATTGATCTCATGCATTGCCCATCTTCTTTAACACTTTAGAAATAATCATCCTGCAGCCTTAAAATAAAACTGCATTTAATATTGAAATCACCACTCAATTTTCTAACAGAGCACCCCTCACTGCTTTAATTCAGTTCTCAATGGCCTCATCCTGGGCAGATGCTCTGACAATCACAATCCACATTTTGTCTAGTGTTGGAGAATTCTTTCACACCAAATTCATGTGAATACAGTGTAGATGTAGACTTCTTTCCGCTGCATCTCTCTCAGCTGGTTTAGAAAATTTCTCCTAACACTGCGTTACCTAATCTTTGCTTTCAATATCAAACTTTAAAGATGCAGGGTGAGTGGAGAGTAGATGTTTCAGATGGGTTTGCCACATGGAGTTTATCAACTATTTAATGATTTATACTCTTTTTTTATAGATTATGTACACTATGGTATACAGAAATTGCATTTTAAGTCATATCTTCACAGATTTTGTTCTTTAATTCTTTGTAGTGTTACTCCTTTCTCAATCCTTTCCTAGGATTTTTTAGACTTTTTAAATGGTCCTGTAAAGTTCTCAGACTTCTTTAAATCATGACACTTTTCCTATAAGGCACATTAAAAGAAAAACAATAGTGAGTATATACAAATTGGCAATGAACAGAATAGTAGAAAATTAACCACCTTATTTATTGATTGTCATAGATGATGTAAAGTCTGTTTTCCTAAAGAAATATTTTAAAACTGAAGCTAATAACAAACAAGCCATGAACACAATTTACACACCTATCCACTAAAAAAGAATCCTCCCCTTTTCCAGTTCCAACAGATGATGTTTTGCTGATTACCAGTGTGATGCTGCTTAATGTTTCACTTTAGATAAGAAATCATAGCAACCCACTTTAAATGTTATATATCCCGACCTTCTGGGGTTTTGTTTCAAGTCATCACCTTGCACAGAATACAGAGCTCATGAGAAACTAAGTTAATTGTCTTTGTCCATCTTTGTCCTTGTCATCTACTTATGAAAATGATGGCAGATCCTCTGCAGAGTTGGAAAAGGAGCGTAGATTAGTCTGTGGGCTGAGTCTGACCAATACATTATACTTCTGTCTTTAAAGTCCTGGCTTACAATAATAAAACAAAGTAAAAGTCACAGGAAAGTCTTCCTACTGTTCCAAAAAGGAGTGGTTAGCTGATTTTATCTTTACAATTTATACGCTTTTAAGGGAGTAACCATTTCCTGCACATCCTGAATTTCTCTTCTTCTTTGACCAAATAGTGACTGTTGAGGTAATTCATTTTTACTTTGCTCTTTTCTGAGCACTGACAAGTGACATGATCTTCAGGAATAATTACAATGGATAGCTCTGTCTGATTCTTATTAGATTAAAAAACGCAATGTCTCTGAAGGTACAATAGGTAAATTCCATAAATATAAAAAGGGAGTTATAGAGATGTCAAAGAAGCTGTGGAAAGCTCAGTACAATGCTAGAATTGTTGGTTCATTCAGTCAGAGAGAAGGGGACCAGATACTGAGCCTTTGCAAAGTAGCCCAATTCCGTATAAAACAATAATGCTGCTCCCCTCTTGTGTCAGCAGATGACCTTCTATTTTCCCTTCTGTGTTTGGCACATATCATTCTGACTCCTTCCCAAGCTACAAATGTGAGAAAAGAGACACTCTCCTTCCTCTGATGGAGAGGAGTCCATCCCCAGGTACTTCAGCTGCTTTTCAGGGGCTGGACTTTCAAACCCAAACACTGCAGCATTTGAGCCCTAGCTCAGCACACAGGGGGTTCATTTGTTGATAACGCTGCTCCATTGATTTAGTGGCATTACAGTAACTGAATTAGGCCCATTATGCCCTACTCAAGTGACAAAAGAAACTGCAACTATAACCCATATTTCCTCTTTACTACTGAACCATTCTAGCTGCTTAACCCTCTTGGCTTCCAGACAACCCCCTTCGCCATCCTCTCAGGTTGTTATAAGTTGAACAGGACATAAAGGTGCAATGCTATTTTCTTCATAAATGAGAAGTACAGTTTAGATCTATAAGGAGAGTACGTATTACATATCCAAGCATAACAGAAATATAACAGAGCACCCGTGAGAGCTGAGAATGAGTTCAGAAAACAATCTATAAATCTCCAGTGTTATCTTTCTGACAACCTCCTAATCTCTGCAGGTTGTTGTTAAGAGCTGCATTAAACTAGCCTGTCATTGATTCCAGCTCTCACTGCTTCTCAAAGACATACATTTCCTGTGATCAATTAGAAAAAGAGGCAACAGCTTCTTAAAAGCATCTTTACAACAAGACACTGTAATAACATGTCTCCCCAACATGTGCATCTCTGACATGTACATCACACCTTGTCAAAGTATAGCAAGTGTTTGCACCAACAACATAATTCAGTCTTCTGAAATAAGTAAAAAAGCTTAGGTTCCCCACATGGAATCAGCACCTCCAACTTCATTCCCAACAGAAAACAGTTATGTTGAAATACTGGTTGCAATTTCTTGCCATCTGTTTTAGATGAGCTCTGGATAGGAAGTAACCTCCTTAGAATATGTTGAAATCATCTCCCGAGAGAAGTGGTAGATTCCTCTATACTGGGCACTTTTAAGGTTCAGCTTGACAGGGTGTTGGGTCACCTGATGTAAACTATGCATCACCAGAAAATGTCAGACCAGATATTCCTTGAGGTCCCTTCCAACCTAGCATTCTATGATTCTATGGTTCTATGATTCCTTCCAGTGACTTAATCCTCTGAGAAGGATTCTGGCTTACTGTTCAGATTGAATATAGAAACTTACTACTTCTAAGAAAAATATTGAAAAAGGAATAGATTGTGGCTGTCTTCAGCAATGAGGGATTGGCTTAATGGACCAATTACATTTCTGTTATGGAAATTATGATTCTATTTCCATCTGTAGCAGCTGGAGAAGGTAGATTTCCTTTTTACTCCCGTTCTAGTAAAGGTAAAGTCCCATTGTGTTAATAAACTTAAATTTATTTAGTATGTGCTCACCCCAAAGAGGCTTCTGTACAAATATTGGATCATATCCCTGGTTTCTCTACAGGACCGTAAATATAGGTTGGAGAAAAAGATGTAGAGATGGGAGAAGATGAATGCTATATTCTGTTGCTCAGTACGGTAAATGTTATTTTATACTGGATTGTTCAGTTTCAGAAATACACAATACACAATGTCACAAATATCAAGACTCTACTCTCTTGTGTCACTCCTTTTTTTTTTCTTTTTTAAAATCTTGCTTTGTGCTTAAAAAAAATTAAAAAGATATTAGCCTTTAAACTACTATACTTATTCAAGACTTGTAGTAGTCTGTCACCTTAGAAAGGAAATACAGTAGAAGAGGAAGATAATGATCTTTTGAAATTAAAATACATATTCTCCACAATTATTGAACTGTGTAGCTGAGATAAAGTAGTACAAATTCCATTTCACATCTTTGGAGGAACTGACACTGACAAAGAAAGTCCTTAGCTTTTAGAAATTTTAAGATGAAACATTGTAAAATTGCAGGAAAAGGATGGATCTGTTTCAGTGTGCACTTGCAACGCTCCATATAATTAGCAGGCTAAGCGGTAGAGCTGTATTTAGCTCACTAGCTCTTAAATGGAGTTACTTCCATTTGTTTACTGAATGTCTCTACCCACTAAAGGCTAATGAACTAGTAATGGATCTGTCAGAAAGCGGAAAAGACAAATACCTCTAAATGTTGCTATTATAGCCTAAGAATGTGGCTATTATTGTTCCCCTAACTCATGATCTTCATAAGAAGGAAAGCAGTAGGAGATTAGGTATTCAATGGGTGTAAGGAACCACAAGCATAATTTATGTACTAATGGAGTGGAAGGAAGGAGAGTAGCAATCATTAGAAAACAACAAAATAAACCAGTGTATTCTTCCTGCATATTCCTGTTATGGCTTTTCCCTCTCTAGTTCCATGTATGCTATATATAACCTTAAATTCTGAATCAAAATCAGTGTCCTACTGCAGTTACACAGAGAGTCTCAGGTCTGTAAAAGCTTGTTACTGTGCTTTTCCTTGATCTTCATGGGTGGGGAAGAAACACACAAGAAGGGAGAGATGAGTCTCTTTTTCAAACAATAAGTCCTATATTGAAAAAAAAAGTCCCAGATTGGGTTATGGGACTTGTAAGGAGCAAAGCCTAAGCTACCTTCACTGGGTCCTTATTTGTGACCCTATGGATAGACTGAGGGCAAAAAAAGACTTGGATATAATTGCATCTAATCTGACAACAAATGTAGCAGGATGTTCCTGGAGAGAGGGAAGACAAGATTCACTGAAACAAGTGACGGAAGAATACTTCATCACCACACTGCAATCTTGATACCAAGGGTGAATGAAAGTCAATACCATGGAAGGAATGTGCATGGTTGATGGAACTTATGCTTCCTCTCTTGATTCTGCAGATAAAAACAACCTTAGACATGCCAATCAGTTTGTCAGCTATGAGTTCTTGAAAATGCACCTGTTTTTCCAGACTAAATCCTTGGTCTTATTTAATTATGGCATCACCCCATTCCACATCTCTCTCTCCCTCCTAGGACTATTCTCTCTAGAAAATCTATAACGCACCAGCTAGAAGGTAAAATGAAACCTATTGAGAGCCTAACCCCACTAGCATGTCATGAGGTTACATAGAAAAGATATTATCAGAAAAAAATCCCAGGTCCTTGGATGTGTCCTTGAGCACAAATGTTTCCAAAACTGCTACAGGACAAACAGCACACACAGATGTGTTTCGGATATGGCTATCATTCTCATTCATTTTATAGAGAACCTTAAATAAGCACATTTGCAGTTAATTTTCTAATCCTTGCCTTTGCTTATACCATCACACAGTCTGTCCTACAAATTTCTGTGGGGTGGTGCTTGCTTAAAGAAAGACTGAATTCAGCTCACATTTAAACTTTTTTGTAAGTCAGAAAACAGATCAAAAGTCAAAGTGAATTACACATACCCTGCTTGAAATTCATCCACTTAAACAAAGGGCCAGTAAGGTACTTGAGCCAGTCAAGTTATAAACCTCAGGGTGTAAGGGGGAGATGCAGCATTCACAGAAAAGATCAAATAATAGAAGTATTATACTTTAAGGCCAGTTTAAACTAACAGAAATTTCTATATGAATAATGAAAACAGGGTCAGTGACTGCCTGAAAACTACACTATATTTTATAGGTTTTCCATTCCCATGAAACTGTATTATTAAATTTAGTCCAAATATCCTCTGTCCAAAAAACAACCGAGACAGCCCTGGACAGACTGCCTTTTCAGTTGCATAGATGTAATATGAAGTACAATCACTTAGGGATAATTTTTTTTATGCATATGAATGCTATGCCAGTGAAAGCAGACCAATATTTACATATCGAGTAAACAGAACTATTAATGCTTTAATGATAGAATTAAATAATATCTGCCTTTAAAAATTAATGGAGAAGTTCCATACTGTTCATACGTTGGAAAAGTTCTTTTGTCCAACTTGTAACATTTCTCACCTTTAGAGACAACTGTTCTTGTAAATATGGAAAATTTTTCCTTTATAGTACAATTTCAACATTTTTCCATAGTCTGTTATTATTACTTCCCTACAGAGTTTAATTTTTCTTCTTCAGTCCCCTCTGGTAGTGTTATTCTACACTTCTTAAAATTTTATGAGGAGATTATATTTATGACCTTTGTTACAGTTGATCTAGTGTTATTTCATTCCCTTCGCACCTGGAGGCTTGGATAAGTTTAGATTGTACCTTGTGTCAGAGTTTGACTCTGAACAAGCACAGGGGAAGCAGAAGAGACTCCCCAGAATCAGAAATGCTTCTTTACTCTCTACCTAGCACAAATTTTGACTTTCAAAATGATACATGGCTACAGGAATAGATCAGTTCTGCCACAGATAGCGCAGTTTGCCAAAGCAAAGACCCAGAGTTTCAATATCTGCATTAATACTTTATTAAACACAAACATGAGATATTTCTACTGCCCCTCTGATGACAGTTTCCAGATTCCTTACCTACCTTCAAGGTATATAAAATATGAATCATAGAATCATAGAATGGTTTGAGTTGGAAGGGGCCTTAAAGGTCACCTAATTCCAACCCCCTGACATGGGCAGGGGCACCTTCCACTAGACCAGGCTGCCCAAGGACCCATCCAACCTGACCTTGAACACCTCCAGGGATGGGGCAGCCATGACTTCCCAGGGCAGAGTGTTCCACCCTCATTGTGAAGAAATTCCAACTTATATCTAGTGTAGATCTGCCCCTCTCCAAATTATAGCAATTCCCCCTAGTCCTCTCACTACAAGTCTTTGCAAAAAGTCCTTCCTCAGCTTTCTTGTACACCCCTCTCAGGTGCCAAAAGGCCTCTATAAAGTCTCATTGGGGCCTTCAATTCTCCAGGCTGAACCAGCCCAACTCTCTCAGCCTGTCCTCATATGGGAGGTTCTCCAGTCCTCCAGTCATTCCCTGGATTCATTCCAAGATTCCCATATCTTTCATACGTTGTGGATTCCAGAACTGGATACAATACTCCAGGTGAGGTCTCCCAAGCAAGGAATAGAAAGGTTGAATCACCTCCCTCAACCTACTGGCCACGTTTCTTTTGATGGAGCCCAGAACACAGGTGGCTTTCTGGACCGTGAGCATGCATTGCCAGTTCATATCAAGCTTCTCATCAATCTGCACCCCCAAGCCCTTCTCTGCAGGGCTGCTCTCAATCATATCATCTCCCATCCTGTATTGAAACCAGGGATTGGCCTGACCCAGGTTTAGGACCTTGCAATTGGCGTCATTGAACCTCATGAGATTCACACATGCCCACTTCTCCAGATTGTCCAGGCCTCTCTGGATGACATCTTGTCCTTCCAGTGTGGGAACTACACCACTCAGCATCTGCAAACTTGCTGAGGGTGCACTTGTTCTCACTGTAGATATCATTGATGAAGATATTAAACAACACCAGTCCCAGTATGGACCCCTGAGGGACACCACTTGTCACAGACCTCCATCTGGACTTTGAGCCATCAACCACTACTCTCTGAATATGACAACCCAACTAGTTTCTTATCCACTGTGCTGTCCATCAATCAGATCCATCTCTCTCCAATTTAGAGAGAAGGATGTTGTAGGGGACCATGTCCAAGGCTTTACAGAAGTTCAGATAGATCACATCAACTGGTATTCCCAGGTCATATCTTGTGGATATAGTTTAACACTACAATTTTTTAGTGACAGAAATAATTATGACCTAATTCTTGCAAAGTAACAGGCAAAGAATCTGACGCCTAGCTTTTAAGTTTAGTATGACCATTAGAAAAAGTTCAAACCATGATTTAACAACTTATGATAGTGTAGACTGAACTTCCTTTGCTGGGGCAATAAAAAAACCCCAACAAGTCAAAGAAAATTCCTTTTCTGCTGAAACTAGGGTATTGAAAGGAGAGTCACTTTTGCAGAAGAACATAAGATTCAAGAAAAAAATAATATTTCTATTTCCTCAGAATATATCCTTTACAGCTATATTTGCTCTTCACTCAAATACGCACACAAACTCTGTGTAAGAATGAGAATGGCATAGGGGCCACTATGAAAATGTACTTTAGTTACTCAACTGATCATCATGTCTAATTCCATATGATTAGTCCAGCATTTCTAGAGAAAACTTAGCAGTACTCATTAAAAATTATGTTAGCAATAATCCGTTCTGAAGCACTATTTATTTTTAACTCAGTACGTAGAGATTTAGCAGGAACTGAATCACGTTACACATCACTGTGAGCTCCATCTTTGAAACACTGAGACCTCTGGTCTTGATGCAGTGAAGTGTGAAAGCCCCAGATTGTGAAAAATGTTTTAGCACAGCTGTCTGCAAATATAGGCATAGTACTACACATATGTCTCTCAAGAAATTTTATGCAACTCACTACCAGTCTCTGTTACAACTTTAACACCTCAATGCTCTTTGGTGCTACGATATCTCACCTCCCTTTTTGTGTCTCATCTTCTCTTGGATTCACAATTGCTTACCATCCTTGTGTGCTAATTGTGAGAAGCAATGTCAGGAAATATTAATGCAGTTGACAGTCACATTTTACTCCTTCTGGAAAACCAGCTTACTTTCACCATGCCCTGTTTATCATTTCCCTCTGTTCCTGTTGAAAACAAGGTCCATGTTGTGAATGGTCAAATGCAACACATGCACCAGTGGGATGGGCAATGTTTAGCAGCCCCTCATCCCAAATCTGTCAGAATCATTGTGATCAGTTGCAACCTTAGCCTAGAGAAATTTAACTTCGATCTTAAATTTGAAAGTAATGTAGAAGAAGCTGTTTTCTGTAATCTGGAAAAATTCTGTCTTCACAGTATGTGACTTCTTTGTTTTGATCAGATATCATCCCTTGTTTATAAAGGTTCCAAGCTGTTTGAAAGTAGGCTTATACACATTTTACTTAAGAAAGTATATAGTAAGGACAACTTGCATGCTTGGATCTTTGGTCATTAGATGACCAAAGATAGACACTGTCTCTAACGTAAAGTGGAACTTGTCAGGAGATATCATTCTTTTTTGGTAGAAATTGATTGAAAAAAAGCACAAATTACATTATATTAATTCATTTATATTATTTTATATGCCTGCAAATGCCTTGTTACCCTATTTTGTATGTTTACCTTATTTATATATAATTACATTTTAAAAATAAATTAACTTATATATATATTATATACATTTTAGCTCTAATGGTTTCCAAAATAACACTTCTTCTTTAAGTAGGGAAATATCCTGCATATCTTGTAATGATTTTACAAAGTTATTGCTGGCTCTTCATGAAGTTGCATTGAAAAACACTCAAATTATTTTGTAGTGTATCTTAAAAATGGAAACACTATGGAAACTATAATGGTACATTTCTGCTGAGGTTTGTATGAAATGTTTCCAAAGAAACTTCACTGTAGGACAGAAAAATCCTATCTTTACATCCTACAGCAATATTTATATTACACCTCACAAAACGATTGGACAAGATGATCTGGTGGGTCTCTTCCAACCTGGTTATTCTATGAAAAGAGAACTGGAATGGCTTATTGTGGAAGGAACTGGTAGTACATGTGCCTCTATATGTTTCATATAAAATTCATAACAGTAGTCAGATCAGACAGGCCCCAACTCAGGATGATTCTGATCTCAAATTTACCTCTGAACCTGCTATCCAGATCTGTGTTCTGGTATCCCTGAATATTAATCAATGAAACTTGGATGGTTACAGAACTCCAGGGATATTCAATAAACCTAAGGAAGCTGGGTACCCAGTTACCACCTGAACTGTGTTACGAGCTGGCTGCACAGGTCTTTTGATTATGTAATTTTCCTTTTCAATTCACAATTCAGCTGTGATCAGAATTTATGCAGAATTCTTTCTTAAGTAGTCTTGAGTCAGCCAAATGACCAGCCTGCTGGTATGGTCTTTGGATATTGTACAGCAATGGGGAGGGAGTTGTATTTTTTTTTTATGAAGACTGAATAACAATTGAAATTGTGTAATATTAGAAATATTTTGCTTGGGAATAAGAGCACACATATTGTTTTAATGTTTGATTTCTTGCTGTCTGAAATCAATGCTGTATTTCTATATGCATTTATTCAGGATAAACATAAGGCATTTTATGACTGAGTTTACAAAACTGTTTGTTATACACATTGCATGCTTTATCAGAATGAAAAAACTGCTGTGGACTACAAAGGATTTTTTAAGATACATTCAGAAAAATAAATATTGAAGAAGAAAGTATGCATTGTGCACTTTTTAAAAGCCTAAGATATTTCAGAAAGTGAATATGTTTTATAGATATTTCTGTATTTAAAAATGGAGGATTTAATTTTTAATGACTCCTCAGTACTTAGGGATCTCTTGTCATGTTAGGTTTATTTTTTTACTGCCTTTTACTCTCATGGATACTATGAAATGTTCAGTTTTATGTTTTAGGAAGAAGTTCTATGGCTTGTAGTTACTTGTGAAATCTGAAATACTGAGGTCTTGATGGGGTTTTTTTGGTGGTTTTTTTTTGGTTATAGTTACAAAGTGTTGTTATGTCCCAACACGCATTTTAAAGGCCAGTTCAATCAAGGAAATTTAGATAACACTCACAAACCAAAGCAAAGATTAAAGTGTCTCCATAACATCATAGTTTAAAATGCTGCCCTTCTGAAGATTAAATAAAAGACTATCAAGAGGTTTGATGTGCTAGACTGAGCACTCTGGGACCACTAAGAACTTTCTCAATGGCAATACAAGAGTTCCCTTCTCAGAGGGATGAGATAAGTGAGATGGAGAGAGGGCACTGGAAGACTGATACACTTCTGCAAGCACATGGACTGTGAAGCTGTGTTTTATCTCATGTTTCAAGATTCACAGGTATTCCATGCAGCATTGTTTGATGGCCCAGGGCTCAGTGCTGGGTCCAGTCCTGTTCAATGTCTTCATCAATGACCTGGATGAAGGCATTGAGGGTACCCTTAGCAAGTTTGCAGATGACACAAAGCTGTGTGCAACTGTCGATCTGCTGGAGGGTAGGGAGGCTCTGCAAAGGGACCTAAACAGGTTGGACTGCTGGGCAGAGTACAATGGCATGAGGTTTAACACGACCAAATGCTGGGTCCTGTACTAGGGGCACAACAACCCTATGCAGAACTACAGACTGGGAGAAGTCTGGCTGGAAAACTGCCAAGAGGAGAGGGGCCTGGGGGTGTTGGTTGACAACCGACTGAGCATGAGTCAGCAGTGTGCCCAGGTGGCCAAGAAGGCCAATGGCATCCTGGCTTGGATCAGAAATGGTGTGACCAGCAGGTCCAGAGAGGTGATTCTCCCTCTGTACTCTGCACTGGTGAGTAGGCTCCTTGAATCCTGTGTTCAGTTCTGGGCCCCTCACCACCAGAAGGATGTTGAGGCTCTGGAGCAAGTCCAGAGAAGAGCAACGAAGCTGGTGAAAGGTCTGGAGAACAAACCCTATGAGGAGTGTCTGAGAGAGCTGGGGTTGTTTAGCCTGGAAAAGAGGAGGCTGAGAGGAGACCTCATTACTCTCTACAACTGCCTGAAAGGAGGTTGTGGAGAGGAGGGAGATGGGTTCTTCTCCCAAGTGACAGGGGACAGGACAAGAGGAAATGGCCTCCAGTTCCACCAGGGGAGATTTAGGCTAGAGATTAGGAGGAGGTTTTTCACAGAAAGGGTCATTGGGCATTGGAATAGGCTGCCCAGGGAGGTGGTTGATTCACCTTCCCTGGAGGTGTTTAAGGCATGGGTAGGTGAGGTACTGAGGGACATGGTTTAGTGTTTGATTGGAATGATTGGACTCGATGATCCAATGGGTCTCTTCCAACCTGGTTGGTCTATGATTCTATGATTCTACGATTCTATAATAACTCTACAAGAAGCTAACACAAGTGATGTGTGAGAGGCAAACCCCCATATTTTAGCTTTAACTGAAGCAAACTAATTAGAACTGTAAAAAAAATTCAGTGTACTTCCAGGTCTTCAGTACGTCGTTATGAGCATTTTTGCCTGCAAGGGTTGGAAAGGGAGTTTGGCTGAGGTCAGCATGGTCAATGCACATGACAGTCAACCAGAAGCTGGTATTGTGAATGTATGTCCCTGTGGTCATACATATTAATTAAAGAAGGATATGTAATTCCACAAGCCTTAGCCACAGGTTGCACACAGCATGAAATTACTCAAACCAGTATTAGGAAAGATATGGGAGCAGAAAAGCATTGTAAAGTCACAGATTTCAATTAAGCATTTAGCATATATCTCCAGGGCACTATAGACTGTGACAGACTAGAGCAATACTGTTTAGGAAATAAACACCTCCCCAAATCCTGTGTTTACAATGCAAAACCTACAGTTCCTCAACATGGTGCTGAGATTAAAAAGCACCGGTAAGCTGGAAATGTCTCCATTTGCTGCGTCTGCTTCCTAATCTCATTATGGTATTACCTCCCATATACCGTCTTTAAGGCAAATTCCTTGTAAATGTGAATAAGTTTTCAGAGTGTACTGATGGAACAAGGCAGGTTTCTTAGTAAAAGAAAATTTGAAACTGAAATTCCATGCAAAACAACATCACATAGGCTTCCTTTCCCAGCAAAGTCTGAACTAATTGTCTTTCACAATCCTTCCAGATAAGCTATTCCATGATTGTGTGCATTGTCCTCTTGGCAGCAGTATAGACAAAACCCAGAATCTAGAAGGGCAAGATATTCTCAGTCCAACTGAGATATTAAATCTTAGCATGATTATGTTGCTGTGTACCTGGACCTAATAATAACAACAAAGTGTAGAATTTAATCCTTACAGAAGTAGAGAAACTTTAGCTAAAGTGACTAAAATAGAAAGCCTGAAACTAACTAGATACATAAAGTAATAGTACACCTCTTTTGTGATGAAGTAGCATATACTTTCAAATAGGGTTTGGAAACCATGAACTAGTCCTTTTTAAGCTGTTCCTACATAGCTCATTTTGTCTTGACTATGTGGTAGAATTGTAGTGGGTTGTGCTTGGTTTTTGTTCACTAACGGACCCTACCACTTGTCTCCTGGAACAAAAGCGGTTCTGAAGAAATCCATGTCTTAACATCCTCTATGAAATTTCCTAAATGTTGGGTGCAATGCTAGGAAAGAAGGGGAAAGACTCCTATTTGTCTTCCTAGAAAACTCTCTGAATTTGGATATTTCCAGTCTGCTATTAGAAATTGCAGCAGAGGATTGGAATAGGATGCAGGTGAGATCTGCCCAGAGATTACCTTAGTTTGTGCCAAGGGCTAAGCAATTCCTGATTAGTTTCTGGATTAACTGGAGCCTCATAAAAGCATTGTATAGTTATCTTTCCTTCCTGCTTGAGCTCTGCACAATTGCTTTGCAGTCAGAGCCAAGGATCTTACAAGGATAGGGGACACTATGATTAAAACCTCTTTCTTTCAAATAATAGCTAGACAGCAATTTCTATCAAACTGCTCTGTACATGAAAATCTGTCTTGCGAAAGGCAGAGTTAGTTAATATCATGATGCTGGTTAATAATGAAAACATGTCACAAGCTTGCCTCAGAAAACTACAAATTTGTTTTTTTAGAAAAAAAGAATGTCAGTTCCTTTCAGAAATTCAGCTTTTTGCTATAAGCTCCTGTGACACTGGTGCTCAAATGCCTATATTTTATCAGCTTATGCAGCAAGAATAAACAGCTATGCAGTCTCCTCTTTCAGAGCTTGATAGCGAGGAACTATTTGCTGTCAGGCACTGGGAGTTTGTTTAAATGTTATATTCTGCATCATACTATCTTCCCAAGAAGTGGTTTAATTTTGCCTAAACATTTTAATTGTGATCCTAAGGGAAGGGAAATCATTGCCCACATTAAACATGAATCCCATTATACTAAAATGTTTATGTTCCTCCAAGGCTATTTATAGATACTTTGCTAGTGTATGAAATTGTAAAAGGCTAGAGCTGAACAATCATCTCCTGGCTCTGCTTTGCAGGCTGAACTTCGGCTTATTCATTCAAACAGTCAGGTGAGGCATAGGAACAGTGTTTCTTACAGCATAACCATGATTTCCTCTAAATATTTATGTCTGGCTTATTGAGTCAGGGCAGATGCCAGTGGAAAGGGGTATGTTCAGCAACTGAGAGTAGGTATTAGCATTGCAGATTTACAGGAGAATAGGGTGTGGATATAAGTCATAGGGGAAAAAAACCAAACCATAATTGAATAAACAGTAGGTTTGCCACAAAACTGTAGTTAGAGGAATGAAGACCTTTACTGTCTTATTCTTGTCTTGTAAGTGTGATACATCTAGTCTTGAACTTTCAACAAATATCTTTTCCTGCTTCATTCAAAATACATTGAACAACTGTTTAAAAGGCTTGAACCAAAGGCTGTACAAAGCTTACCTATGTGAGCAGAACTCCATATTTTTTGATGTTTTTTTCACTCATGTCAGTAATGATCTCTTCCTCCCCAGAAGTGTCCTTGAAAAAATGAGATAACAGAGTCTTTACTGTTAGTAATTCCTATAGCAAACTAATCTGTTTTACAAATGTAAATATCTTTGTATTATGCACCAAATAGTACCTTAATGCAGCTTTGGATCTGTTTCATAGAGTCTTCTTTTTCAAATGTTCATAAAGCAAGTGAAAGCCTGGCTTCCTCTACTCAAATGGAACAGAAAAGGGAAATTAGGTAACTGACAACACAGTATGTGACTCTTTAAACAAGGAAATGTGGAGATTTAACACTAAATACAATTGCAATTACTTTACAGAAGCGACATCAGGAGAAATAGATTTTCTACCAGGGTATTACTAGACTGAGCATGTGGTCAATAAAAATAAACATAATTTTAAACATTTAATAAAAAAATATCACCGATAACTAAATAACACTTAGGGTAATACCTATGTGTCAGAAACTATTGCTTACCTGGAAACTACCGAGGGAACATCTTAACTTCTGTCAAAGGTGAAAAGTCTAAGAAAGAGAAATCAATTATGTATTTCTTAGTACTCAGCATAGTCTCATGCATTTTTGCATTATCAATAAAAATTAGTTTTACTTCAAAAAGAATTTCAGTAAAGAAAATCATGTTGTTATAAAATTGGGACCTGATTTTGACTTACAAAGCCCAGGATTCCTGGAAAGCAATCCAATATGGATTCGTAAACCTTTAAGACTGCAATAAATAGAAATTGGTTTATGTTGTATTTTTGATTTTTCCCCCAATAATTTTTAAAACTACTAATGTGGATTTTCACTTTTAGTAGTAATTACAGGAAATTTTATCCTTCCTGAAATAATGTTCACTCTCCCATATATTGAGATAGACTGTTAACGTCTCACTGAGCTAGCTGGCCTCTGAGTTAAATTTCTTCCTGTCCATGCATCATTACCTAAGAATAAACTATAATAAAAATGAAAGAGCAGTGGAAATTGCCAGGAAGAACCTAGCAGTATCACCAAAGTTTTGCTCTTTTTTTCCCTCCTTTCTTTCACCTACTTGACAGTCTTAAATTGATCACATGACCCTGCTGACAGTAAAACTGTGGAACTGCATTTCCTAATATCCACAGCATCACGGGAAACATCCATTTCTAGGAACCCCTGAGTGCTGAGTTAATATTGCAAGCTTATCTGGTCCTGCATAATTACTTATAATGACAAAAAGGACTACCAGAACATAAAGTTTTTTTCAGCAGGCACTGTCATTTCTGCATAGTGTTTTATATTGTCTAGACTCTGTCTCCCCAGCTCCAATGAAACCTCAGTTAATGTGCAACATAAAAGAGGGTAAAACATTTTGATTACTTGTAGCATGGAGACACAAAATGATTCCAGCAATATATTTTAACATAATATTCTAGCCTTTTTGAAAATAGTGTTGCAATTACTTTTTTTCTTGATGTTAAGAGGAAAGTAATGCATTACAAAACAAAAAGAAAGTTGTGCATCATTTTTAGGATGTTTGTAGCCCAGGTACCTATATATATGTGTGTGTGTGTGTGTGTGTGTGTGTATATCTATTTATGCATGTTCATGCATGCATGAATAATTTAGTCAGCTGAACAAAAACAGGATATGAAGTTGAAATTGCACATTGTTACAAAGTACACAGGATTTTTGAAGTGCTGTTAGTACTTAGTGCCAAGTCTACGTAGACTAATAATTGACAACTGGCAGGATTTAAAACCTCCAGTTTAAATGGGGGTGATCTCTTCCTTATATATATATATTAGTTGAAAATTGTAGAAAGTTATGTCACTTTCAATGTGTTTATATTTTATCATCTAGAGTAACTAGTTTACAAAGTTTCTAAGATCAAGCAGAGTCAGTCATTTAATGACATTAGTGACCACTACTCTACCTTAAATATCTGCAATGAATGGTCAAGAGGATCTTTACACGGGCAGTCAACTGTGTTTCTTTGTGTCAATAGTATGTATTTTCTCATGCTTAAAGTTAGCCTGACTGCCAAAAAGGATCTTTTGGAGAAAAACAAGCAGGCAATGGAAGAATGACTAAAACCCATTCTCTCTTACAGTTATGGGAGTGCAGAGTTCTGAAAGCATTTATGAAGGACTATGTCTTGTTCTGAAGCTGTGCTTACCACTGGTGATTTTGCACAGCCACTACTTTGCAGAACACTGCTCCATCTTGACCTTGGGATAGGAGGGGAGCAATAAGCAGTGTTGATCATATAGGGAAGATGCCACACTCTCTGACCTTGAAAAAGAAGCAAGGGCTGTGAGAATTATTCAGAAGTAACAAGGGCAAAGAACAGATGTGTTTCTAGAATCTGAATAATTTTGCTACCTCTTCTTATTTATTTCTACTGATTTCTTTTTTTTTTTTTTTCAATGAGAGGTATTTTTCATTCTTTGCTATCCAGCATTTGTAGATGATGTAAAAGGCATTTCCTAACAGGTAACAAGTAAATATTATGTCTCTTGTGTTAATACAAGACCTGGGGGTGTTGATCGACAGCCGACTGAACATGAGCCAGCAGTGTGCCCAGGTGGCCAAGAAGACCAATGGCATCCTGGCTTGGATCAGAAATGGTGTGACCAGCAGGTCCAGGGAGGTGATTCTCCCTCTGTACTCAGCACTGGTGAGGCCGCTCCTTGAATATTGTGTCCAGTTCTCGGCCCCTTACCACAAGAAGGATGTTGAGGCTCTGGAGCAAGTCCAGAGAAGAATAACGAGGCTGGTGAAGGGGCTGGAGAACAGACCCTATGAGGAGCGTCTGAGAGAGCTGGGGTTGTTTAGCCTGGAGAAGAGGAAGCTGAGAGGAGACCTCATTACTCTCTAGAACTACCTGAAAGGTGGTTGTGGAGTGGAGGGAGCTGGCCTCTTCTCCCAAGTGACAGGGGACAGGACAAGAGGAAATGGTCTCCAGCTCCGCCAGGGGAGATTTAGGCTAGAGATTAGGAGGAGGTTTTTCACAGAAAGGGTCATTGGGCATTGGAATAGGCTGCCCAGGGAGGTGGTTGATTCACCTTCCCTGGAGGTGTTTAAGACACGGGTGGATGAGGTATTGAGGGACTTGGTTTAGTGTTAGATAGGAATGGTTGGACTAGAAGATCCGATGGGTCCCTTCGAACCTGGTTGTTCTGTGATTCTGTGATTCTGTGATTCTGTGATTTGAAGGACTTAAGAGTTCAGAGGCAGAAAAAGAACATTTGAACCAATGTGTCCAACCTGGAAAAGTCCACTTAATCCAGGGATTTATCTGGGTAGGAATGACGTCTGTCTACTAATGGAATGGAATTTTACACCTTTCCTATAAATACTAATACTAATTAAGTTTGTAACTTATGCATTTTTCAGACTTTTTAATCTCCTGCATACCAGTTTTGTGAAGGTGTATGACCAATGAGGGACCTGTTTCATCCATAATAGTATAAAGAATTCTTTACGTGACTTCTCTATAATTTCACTTCTCATAGTTAGAAATTGGTGAGATTCTAACTGTATATTCTCTACACTAATATAGTAATAAACTGTGGTTTTACTTCAGTTTTTAGCATATTTCAATAGGTTAATTTCTTTCCTAAGGAAAGTCTGCATAGGATGTCTTATACGAGGAGGAACTGGATGGTGCCACCTAAATATTTATGTGTGATGGGTTGGGGGAAAAGGGGTATATTATTCTGTACATTTTATGGGGTTGTTTCTTAATTTGGATCCTTAGAACCTCATTGTAACATTGTATCATAAAATAGAAACATTGATCAAATAAAGAGGGTAAATTAATAAGATGCTGCATTTTAAATTTTGAGAACTACAGAAGCAGCCTGAGACTTTGCTGCAAATTAAGGCTAAATCATGGCACATAGATGCTTGAAGGTTAAGTACAAAAAGTCAAAATATAGCTTCCTCCTAATGTAAACAAAGAAGGACATATCACAGTATGAATTATATCTGCTTGAAAGGAGTTAATATGGTGTACAATAATATAACATTCGTTATCTTGCTTATAAAACCTGTATATATGTAGAATCATAGAATAACCAGGTTGGAAGAGAATCACAGGATCATCAAGTCCAACCATTCCTATCTAACACTAAACCAAGTCCCTCAAGACCTCATCCACCCGTGCCTTAAACACCTCCAGGGAAGGCGAGTCAACCACCTCCCTGGGTAGCCTGTTCCAATTCCCAGTGACCCTTTCTGTGAAGAATTTTTAACTAATGTCCAGCCTAAATCTTCCCTGGTGGAGCTTGAGGCGATTCCTTCTTGTCCTCTCCCCGGTTACTTGGGAGAAGAGGCCAGCTCCCTCCTCTCTACGACCTCCTTTCAGGTAGTTGTAGAGAGTAATGAGGTCTCCTCTCAGCCTCCTCTTCTCCAGGCTAAACAACCCCAGCTCTCTCAGACGCTCCTCATAGGGTCTGTTCTCCAGCCCCTTCACCAGCCTCATCGCTCTTCTCTGGACTTGCTCCAGAGCCTCAACATCCTTCTTGTGGTGAGGGGCCCAGAACTGGACACAACATTCAAGGAGCGGTCTCACCAGTGCTGAGTACAGAGGGAGAATCACCTCCCTGGACCTGCTGGTCACACCATTTCTGATCCAAGCCAGGATGCCATTGGCTTTCTTGGCCACCTGGGCACACTGCTGTTCAGTTGGCTGTTGACCAACACCCCCAGGTCCCTCTCCTCCTGGCAGCTTTCTAGACAGACTTCTCCTAGTCTGTAGCTCTGCATAGGGTTGTTGTGCCCCAAGTGCAGGACCCGGCATTTGGCCTTGTTAAACCTCATGCCATAGGTCTCAGCCTAGCGATCCAGCCTGGTCAGATCCCTTTGAAGATCCTTCCTACCCTCCATCAGATCCATGCTTCCTTCCAGCATAGTGTTATGAGCAAACTTGCTAAGGGTGCAATCAATGCCTTCATCCAGGTCATTGATGAAGACATAGAACAGGGCTGGACCCAGCACTACAGTGCTGGACACAGCACTATTTAATTCCTTATGGATTCTAGAGGCCATACAACTGTTAGCTGTACCCAGTCCATGGACATAGCTCAATCAAATTTTCTTCCACATACTACCAACAGATAACACTTGAATTAGTTTCAAATACAGACCACTGGCCAAGAAGAACAATTGCTTACAGGAAAGACTTTGAGGCTATGAAATTGCAATTCAGTGTTCTGATTAAAGAGGCTCTAATGCTCTTCATTTATCATTCTAAATTCCAGTTGAAGTAATAACAGAACCCACCACCAAATGTTTTATTTAGTTAGTTGTTTTTTTAATGACATGTTCACTGATTGACACTGAATTTATCTTTCTCTTCCCTCACCCCCCATATTAATGTTAAAAAATAATAAAAGAAGCCTTATGTTCTCTGCAAAAAATTTGGTGGGCATATTCCTTAGTCCTATATTATAGGATATGAAACTCTATTTTCACAATAATGTTATGATTACAGTAATGTGTCTTCACTACAATAATTCCTTATTTAGAAAATTCTTGCACAAATTAGAGAGACTGAGCGAATCTTCTTTCTTTCTAAACCTCTGCAAATAGGTAGATGTTTATGGTTTTCATATTGCAGTGCTTATCATGTACCCTTTGCCTTTCTCAGTTGCATTTTAGTGATCATTATCAGAATGGCCCAAAACTGTGCTGTCCCTTTCACATTTCTCATTTTCAGTACAGAGACACATGTCAAACGTCAACATTGACATAGTATTTTGACTTCTTTGAATATTATTTACCAATCTAAGTTTTCAGTGATTCACATTTAGCTAGCACTTCTGATCATACCCAATGAAATCTGCTCTGCACTAAGATCAAAGGCATAGGGAATCATTATTCTGATTCACCAAGCATAAGGAGTCATAAAGATATTTTTATGACAGTCTGGCAAGGACAAAAAAAAATGTCTCAGCACTAAACCCTGTAAAGAATTGTGATTATAACATAATGACAGATGATGAAAATTAAATCCATTCCTAGAATATGAGTTGTAAAGATTTATATAACTGTAGTCTGAAGCAGGTAATTTGCTTGCTCTCATTAGGCAATGGGGCCTGAGAGGGGTGGGTTATGTCTTAGGCAGAATCTCAGCTGCTCTTTCATTCCTTTAAACTTTTGCAACACAGACCTTCCTTTCTTCCCTAGCTAAGACCAGACCTTGATATTCGTAGGCTCAAAGGACAGTAAAAAACACTGGTGTGCCCAAACAGAGAGGTAGCTCTGCTATTCAACCTTTAGAAATTTTTTCAGGGAACCAGTCTTCCTTTCTACTTTCACAGAGAAAAATTCCTTTGTACTTTTCCTGAGAAAACAGTGAGCTGCAGAAATGCACACTATTATACATACAGTTTTGGGGTAATGACAACATTTGCACCAATATTCATTCCTGCCTAATTTCATATGACAAGTCCCTTCCTGTTTCTTATACAAACTTTATTAAGCTAATCATTACAAAAGGATTTGTCAAAGTTTGTCAGAGTGGTTGTTTCTGTACAAAGGTTTGCTGTAATTGATATGATACAATGTGTTGTTATATGTATATCTGTAAGAACAGCACAGAAAACATACAGGTAAAATAATGTAAATACATATAATTCAAATTACAATGACAAAGCTAGGTTTTCTCCAACACTGCTCAGTATCTACTTGGTCAGCAGAATTCCTTTAGAACTAAGAATATTTTTAAAAAGCCTAAATAGCACAAATATAAATTCTCAGTCACATGAAATATATGAAAGGAAAATAAATTAGAAACAAATATTTCCCAAAATACTTCTACTGTTCTTAATTGAAAAGATATATTTTACAAAGATGGAAGCTGAAGCTCATCAAATATCCAAATTTATCATTTTATTGACATTTTAATATGCTCAACTTTCTTTTGACTAAAACTCACTGAGTAATAATACAGTATGTCTGGACTTTTATTTAATTTTGCAGTACTAATACGGCATATTTTAGAGTTGGGGGAAAAAATGGAGCATCTCAATTTTGCTACTTTCTCAACCACACAGTGAAGGTACGGTTTGCTTCCATTAAAAACAAATAAATGCAAAATGACACTCAGTTTGACTTGGCAACTGTGTTTTTAGGAAGCTCAGCCTTCCTTCAAGCATTTGACCCAAGCTTAAAGGCAATGGTTGAAGGACTGTACAGAAGGTCTGCATACTCTCTTTCAAGCATTCAGTCAAATTTTCCACAATGGTTATGAATTCTTAACGATCCACTATTTTGAACAACTTCATAAACATTTAATACTGTACTGGTTTTTAACAAATTGTGTAGGTACTCCAAGTTTCCTAAAACTGCCATTTAAAGTACCCTTTCATAACTTAGATATCAACCCCCCCAATTTCTTCTTCAAAATCTTGCCCGTAGTAATTTCTTGTATGCAAAGATTGTTTGTTTACTGGTTGCTCTATTAACTTTTATAGGTATTGTTTAAATAACTGAGAACTATTCCCTCTTTTCAAATATTCTTCTATTATTATATAAGTGAAAAAAGCAAGTAATTTTAAATATGGAAAAATTGAAACACATTTAAAATTACTTGCTTTTTTCACTTACAAAATTATAAGAGAAAAATCTCTCTGATGCCTGTGGTAACTGACTGCAACCTGTAAGGCAAATGTACTCTGGATCACATGAGGGCAACAACTATGGCTTCTCCTCTTCCCTTGCAGGTTTTCAGAGGAGGAAGGGCCTGGGGGGAGATCTGGACGTCTTCATGAGTTGAACCAGGACGGTGGTGGAAAAGCAAGTTCTGTTAGAGATAGGAATTGTTCATTTAGTGGCAGATGGTTTTCATTGAAATGTGCTTTTCTTAGCTATATTCCTCCTGAATTCATGCTTTTCTGAGCTATGTCAGATCTGATCCAGGGAAGTACAATTTCAACAAAAATAGTAGTTTCAGGAGAGAAAAGGGAGTTTGCTTTTGGAATATGGAAGCCAGTGCATTATCTAGGAAATGGGCCTCTGGGATCTCAGCCTATCATCACTGAAGTGTGAAGTTCTAATTGTATTGCTTTTCATAATGTATCTGCTACATAAATATTATTCTGTACCTGCAAATTCGCACTAGTGGGAAATGGAGAGGTTACAATGCAGGGAAGATTTATGCCTGCTAGATGCTGGGCTGTCATGATTAAAAATTTTCCACCCATTATGTGGATCCTATTGATCATTGCAGGAAGCAGAAAATTGTGCTGTTCCTCGATTTTGCGTGGTTACAGAATGCATTAGGCCTGATGCATTTGATGGGTAGGCAAGTTTTCAAAGGAAGCTCAGTTAAGCTAATCTTAGTTCAGAGGAATATGCATAATGGAATAAGAAACCTTGTAATTGCAAGAGCAAATAGAAGAGTCAGAAGACTATAATATGAGCCATATCAGCATAAGAATTAGACGTGAGCCTTCCCAAGAGAAAACAGTAAAATGCATCAAGGCTTTGATGCTGTTTTTCATGAACGTAGCAATTACTGGATAAATTGGGTTTTAGCTTCTCACCCATCAGCCAAGATAGTGAACAAAAAGCAATTAGTTCTTCTGCCTCCTTAGCAAAGGGGGGTTATCAGGTTTTCATCGACTCCATAAAATAATATAGTGAAGAAATGAGTTTGAATCCAAAAGCAGAGCAGAAAGGATACAAGGGAAAAGCAGAAAGAAAAGGAGAGAAAATTTGCGGGTAGAGGGAATTTTACCTTTGAAATTTGGTTTCTACTGATTTTAGTCCTTATTATGTCTGTCTTTTTATTAGCTTATGATAATACTTATAGTCATTTCTGTATCACATTCTGCATTTCCTGTGAACAAAGGCTTTGAGGAAATTTAATCCCTAAAATAAATTCTGTCAGTTTCTAATACAGGGATTAATTCCAATCTTGGAAATAAAGGGAAGAAAAGATTATTCTGCATCCCAGCTGGATGCTGTTTTACTAGCATGTTACTACAATGTACAGGGTTACATCTCTGTGATAGAGGAAATATGAAAATATCATGTATCTTCTGGTAGCATATTCACTCTTCCTGAATGACTGTGATGTACAGAGCCCTAAAAATCTAAGACACTTCTAATAATGGAACCTAAGCCACTCAGGTCCTGCAAAACTTCTGAAGGACAAAAAAAAAAAAAAACTTCTGAAGGATCTTTAAAAATCTGGACTAAACTTATTTTTATTCTTATGTTCTTACTTCCTAGTTAAGGTAATTTTGTCAAGAAAAAAGCATACGAAAATTCCTACTTACAGAGAATTTGAGTGTGTTAATGTTTCAGTAATATTAAAAATTATGCCATGAAGTACTACCAGCAATATTGAGTATTTTTAAACTGTAATAGATAGTTATGTTTGTTTACTCAAATATCGTGTTGGTTTAGGTGAAAAAAAAAAAACCCAAACACACGGCTGCTATCAGATAATGCAGATCCTTTAGCTTTCAAGTATCATTAGGTGAACAATAGACGTATTTGACCTTCCCCATATTTAAACAGTAACAAGTGAGGCTTGAGTATTATGTTTTTCTATTTATTTCTGGTTAGCAATCTTGAGGGAAAATGAAGGTTTAGGTCTTAGTACTGCAAAGATGCTACAATTGTAAGTGTGAGTATGAGCTCTTAGGCTGCCCAGGGAGGTGGTTGATTCACCTTCCCTGGAGGTGTTTAAGGCACAGGTGGATGAGGTATTGAGGGACTTGGTTTAGTGTTGGATAGGAATGGTTGGACTAGAAGATCCGATGGGCCCCTTCCAACCTGGTTGTTCTGTGATTCTGTGATTCTGTGATACTAAGATACTTTATATGATTATGATGGAAATCTTTCTAGATTTGGGGATCTCTCTTTTACATAAAAGATATATGATCAAGTCTACTTAAGTATTCCCATTAGATGGTTTTGGTCCCACAGTGTTTTAACCTGCAGGAGTTGTCTTTGTGTATACAGCTAAGAACATATGTGCACCTTGATAACGTCTGTAACAAAATTTGGAATTGAATAGGTTGTCATGGAATGTTTTCACCTGGATTTAATCTCCATTAAATGTACAGATCATCCCAACTATTTCATTTTACCAACAGACTAAGAAAATTTCAATTAAACAGAAATTTATCTGTGACTAAGTCTTGCAAATATTTGAAGGGCAATTTCTGAATGAGTCCTGCAAAGATTTATCCCACATACGTGGTGTTTTGGACAACTAGAATCCTAGTCTGTAATGATGAAGCAAACCCTTGAGTGGTAGTTCAGTTATTCTACTGCTTTCTAAATCCATTAGTATCTAGGGGATTAAAGAAACAGCAACAAAACCAATGTTGTAACATAAAATGTCAGGATTTGAAAGAATGGGAAATCACAGAAGGAACAACGATCATAGCTCTGCACTAAAGTCTTTAGCCATATAACCCAGAGGATAGATTTGCTCTTGTCTGGAAGCCAGCCCAGCTCAATTTAAAACACCAGGTTCAGGAATTACTCAGACACAATGTGTGTGGCTAGACTGGAGCAACTGAAATATTTGCCCACAAAGTTCCTTACCAGACAATATATTCATCTTTTGACAGACCTTCTATCAATATTGTTTTACAGTTGTTTACTCCTAAAGCATCCAATTACCAATTAAATGCTACTAAAAGGCTTGCATCACTTTTCATTTATTTAATTCCACTGTTTCCCCAGGAAGATGTCATGAACAACATATCTCAGCTTTTTCAAGAAAGCAAATCTGAACTGTAGTTCTGTACTGTGCATCAAACTGGATGGGTATAAATAATGTGGGATGGCAAACAAGCACATGTAGAAAACCAAGCATCAAAAGCAAAAAAAAAAAAAAAAAAAGTTGACAGGTAAATCACTAGCTAACCTAGGGTTTACCACTGCAAACCTGAGGGTTTCCATTCTTGCTTAGCACAATATTTGATGGTGGCAGCCTCTGAAATTTTTGGCTTGTAATAACTACTCTCCTGCCCTTATTCCCTGTCTTCACAGTAGTTGTCAAAATTCATTGCAAGGCAATTATAGTGATAAGTACCAAGACAGACTAGAGAAAATTAGATAAAATGTAAATGAAAGGAGATGCTGCTGAAGCTGTAGGGTATGATCTCAGTGACCTCCTGCGGGGCTGTTAAGAGGCACAGAAAAGAGTTACACAGTCTCACTGTTTTGTAATTTTTGACATAAGGTATATTTTTCTGAATCCTAAAATCTTAGTTCTCGGGAATTTAAAGTTCATAGGTCACTTGGCTCCTACCCTGGAGTGTATGTAAGAAATTTGGTAGGGCAAGGAGCAGCTCTGGAACTAGAAATGAACTTTTCCATTTTGGGTAGCTAAGGATGAAGGGTATTTTTTTCTTGTGAATCCTGTGAATGGGAGCTGGCAAACATCATAGCCAGTCAGTCCAGTAATGGGCTAGACCACTGTGGCTGTCAGCGAAAAGTGAAAAATAATAACAATTGTCTTTTAAATCATTCTGCCACAATATGTTGCTGTTTATCTAAAACTGAAGGCTTCTTCCTCTACACCATCAGACTTATCTGCAAAATATGCACTGGATAATCTTCAGAAAAATTAATAACTCTTCCTCTGACATGACTTCATAAAGGGACAATGTTTTGGATGAAAATCCAAAGGAAGGCTAATACTGTTTTCAAGAGGGATAAAGTACTAATCTTTTTTTTTACAGAAAAAAAATGTACAGGAAACAGAAACAGATCCAAAATTCTGTGGATTCAAGGGGGATGTTTTTCCCAACATCAAGAGTTTTGGATCAGGTTTGAAGCACCTGCAGTGGGCAGGTAGTGCTATGTCACCGAAAACCACAAATGGTTGTACAAAGCCATGAAAAATTAACATGAAAGAAGAGAATTATTATTAATGAGCTATGTAGAATCCATTTTAAGGATCCAAGGTCATGCTCATAATTATACTTCAAAAAATTTGATAGCAATATGCTGTCTGGTCACAAGTGATGGGATGTCTCATGCCAGACTTGAAGCAGGGAGGGATTCTTACACATTTAACTAGGACAGAGGAGAGATTAAGCATTAAAACAATATAATTATGACAGGAAAAGAAAGTTTAAACAGTTTAAACTGAAATGAACCACTTCAGTACTTCTCACAGGACTTATTCTCTGGGGACTGAGGTCTTAAACTTCCTCTAGATGAGAACTTCTCACTGTGCCATGAGAAAATCCTTGCACTTTCGCAGCCAGAGGTTTACCCCTGGATAACAACACTGACACTAAGATTTTGGCATTTGTTTTTCAATATAGCTTTCCCCTTTTTTTTCCTACAACTCCTTCTCTATTGCCCCATTACCCGAAGATCTATCTAGTCAGAATATGTACCAAAATACAGCTTCTGATACTTTTAGAAGAATGTAAAGCTTTTTGTCAAGAGTCTCTGAAACGTCAGTAGAATGAATTGTTGAGAAGTTGCAAATAACTCAAGGGTTAAAACACCTTTTATTCATTTCTATGTCTTTCCTGTCGCTTCACATACTTGGTGTTTTATTTCTTTTAGGTTTACATCATGGGTGCATTCTCTCATTCTAGAAATTTACATTTGTTCACCAAACACTCCTATAAAACTTTACCTTTTCAGTTGCATATATAGATTGATTTTCCCAATTCATGATCTATCACACAATTTTAAACACAGTATTCCTCATTTAGAGACAACTACATTCTAATAAGCAATGAAAAGAGTCTTATCATATTCTTTATGGCAGGTGATTCATGGTTTTTATGTATTTGTATCCTAAATTATGTCAGTCACTCCATAAACCATGCAATTAAATATTTGCCATTTAATTACAGAAATAAAAGGTAAATTTTCACATCTGAAACTGGTTTGCTTCCCTTTTAATGGAAATTTAGGTTGTTTTTCGATTTTCATTAGAATTCCTTTTTTATTATAAACCATGATTTCTCTTATTTCATACTGCTAAATGCAGTGGAACAAAACTGATTTCAGAGTATTAAGTCCTATTTAGATTAATTTTCATTTATTACCACAGTGCCCACAGGGTTTACCTCTTGTGTGTGTGTATCTGGTAAGAGAAAATTCTTTTTAAAAAATACAATATTAAAAAAATACATAATAGAAATCATAGATGTAAAAAAATCAGTTTCTAGAGAAGCTAAAATCAGATGCCAGCTATTTGTTTACCCCAAAATTAGGTAAGTTAACATCTGATGATAGTTGAGCATGGCTTCCATGCCGTATCATTTATAATGCGTGTCCATCTGGTTTACTATAAATCTGCCTTGGTGAATGTGCCTCCAGTGCTCTGGGGAGTGTGGCATGCTCCATGCTTTACTTCTTCCCCATCTAAATGCTTGCTTCACTGAGCAGCCTACCTGAGCAAATGGGTTTGGGCTGTCCTGGCAAGCACATCCCCAGCTGTACCTACAGCAGCCTTGCCAGGAAATGCTTCTTCAGGTTCTGGGCCACAGGTGTTTGGAGTGACCCTTGAGAGGAAGTGTGGGCACATCCACATACTTGGCTGACCGACCATTCACTTCCCATGGATCTCTACTGAAGTTTTTAACCATAGTATTTGACCTTAATTTCTTCAAAACCTTGAAAAATGAGATAAGGCTTGATACCCCTCTGTGTCCTTTTCAGGGCTGTGTCCACTATGAATTTCTTAGAGTAATTCATTAGAGACCTAGGTCAAGCAGCTGTCTATGCTAAGAACGCCTTTAAGACCCATTGAAAGGACTCAGACCATCCATACCCAAAACTACAGCACGCCTCAGGTAACACAATTTAAATCTGGGGTTAAAGCTAAGTGTGTTTGAACAATTCAACAGACTAATCCTTTTTCTTTACTTTAAAAATATATGCAGTTCTCCATTTTCCAGTAAAAAGAATTGGTGCTACAGATAATCTCTGATTTTTACAAATTATTTGGAGCTTTCTAACCTAATCTTCCCTAGGATTTTATATTGCCTCTATTCCCCTTGTTATTTGGATTCTTTACATTTAGCCAAAAGCAGAACTAAAGTTCCCAGCAAATCACATGGAGATCTGCTACTTCTTATCTTTTGCTGTCAAAACCTTCTTTGGAGTATGGGGGTTTACTTTTGTGGGTTTTTTGTTGTGTTTTACTTTTTACTAGTTTCCTTTTTTATTAGTGAGTGATAATTGAATGGAAGAGCGTCAGTATAGTGAGAGACATCATTCACAGTTATTCTTCAAAATATGATTTTGTAATATTTTCTAAGGAAGGAATGTAGTGAGCAAAAAGACAGGGAAACAGACCTCCTGTATAAATGAAATATGAAATTAATAAATAAAATGTAGAAACTAAAATAACAAATGGTACATTGAAAAACTAAGCTTATTTTAACTAAATGAAGCAAAAATTAAGTAGGAGTGTGCCTTTTCTTAGCAATTATTAACAGTTTTGTTAGTTTCTTCTATGCCCTATAAAATGTGGTAATTTTGCCAGTTAATCACATGTTAAATTCCAAATGTCATGGAATAAATCTGTTATTTTCTGTAAGTAAACGCCAACTGATTAGAAGGATGCAGGAAGAGTAAAAGATGTTGGCTAAAGAACATGGAATACTTTATGTTTCCCATTCCAGAGTGTTATTCTGTTCCACTTTTTCTCTGTAGAGGAAAAAAAAATCTCTGGATTTTTTTTTTTATTATTATTAAACATTCTTCTGTCTATCCCACTCAAAATAAGGTGTGAATAAAAACACTTCATTCCAGTAACTTATCTCAAAATTATCACCCTTTATTTCAAAATTTTGTCAGCATATAAACCAATATTTTCCTAGGAAAAGGTATATTTTATCCAACCAATAGAAAGATTTCTTCACCTTAAAAGTTTAACTTCTTCCAGCACTATACAGCCTTGAGATGGCTTTCCTGGGATCTGCAACCAGCCTAACCTATTCCTCCTGTGGAATGCAAGAACTGGGGGACAAAAGGTGGAATAATGCCTTGTGATTCTGTTACACAGCACCTGCATGGGAGGATAAATGCAGAGATTTTTTCGTGGTTGAAAAGTAACCAGAAAGCCAGAGCCAGTAGCATTCCCTCGCTCTCTTGGCAGTACCTGAGCCAAACCTGCTTACTCGGGCTTGAGGCAGGGTCTGGCCTTTACAATGGGAATAAAGAATGTAGCCTTTTTCTTCGTCAACATTTTCACAAAACAAGTTTAGAAATCAGTCCAGATGGGAGTAATTCTTTTGCATGCTGTTAACTATAATTTTTAAAGTAGTGAAATTACTTTGCAAACTCTTTTTGCAGAAATGTGTTGATTATTTTTCAGTAAATGTCATCATCAGTAAAAATGAGTTCTGCATTCTTAGAAAATTTTTATTTACTATAAAGTGGGTACTTCAAAGATATAATCTAAAAATTTACAGAGACACATCAATCGGTATTGTTTCCTTAAGAATTCTATGGGTCATTTCTTTAACCTTCTTCCAACATGTTTTGCCCAGGGAGGTGGTTGAGTCACCTTCCCTGGAGGTGTTTAAGGCACGGGTCGATGAGGTGCTTAGGTTTAGTGCTAGATAGGAATGGTTGGACTCAATGATCCAATGGGTCTCTTCCAACCTGGTGATTCTATGATTCTATGATTCTATGATTCTATGATTCTAATTTATGGAAAATTATACCAGATGTGGGTAGTGTAGTGTATTGTACATTCCCTCCTACAGCCATACACTACTACAAAATATATGTAATTTATGTAGGTTTGACTGTTCACACTTTTGTAGTTCTATTTCAGTATGTTTGGCAAAGAAATGTCCCTTTTTTTTAATATCCTTTAATTCAGAAACAAAAATTCAGCGAGATACACATGTTATGTTTGAGTTGTGTATGTGACTGAGTACATCTCTAGTTAATTTCCATTTTCTCAAGGAGTTCAAAAATAATTTTCTCTGTATCTAGTAACATTCCAAAAATGTAATGTTTGAAGGTACTGTCATTGATGGTGGTAGATCCAATGGCAAATTGGAAGGGCCATGGGAAGGATCATATAGTCTATCATCTGCCTTACCTTAACAATAGATTTTATAAAATTCCCTGCACACAATGCATACAGGGTAGATCAGAAGTTTCAGAATGTGTTTTAGAAAAGTTATAAACTCTATTTTAGGGATTATCACATTGACTATATAATATAATTTTTAAAATAATTAAACTCTTAAGATTATTTTTACTCTCTGCTTGATTGTAATGAAGCTTTATGGGTAGCTGTAATTAACCTCTACTGATGTTAATTATGCATAAAGTGGGATCTTGGAACTGCTGACCATGCAATTTGTTAAACGACTCAGTAGGTGATAAGGCTTGCGCAGTGTATATACGCACTCTTTCGACCTATTGCACACTGTGAAGCCAAAGTGTTGAGAGTCGCATTTTGAAAAAAATATCAAGAATATGTTTGCATAGTAAAAACATTGACAGTCATTCATCTTGGAGCTGAAACGACTACAGGTTTCACCAATATACCTCTCTGAGGGTTTTGCTGTGAAAAACTTCTTTGTAAAAGGTTATCAAGCCTCATTAAACTTGATTAAATCCCTCAAAAGACTGCTTTTATGAAAGCCTAGTTCCACTAAGAACCCATACACAGAGTAGAAACACAACAGGTCATGGCAGTAACCTTATGAAATGTGGAAGAATGAGGAAACACTTATGTTCTGTTTCATGATATGAAAGTGTTTGGATTTCAACAAGTAATTGCTCAGATAGTTATCCTACATAAAGCCCAAATTTTATAGGTGAGTTTGAAAGACTTTCAGGAAAATTTCTCACTCCATTGGCCTGCAGAGTATTAAGTTTCTGTTTTATGCAAGCTGTTTAGCAGTTCACCATTTCTCTGAGCTGCAAACAGTGCTAGAATTAAAAACTTGGAAATAATTCTACAAATAGATTAAAGCCACTAAACTGGAAAAGACCATTTTGTGTTAAAATGAAGGAAGTTTAACTGGCCATAGGCATGTTTAAAATGGGGTGGGGAGAAAAGCAAATAAAAAAACCCAAATAACATCAACCACAAAATCAGACACATGCATCTTTAACAAACCCCCAAAATGAGCAAGTGGCCATGTCATTCCTTGTTGCTGTCTTGGAACTAAACCATACCAACTAGCATCAGAAAATTACAAGATCAATGCTTTATTAATATCACTTTTATATTACTTTCATATTACTAATATTTCTTTCATTGGTAGTTCCTTGTAAGCTGGAATTAAAATGTCTAATGTCATAGTGACATTAAGCCACTATAATCACAAATCTCTCTTCAGACTAACATACTTCTAGCATTTATTTTGAATATTTAATACTTTAAAGTATTTGTGAAGAAACAAGTAGAAAATGTGATTTGTGCTAGCAACATATGCTGATTTCTAGTTCATCTGAAGAAATATCTTAAAGGTTGATAAAATAAAATATATATATATATATATTTCTCTTTTCTAATCACTCCTTCTGTGGAACTGCAATGTGTACATATAATAGTGATCCAAAACAGTCTCATTATATGTATCACAACAGAAGTTTGGCATTGCAAAGCAGAAAAATACTACACACAAACTAGCTAAAATTTCTTATCCCTAAGTAGTTCCCATATATAAGCCTCATCAGCAAGCACAAAGTTTCCCCCTCAGTTGATTTGCTCATAGATTTACAACCATAATCTAGGCTGATTTTTTTTCCCCAATACACTTAGATCTTGTCCTGTGCCTCAGCAACGAGCAATTGCCTCTAGTAGTGCATGGCTGATAAACGGAGCTTTTAATTTTAATTCCCACAAGTCATTTTATTACCTATTTTCCTAATCACTGAAGAAAATATCACTATTGTCATACCAGTCTTCTACAAAGAATAACCTCAGTTTGGATCCCTTTGTGTTTCAAATATGAAAGATATGTCCAGCTTTTGCTTTTTTCCTAAATAACATAATTGAAATATCGACTTCTTTTCAAAGCACAGAGGACATTTTCAACTAACCTTTTTTGTACTTTGTCACCTCAAGTATTCTTTTGCCCAGTTTTGACAAATGCAGTCTTCCCTATTTCCCCTCTGTCTTCCAAGAAAAATATTGAGAAGGAAAAAAAAAAAAGCAGTTCTCTGTGGCTCTCTTTCTGTTAATCTAATCAAACACAAGCTGCTCACCATTAATTTATAAGCTGCTCACAGTCTGTTCCCATTCCTTTAATATTGCCCTACCATTTCTTAGATAATCTCCCATTCATTACAGAGAAGTCACTTCTCTGGCTCTCGACTAGTCCATGCCATCAACCTCCTGTATTGCTGGATTCACATTAAAACAATCTTTCTGCTTTTTCTGTGATGCCTCTTGTACCTGCAGGGAGTTATCTACAAATAAGTGCAGTTATCTCTCTTCCTGCAGTTCCATGATTCCATTAAAAGCTTACAAAAATTTCATGAAAGTTTGAAATACTAAGCGCAACCTACCTGCTCTCCAGTGCTATCACGTTATTTTTGATTGGTCTGCCCATGGGCTCCCTCGTCTTTTATATATTGAGTACAACTTCCCAGGGACAAAGACAGTCTTTCTGTGTCTGTAGAGCCGATACATTAGACAGCCCAAGAATAGGACTCATTGTTAAATAATCTGTGATACCAGTTAATAGTACTTAGTATATTATTGCTTTATATAATTACATATACAATACTTACAGATTTCATGAATAAGATAAACTGTATTCTCCAAGTGTTAAGCAGATTGTGATTTCCCCAAAGCACCTGTTTGAGGTTTCTAAGCATATTTTTAATTTACCATCGGTACCTTCGAGCTAGTTTTCAGATGATTTGCAATAATAGGTTGCCTGGGGATGCTGTGAAGTCTCCCTCATTGCAGGTTTTCAAGAAGACTGTTGACAAACACCTGTCAGTAAAGACACAGGAATAGATGATCTAACTTTGGGGCAAGGGGCTTGTCTATATGTTGGATTCTTTCTACCTCTCTGTTTCTAGGTCTCCTCTTCAAAGACAACACAAGTACCACCTTAAAGTCCTGACTACGGAAAGCATACAAATGGGTAAATAAAGCTGCAGAAAACAATGCAGAACACAATGCAGACTACAGATTGGATGCCAGAAGCTGTGTACGCTTGGAACAGGGTACTCTACCCTTTCTAGATTAGATGGCTAGACCAATTACACCATCATATTGAGGAAGCTAGTTCACTTCCTCTTCCAAAGCTACTTCAGGCGACTCCACTTAACAATGTCAAACATAGTGTCACTCAGCTTGGGGCTTAAAGGATGAAGGAAGTTAGTTTCAACCCACAAGGTAGGAATACCGTTTACTAGGGAAATTTTGAGTTGCTCTTTTTCCAGCTGCTTAAGCTACATTTCAGGATTCTACAGCTAGACTCCCTTGTGAAGCAATTTTTTCTTTTTAGTTTCTTACATCATGTCCATGAATATAAACATTTATTTATGCAGATTCCTATCTGCAAAATATGTAATTAGATCAATGTCTGGTGCATTTAATTGTCTTTCAAACAGAGTTTTGGAGAGGTATTTTAGGAAGTGTGTCCATATGCTTGAGTGAGTCATATAAAATAATTCAGAAGTCATAGAATTATGGAATCATAGAATCATAGAATCACCAGGTTGGAAGAGACCCACCGGATCACTGGGTCCAATCATTCCTATCAAACACTAAACCATGTCCCTCAGGACCTCGTCTACCCATGCCTTAAACACCTCCAGGGAAGGTGAATCAATCACCTCCCTGGGCAGCCTGTTCCAATGCCCAATGACCCTTTCTGTGAAAAGTCCTCCATAGACCTTTCTGAGTTTTTTCACTGTTGAAACAAAGGACAAAATTTCATTTTAATCTGTTGTGTAGTGGTTTATAAAGCTTAATTTGTTAACCGAATCTTTTTGATTTGATGATTAATTTAATATTTCCCTTTCAGGTTGACTGTGAATGTAAATTACATTTTCAACTTATGAAGAATGTCTGACATAAACAAATACATTATTTTTAATAGCTGTGTGACATGGCTATAAATCCAATCCATACTTGGCCAGATATCGTTATTTTATCTATACAGTTCTAAGCATTACAAACAACAGTTGACAGTCTGTATTATCAGTACTTGTACTAACATTGGTCACAAGTTTATTCTAGTCTACTCTAACCTGAAGTTAAAATTTTAGATATTTTTCTACAGGAGAAAATTTCTTACTAGTCCACATACAATAAAGAAAACAGCAAGTGGTGGTACTGAGAACATCCTGTGCTAGTGCTTAGTTTTCAAATATTTTAAATACTGAAGTGTACTCTTCCAGGATGACATTTCTGTGTCAGGTGTATCCAGTAATTTCTGTTAAGGAAGTTATACATCCTCAGTATAACAGAGTTCATATTGCTTTTTCTGTCTTATAGGAGTGTTTTTGACAAAATTCTTTACCTATATCTATAACAAAGTGTGAAGACCAAGAATAGGTCCGTACCACTAACCATTCATCCTCAAAGAGATTTTGTCCTAAACCAAACCAGTCTTATGTATGCTAACATGTTTTTTTAATTAGAACTAAAGTGTTAGTTTCTGTAAATTGTTGTGCCACTTATCTAAGCTTTATTCCTATTTTCCCTGACCACAACACACCCTTGATTCCAGTAATGAGAGCTCCTTCCCCCGGTTTCCCCTGTCCCTTTCATAGCATTTTTTACATTTTGCTCGAACAGTTCTTGACTCTACAGAATTCCTGCGCTGGCATTCAAGTCTTTCAGTTGCCTTCTTTTTGACTTCACCCTCACTTGGACAATCCCTTCTCTTACTGCATTGCTTTCTAGAATACTGCTTTCCAGTATGCTGCTTCAAGGTGTTTATATAATAATAATAATAATAATAATAATAATAATAATAATAATAATAATAATAATAATAATAATAATAATAATAATAATAATAATAATAATAATAATAATAATAATAATAAAGTATTATTATTATCTCTTTGCCTATCCTGATTGCACTGTGGCTGTTTAAATAACAGAAGAATTCATTAACAAATATCATATCTGGGAAAAAAAATTGATAGATATATTCAACTGACTGATGATGTTATTTCTGGTTTACTCATTGATCTGAGAAAAAAAAAAAAAAAAGAAAACATTTAAACTAATTGACAACAAACATATTTATCAAAAAGAAAGAGCGGAACCTGCCAGGGATAGAGCAGTACCATGAAACAAATGTGTGGTCAGCTTCTTCAGTGCTGAAATTAACAGGGACTAAATAAACAGCTGCACAGTTTTTAAAATGTACCCTGACTGCCAAGGCTTAGCTGATTAATTAAATCTGTTGCTGAGACAGCCTTGTCCTGTATGTATATATACTATGCTAATTATAAAATAACAACCTGGATTTTCAAGGGAACCTCAATGTGACATTTTAACTGTGGTCACAGCTTTAAATAGGTAAATATCATTGACATGAATAAAGTAGATATCTACAGTGCTAATTAGAGACATTGCTGGCCTAGTCTGGCTCCAGACTAGGAGTCAGGAGACCTGTGCTTTCTTTGGGTTTCCTCTGTGTCCTGAAGTTTGACCTCAGCTATTTCACCACAATGATTCTACTTTTTTAATACTGTTTTTTTCCCCTGCTTTTTTGGATTATCAGTACGTTAAATCTTACGCAGAGCTAAAGAGTGTTGATGCTAAAATTAAATTTTGAGAAACATCAAAGATTTTATTGTTTCTCTTAAAGCTGTTTAGATATGTTTTGCTAGACCAGCTTCAATTGAAAAAGAATCTGGTCAGAATAATTTCATTCAAAATTAGCTGAATAAAAAAATAATAAAAAAAAGCATTTGGTCTCATTTTGACTAAAGCTAAGTGAAAAATGCACAGTCTTAGGAAATTGGAAGGTCTATTTCCTGAATCCACTTATTCCTGATGGGAAGTCTCCAGACAGGGGACCTACTTGGCAGAAAGATTCATACGCCCATTTAAGTATTGCACTAAATGTATTTACTTTAGAAATTGAGGACAAATCAGTCTTACTACAAATGAAGTACATTCAGCTGGTTAACCAAAAAGAAAAGAAAATGAGATATCAAAAGTCAGCTCACATGTTGAAAAAAAATTCTTGTCTTACTCCCATAGTCAGGTTTATGAGGTGAACCATTTTGTCTGTAAATATATGACAATGAAATAATAGTATTATAAAGAAGAGTGACCAAACCTTTGGCCTACCTCTGTCAAGAGCTCTATAGCACATTATAGCTTCTGAAGGTTAAGCTTGGCGTTTTAATCTAGCCATTGTCATTTCCAGTTCTTTTTTTATTAATCATACCACTGATGTCTGAATAAGTAACTCCAGAGAAATTGGATTTAGAAGGTTCGTATCAAAGAATAAAGTGTACAACTACAAGCTGATGAACAGAAAGATAGATATTGGTTCTTTTTAGGCAATACCTATTGCTTCATATGCCTTCAAGATATACGTTGAGCAATTTAGCTGTGTTTTCTGGCAGCTGTCACTAGTGTGATCCGTCAGACCCCTGGCCAACAGCTCTTTGCTGAGATGTTAAAGGGATGTGGCTTTTAATTTAGGGTAGTTTTATATGACAAAGAGTGTGACAGATGAATACCAGAAAAACCCAGGACCATGATAGAATTTGCGCAATTTCTAGCAAATAATTGGACAATATTTCATGTAAAAGCAACAACTGGTCTGTTGCTGTAGCTTCTGCACAGAGTTGTTCCCAAGTTTTATTGTTCTGTTTTACCATGTCTATTGAAGCAAATCACCATTGTTGGCACTGAGAGAAAATTCAGGGGTTGCAAACACTGTATTTTCTTGAGGAGCCCTGAGATTTGTTGGAGTATCTTCTCTCTTTGCTTTCACTTGCCCTTTTTTTTTTATTGCATATAATTCACAACCTAGGTAAAACGTTCGAGAAAACGTACTTGCATCACCAAAATGCATGATGAGAGGGTGTAAGGAAGGAGACAACAAAAATTACTTGTCTGCAAGCACATCTGTAATTTCTTGGAAGGAGAAGAGAGAGAATCATTGCGGGAGAGCTGACAGCATCCACCCATGACACAGGTATCTTCCTCTGTGTTAAGTAAGAGGGTTATAATCCCTCATCTTCCTTTAGCTGACTGGTAGTTTTGTGCCTTCTGCAAGATTTTGCACTTTCTGTCCTCTCATTCAGCTCTTTGGCTGCCAGGTTCAATATCAAACGGGTTTACTGCAAAATATAATAAATATGTTTTTGTTATCCCAACTTGCTTTGACTTCATTACAATAAACTCTAGACTCTAAAACTGATTAGAAAACACAAGAGTATCTTGGCAGATTGGAGGAAGTGTTGGCTATAAAGATGTATAACTACAAGGGCATTTTCATTTGCACTTTACCTATTTCCCATAGGCTCTGTTTAAAACTAGGTTTGTTTTCCTTTTGCTGACCATGCCCTGTATGTATCTATTAGGAAGATGGCTGCTTGTGTAGCTACAAAATGTTTTAGCTGAATGTGGCAGACATAGATTGTACTTTCACCCTGAAAGAAGATATTAAGACACCTGGAGATTCCCTGCAAGTTAATTTTGCACCTCCAAAAAGAAATAATTGAAGTCCTCACTGATCTGGTATCAGCTGGAGCACAGCATGGATTGCCTCAGGTTCTGATGTCTGTATGTAGAATTTAAAACTAAAAAAATTGCTGAGCTTCAGACTATACCATCTCCTAAAGGTTTCCGCTGTTCCAACATGAGACAGTTTGTGGATAGGGGCGGCCTTTGCAAGTGAATATAGCAGAGTTGGGGGGCATCCTCTAGCACCTGGAAATCCAAGAAGTTTACATGATTCTCTCACATACTGATTATATTTGAAGTCTTTGCAAGAAGAAGTTACATTTATATGCTGAAAATTTGGAGGAATATTTTCTCCACCCTTACAAGTCTTTGACAAGATATCAAGATAGGAATGTTACACTCTGGCACCATATTAAACATGCAGCTTTTGTTTAGTTTAGTCTCTTCCTAGAATAGCTGGGAATCTAAAGACGCCCTGAATAAAAGGAATTTTTTTACCTTGAAAATGGGAAAAAAGTGCCAAAAAAATATTGGGGAAAAAAAAAGGGAAGACAAGAAGGACTAGAAAGCCTAGTGATTTCAGCTCACAATTTTAAAAGGACTAATTTTTGGACAGGCTGATTACTCACACTTAAAAAAACCCAGATAACCAAACACAGCTAGTACTTCTGAAAATTTTAACCTAATGTATATATTTAAGTATTTCCTCATGAGTGCAGAATTTATAGTTATGGTTTTACTTTCAATGCAACAAACAATTGGAATCTGTTTTGTTGAAAGCATTTTCTTATATCTCTCTTGAAATGAATTTAAATAATAATGTTCTTATAAGGGTAGCTGTAACAGAAACTGATTAAACAAAAATGAAAGATGTTTGTAAAATAGTCAGGATGTTTGGGTCTTGCTTTTGAAGTCATCGATAATTTAATAAAAAATCAATGTATTTAAAATACTCAGTGTGCTGATTTATTCCATGCAGAATATATGCTGCAATATGTTCGTAATTGTTATAAGTAGGTAAAAAATGGAATTTCTTTCAGGCTAGGAATTGCATTTTCTGATTTTCATCCAAAATTAAAATGGTAAAAATAGCAGGAAAGAAATTATTTCCATAGAACAGAAAAATTTATTTCAGATATATACAGTATGTAGGTCTGCATAAAAGAAGCTACCTCCCTTGATAACAAAGTTATAAAAATTATTTGTATTTACCTTAGTTTGCTCAAGTTTCTATACAAAGGACTCTGTTTGATCTGTCAAAAGACTTCTGAGATGGGGTAACAGACAGACAGAAACATCTTGGTCAGTGTGTTTGGGATGGTTGTTGTGGAGGGAAGGAGATGGTTTCTATATCTAGTGAGTGTGCCCGTAGTGATTAACGAGTTGGGGATGCAAGGCTGCTAGAGGAGGAAGGAGGGAAAAAGCAGAACACGGAGCCTAGGTCTCAAGGTGCAAAAGGGGGGAGCCTTTACTGAAAGTGTCTATCACTGTATAACCCAGGAAGTTGCAGGAAGGTACTGAACTAGAAGATAATATTGGAGGGACTAACCCCTCAAGGACAAAAAAAAGTGGGGTTCCCCAGGGCTCAGTGCTAGGTCCAGTCCTGTTCAATGTCTTCATCAATGACCTGGATGAGGGCATTGAGGGTACCCTTAGCAAGTTTGCAGATGACACAAAGCTGTGTGCAAGTGTTGATCTGATGGAGGGTAGGGAGGCTCTGCAAAGGGACCTAAACAGGCTGGACCGCTGGGCAGTGTCTAACGGCATGAGGTTTAACACGGCCAAATGCTGGGTCCTGCACTTGGGGTACAACAACCCTATACAGACTGGGAGAAGCCTGGCTGGAAAACTGCCAGGAGGAGAGGGACCTGGGGGTGTTGGTCGACAGTCGACTGAACATGAGTCAGCAGTGTGCCCAGGTGGCCAAGAAGGCCAATGGCATCCTGGCTTGTAACAGAAACGGTGTGACCAGCAGGTCCAGGGAGGTGATTCTCCCTCTGTACTCAGCACTGGTGAGACCACTCCTTGAATACTGTGTCCAGTTCTGGGCCCCTCACCACAAGAAGGATGTTGAGGCTCTGGAGCATGTCCAGAGAAGAGCGACGAGGCTGGTGAAGGGGTTGGAGAACAGATCCTATGAGGAGAGGCTGAGAGAGCTGGGGTTGTTTAGCCTGGAGAAGAGGAAGCTGAGAGGAGACCTCATTACTCTCTACAACTACCTGAAAGGAGGTCGTAGAGAGGAGGGAGCTGGCCTCTTCTCCCAAGTGTCAGGGGACAGGATGAGAGGGAATGGCCTCAAGTTCCACCAGGGGAGATTTAGGCTAGAGATTAGGATTTCACAGAAAGGGTCATTGGGAATTGGAATAGGCTGCCCAGGGAGGTGGTTGATTCACCTTCCCTGGAGGTGTTTAAGGCACGGGTGGATGAGGTATTGAGGGACTTGGTTTAGTGTTAGATAGGAATGGTTGGACTAGAAGATCCGATGGGTCCCTTCCAACCTGGTTGTTCTGTGATTCTCATTCTGTGATTCTGTGAAAACAGAAGAATTTTTCAGACATTTTAAATATATCTTTCTAAGACCCTTCCTTTTTAAACAGACACCTTGTTCTAGTTTATTACTTTAGCATTCTCATAAATGTGTTTTGATATCCTTTGGCACATTTGCTCAAAAAAGGGAAAAAAAAATATGTGAACAGTTGGTGATTGTGCAGGTGGCCAGGGCTACTCTGCTAAACTGTTTTTCCCAAGGTGCACTGAGTCCTCATCCTCACTACACCTCTGAAACACTGGGAAATAACACCAGCACCAAGTAATACTGAAGTGGTCTGAGCTGAAAAGTAATCATGGCAATCAAATGCTGAATCTGAACCTTGTACTCCCCAAGCTCAGTAAATTAAAGGTTTTCTATATGAAGCTGTTCAGTATATTCAATCCTTCCTCTCCACTCCCCACGTCCCTCAGTCTTCCTTTTTTTTCTCTCGTTCTTCCACTCTCTCCCTTTTTCAAACACTGTCTACACTATATGTGGTTTGCTCCCATTTTTGCCTGCAGAATGTCCTGTTAAGGCTGCAGTGGTGGTGCTGTTGGAAACAAATCCTCCTTTTGGGATACCATGAGTCCATTACAAACAACCTCATGCAGTGTGAGCACAAAAGCTCAGAAAGAAAGGTATTTTACTCAAGAGGCTGCCTCACCTTGGAGAAAATCTCAAACACATAATTACTCCTGGTAACAATGCTTCCAACACCTTTTCTGGACCTTTGGAAATATAGAGAGGGAAAATTAATTTTTATCTTTTTTTAAAAGATAGGGCTCTTGTATGGAAAGCAGCTAATCCACTTGATATATCACAGCCTAAAGAACCTGTAGAAAGAGAGCAAGAAACTGATGAATAAAAATAGCCCTCTAAATGTTGTGCATATCTGGTTCACTGGTGGAGAGCTATAAATGAGTATATATGAGAAGTCTGTTCAGATAATTTAGTCTGGCAAAGAAAGACACCTCCCTAAACTATGCTTTAGGCTGGATCTCAACATCTGTGATCTATCCTAGTTCCTTAAGAACTTTTTTAATAAAAATTTGGGGTCACTGTAATTTTGTGAGAATTTATAAGTTTAATTTTTGTGACATGCTTCTCAACCATACAGTAGCACATATAAGAACAACTCTCTAGCACCTTCAGTGTGCAGAGCAGTATCACAGAACTATGCAAACCCTCTGTTCATTTCTGCCAGCAATCTGTCACAAATAGGAAGTTTCCATTTGACAGCAGAGAGGTCAGTAAGGTGTTAGGTTTGTTATATTTTTTCCCCCAGTTAGTTAGAATCTCTTTCAGTATAAACAACACTCAGTACAGTTGACAGAAATATAGCATATGCCAGAAGGTTTGAGATAACTGAGCAAATGGGCAAGCACCAAAGGGTTCACACTCCAGAAGAGCCTACAGCCCTCCCATTTAGCGTGAACTTTGTTAGCTGACACTGAGCCACTTACTGACAGAGCAGTAAATGGCCACTGGGAGAATGGTAGACTGTCCCAGTCTTAGTACCAGCAGTTGTGAAGCCTGTGCATTCCAACACAGGAATTATTTTTTTTTTCTGTATAATTTGGGGGTTTGCAACATTGTCACTCAACTCAAGAATGAAATAATTGTTTAAGGAATGTCACAGAGCATTAATATTTTTAAATATTTTTATGATTGAATGACTTAGAACACAGAGTTATCTGCAAAGCTGAATGTTAGTTCTGCTGTGCTCTTACTCACATACCTTTTGACACTAATGTGCCTAGAAGGATAGTTCTGTTGTTATCATCCATGGCTTTTTTCATATCTCATATCATTATACTGCTCAATGTAACTAAAACCAGAAAATACTCAGTCACCAACAAAATTCAACTGGCTATTATAAAGAAATTAATTTCAGTTAGTGAATGTTAAATAAACAACTCTTTTTTATGGTCATAAAAAGGGTGCAAGTAATAAGTTCATATACTTCAGTGTTTTACTGGGAGAGACTTACTTGTTTTAAAGGAAGAGGCTGGTATTTGTCTAAACACATTCTAAAATTCAGCTGTAAATTTACTAAAGTTCAGTTTACTGGTAGCTTCAGAACCACTCAGGAAGAAGAGAATTAACTCAGTGGCAATCAAGTTAGATAACTTTATCTGGCTAATGTCAAAGTCCTATTCATAATATGGGGTATGGTATTTCTGTTGATTTTTCCTTCTTTCCTTCTGAAAGAATGCTTAAGATTATTAAAGGAAGGAAAACACCTTAGCAGATCATTTCATAGCTCAAAGTAACTTGTTTCTTTTTATTCTCAGATGTTGACCATTTTCACTTTACTCTGCATAAGCAATGCTACTTTTTATGTTTTAGAAGTGAAAGGTAAGGTAAGATGAGGAAACTCAGCAGTGGTTGCAGGACAGCACTGGCACTCAGTGGTTCAGGATCCTCTTGGCTCAGCATCCCTCTTTATCTGCTTTGCTGAGATAAATTTAAAAGCCATCCACCTTTGTAATTAGCTACCACAGGTGTTTTCATGCAGGTCAGTAAGTATGTTGCTGCAGGAATTATATTAGCGCAGGAAAGGTATTTACAGTGGAAAATATACTTTTTTTTTTTTTTTTTTTGCTTTTTTTCCCCTTTAAATCCTTCAGGAGCCAAGGAGAGCAAAGAAAACACTGCATGTCCCACTGACTGACTTTGGAAACCTCTGCCTTCTGTTCTTTCCCTGCACAGTACCTACGTAAACTCTTGATGTGTCCTCTGTGTAGATTCACAGGATTCAGACAAATGTAGTTAAACTTGTATAAAACAATTAGCAAAGGTTAAGAAAATTGAACCAGGCTTGCTATTGCCAAGAGTTTACTGCTTTTCCTATAGATCAGCTGTTATGAATATAATTATCTAGGCTTTAAAGTGACTGAGAATGTTTTTTTATTTACAGTTCCTAATTTTCCCCTTTCTATGCTCTTCGCCAGCTGTATTTGAGTCTCCTGATAGGTTGGATTTACCTTGTTGAAGAACTATGATTGACCACTGAAATACTCTTACTACAGTCTTCCTAGCCCAATCTGGGATTTTACAGCTTGAATTCTTCTCATTCAGTCTAAACACTAATAGGAGGAGAAGTGTAATGAAATCAAAAGGTACCCTTTCAGTTACGGCAGCCAGTCCATCCCTTACAGTGACAAGCTTTAACAAGCTAACCAATTTTTCTAAAGGGTGCAAGGGCAGGACTTTTAACCTCTGATCCACAGATCCTGAAAATTAAATTGACTATGGACCACAAGATCCACTAAAGCTGATTGACACCGGGCTTACGTTTACAGTGTGTACCTCCCCAGGAAAATAATTAAAGACTCTCAAGTGAAAATACAAATTTAAAACTGCCAGTACTTTAGATCTGCTGATCTGACTGGAGACATACTGCTCCAGGACCTTTTGTAATATAAAGAAAGAGCAAAAACTTTGCCATTTGCTCAGTCTTTCTATAGCTCTCCCTCTCTTCTTTCCTCCAACATTTCCAAGTTAAAGCCCTCTGCCCTATACCACTTTTCCAATGCTTTTCTCCTAAGTATTTGTCTCATATCATTTTGGAATCATTTAACTACCTATTCAACCATTAGTGATATTTACAGAACAGTGTTTACTGGTAACATTAATCTGAAAGCATGCAGCAGCTTCCCAGACAGTTACCTAAGAATACATTTCACTGGGATTATTCCTGAATAGTATGTGGCTCCTGAAGGAAAATCATGTTCATACCTTCAAGCTCAGGGCACAGCAACATATGCAGGTGAATGGGCATGGGGCACAAGGCAAGGCAGTAGTGTGCTCTCCTGAGCTCTCTGCATCAAGAGGTGTCCTGAAGGAGCACTCTGCTCCCCTCATGGGGATCCACCTCACACATCTTGCTCTTTGACTTGGGAAGCCAAGTCTAGGAACTCAGAAGGTAACAAAGCACTGCTACTAGCCTCAAAAACAGAATTAGAAAGTAAAAGTCAACATTGTAGTTTTCAGAGAATAGTGAAGCAGATGTTCCTCTTCTTGCTGAGATGGCCACAAAGCTGTTATCTTAGTGTGACACACAGAAGACTTGTATCTGTAATTTGCACCTTATTTGCCTTCCAGAAAATGAGTAAGATACTGTAATTGTTGGTCAGCATGCATCTAAAGCTTTTGTGCTTCAACAGCATTTGTTGTTATTGCAGCTTGTTATACTTTCATTCTTTTTGAAAATTTTTCACAGATGGATAAATAAGCATCATGAGAACAGGAGTCCCTGGACATCTGCAAGGATCTCTTCACAATCTGTGGAGCCAGCTATGTCACAGGTTCACTTCTGGAGAATGACAATATTTTCACTTGAGCTGTATGGAGATTTTTCAGCCTTTGTACTTGAGCACTGTTAATTGTTTGCACAGTTAATTAAACTATGGGTGAGGTATTCTGTTAAATATCCATGTGTAATGCACTTATCGACTGTTTCAAGGTGAATACTTTTCTAAATCATGAGCTATTGAATGTTGACTCACTGTGGTCCATTTTCTCTAATTGGCTTGAAGCTTCTCTCTATTGCTTGTTACAATAGAATTGCTTTTTCCCCACTAAAAACATTTCTGTCTCTAAATATGAACATCAATGGCTGTTTTGAGAATCATTGTGCAGGAAAGAGAATCTCCTGAGTACATATTTAGGTTAATGATTGGACAGTGTTCACCTCTCTGTGATCAACAGCCCTTGGGTCTGTGGATGAAAGCCTGTCAGTCTCTAGAACATCTGTCAGTCATTTAAAAATACAGCAGAGGACTGCGTATCTCATGTGGTCACAACATTGTTTTCTTCCAGTACTCTGACTATGTAAGAAAAGGTTTAGGAAGTTTTTCTCTAGATGAAATGAAAATCAAATTATTTGTTGTTTGGTAAACATCTGCAAGCTCTGCAAGAGTTCTCACTGTATAGCACTAGTCATAGCGTTTAATAAGTTATCCTGGCTTCATGTGATGTGACAAATGTTCAGTGGCTCCTCAGCCTCTTGCAAAACTTGTCATTCTAATCAAAGCCACCCTTTAAAATAGTCTTTGTATCATAGCATGCATTCAGAGGCACATTGATGAGGGGAACCATCTTTTAGATGATATTTCCTAAGTCATTATATAATAAATACAGAAAAAGCCATGTATTTGAAGAAATTAATTCAATTCTGTAGCTTAGCAAATTATGTTGCTAATCCAGTCTATGTTTTTAGTTACATATTTAAAGTAAAATCAGTGGATTTTTCAGTTCTTACTGGATATCTGTGTTTCTACATGACTCTGTCCACTGGTCAACATCAGATGTAGGATCATATATTAGATACACATTTTTAACTGAAAGAATTTAAAAGAGTGCTCTTTGTCTTTAGGGGATTTTATCTGGAGATGTAATAACAGAACTAGTGGGTTTCAAACCCCCATAGAAATTTAAGACACATAATTCTATAAAAAATTATTCTACTTTATCACAATGGCTTTTTTCCTACCAGCATGAAAAAGTTTTCCTCTGTGAATTTTAGTAGCATTTAGAGCATTTAAACCTATCTATTGAATGATAATTGCAGCATTCAAAATTCATACTCTCATCACACATTAGCAATAAGATGAGAAAGAAAAGAGTTTGGAAAAGAACATATACTACCAGGTAACACTTAATTGGGACAGGAAGGGTAGCAGTTGTCTGTTGCTGAGATGTACAGTGTAGAGGAGAGTAAAGTTGTTCATGGTTTTCCAGCACCTGTTTTTGATAATAAGATGAACTCCTGCTCTCAAAGGAGGAGTTGGAGAGAGAAGCAGTATTCTGTGTCCTTTCTCGTTTGTCCTAGGAGTCAAAGTACTGAAAAGAGTGTTTGGTGTAACCTATGAGTCAGAACATCTTTTGAGCAGTTATCAAATTCCAGAGTTAAATCTTAAAGGCAGAATCATTATAACACAGGCAAAGAAAAAGAAAAAAATCTATCTGCAAAGTGCTCTGGTTATTAGGCCAAAAATTAAATTCCCTACAGTCCATGTTGAGAAATGGGAAGAACTCTCTGCACAGAGTGAAAAGTAAATTCTTTCTTTGGCTGCTGCAGGAAGGGAAGGTTACATCTTCAAAAGCCTCATCCCCATTTTTTTTCTATCAGAAAATTATCATTAATGATACAAGATTCTCTTGTTTTCTAGCAGCTTTCAGAAGCATATTTGGACTTAGTAATCAAATAGAAAGGTATGGAAATGTCTATATGGAGATATGTGTGGAAATAGAAATAACAACTAATAGGCAAAGACAAAGATCACGACAAAATCTGAAATGTAGAATTTCTGACTGCAGTGATGAAAAGTTAGGTTGTATTCTTTTTTATCATAGTCTTTGCTTATTAGCTGGTTGCTAGTCCTGCTCATTGTTTTCTAGAGTGAATAAGTGTAAAGTTTTATTTTATCTGTCAACGGACTAAACTTTTAATTAACTTTCATATTTGTCTTAGGTTTAGACTAATAATTCTCAAAGGAATTGCCTACAAATCCTTAAACTTTTGAACAAAGGGACTAGAAAAAAAAGCACCAAGCTTCCTTTGAAAATCAACCTTTCTATTAGAGAACAAAACAAAAAAATGCCAACTAGAAACTGGGAAATATAGAGTATTAATATTCATCATGAAAACAAACTGAAAGAAAATTTAAAACTATGTTGACCTCAGAGGATTTTTGTTAGCTATTTCACACAGATTGACAAATTACACTAATGATTTCAGTGCTTAGTCTCTAAACAGGAGGGAAATTACTGGTGTTTAAATCAAGAGTTTTTCTGAAGTATTACATACTTTGTTTAACAGTACTTGCTTGCTTTAGCACAAATGATTATTGGCAATGACTTTAACAGGACATTATCCATTTGTACAGATTTCTTCTTTGTCTTCCTCCCCATCATTGTATCCGGTCAGGTTAATGGGAGTCAGGATGCTTTTCCAGAATCAGGGCACTCTGGGTAGAAGAATACCAGGTGTGACAGACAGATGAAACTGACAGAAATTACAATAATGGGATCTGTTGTGGTATTGCTGGAAGTAGGTTTTGCACAAATATTCTATTCCAACTGTAATACTTAAACGAGGATTGCAGGAATTATTGTGGCAGATGTCAATACGTATATATTGAGTGAAAAAAAAAAGAGGTCCCCATTAAGGAATGAGAAGCATAAAATTTTACAAATATATAACACAGTCATAAATCCTAAAAGTTTGGGGACAGTCTGCATGAGGGTGAATTTAGAAAACTATCTTTGAAGAGTAAGCTCATACCCTTTATATTCCAGCTGCTCATGTGACATCCTTGCTTTAGTATGTATCATTATGATTGTGGTGTGTTAACTGGCAGAGCATTAAAAAGTTGATGTAGAAGAAAGCAAGGAGTGTGGTCTTCTACTGTATATGTGACAAAACTCAGCTGACACTCAATTTTTTTTTTTTTTTTTTTTTAAAGTCTAGTACTGGGGTTTTTTGCCTTCTTTCATTCTGGCTCCTTTGATAGCATGTGTGCTTTCCTGCTCCATTATTGACTTTGTTGCAAGCAGCCCTCTGAGTAGAATTGATTTATGATACACTTTGCAGCCATCCAGACAGCTTCCAGTGAAGTGACAAAGAAGTTCTGCTTCTGCACCCACCTAATCAATGAAATGCAAAGAAAGGCCAGACAAAACAGAACCCCCACATGGAGCTCTGGGGTGCCAAACCTCAAGCACAATGTACAAATTTCACAAAAATGGCATATAATGGTTTTAGTTACCTAATGAGCATAATATATCTTTTTTTTTTATTATTTCTAAGGTAAGAATCTTGCTTGTAAGGAACAGACAAATAAAAGAAAAGCATATGTGTAACCACAGATCAATGTGTGGAAATGGACTCAAAGTTTAGCAAATGAAACATTAAAGCCAGTGCATATTAATACACTAGAATAAGCAACAGCTGGCTGTTTTCTCTATAATTTACAAGAAAATATATTTTAAATTTTAAATAGTAAATATATTTATAAAAGTAATCAAGATCCCACAAAGGACTGAGTAATGTCATTCTGATCGAACAATTTTCTGATGTGTGTATTTACTTGCAGTGGGAAGCAACATTTATGACTCTGGGACAAACCATATAATTAGCACTGAACAGTAATAAGTGTTTGTTAGACTGAATGTCCTCTTCTGGCAGAATTAAGCCACATGAGTAACTGAAAGGGCTTTGCTAGGTCCTTGCCATCCGGGAATCTGTGTGAAGATGATACAAGATGTCAATTTACTTTAGAAGTGTGGTCTTTGTTTACTAGAGAGAGATGCCCATCAGGTTCTAAAATGAAGAGCAGTAAAGGCAGCAGAGGCACTTGGAAGGGTACTTCTGTTAACTGTCATTTCATGGATGAATTTTTGGAAAATGTGCCTATGCACAGTTTAAAACTCAATAAGACTTCCCAAAACTTAACCTCCAATTGATACATTGGGAAAGATAGACACACTGCTTTCTGTGCTCCTGCAAAAAGGTAGAAATTTATCCTATGCCTTGTGATGATTTTTTTTACCATCATTCAGTTGAGCTGCTAACCTTCACTTCCCTTTGCTTGTGCAATGTGGGACCATCTTGATGCAAGGTGATTGTATATGCAGTTTACAGAGCAAATGACTGTGTGAGGTTAAGGCATGAGAGAATTAGGTGCTAAGACAGCATGCTATAAATCTTACTTTATAGGACAGGATACTCTGGGTCGCTAGAATTATCTTGTTATAAAGCCAATGAGATAGAAAAGCAAATAGAGACTCAGTTTTGAAATACTCCAGTCCCTTGAACAGGCAAAAGAAATGTCTCTAAAATCTGTCATCTAAAATGTATTCCTCTATGAACAGAAATGCTAGTCCATGTGTGTGCTTTCCCTTATAAAAACATTTAACATGTGCGGAGGCATTTGTTGTTCTGCTGTATAACTTAGGGAATAGCTCTGGTGCAACACTCCCTGTTCCTCCTTCATCTCTAATGAGATTCTGCTTTGTGATGGGTCTTGTCAGAGGCTAATTATAACAAATGTTTGGAAATATTTGCTCCAGAATAACCTTTGGCTCTAAGATGGATCACTCGTGTGACACAGGTCCCCTTGCAGAGCCCAGGAGATCAAGTTTTGCCTCAGAACAATGTCTAAAATTCAATAATGGCAATGTGTACTGAGCTGACCAAGTTTGGCAGTTTCTGATTGATTTCTTTTCCTATTCAAATGTTACCTGTCACAATTGGCTAATTAAAAGTGGAGTAATCTGATATAATCTGTTTCCAAGTTGGTGAGGCACTTGGCTATCTAACAGAAATAATTGATTTGTAAACTGCCAAACCTCAGATGTTTAGACTTGCATTGTCTCCTGTAAACCACGTCTAACAGGCAAAATTTGTCTACTGATACATCAAATGACTCACACAATGAAATTAATTCAGCCGTCACTACTATGGAAAATCAATAGAATAGAAATAGACAAACTTTCAAATGCAGTAGTAGTCTCGAGGAAGAGCAAATAAACATGGTGAAGGGGCTGGAGAACAGGCCTTATAAGGAATGGTTGAGAGAGCTGGGGGTGTTTAGCTGTTTAGGAGGCTGAGGGGAAACCTCTCTACAGTTCTCTACAGCTACCCTGAAAGGAGGTTGTGGAGAGGAGGATAATGACCTCTTCTCCCAAGCGACAGGGGACAGGATGAGAGGGAATGGCCTCAAGCTCCACCAGGAAAGGTTCAGGCTTGACATTAGAAAAAAAAAGTCACGGAAAAAGGCACTGAGCACTCGAACAGGCTGCCCAGGGAGGTGGTTGAGACACCTTCCCTGGAGGTGTTTAAAGCATGGGTGGACAAGGTGCTGAGGAGCATGGTTTAGTGTTTGATAGGAATGGTTGGACTCAGTGATCCAGTGGGTCTCTTCCAACCTGGTGATTCTATGACAGATACAACCTGTTTGTGCAAAGTCAGCAGTCTGCCACCATTTAGCTCCCCTCAGTTTTTCACTGCTGCTATTAAATAAGTGATACTTACCTTGTCACTTCTGATGAGATTGTCTTTACGGTTCAAATTGCACCTGCTTTTTTCCTTTTCTAAGTACAGGTCAAACTCCAGTGTATATGTACATCTTCCAGTGTCTGGTGACCTATGCAATGCATTCTTTCAGTTAAGGAACAATAGCTATCTTGGTTATTTTTTTTCTTACATTATGGATACTTCCTTATTATTAAGGATAGGCTGTCCTTGCTTAGGTATCCTTGATGTAAGCCAATACCTCCTTGTTATAGGACACAAAAGGAAACCTGAGTTAGCAAAGGGATTGTAGCTCACCAAATGATGGCATTGTAACAGGTACTGAAATCAGCTTTATAACATAAATATCTTTCTGCAGAGGTATTTGCTGCCTTTTGAAGCTTTGTTCTTCATTTTCCAGCCTGACAACAAGCATAAATGTCTGCTTTCCTTTAAGTTTATAAATGAAGCGAAAGTAAACCAAACACGGAAGTAGTTTACGGATCAGGCTATCGCAGTTCTCAGAAAGCCATCTGCTCACACAGTCATCTTTGAACACATCTGAAAGCAGTCAGTTTTTGAGTAATAAAGCTGGAGTTTGTACTACATAAAGAAAATGCATTAGAAAATCTCTCACAATATCTAAAAGAGGAGTATGCATGTGCTAAATTTGTTTCTTTGAGGGATTTTGCCCTTTTTTGTTAACTGCAAAGTATTTTCTTTTACATCTTTAGTCTCACTAATAAATCAACATTTAAAAATTAACCTAAACTAAAATGGAAAGCATTGTATTCCTCTGTGACGAGATTACAAACCCTAACATCACGGGAGACAGCAGGGCAACCCCAACTGGTCGTTTTTAAAGCACAGTATGCAGCGTTTTAAGGTAGAGCTTCTAAGTGGCAGCTTCCAAACTCTGCTTAGTAATGTTCTAAAATGGCTTACTCTTCTCCTCGCAGCTCTCTGCGAGTTTGTGCCACTGGCTTCTGTGTTTGAGTAAACAGCAGTTCTCATACAGCGTGTTTGTTCTCTTTTGATTCCTGTCAGAAATAAACACAGTTCACTAATCTGTACTGCTCAAAGACCCAGTCTCTTTCTTTCCCCTTACAAATACAGATAAATGCTCACATACAAATGCATAAATATATATATTTGGTTTGAGTGTTTACACACACTTCATATCTATATTATGTATAGATATGTGTAAATATTCAAACTATATATATATTTATGTATTTGCACATGAGTGTGTGTATTTAGTACATGTATCTGTTTCTGTAACATAGATAAAGCTTTTAATTAGTGCACATAAATACACACTGTGAATCCCAACAATATTTCTATTTAAAATTCTGAGTACTCCTCACAGTAATTGGGGTTTTTGCCTGTTTATATCCCATAATCTTGTTTTGTGTGAGTAGTCTCTAGTTTTGTGTATGATGACAGTTAAAGTTCTGCAAGTAGTATTTTAAGTCTGAATAAATTTTACAAGTTAAAGGTTCATCTCCTAGGCGATTTGAATCAGAGAGATCCACATTATTAAGAGATTTAACTCTGATCTAGTAGACTTGAATGTCCAACTTGTGCAATAAAGTGCAATGTAATGCAGGTAACTGAAGCATATGGATGGTTTTGAGATATTTGGACTTGCAATGTATATTTAATTATATATATATTTTACACTGTATGCAAGTTATATACAAATGTTTTAAGCTTATAGTAAATATCTAAGAAATTTGGTCTAGATTCCCCCACAAGATGTTTTCTCTCCCCAAATGTCTGAGTAAAATCTCACATTCCATTTTAAATCAATTGCAAAAGACTAGAGACTTTAATGTAACATTTGATATTTTCTCTTTTTTTGCAGTCTGGTATTTATTTCAGCTACAGATCTAATTTGGCTACTCTTTCCCTTTTATGTTTTATGATTTTCCATTGAATCAATATTTTCCACTTTTAAGGATCTGAGAACCTGGACATCACCCTTGGTTCTCTGAGCAACCAGTCACTTACACCAGGCTGAGAAGTTAAAATTAACCTCAGGAGGGTTTCAGTGCAGAGCTGGTGGCTTAGCTTTGCCATTGGGCTCCAAGAAAGCCATAACCTCTGCATTTCCCCTGGGCTCTCAGGTCAGGGAGGATCCAGGAAAAGCCAGAAGAAAGGTCCCATAAAGCCACCATAGCCTGTGCTGAAGGGCAGGTCTTGTCTGGTGGCCATAGCAGGAGGTAAATAAAAGTCACAAGAAATCAAGCCTGGGACCACTCAAACTGTGTAAGAAAAGATGAATCTTCATAAAATCCAGCATTTCAAACAAAATTGCGAATAAGCCTAAAAACATTCCCAGATGAAAAAATACTAAGCAGTTGTGGATGTTTTGGTTTTGCGAGGTTTTTTGGGTTTGTTTGATTTTGGTTGGGTTTGGTTTTTTTTTTTTCAAATCCTTAGCCCATGAAATTTAAAACAAGAACACAGCAAGTACAGGAAGAAATGAAAGTCATCACTCATCTTCAGCCTGTTATCAGCTGGACTAATTCCAAACAGAGCAGGCTTCCAAACAACCTCCTTTAATTACCTTGTCACAGGCCTTGTCTCAATGCCTGTCTTTGACAGGGCTTGCCCATCATTTCCTCATCACTTCCCACTTCAGCCCTAGGAGGTTTCAGCGATGCACAGAAAGAGCAGGCTTTCAGCAGTGATTTGAATTTGGAGAGCTTTAATGCAGAGAGTTCTGGAGTTATATCTGGCACACAAATATGTGTATGTAGAAATACATGAGAAAAGGACATCAAAGTTCAGTGAATATAACTGACAATCATCATGAGTACAGAAATTTGACCATTTTTATATGTAGACTGTAATAGTTTTATATGATGTATGAAAGGGAAATATTTTTGGTTAAGGAATCATGAAGTGGAAACTTCATCTATTAAAAAGCCCTATTCTGAGGTTTCTCTCTATTCTATATTTCTGACTAGAGATACATCACATTCTGGGGCAAAAAAATTAACCCTTTGCTCCACCTTGAGAGATGTATAATGGACAATTCCTCCATGTTGTTGCACAGACAAAAACCACATAAAAGTAGGGTATTTCTGCATATGTAACTGTGCAATTAAGTATCAAAATCTGAATAATATTTCAATAAAAATAAAAATACAGAATTACTTCTAAGAGAAAAAAAAAAACATAGACGATCCATAATTGTCACATGTCCTCATCTACAGTGAGGAGGACAGCGTTGTTTCCAGCAGAGCCTATATCATGCAATGACAAAATGACATTGAGGAATTAATTACTGAGACATTCAAAGTGACTACGCAAAGATTCCCTGAAGGACTAGTATGGATTAATCATGACATCTCAAGGTGCTATCCTTAATAGGATTTCCAAAGATTTGATCTATGAGTAAATTTTGAGCTCATGAATATCACGTGACTCTGGATGTATTTTCCTGTTACAGCTGTAACTGCAGAGACTTGCCAGTTTTCACGTTACTGAGCATGAATGTCTCTTGGTAATTTTAAAGACCTGTCATTTATTCAATAAATAGGGACCTTTTTTCACTCTGAAAGCTGAAATTACACTAGCTGGAGATTTCTATATAGATATAAACCATATATAACAAGACATGCTTTTCTGATTGAAAAACCAGAATTGTATGAAGATTTACGGCTGTGGAAAGTAAGTCTCCCTAACATGGGTTATCAGGTTATTTACTGTGCAGCTACGTAACTATTTCAACAATATAGTTTGCATAAATGATCAGTGATATATGCAGTCTATGGGAATTAAATGAGCCCTGCGATGGAAAATAAAAGAGATTTTCAAAACTTCGTTGTGATATCCTTTTGAGAAAGAAGAGTACTCTACTACATAATAAAAACATTTTTTCATATGTAGGCATTTCTATGAAACAGATTGCTTTAAATAAGATCCTAAGAATATTAAGAAAGTTTTTCACTAATCAAAAAATACTGTGATTAAGTTGAAATCTATTACTAAAGGAAAAAATTATGAAATGAAAAATATTCACAAATCTAAATGGACATGATTATGATAAGAAATAAAGAGGGGAAAGAATATGCCTGATGTTTTGTTTACTTTTTGCATTTAAAATAAAACCTCATAACTTGTTTTTACAGTTTCTGGTCTTTAACTGTCATAATTTTCATTTTGCTGAGACAAAACCTAGGTCTTGAAAACTCATGATAAATCATCACCATTCTAAGTCTATCAAAATGAACATTAATTTTAATTCAGCTGAAACATGATTTGAGTATTGTGGGGCTTCTTTTATCCCAAGTTATCATGGTAAAGGACATGGCTGCTTCTGCTTCTGTGTCAAAGACAAACAAGTGCAGATCAGCTCTTTCTCTGCTCTAAACTGCTGATGTCCCACATTGCTTCAGGCATGTTTCAATACCTAATGCCATACTAACCTTATCTGAATTACTGATTCCTTGGTCTGGCAGCCATAATGAGGCATAATATCCAACAGCTTTGGGCAGAATGGCTTTCCATTTTTGTTTCATTTCTTCCCATAAATGCAGATGCCAGAGTATTTTAAAAAGGCTTTCATGCACATTGCAAGCAGGATCTGCAGGATGTATGCCTGACCCATAAAGGTACATAAATATAAAATGCCTGCTGGTTTAAATATGAGATATGACCTATGCTTCTTTCTCATGGTGATCCTCAGATTAACAGTTAATCCTCAATTAATCCTCAGATTTATTTGAGTCTATCATCTTTACTGACTGTGAACAGAACTTTAAATTAAAGGTGTTCATCTCTGGTTTTACTCCTAAAGATGAGCATTAAACATCAGGAAAAAAAAGATTGCAAATCCTTAATTTTTGGAGTTTGAAACAAGTTTGATTTCTGTGAGGGATAGGAGCTGGCAGTTTTGGAGGCACAATCATGAAATCTGTCAGACATTCAGGTGCTATAATTTAATAGAATTTCACTGAAGATAACATAGTGAATATACTTGGCGATAGTTGAGGGTCTAGTAACAAATATTTGCATCTTGGATAAGGAGAATTAAAGAGGTAAATAGTTAAATATTTGCAAATTTTTATATATGTCTATATGAAAATATAGACAGATCAAAACAGATTACAAAAACAAATGTATATTCACACTAACAGAAAACAGCTAAAAACCAGTGTTTCAACATCTCTTTTTTTTTTTTTTGATTCACACTTCCAACACCAAGCATATATCCCCTATGAAAGTAACAAAAATTAAATATAAGTGGAAAATATTCTTCCATAAAGTCATTACTTTAAAATCTATCCATATGTCCAAAAAGAGTAGCTTTGACCATGTTGCTTGGGGTTGTAGTTCACCAGACACTGGGAAAAGCTCTGAAAACAAATAATCATTACACTGGTATAAAATGCACCTTATAATAATGAATGCTTACACACTCCATAACCCAACATATTAATCACACATGCCTCCTTCAGAAAGTATACAAAAATGAACTGACAACTACTGTAGAAAAAAATAGCGAAGTGTCATTCTACACTAAAAAAACCCCTCTTCTTGTATCAGCAAACATTTTTAAATGGCTGAGAATAAAAGGCAAGTATCCACTGCACATGCTGGTGCCTTCCTGCAGTGAACAGTCCCACTGACGAGAATACCCCCTAGGATTTTGAACAGCAGCCTCAAAGGCATCTCCAGCATTTCTCTGAAGTTGTCAGCCAAGAGACAGCATTTATATACAGGCACACAGATGCTTTTCCAGATCCTCTCAGGGCAGCCAAGGATGACACTATGTGCCATGGTCTGCAGTCACCAACCAGCTCATTATCAACAATTTTGTGCTATTTGTACCCTCTGCTTACTTCATTTGAATTATTTGTAATGCTTTTTCTAGCTATAATAACCTGATAAACAAATCCATACTGAAATGGGTAATGCATGCTCATACAGCCTATACCTCTTAGGTCTAGAGTTGGTCAGACGCAGCAGAGGTATAGCCTGAGTGATCCAGTCATTCACAAAGAAAGGGCATACCAGGGCCCCTGGATTACCTAAGGACCATGATGCTCAATATTCAACAGAGAAAACCCCCTTCCCTGAATCCTATGACCTGTAAGCTGTTGACACATTCCTAATATTAAACTGGGAGAAAGAACTTGCTCCTATAGTTTACCTTTATTTTTTTAATTACATAGTTTTGAAAAGCTGTGAAAGGGGAGCTGATCTGAGCAATTATTTTTTATTGTGAACTATTTGCAAATCAAACAGTAGAAAATTAAAACACTAGCCAGTTATTTTCTCTTTTTTATCTCTTCTTTTTCTAAAAAAATGTCTTTTAAGTACTAGAATCAGAGACTTTTTATTTACTATAATTGATTTTGGTTTATTTTTTGTGTGTTACGTTTTAGGTTATGTCTGCACCATAAATATCAGGGCCATTCTAACAATCTCAGGTTTCAGTGAATGTGAGATATAAGGCTCAGATGTAATCAGTGCATGAGTTTGTAGTGTGGGATTCTGTCCTTAAATGCTTACTTCGTTCTGTTTATTGTATATGAAAGATATAGAATATCCTTACTAACGAAATCAAGTGACAACACAAGGACTGGAGAACAGATACAAAATTTTGTGCTACCCTGTAGCAATGCCTGAGATCAGATCAATCCCGTGTAACTCTAGTTTTGCCTGTTTCAAGTAGGTGTTAAGTAGATCTAGTATACGCTGCAGTTTTGGTAGCAAAGGCACATGCCAGTCAGCTGGTGACAGTGTGCCACTATCTGCACTTCAAACCCTCTGGAATGATGAAAGAGATGAACAGCCCCTCTGTGGGCATTTATACCCCTGTTTAGTTTCAAAAGTCCCTTTAGGAGCAATTAAATTGAGTTGGAGATTTGCCAGTGGGGAGCTACTGTAGGGTATACGTTTTAGCTGAGGACTTGGTGGGATTTGTATCCCTCCTATAAAAGCACAGGACCTTTGGTGTAATCTAGGCACATATTACTGGTGCCTGAAGCATACTAGACTTCATATTTTTTAACCTCTTTCTGTAGCTTACCTGAAGTTCTGCAGGCTAAATTTCTCAGCTTAACAGTGTGCTCAGACAAGGTGCTAAAAGTGAGAGCGCCGCTCCTGGGCTGACAGGGCAGGAGTTAACCTGCAGCTGGCCCAGGTGTTGGCAATGAGGATGCCTGTGTGGGGAGAGCCCAGCTGACCCACAGGTACTGAGCTGCTGCTGTTTAGGTTTGGTGTCTTCCCTGGGTGGCTCTGCTGAATGTTATATGAAAGAAAGAAATTGTTGAAAGGGAGCTTAGGGGATAATGATGAAGTAGCTTAAGAAATGCTGGTACACCTGCAAGAGGGTAAGGCAAGTTGCTCCTCCTTAAGATGTGGATGGTGTTCATTGCTGGCAAATGGTTTTACTATAAGCAACAGATTAATGCACCTAATCTATTTAACAGTATCTCAACAGTTGTAGGAAAAGGCCTGGGGATGTAAGGAGTCAGATGCTTGTGTGAAACCTCTTGCCTATCCTCTTGTGGCAACAGGGAACACCTTGGGTTTGGATTGTTGGTTTGCTTTCTCAGCTGAGTGAACTGAATTTGATCAAATAATGAAAACTACAAGTTTATGCTTTCCTTCTATATTGAAAGAGAAAGCTAGTTTTCTTGTAACAATCTAAATAATTGTTTGATAAACTATCGTAAGTGGTTTTTACTTCATTTAACCCAATTAGCTGATGAAACTGTGGTCATTTGTGCTCTTTATGAATTTGTGTGGGTAAACCCAACAAAACTATATAGATTAAGTTTGCAATGAATGGGAACAATCAGGGGGGCTTGATTACATCTTAGGAATTTGTGTGGCTAGTGCTTCATTGACTTGCTTGCTTTTGAGAATTGGCCATCAATGGAAGGTTAGCACTGGGGTAGCTGAGTAGCTGTCTTTAGGCAATTAATTTCATGTGGAAAAAAAACCCCCATGAACTGTTTTAATTAAGATACTGTATTTGAAAGTAGATTTATTGATGGTTTGTCTCAACTATGTATTTCATCACCTACATCCTGCTGATAAGCTATGCTTATTTGGTTCTGGAAGATCCATTTAATGAGTGTGTTTATGGTAGTTGACATGGTTTATGTGTTTCTTTTGAGTACTTCTGCGTAAACATTTAGGGTCTTCTATCCCTTGAATAAGTAACTACTGAAAGGAAGAATATTGAGTATGCCTAGCTTTTTCAATTTTTGCAATGTATACTTGCAATCTAAGCATAAAAAGTTTAGAAGCATTGCTAGCTTGAATTTCTTCTGTGTCCTTCACTGGTGCTTGATGATCCTAGTTTCTGTAGTAGGGTTAAAGTGTGTTAATGATGTTTCAGCTCTTGCATGTGTTTGTAGGAAAAGCTGGCTTAATCGATATCTTCACTTCTGGGCAGGATTCCCCTGGAGTGGTTCTTCTGAAGACAGAGTTTAGCGAGAGAGCTCAAATTATCAGAAAACTTTCCTGTTCTGGGGAGCAGTAGCATTTTTTATTGGACCTTTTTTCTCTTTTCCAACACTGTAAAGGAGATGACAGCTTGTATGGTTTTGGTGCATAGTAGAAGCGACATTTCCTTTTACACTAGGGTCTCGGGAGATTCCAGCTATGCTGTGTGTGCCCAGTGAAACTACACGCAGTATATACTGAAGGTAATGAACAGGTTGTCTCTGAATGACGTGAGGCTTTTTCCCTTGGACATAGTACAAATCCCTGTTTATTCTGTGAGACAAGAGTCAACATGACTTCAGCGCTTAGCCCTGCTCTTTGCTATGCGAATGTGTTTCCAGAAAAGTGTTTTCATTCAATGTCTCTACTGTTTTTGTCAGATACACTCCATGTGAACGTCCCATTGGGTGCATGAAAGTATTGGCATGGTGTTTTCAATAAAATCTGATCTAGTTATTTCTAGACTTGTGCTGAGGCATCACTTCCTCAGTTTCTCAACAAAACGTATAGTTTTCAGTTCAGGGAGCCTTAAATTCTTATGGCAGGTTCTTCAATATGGAGACAGATCTTATTCTGTAAAAGGAATACCTGGTAAAATAGATTTGGTTATTAGACTCTCTGCTAAAACAAAATGGTGCTAACAAAGCAGAACTTTGTGACAGCTCTTGGATAATATAACCTTGTGGAGCTGGAAAGAACAGGGGAGAAAGAGATGTAAAATCACTGTTTTAATACCATATGGTGATTCAAGGTCAAAGTATTTTGATTCAGGTCATTTGTTATAGCAACACCAACAATGATTATAATTTTTACACTTCTGAAATCTATAGCACTAAAACATGTTCCTTTACATAAAACTGAAAATTTAAACTGAACCTAGCATACATATCAAGTATCAGTTGCTTGGTGTTTAAAGGAGGAAGAATTCAGCTGGCTAATAAGTTGCTTAAAATAGACTATTATTACCGTTGTTTTTTAAATCTATGGTGAGTAATTCTGGTCATTATATGAATACCTGTTGAGAAACGTCTTATCTCCTTTTCTACATTTTTTTTCCTAAGGTTGATAAAAGTTTTTATTGTCCTTTCGAAGTTATTTTTATGAACTATGAATGTCTTTAGATTAAACCTTTCCCTCTCCATCTCCATCTCTCTCTCCCAGGTAGAGTGAATATTTTCTTTCCAGTCCTTGCTCTTGGTAATAAGTAACTGTCCTCAGTGAGAATAATTAATTCCTTGTTAAATTTTATTCTTATACAAAGACACTGTTCCACTGCTGTGATGTTCTAAAATAACAGTCTCCCAACTTGTGCTTTAATCAGCTTTTCTTCAAAATGGAATATTTAGGAACATCAAAAAGTAGTTTCAGACTTTCATTATAAAAATCTCCTATTCTGATCTACTAATTAGTAATTTTAGTGTGTCATTTGATTTTTAAAACATATTCTTTGTGGTACTATGACATGATTTTTAATGTAGCTATGCATTTTGTGAGTATTTTAAGAACAGGAAAATAAAACCACTTTGATTTTTATGTAGCTACTCTTTAAAATAAAAATAACTTGATTTACATATTTGGTTCCTTTTGGGAGATTATGAGGTGACAAGTATTTTCCACTAGGCCAAACAGTGAAATTATTGCCATTCTCACCTCTGAGATCCACCTATATGTTTATTTTCAATTACTATGTAAACATTCTTAACGTTACTTACACATTCACTTACAGTTGGAAGAAAGGGAAAACAAGTAAACCTAAGGAAACAACATTATTACTATAAAATTAGAACATGTGATTATGAAGAGTCTAAATATACATCTCAAATTTGAAATCCATGATTCAGGCTGCTTCCTTTATCACCTCTTATCTTGTTTAATTTCATTGCAGTCATGACTTCTTAGTGTAAACCACAAGTGGACTCAAATGTGGATGCAAATGTTAATTATTCCCATATTACTAGAATGCCCTGGACTGGTTTATTATGGCATTGTTCACTACATGTGTTGTAGCAAATTTGAGTTTTTTCAAAATTGTATAACTAGTTCTGATCCATTTCTTCCTGTAAATTATTTCTCTCAGATTTCTTCATGCTTCAATTGACTTTATTCTTAAGTTATTTAAATCTTGGATTTTAAGTGAATATTCATATGCCACTATCCAATTCTTAGCAGAGGTATTAAATTTTTTTGTTCATAGTTCAGTTGTGCTGTCTATGGAAGAACATGTGTGTTAGGGGAAAAAAAAAAGGAAAAAAACCAGCCTGCTGGTGTATCTTTCCTTCACATATTTTGCCTCTGCAATAGCTAACGTCTAAGTTGTTTTTTAATGAGGTGTCTTAAAAGAAACAGAACTTCTAGATCTCAGGATGAGAGTTTATTGCTACTCTACCCCAATGGCAGGTAGCTCTTTGTCACTGTTGTCAGTTGCAAGGGTCAGCCAGCTCCTGTGGTCCCATGAGGTGTTGTGCCCAGGTGCAGGGTTACTGGGCTGCACGCCGGACCAGTGTGTTTTCCATGCTGCAGAATGTGTGTTTAAGCTGGTCACAGTCCATCAGGGGCTAGTGGTAGCTGTGGGCAACAAAAACTGTGTGGACAGCCCTAAGCCTAGGTTTGTGGGAGTTGTATTACTTTTACATCCTGCTGCTTATCTCTATGTTTCTTTTTGCCTTTGTGTGTAAATTCCTGGTACTGAGGTTTTCAGCTTAAACCCAGTATCTGGATTTCTGCTGAAATTAAGAGGAAAGAGTAGAAGGAGGGGTTTAGGTTAAGATGCTCATGGAGGAGGATGTAGAAGGTGTGTTTGTGTATGGGAAAAAGATTAAAGATAGCTGCAACTAATAATTTTCCTGTAGCAAGGCTAAATTTAGTCTCTGAACATGACTTAATCTCACTATTGATAGCGTTTCTTCTGGTTATTCAAAACTTGATGAGGTGTTGTAGTGCTGTGAACAAGAAGGAGAAGAATCACAGTGTTGATCAAAAGCCAATTTTAAAATTGTAAAGCAAAATACTATGACTAAAGCAAACTTTGAGGATTACATTTATGTAATTATGGAATGTAACAATGCAGAACACAGTCATTTCTTCAGCTGCTGAGTCCATTGTCTGAGTCAATTTCATATACCAAAGTCCTTTTTTGCACTTAGCGAAGAACTATTCGTGGCAGGCAGGGAACAAATTGCTGGTTTTGCAAACTGGAAACTTTCAGTCATTATGGGAAGAAAGTTCTAACTAGAGGAACATGCAAAATTGCTGAATGTACTTATGTGTGATTGAGATACATGGTACTTTTCATTAGATGAATTAGGATTATATTGGAGGTTAATTTTGGCTGAACCTTTGATGTATAATAATTCAAACTGTTGAAAGCAGCTCTTCAGTCCTGGAGTGCTTATCTCTCAGTGTCAGTATTTCAAACCTGAATGAGTGTCCATCATAATGATTCCTCAAATCACCACTGGTTTTTGAGAAATGTGCTTCTAGAGAGCTAAACATACCAGTAATTTTTAAGTATAAAAACTATATTAAATATACCACATAATAAAATTATGAGCTACCAAAAAAAATCATATGTTAAACTTTCTTCTGTCTTATCTTTTTGTTCGAATGGAGAAAAATAATCAAATGGAAGAGTTTAATATGCTACAAAGTTTTAATCCTTTCAAAACATTAATGAGAGGAATCATTCCAGAATAAATTTGTTAACTTTATAAGGAAATTTTAGTTGTGATTCAGGTTTGTCACCTTAAGTAGTCTTTCAGGAGCTCCTAGGTTTTTAGTCTGTGAGTGATTGTGAGTGATTGTGCACTTCAGCTTTATTTACAATAGAAAGTGCAACAGAATCGACAAGGGTTTTTTGTATCAAAGCTGGCTGTTTGTTTTTTTTCTGGTCAACGCTCATCAAGGTGTATTCCAGCTCTTTGTAAACTGTAATGTATTTTGGTCTAAGAAAGCTCACATTAGCTAAAATTTCTTAAACCTTGTTCTCTTTGTTCAGACAAATGAAAAATAAAATTGGCAGCACAGAGTGTTGGTAATTTCTCCAGTGTCTGAGTCTATATCTTTTTTTTTTTTTTTTTTGTATCATTGGAGTAGAAATTACAGGTAACTTTTACTGGAAAGTGAACATAAGGCAGCTTCCGTATCTGGCCTTTTTTGAGACACTGTATCATAGTATAAAGGATGTCGTGCTTTGACTGCAAATGATGTTGCAGGGTGATCAGCTGCATTTTATCGTCCTGGTCAATAAACAGCTCTGTGATGTAATGATGGAATACAAGATCCCACCACATGGAAAATAGGCAGTGTTTAAAGAAGTGACTAATATGTTCATGGCTCCATACTGAAACAAGCAAACAAGCCCCTAACCATAGAAGGGACTAAACAGTAATAAAAATTGGTCATTGTATTGCTGACTGGTCTCCTATCTTTTAGCCAATGCTATAATTTCACTTAATAGTCCAGACTTTTGTTCACATGGTTTTCTCAGGATGTCTAAAGATAATTTGTGCATATTAAGAGAAAGCTTCCTGAAAAATCTTTATTATCTATGAGAAGAGGTTTGTTTTGTTTTGACAGCAATCTTCAATCCAAGCTTTGAAGGAAAGTTACTATAAAGTTACTGTTGCCTACTTGAATTCTAATTTTTCCTTAAAAGTTGCTTTGTAATAGAGCTGAGGTAGGACTAAAAGCACTCCCAGTCCTATTTGTTACTGTGCTGATTTTTCTAGTCTTCTTTACATCAATCTGTTCTGCTACTAGTTTATTAATTTTTACAGCTGTCTTGAGAGCCTACTTAGCTACTTCAGTGCTTAGATGTGACCTTGTGCATTAATTTGTATTTTGCAATTGCATTCTTTCTTTGTTCTTAATGTCAGGGAACCACTTAAGATGCCTTCAGACTTCTTCTTACCTAATTTGCCATATAATGACTTCTACATTTCAGGCCCAAGTAGCATTCTTAGTCTGCTAAGACTTTCTGTACCAGACTTTTTGCATGGTGAGCACCTTTTGATATTATTTCTCCCTTCTATTTCTTACTTTTGAATTTTATATTCCTCCACTTCATTTTTCAAAATATTAGTGAACTGGTAACAGAGATAGCAGAGATTACTGATTTTCTTTTGTCACCATTTTGAACACTTTTAATCATAGTCAAATTCTCCATGGCAAAATTGCACTACCGTATGATCCCATTGCCTTGCTCTTTTAACATTATTTTGTGGTAGTTAGGGGTTTATGCTTTTTGGTGTAGGGTGTTTTGTTCTTTTCGTGATGGGGTTTGTGGGGGTTTGATTTTTTCATGGGGGTTTTGTGGGTTTTTTATGTTTTTTTTTTTTGTGGGTCTCTGTTTCTTTTTATGGCTTTTTTGTTGTATTTTTGGGATGTTATTTTTTATTTTAACAGGTTTTATTTTCTTTTTTTTTTTTTTTTTTTTTTTGCTTGTGTTTTGAGGAGATTTTTTGTTTTGGTTTTTTTTGGGGGGGGAGGTTTTGTGAAGGTTGGCATTTTGGGAGGTTTACTTTGTGGGTGATGTTGGATTTTGGGTTTTCCTTTTTGTTTTTTTGGGGAGTAGGGTTTTGGGTTTTTTGGGTGGGTTTGGAGGTGGGTTGGGGGAGTGGGCTTTTTTAGGGAGGAATGGGTATTGGGTTTTTTTTGGTAGGTTTATGTGGTTTTGGGGGGCTTCTTTGATTTTTGTGGGGTTTCTTTGCTTTGGGTTTAGTTTGGTTGTTTTGGGTCTTCTGTATGGGGAGATAATTGCCTTAAAATGCTTTCATAACATCTATTAGTATGGACTGTGATACTGAACTGAGTCTACTTTAGACAATGGATAAAAATGAAAGACAAATGCTTCTGTACCAGGTCATGTGTAAATGAGTTTGTTTGCAATGGCTATGCAGAAAGTGGCAGTAAATTGTCAGTCCCAGCACCACAGCTTATAAAGATACTGCGTTGTGCAACCCTATTAAAAAGCAGGCATTTAGTTTCTTAAGCAAGAACTGAAAGTTGTAAGCAAAGGGGGTTTACCAAACTAGGAAAAGAGAATAAGATGTCACCTTTGCTATCTTATTCATAGCAATAGTATTACATGTTCATAAATTTAAGTTTTTACTTCTTCAAAGGACTGCTGAAATGTGCTAGCACATTATAGTCAAAGTTCGGTCCTGATTTTGATCCTGATCAAAGGGACACACTTCAAGTATTTTGACATCTAATCCTTTTTCCTCGCTTTGATCATTTCAGACCAAGGTACAAGTAACCACTTCCACTACCTGTGTTAGCCAAAAGTGAAAAGCACCTTATCTGCAGATAATGGATGCTGCTGCTTAGAACTTCATCCTCTTGATATTTTAGTGTAAAAGATGTCTCTCTCCTTTTGCCTGCGGTTTTCAGCATTGTTGTAAAGTATCAAGGGAAAAAAAGTATTTTAGAAAATGTATTAAATAATAATATAGGTGCAATAGATATGAAACTGTCACAAGGTGCATGTGAACTCTATGTAATATAATGTAAATTACTCCCCAGAGAGTAATAGAAAGTTGAAACAAACAGGCGCTTTCTTGTTGTAGTATAAAAATTTCTCATGAGGTACTATCATTAGGCAGATCATTACAGATTTTTTTCTTCTTCTATCATAAAACAGAACTGATGTTTACTGGGGCTGATATCTTGCACAATAAACTATAAAAGAGGGATTTATGGAGGCAACAGAAGCCACATAAAAGTTGTTTTGTGGTGTTGAGTGCTACAGATGGGCTCCAAAAACTAGTGAGCAGAGGTCTCACCAGAGTTCCCTCAGGTGCTAGAGGTGAGCCAAGAGGGTCCTAACCAGTCTGTTGTGATCTGTTTTTGTCATCAGGTTACTTTGAGAAGATAGTTCTTGTAGTTGCCTCAAAGTTGTAACAGTTAAACTGTATTCCAAAATACTTATCTGATTCATCACACTGTAAATTTAAGAATAATAAATGCTAAGGAAAGAATTTTTCCTGGCTATGTTCCTTCCTCTAATGCACTTTTAAAAATTCAAAAGAACTGATTCATGCTCAGTTCAATCAAGAAATTATGGTATGTGGGGTAAAATAGATGAAAATAGGACCATTTTTCATCCTTAAAATATCACTCCTTTCACAAGATTTTTTTTTAAAATTTTAATTCTGTCTTGCCTCAAATCCTTTCACCTTCCTCAGTCAATGTTACAAGTTTCTTTTAAGAAGATCGGTGAACAGATTGTACTTTTAAGTACACGGCAGGGAAGTGTGGGAAAAGATTAGTATAAAAACTATGGAATCTCCCAATATTCAGATTTCAGGCACAGCTGTAAGGAACTCATTTCAGCCACCCATCTTTCCCATTCTTCTGGTCGATTGCCTTTCTCCTGCGCATTTTTCCTTTCTCTACTACAAGCTTTTTCTTAGCCCTTGCCCTCGTTCACTTTTATCTGCTGAAGTCCTGCTCTTCCTCCCAAGATGGACCTCGATCCGAGGAGAAGGAGAGGATAAGGAGAAATGTTTGGAACTACCTTGCTAAAAAGTGGTATTTCAGCTGATCTGAGTAACAAGAGGGGAAATGAATCTTTGTCACTACTGGATGAATGGCACTTAACAGAGCTGGAGTAACTGCTTTGTGACTGAGTCCTTCTCCTGGTTTACATCGCAGTTTTGCTTCTGGTCAGGTCCATGATAGAAGCTGAAAAAACTTGCTGTGGTTTTGTGGAGCAAATAAGTCTGTGCATAACGCGCATAATGCTGTCAAGAGTTTTGTGAGTCTTGCACTGTTTTTTTTATGTTTTATGGGCACCAGGGATGAAAAATAAACAAGTGCCAGCAAGTAATCTTGTTTTCCAAATAGTCCAAGTGTGAAGAGCGTGAGCTCCATTTATCATTCCAGCTGAGTCTCTGTGGAGACTGACCTGCTCAGTTTGCCCATTTGGTTTTTTTGTTTTGTTTTGTTTTCCTTGACTACATATTGCCGGCTGGAACAAACGTTTTTGAATCTGAATTTCTAAGCATGCATAAATGATAAATTGCTTTATTTGCTCAAGAAACACTTTTGCAGGAAAGTTTTAATTGTAATTAATAACAGGAGGAAGGGTTCTGATTTGCTGCAGGCATTCTTTGTGTGCAAAAAATTGTATTGATACAATTCATGAAGGCAGTAGATCTGAAAACTAACCATGTAAATTTGGAGGGCTGCAATTATGTGATTTATTTTTACATACAGCTGTATTAGAAATCCATTGTTTATGTTTCAGAGGGTGTTAGTTTTAGAAACCTACAAGATATAAACACTGAGATGGGCTTACTACAAATTTCTGCCATCACTTCCTAGGTAAAGTAAAGACAGAATAGCTATGAATGTTTTGCAGAGTTTAGGGCTGCTCGGTGCTCTGACAAATCAGACCTGTGGTGGTATGAGCAACGCTCTCTGCCATTAGAAAGAGGCTTTGTACGTTCTGGAGTGTTGAGGAAAGTTATTCCCATTCTTATACGTAAAAGGCTACTATACGATGAAGGTCTACATAATGATGTTTTAAAGTACCTGTTGAAGCACATCTCCTTGGCACTCATTACTGAGCTTTTACTCAGGGAGTTCCTGACCTCGACAAGATTTCCTCTCCTCCCATCTCCTTGGTGTCCCTTTAGCCACCACCACAAAGCTGAATGTGGAACTTCTTAAGTGGAGGCAGAGGGCAGCACTTCAATACTTTAATTCCATGTGGTTTCTCCTTTCTTTTAAGAGTCACTCGGAGAGACAACAGCAACCTTTCCTTCAATTCATGCCCTTTGTTAGCAGCTTTTAGTGACAACATAAAGCCGAGTGAGCCTGCCTTCAGAAAGATACTTCTTTCTCCAGAAAAAGAGTGTATGCCAAGATTATTTTTTTTCCTCAGAAATTGTCAAGAGGTAACAAATTCTTGAGTTTATCTCCAATCCGAGTTTAAGTGTTTTTCTCTTTAAACCTTTGTGACCTTCTGCTAGAATACATAGGTTAAACAGTCTGGCAGTTAATATGTGAAGCAGTTACTTTACACTACAATAGCAGTTCAATATCCTAAAAATAGCCAAAGGAAAAAGATCCTAGGGATCCTCTAATTCCTTTGACCTGCAACATTTTAATGGCTTTTTCTGTTTTGCAGAAACACTGATTTGTTCCTTCATAGCTGTCTGTGGCAACTTGTGCATGCAAGGGTGAAAAGGATGAGCTGTGATGAGTACCATAAAACTGAGGGGAGCCAAGAGAGATGCCTAAACAGTTCAAAGTGCTTTCATTAAGCCTTTTTTTTCCACAATTTCTTAGAGTGAGGGAAATGAATTTCTTTCAAGCTTGACTAGACTTAGAATTAGCTGCTGCCTTTCTTTCATTGTCTTGGCACTTTTGTGATACTGTGGGCTTGTTAGCAGCCTCGCTTAACGTATGGCTAGTCTGTCCCTGTCTGCAGAGGACCCTAATTTTACCCCATCTTTACAGATACATTACTTTGACTTTGTTGACAGTTGTGAGGAAGGTCTCAACGTTGGCATTAATTAGTTTTTTTTTGTTGTTGTTTACAGCAGTCAAACTTGCTTCAGTTTAATGTGAACTGCAATTTTCTTTGAGTACCTCCATATCTTTACCCGATTGATGAACGTCTTTTTTTAATATAGAGACCTTTACAGCTCATTCTCAAGGTATTTGAAAAAAAAAACCTTAAAAGCTTTTGGAATGTCTGGCTTCCAGCTTTCTAAGTGTAGGAAGGCTGTAGTTTGGTAGGCTAAAGATTTCCCTAAATATTTTTATAAGTCTTTCTCAGTTTGATATTCATTTCGAGAAAAGAATTTGTATTTTTGGTTCATAATTTACTCTATATTTAAAACTTGTACTCTTCATATTATAAAACACCAGCCAGTGCTTTTCTGCACCTTTGGGAACAATGTGGCATAAAGACAGGTTGTAAAGAGAAGAAATGTCTATGTCTGAATGCAGGCTTAAAAAACCTGTAGGTCTTTTTAAAAGACATATCTTTCTACATATAGTGAAAGAAAATGCCTCTGAACCCCTTCTACCCACTTTATTGAAGTGCTGATTACTGTTTGAGAAGGTAACATTTATCAAGCTACAAAACTGAAGGTAGAAGGAGAAAATAGGGTCAAAATGTTAATATTCTTTAGGGCCTCCTATGGGAAGGTATTAAGGTTCAATATGTCTTCAGACACAGTGGCACATTACAGTGTTGAAATGATCCCGCAGAATAAAAATTCACGAGGAATGACCATCTAAGGAACCTGAAGGTGCACAAGTTCACAGGACCTCATGAGTTGCATCTGTGGTCCTGAGGGAAGCGGTGGATGAAGTTGCTAAGTCTTTATCCACCAGATTTCAGAAGTCATGACAATCCAATGAAGTCCCTGTAGGCTGGAAAAGGGATACCTTAACTCCCATTTTCAGAAAAGGTAATAAGGAAGTCCTGGGAACTACAGGCTGCTCAGTCTCACCTCTATGTCTGATAAAATCATGGAGTAGATCCTCCTGGAAACTCTGAGGCACATGAAATGTATGCTAAGGGTAAATCATACCTGACAATTTTAGTGCCTGTCTAAGACAGGGATACGACATTGTTGCATAAGAGAAGAGTAACAGACGTCATCTGCCTGGACCTGTGCAAACAATTTGATGCTGTCCTGCATGACATTCTGGTTGATAAATTGGACAGATATGGATTTCATGTATGGAGAAAGAATTGGCTGGATGGTCAAGTTACGGTCAATGGCTCAGTGTCTAAGTGGTGTTCCTCAGGGGTTGGTATTGGGACTGGTGTTTAATGTCTATCGCAGGCATGAGTAGAGGGATTAAGTACACCCCCAGGGAATTAGGCAGCACTAAATTGTGTGGTGCAATTGACATGCTGGGGGGAAGGGATGACATCCAGAAGGACCTTGACAGGGTTGAGAAGTGGGCCTGCACTAACCTCATGAAGTTCAACAGGCCAAGTTCAACAAGGTCCTGCACCTGGGTCTAGGCAATCCCAAGCACAATTACAATATGGATGAAGAATAGACAGAAAGCAGTCCCGAAGAGAAGGACCTGGAGGTACTGGTAAAGGAAGGGTTCAACATGAACTAGCAATATGCACTTGCAGTCTAGAAAGCCAACTGTGTTCTGGGCTGCATCCAAAATAAGTGTGGAAATCCGGGCAAGGGAGGTGATTATATTCCTCTAGTCTGCTCTCCTGAGAACTCACCTGGAATACTGTATTCAGTTCTGGAGTCCTCAGCACAAGAATGCCATACATCTGTTGGAACACATCCAGAAGAGGACCACAAAGATGATCAGAGGGTTAGAGTACCTCCTATAGTAGGGCAGGCCAAGAGAGGCGGGATCATTCAGCCCAGAGAAGAGAAGGTTCTAGGGTGACCTTATAGCAGCCTTCCAGTACTTCAAGGGGGCCTACAAGAAAGTTGAGGAGGTGCTCTTCATCAGGGTGTGTAGTGACTGGATGAGATTTAATGACTCTAAGCTGGAGAATGTAGATTTAGATAAGATATTAGGAAGAAAATTTCTACTGTGTGGCTGGTGAGGCACTGGAACAGGTTGCCAAGGGAAGTTGTGGATACCCCATCCTTGAAGGTGTTCAAGGCCAGGCTGGATGAGGCTTTCAGTAGTCTGATCTAGTCAAAGGTGTCCCTGCCCACAGCAGGGGGATTGGAACTGGATGGATTGTGAGGTCCCTTTCCAACCCAAATCATTCTGTGTTTTTATGAATAAGAGACCATGTTAGTGTTCTCAGGCTACACATTTGGCTGTTCAATATGATGTCTTTGCTACCAATTGAGCATACAGATGTTACTGTCCTGTGGAAAATGCGTCTATCTCCCTGAAAAAGCTCTATAGTTAATTGGTAGTGTTGCCATGATTAATCTTTTGTGCTTACAAGAGAGGCAGTAGTTTCCAGAGTGTCACAATCTACTCAGATCTTTACCAAGTAGTTGAGATTTGTTAATTATAGAAGCTGTGACACATTACAGCTGTTACAGTCAGTTTTTTGCACTTGTCTACTTTGCATTGTCAAAAAAAGCTTTTTTGCCTTTTCATTCAGAGCTGGCTATTGCTTTCAGGTACAAAACACTTACCTATTTCAACAACAAAACTGTTTTTCTTATTTTACCAGCTACTCTTCCTGTCATTATGCCAGATTTTGAGCTATGTCAGGCTCAATCCCAAACATGAAGTAATGTTTACTTTAAAGTCAAGAAAGATCTAAAGGAATAGTGTTAGATTTAAATTGATTAAGGATATTCATCTCTACATTTCACTGATTCCCTTTGCTTGCTCTTACATTTTTAATGGCTTATTCTTTAATATTGCCCTGTTGTAACTTTGAAAAACTTGAGTACTTAATGATGTCACACATTCAAGCAAGACTCTTAAAAATGCTTTTATGAAGGGTACTTGAACACTTCTGACAATTCTTTATGAGGAGAGAAGCTGGAAGATCTTTCTTATGACTGAGCAAAGCAGAAAACTCTTCCAGGATATTTGAGTGTTTTTCTCTCATGTTTGAGACAGAAGCATGTCAATTTTTCACTTCTGTACATATTACTCCGTCCAGTTGCACATCATATAAGTTTTCCTAATTCCACCTGTGTTTTTTAGGCAAGTGATATCTGAACCATTGTGGAGTAATTTACCGAAATGCAGGTATTTGAAGAATTAATCACTTCTGTTTTGCTGGATGTGTTGCTTTGTTGTTGTTGTTGTATTTTTATTTTTTGCTTCTATTAGTGACTGAAGTGATGATAATGCAATATATCAAATGCATATAATATGAGGGCTTCACTGGTACTAGTAGAATCTAAAGTTATGTCTACTTGGTATTGCCAGTAGAAAGATAAATGAAAATATGTGGAGGAAATATCACGTGATGATGATAGATTAGATCATCTTTGTGTTTTATGTGGTTAAAACACACTTGCCAGAACATCAGTATTTTCCAGTTGTCTCAGGTGTCTTTCACCATTGCCACCAGTGTGGGCTGTGTTGCTGGCTCCACAAAGCACAAATCTGTGTGTGTTTCTTTGTGTATCATGAGACAAATATGTCCTTGAAGAGAGACATGTTTATGATGCTTTCTTCAGAAGGGCTGAAGTTGAGCAGGTTTGCTGCAGGGTATATAGTTCATGACCAAAGCACTTCAGAAGTTAAGCTACAGTCGGAGCAAGTCCAGCTTTGTACTACCTTGTTCAAGAATTGCTGCTCTGCAGCTGTGCAAATAGACTTTTCTTCAATTTTGGCCAAATGAAAATGATTCACTTCTGTTTTGACTATAAGAACTTGACTCCACTTCCCAAAGATTACTAAACTTTTTCGTACTTTACTTCAAAGCTGTACTTTACTTCAAGATGGAAGGAAGGCATTTCATTGGTTTCGTTTGATAGTCTGCACTCTGTTCTTGGTGTAGGAAGGAAGGGCTGATGGAGGTCAGAAGAAACTGAATTAGCATAAGAAGCTAAGATGGAGTTAAAAACACAGAATGAGAAGATGCTTGGCATAGTGTCAGTCAGTCAAGAATTTACAGGATTCAAGGAAATGCTGTTTGAAATCAGGAACCTCTTTTTCTTGTACAGAAAATAGATTCCTTAAATATTAACCAAGACCTCATAGTGTTGATTTTTTTTTTTAAATATCTGAGCAATGAGATAATACTACAGTATCTTCTAGTGAGCCCCAACAAGATTTTGCACAATTATAATAAGGTAAAATCCTCCAGTAAAGAATAGCTTTGCAAAGCATTAAGCTAAACACATGCATTTTCCTGTTTTTGACTGGAGGATTAGTGATTTGTTTCTTTGTGAAACTCTACACTGAGCTCTTAATTAAGCTTACCAGGCACAAGTGCACTTCAGGTGATCCAGATGACCTTTAAAGGGCCTACAGCAGATGGTGGAAAGTCTGTGTTCCGTGCAGTATTCTGCTGTTTTGTCTGTTAAATAAGTATCTAATTACTCCCAGTCTTATCTTATTTCAACAGTGTCACTAAATTACTTACATGGCTGTAAGTAAGGTAATCCGTTGCCAATCCGATAAGCTTTCAGCTTGACTTTTTGGGAAGTAAACTTGCACCTGATGAGAAATTTCTTTTTCAGTAACAATAGTGTCTTCCAGTATTTTTGCTGAGGCTCTTAACAAGATCATTCACTATATTTCTCACATAGCTTTTCTTTCAGCTGTTCTAAATAAATTGCCTACCACAAATTCAGGGTGTTTATTTTTTTAAAGCAATTTTTTCTTGAGGGTAAAATGACTTTTACTCATGATCTTTTATACTGTGATGGGCAAGGCTGGTCTGCAAACACTTCTGAAATAATAATATAGACTCTTATTATTCGTGGACACTGAACTATTACTCTTATATTTTGAATGGCTGCCCATGTCACACAGAAGCACTGCTATGCAGAGCAACACTTAAGCAGGTGGTTGAGTCATTCTAAGTTAATTTCTCTTCAGTGGTGTCTTCAAGAGATCTAAAGTGTGAAAATAGACAGCTTGTTATTGGAATCAGTAGTTAGATTTTTCCCTTACGACTCTTTCAGTCTCGATAATTCTGAGATAGTATGCAAAAAGCTTGGCAACATTTCCCTCCTCCTCTCAGGCCTCTGCATGTCCCCTCTGCATGTTAGCACACATCCTGCAGGAGGGATGAAGGGGAAAGGGGTGGGTGGGAAGAGAACCAACAGTATTGCTCATGTTCATTCTCCTACATTGAAAAGAGGACAGGTGTCCTGGGGTAAAAAAACCCCCATAACTTCTGGTCTTCAAATAATGAGGCTTTCCTATCTAGTCCTATATTTAAAATGTATTCTGGCTATTACTGTCCTGCAACCCTGTGCAAGTTACGTGTCCTGCAGGAATTGATGAAGTTCTGCAGGCATGCATTATAGCATTCACACATAACTTAGGATAGGATGAGGATCCATAGACCTAAAATTGCATTTACCTTTTTATCTCAATAGCTGTTCTAAAGTAACCATATTGAGGGGAAAACAATGATTGGGAGAAGCATATCAATCTCACTACTCAGCCAGTTTTATGTTTTATATAGTCCATATGCTTCATATTTGCCATAAACAAATTGGGCTGGATGTGTGATATAAACTAGTTAGCAGATCTTGAGACGAGTAAAGACTGATTTTTATTTTTATCTCTGATTTTCCTCCGTAGTTTTGAATTAGCTTGTTTTATTGGAAACAGTAATTTAATTAAAAATGTGTGAAAAGCACTTGATTCAAGCAAAACTCAAGGTAACGTGTTCTGAGAGACATGCCTGGTATTTGTTTTGGACTTGTAAAGAAAGGAATCTGTGCTACTGTCTTCTTAACTTATCCCATGATTTCCACTCTGATGACAAGATATTCTTAGTTTTGTTCAAAAGTAGGGTTGAGGTTCAGATTAATGTTCTTCAAGTTGCATTTAAGAGGGGTCAGATGAGATAGTACTATGCTGCCTTCTGTTCTTAAAAATATAGAGAGCTACTCAGTGAAGGGAAATGTTGCATTCCTGTATTTTTAGTCATTGTCCTTAATCAAATTCTAAGGACAAAACACAGGAAAAGACAATCTCACAAGCAGCCTAACAACCTCTGACTTTAGTCTTCAAGTTTCCACAAATAATTTAAAAACTATTTGTCTTTAAATAAGAAAAACCTTTTACTAGGGGCAAGATGGTTAATGTGTTTCTGGTAAATATGCAATTTAATCTAATAGCACTCTTCTTAGCTGTTAATAACCATGAATGACCTGTTTGGCATGAGGATCAAAAAGCAGGGCCTGTCCTATTAACCTGCCAAGGTATCTGTTAGCTCCATTTTGAGAGCAATTTGGAAGAATTTGAAGAAGATCGTTGTAAACATCATAGCATGATGCCAAGGAAGTATTACCATGGGCATACTTGCAGCTTTTATTCTATAATAATTTGTTAAAAAAAGTAACTTTGTTTATGTTTTTGCATTAGAAATCATACCAAGTTAAATAATAACATTTTACCTCCCTGTTGGTAATTTCCATTAAACTGGATTACAGAATCCAATTACAGAATTTGAGCTTTATCTCATTATTTGAATGGGCTTTCTTTTTTTTTTTCCCTAAAATAAAATCGCTTCCCAACTTTCAATGGAGCTTCCTATTTTTGAGATACCTGGGCACTAGTGGTGTTACTGCAAACCCTGGTGGTTGTGGGAATGATTCAGTGGGAATGGGCCCTGAAGTCCCTGCCATTGCCCTGCAAACAGGCATATAGCAAAGGATGCAGTGAAATGAAAAGCTGCTGTGTCACCTGTGAGTGGCAAGTGGCCTCTCCACAGCAAGGTTTGGGGAGAACCAAAGGACTGTCCAGCTGTGCTACCTGTATCAATCCATGCTGTGCCACACTTACAGGTTATTCCAGTTCTTTTATAAGCACAGTCATGTTCTCACTACTTTTATCTGTTATTAGATGGGGATAATCATACTGAAGCAAACTTCTACATTTATAACACAGCTCTTTTGAATATGCTACCTAAGAGCATCAATCTCATCTCTGAAGCAATTGATCAGTAACTGTTTTGATTCTTTCTATTATGACTCTCCATCTTATTCACTCTTGTTTATATCATTTCTCCCAAGTGACAGGGGACAGGACAAGAGGGAATGGCCTCAAGCTCCGACAAGGGAGATTTAGGCTGGACATCAGGAGGAAGTTTATCACAGAAAGGGTCATTGGGCATTGGAACAGGCTGCCCAGGGAGGTTGTTGATTAACCTTCCCTGGAGGTGTATAAGGCACGGGTAGGTGAGGTACTGAGGGACATGGTTTAGTGTTTGATAGGAATGGTTGGACTCGATGATCCAGTGGGTCTCTTCCAACCTGGTGATTCTATGATTCTATGGTTGCCCTTGGACAGTACTTACCTATCAGGTTTAATATCTATAGCATATGATTTTTCTCCTCCCTTACCTTACTGAAGCTTACCTGTTTTAATACCTATGAAAACATTCACATCCATGTAAACCTATTATTCAAAGAGATTTTATGTTGTTGTATATCTATATAGTTTACATAGGTTGAACTAAAGGAGATGCATAATTTAATTTTCTGCTTAGAATTACCACTACAAGATGTCAAATTGGTACAGTTTCACTATAGCAATAACGAATCAAGTAATGGATTTAACATCCATATATGCACCATAGTAGAACATAACAAGTCAGTTTAGGGTTTGGTCTTGGGAAAAAGTGCTTTTTAAAAAAATCATTTACAATTCATAGCTGCTAAATATCCTGTCTTTATATATAACTCCAGGAATTAGCTAAATGTTTATGCATGGGTTTAAGAGCTTATTAGCAACTCCAAGAAATTTCTCTTTTATTTCAAAGATAAAACTTCAGAGTGAAGGAGTATAACTGAGCTTTTTGTTCTGAAGTATTTCTGAACTGTGCAAGCAGCATGATTTAAAAATATTGCTTCCTCAGGTGATAATTTCAGGCAACATACACTAGTATGATCACAGTGTGCATTCATAAATGAACAACATTTCTTGTACTTAGTTTTTAATTTTCTCTAGTTCTCCCAGGACTTAAAGAAAATTTAAAATACCTGAGCATTTTATTCAGTTACTTATGGCTTCTCTAAAAATCTAAATACTAAATTGAGTATACACATATAGCAATTGTAAGAAATCCCTTTTAGAATTATAGAGAAGTCCATGACAACCTAAAGCAGTGGGGAAAGCCTAATTGTTCTCATAGGTGCAACATATTTTGTATTCACAATTCCTGTGTTAGAAAACTTGATTTTTATTTATTTTTTAATATAGCAGCTTTTACCCAGTGATCACATAGTAACTACATATTTCATAAATGAACTGAAATGTAGTCATAGACCCATCCAAACCATAGTCTTAGTCAAAAATATCAGTATCAATTTCACAGGCTAGGAAATGAAATGCATATTAAATTGTATGTTTCCAGAACGATAAAGGGATCTAATAATTTGGGAATAAATCTCAGAATCCATGTTTTCTGGTACAAAACTAAACAAACATTTTCTCTTCAGCTGTCTTATAACCTCAACAAAAGCTAAGTGACTAATATCAGAACTGTTTGTAGTACGATCTTTGTGCTTCTAAGTATGAAAAGATCTTCAGCATTGCAACTTATGCAGTCCATACATGTACAGCTACATTTTTTGTGCTATGATTTTCAACTGTGTTATAAGGAAAGGTGTAGCTGTAACATGTTCAAGAGAGAATATCCAGATGCAAATCCCATTTGGCTGTCTCTCCCATTTCTGTTGTTCACAACAATGACATTTATTATGCTATCGATAATTTTAAGTGGAGAAGGTGCTATGTATCCATTTCTTAGTAATGGCTTTATAAGAAAACCTGAAATCTCATTCTGTAGGATGAGGAGACTGAACAATACAAAAAAAAGTTTATTACTTTTGCAAATTCTACTTTTCTTGTAGAGGCAGCTAATTTTAAGTGATTCTTGTTGACAATGATAGGCCTTTCTAGTCAACAGTGTGGAGACCTACCTGCATACCATCGAAGTCAACATTGTAAAGTTTTCTTATACATTAAAGACCTGAGCATATATTTGGTCACAGAAATGAAGGGTTTCGGGCACCACTGAAATACAATGCATTCTGTATCCAACAATGGAGTAGTAGTCTAAGTTACCTTCTGCCAGAAGAATTTGGCTTGCTCCTTCACATGAAAAACCTTAGGCTTAGTTCCAGGCACTGCAATGACTTAGAGCAGCAGTAGGGAGAATCTTTGAGTTTCACAGAAAGGGATGCCCGGCACTGGCACAGGCTGCCCAGGGAGGTCGTTGAGTCACCATGCCTACAGGTATTTAAAAGACAGGTAGATGAGGTACTAAAGGATATGGTTTAGTGGCAGATAGGTATGGTTAGGATCAATGATCTCAGAGGTCCTTTCCAACCTGGTGATTCTGTGATCAAAAGAGTGCAGTAGCCCCAGTGTGTCAGGAATACCTTGTCAGCTGTTCCATGATTCTTGGAGTGACAGAAGACTTCAGAAGGCTGAGTGAGAAGAGAATGAGAAATCTTGGAGACTTCCACATTTTCTTGGGTTTTCAGCACAAGTGGTCTCACTTCTCTCACCTACCACCTTGGGCATGTAATGGGGCTGTCTATGTGTAGCATTGTCAGGACGTCCAGTAGTAAAACTGTACTCTTCAGGCTTCCTCTTAAAATGAGAATACAAGACAGATGATCAGAGTTAGAACGTGAGAGTTAATTTCTAAGACAAGTCTTTTTTTTTTATGTTTTACGTTAATATTTTTGAACTGATTTCTGTCTTTATCTTAACTCCATGAATAAAGTCATGTTAGTTAAAACTTTAAAATGTTCCCTATCAAAGGTGTCACTTAACAGGCTGTGTGGCAGTGAAGAGAAAATAGTTCACTGTCTGTCCATTCCTCTTGCTAAGGAGAAGATTAATTTGCTTTTCATTTTCAGTCATAATAGGGACAACAGTGGCTTGCTATTTCTTGATAACTTTGCTCAGAGTTCTCCTCTACTATTCTTTACTACTCAATCTTGAAATTCCTTTTAGTGGAAGGTGGGGGAATCTTCTATTATAAAATCATGTAATTATTCCTTGGTAATTGTAAAATAGTAGTGATTTAGTGATGGAATTGTAATGATTTCTTTTTAATTATTTTGTCATTTAAGATAACTTCCACTCACTTTCAAAATGTACAGATAGAGATGCCTTCACCTTGCAATCATCAATAAAAAAATAGGTTAAACAGTAGCATCCAGTTTTATTTGGAAAATGATTGAAAGCCTGGAAAGGAGGCAAAAAGTACCCTGTTAGACACAAAATCAAATTGCCATATGAAAAATGTGATATTCACTTAGTTTAGCTGCGGGTTTATTAAACTTTCCCATATAATAAAAAAATCCTTAAATTCTAGTTTCTTAGCTGTGGGATTGATATCTATAGCTTGACATTATCAAGAGGAAGTGGGAAAGGCTAATCATTCCCTCTCGCACTGTCATATGAATGGAAAGAGATGAAACTTCAAGAGCTGATAAATTATAACAAGAGAGAAGATACCTAAGCTCTGAGAAATTATATGAGGTGCACAGAATATTCCAGAGTCTTTCTCATAGTCTTACCAGATTCACGTGCTGGTGCTTATTGCAGGGAGCACAGTAAAGCATTGAAGATGGATGGATTTTAATGGGTATTAAAGGAGTGCAGAAAAACTCATTCTAATTATAAAACTGTTTCATGAAATTTGCATGTGTCATATAAATTATCATCCTCACCCAAAGCCTGTTCACATCAATATGTTCATGAGCTAAGTTGTTCTTTTGTTAGCTTATATTTTTACACAGCAATTGTATAAGTCTTAATCATAAAGAGGGTATTTTGCCAAGCAGCTGTAATCTGCTCTCAGACAAAACTCGGTCCCTCTTAGTTGCTGTATATCCTTACAAGTCATGGAATAAAACAGCTGAGATGAAAATATGGCATGATAAATGTGCACCCGAGCAGCAGGTGAAGGAAGAAGCTGAATATACTTGAAAGTAGGAAGAATAGTGGATCAGAAAATGCTTTGTTCATACACTTTGAAAATTATTTTATTTGAACTATTTCTGAAAAAGGATTGTAAATGCTCAGTGTTTTTCAACTTTTCTTTAAACACCCAAAGTGAAATTCATGCATACTTTTTCTAGTGAATAGGAAAGAATGGACATAGGAAATAATGTACTATACAATGCACCACTTTCTGACATATCTCTAAAATACATATGCTTATGTACAACACACGTGCACTATGTTCTGAAGTTCAAAGTGTTCAACTTGGTTAATGATTACGTCTTTCTACTCACATGTCAGGTGTGTCTGAGCTGTGTTTGACAAGGAAACTGTGACTATGGTAACAGTTTGGGGAGAAATAAGTTCATAATTACTTTCAAAGTAAAGTAGGGATGCAAACTTAAACAACTGCTGGAAAACTGGTATTCTCCCCAGAGTTTCAATGCCGTATGATACAATTAACAAATATAAGTATTTTTTTGCTTTATATGTTATTTAGGAGCTGGAGGCCATATTTATTTTCTAAATACTCTTAAACCCATCAGGGTATGCATTTGGGACATGCAGCTGATTCCTCCAAAGCACTGGAAAATTGTTTTCCTTGACAAAATATCTCAGTCGAGATATTAGAAAGGGTCTATCACAGACAGTTAAATTATTATGCCAAAGAAATTTTGAGGAGCTCTGGCTTCCATGCATTGCTGCAGCTGTGAAACATAATTCAGAATAAGTCATTGTAAGAAAGACAAGGAGGGTACCAGTGTCACCTCATCAGGAGCAGAGTCAGCATTTGCTCTGGTCCTAGTTGCTCTTTGCAGTCCAAGTTTCTCTTCTACTATGAGTGCTGCTGCCTTCCGTTACATACAGCACTCACCATTAGAAAATTAGTGTGCTACTTCATAGGAGGATGGTTTCCTTCATCATTTTTCTCCTGCTCTTGCCTGGACTCTTGTCCTGCTTTTTGTGTGTGCGTGCTGCTCGTTACAGCAACTTTGGCAGCATCTGTTATAGATGCAGGAGCTAATTTCCATATCATACCCTCTGAAAGGCTCCAGAAAGTGAAAAACTATGGCTTATGAGCCAGAGAGAAATGACAGAGACATTGTGACAGTGGTATTGGGCCAGCATATTGCAAAGAGTGAACAGCATGGGAATTCATCAGGGACCCCATGAAGGTGTATTTCAGGAAGCTCTGTGGCAAATCAAGAGACATTACTGACAGTACAGAGTGCAAGGCAATCATCTGTGTGGCCATAAAATAACCTTCACCTTTTCTGGCAGAGTCTGACTCTGCAGTAAACAAGCTCAAACTGGGAAAGGTACACGGTAAATGTTACAGATGAAGTCATAAAAGTCTGGCAGCCATGCAGTTCATGTCCTTCATAAAATCTGTAAAGAAGCAAATGGGAAGCCAGGGACTGGCCAAATTACCACTGCAAATCAGTCTACCTTTCACTATCCCAGGGAAAAAGAAGTAGACCTGAAAGACGTGCTGAGCAGATCTGTTCTCAAAGAAACCTTGCTGCCACATGTTTCTGTAAGGTGCAAAGCAAGATGAGGTCCAAGAAGAATGAGTGAGTTGGGGATTATTAGAGGGGAGAAAAAGAATTTTCTCTTTTTCTCTTGAAGTATCAACAAGTCTGGGATTCAGTTGTATCCTCTCTGGTAATCTTCAGTGACCTGCAAGCCACTTCAGGACTCTTATGCACACACTGAAGCAGCTTGCTAGGGTTTGTACTGATGCCTGGATCTGTTTAATTTTCTTAAAAGTTCCGGAGGAAACACTAGTAGACATTTCACACCGAATAAGAGAAAATATTGCCTTGATTTTAGAGCTTTTTAAGGAGAACCCTTAAACATTTAGAACTGATTTTTATAATGTGATAAATACCTGTTTTATCAGTTAATTCTTCTTTAGATGCTCTCTGATTTGAGACCCTGTGCATGGAGAGGAGAGAGATGGATGCTTCCTTGAAAATAAGTGGGTGTGCTCAGGAAGCAGAAGCTCTCTATCTGTGGTGTGGGAAGACATTATGTGACGGGATCATATGCAGGGAGTTTGCAGCATTGTGGGGACAAAAAGGGTCTGGTTAACAGGAGCCAGGACAGAGCCTGACCTTTGGGCTGTGGGCAGTTCAATGTGGTCTGGGCTGAAACAAATCCAAGCTGAAATAAAGCATTTGCCTTGTGATGACACAACTGAAAGGGGAGAGGTTTTTATAAGCCCTTTTTATTTTATTCTGTGTTATCTGGACACTTGGAGTTCTAGTTCCAATAACATAATAAAATCTGTGTTTTCTGATGAGGGAAAAAAAACCCTTTCATTTCAGTGCTCATTATAAACAAAAAGGATTAGCAGTCCTCCACAGTACCCTTGAAATATCAGGCCCTTTTCATTGCATATACAAGAAGGTGCTCTGCTGGAGTAAACCCAGACACATATGTTGCGTGTCCCATGCCACCATACATTTACTGTGCAGAGGCTTTTCCTTTTTAACTTTGTAGTGGTACCTCAGGCTCCCCAGTCAGATAACTTCACAATGACCACATAGAAATAAGTATTAGATGGTTTTGGAGCTGGGTTAACATGCTTTTTGTCCTGGAGTTTGGACTTTATTTCCCTCTGAGTCTTCTTGCTTCTGCCTTTTTTTTTCACCCCACTTCCCTGTCCCTGGGTTTAGGAATAATGCAATGAATTTAAGTGAACTGAATAGTCTACACAGACACAGGATCACAGACACAGTGTGATACAGAGGCTGGTAGAAAGGAAAGAGTACACCCTTCATCCAGTGGTAGCAAGTTATTAGAGGAAACCACACCTTGATCTGCTGTGGTTTCTTTTTTGCTTTGATTTTTCCCTGAAACTCAAGGGCAAAACATAGTTAAGCCTGCCACTGGACAGGAGGGGGGAAAAATTGGACTTAGTTGTTTTCTGCAACTTTCTGGACCTTGATCTGCTCTATAGGATTAGCAACCCACCACACGCTTCTGTAATCCCTGGGATGCTGACACAAATATTTAGTGCTTCCCTTAGATAGGAATAGAGTGATCTAGTCTTCCAAAGTAGCAGTTACTGCACAGGGAAATGAAACCTTCTTCACTCTGGATGAACTGAGCCTGCTTGTAAAATGATCCTTGGGGAAAGAGCTGATGAGCAATTTATTGGGAGGAAAGACAAAACCTCACAATTAACTTTCAGATGATCATGTTTTTTGGCTTTTGGCCACAAGTGTTTAACAGCAGGTCAAGCTTGATAGAGCTGCTTTACTGCCCAGAGCTGAACTGTGAAGTCAAATCCACTACTCTTTGACAACTTAATTTTGACTTCAGGCTTGGAGACAAGTCACAAAGGAACACCAGTAATTGTGCAACAGCTGTCATGGGAGGAAAAATTAAAAAAGAAAGAGCAAACAAACAAACAAAGGCTAGTTTGTAAATCATGGCATCCTATTTCAGAAAGCATAATACTTGCAAATCTGACCCTGGAGCAGAATTGCTCGTATTCCTGAATTTTCTTACATAAAAGGAAATCCTATTTGTTGTTGAACTAGACAGTTCTCCCACAGTTGTTTACCTGCATCTATAATACAGTTCTGGAAGTAGGGAATATATCTCGTGCTGTGTGCACAATTCCAATGACACATTTAACTTGTCAAGAAAAAGGATTTTGAGCATAAGGCAAGATCAGTAAAATTGTTCTTCTGGGATATTTTTGGTAACAAGGCCAAGCTTCCATAAACAAAAAGAAAAATTAAAAGGTTTTTGCATCTCTGGTTTTGGAGGAGATGAGAGAAAAAGATGTAACTGAGCTTGTATAGTTATATATATATAGTATATATTCTCATTCTGAAGTGTACAGATGTGATTTTGCAACAAGAAGGAAAAGGAAGATTGTGCTGCCAGGGTGGAGACATAAACTGCTTCTGTGAGTTAAAAAAACCCCACATTTGCTGTGGTAATTGGCAGAGAACTACAAAAAGAAGAGAATGAGTAGAAGTTGAGCTAGAAACACAAACTGTTAGAAACAGAAGGCTGAAAGAGTGAGTTACATTGGAACTTATTGAATGTCTGAAATTTAAATTGTACAGGAGAAAAAAAGAAAGCAAAGAGACAAACTCTTCCTTCTCCTCTCAGTCAACTCTCACTGTTTGATGGCATTCTACTCTTAATTAATTCAGAACTTTTTGTTCTCTTCAATAATAATCTGTTCAGGTTGAACTACTGTGCCTCAGAAGAGCTCTGCCTCTAGTCTTTCATCTTTTGAATAAGCTGAAAATTGAGTAACTTGGTCTTTTGTTAGTACTTGAACATGGTACTGAAAACACTGCTCTACTAGGACACATGCAAGCAGACCACCAACAGCTAAGGAAGAGAAGCAAAGGGAGAAATGGAGTTTGTGAATGAGTAATTGCAACAATGTTGGGAGTGGTTAAGATAGTCAAAGATGGATGGGAAATTCTTTTCCCCTCATCTTCATGCAGGAAAATTAAGTTTTGCCTATGTATAGCACAGAACTTTGAAGCAGCTTTTTATATGCCATATAAATATGCATAAAAATGTTTATGACAAGATTAATCGCTTTTTTTGGATACCTACTTGGTTTTTCAGGAGACCTCAAAATGGATTTCAAATACCAATCAAAATATTTATACCTCACTTGAACCTTTTATAACCTTCTATCACCAAAGAGAGAGAGAGAGTACAGCATTTGGAACAAAACACTGAGTCCAGTTACATTGCTAAACGTAAATCATTCCTGCCTTTGCCTCATAAATTGATGTGTACACTATGGGTATGATTTAGCAAAGGTCTTCCTGGGTTTTTAGTTTCTTTCACTTTCTCTAGCCTTTGCAAATCTGACTCTTATCCAATCAATCCTTTTTCCTGAATTAGGGCAATGTTATAACTCCTCTTGCTGTGCTTACAATCTTGTTTTCCAAGTTTGTTTGAACAAATTCCAGGGGAGCCTTTGAATGTGCTAACTGTATAGAATACATTACTTTGCCATCTGTTTCAGGAAAGACACTTTTCCCATTACATTCCTATCCTGTGATTATTTAAACCTTACATTGAACTCTCCAGGCCATAGGTATTTATAGCCTGGTAAGCATACTTCCTTTCTTTTCAGCAAAAATACCCAAGGAACAGTTTTTCTTCAACTTCTGCATTTTTTTTTGTTATCACTCTGATGCAGATGTTCACAAGGTAGTTCAAGTTTAATATTAAAACTAACCTTTATTTGCAAAGTTCACCACTTACATGCTGAAGGAAGAAATTTTATTTGAGATTCAGATCTTGATATAAAATAACTTGATCTGGAGTTCAGCCCATGCACAAAACTTATACTAGTCAACCGATTCCCACTTGAACTTTCACAGGGACAATCGTTCCTGTAATATCTAAACTCATGCAAAAGTAGCCAAGAATTTGTAAGAAAAAATTAGGGTTTTTTTTCAGACAACTAAATGTTAAATGAAAATAGATTGCTCTGGGTAGTTTTACAAATTCCAATTCACTGGCTCTCAGCAACAGATTGATAATAATATCTTTTTATTTCACACAATTATTTACAGCACACAAAAAGATGTCAAAAAATCCCCAAGAAACTCCTCACTGAAATTATATTACCTTACAAAGTTAGACAATCAAAACATAGTCAAGGTTTGTATGGCTGGTAACTTTTTTTGTATGTCACTGGAGTGCAGAGGAAGCTGAATATTGCCTCAATTTTCTATCTGCAGAAGAGATTTAAATGAAGATCAGATATTTTTAAGTGTGTTAATTGCAACTAGCTATAGACTATACTAGTGACTTAGTATACAATAAAGGCCTGCTAAGGCAATAGATATTAATATAAATAAAATCAAATTTACTTCTTAGGAATTCATGCCAATTAATATTCTCTTCTGATTTATTCACTCTCATTATTAACACAACCAGGATGTGCTTTGTCTATAATGCTTCAGTTTAGTCAGAAATGTCCTTTGTTGCTGAATGAATTCACTGGTTATTACAGGCTAGCAGCTGACTTCTTAGCAACCTGCACAAATTTACGAATAGTAACAGAGCAGTATTGATTTGCACCAACAATATCATTGCTCTTTTCCCTGACTGGAGTACAATGCCTTAATGTGGATCAAGACTGTGAATCCTGGAATCTGATTCACTGGGCTTTTAGTGAAAAGCCAAAAATTCATCTTTGGCCTCTTTGCTGCCTTGATGTCATCTGAAGATTTATCACACTTATTTTGATATTGTATCCAGCTCTTATACTCAACTACCTTTAGATAGTAATCACTTTTGGAAAACATGGTTTAATCAATTTTTTTGTTTCAAAGGAAGAACCTCACCTGCTCTTAAGAGAATCTCACAAATTTTCTTTCAAACATTTAGTTTGTATTGATGCCCTAGAAAGCTCTTGAAATAGCTGTCAGCATTAAGGCCTTCATGTCTGATACTGAACTCAGGCCTTTTGGGTTTTTCTTTCCTCAGTGTGATGGTTTAGGTTATTAGAGATCATGACTACTTGCATTTAGCTGAATAACAAGGAAGATATTGGCACCTTAATGCAGCTGTGTTATAGGACCTAAAAGTAAAGAAACACAGGCTAAAATGTTTGTGTTTGCCAGTACTTCAGTAACAAGGTGGCTGCTAGAAGGAATGTTGAGATTCTCCTGGGTTAAGGACAGGGGTCCTGGATCAGGTATTCGATAGGGAGACTGTCAGCATGACCATTGTTACTTGTGGTTGGGGTCTCATCTAGGTTCTGCTAAATGCAACTTTTCTTTGACAGGTAAGGTGTATTCTGAGTTTTTATAAAGCTGTATGTGTCTATCAAAGACTGAGTTTGTGTTCTCTGTCATTGAAACACATTTGAAATCACATCCAGAGTGATCAATGGCACTAATGACACTTCTATAAAATCATCATTTTCAGAATGTCATACCTTGTTTTTCCATAGGTCCTAAAGTAGAGAACCAAGGATGAAGGTATATTGTCTTTCTTCAGTGTTGTTCCTTCCCTGTAACCAAAACTGTGTAGGATTTTTTTTTTGGCTTTCTGGGGAATTTGGTTTGTTGGGTTTTTTATTTCTTTTTTAGGTATTGATGTGAGTTGTAGATTTGATACTGAATGTAATTCAAATATGAAATGTGTAAAGCCTGACTGTGGATAATAAGGTATGCCAGAAACAGATCATCTTCTCCAGATGTTTCTGAAAACATGAACAGTACTGCAAAAGTAACTTAATCAAAATCCTTCACTAGGCAGCAACCACTCCAGCGCACAATAAACAGTTTGCTAGTTGAGAAAGTGTTTGTTTTCAACTGTGTTTGAACCACAAGGTTTCCTCTGAGGTGCAAAGTGCTTGCAGCACACCTACTGGCTTTAATACAGTAACAGATTTATAGACACAATCTAGCCTTGTTACTTTTAAGTAACAATAGTTAATAAACATGAAGTAATGCAAGTAATTTGCCTAGTAAAATAAACTATAAACACTTTAATCCATATATCCTAATACTTAAAGTAAAAAGGATACTCTACAGTGTTGATTACAGGTTTTAAGTAAAATATTGTTCTAAAGAAAGTTTTTTTTATTGTACGCTTAGTTTGAAGCAGTGTGTGATTCCCTCAGAGAACCCCATCACATTTGTTTTGTGTTTTCCCCTTCTCTGGACCTAAACAAACTTGATGTAGTTTCATCATGGATACAAAATTAGTTAGTAACTATTGACCAGAGGTATTGAGAGGGAAATGTTGCAACTCTTGTTATGTGCAGCCATAGAAAGCCTAAGTGGGAAGCAACTACTGGAAACCTCTTCCAGGTTTATTTTAAAAACAGAGCCTTTAGATGAGGTTATTCAGGGTTCTGTTAAGCCAAGTTAAAATTATTTCCAGAAAGGGAGCTTTCATGGTTGTACGATCTGATTCCACCTCTCTGTTCTCTCAAAATATTTTTTGTTACTCGTCTAGATTAATCTCTCAGCTAGCTAGTATTAAGACCCAACAACCTAGAAATTGAGAGGTGAGCATAAGGAAGAGGTTACTGACTTCTATCAAAAAAGTACATGGCAAATATTGATTTTCATGTCCTACAGAGGTGTTTTCCAGTCTATTCTTTTAATTTGCTCTCTAGAGCAAATGTAAGTACTTTGGCTTTTAAATGAGTTTCTGATTTTTCTATTTAGAAAGTCATAGAAACTGATTGGCTTTAATTTGTACTGGAATCACTGGATTTTCCCTTGAGAGCAGTGTGTTCAGTACCTAGGTTATCCACTGCCAAATACTTTTGCTCCTATAAAAGAAACTGTAAACATGCTCAGTGTTTGGACATCACCAAAAGCTTCAATGCATGCATGGAGGCTTCTTGGGGCAAATTTGACACAGGGAATGTGTTTCCCCAGGGATTTCTCCAAAACAACATCCTAATACCTGTACTGACACTCCCCACACATGGATTTTCTGCACAGTTTCCTAGGCTGTGTGAAGTCAGATCTATCTCTGCAAGATGTTGATATGAAAAACCTTGTACCCTGAAGTCCCTTAGTTGTGAACAGAGCATTTGTGCAAAGGTGTGTAAACGTGTTACTTGGGGACATGGTGGTGGACTTGGCAGCATTAAATTTACAGTTGGACTTGATGATCTTTTCCGATGGTCTTTTCCAACCTAAATGATTCTGTGATCCTGCAATGAAAATGTCTTCCCTGTGCATGCCAGTGTGCCAGCAGCTTGGCTTTGAAGAATGTCTATGAGAAGGAGAGAAGCTGCGATTCAGGCAGCAGGTGCAATATGTGGACACTTCCAGTGCCAGGATGTAGGAAATCATGGCAATAGTTTCTGTGTTAAAGAGTGGGGCAAAAGAAAGGAGAGAGAAAAGGGTATGTGTGGAATTTGAGTAACCCTGAGGGAAGTGGAAGACTTAATAAGAGAAGTTATGAGTTTAAGCTTTCTTCCCCAATCAAATTTTATAATTATAAAAAGATCCACTTGCAGTGTTACTGCATGTGCCATAGTTAACAGAAAATTACTAGTGTTTACTAATGACTTTACACTTGCCTTTTAAAACAGGACATATTTTTTTTCTCTATTGATCAAAACAGATCAGCAAATATCTTAAACTACTACTACTAAATAATAATAGTTAAATAGTAATAGTTTTCTACCTGAAAACTATGTAAGTTCGAGTTCACTTTGTTATTTCCCCTTTATATAGATACTAGAAAAAGAAATACTTTCCTCTGTTTTATGAAATAACCTTAAGAGTTTTCAGATTGAATTATTTAAAAATATTTGGGGATTTTTTTTTCCCTCTGAGTATATAGGGGAAATTTATGTGCATTTTTAGATAAATCCAGATCTATAAACTGAAAATTCTTGCATGCATTTAACAATATTTTTGATGAGTAACATTATCTCCTAAAGCTGAGAATATGAAAAACTTTGTATAGTTGTATTTTTGTTTTTAAACTTCACCCTAACAAGACGACCAGCTCTACATCACTGTTTAAATCCCCAACAAATTAGTGAAATTAGCTGAACCAAAATGGTAGTATTTTATTTATTGATCAACACTTCCAAAGCTTGTCTTGCATAGCATTTGGGCTCCCAACTGTTTTTTTACAAACAGGCTTGATATTGAAAGCTCCCAAAGTGAAAGTACAAAATCCCTGCAGAAGTCATGTGCCTTTTAAAGACCACCACCCCTGGTTTTACTATTTTTCCTTTAAAACATGTATGGAAACAAAGTTGTTTTATTGACAAGATTTTTTTTTTTCTGCTGGATTGGCTGAGGATGCGGAAAGGACCCCTCTGCATATTGCTGCATCTTTCTAGGAGGGAGATTTCAACATGACATCTGGCTAATGTGTTTCTCAGTTTGCCTGGTGTTCAATAATCAGGCAAAATTATCAACTACTCATTTTGCTTTCTTTTTTTCTGAGTGTCCCCTGGGCTTGCAAATGTAAATTTAATGTAGTACTGACATTTCATTAAAAGTGGAAGGGATGAAATTAAAGAATTTTAAAAATGAAGAACAGCAGATTTTTTTTGGTAAGCCCACTTTTACTTTTGTCAAGAGATATGTGTAAGAGATGTGTTTTAGATTATGTTCCTCTCATTATGGGTTCTCTATCCTTGTAAATTTAGTTTAACTGATATTATATTAGTTGTTAAAAAAAAAAATCCTCTGCAAGTATGTTCAGTTTATTGATCGAGTGACTCAATCTGATTTCTTTTTGAAAATTTAGAAGGTGATGCATAAAAGAGGTATATAAATGGTATGAATGACCAATCTACTATCCTCTTGAATTCATGGGAGATGCTGAAATTGAATCATTGTGTCTTGCAGCATGTATCACAAGGGCACCCCCTAGCTCTTGTATTTCCTGACTGGAAAGGAGACAAATTTGTTTTCACCAATTTCAGAGCAAAACAATCCTATTTTCTATGTTTAAGTGCATAATTAGCAGTTGGCATTACAAATAAAAATAATCTATAGAACTTTTATTGCACAATTTGTGCTGTAATAGGATTTTTAATATGAAAGAAAATTACTCAACTGTTGTGTTAAAAGTAATAGAGTACTGCCACATTTTTGTTCTTATTTTTGATTTCCAAAGCTGATTAAAATACACTGGATCACTGTGGTGTATCTGCAGTCCCCTCAGGGAAATATCTGCATCAGGAAGGTGCCTCGGAGCACCCAAATTAGACTCTTTCTGAATGATATGAAGCTGGGTGCTTTGCTCTGGGTGCTGTGCTCTGGGAGCCAACCCAGGGCAATTCAACTGCCCAGGCTGGGATGTCATTCTTCCTTTCCTCCCTTGTATGCCCAAATTGTCTGCAATATAGTTATTTGCTCCTCAGTAGCAACTGTTATTCTTGTGAAGGTTGTACGCCTGATGCATCATCCTACTTGCTGTTGTAGATATAACCAATCTGAGTTTAACTTTAGAGTAAGTATGAGCAGGATCTTACCAAGCCAGAGCCCTTTGCTGGGCAGTTTATGAAGTAGGAGTATCCCACTGGTCTTACTGGTTATTATCAAAGTCCCCAAAAGTTATAGGAAAAAAAATGTACAGTACTCTTCAGTTCTAGGAGGACCAATGACTTCAAACAGGTTATTTACATAAGCTGCTTCCTCTATATTAATCTATATAATCAGACAGGTTATTCTGAATTAGTTGTTTCTCGACATCATGCTTTGTTAGCAAAGCTTTTTTCTCCTTCTATCTGTTCTATGTTGCAACTTGCACAACTATTTTTTGTAAGTGGTTTTGTATCGATCAGGGAAGCGCAAGCTTGTTACCTTTATTTGTAGCTTTTCCCTTCAAAGCTCAGTATTTAATCCATACATTCCCCAGAGTGTCTATTTGGCATTTTTCTTGGTTGGTTTGATTCATTAGTTTTCAAGTCAGTATGTCCAGCACCAGAAGGAGAGGTTTCCAGATTGAGCTGTAACATCCTGGAAGAAAATAATCTGGCTTCATACCTATTCTTAAGTAGTTGCAGCTTAAGAAGTGCCATGAATCTGTCACATTATATGCTGTTTCTTTCATATATAATCTGGATCAATTTACACTAGAAATATCATTTTGCAGATCATTCAAGCAAGATAAATAGCCCTGAATATGAATTAATGAATCTATTTCTATTAGCATATTATATTGTTACAGTAGTATCTCTGCACCTTCCACTTAAAATCATAGTACCAGATCTGCCCTGGACTTCTAGAAATTACTGCAAGGGAATAGCCAGGAGGATGACCTAATTTATGTCCTTATTGGTGGGAGGTCGTGATGATTAAAGATGGTTAAGCAATTTTGATAGAAATAGACTTTAGATTCCACAAGTACCTACAAGTAATGGAAGTAATGTTTTGAAGTCCCTCACATTTTGATACAGTTCCTAATGTTTCATATGAATATCTTCTTTCTCCAAACAAAGCTAAGTAGTGCATTCTTCCAGTGGAAATGGAAAACAATTGCTGTCCTCCTAACCATTTTTTTTTTGTCTCGGAAAGATGTTATAAATATTCCCCTTCTCCTCTTTGACAAAAACCTGCTTTCCTTTATCTGTTCTTAAAACGTTTTCCAGCTTCTTATCCCTCTTTTTCACTTTATCTGGACTCATCGAGAAATGTGCTCAGAAACTCATGCCAAAACTGGGCATAGCCATCTGTGGTTTCTAGCAGGCACTCTTTCCTCGCAGTTGGTCAATGAGTTTGTGATTAATGATAACTGTTTGTCTCGGTCAAGATTATTATTTTTCATTTTATATCTGTGTATAGACCTTTTTATTTTCTTAGCATTGTACTCTAAGCATGCCTTAATTTAACTTATCTCTTTGGGTTTTAGCCTTTTTTTTTCCATTTGACAGAATCAGTTGGCCGACTAGGCTTGTCCTTGAAATTTCTTGCAGCTGCTGCCAGTTTTTTGACCCTTCTAGCTTTTATAGTTGTTTGATTTTATCATCCTAGTCAATAAAGAGATTATTAGAGGGAGCTGGGCCTGAGGCTGAACCTTTTTCAGGACCACATTTAGGTCTTCCGACTTCAGAACAAATTATTGGTAACTATGTTTTGCGTACAATTTTCTAAGAGCTGTGCCACATTTCACGAGCTTGCTTGGGAGGCTGTAACCTAAGGCAATGCCAGAAAGGCCTCTTGAATTCTGGATGTACATAACTACTGCTGTCCCATGTCTGCCAGGTCAATTATCCTGCCAAGGAAACTAAAATAGCTCAATGCTGCCTCTTCTCAGCAAAACTGTTGGCTCTTTATTACCTTGTTATTTGCCAGGTGCTTTTAAACTCTTTAGCAAATTGTCGTTTTCAGGCATTTCTGTGTGACTGTAGTGTCGTTTGATACTGCAAGGCTGAAGGTAATGAAGAGTAAGTCAGCACATTGGGTTGAGAGAAGCTCACAGAAGGGCTGTTTTGTGACTGGCTGCAGTGTGTGGGAAGCTCGCCTGACTGGCTCTCACTTTGTTCAAATTATACATGTTGCTTTTTGCTCGTATATCTGGTGTTGCAAATTATAGCATTTATAATAATGTTTTGTTGCACTGCACATTCTTCTGCTAGGATCTTTCTTTCCTTTTTAAAAATCTGTCTTTGATTCCACAACAACTTTACATTCTAGTCAAATTTTGAATTTGTGTCGTATCTTTAAAATTACACTCATTCTCATTTCATTACTAGCTAGAATTTTGCAATGCACCTTTTTTTTCTTTAATTTTTTCCCTTTATTTTTGTAATACTGGTAGCATGGACAGTTTTCCTCAACCTTAAGTTTTTGAATGCTGTGTTTCTGCGAACAGGGAAATCCTTCATAGAAATTTTGTGTTACTCAGCTTGAGAAAAAGATTTGGTTTATTCCCAAAGTAAGGACTGACAACATCCTTAAACCTCTCTAAAATAACTCTTGTAAGTAATTCAGCAATGAAAAAGATTCTTAAAATTATATTTCTCTATATGAAACTAGATCATCTTATTTTGAATATACTGAGTTGGACGCAATCAAACCTTCTTTTCTACTCTACCCAGACTATATTAGAAACATGAATTGGTGCAATGTGAACTGGGTTTTGTGTAAGAAAGATTTCCTGTTATGCAAAATAAACTCTGTTCTAGCATTAAGCCTCCCTGTTATGTAGCAGTTGAACAGCAAATTTTGTTTATGTTCAGCTTCTCTTGTCAAGGATTTTTTTTTCTTTATTATTTGTATAAACACAAAATCCACTGAAGCTTGTATAAGCTTTTCTTGGGTTGTTTTATATTCCTAAACTAAAATATGATTGAGCCAAGTCATTGAGTCATGAAACCTACAGAGAACATTCTAGACAATAATGTCTTAGTTTCTAGTTATCAAAATATTTTTCTAATTTTTTTAAGGAAACAAACACATCCAGACAAAGTAAAAATCTTGGTATTACACAAACAGACATGCCAATGTCTCTTCTGAAGTGGTAACTGCCTTATTAAACCAAAATAACCAGGGAACACAGTTCTTCATCTCAGTGTTGCCATCAGCTGCATCCTACCTGTGACAGAATCCAGGTTTCAAGATTCCCGCTTGTCTGTGCATATTTATACAGTGAAAAGCAAACAAGATTACTTAGAACTACACATTGTCCACATGCCACTGTATGTAAATGATATTGTACTATTGTCATGAGAAGAGTAGATGGGCTATTCCCCTCTAATAACAGTAATTTACCATGTTTCTTTGACTTTTGCCCTATGATATTTGTACTAAAATTTTTGTCTTGGAGTAATAAGATTGAGTCCAGGTGGACCTACCACTTGAACTGCAAAAACTTACACCAAAATAAGTTCTGGAAAATATTACGTTAAATGTTTTATTTCTAGATGTCACAAACGGGGTATTTGAGACTAGCAAAAATAATGGCATCAAACTATATTTCATGCTTATACATTTGTTGTAGATTCCATTACAAGTGTGTTTTTCATGCTTATACATTTGTTGTAGATTCCATTAGAAGTGTTTAATAAAAATTAAGAAAAAAATCCTTATAATCACAGGAGAAAAAGATACAATCTTGAAAAAGATAATTTCTTCTAAATCTCTTTCTAAAAACTTGCTACGATGACATACATATATATATATATATATATAAAACTAACAAAAGTAAGGGAGGAAGGAACACAGACGCTACAGATGCTTCATGTATGATTGACTTTATCTCCTTGGAAACAAAGGTGACCTTTGCCTCTGAGAAGCAAGGGGAGGATCCTGACCAAAGACAGGGAAGCAAAATGCAGTGCTGTTCTGTAAGCAAGGTTGGAGCACCAGTGCTAGAGATATCTCTTAGTTACTGTTATCTTGTACAGACTTCAAAGAACTTCTCTCTTAACAGTAGAGAAAATATTTTTTTTAATTGGCTGACCGACATCTACCCTCTGAGACAACTATTTGTCCTACCAATATGAGAAAATAAAGAAGTTAACTTTTTATTTCCCCAAAATTAAGCTTTTCTTGAGGACTTCCTCTTATATTATGGAGTATTTAGAGGAATCCTAAACTGTGACTGTTTCTCTGGCACTAATGAATCCCAAGAAAACAATTGGGTAGGTCACACATTTGGGTGCTTTTACTTGATGATGAGTTCGAAAATCCTGGTAACTTGATCCTGTTTTATTAACTGTCAGTATCACATTTAGAGTTTGTCATATACGTCACATGATTTGGAGAATTGTTGTGGCTTATACTCACAATAGGAGGTTCTACTCAGTTTTTCGTTCTTGTGGACAATAGTCCCTTGTGCTTGTGTGTGTAGAGCAGTACATCAGTTTAATTTCTAGTGCAATCTTCTTGGCAATCTCTCAATGGATTTCTTTCTGTGAGAAATCAATTTTCAAAGACTAGATTTAAAAAAAAAATCAACTTCTAGATAAAATACGTATGTGAGGGAGGGAGAAGTTTTGTGCCAGATTAAACCAGTCATCTGGAATGCAGGAGACTGGTTCGAAGTCTCTGCCTTGCCAATTTTCCTCTGCCCTTCTGGAAGAGTCCTGTAAGCATCATTTAGGTATTTAGAAGTACATCTGCAAATTTTTAAATTTTGTTTTCAGCTTTACTCTTAGTTCTAAAAGCATGAACATGATCTGGATTGCCTGTCTGCTTTTTAGTCAAATGCTTGCTGTTCAAAGTTCTAGATAAAAATAATACTTCTTACTCTTTTAATTATCATACTCCTGCTGCGTATTACAAAGGATTGTTGAAGAAAAATTTATTCTCTTATGCTTGGGGCTTTCCCCCAAATCAGAATATTGTCAAAGACCTTACTGTATACATGCATGTGCATATATATACACTCTTCCTTTCCTTGCTTTTAAGCCAGCTTTCTCACACAAAGATTTGAAGAATATGAAATGTATTCATCTTCTGCTTTCTAATACAGATATGACCTGGAGCAGTAAGAACAAAAAAAAAATTGTCAACTGATAAAACAAATTGTTTTTACCAAGTTGGGGCCAAAGAAAGCTGGAAATGTGTCCAGCCAGAAAAGCTCCCATCTGTTAGCACAAGAAACTAGCTTTTCTCTGTTCTTTGAAATAGTTTTAGGTGAATGGAAGCCTACATTTTTATTTCTTCTCAAGTATATGCATAGCTTGATCCATAAAGTATTTTATCTTCATCAGAAATGGTTACTATGGTTTTCTTTACAGCCCTGAGTTAAAACTCATCATCTTAGTTTGAAGCTTTATATTTCTCTTGTGAATGATTAACTTGATTATGTATATTTCATCTCATTTTATTTTCCGTTTATCACAATTATGGAGAACATATTTTTAAATAGAACAAGCACTTCTTTCTCTCTTGGATTCAGAAAACCCCATGACATGTACACATGTGGGAGCTCTGTTTTTCCTTCTGTTTGGATGCCCTTGCACTAAGTTTCAAATACTTCTCCTCAGCTGACATCTCCCTTTCACAGATAAGGTTGTAAATATCTGAGTCTTGTTCGTTTTCAGAATGAAAAAACAGTATGTGCTTAGGACTTACAGGAATTTTAACATGCTTTTGTCAGACATCCAAAATATAAGAGTTTGATATGGGATTAAATAACTCTTGAAAGAAGTGAGACATTCACAGGATAAGCCCATTGTATAGCATTCCAAATGTGTATTCTCTTTTTGCTTCTAGATAATTTTTTGCCAAAATAATTTCTTTTGAAAAGACTCAACAGCTCAGTGCTTTGCTAGGAATTAGTCTTATTTGAATTTCCATGAGTTATCTCACATTTCCACCCAGTAGCCATTTTTTCATACAGGATAATTTACCTGTTGGTTGACAATTTTTTACAGTTGCTAGGAACAGCACTCTGAGGGAGGAAATTTTCGTTAACCACTAACAATTCATTGTATCTATTTGTGTTTTTGTGTTTCTTTATGGAAAAACTTTCACTTCCCTAATATTATAAGATAGTCTTGATGCTTAGGCTTCAGAGATGATAATTTTGGACTTCCACTGCCCTGCTTATGTTTTACACTGATACATATTCTTCACATTTGTTTTGTGAAATTGCTTGAACCTTAACACCCTCACCAAATACAGGTATACTGAGGTTCTTGAGAATGATCTCACTGGTAACATGTACATCTGTAGTGAAGGGTCACACAAGTTGCACTGGTTTGGAATGTTGCACTGAAGCCCTTTTTGGCTTTTGCTTTTCAGTTAAACTCCAGTTACACAGTTGAGTTTCAGTAGCAGGAGTACAAAAGTACATTTTTTAGAGAAGAGCAGGCTGAAGGGAAATATTTTTTCTTTTTCCGTGTGATCAATGAAAATTTCAACATAAGAAGTTCTAACAAGAACTGGCAAAAAAGATTTGCAAGTCCTCTTTTTGGATATTCACATTAAGTGAAGAAATGTAAGAAACAAAAGACTCGCAGTAGGCAGTGCAGGAAAATACCATGCTGGAGGCAAAACCGCAAGGTCAACTTCAATCTGAACACAGGACTAAACTGTTTGCAGTCTACTGGGACCGCATAGAGGAATCTGATATTATAATTTAGCCATATTAAAAATGCTTAATAACTTTCAGAATGCATAAAATAACTACATGAGCTCTATGCTCTGTTTACAGTCTCTTGATTACCCACCCAAAGGACTCTGTAGCGTACAAAGCTGCAGCTTCTGAGCCCTTGTTAGCATAATGAGTGCTAACTTTTAGGGGGGGAAGATGAGTAAGCAAGCAGAAAGGATGTGGAAAGTTTTGTTCCTTTCAAAAATGAGCTTAGCATATCAAGGTAGTTCCCATTTACAAGTAGTTCCCATTTACAAGAAGGGTAGCAGGGAGGATCCGGGGAACTACAGGCCAGTCAGTCTGACCTCAGTGCCAGGGAAAGTCATGGAACAGATGATCTTGAGTGCTATCATGAAGCACTTACAAGAGAACCGGGTGATCAGGCCCAGTCAACATGGGTTTACCAGAGGCAGGTCCTGCCAAACCAACCTGATCGCCTTCTATGACAAAGTCACTCGGCTGCTAGATGAAGGAAAGGTTGTGGATGTGGTCTTTCTGGACTTCAGTAAAGCCTTTGACACAGTTTCTCACAGCATTCTGCTACGGAAACTGTCAGCCTCTGGCCTGGACAGATGCACACTCTCCTGGGTAGAACACTGGCTGGATGTCTGGGCCCAGAGAGTGGTGGTAAATGGTGTTAAGTCCAGCTGGAGGTCAGTTACAAGCGGTGTTCCCCAGGGCTCAGTGCTAGGTCCAGTCCTGTTCAATGTCTTCATCAATGACCTGGATGAGGGCATTGAGGGCACCCTTAGCAAGTTTGCAGATGACACAAAGCTGTGTGCAAGTGTCGATCTGCTGGAGAGTAGGGAGGTTTTGCAGGGGTACCTGGACAGGCTGGACCGCTGGGCAATGTCCAACGGCATGAGGTTTAACACAGCCAAATGCCGGGTCCTGCACTTGGGGCACAACAACCCTATGCAGAGCTACAGACTGGGAGAAGCCTGACTGGAAAACTGCCAGGAGGAGAGGGACCTGTGGGTGTTGGTCGACAGCCGAGTGAACATGAGCCAGCAGTGTGCCCAGGTGGCCAAGAAGGCCAATGGCATCCTGGCTTGTATCAGAAATGGTGTGACCATCAGGTCCAGGAAGGTGATTCTCCCTCTGTATTCAGCACTGGTGAGGCCGCTCCTTGAATATTGTGTCCAGTTCTCGGCCCCTTACCACAAGAAGGATGTTGAGGCTCTGGAGCAAGTCCAGAGAAGAACAACGAGGCTGGTGAAGGGGCTGGAGAACAGACCCTATGAGGAGCGTCTGAGAGAGCTGGGGTTGTTTAGCCTGGAGAAGAGGAGGCTGAGAGGAGACCTCGCTACTCTCTACAAGTACCTGAAAGGAGGTTGTGAAGACGAGGGAGCTGGCCTCTTCTCCCAAGTGACAGGGGACAGGACGAGAGGGAATGGCCTCAAGGTCCGCCAGGGGAGATTTAGGCTGGAGATTAGGAGGAGGTTTTTCACGCAGAGGGTCATTGGGCATTGGAATAGGTTGCCCAGGGAGGTGGTTGATTCACCTTCCCTGGAGGTGTTTAAGGCACGGGTGGATGAGGTCTTGAGGGACTTGGTTTAGTATTAGATAGGAATGGTTGGACTAGAAGATCCGATGGGTCCCTTCCAACCTGGTTGTTCTGTTCTGTGATTCTGTGAAGGACAAACACTGCGATAGAGAGAAGATCTCAAATTACTAAGTCCTGCTTAACCATCAGAACCCGATGGGTGCTGTGGTCAGAATTGACCTCTAAAGCCAGAAAGCAAATACATGAATACAGTCAGAATACTATTCTCATACTTGCCCTGTAGTTTTCATAAGGGCGTGTTGATAAAAGGGTGATTTATAGCTGCAGATCCTGCAGCCAAGGGAAGGATGAAAGGAAAACCACAGAGCCAATAACCATCATGGCATTCCTCTGAAGGCTGCTTTGGTCAGTTGAATTGAATTAATTTGACCTGTTTGTGTAGTGGAGTGCTCTTACCTATTAAAGAGTTTTGAATACAAAAACATTTTGTATGGCCAGCAACCTTTCTTCCTGCTAAGTGGAAACACAGACATGTTCTCTGTGAAAGTGTCTAGTTTCTGGACTGTCTAAAGAATTAATAAGTTGCAAGAAACAAGTTAGCGCAGAATTGGAAGTGATAGTGTTGTATTGTGATGGCATTTTGTCCAGTCTAATGTATACTTGTCAGCAGAAATGAAAACTACACTTTGTGGGATGCGCGATGGAAAGAACTATACAGCATGGTTCAAAACCTTCCAGACTGAACCTCCATAGACCCCTCTTGCAGTCTTTTGAAATTCTTCCAAGGCCTTAGTGGAGTTCTGCCATCAGTGACCCTCATGTGAGATATAGTTATCTAGCTGTAAGGATTCGGCCCCTAAATCAGGGGGTAAAATGCAAAGAGGACAAAAAAGAAAATCACTCTTTCAAAATGGAAAAGTCGGTTTGGACTTTTACTTAAGGCAACAACATTATTAAGCTATTGTCTGACATCTCATGGTGATTAAAATGTGGATAACTTTAAATTAAGAAAAACAATCCATTATTTTAGAATAACATTATTGCTTTGTATACACACATGTTCAAGCCATGTTTTCAACTGTCATTGTTGAGCAGTCCACATACATTATTAAAACTATGTTATATAATTAGGAGATAATTATATCACTCTAAGTGCCATCGTGGTCTAAGAAATGAAACAAACAACTGCAAAATCACCTGTAATTATGTAGTTGCAGTATGCTTGAATATAATGCATTCTGTAAATGTAAAATACTAGTCTTTCTAAAATGGCCGAGTTATTATCTCAAAACTGCTTGTATTATCTAAAAGGACATATATGTCCCTTTCCTAACACCTCTTTAACAGAAAGTTTAGGTGAGGTATTAATTGTGTTTGCTTTGAAACTGATGCTGTGACAATTTTTACCTAAAAGATTCACAATAACTAAAATTCACCTTAACTGTTAAGGTAATCGATGACATAGTAATCATATAGTAAAATACTCAGTGTATTCATAATTATTCGTAAGTGAATAGTTATATTGCAGTTTTTGGATACATTTTTTGCCTAAAGGTCACATGAGTACTATTATTAATTTCATTAATGGCATTAGTTATTAATTTCTTATTATTTATTTGGGATTTTTTGACATTTATTAATGTTCCAAATATAATGCTTTTTCAATTAATGTTTGATGATTTTACATTTCTGTTACTGAATACATCCATACAGTGTGCAGCCAATAAAGGCTTTTGATTAATGCAAAATATAACAAAAAAAGTGTAGTATTTCCTTCTGAGGTGCTTGAAATGTTGTTTCACTGAACAAAATACATGCAAAGAATTGTGCTTAGCTTAAACTTAAAATGCATCTCATTTTAAACGAGACTGAAGAAAATCAAGCACCCTCTCTATAAATGGAAGTCCTCAGTTGCACTTCACATTAGAAAACAGTAGCTTGAGAAACAAACACATCCAGGGAAAATATTAACAATTTAAATGATCCTCAAATATTCATATGCTAGTGATAACCATCCATTTTAAGTGCTTTTCCAACAAAAGCAAGTGAACTGCTCAGTTGTTAATTGGACATTTAATGCAAATAAATGTACCCAGTGACACAATTAATCCCATGCTGCTTGCCTTGCAGCCCCCACCCCTTCCACCCCCAGCACTGTGGGGAGGGGCTCCCTTAGATTTGTTCAGCTGGGGGCAATGCTGTTCAGGGCTACACAGCGCACACTGTGGGATGTGGTCTGAGGATAGTGTTTGCCAATGGGAACATGGTAGTTAATATTTCTCATGAGGTAAAATAACCTATAGGAAATTAATGAATACATTAAAAACTGCTCTTAAAATACCAGATGCAGGACTGCGTATAGTGTCCAAGTCAGTCATTTAATGAATATTTACACTGGGAAGAGAAGGAAAAAACCTCAGGAGAAACCCTGTGAAAGAGCAATGGTTCCCAGCTGTTCACCCAGGACTAGAAAGTCATTGCCTTTACTCTTAAAGAGGAGGAGCCTATTACTGAAAATTAGATCAACAATTAAGAAGCTCCTAATACAGGAGGAATATGTAAGTCGATCAAGAGGAAGAATGATTATGCTGTTGTGCGTGGCAAAGGAAATAATGAGTAAGCATGAGTTTATGCAGGAGGGAGAGGTTGGCAAGGTGCTTTAGCATTGACTGCTGGAAAGTTAGTTCCCAGAGTATCTGGTATGATTGCATAGTCCTCTACTAAAATGCAGAAACATCCATGCATGACAGTTATCTCTTTCAACCATATCAATAACATATCTTGTAAATCTAGGAAGGTGGGTTTAGGCAAGGCAGTACTCTCTGTAGCTGTTAAATTCGGTTTTACAAGATATTGCATTGGTATAGGAGAGGTAGTTTTACTGTTTTAAAAAGCTATATAGTTTCAATGACTGCAAAGGAGTTGTTACAGAAAAAAAATCAGAATGTATAATACTATGACTAAAAAAAATAAATAGGATAGAGGTGTTTATTTAGTATTTTCAGCAGAATGAGGCAGTACGTACTTGCGATAAAAAACTGTCATGTGCCCTATGAAGGAGGAGAGCTTATGTATTGCTTCAGAAATGTCTGAAGATACAATAGCATAAAACCACAATTATAGAAGTAAAAGTCTCAGACAACTAAAAGTGGTAGTATTTTAGCAGGACTAATGACAGTTTTATAGACTGAAATAACAGCTGAAGTTCTGGAGGGTACACACATAGTGCTTGTCAGACTCCTCTAGGGAACCAGTGTTATAGCTGAAAGAGGGACCTTGTTAAAAAAAAATTCTAACAGTAGTCATATCTCTCAAAGTCATGACTTTTCTAAGAGTAAGGAAGTTTTAGCAATGATATCTCTGATTTTAAGCCTTTTAAAATATTTTCCTAATTTCCAAATACTGGAGGAAAGTGTGTTCCCTATTTCTTTACATAGTTAAGATGCCAACAAATGTAGAACAGCTGTATATGGTCATATTTTAAGGGCATATTGTAGATTTATGCATATCAGAACAACCTTCCTCAGTTATATTTATTTTTTAATGTGTTTATTATATAAACATATAGCAGCATTATCACAGAGGCTTGACAAAAAAACATGGTTACAGTGGAGGAGGATGTCTGATATGAAAAGAATTATTGGTAACAAAATTATGTGGCTTTTGAGGCAGAGTTACTGCAAAGAAAACAGAAGTATCTATATTAAAGCACGACTCTCCCCTCTCCATGCCTTCTTCTTGATGTTAATGATTAATTCAGGTCTCCATAAAAGGATGAACAGGGGCTGTTTTATAGAAAGTTTGACAGAACTTCTGAGGTTTTCTAACTTTGTGAATCCCTCTGAGCATTATCAGATCCTGTAGTCAAAGAAGTTAGTTATTGCATAATAAGTTTAGAAAAGCTTCTTCATCCTGGGCAGCCCTGTCAGAGCTATCATACAAGAATTTGACATAGTTCTTTCCAGTGTGTTTTCAGCTGTATATGCTCAGAATGTCAGACAGATAGTGGCACTTTTAATTGTTTTTTCAGATTATTTTTGCTGATGTCTTGTGTTTAGGTTGAGACCTGAGGTACATTCAAACAGTATCTGATAGTATTTGTGAAGGGGGACATCTTTGTCCACCTCACGTAGGGCTCTGAAGCAGTACACCTGTGTCAATGTTTTTTGCAGGTTTGCTGCAGCTTGGAAATAAGCATACCATGGTGCAACAGAAAAATCAGTCTGGGACAGAACAAAAACTTTGTTTGGTTATAGAAGCTGCTGGTATAAATACATATGAAAAACACATCCACCCTTTAGATCCTGTGAAAGCAATAGCTGCAACACCTGGGAAACAATCTCAGACCAATTTCAGAAAGCAAATGCCAAAAATATAAAATTCAAGATAATTTGAAATCTGAAAAGACAAGACTGGAGTGATAAAGCTCCCTTGTAATCTTTGTCAGAGAATAATAAGCCTCCCAGTTATAAAATTTGAGAAATAAATGAGGGCTTCAAAGGTAATTGTTTCAGTATGTCTTCCTGACTGCAGTATCTTCTTGCAACTATTGTCACCATGGTGAGGTCCTAGTCAAAATCTCCTCCATTTCCTAAAGCAAATTATGAGGTCATTCTAATAGAGTTTTTCTTATTTATAGCTTTTCAAAAGGTACACGTGACATGGTTTATCCCTTGCAGCCACAAATTTGCACCACAAATTTCTATATGGGTAGTTTAAAAAGAAAGAGGACAAATGCTAAACAGAATTTAATCAATATTTTTATTTGGATATAATCTCAAATGTGCATTTAAGTGCTATCAGCAGAGGGTATGTATTCATTTATAATGAATGGCAGCATAATTATTCCACAGAGTTATCTAGTACAGTAATATAGTCACCAAATCTTACAGCTGCCCTAGGATACACTAACTAATGCAACCCTATCATATTTAATGAATTTGTGTACATTCTGCCCTCATTAGTAGATTTGCTATTACTAAAGTTCTGTTAGGAAGCCAAAACATCGAATTATAACTTGTGTATCTACCTGAAGTGAAAAGGGGAGAGGGGATCTGTGGGATTTGAGGTGACTGTGAAGAATATAGGAATGGGAGTGGAGGTGAGGGGGGGCTGAGGTGAGGGGCTGGAGAAGGAGGTCTGGGGGATTTAGGGTGACTATGAGGGATATAAGGTCAGGAGGGAAAGGGAGAAGGATCTGTGGTATGGGAAGCAGGAAATTAGAGGGGGTTGAGATGGCTGGGGAAGGGAGTCTCTAGAATTTGGGATGACTGTGGAGGAGCTGTACAAGTGACAACATGACAGGGTTGTGTTATGCAGGATTATCTGATTTAACACTGATATTTATAAATATGTTTGTATGAAAGAATCATTAAAATTTTCTCTACATGTGGCTTCAGGAAAGCTCAAAACCACTCAAACCAAGTCAGCACCCTATGTATGCTTCTCACTTAGAAATCAAGTGACCTTGTCTTACCGTAACTCCACTCTTCTTTTATCCCTTTGCTTATTCTGCAGTGCTATATTCTCTGTATCCCTAAGAAAGTCAGTCCATGACGAAGTTATTTCTTTCTCATGACATTTTCTAACACTTTGGATACTTAGCTAATGTACTGTAATTTTAGCTTATGCTCTTTCAATTAGTAAGACAAATTTCTTGTATTGCTCATTTACTGGCTGTTTTCATGCTGCACTCATTATCTGTCTTGTTCCACAGGAACAGACTTTTAAATTGGGAATGGGTCAAGAGAGCACACTCGAAATGACTTCTGACAAGCAGCTGATATTTTTCTGTACCTAAGATGTTCTAATCTTCATGCTAATAAGGACATTTATTCTCACACAGTTTAATAATTGTTGATGGCTTTAGAAATAAAAAAGTAATACTCGAGTCATGAGAAGTATAGGGATCCTGCAGCACATAAGCTCAGTGAAGTGGCACACAGCACTTCTGAAACTGAGGATTACGCACGTCTTCAATGGAACATGTTAAAAATGGGGTAAAAAAATTCAACAATGCCTTTTACAACAAAGTATCTTAGAATTAAAATGTATTTTTTATTCATTAGAGAAGCACATTAACATTGAAAATAGTTAAATGCACAAAATTTTTTTGATTTCTGAAATTAGATCAAACATGCATGTTTATCACTTTAAAACCTTACATGAGAAATGATGTATTTAGACAAGTTTGAGGAGCATGAAAGTAAGAACATAAGCAGTAATAATACTTGATTACATGATAGAAATCTGAGCACTAGACTACTAAATCTAGTTTTTCAACATTAATCCTGTTGTAATGGATATTGGTGTGTATCCTCAGTAATGAGATGATTTAGTGAAGCTTATATATCTGTAAAGGTTTTAGGGGTTTGCTCTTTTTCTCTTTTGTCTAAGGTGAAGGATGAAAGCAAAAAGAAGCCTCTTCACGTGCTCTATCTGAAATGGTCTTTTTCTTAGATCATGAGTGCAGAAAAAGAATTGGAGCACAAAATTTTTATTGTTGCTAAATTAAATTAATAACTTAATAATGTTAAAACTAACATATGTCTTATAACATTTTTGGACTTTAAACCAGATTTGGCTAGCCAGAAACACATTTTCATGCCTATTTAGGTAATTGAAACCAAGCGATTTGAATGTTGAAAGTAACCTGTGTCTCTTTTAGAGGCTTTAACCAAATGTGATGTCAGGTATTTGGTATTTATGTTAGCCATGACACTTCTCTTTAGGTATTTCCTTGTCATGTCTGCAGTTGAAAGTGGTGGTTCATGATTAAGCATGATTTCTGATTATACCAATGTGTTTTTTTAAAGATAATATGATCGATGACAAAAGATACTGCTGTTAATTATGTAGATGCCTAGCACTAAAAAAAACCAAAAAAAAACCAAAAAACCCCACACCAAAAAATACAAAAAAACACCTCTCCCCTCAAAAACCAAAAAACACCACCCAAAACAATCAACCAAAAAGCCAAAGAAATGAAGACATAATTTTGTCCCTTCTGAAGTAAAGAATTGGATAGGTTCATCACTACAGAATGTTTGCCGGGAGATTCTGCAAAGATGCAATCCGTCATCTTCAGTGTAAAGGTCTGAGCCAGTGCTGGACATGGTGGCAGATCTGGGGACAAAGGACAACAAGGAGAGGACTGCAAGTAAGGAACTGATGGGATGGTGAAAGACGTGCTACAACGGCTCTGTGTTGCTTTGCAGCCTTTAACGGATTGCTGCACATAGTGTGTCATTGTATTATAGCTGTGTGTTTAAGAGTCTCGCCACATGCTCCTACAGCATACAATCAGTTTTTACCACATTTGTGTTCTGCTGCCCTTGGTAGCAGTCCAGTTACCTATATCTGCAAATATATTTGTTCCTGAATGATGCTTTCTGCCTTTCTCCTAGTGATGCATTTCTCCCAAAACTACCTTCATGGACAGTGAAATCCGCAGTACTTGAAACTAAATTAATGTTCTATTACAGTAATTTTACATCAAACACTACTGTGTGTCCAAATAAATGTTTCACTGTAGGGTTAGATATAAACATTTGTGTGTGGGTGGCTATATAGACATATATTTTTAATTTTCAGAAAAAAAGGACATATTATTGTCAAGCACCACAAAGTTATCCACCTATGACTTTTTTACATGAATGATTTACGTTCTATATACACACAATTTAGATGTAATTTACATGGAAGAGCCATGACAGATGACCTCTGTGTGTATTACACAAAATTGTTATCTATCAGAATAGAATGCTTGGCATATAACAGAGCATTTGCCTGCAATCTGAAAGTAAGAAAGCCCTAAAGAGGAGTAAGAAATAAGAAAAAGCACTCACATCTGCATATGTATACAAGTATGGCTGATGGAAAACTCAAAATCATGGGGATAATTTGGAAAAGTCCTGAGCCTGTCTATCAACCCCGAGGGAATTTAAATAATAGAAGCAGATAGACGCAAGAGAAAATTGATCAGGGATGATATGAATGATGATATTCAATTTTACCTGTATGCTATACATTAGAAAAGGTATTTTTGGAGTCCAGAAAAGATGTAGTTGATATATGAGCAAATAGCATACAAATTGGATGCCAGGTTCAACCAGTAGCTCTTTGAATGTTTGCTCCTTAATAAAGAGAAACATTTTCTGAGAAATGGTATTTGTCTGAGTAGAATTAGGCTGTATTAAATGAATAAGTTATTTTATAATCTTTTCTGGTCTTGTTCTCATATAGTTTTAAAGTAAAAAAATACTCTCATCTTTATGTTAGCTTTTGATTTGAAAGATGCAGTTTCAATGCATGTACTCTGCGCAAGCTTCCTCCGAGAGTATGGACAATGAAGAATCCCTCATCTCTGGTCCCATGGAAGAAAGCTTAGGAACCGGCGAGTAAACTCTACACCAAGATGTTTCAGGTATACTAGTGGGATGCTATGTACAGAGGTAGCTGTATAACCCTGCCTGTGTAAGTCTGTGGCTTCTCTGAGATCATATATACATATATATACACACACTCTCTCTCTCATATCATATATACACTTAAATTAAAGTGTAAATCAATTTGGACAAGAGCCAAATTTCTGGTCCATCTCAAGGAGTGTAGACACACCAGCTGAGCCCCAGCCTCCTTATCCTTCAAACAACTGTATATTTAAGCCAGCATTACTAAGCATTGACTGAGCTGAGCATCTGTTCAGCTATGCAGTAGGTAGGAAGCCCCTGACACTAGGCAAAACATTGAAAAACTTCTCTTGATGTAAAGAAAACAACCACTTTCTTGAAAGAGAAGAGGTGCATGGGTAATTCATTTGAATTATTGGTAACCACGTCTAAGGAATAGTGCCAATGTCATTGGTAGCAATCTTTCTTTCAATAAGTGTGGAAGAAAGGAGCTGCCTTGGGGCCTTCTTAAAAGGCATGCACACCAGAGAGAAAGGGCTTCTTGACTTTGCTTGATAGGGAAATCTTTTGAGTTAGTGGGAAAGAAGAGGCTGCTCATTGAGAGGAAAAGGAAAAGAAGATGAATTGCCTTTGTAGACGGTAGTCTTGCTTTTTGACAGGCTAAAAACCTCTGGAATAACGAATATCATTCACATCCATGTTGTTCTGTGAAACAATAGAACACAGATTATGGAAGGAGATGATGACTTAAATACACAGGATATGTGACACTTTTAACTTGCTCTTCAGTTTACTATAAATAGAGAAGGAAAAAAAACAAACCACCTTCGAGCTAGAAATTGTTCAGACACTTTAAACAGCGACCTTCCTTCCTTGAGAAACCAGATGTGCTTGGGCTAGGTTCTTTTGACCTCATTACTCTCTACAAGTACCTGAAAGGTGGTTGTGGAGAGGAGGGAGCTGGCCTCTTCTCCCAAGTGACAGGGGACAGGACGAGAGGGAATGGCCTCAAGCTCTGCCAGGGTAGGTTTAGGCTGGAGATTAGGAGGAGGTTTTTCACGCAGAGGGTCGTTGGGCATTGGAACAGGCTGCCCAGGGAGGTGGTTGAGTCACCTTCCCTGGAGGTGTTTAAGACACGGGTGGATGAGGTCTTGAGGGACTTGGTTTAGTGTTAGATAGGAATGGCTGGACTAGAAGATCCGATGGGTCCCTTCCAACCTGGTTGTTCTGTGATTCTGTGATTGTGAGACAATGGAAGTCCACTGACATTAAATGAAAGACACTGCTTTTTAAAGTATCAAATCTAAAAAAAACCCCAAACAAACAAACAAACAAACAACAAACACTGTTACTATTCCAATGCTCAGAAAATCAGCATCACCCATATGTAATATCAGTCACTGCTGAGGCTGCATACTAATGATAAATTCTGCAGTTTATCATGATTTCACCTAAATGAAGAAGTGCTATGTGAAGATATCTGAGCTATGAAAACAAAAATTTTAAAATTGGCTTTTTTACACTTTTAGGATCTTGAATTAACCATATATTAGACTTACATTTTAATATGTTACATTTAGGAATAGACATTTTAGAAAAAGAGCTCTGAGGGTAACAATGGAAAATATGATTTCATAAAATGGAAAACTTTTTATTAAAAAAATATCCTGACAGGATATGGAGTTATGAGAAACTTTTGTCAGAAATGGACAGTCACCCTGGTTATGCAGTTCACCTGCAAGACAAACAACTGGTATAAACAGTTCCCAGTGCTGTTCTTTATTAAAGGTTAGCATGTAGATTGCAGAAAACTAGTTAGAATGAGAATTGCACTAAATATTGAGATATATATCTTGTTATCACAGTGTCTTTCCTAGGAGATGTGCCTGTATTGTGAGATACATTGATGCACTGGCAATAGATGTGTTTAGCTAAAATGGCTTATGCATTTAAAAATAAAAATTTTAAAACATTAGATTGGGTGTAAACTCAGTTTTCCAATATATAAATTTCAGTAGTGAATGCTAAAATGTAGAAAACTTTAGCCATTTTAATATGTTTGGTATTTTTAGTACCTACTTATTCTCTGAGCCATCTACTCTTCATTCCAATTCTGTAGATAAATGGCATTAGATCATATGCTCTGTATTTGTGAATTACTGTCCATGTCTTGCCGGTCTGTATGTAATATGTGTAATTAGTGTTTGATAATAGTCTGCCTACCTTTAAATACACTTCACTACTTGAGAGGATGTGATGGAGTCTGTAGCATTTGTGAAGTACTTCTGAAGACTGAAAATTATCTGGAAATCTCAGCTCTGGTTGAAGGCCACAGGAAAGGAGAAAAAGCCAGTTCTATCAGCAGTTAATACATGACAGCTTTTTGCCTATATCAGTCTGTTGAGGAATGGAAACTTAGTGCATTTTTAACAATATTTAGAACTCATTTCTCCTTTCTTTTCCACCACTGTAACTTGATTAAATGATGTTATTCCTTACCTACTCCCATGTAAGGAGTTAGATTTCTAGGGCTGGCATGGAATTGTCAGAACAGTTTTTAATTTAACAGCATCAATTCAGCAGACAGTAGTGATATTAAGAAATTCTGAGAACTATTGTGCAATACACTTTTAAAATGATTAAATGTTGAAAAGTACTAACACTAATAAAAAACCCTGATCCTTATTTAATGAGATCTTCTTAGTTTACTCAACAGATAAGAACTAAACATTATACATAAATAAAAATCTAAGCAAACTTTTAAACCCTTATATTTTGAGTTTGACTCTATAGTCTTATGCAATGACAGATAAACATTTCTGAAGTCTATTTATTCATTCAGTTTAAACTGAAAATATAAACTTTCAAAGGATCGCAACTGCAACAAACCAGCTATATACAGAACATTAGCTGCATTCATGCAGCCCTCAGTGATGGGGTTTTTCCCTCAGTTGACCTGCCTTCCAAGCTTTTCATTAAACTTCACTTTTCCTCTGACAGTCCCACTCATTTTAGTTATAAGTATCCTGTTGCTATGAGAATTAAAAAATGCACTATCATTTTTTCCACAATTACTGTTTTTATCATGAAGGAGATGATGTATGTTAGTTACTGTTTGCTGTGGTACACTGCTAAGCTGTTTGTTAGGAAACAGTGCTATAAAATGTCAAGTTGTTTTTTTTTTTCTTCTAAATCCAAGGAGATAATAAAGTATTTATGACAATATCAATTTATGAAACATTATTTATGTGAGTATTATATAAATGTTACTGTTCAAGTCACATTTCTCCAGTGCTAAAAATGTTAGAGAGAAAACAGAAAAAAAATCTCTAAACCCTTCCATGTTTTAAAAGCCTTTCTTCGGTTAATACAACAGAAACATGTATTAACTTAATTTAGTGTGTAAAATAAATACCTGCATAAAACAGGGATTTTTCTTTTTTTTTGGCAGCCTATGCATATCCTTGATGACAGCGTAAATTCTTAGTGTGTAATACAAAATAAAATTATGTCATAAAACTATTTCTAGCTAAGAGAGGTTCAATTTCTCGATTATTTCTTCTGTTTAAGATCTTAAACGAGGAAGATTTCACTTCCTCAAGTGCTAGTCAGGTACTCTCTCTGGCTTTTGCTTATTGTTAAATGCTTTAGCCACCTATTTAACTTGAACCAGCAATCCTGGCTGACTGAGGAAGTTCCACTTGACTCGAGGCTGGCTGATTATACACCTATCTACAAGAAGGGTGAGAGGGAGGATCCAGGGAACTAAAGGCCTGTCCGTCTGACCTCAGTGCCAGGGAAAGTCATGGAACAGGTGATCTTCAGTGCTAACATACAGCACATGCAAGAGAACCAGGTGATCAGGCCCAGTCAACACGGGTTCATGAAAGGCAGGTCTTGCCAAACTAACCTGATCACCATCTGTGACAAGGTGGCCCACTTACTGGACGAGGGAAAGGCTGTGGATGTAGTCTTCTTAGACTTCAGTAAAACCTTTGACATGGTTTCTCACAGCATTCTGCTTTAGAAACTGTCAGCCTCTGGCCTGGACAGGTACACAATATCTTTGGTGGAAAACTGGTTGGATGGCCGGGCCAACACAGTGGTGGGAAATGGAGTTAAATCCAGGTGGAGGCCAGTTACAAGTGGGGTTCCCCAGGGCTCAGTGCTGGGTCCAGCCCTGTTCAATGTCTTTATGAATGACCTGGATGAGGGCATCAAGTGCTCCCTTAGCAAGTTTGCAGACGACACTGAGCTGGGTGGAAGTGTTGATCTACTTGAGGGTAGGGAGACTCTGCAAAGGGATCTGAACAGGCTGGAGCTCTATGTAGAGTCCAATGGCAACAGGTTAACAAAGCCAAATGCCGGGTCCTGCATTTGGGGCACAACAACCCTGTGCAGTTCTACAGACTAGAAGAGCAGCTAGAAAGTTGGAGGAGAAGGACCTGGGGGTGTTGGTTGACAATAACTGAACATGAGCCAGCAGTGTGCCCAGGTGTCCAAGAAGGCCAATGTCATCTTGTCTTGTATCAGGAATGGGGTGACCAGCAGGTCCAGGGAGGTTGTTTTGCTCCCGTACTAGGCACTGGTGAGACTGCACCTTGCATGTTGTGTTCAGTTTTGGGTCCCTCACCACAAGAAGGATTTTGAGGCTCTGGAGCATGTCCAGAGACAAGCAACAAAACCGGTGAAGGGGCAGGAGAACAAGTCTTATGAGAAGTGGCTGAGGGAGCTGGGGTTGTTTAGCCTGGAGAAGAGGACACAGAGGGGAGACCTTATTGCTCTCCATAACTACTGGAAAGGAAGATGTAGAGTGGAGGATGCTGACCTCTTCTCCCAAGGGACAGGTGATAGGATGAGGGGGAATGGCCTCAAGCTGCACCAGGGGAGGCTCAGACTGGATATCAGAAAACAAAAGTTTTCACAGAAAGGGTCATTGACACTGTCAGAGGCTGCCCAGCGAGGCGGTTGAGTCACCATTCCTGGAGGTGTTTAAAAGATGGGAGACAAGATGCTCAGGGACATGGTTTAGTGTTTGATAGGAATGGTTGGATTAGATGATCCAATGAGTCTTTTCCAACCTGGTGATTCTATGATTCTACAATCTTTTGAAATGCACCATAGAAAGAGCATATATTCACAAACATATTTTCTAACAAGCAAATAGATTTTGCACGTAGATTCCATGAAGTTTTGCTTTCCAGTGCCAAGTCAAGAGTATTGGAGTTTTTTCTTTTTTTTAGGTAAAGTGATACAAGATGTCATTATAACTGACATAAGCAAGTAGGCACTTTGGAATTGGAAAATCAGCTCACAGTGATTCCCACCACTATAGGCAGAAAATTTCTTCCTAGGATTGAAGGTGAAGCTGCTCATCAGTATGGAGCTGTAATCACTCCTGTGGTCTACTGGACCTCATGGTGCCTCTCCCTCCACATTCTCAACCCAAATTCTCATACAAATATTAATCGAATATTCATAAAATCATAGAATCACCAGATTGGAAGAGACCCATCAGATCATTGAGTCCAACCTTTCCTATCAAACACTAAACCATATCCTTCAGGACCTCATCCACCAGTGCCTTAAACACCTCCAGTGAAGGTGAACTGAACACAGATTAGATATATGTACTGCTGTTTCTGTATGCTGCTTCCAGCAATTATAAGCACTTGCATTGTGTAAAAAAATCTAATATATTGAATCAGTAGCTATTGAATAATTTCTAAGTATGATATCTGATGAATAAAAGGCTCACAGATTAATTATCCAGGTTTTTTTCACTTTCTTTACCTAGTCAAGTAATTTCTGAAACAACAGAAAATAGAACAATACTTCTGAACTGAGTGTTTAGACTCTTGTTTTGCAGAAACAGCAGGAGACCAGATTTACTTCCTTAGCATTACAGAATCACAGAATCATTTAGGTTGGAAAAGACCTTTAAGAGAATGCAGAGACACATTTTTGTGAGAATGTGAATCACCTAATTTGCTTGGGTCTAAAGGGTGTACCAGCCTTTAAGCAGAGCAACTTAAGGAGGAAAAGCAGCAGCTAATTAGCAAATGTATCTCTGTGCACATTATTATTACAGATTTGTAAAGCAATGGTTGTATAAGTCTGAGGACAAAATTCACATGCTGACCTTGGTCTTTTGAGGGCCTTTTTCAAACTTCTGTTTGTGCAATGTCTTGTACAAATTTGCCCCCATAAATATAGACAAAGCATATAAAATTCATAATTTCAGGTTTCACTATAGATAATTTCTTAGTTTTTGTTAAAAGTTCCATTAAGTTTCTGCACACCTTGGCAATATATATTTGCATATAACAACATAGTAATTCTCATATATAACAACATACTATCAGATAGAGCTCTGTGAAAACAAAATGTTTTCAAAAACGGTAATTTCGTAGAGGAATATGCCCTTTAATATATGTTGATCTCTACTGGTAAACAAACACTTTCTAATTTTCATTACTGATGACATTTAATAGCTTTATGCTGAATATCCAGCAGAAGCCCTTTTTGCCATCAGACCTAGTGTAAGCTGATAACATAATACTTGCATTAGAGATTCTAATATCAAAATACGGAAACTATTAATTTTATTTTAAGGTTTTCTTCTTTGAAACAATCTGTAGGAAGGGAAAGAGATAATCTGGCAGGTAGGCTACATTATTTTATGTCTAGTTAATATTATTGCAGGATTATTTCACAGAATCACAGAATCACAGAACAACCAGGTTGGAAGGGACCCATCGGATCTTCTAGTCAACCATTCCTATCTAACACTAAATCAAGTCCCTCAAGACCTCATCCACCCGTGTCTTAAACACCTCCAGGGAAGGTGACTCAACCACCTCCCTGGGCAGCCTATTCCAATGCCCAATGACCCTCTGTGTGAAAAACCTCCTCCTAATCTACAGCCTAAATCTCCCCTGGTGGACCTTGAGGCCATTTCCTCTTGTCCTGTCCCCTGTCACTCGGGAGAAGAGGCCAGCTCCCTCCTCTCCACAACCACCTTTCAGGTACTTGTAGAGAGTAATGAGGTCTCCTCTCAGCCTCCTCTTCTCCAGGCTAAACAACCCCAGCTCTCTCAACCGCTCCTCATAGGGTCTGTTCTCCAGCCCCTTCACCAGCCTCGTTGTTCTTCTCTGGACTTGCTCCAGAGCCTCAACATCCTTCTTGTGGTGAGGGGCCCAGAAATGAACACAGGATTCAAGGAGCGACCTCACCAGTGCTGAATACAGAGGGAGAATCACCTCCCTGGACCTGCTGGTCACGCCGTTTCTGATAGAAGCCAGGATGCCATTGGCCTTCTTGGCCACCTGGGCACACTGCTGGCTCATGTTCAGTCGGCTGTCAACCAACACCCCCAGGTCCCTCTCCTACTGGCAGTTTTCCAGCCAGGCTTCTCCCAGTCTGTAGCTCTGCATAGGGTTGTTGTGCCCCAAGTGCAGGACCCAGCATTTGGCCGTGTTAAACCTCATGCCGTTGGACATTGCCCAGCGGTCCAGCCTGTCCAGGTCCCCCTGCAAAGCCTCCCTACTCTCCAGCAGATCGACACTTGCACACAGCTTTGTGTCATCTGCAAACTTGCTAAGGGTACCCTCAATGCCCTCATCCAGGTCATTGATGAAGACAGTGAACAGGACTGGACCTAGCACTGAGCCCTGGGGAACACCACTTGTCATTGGCCTCCAGCTGGACTTAACACCATTTACCACCACTCTCTGGGCCCAGACATCCAGTCAGTTCTCTACCCAGGAGACTGTGTGTCTGTCCAGGCCAGAGGCTGACAGTTTCCCTAGCAGAATGCTGTGAGAAACTGTGTCAAAGGCTTTACTGAAGTCCAGAAAGACCACATCCACAGTCTTTCCTTCATCCAGCAGCTGAGTGACTTTGTCATAGAAGGCGATCAGGTTGGTTTGGCAGGAACTGCCTCTGGTAAACCCATGTTGACTGGGCCTGATCACCCAGTTCTCTTGTAAGTGCTTCATGATAGCACTCAAGATCACCTGTTCCATGACTTTCCCTGGCACTGAGGTCAGACTGACTGGCTTGTAGTTCCCCGGATCCTCCCTGCTACCCTTCTTGTAAATGGGAACTACATCATTTAAAACCACTTGAGACTGTACTGGACCATGCTAGGTAATCGAGACTCTATATTGAGAAAGCACAGATCTTTGGTTTCCTTTGGGTAGGTTTCTGTGTATAAGAAAAGCTGACTTGACAGGGATGGTCCAGCTGCAGGTGCTGGGGGCTAAGTCATTCCACATCCGTGTTCTAGTAGGAAGCTAGAATGGATTTTGGCAGCGTTACTGTCCTACCAGATCACCTTGCTAATCTGAAACTGGCTAATCCTGGGCTTCAATGGGGAATGAGTGGTGGAATGTGGGAGGGAAGGGGGCACAGGGTAGAAGTGCCTTTAGTTTTGACTACTTGCCATATACAGCATTTGCTGGACACTTATGCCATGCACTCTACCATCAAGTGGAGACTGTATGGTGAGCTGCGTTAGCTGGCTGTTTGGGGTAAAAACACCTCTCTGCAAAGTAAATACTTAGAAGTCCAATCTCTCCACCATTGCTGAGGTATTTAAGAACAGCCTGGACAAGTATCCAATTTATATCATATTTTGATCACTGAGATTTTCCCATAGTGACATGATCCCTTGCTTAACACTTTTATTTGTCATTTGATGATAAGAGAGGATGTAAATTTTATGTTTTAATATAATTACTGTAAATAAGATTATTTATTTGTTATTGAAGGGGGAGAGAAGTCTCCCTTTCAAAAGAAGTACCATTGCTCCCCACAAATCCTGAAATTTGGTCTAAAATGTAAACCTCATATATGTTCCACCCAGCAAAACTCCTGGACTGAATAACACAGGCTTTAACAAAGACTGAGGAAAGCAACTGTGAAGGTGTGCTGTGTTGACAGACAATGCATTTTTAGCGATGTAATTTACTGCTGTTCAACTTTACTGACCTTTTGAAAGATTAAAATAAAAATATTATTTTCTGTGGTCTGAGTGATTTCAGCTATTTCAGCTACTGTTCTCCACCACATAAAGGCTTCATATCAAAGAAGCCCCAAGGGGATACAGGGCAGAATAAATTTCTGATAGTTTGAGGTCTGATTGTTATAACACTGAGTCGTAATGTTATGCGAGGGTGCAGAAGTAAGAGGGTTATTTATTTTGCCCAAATTCAAGTGGCATACTTTTATTGTATTTTTGTTTAAAAAGTTGTTTTCAAAGCCCTGTCTTGAAAACACAACCTCAGCATCAAAACTGTGGAAGAGTAATGTGGTTTTCACCTGTGATTTCAAGTTCTTTTCTGCAGGATCAGTACAAAACAAGTACAATGTGAAAGGAAACAAGTTTTCCCTGCTGTGTAAGTTGCCAGGGGAGCGTAGGATCACATGTATCTGTGGGGAAGCAGCCTCTGTGTGGCTCCCACAGCTGCTGGTGTGCACAATTGGAGCTGAGATGCAAAGTATTCAAAAGTACAGAGCTATTATCTTGTATTTGGGTTGGAGGAAGGAAGGAAAGTAACTAATTAATTATTGTTACCTGGATGGATTTTTGTCAGTTCTGTCCCTAATCTGATCATGGTCTTTTGAGTTTTCCTTTCAGGAATGTTTTACAGCTCTGTCTATGATAACGGGTTGATCAGGCAGCATACAGGACCAATAAAGGGACTTTAGGCATTCAATGGCAAATCCATTTGCCTTTGCGAATGATTGTCCATAGAAGCCATCCAAGATACAGAGGTTACATCTTACCTAATGTTCCATCATTACAAAAAGCTGCTCTGGAAAGGCACAGTCCTGTCCTTCCTCACTCATAGCAGGGTACTACCACCTTTGTGTAAAGTCCCTCTGCTGCCAGGGCATTCACATGGTCCAGGAGAGCAAGATGATCAGGATGAAAAATAATGCAACAACAATAAACTCGGTATCGTAGTCCAATTTATCACACTGCTGTACAAACTGTTGCCAGAAATGCTGGGCTATGAAGGATAAAATTTGAGTTAATAAATATTAAAAAAAAAAATTGAGAAAATAATACACAGCCAAATTCAGAAACTACATGAGCCATTAATCATGTGACAAATCAGAAGAGGAAAAACATGCTAAACTGCCCTGGTATTCGTCATTCTTAGTAACTGATCTATTATCTTGAATGTGTTTTTCTTTGAAAAGCTAAGTACATTATTGTTCTACCTTGGCAAAGTTGTGACATACTTTGACTAGGACTAACAGGAGCTTGGTGTTATATTTAACTACTGTAAGATTTTTATTTTTAGTTAAATCCACACTACTGAAAGGGGTGGAGGGAGATTAAATTAAGAAATTGCTGTACTAAAGCAGAGCAGAAATCAAACTAATTTAATATCTTTCTCCACCAGCCAGTGCTGGATACTTTAGGAGAAGATACAAGAAACACTGATAATTGCTTCCACAGGAAATATTTCTTCCTACCACCTCTCTTACATTTGTGGCTATCATATTGTGTGATACAATGCACTAAAACCTTTCCAAAATTTCATTTTAACAGTCTTTTTATAACACCCTTAGAAGTTCTTTTTATTTAAATAAACCCTTGTTCCCTTTAAAAAAAAAAAGTTGTGCTGGTTTTTGGCCTCAATGATACTTATTCCATAAGATCTCATAGGCTTATTATAGTTTGAGTGGAAAAAGTATTTACCTTCACAAGCTTTTGAAATTACTGACTTCTAACTTCACAGAGCAGATGATAGGAGAAGTAGAGAGAAGTTCCCATTATAATTTCTATAATGCTTAATGTTCCATATAAATTATCATGTCATTGTTGTGTGGTGATGTACTTACAAGGATTAAGTTTTTTCTGAAACTAGGATTATTTTTAAAAAAAAAATCAAAGAAATGGAAAAGTGTAAGGAAAAGAAAATTAGTATTTTGCATAAAGGGACATTAAAATATTGTCATTTTAGTTGTCATTTCATGACTGCCTTTGCTTAGTGCAGATTACTATATTTCCTTTTTTTTTTGTTTTTTTGCATCAGCTGATCACCAGAAGTGGACTCAATTGCCTTACCGATTTTCTGCCATGGTGTTGGCAAGTATTCAGAGTTTGGTGCTGTCTTCAGGGACAGTTTGAGTTTAGGAATAAAGATAGGAATGTTTTACCTTAAACTTCCCAGGACTGAGTTTGAGATAAATTGAAGAAGGCTACTCTTACTCTGAAAAACACAAGCCCTCAGAAAGTTTAGAGTGGATTGAAAATGTATCTCTTAAGAAAAATAGCTTTCTTGTAGAGATTTTAAGTTCTTGTAACTCCAGGCTGTATGATGGCTGGTTGTGGTGTGTAGGGGCTGACGGATTGAGATGTCACCAGACCACAGTGGCATTCCCAAGCAAGCTTTTGGGTGTACAGTGTCTGGGGAAAGACAGGCAAATACTGAGGTGCACATTATGCACTATAGGACTTGAAATAGGAAGTTTCCAGTTCATAAACATTGGTGACAGTTGTAAAGATGCAGATCTTAAGTGTCTTCTCCTGAGTTTACCCTTCCCTCTTCCAAGAAACTGAGACGTGTCTCTTGAGGTCTGCTTCCTCAGTTTGGTGACTACCATTGGAACTACTGTCTCATCAAGAATGTCACATAAAACCACATCTTCCTAGACATTGTCTTCACAAAAGGAGAGTGCATTTTCAGAACAGGAGCAGGTATTTCTTGCTGATAATTTCAAGTTCAGGCTGAAGTGTTGTCTTACCTACACCTAATGGACATGGAGTCTAAGAGCATTTGAGCTATTAAGTGGGTGTTACACAACAGAACTCAGCGGAATTTTTATCTCAGGGGATCTATGCCAGTTTACATCAGCTGAGAATCCAAACCTGTTTATATTATTTTCTTTTAACTTCACCTTAGAACAGTAAACATAGCAAATGTGCACAACATATTCAACTTTTCTTATTTCGGGGACAGCAGTATTAATTGGGCACTTGAAGTATTCAATACTGCATTTTGCCTGAATGGTTTCATTGTGCACTAACACTTCATTTTCAAACTGAAATACCAGATTTGTTCTCACAGCCAGGACATGAAGACAAACTATCAAGTCGCCCTGCTGTCTTTAGTTGTGAAAACATAAATTAACCTCAGGCACAGTTATTTCACTGACCCTTTTTTAAAACATTAATGATTGTTTAAAGTCTTTTCCCCATGTGGCTAACACTCTGTTAGTTCAGTGCTAGATAAGACGTCACACTTTTTCTTTATCACTTGAAAAAACATTGAAGCAAAGCCCCAGCCTATTCTCAGGAGATGACAGCCTTCTATATTTATGCCAAGAAGATTAAGACTAGTGTGTTTGTAATGGCTAAACATAGATTTTGGACAGCCTTTTCCAAGGGAAATGTATGTGATAAAACACTTGCTCAAGAACACTATAAAAGCACAAACAATTGTGGTTTTTAATAGCTGAAAAGATGATTACTCAGGCTCACACATACTGAGCAGTTGTTATTGTATGATTAAGCCAGCTGTAGGCTGCAGTTGCATGCATTTACCCGCCAAGTTTAAAGGCAAAAGTGTTTGACTTATTTTTTTCTATTATGGTGTGCAAGAAATGAAAGCCTTGACAACAAAGCCTTTCTGTTTCTCTGTGTATTTCCTTCAAAATAATTCCTATCATTCTTTGCAATTTAAATACTTCCCTTGCAAAGCATGCGGGACAAAATCATTGTTCTATTTAACCCAGGGACACCGACTTTTTTTTCTTGATAAATATTTAGAACAGCAAATATAAAAAAAGGCATTAGAAAGCCAGAATGGATGAATTATTCCTGCATAGGATGAAAAACACAGTTTCTTCCTCTGTGACAGATAGTAGTCTAGAAGTCTGATTACCACTAATGTGATTCCAGAAATTTTCTTGCTGTATATGAAGTGCCAAGCAACACTGTTTATAAGAAAATGGTAATAAATATCATACAGATTTGGGAAATATTCACAGGCAAACAGAAAACATCCGATCGCATGCTCCTGCTTTCATTGTAAGGAAGGAAGGAAGGATAAAGTCCAGCTGCAAGTGAAATTTTCCTACAGGTGCTGTTGTGCTCTGGACCCTGGGATTGATGTGTTCAAGTTGTCAGTTCCGGTCACGTAGTGACTTTATTGGCTGATCTGTAACAAAGACTAGCAGAAAAGATCCACTAAACAAGTTCTGTGTCCTTTAACGTTTAACAAAAGGAAGGATAGAAATATTCCATTTTTTTCTAAAAATGCTTTTTCCTCCAGACTGCACACATCTTATTGCACTTTATTTTTTTCAGTTTCTCAACTATGATAAGTATTTACTCATTGTCACAAGACTGAAATAGGTAAATTTCTCTTCTGTTATTTCTTTCTTAACCTTAAACTCGAGTCATTCCCATTTTAAAGGCACCCTTCCTAATTTCAGTGCCTGGGGTCTTAATATTTGCACCCATGGCAACCATCAGTGACACTTTACATGGATTTTCCCTTTCTAATTTTTTAAAGCTGTCATAACATGAGGGTTAGATTCAGACTGTGTGGAATAATTTAGGCAAATTTTAAGTGATGTCTGCCAAAAGGTTTTTGTTGTTCCTACAGAGGATAAAGGTATAAACTAGCTAATTGTCACAGACTTTTTTCAGATATTTTAATTCTATCACAGTGATGTAAACAAACATGTTGAGACGCTGAGGAAACTGTGTGTTTGCTAGGTAGGCTGTGTCTACAACTGAACAATGGCCTTTCCTGTTCAGATACCAGTGAGCCTAGAGATGTGCAAAGCATATCTCTTGAGATCATTTCCTTTCAGTGGGGCACATGGAGAAAATATTCTTTGGTGAGAAGCTATGCTACGAGAAAATTCTGCTGATGTTAGGATAGCATATTGCTATTTAGTGACAGAAATCCAGCAAACTCCTGTGATAGTTACTGCAGATCTTGCTGAGATACTTATAGACTTGATGGAATCACGTTCTCAAAACTGAGAACAATAGAGGTAGTAAATGTGCTTCCTTGCAACATAAATTTGAGAGCAGGATTTCAAATGAATTATTGTAACTTCCCCTCCCTAACTAACTGTTTGTTCTCTAGGGATGCTGGATGCAAGATAAGATTTATCTGTAATCAGTAGGTATGAATCCATGTGGGAAATAAAAGTTATAAAATAAGCTACTGGGAAACAGAGTCTATTTTTGCTCTCACAGTGCATTAGTTTTCCTTTTCATACTTGGCCTTGTTCATACTTATTTCTTTTATCCTTGTGTTTGCCAACTTTTAATCCCATCTTTACGTCTTCTCTTCAACCTCTATTGGAATAAATGGATTTGTAGTGGAGCTGGAAAAGTCTCAGCTGAAGATCCCCTGCAGTCATAGTCCAGGTACTGGCAATGCTTTTGACTCTGGATTTTCATTACTGGTGCAATCTTTCATTTTAGTTGCATATCTCCTTCCAAAATTATATGCCCACCATTCCCCAGCAACTTGATCATCACATCAGGTGTCTAGACAGATTCATTTTATATCCTTAAGAATACAGCTCTTGCTCTTGACAATACTGTATTAGCAGACTACTCTACAATCTCTGTGGGAGAGACAATTGCTGCCCACTCTAACATCTATTTAGTACAAATATGGTTCTTGCCATACTTGATTTTTTAAGGGTCCGTTTTGTATTGTTTAAGGTTTTCTTTATAGATATTTAAAAGAAATCTGTAAAGTTGATTATCTGTGTATAAAAGTTCTATGACAGCCTTAGCATGACTCTACTCTCACAAGAGCAGATTGAATTCATGTAGAATTATGCAAGTTATATCATGAGCTGCTAAGACTTGGACAGCAATGATTTCATTCTGCAAAGATACACCTTGACGCAGGATTCCTAAGGGTCATGAAGAGAATAGATAAATTCTCAAACTTTCTGCATTTTCTTTTGCTATGTGTACTTACGGGTATTGGAGTCTTCTTATTTGAAAACCACAATTTTTAAATTTAAAAGGTAGTTACTACTACCTTTAAAAATCATTGTGTATTAGAAGCTAGGCCTCAGTAAAAGAAAACTTCTGAAATACCCTGAAAGCTGCATACCCACTTCTTCGTACATCCAACTATAACTTAAGATCTAGGTTTTAATCTCTGTATTACTTTGTCTTGTTTATATATTTCACTGTTCATCCAGGAGGTGAGCTAGAAAATCACCAGAAAAAGCTCTGTTACACCTTAGTGAACAAACCCAAGGAATTAACCACAAGATAAGAATCAATTGTCTCTAAACTTGCTTGCCAGCTGTGAAGGGCCAAGTAGAAATACAAAACATGTGTGCTATGGATGATGCAATGGGCAAAAACCCCCCTGATTTATGATTTAGATGTCAGACCTCAGTAATATGACATGACACGGCCTATGTTCATTGTTATAATTCATAGATTCTAATAGTAGGCACAAAACTTAACACACAAAGCTGTCATCCAATTAGTTGTGAATTAATAGAACTTCACTGTTGTGTCAGAGGTAAAGAAAAAACTCCACAATATTTTACATAGGAATATATACATGTGTTCTTCCTACCACACAACCCATGCCCCTGTAATGTGTATTCTAGCTCTGTTCTCTGAACAAAGATTCACCAGTGACATCACTCAATTTCTCTTTCCCATTTTCTGTTATCTAATGGAACTCATAAATTCTGAACTCCCCAAACTGTACTGTATTACATTCATTGCTCCTGCAACTCTTACTGTCAACTCAGTGATAAGAATCATAAATTTCCTACCATAAACTCCAAAGTGCTAAATTCTTGAATAGGGATTACAGCACAATGGGATTACTCAATTTCTTGGTCCTTTTCATGACTATGAATAATGAGTTTTAATTTAAAATAAACAGATAAGGTCATCTGAAATTTACTTTTGCAAGTTTCTATAGGCTCTTTCACCATTACATCTTTGTGAAGATGGCAAACTTAAGTGTTTACTGTCCTAGTTTGTCTCTTTAAAAAGTGATGCAAGCTGTTACATTTGACACTGGGATTTCTTAAGATTACTGAAGTAATTAGCACCCAAATGCCTCCGGCTCAAAAGAAGAATAACCATTAAGATTCTTTTGACTATTTCATTGTTACAAAAAGTGTTCTACTGTAAAATTTCTTTAACTTATAAATGTTAGTCAAGTGTTACTGTTATATCACATTAAATTAGATAATAAAATGTGGAGAGTGCAGGAGCCAACTGCTTCATGAAAAGCTTGAACTAAACCTGACTCCCCAGTGCCCATGCTGATGGTTGAGCCTGCTGCTATTTGAAGGCATTCCCCCATGGACTTGTGACAGGATGAAGCAAGTCTTCAGCAACAGCAGGTGTGGGGAAATTAAATCCCCTTCCTCCCCACTAAGCATATCTAAGATAAAACAGACCCATTGTAGAGTCCAAATTTCTGTTGATATCAGTAAAATTTGCTGCTGTCATTAAAACTTTAGTTTTCTTTGTTGCTAAAATGCCATATTTTCTACAACTAGAGAAAAAGTCATCTTGTACCTCTCAAATCTAATTTTCTGCAAATGTCATTAGCTGCAGATTTCCCCTGTTGTCTCTTTCTGTTGTAGCCAAGGGGAAGAAGAAATATTTTTGGTCCTTCGGGTCCTTCACTGGGGATTTTCATAAATGAATGGGATCTCTTCAAGAAATAGTATGGTCAGGAATTTTGTTCATATACAGCTGACAACATAGAAAAAAAAAAACCTGTGTCAGGTCATTACTACAGATCCTCTTTTTCTTTCCCAACATACACCCCAGAAAATGATGGCAATAATGAAACATATTTAAAAACAATAACTCACCATGATGACAAGAAAGCCCTCAAGCCTCATTTAGCAGTTGACTTTATTGGGCTGCCACCTTCACCATTTATTAACTGTGAAAATGTTAAACAACAACCAAAAAAGAAAAGTCAATGTTATATTCCTAAAATAACAGAAACACAAGCTAAGTGGTTTGATATTCACCAGCCTGTGAAATGAAACTGAAGAACATTGGTTATTAGAACATCACTGCTGCTACACTCCAAAATCTCCCATGGAAACTGTTTGGAGGCAGGAGCAGAGAGGTAAAACTTTTGAAAAAGTATTTCTGCCTGCACACTCCCTGAAGGGAGAATAAACCCATGGCTTCAACGACAGCACTCTGCAGCTACACCATCACTCAGCTTGGAACCCCTTTGGAGGACACCAGGTAGAGACATCCAGACTTGCTGTAAGACAGCTCCTGTGTCTATGTGGTAGTGGGAAAAACTATGTGGAGATACCCAGGCTGGCGCATCTTAGAGATAACTGGTACATTGGCTGGACAAAGAACTAGATAAAACTCTGTTCAGGGAGAGTATGTCATATACAGGGAATAAAATTACTGCTATTTACCAAGTGATTTTCCAAGGAGGTATTGATACTGATAGTTTTCTAAAATATATACACACATGTAAGTATATCTTCTGATATCTGGAAAAACAAATATTATACTAACTGTGGTGTTCTTTTTGTGAATGAGTTCTCATATTTTGCTTTCCATGCCCAGAAAACCCTAGTTAAGAGGGATTATATGCAGCAGGAAGATGGAATTCCACCCTGTGAGAGCTGCTTTAAATAGGAATTATGTGAGTGAATTATGCAGAATGAAAAACAGAAGAAACATAACAAAGTAGTAATAGTCACTTTGGAAGGCATTAATTATCTTTAGACTGAAAAAAACTGTTGTTGGTACAGTTTATGGCTCAAGCTGAGCCAAATCCCTTTTGCACCATTTGTCCAAAGTGGTAAGACTGAGAAAATGAGAGCATTACTCATAGAATAGATTCTGAAGGAATTTTCTTTGCATGTAGTTGTCAGAGAATGTATGAGTCACTAACAATAAGAATACAGAAAATACATTTTAATTCCTTTCATTAAAAATAAATTGGATGTGCTCACATGTTCATTCCCAAATCATACATTTAAACATTACTGCTTCAGAAACAAAATAATCTATAACACATAATAAAAAATAACCCAAGTACGTATAGATGAAATGAAAGTAAAACTCCACCCTGATCCACCATAATGACCAATGAATATGTGTATCCACAAAGTGATAGTAAGCTCTACTAAATATTTGCAGTTCCTTCTGATAAAGATAAAACTGGTTCCAGATCTTATTAAACTCTCTCATTTTCTTCCCTAGGCTATAAATTACTCCTTCACATGAAGACGTGACTGCAAAATTCATATAGATATTCTACTGCTCCAAGATGAAAGTAAAAGCAGAGATGTCATGAAATATATTCATTACTGATATTTGTTGTTGGTTCTTGCTAGCAAGGAGTAATCTATTGTTTACTAGGTTTTCTGCAGCTGCCAGTATAGCTCTAGGAGAAGGTCTGGTTTTTTTTTTTTTCCATTTGTGGGGATAAAAATTTTAGCAATTATATATTCCGAGACTCTTACATTTTAAATTTCCTCTGTTCACCCAGTTATATGAGTTGGATTATTTTGCAGCATGATGCAGGAAAATTATATTGCCTCAAGCCCCAAAATCCTGGATGTAGAACTTCTTTGTTCATAACTTTTGTTTTGTACTCACTGGTCATAGGTAAAGACAAACTTGTAGGGAAAAAAAAGTTACAGTTCAGATGACTTCAGTATGCAAGGAAACAGCACTCTTTAGTGCTTTGTGGTTTGGTGAGGAAAAGAATGTGGCTCTGGTTCATGGGGATAACCCTGCATTGACTCTAAATATCAGTACAGATATCAGGAGGTGAGAGAGAAAGGAAAAAAGAAATAATTGAGGCTTCTCGAATTTTTTATGTTATTTTACCACTTGAAAGAAAAACACATACTACCACCCCATCCAAAAAAACCCAAACCAAAACAGAAAAAACACCATCAAAGAAACCAAAAGTTAAATTGTGATTTAACTTTTTTAATTTAACAAACCTGAAGAGATTTGTAAAGGAAGGCCTCTAAGGAGAGATTTTTTTCTTTTCCTGTTCATTGCGTTTTTCCTCCTTTCTGACTACTTATCTCAGCTTTCTTTATAGCCTTTGCTATGTTGCCTCACTTAGAAAAGGCTGAAAATAAATCAGATTTATTAAAATCTGGACTGACATAACCAAAATGCTACTTTCTCAAGGGCAAAAAAAAATTACAATAGTCGTTAAATATATTAAACTCTGACCTAATTTCTATATTAATGAATCAAAATATTATTTCTCAAGATTACTTTACAAAGCCTTTTAATTAGATGTTTACTCCTCAAGATATCTCTTTGTTTTTCAAGATATATTTTTATCACTTTCAAGATACTTTATGAAAATATTTTGACTGATAAATTAAATTTTCAATATTTAGTTTATACATCGGATCTCTAGGTTACTGTAGAATAGCTCATCGCTATTTTTCACATTAAAGCGCGTTCTAATTTTGCAAACACATACACCATCTCATGCAAATCACAACCATGTTTAGATGAGCTGTGACTTTCTGACTGCTTGTATGCACTTTTCTGACAAATAAGACTGGATTAATTTCTGACAAATTAGCCCTGGATGAGGGCTTTTCATCAGCTGCCCAGGTTTTGCAGAGGGCAAGCAGGGAAACACCATAACTCACTGACTGAGACCAGGAATACAAATCCCCTAGAAGGACTTTAGATCTCTCTGACTGCATGTTGGTCCCAGGAAATAATTTTTGCTTACATTTTTAAACCTTCCTTACTCGAATGCACAGACTTATTAACTAGACCTTTTGTTCACTGGCTTATTCTTCTTTCATGCCTTCATGTTTGCTGTACACACCTATCTTATATTTATAATCAAACATGGCTAACCAGTACCAGGAGAATAACTTATTTGACAGAATTTGTGTTAATAAACTGTCTTCTATGGAAAAAATAGATTTTTAATTGGTAAGACTTTTTAAAATATCCTTATTCCCCAGTAGATAGTACTTGAACCAGACCTCTTTTCTTATCCTAAAACAACCAGGGAATAGGTTCAGACAAGTGTTTATATATTTCAAAGCTAAAGTGACATAGCTAAGAAACCTTTAAAAAGGTGTATTGTGGCTCTGTTAACACTCTTTGTAATCCTTTTCAAACTTCCCTGAAGTACTGACTTCATCTTACTTTGCTGTGTTCTACTGTAATTTAGAACTTGGCTTTTTTCCATAGGCAATTGCTTCCATAACCCGCTGCAATATACATGAAACTACTTGATTCATGACAGAATTCCACCACTTTTAGCATTCAGAAACTGTGTCATAATACAAATGGTTCTCCATGAATACAGAAACAAACAAGACGCTTAATTTTCATGGCTCAGAACAAACTGAGAAACTAATATTGGCAAAATGGGAGCTGCGTTAAGGCTTACATAGGAAAAGAAAGTGAGGTATAGGAAGATTTAAGCAGGACAAAAATGGCTTGACTTACTGCTTAACATAGATCAGTCAGGGGGAAATAGCCTCAGTTTTGTGAAGGTGACCAATATTATTGAAAACTATCCACAGTATAGTGTAAACTAAGGTCATGGGTAAAAATATCTGTGAAAGATACAGGAGAAAACTTCTGATTCATACTCTTATGTCAAGCGAAAGAGTAGTTTTTAATCCAGCACATCAAATTCCTTTCTCTGAATTTCAGACCATCGCTTGAGAGCCTCACAGAGCTACAGAATCCCTGAGGTGGGCAGGGAACTCTGTGCTCCACATGCCCCCTCACTCCAAACAGGGTCAGTTGTAGCAGGGGGTCAAGATTATCTCCATCTGGGGTCTGAATATCCCCAAGGATAGAAACTTGGCTTGAGAGTCTGTTTGGGCTTGACCTCACCCTCAGAGTACAAAAACTTTTTCCTTACATTTAAAAAAAACTTACTATATTCCAGTTTATGACCATTGTTTCTTGTCCTGTCTCTGGACACACCTGAGAAAAGCCTGGCTGCGTCTTCTTGCCAAGATTCCCTTGAGCCTTCCTTTTTTCAGGCTAAATGGTTTCAGGTCTTTTCACATGTGGCAGGTGCTTTAATCCTTTAACTAGCTTCATGGTGCTTTTCTGGACTCTGTTTATGATTAATTCAGTTTAACTGCTTACACTGGACTTCTCATCTAAATTAAGCTCCAGGTATAACTTTGCTGCTTACACGATCAGGAACTTTGTTTGAGAGACTGAAGTATTTTTAAGTATGATTTGTTGGTTTACTGTACATAGCATACTCAGTGAAGCAAGTACCTGGCCATAAATTGTACTAGCCAGCTGTGAGCTGGTGACTTCAAACATACCCAAAAAACTACATTTACAGCTGAATATTGGCATCATGTCTGAGCTTCTTCAGGAAAGCGGACACCTTTCTAAACCCATGCATTCCTCCTTATTTCACAAAGTGAATCATAGAATTATAGAATCACCAGGTTGGAAAAGACCTATCGGATCATTGAGTCCAACCATTCCTTATCAAACACTAAGCCATGCCACTCAGCACCTTCTCCATCTGTGCCTTAAACACCTCCAGGGAAGGTGACTCTCCCTGGGCAGCCTCTGCAAGTACCCAATGACCCTTGCCATGAAAAAGGGTCAGCTCCCTCTTCTCCACAACCTCCTTTCAGGTAGTTGTAGAGAGCAATAAGGTCTCCTCTCAACCTCCTCTTCTCCAGGCTAAACAACCCCAGCTCTCTCAGCCGTTCCTCACAAGGCCTGTTCTCCAGCCCCTTCACCAGCTTCGTTGCTCTTCTCTGGACTCACTCCAGAGCCTCAACATCCTTCTTGTGGCGAGGGGCCAGAACTGTATTCAAGGAACAGTCTCACCAGCGCCAAGTACAGAGGGAGAATAACCTCCCTGGACCTGCTGATCACATCGTTTCTGATACAAGCCAAGATGCCATTGGCCTTCTTGGCCACCTGGGCACACTGCTGGCTCATGTTCAGTCGACTGTCAACCAACACTCCCAGGTCCTTCTCCTCCAGGCAGTTTCCTAGCCAGACTTCTCCTAGTCTAACTGCACAGGGTTGTTGTGCCCCAAGTGCAGGACCCGGCACTTGGCCTTGTTAAATCTCATGCCATTGGTCTCAGCCCTCTCTTGAATAAGTACATAGCTTGGGATCTCTGAACTGCATGTTAGTCTGTCTCTGTCTTTGTAGAAACTTTTAAACAAAAAGCTCTCTCCTATATTTCTACCCCAAGGAAATTATTAAGGAAAAATTTGATCAACTGAGACCCAGTGACCTATTTAGAGAACACATCATTATCACTCTAAAGTAACTTCTGTGTAAATTGAAAAGTAAGTTCAGCAGTTAAAGGCTTCAATAATTTTTTGCTTTGATGTAACCATTCAGGCTTACATTAGTCTTGAGGGTTATTTTATGTCCTTACCATAGGACGGAACTTTGACTAGGAACAGCTTTTTGCTAACTATAATTCTTTTCCATCATAATTAAAAGTCCATAACTTCAACTACTGTTTCTTTTTTTTGCATTCTGCTACAGGGGAAGTAAAATCAAAGTACTACCATCTCAGGCATAATCTGTGTCTGAGACAATGCCCACAATTAAAATTGAAGAACAATACAGAAATTCTTAATGCTGCTTTTAATGGATAAATTGTGGAAAGTCCTATTGACTGTTTTCAAGGAACAGAGGACCTGACTTAGATATTTTAGGAAAACCTTTTGTAAAAGTTAGTAATATTGTTGGACTGCATCCCATGAATAAGAGGACCTGCAGATTTAGCTCTGTGTTTTTAGTTAGTAGCTCTACATGAGAAAGCGATCTTTTTCATTGGGCATTGGAACAGGCTGCCCAGAGAGGTGGTTGAGTCACCTTCCCTGGAGGTGTTTAAGGCACGGGTGGATGAGGTCTTGAGGGACTTGGTTTAGTGTTAGATAGGAATGGTTGGACTAGAAGATCCGATGGGTCCCTTCCAACCTGGTTGTTCTGTGATTCTGTGATTCCCTGTGGGGAGAATACGTAGCTTGGATATTAAGCTTTTATTATTACTGTGTTTTTAAAGCTATGTTTATTTAGATAAGAATGCAATTAAAATGTGATTATAAACCCCATGCAATTACTGGAAAGCAAGCCTCTTGATCATCTTTTTTATACAGGGTAATATAATGTATCATGTTGCATTTTGAGAAATTGAAGTAATTTGTTATAACATATGAAATCTAAAACAGCACAAACCTGTTTAAAAAATATGAGAGCTGTCTTTGTCCTACAGAAAACCTTGTTTCATTCTGCAATGTTAATAAAACCTTGATGCATTAAATTATTTTCAGCTTAGTTCTACCTGGTATAATAGTACTTAGAGTTTCTCTCAGAAGCAGCTTTGTGGGGTCAAAGAAAGCTGAAGACAAGAGAGTGATAAATTCGCTACTGTTCCTCCTAGGTCTCCATTCTATCTCACCATAGATAAGTTTTCTTCCTGAAATTATGAATAAAAAAATTCTTAAGTTATTAATGTATATCAGACTTTAGAATAACATATTTTTTTAAAAAAAACCTCTGGGTCGCATATTGTTGAAAGAAAAACTTGTCCCAATATACTGATTTTTACAACTTAAACCATAAACCATAAATCATCAATGTTTTATCTTCCCGTGTTGCTAATTCTACCTAAACTAAAATGCTTTCTAGTGATTGTTAAATAAAAAGTAGTTTTTCATCTGATATGACTCTAGAATAAAATTTATCTTGGCCTTTTGTATGGCAACTTTTCTTCTGTGAACACTCTAACAGATTGAAACTTTATCTTTGCAATAAACCCCAAAACTACTGCCAATAACAAGTAAATATTTTCCCAAGTTCAACAGGAAAGCAATGAAGAGTCATGAGTGCATCTACCTATTAGGGCATCCTTTTCTTTGGATACATCTTTCCTACAAACCAGCAAAGATGATTGATGAGCAACGTCAACCATAGCACTCAGGTGGTACTTTCCTGTCTTGTGTTTATTATTGGAGCAACTTCTACAAAACCAGCATGCGGTATTCAAAGATTTTGTGTCTCTTAGATCTTATCGTGGATGCTTGCTGTCAAGGAAATACATTCTAATGGGTATTGCTGGCTACAACAGGTGCAGCCTATGGCAGGATTTTACATATTGAATCATAGAATCATAGAACAACCAGGTTGGAAGGGACCCATTGGATCTTCTAGTCCAACCATTCCTCTCAAACACTAAACCAAGTCCCTCAAGACCTCATCCACCCGTGCCTTAAACACCTCCAGGGAAGGTGAAACAACCACCTCCCTGGGCAGCCTATTCCAATGCCCAATGACCCCTTCTGTGAAAAACTTCCTCCTAATCTCCAGCCTAAATCTCCCCTGGTAGATCTTGAGGCCATTCCCTCTTGTCCTGTCCCCTGTCACTTGGGAGAAGAGGCCAGCTCCTGCGTCTCTACAACCTCCCTCCAGGTAGTTGTAGAGAGTAATGAGGTCTCCTCTCAGTCTCCTCTTCTCCAGGCTAAACACCCCCAGCTCTCTCAGCCACTCCTCATAGGGTCTGTTCTCCAGCCCCTTCACCAGCCTCGTCGCTCTTCTCTGGACTTGCTCCAGTGCCTCAACATCCTTCTTGTGGTGAGGGGCCCAGAACTGGACACAGTATTCAAGGAGTGGCCTCACCAGTGCAACCTATGCATAGTGTTTGTGTAGAAGGGCATTAGGTAAAAGAAAAAAGGAGGCACAGAGGATAGTTTACACAGGTCCAAGCCTGACAACTTACGAAACAATGTTAAGAAAACCTAGAGTTATAATGGTAAATATTAAAATAATAAACAGGATTTTTGAAAGAAAAACAGATTTTCCTTGCTCTAGGATATGAGTTATAGCTATGCCAAAAGCTGATTCAGTGAGGCTATTGCTGCCTCTTCCAAACAGTGGGTTTTCTGTGCAGCACAGATTTTGGTTGGTAACATGCTGCTGAAGAGGGAGAGTAGCTAAAGGAATTCAAGCAATAAGTAATCTCCTTTATTCCCAGTAGGCCAAGAGCTTTTCTAAAATATGCAAGCAATACCCAGTATACTCCAGGTTTTTTGTTAATAAATATGCATAATATACAAAGTAATGTGGCATGGTATGAATTATTATTTTTTTTTTTACAGTGCTGTTTCAGAAAAAGCAGCTTGTAACTTAAATCAAACTGAAATAATTTGTAAATAATTTGTAAATGATTTTAGGAAATAGTTTTCCAGATGAACTGCTATTCTAGATCCATCTGATTAGGGCATTCTGTTTTAAGACAAATTCTGAAAGTTAATATTGTGATTTTGTGAGCACTTCAGTCAATATTTGAAACCTGCTTTTGCCAAAGAGTATCTAATAGTTAAGACAAACAGAATTCAAGGAAAAGAGTGACCTCCACCCTCCAGAAACGGTTTCATGTGCAGTGATGAAAACCTTCCTCTCCCTGGAATTTTACTTGCTTCAGATTCCATTTTCTGCATGTGTCTTCTGTCCTGTAACCTGTTCTGTGCAAAAAGCAATAACTAGCTTTGACATTATCTCTACCACTTATGTTTCTTGAAAATTACCTCCTACTTCTGGGTGTTTTTTTCCCAGACTTTACCAATTAGTTTGTACTTCTAACCTTTCATCCCTTCTTCCTTTCTGTCCTCTCTGATTCCAGTTGTATTACAAAGTCTTTACTATCAGTTCCTAGTAAAATACTTTGATGAATTTTAAATGTATAGTGAGACCACTACAGATTTTGTCCAGACTATAGTGCCAGCTAGATGTTAACATACTTAGGGATTATGTCTCTACATTCAGTTTGGAATATTTTGTTCTATTTTTGGGTTTTTTCAAATGTGGAAAGATTGATCAGTAAGCCCCTTTTTTACTTCTATAATTTTATCTTCCGCAGGAATCACTGGATAAACAAAGAATTTAGGATAACTGCAATTTTATTTCACTTACCTGAGGATGAAAGCTTTTTTTTTTCGTTGTCCTATTATAAACAAGGCAGATAAAATTAGACTATATGCAATTCTGAAAAGCAATGGTTTCTGTAGTGATGGATAAGATACTTTGGAAGGAATATTTTATTTCTTTACAAATAATTTGATTCTATAGAAATGAGAGGGAAAGAGTTTCTATTTACACAAAGATTCTGAAAAGTTCTTAACTGCAAAATTACCATCTTACTGTTATTGTAATTAGTGCTTCCCATACTACATTCACGCTATCCTTTCATGGCCTTTCAGCAAATGCTGCAATAATGTCTGAAAATGAAATGTCATTTTAGATTTTTAAAGAAGGTGTTTAGCAGTTGTCTCATCCTGTGTTTATTAGGAATCTGAATAAAATATATATAAAACATGAAAGGTGTCTTTTTTACTATCTCTAAGAATTCTCATGCTAAGGAATTTAAATACTCTGGTGCAATAGGATCAGCTACTTAATCACTGAAAGATCAGGGAGGTCTAGAAACAATACTTAATGATTCATTAATGTTAAAAAAAAATGGGCACAGTTGCAAATGATCATTTGTGTCTTAGGACTAAATCAATGACTCTTCTGTACACATACAGACTCTTGTTTGTTTATTTCCACTAAGCAGTACTTGTGAAGGCACAACATTTAGAGACTGAAGTCAAATGCAGTTTTCCACTTACTCATACATGCTCTTGCAGTATTTCTCTCCCTCATGCAGTAGCAGACTCAGTGAGTCTTAAATATATTTTCAGTTCATGCTGCCATGGTGAATCAGATAGGGACAACTTCCAGACGTTCTTAAAAATCTCTGAATTTCAGATGTAAGGACTGATGGAGAGACTTTTTATTTGTTGCTATGTATATTCTCTTTCCTTTGTTTACATTAGAACAACAATTAGTACAACAAAATTAAAACCAATTATTACAACAATTAGAACAACAAAATAATATTGCTGTTACTAACAAAACCCACCCCAAACTGTTGTGCCCCACTAAACAAAGACCCCACTAGAGTATAGAGACATAAAAACAGAGCAAAAGACAAGATTTAGATCCCAAGTGTGCTTTTGCATATTTAAGGTCTGTGTACAGGTATCTCACAGATGACAGAAGAAATCAGGGAGTATTTCATTTATGTTCATATAAACATATTTAGGACTCCTGCATCTTTATTTCATTGGAAAGACAGAAATCAAATACTTGGGATTTTACTATCTTGGGAATGTCAGGGTTTCTTCTTGAATATCTTTGAATTTAGATTTATTTTCTTACCTTCATCTGCTGGTGTTTTTTCTAAAAAAAAGATTTACTCAAAAGAATGTCACAGTTTAGCCCAAACTAGAACAAAGAACTATTCTTTTATCTAATTCATTACCAATTAAGTGAAAATGTCTTTCGAAGTTTGATTGTGAGTGAACTTTTATGGACACTGACTACATAAAAAAAACCTGAAAATTGTTCCTTTGGAGGTAGTATTAAGCCTTCAGTAACAGTACCTACGAGAAATTAAAAGAAAGGGATCTTGTGTATGTGTAAATAAATTTTGATTATTTTGTTAAAATGACTATTAGTAGAAATTTATTTAAAATACTTACTCAACTCTAACTATGTTGCTTAATGTAAAATGTATTATTCTGTCCTTAATTTTGTCTTGTCATGTTTGACATTGATTTAGTCACGGCTAGACTTAGTCAACAGTCACAGATGATTATAATCACTGAAAAGAACTATACATTGTTAAAATACAAAATATATTGTATATAAATCATCAAATGGAGCCTTACTGAAATTTTAGTAGAAAATAGATGCTACGTGAGGTTAGATTAAAGAAGTAGAGTTTCCATAAGTGAATCTAACAATAAACTGTATTATGTCACAGGGAGGTTATATAAAAAACAGTACCTGTAACAGCAGCAGTTGTCTTATTCTTGGGTGAAGAAGGTATTAGTATGTAGAGGGTAACAACCTTGTAATAAGAAATGCTTTGTTCATTCTAGTTATAAAAACCTGTTAACCTTGTATCTCAATTTCTGTTGGTTAAAGCCATAGAAATATATATAGTCTCCATAATAGTTTTATACTGAATGCCAGAGTTATTTAGTAAGGCTTTAGATGTACTACTATATTATTTAAGTCTCGTTTGACAATTGCAGTGTGTTCATTTGATATAATTTTTGGTATTCGGAATGTAAATGTATGCACCTGGGCAAGCTGCTTATGTAAATACAGGGAAATATGCTTCTAGAATATGGTCTACTTTGTACTGGTATTGTCACTAAAACCAAGGCATTGAATTGTATTTTGCAAGACATTGATTCTCACTGCAAGAGAGGGAATTTAGCAGAGTGTTACAGACATTTACATATTTAATGTTACAACAGCCTAACTCCATTTTCCGTGTCAACAGATAATAGGAATCCTAGTAACTATGTTCTTATTCTCTATCCTTGAAAGAACATTTGTTCTAATTAAGCTATGTATCTGAGAAAAAATCTAGGGAAAAAACAAAACAAAACAAAACAAAACACTACCAAATTTTAAAGAAGCCCTGACACAAGTTGTTCTCAGATGTTATGGAGTCTCGATCCTTGGAGATAGTCAAAAGCCATCTAGACGTAGTCCTGAAAAATGAACTTTAGATGTCAGGACCGTACAAGATGACTTCCAGAGGCCCCTTCTAACCTCAACCATTCTATGATTTTGTGAATTTTTAATTAAAATACTCTTAACCTTACAAGTTTGAACAATTCACTTGTAGTTCAATAAGTGTCTCTCACAAGTAAGGCACAAGTATATCTTTTAATCGCTCTGAATGCAAGAACTGAATAGCTTTTTCTGAGACTTACCAATACATACTCATCATCATCACAAACCCACTTTTCAATGACTAGATTCAAACCCACTTTTCAATGAATAAATTACTCTTGTAAGAAATTATAATTAACTAGGTAGAGATACTTGTACATGCCATCAGTGTTAAGCCTTTGGGTGGGGTACTTTGTTTTGTTTTTGTTTTATGACTTGATATGACAGTATTAGTCATGGAATTGCAAAACAAAGATCAAGTTGAAGTCAACAGCCTACCTGTGTCAGGTGTTGAATTTAATACCTGCAGTGATTTTCATAATTTTCAAATTATTATAAAGTGTATGTAGAACACTGATTGCAATCCATACGCTGTGCAGGTATTTCTAAGAATAGATTCTAACACTCCTCAGGCTATTCAAGGCATATTAGTAAATGGCATGATTTATCATGCCTGAATGGATTTTTTGTTTTTTTCATTCCAGCATTTAAGCAAATGCTTAGGTCAGACTTCACTTTAAACTTGTTTGTATTAGGTACATAAATTATTATGTTATTACTTCCCTTTCCTGAATATAATTATTTTCTATAAATGAATCTGGTCTTGAAAGACAAAATGAATTGGGTAATATAACTTGGGGAGAGAGCCTACTTAGATTTTCCATGGGCCTATTAAAAGAGATATTATATTCATTAAAAGAAAGAAAAAAATCTTCATGAACTGAGCAAGATCAAGAATCAGATTAAGGGATAATGGATCAGTATCAGGACTATATAAACAGCTTTTCTATTGATTAATCCAATGCTTTAAAAGAACTAATAATTTTTGTGCCAAATAAAGAAGACATTGCAGTTTCCAGTGAGAAAATGACTGTAATTGCCATTTGGGTAGTGGATGAGAGATGTTTATTAGACATCCATTGTTATGATTCAACAGTGAAGCCGCTGACCAGCAAAGCCATTATTTTACAGATAAACACTAAACTGCAGAACTCATGTTGATCTCTTCACCCAAATACTAAAATAGCAATTAAAAAAAGGCTTACTATTCATTATGAATTTCAGTATGAACTTGCTTATTTTTGAGCATTCTCTTTGATTCTTGACCACACATACCACACATAAAGCAGGCAGGGCTATTGTTTCACAATCTTTTGTTTATCATGCATCCGTATGTCCAACTACATAGAAAAACTTCACATTTTGTCATAATTTAATACTAGTTTCCAAAATGAAAATTTATAGACAATAACTCTAAAGATATTTGTTCTCATTGACAGTTCTTACTTTATGAGGGGAAATAACACTTTGGTTCTTAAAAGCTTTCTCGTTTCTGTAAGGCATAGTTAGCTTCTGAGTCTTTGTAACTTAATGTTTTCATCAGACACAAAATGTCACCAATTTTTCTTGATGAGAAGAGACCTTTATTAGAATTTTTACTGTGTTTGAGACCTGTATAAGACCTTCCACTGTCATTAGGAGTTATTAGAATATAATCTATACTTTATCTGTAATTAAGGCAAGAATATCAGAATCAGGAAAAAGTTTATTTTTTAGTTAAGTTCCAAGCTGATAACTCAAATCCTTTTCATTTAATTAATCTGCATAATGTTGTTTGTAAAGTAAAATCAGAAGAGCACTTATCTACCATATCTCTTAAAATTTAACATTTAAATTTTAGTATTAAAAGTACTATCCAATTTCTTCATTCTAAACACAGTTTGAAGGGTGCAGCATGTTATCTGTTGAGTCAGTCATTTGTAATTGAATTCCTAATAGTAAATGGTGGAATCTGTGCAATTATTGGCAATTTACAATTATCAAGATGAAAGCATTCTTAAGTGGATCTGGCCAGTTCAGAGGTGATAGTTTCTTAACAGCAAAAACTGGCTTGTTTAATCTTTATCCTTCCTAGCAATCTTGTTTACTGGTTTACTAGGGAACACTGTAAATACCCCATAATTTAGAATTCAATTATTTTAAAATAGTTTTTATAAGTATTCTATTACAGTGTAGTATTAATGAGGACTCATAATAACCAGTTACCTGTAAAATACCTTCATCTGATGCCTGCTTCTTTGTAGTGCAACTTGGCTGTAAAATTTTTGCATAGAGTAGCAATCATATGGCAGTCTACAAGGTGTATTTTATGGCTTGTGCCATATAATGTGGAATTTGAGTATGAAAGATTTTAAGAGATTACTCTGTAGTTCTGTGAGCAGTTCTGGTAGCTAGACACCATTGTCTAGATGATGTTGATCAGAATAACTATAAATAAAATGTGTTTTCACTATTGCTGATAGAAAAATGGCCAACACAGATGAGGTTAAAATTTCTGTTCCACTAAATGATACAGCAAGTTACTGTCATTTTTACCAAACCTTTCCATACCTTCCTATGTAGTTGAAGAATTAGATAGAGAAGGTAAGAAAACGAATATGGAGTTTAAACTGGAAAATAACCCTTAAAAAAGTTATATTGCATTTTTAAATAAAGGACTTATTATCATTTGTGTCTATTTACATTAAGTTGTAAATTGAAAACATTTTGGTGGTTATTGTTACTAGAGATATTTCTAAAAGTTATATTTAAAAAAATGACACCACATTACATTATGATATGCCATTGACAAATGATATTAAAATAATTATAGAGTCAAGTATTCAGCAATGGATCTTAGATATGGATGTAACTTAATAGATAACTTCACTAAGAGGGATTTTTTCATTATTCTTTATTTTCAGAACTATTTTTAAAAGCTCTATTGCTGTGGGATTTCCCTCATTCTCCCCTTCCTTCCCCTAGAAGATTATTGCCTGAATGAGATTACTCTGGTATTTTTTTCTCACAGCATTCTCCCTGAATTTATTTTTTGTTATTTTTCTTGTTGCTATAGATTCAGCTGCTTTAAATACTTAATTGACCTCCTTGCTATCTTATACTCTCCAAGGACTGCTATTGAAAAGTTATACTACCATTATAACCCCTAAATTATGGCTCAGAAGAGCTCTGTATTCACTATTTCTTTTAATATTTTATTATAAGTAAAAATGTTAGTCACCTTTGTTCCCCCTCTCTGAACTCAAACATTTTATTTGTTTCTTTCTAAAATGTTAATCTCTAAACTGAATATTATTTTTAATGCGTATTTCTATCAAATGAGATTAAGAATTCATTAGTAAAACCACTTGGAATCATTTCAGTTGCAGAAGCATTCTTCACATTCCCTGAAGTGAAAGAAAAAATCCTTGATGTCTTGAAGTCTGCTACATCAAGCCAATGTCCATGATGTAAAAGAAAGCTGAAGCACACAAGAAAGGGTTGACTTGGGTATTTGTGATTTTAATACATTTCTTTTCCTTCAGCATTTAAGTAATTTCAGGTGTATAAAATTCAGACTGACAACTAATACAGAAACAGAAGGAAGGTTCCAAGATACAGACTTCTGGAGGGTAATGGTCTCTTGCATTATTTTTCCCAGATAAACCATCAAATAAAATGAGTAGCATTCTTTTTCTACCAGTAGAAATTCAGTGGAGATTTTCCTGTTATCACAGAAGCAAGTTCGATTCTGACTTTGTTACTCTGACTTGAACATGACAAATGCTTCATTTGAAAACTGTCAGCCAAGTACAGCATCTTGCAGCCGAAAATGTAAAGGGATAGAGAAAGATAGGAAGCAAGGAAGCAAGGTAGAAAGGAAGAAAGCCATTCCTTTTTGTTATACTATTTCTTGCTAAAATAAAGTGGCAGATAGTCATAAACCTGAAAGGGAACAAATGTATGATGTATTTACCCATTCAAACACAGCTCTCCTTTCATCTGAATAATGAATCATTCACATGCTCACGGTCAAGTTTGTACTTTCTCTGACATGTAGATTTTAATCAACAGATTGACATTGTCTACACAAAATTGCCTATAATCAAGGCTGCCCTAAGCTGGGGAAAGATATGTCAGCATGCCACAACTCCAGAAATTTTTAGGTTTGTAATATTCTGCTAGTAGTTTTGGTGATGAGTAATCTATCAACCTCTTTTTCCTACTAGTTCTCATGTATGTGTCATCCACAGTGACATCTTTATCTTACTGTACAGTCACTAGTTACATGATGAGGCTTTTTATACTTGCTTAACAAGTCTTGTTGCTTTGCCTCCAGTACATGACCTTTATTAAGGGTACTGTTGCATTAATTTTGTTTTTTTCTATTAGCATGAGATTCTGTGGGGTTATGTTAATCTGAAGTCTGCATAGGAGAATATTATTTTAATAAAGATAATAGAAAACTTGAAACCCTGAGGAAATAATCCAGAGATAAATAAGCATCAGAAACATGCACCTTGTTTTACTTGGTAGATGCTCTGATGGGACAGAAGAGTCATCCCTCAAAGTGACATTCATTGTTTCTTTCTTGCACTGTATCTCCCCAAGGTTTCTGTCTTCACAAACACGACCCACTGGACTGCAAACATCCCACAGTCCCCACTTGAACTTCACCTCAAGCAGACTTTGACAGGAGAATTGCTAGAAGAGAGCCAGAACCTGATAATGATTTACTTTAACTGTATACGTATTTTACTGTTTGTTGTTTAAACTAGTACATTGCACTATTTACAACACTTCACTAATATATTTGAAAAAGTAATTGGATAGTTCTAACTATGCAAAATTGCTTATAAGAGTGTGACAATGCAGTACACTGCTGCTAAGCAGGTTTTAATCAACTCAACATTGGGTTCATTTGGTTACTAATCTCAGATGTCTATGCTTCATTTTTATATTACAGAAAGGAAGTTTCCATAAATATTCAAGACATACTAAGTAAAAGTAATTATTTAGGGCTTAGCTGGGAGAATAAGCAATAGAATGAAAAGCCATCTGAGCTGAAATAGAGATTTATTTTTTTAAAGTAATTCTTCGAGTGTAAGATAGATTTACAAGAAAACCGTGGATCATCAACATTCATGTGAAAGCAATAGAGTAGACTTGTTTACTTGGAGTATATGTGTGCTCCAAGAGTCACCTTGTACAAAAAAAGATGAGGTTTAATTACAATAAAACATCTGTTGCTCTTATAAAATGTAAGCCAGCTTCGAACAAATTGTGTTTTTCTCTTCTGTTCTTTTGACATGCTTACAGTTTTACAAATAAGCATTTTCTGAAAAGTTTTCAGAAACTTCTTTTTTTATTGGCGCTGTCCATACACTCTGTGGGGTTTAGTTGAAAGACCACTCTTTGATGGAACTTTGCTGCAAGTACCCTGGGCTGTGGGAACCTGACAGCCCCCAGGCAAGGGTGGACATGGCCAGAGTTGGACTGACTATGATTCTTTTCAGTTTCTTTAGTAGTGCGCGTAATTCTGGCTTCCCTCATGTGAATAGTCTGTATTTTCCATGGGAATGGTTGTTACAAAGAATCACAGAATCACGAAGTTAGAAGAGACCCATCGGATCATCGAGTCCAACCATTCCTATCAAACACTAAACCATGTCCCTCAGCACCTCGTCCACCCGTGCCTTAAACACCTCCAGGGAAGGTGAATCAATCACCTCCCTGGGCAGCCTGTTCCAATGCCCAATGACCCTTTCTGTGAAAAACTTCCTCCTAATCTCTAGCCTAAATCTCCCCTGGCAGAGCTTGAGGCCATTCCCTCTTGTCCTGTCCCCTGTCACTTGGGAGAAGAGGCCAGCTCCTGCCTCTCTACAACCTCCTTTCAGGTAGTTGTAGAGAGTAATGAGGTCTCCTCTCAACCTCCTCTTCTCCAAGCAAAACAACCCCAGCTCTCTCAGCCGCTCCTCATAGGGTCTGTTCTCCAGCCCCTTCACCAGCCTCGTTGCTCTTCTCTGGACTTGCTCCAGAGCCTCAACATCCTTCTCACGGTGAGGGGCCCAGAACTGAACACAGTATTCAAGGAACGGTCTCACCAGTGCCAAGTACAGAGGGAGAATCACCTCCCTGGACCTGCTGGTCACACCGTTTCTGATACAAGCCAAGATGCTTTTGGCCTTCTTGGCCACCTGGGCACACTGCTGGCTCATGTTCACTTTCTGTCAATGAACACCCCCAGGTCCCTCTCCTCCTGGCAGCTTTTTAGACAGACTTCTCCCAATCTGTAACTCTGCATAGGATTGTTGTGCCCCAAGTGCAGGACCCGGCATTTGACCTTGTTAAACCTCATACCATTGTACTCTGCCCAGCGATCCAGCCTATTCAGATGCCTTTGCAGAGCCTCCCTACCCTCCAGCCAATCGACACTTCCACCTAGCTTAGTGTCATCTGCAAACTTGCTAAGGGTATACTCAATGCCTTCCTCCAGGTCATTGATGAAGACATTGAACAGGGCTGGACCCAGCACTGAGCCCTGGGGAACCCCACTTGTCACTGGCCTCCAGACGGACTTAACACCATTTCCCACCACTATCTGGGCCCGGCCATCCAACCAGTTTTCTACCCAGCAGAGTGTGCACCTGTCCAGGCCAGAGGCTGACAGTTTCCGTAGCAGAATGCTGTGAGAAACTGTGTCAAAGGCTTTACTGAAGTCTAGGAAGACCACATCCACAGCCTGCTGCATGGCACACTTTTAAAACAGCCCCTGGGCTAAGAAGCCATCTCTGGGCTTGCCACAGCCCTGCCTCCAGCCTTGCCTTTCTGTCACATTGTAGGGACATCAGGGCAGTAGCAGGTCTGGCTGTCTCTGAGCACTAGCTCATGGTACAGGGCTCTCTTTCCTTACCTCATCCATGCCAATCAGCCTCTCTGATCCTGACCCCAACAGCCCAACACATCCCCACGGTCCTTCCTGGCCATTCTGGGCTGTGCCTGACCCCAGTGCCCCACACCAGACCTGATCCTGACTCCAGCTGTGGGAAGACAGCCCAGCCCAGCCTCAGCCTTTCCCAACAGAGAGGTTCCCGCGGTCCATATCTCTGGGCCACCCTCATCTGCCACTCTCCCGCAAGGAGCTTCCTCAGTGAGCTACTGCAGGGTCAGCCCTGCCCTGCCCACCCTCCTCACTCAGCCAACAATGAGCCCAGACAGGAGTTTGCTTGCTGCTCCATCTTCTTGTTTCTTCTTCTTAAAATGCTATCTTAAGAACTTTTAAAAATTAAAACAAAAACTGCTGCAAAGTTGCTGAGAAACAAAAAAGAAGTTGTTTTCTCAGCTTTGTGTGCACAAAGATTTCACATCACTCTGAGTAGTAATAGCAAAGCCATTTACAGTACCCATTTGTTTCAACATAGGCATAAAATTTAATTTAGCATATCACTGTTCTTTTTTGTTTGTTTGTTCCTCAGTGGTGACATAGTGTTATGTTCCCATTCCAAGCACATCGGGGTAAAGGGTGATCTCTCCCATAGGAGGAGTCACAGATTCTGCATACCTTTCTAGGGAGTTTTTCTCTTTTCTGGGGGCTCTATCATCCCTTTGAGAGTTTTACTGCATTTACCTTTTACTGTTTTTCTCTAGAGGATTGTTTTCATCTGGTGTCATGGTAATTAAAGACAAGCAAGTCAAGTGTTACTTTGGATGAGAGAAGATGAGAGCAGAGGAAATAAGGCTCAGCCTTAACTCTTCTTTGTTCTCATCTATCAAAGAAGAGATTGCAATGTGTTTTCTACTCTTTTGTTGCTTGTTATATTTGTAAAGATGACATCTATTAATTGCACAACATATTATAAGAGTTTTTTACAGTTTTAAAGCTTTTCTTCTGTTTTGTTTACGTTGTTGCTTTTTGATTTTATAATTGCAGACTGCATATTCTCTAGCTCCATTCCAATGCTATTAGCTCCATTCCAACGCTAAATACAGAGGAACAAATAGTCAAAAAGAAGAAATCGATTGATGCCTGGCTCTGAGCCTGGTGTGAGGAAAGGGGCTACAGCTTCTTTGATCATCAGTTGGCCCATGCACCCCCGGGTTTTCTTGCTAGAAATGGGACACGTGTGTCTCCTAGGGGGGGGCAAAGCCTTTGCTAAAAATCTAACCAGGCTCATTAACCGAGACTTAAACTAGATGTGAAGGGAGAAGGGGATGAGACCAAGCTAGACGGCAGTGAGCCTGGAAGTGGGACAACAGTGACTCGGAGATGGTCTGCTGGCAACGACCACCAGTACATCACCAAACAGCAATTGAGGGCAATTATACCTGAAGACCTGAAAGGTTCACAAAAGGCAGGTCTTGCCAAACTAACCTGATCACCTTCTATGACAAAGTTACTTGGCTGCTGGACGAGGGAAAGACTGTGGATGTGGTCTTCCTGGACTTCAGTAAAGCCTTTGACACAGTTTCTCACAGCATTCTGCTAGGGAAAATGTCAGCCTCTGGCCTGGACAGGCACACACTCTCCTGGGTGGAAAACTGGTTGGATGGCCAGGCCCAGAGAGTGATAGTAAATGGTGTTAACTCCAGCTGGAAGCCAGTTACAAGTGGGGTTCCCCAGGGCTCAGTGCTGGGTCCAGCCCTGTTCAATGTCTTCATCAATGACCTGGAGGAAGGCATTGAGCATACCCTTAGCAAGTTTGCAGATGACACTAAGCTAGGTGGAAGTGTCGATCGGCTGGAGGGTAGGGAGGCTCTGCAAAGGCATCTGAATAGGCTGGACCGCTGGGCAGAGTACAATGGTATGAGGTTTAACAAGGTCAAATGCCGGGTCCTGCACTTGGGGCACAACAATCCTATGCAGAGTTACAGATTGGGAGAAGTCTGTCTAAAAAGCTGCCAGGAGGAGAGGGACCTGGGGGTGTTCATTGACAGAAAGTGAACATGAGCCAGCAGTGTGCCCAGGTGGCCAAGAAGGCCAAAGGCATCTTGGCTTGTATCAGAAACGGTGTGACCAGCAGGTCCAGGGAGGTGATTCTCCCTCTGTACTTGGCACTGGTGAGACCGTTCCTTGAATACTGTGTTCAGTTCTGGGCCCCTCACCGTGAGAAGGATGTTGAGGCTCTGGAGCAAGTCCAGAGAAGAGCAACGAGGCTGGTGAAGGGGCTGGAGAACAGGCCCTATGAGGAACTGCTGAGAGAGCTGGGTTTGTTTAGCCTGGAGAAGAGGAGGTTGAGAGGAGACCTCATTACTCTCTACAACTACCTGAAAGGAGGTTGTGGAGAGGAGGGAGTTGACCTCTTCTCCCAAGTGACAGGGGACAGGACAAGAGGGAATGGCCTCAAGCTCTGCCAGGGGAGATTTAGGCTAGAGATTAGGAGGAAGTTTTTCACAGAAAGGGTCATTGAGCATTGGAATAGGCTCCAGGGAGGTGGTTGATTCACCTTCCCTGGAGGTGTTTAAGGCATGGGTAGATGAGGTCCCAAGGGACATGGTTTGATGTTTGATAGGAATGGTTGGACTCGATGATCTGATGGGTCTCTTCCAACCTGGTTGTTCTATGATTCTAAGACGGTAAGGAAGATACGGGCAGGAAGGGTAGGAGAGGAGGTGGGGTAGTCCTCTATGTAAGAGAGGACTTTGATACCATCGAGCTTGATTATGGTGATGAGGAGATTGAGTACCTGTGGGTTAAAATCAGAGGAGCCCACAAGAAGGCAGATTATGTGATGGGAGTCTGTTACAGACCACCCAGTCAAGAAGAAACAGCTGATGATCTCTTCTATAAACAGCTGGAGTTAGTCTCTAGATCAATGCCTCTTGTTCTTGTGAGAGACTTCAATCTTCCAGATATCTGCTGGAAATACAATACAGCAGAAAAGAAGTAGTCCAAGAGGTTCCTGGATTGTGTGGAAGACAACTTCCTTGCACAGCTGGTGAGCGAACTTACAAGGGCAGGCGCTCTCCTGAAGGTGCTGTTTGTGAATAAAGAAGGTCTGGTGGGGGATGTGTCAGCAGGAGGACACCTAGGAAAAAGTGATCAGGAGATTATAGGGTTTTCAGTTTTAGGTGAGGTGAAGAGGGTGGTTAGCAGGACAATTGCATTAAACTTCCAGAGGGCAGACTTTGGACTGTTCAGAAATCTGGTTGGCAAAGTCCCATGGGAGAAAGTCCTTAAGGGCAAGGGAGCCCATGAATGCTGGGAGTTCTTCAAAAAGGAAATCTGAGCAGTTCAGGAGAAAGCCATCTGTGTGTTCTTGAAAAAGAGCCTTTGAGGGGGAAAAAAACAGCTTGGTTGAGTAGGGAGATCCTGAGAGATACCAAAAAGAAGATAAATGTTTATGAGCTTTGGAAGAAAGGAAAGGCATCTTTGGTGGTCTACATGAAGGGAAATCATGCAGGGAAAAAATCAGGAGGGCTAATGCCCAACTAGAAATCAGATTTGCAAAGTATGTGAAAGATACTAAAAAGTCTTTCTATAAATATATTAACAATAAAAGGAGAACTAGGGAGGATATACAGTCCCTATTGGACGCAGAAGGAACAACAGTGATGGCGGGGGGAGACAAAGCTGAAGTATTTAATGCCTTCTTTGCCTCAGTCTGTAGTAGCAAGGAAAGTTGTTCCCTATGTGTACACACCCAGGAGTTAGAGGAGCAGAGAGAGGCTCCCATGATCCAAGAGGAGGTAGTAGAGACTTGATTGCCCAGCTAGATACCCACAAGTCTATGGGGTGGATGGGATCCACCCAAGGGTATTGAAGGAGCTGGTGGAAATTCTGGCCAAACCCCTTTCCATCATCTTCCAACTGTCCTGGCTGACTGGGGAAGTTCCACTGGACAGGAGGCTGGCTGATGTTGTCCCCATCTACAAGAAGTGTCGGAGGGAGCATCCAGGAAACTACAGGCGTGTTAGTCTGACCT